>OX336389.2:522100853-524529736 GCA_946902985.2 Meconema thalassinum | reverse complement strand
TACATGACACCATCAAAATCAGAGCAACGAGGAAGCATGAAACGCTAGAAAATAAATTAAGAAAACTAGGAGAAACACAGAACCATCAATCTAACGAACAACACACGAATAACAATGAATTCAATTTCCACAGCAGAGTAAACAACAGAACGAACGTAACCTTTTCTCAAGGTGAAATGAATATGTTAGACAAAGGTTTGAAATACAACTGCACAGACGCACACACGAACCACAATATAAAACAGTTAATCACAGATATTGAGATAGCCAGTCACAAGCTCCCAGCAGAAGACAGGGAATTAACCAAAAATCTCGCCACCAACGAAGCCAAAAAAAATCCTCAAACGAGAGGGCGATAGCAATAACATTCAAAAACAACAAACCAAATCAAAGAAATAAAGTCGTTTGAAACAAAAAATAAAAGAACATGACTTAATCATCAAAAGCAGATAAGGGAAACACTACAGTAATTTTGAACAAAACAGAATACATTGAAAAAACAGTCGAATTCCTAAACAACAACGAAATCAAGGAATTAACAAAAGACCCCACCAACAAATTCCAAAAACAAATAAAAAGTGCGTTAAAAGAAACAGAATACATACTGACCAAAGCCGAAAAATCAAAACTAATAAACATGAACCCGAAAATACCGTCATTGAGGGGACAACCAAAAATACACAAAAAGGAATGCCCAATGAGACCAATAGTCAATTGTAGGAATGCCCCTAATTACAAAATCAGCAAAGAGTTACTAAAAATCTTAAAATGCCGTCTTTCCAACGACAAAAACAACTCTGTAAAGAACACAACAGAACTAGTAACAGCATTGAGCACCCTACAAATGAAACCTAGCTTCAGGCTAGTATCCTTCGACGTAACTAACATGTACACCAATATTCCGATTATTGAAGCAATCAACACTATCGAAAACAACTTAAAATCCAACAATTCGGTAAAAGAAATTGAAGAGATTGTGAGATTACTGAGGGTCGTTCTCAACCAAAACGTGTTTCAATTCGACAATAAAATATACACACAGAGAGAAGGCCTAGCAATGGGATCGCCACTAAGTGGGTTAATCGCTGACATCTTCATCAATGCACTAGAAAATGCGTTCTTAGAAAAGACTTCAACAAAGGGAATAGTAATATGGAAAAGATACGTAGATGATGTAATTTGCATCTACGATACTGAACTAACAAGCGAAGAAACAATTCTCCAATCCATTAATAGCCTTCACCATTCTATCAAATTCACTAAGGAATCCGAAATAGACCGGAAAATAAATTATCTCGATATAACTATTGAACGTAAAGACAACGACCTTTCATATTCCATATTCCGGAAAGCAACACAAACCTCGCATGCAATCGACAATCAGTCTAATCACCCCAGTACGCACAAACTAGCGGGTTTCAATTCAATGGTGCACAGGGCTTTAAACATACCCATGTCAAAAGAAAACTATAATAAGGAAATAAGAACTATTATGCAAATAGCAAAGGAAAACAACTTCTCGCCAAGCAAAATAAATCAAATTATAGCCAAACATAAAAATAAAGATAAAACGATTCCCAAACCGGACAGTAATGAGAAAAAATTTGCACGTTTCAACTATGTGAATGCGAATACATATAAAATCACTAACCTATTCAAAAAGCAAGGCATAAAGATAGCTTTCACGACGAAAAACACAACCGCTAGGCACCTCCTAAATAGTAATCTAAATAAACGTGACCCGTATTCAAGGTCAGGGGTATATTCTATAACGTGCCAAGACACCGATTGTCAAGCTAATTACATCGGGCAGAGTGGAAGGCGAGTAGACACACGTTATAATGAACCTAGAAATGCGATAAGATACGGAACACATTCAGCCGTGTGCGAACATATGTGTGACGCAGGGCATAGCTTTACCAACATAGAGTCGGACCTTAAAATAATCCATCACGAATCGAAAGGCAGAGCTCTTGACATAAAGGAAGCAATCAAGATACACCTAGCCAAACGAAACAATCCCAACAATCTAAATGAACACACGTTCATGGAGAGCTCACCCCGCTTCACGCTACTAAAAAACACACCCTGTCGGAAACAAAACACAATTTAGCGACACAGCCAAGCTAGATAAAAAAAAGGGGGGAAATTAGGGGGTTTTTAATAGGTAAATGTTAGCTGGATCAGGTGTACGATGTACGTTTCTTCTGCAATAAACCAAGGCCCATATTAGAGGCAGTATTAAAGGTGCCGGGACGTCCTCATAAGACCGTCAACACTTAGTTCGAATGGGTTATGCTCCACGCGTGGCGAGGACTAATCCACGGTCTTTAATAGTTGTAGATCCACCTCATTCAATAACATACATCTTATCTAGGTTGGCAACACCTCACATAAACACATCGCGATCACTCCCCACAGCACGTAGGGACAGGGGGGGGAAGGCAGGGAAAAACCTGTCGGTAAGATAACCACCGCAGTCGACCGCACAGCGAGTTCAAGTGAGCACGGAAACTGCGAATAGCTGTAGTACGGAAGACAATCAGATAAGTAGTTAGCCTAAAATTTTATAGTTTAACCATAGTTTACAGCCATATAATCTCTCTAAAGTACAATCTCCGGATAGCCATCACCATTTAGCATTTCACCTAACATATATACTGCATTTAGCATACACTGACAGTTGCAGTACTAATACTGCAACTAAATAATTGTACATATTGTAAATATTTTCACCTGTATTTCAAACATAGATTTTATAGCCTAAGTGTATTGGATCTGATGATGATCGCTTGACGATCGAAACTGGTCATCCTAGTGTTTTATTAATCTCATGTAATTTATTTCAGGATTAGGGCATAACCCATCTCTTTTGGGTACATTCGTGTTGACCGACTGAAAAGCACTAAACTCTTGATGATGTATCTGTAATAGTGTCGAAGATATAGACTGCGGTGATGCATTTTATCATTGGATTGGCGAAGCATATTAAAATTTGAAAGGCACAGTTGTGGTCGGACGAGGTAGCAGTATGTCCTTACTGAGTTTCATTCAAATCGCTTTGGCCATTTAGATTTTTATTGGGGGGGGGGGGGGGGGGGGGGGGGGGGGACGGACACACACACGGACAAAAGGTGATCTTATAAGCCTATTTTGTTCATAAGATGAAAATAGGCTAAAAATATGGTCTAGCACATTAGAAGTTTTAATGGAATGTATTTCCTTACATAACAAATAGTTAATTTTATGGTGTTTGAAGCCATTTTCAATGTTGCCTTAGTAATCAGAATTTGATGTTTTTCAGTCGTGTTGACCGACTTAAAGACATCAAATTTCGACAAATACAGTAAAACTCGGTTAAGGAGTTCCCGCATAAAACGTTTTTCCGCTTAAGACGTCCGATATTCTCGGTCCCGTGATTCGTCCCATAAGATACGTGTATATTTTTCCCGTATATAGTGTTTGTGCATAAGAGGTTTTCCCGGTTAAATAGTTCAGATTTTGTATTCCCTTAGAGCATAAGACGTTCACTGAGAGACAACTGACTTAGAATCAAAACTCGCCAACCTCCGCGGAAGATACATCCGGTGTTCCGAATGAGATTGTACTAAAAAAATAGATTGTACAAAAAATGGAAACATGACCCTACCCCCACTAATCTCCATAAGTACAAGATCCAACACAGTTTAACAAAAGTCACCATTAGAAACAGACATAGCAATTTCATCTGGAATTTGGGCTCCTCGGACACAAAATCTCTGTGGCGATATATCAGCTCCAGTTCAAGAAGCGCGCCCTCCACGAATTTCACGTATAACGGCAACATTTTATCTGAACCCATGGAGATTGCTCAATCATTTTGCTCTTCCTTCTTACAGAACTTTTCTTTCTTTATGCCATCACAAAATTATATAAGAGACCAAAATATTCCTTTCCCTAAACTTGAATCCAGTTATTTCTCCGTTGATGAGGTCTGCAAGTTGTTGTCATCTTTACCTCCCAATTCCGCTACTGGGCCTGATAATATACCCGCAAGAATACTCAAAACGTAGGCTCAGGCTCTTGCTCCATCCCTCTGCACAATATTTAACACCTCTTTTCAATATGGGAAATTACAATCTGTTTGGATAGTCGCCAACATTGCTCCTTGCCTCAAAACTTGTAATAAGGAATCAGTAGCCAACTACCGCCCAATATCATTGACATCCATATTGTGTAAGGTAATGGAGTGCCTGCTATCAAGGGAAATGTTGCGTTTCTTGAAAGAAACAGGCTCTCTTAACGAACACCAACATGGGTTCCTTCCTGGACGATCCTGTACAATGCTACTCACTTCAGCTGTGGACGACTGGCAACGAACTTTGGAGAGAATACCAGGCGGTCAAGTGGATCTCGTTACTCTCAATTGGACCAAGATCAGGTTCCCCATTCATGGGCTCCTACAGCTTCGGTGGTAAACTAGTGGGGTGGTTGACTGACTTCTTTACAAACCGGCGTCAGAGAGTAGTCTTCCAAGGCGCTCATTCCTGTACTGTTTCGGTCCCATCTAGTGTCCCTCAAGGATCTGTCCTTGGTCCTCTACTTTCCAACATATTCATGTTGGATCTGCCCCATGCAGTCTCCTCAAACATCTTATCAATATGGTGACGACACAACCCTTTATCGCAAGATCAAAGACAATAGTGACCTGGCCGCCCTACAGGATGATCTAAATAACATCAGTGTCTGGTGCAAAATTAACGGCCTAGCTGTCAAGTCCTCCAAAAGTAAACTAATCTCCCTAACCCGTGATCGAATGCCTACCCTTATCACTTTGAAAACCCTCCAATTCCCCGTGTGCAGTGCGTCAAACTTCTTGGACTCAACATCACTTCCGACCTGAAATGGAACACCCACACCGACACAGTGAGGAACCAAGCTACCCGCCAACTGGGTTTGCTAAGCAGAAGTCTACGTGTTTGCCGCACCAAAGTGAAGAGGACCGCCCACCAGAGCCTAGTGCGACCGCTACTAATTCACGAGTGCCCTTAATGGAGCCCCGGTACCAAGGGAAATATCCTTAAGCTAGAACAGATACAAAATCGTGCCACTAAATTCATCCTTTTGAAAAATTCCGACCTAGACTCTAAAATCAGACACCAAAAATGTAGCCTTCCATCTATTCAGAATATATTTACCCAAATTGATTTGTTATACCTGCAAAAACGTTGTAATAGTACAGACTGATCTGCTATTTTAGACAAAATTTCCCTTGGCTACCGATCAGCTCAGAAGGGCCGCGGAGTTACGCTGTACGCCCCACTACCCAAGACTGAGTCTTACAAACTGGGGTTTGTAAATAGATTTGTGCATGGAACAGCCTACCGTATTCCCTGAAGGACAGCAACAATAATGCCGTACAGTTCAAGAGGAAGCTGTGGCATTATTTGTTCAACGAGTAGGTTGTTCGTCATAAATTATGCTCCAATTCTTTGTTGTGCTAGATTTTTCCGTGAATCTCTATTTCCAATATTCATTTCATCTCTTCTCTTGTTGTTCCTCCCTCATCCTATGTAAATGTGCATTTACCATTCCCCTAATCTATACTGTAAATAATGTAAACATTGTTCCATTCTCACTAATTGCCATCTTGTGTACATATGTAAATATAACTCAGTTGACGCATACCGAATGTGAAGTGGGTCTTTGCTCTTTTCAGGCCCTTCAGTGTACTGTAAATATAGTGTAAGGCATGGATGAATAAATATGAAATGAAACAGCATCTGGGAAAACTGCTGCTGTGCCTGTGATATCAAATGCGCCTGTATACCTTCCATCGCCGAGTGACCACAGCCAACACCTTCTAATACTCCAGGCCACAACACAAGACTTATGACGTCACGGCACTAGGCTGACAGTGAAAGCAGCGGCTGACTTGAGCCAGGGCAACATTAGTACGGAGAGATTTTTTACAAATTTGTGCAGATAACATCTCTTTGTAGCGACAAATTTTAACGTCCGACAAGGCTTTATGTATGACCTAACACTTTTTTCACGAGATAGTTTCTTATCTATTACACTGAAAACCATTTGCATTCTTCGAATTTCTTACGGAAATATACACAGAAGCCCCATGTTATTGCAGATGGGAATATTATCCCTTAACTTCGCGTAATAAGTAGCCTACCAGACATGGCGAGAAGTTGAATTACAGTATTATATTATGGCTGCGTGGCTCAGCGGGTAACGTTCTCGCTTGCTGGACTCGAGGTTGCGGGATCGAATCCTGGAGCAATCAGTTGGCATTTGAGGGGTTGGGAATGGAACGAACAATGTGAGTTAGTGTCCAATTTAGGGGTAGTGTCCAAAAGGTGCGAGTTTCCACGTAAGTGGGGTAACCGCGAGTGTAGGTGTTTGTTAAAGGATGTGGGGGAATGGGGATTAGCTCTACGGGGGTGTGATCGCCTTTAAGGGTCGCGCGATCAAGATGGAGCTATTAACCGGGCGAAGCGAACAAGTGTGTGTGAATAAGGAATGAGCCTACCTGATGAGTTTGCTGTACTGCCGCCTGGCTGGAGTTTCTACGGAGCTAGCACAATGGAAATCCCTAACGGTGCACTTCTCTGGTTGATGGTCACGGGCAATTAGGAATGACGGGCAGGGAGTGCGGATGTGGAGACAAGTGTAAATAATGACAAATGTGTAGGTTACTAATCAAGGGTTTATTTGATCAGTATTTGTGAATTGTGATATCCCTTTTAGTATGGGATCGAGTAAAACACTCTGGTTACAAAATACAGTATAAATGTGGGTGTGAAGTGAGGGAATACAATGATGTTTAAAGGATATCTGAGCACACTCTTACCTGTGGTGATGACTCGGACCGGGAACCAACCGAACAGAGCCGAGGGCGGCAATAGACGTTCAGCTTCGTTGGGCCTTCCTTCTTATGGATTTGGTAGTTGCTTGCTCAGCATTTCCCAATGTGTGGTGTGCTACATCCAGGCTTTGTGTAACTTGTTGTGATATGTCGTAAGCTTTGGTCAACAGCGGTGATACTGTGCCTGCTTGGTGTAAAAGAAATGTACTCATGGAGCCTCATGGTTTAGCCTAAGGGATGTTAGGTGAAAGGGTGTGATGACGTTTGGTCGTGTAGATTGGATTTGTGATAGAAAGATGTGTGTGGCTGTGCAGCCATCTGTGGATTCAGGGGCGTATGTTGATAATCCCTTCGGGGGTGCGTGGATGTCTGTGCTTTTTATTATGTAGCTATTCTCCCTTGGCCATATTATGTTCTCTTCCGCTCTCCGTCGGTGTTTAAACGTGTGCTCGCTTGCCGTCTGTATGTGGTGTGGATGCCTCATGGCACCTAATGTTTACCAAAATATCTTTCTTACTGTTGCTCTGGGAATATCATCCCTTACGTCCTCTAAAAATATGCATAACCGTCTGGGTAACGCCCTTTGGCTGCTCCTGTTTATTGTATGTATCGTGACGCTGTACCGTTCACGACTTATCCCCTTTTATTTTATAATATCCCTGGGGTGTACTTGCGCCCTTTAAAAACATATGTAATATATCAACTGTGTAAAATGTGCACGCTTGCGCCCTGTGGACGGCCTATTTGGCTTTGTAATATATATATATATTATCCTCTACAGTCTCTGTCTATAGGTAAAATTTTATGTGTGTTCACCCTATCGTGGGGGTGAGTTTATTGTTCTGCGCATGGGCTAGGACCTTGGTCAGCTCTTGAATGGCTGTGGTACCTCCCTGCTTTGTATACTATAGCCTCTTCAAAAAAATGGGGTGTGTTTCATGTGTGTTATCTCTGCGTCGGCTACAATATCGTATGTGCCATGTTACAATAGAACAACGTGGCATAATTGCCTGTCTAACCTTTAAAAAAAATGGGGGTGGGGGGGGTGGATTATCCCTCTATGGACTCCATGTCTGCCCACCCTTAGTTCTAATTGTTTGTGTGTCTGTTGCAATTGCCTTGGCTGCCCTAAGTGTTGAGTGCATATGGCAGGGGACGGCCTCGGCCTTGACGCGCATCGTGATATACTCACGAGTCCGCTTGCCGGCTGGCCTGTCGCCTGAGCGTGCTGTGTTATCTGAGTTGGCTTATCTGCGCCGCGTGGGCCAGTCTCTGCTAACATGCAGGTCCAGTGTCCACTGCTACAGTCGTTTCTTGTATGTTTGTCCACGTGGTTAGTGGGCAGCTTGAAATAATGTTGCCCCTATGATCTATTTTGGCCTTGTATGAATGTGCTAATATTCTAGTGAGAGCATGTAGTCTCTTGATAGTATAATGCTGTCCTCCCATAATGCCAGAAGAAGATGGAAGACGGCCAGGCTAAGTTAGCACAAGACCTGAAGAAATTAGAACAGGGCCTACGTGAGGAAGTCACGGCAGTGGAATAGAAGTTCGACGCCTTACAAGTGGAAGTTGCCGAGCTGCGCCGACGCCCGCTGATGGGGGTGGAAGAGAAATTCAACGCTTCACAAAAGGAAATTGAACACCCTCCGACGGGGATGGAAGCGAGATTCAACGCTCTTCATGAGGAAGTTGCCGAGCTGCGCCGACGCCCACCCACAGGTACACCGGGAATATCAGGAATGGGACAGAGCAGAGTGACACCCTAACCTTCGACGGATAGGTCCCGTGGAGCACCTATTTACGTCAATTCGAGGCAGCCTGTTCCATAAACAACTGGAACAGCACGGAAAAGGCTACAGCTCTCATTGTAGCGCTGAGAGGAGACGCCCTTAACGTCCTTCAGGCCATCCCGACTGGATCCCAGGACTATGCTTCACTAATCGCCCATATGGAGTCCCGATATGGAGATAGCCATCTTAAGCAGGCCTACCGGACGCAGCTCCGAACCCGGGTACAAAAGAACGCGGAATCCCTGCAGGAGTTTGAGATGGACATCGCACGCCTCGTAAGGCTCGCCTACCCAACAGCGCCGGCCGACTTTCTCGAACAGATAGCGACGCAGACCTTCACCGACGGGCTACGGGACTCGGACACTCAACAGACGCTGCGACTCGCACGCAATAAGACCCTGGCAGATGCGCTGAGCCACGCACTTGAGTTCGAGACGGCAAAACAGGCATCTAAATGCACGCGCGGGTGCGTCAAGTGGACGTCGTCGAACCAACAAAAACCAACGAGACCAAGCCCTTGGCCGACGAATTGATGGAGGCGCTAAGCCATTTCTTCGATAGTCGCGGCACCACCAGCAACGACACAGCCAGAAGACAACCAGAGAGGCGGCCCGGAAGAGGGCTACCGACCTGCTGGACCTGCGGTAAGAAAGGCCACCTGAGCAAGGACTGCGGTGATAACCGCCGCCGAGGGTATCCGACGGGAAATCAGTCGTTTGAAAACCGCGCGGCCCGGGGGAAACGAGTATTAGCCAGCCTTGGGGGGCAAAGGTTGGCTTGTGACAAGTCGTCAAGCCCCGGCAGTCCAAGTTCGTGTGACGCAGTTACGGAGGGATAATAGCAGCCTGATGGTCGACGGAGTCGAGCTGGCCCATGCTGATCGGCACGGGAGCGTCGAGGACCATCGTCAATCCCACCGTGATCCCGAAGTGGAGAATGCAACCCACGCAAAGGAACCTCCAGCTAATAACCGCGACTGGAGAGACCGCACCGGTACATGGCGAAGCATCTCTGGAGTTCGTCATTGGTCGACGGGCGGTGAAGCATCCAGTGCTCGTGGCTGATGTATCAAACGAAGTGATCATCGGACTGGACTTCCTGGACCAGAACATCATCATCTTGGACCTGAGTACCAACATTCTGCACTTCGGAGGTGAGGAACTTGCTTTGCATCCAGCACACGAGGCCGTCACCGCACGCCGAGTAAGGCTGACAGAGGACGTCATCGTTCCCGCTAGGACGGAGGTCAGCGCTGCCGTAATTGTCGACGGAACTGCTGAGGGAGTGGCGGCTATCGTCGAGCCAAAATATGAGGACATCCGGACAAAAGGATTGCTAATTGCCAAGACTCGCATCAACACTACGTCCGCCTGTCCAACCTGAACGACTACGACATTACGGTTCACCGGGACACCAACCTAGGAGTCTGCGAGCCCGTTACCTGGATTGCCCACATCACAGACACGACGGACGGACACCTGCAGACGGACAACCGAAGAAGACGTGCCCTGCCAGAAGAACTACAGAAGCTGTACCAAGGATCCCAGGACCATTTAGACGAGGAACAATCACGCCAACTTCGGGACCTGCTACATGAATTCCAGGATGTCTTCTCCGTAGGGAGCAAAGACTTCGGCAGGACAAACTTGGTCCAGCACAGAATCGACGTTGGGGACAGCGCACCGATTAGGGCCCCATTCCGACCTGTCCCGCTCGCAAAGCAAGCCGAAGTCGACCGGATGGTAGAAGAGATGAAGGAGCAAGGGGTGATCGAGCCATCACATAGTCCTTGAAGTTCTCCGGTCGTGCTAGTGAAGAAGAAGGACGGTTCCACCAGGTTCTGCGTGGATTACAGGCGGGTGAATGACGTCACGAAGAAGGACAGCTACCCTCTACCCCGGATCGACGACACCCTGGACACCATATCAGGGTCAAGATGGTTCTCCACCTTGGATTTGAAGAGTGGCTACTGGCAGGTGGAGGTCCACCCTAAGGACCGCGAGAAAACTGAGTTCTCTGTGGGCAGCGGGCTCTGGCATTTCACCGTCTTGCCATTCGGTCTGTGCAACGCCCGTGCGACCTTCGAAAGGCTAATGGAGTCCATTCTGAGGGGACTACACTGGAAGACTTACCTGGTCTACCTAGACGACGTCATCGTTCAGGGGAGAAGCTTCGAGGAGCACTACAGCAACCTGAAGGAGATCTTGATGAAGCTACGGGCCGCCCAACTGAAGTTGAGCCCCAAGAAGTGTCAGCTCTTCCAGAAGCAGGTCCAGTACCTTGGGCATATTGTCTCCAAGGAAGGGGTGCGCACCGACCCAGAAAAGATCGCAGCTGTGAGGGAGTGGCCAGTTCCGAAGGACAAGTCCCAACTACGAAGCTTCCTGGGACTCTGCACTTATTACCGTCGCTTCGTGAGAAGATCCGCCGATATCGCCAAACCACTGCATCGACTGACTGAGAATGACCAACTCTTCACGTGGACAGCAGAATGCCACAGTGCCTTCGAACAACTCAAGCAGGCTCTGTGCACCGCGCCTATTCTGGCCTACCCCAGACCTGGAACAAGGTTCATCGTCGATACCGATGCCAGCTACTTTGGTATAGGGGGAATCCTGTCGCAAATAGTGGACGGCGAGGAGAGAGTAGTGGCCTACTTCAGCAAAGCCTTGTCAAAGCCAGAGAGGAACTACTGCGTCACCAGGAAGGTACTGCTCGCCATCGTGTACGGGCAAGAATTTCTCATCAGGACCGACCATGCATCCCTGCGGTGGCTCCTGAACTTCAAGCTGCCTGAGGGTCAACTCGCGCGGTGGTTAAAGAGGCTTCAACAGTACAACTTTGAGATCCAGCACAGGAAAGGCCAACTGCATTCTAATGCCGACGCCCTGTCACGAAGACCGTGCCCCGTGCGGATTGAGACCGACCGAATGAAGACCCGATACGACCAGCAGACGGATGCCGGCGGATTCCACGAGGACGAGGAGGACCTCTTCAACCCATTACGGAAGAAAGGCCTGTCACCCAAATTGCAGAATTCCTGGAAGGGCCCGTACCGCATCGCGAAACGGATCAACGATGTCGTCTTAATGATCCAGGGGAGCCCGAGGGCGAAGATGAAGATCGTGCATCGAGATCGCCTGGCAGCCTACGGAGGGACACAGACGGACCAATGATTGATCGGGACGATCAACCTTTTAGGGAGGGGGTGGTGTTACGGCTGTGAGTTTGTTTCGTCTCCTCGCGGCGTGAGTCACTGCCGCCCCCGGGCTATGCTCTGCCTCTGTGTATTACCTGCGCCTTACGTAACAGGGCTACTAGGACAAAAGGGATGGTCCAGAATATTCGTGACCCAGCCAGTGATGGAAATCTCGAGAAGCCGTGAATCCTGGACGGGTCTAGAAGCATTCATTGAGTCACCAGCCTGCTATATAAGAGCGACCTGGTCAGCGAGGTAGACAGTGTTTTTGAGCTAGTGCGTGCTTTTACCTGAGCGACAGTTGTTGGTGAAGTGACTTGCGAAACCCTGGTGAAGCTGATTCTCTTGACAGCGAAGGAGTGTGAAGCCTATGGAGGGACTGTATTTGAAGAGTGTGTGTTTACCTAGTGCGACAGAGATATTGTGGTGAATTGCGAAAACACCGGGGGCTGTTTCCCTAGCCAGCGGACAGCGAAGCAGAGTGTTGTGGTGAGTGACTGGCTATCGTAAATAACTGTAGCTTGTGTATTCGAGGAAGTGTTGCAGGTAGTTCTACCGAGGCCACCGGTCCCATTTGGAGGGATTAACTTCTGTGTCTTATTGACAAGTGAAAGGCAAGAGTTCCCTACAAGAGGAAACTAGAGTGAGATACTAATTGCTTGTATTTGCTATTGTGTGGTGTATCTTTCTGGCCCGCAATAAAGCTAATACGTTTCTTTAAAGGAACAATTTGTGTTGTGCTTCTACCCACCGTAATCCAGTTAACGGAAGTGCCACTAAGGGGTGGCACGTAACAATATCCTCCCATTTATAAAACAGCAGGTCCTCCTTCTTAGGCTACATCCATGCCTTTTTTGTAGCTACCATGCAATCTACAAAAGCACCATCTTCTTTTATGTCTTGATCACCACCCGGATGTTTACTACCATTCGCTTAACAAGTACGAAATTTCCTATTTCCAGTGTTTCTTTGTAGGCAGTGGCCTGTGTTTTCATATTGCTTCCAGGCAATTCTTTGATTGGTGATTTGAAAGCTTTTCTCCCATACTCATACACGGTAGGTAAGTGTCCTAGAAATTCTTCATCACTATTATAAATGCTGATATCACTATCTTCTCCAGACCGCAAACTGAATGCGTCCTCATTTTCTGAAGTTGAAGTTCAATCTTGGCGAATTCTCTTCTGTTTTAGTGTCACTGGCTTTGGGGGCCTAGAACATTTTATTTTCCCAGCATTAGATAATTTTAATGGCATTTTCTACTGTTCAGTAGGTTTACCTTCAGAAACTTGGTGATCGGTAACACAAATGCTTTTACCAGCAGGCACTTCTTAGTGATCCGAGGTTTCACAAACTCATTCCGGTTGTCTTCAAGTTGTTCAAGAAAGGCTTCTCCAACCATATTCAAATTCATATGTTTGTCCTGATTGGACAATCATTGTAAGATCTCCTCTTTGTCAACAGGAACTATTTCCGCTTTCTTGAAGCCTGCTTGTAGGTCACTTGCCAAATTTGGTTCCAATTCTTCCAACACGGTTCGTAAAAGCATCGGGAACTGATCCTTTGAAAGCGCGCTCATTTGTTTGCCTGCGTCAGATTGTTTCCACCGTGTGAGCACATCTCTCCACCTGGTTTTCAATGGCCTAAGATAAGTAACATCACGTGGTTGTCAGGTGCGACAATTGGGTGGAAGACGCACAAAATTCACATAATTTTCTTCACATAGCTGTACAACATTCAGGCTCAAATGTGATGCGAGACTGTCTCCAATGAGCATTTTCATCCACTCCTATCATTTGAAAGCTGGTAGTAGATGACCAGTAAACCAATCTTGGAAAATTGCTAGATCTATCCATCCATGCTTGCTCCTGTTGTACCGCGCTCCTGGTGGTCTATTCTTGGTCCATGTTATCCAGAGATTTTCTGCTTTATTTATAATGTAGGGCACGAGTGAATTCCCATTGCCATAGAACATTACACTAATGCTCAATTTAGTTGAGTTTATTACTCTCTCTGGATATTTAGTGCCCCTTCTGCAGATGATTTTCTTCTACCCTGGGTCATCGCTCATATTGGTCTCGTCATAATTATACACGTTCTCTGAAGGGACATCTTTTAGCACATCACTAATATTTTCAAAGTAATCACTTGTTGTATTTTTATCAATAGCTGCTCGCATTCTTTTTATGTTGGCAACAAACCTCACAGAGAGTTGAGGATGTCCCTTTAAAAAAGACATCACCCAGTCTCTACAAGGGAGATTATCCTTAAACAATGCCACAGTTCTTACTTGCATACCTAAATAAGCTTTCATAATCATAATCAACTGTAAGTCCAGTTCATCAGACGGAAAGCCATACTCACACATTTTGTCAAGATGGCTTGCAAATGGCTTCTTCCAACGTAAATACAGTTGGATGACTAGGACAACTTGGATATTGTTTTTTAAGCGTTCTCTTAATTGTAGCCAAACTTATTTCATAAAAAGACTCAGCTTTTCTTTGTGTTATTTGTTTTTACCTTACTGCTTCCAGAAATACTTCTTATTTTTCACTGGTATGGTCAGCATACTTCCGACTGCCAGGAAGTCTTTTGTATTCGGAAGGCATTCCGGTCTCTGTGCCTGAGAACAATAACATTAATAGAAAAATTGCATGCGGCGTACTAGAGTCTTTATTAATACTGCATACAAGAACAAAAACCTTGGTTAAGGGTAACTTGAACTCGAAATTACTTTGGTTTCACCCATATGATTAGGTTATGTTGACTAGTTTTAAAAATCAATGATTTCAAGACTATAGACTACTATCATAATAAAATTATGTGTGGAATGATGTGAGAAGGATTTAAGAATAAGAAAAGAAACACTTACCCACCAGAACTCTGAAGACTATAGTTGCACAAGTAAAAGTTTGCAGAGGATGAAAATAAGTCAGCTCATGAAACAAACAATTGCAGCTGTGCACTCTAGTGGCAAGTTCTGTAAGCAAAAAACTTACCCAAGCTGTAGGCAATGCTGCCACCTATCGGGAAAACTTCAAACTAAGTAGGCTACTACATTTCGGCCTAGTGATATTAAGAGCATGCTAAAACACTTGTTTATTTTGGGCTCAAGTAGCCCTTGTGTACAGTATTTTAAATTTGTTGATATTTTACTAAATTTTACTTCATGACAACAAAGATGACTTAACATTCGTCGTAAGACAACTTCAATCATTCATAATTGTATGCGTTTTCTTTTCAGCAAAGGTGCCATTTCCACTTACTTTGAGATTCAAACCCATGTTGCAGAGAGGTATTGAACTAGTCTCTCTGGATGCAGCATGGGTATCATCTGCATCATGGTATTTCCTGAATGTGTTTGGACTACGAAGTATTTATACCCTTGTCCTGGGTGAAAATAATGGTAAGTAGATGGTACTGTTTTAAGATTCCATTTATTGTTCAACTCTGTACCTATAGCTTCGTCTTCCTCCTCAGTCTTTATAATCCTTGCAGGGAGTCCCGATATGCTCTTCAGCCGACCAGCCAATGAGACAACACACTGTGCTTTAAACCATTTACTTTTCACTCAAAAATAGCCTTTTCCATATCTGTTTTTATGGCTGTTGTCCGATCACCCTTTTTTCAGTTGTCCTTTATTACTAGTTCATTTATGACAGACTGATTGGTTCCAATTTTTAAATGAACATATTATATGAAGTTGCGAATATGAACCAACTCAGGTGGTGGGGTCTTGTGATGAGAATGAGGGAGAAGAGGTTACCTAGGAGTTTAATTAACTCTGCTATAGAGGGTAAGAGAAGCAGATGTAAACCTTGGATGAGATGGTTAGATTCAGTGTTTTACGATTTTAGGGTGAGAGGTGTGGAATCGTAGGTGGCCACAGTGCTAACTGCTAATAAGGGATTATGGAGGCAACTCATTCGCAAAAAGGTGTGGAGACTAGACTGGTCAGTGAAAGGCAAAACACACTCGAATGAATGAATGAATTAATTAATCACATTCCTGATGTGTCAATTGCATGCTGAAATATTTCATCAAATAGTGAAAAATCCACAGCCTGTTTCCAGTCTCCGACCGGGTCAGGAATGGAATGAATGAAGCCCCCATCTAGCGGCGAGGATATGAATTGTGCCGGCTGCCGAGGCCTGACGCACTCCTCTGGGGCAATGATTAGATGAATGACAGATGAAATGAAATGATAGTGGAGAGTGTTGCTGGAATGAAATTTTGACAGGGAAAACCGGAGTACCCGGAGAAAAACCTGTCTGCCTCCGTTTTGACCAGCACAGATCTCACATGGAGTGACCGGGATTTGAACCACGGACCCAGCGGTGAGAGGCCGGCGTGCTGCCGCCTAAGCCACGGAGGCTCCATTTCATCAAATAGTAAATGTCTTAATATGAAGTTCTCAAATTATTATCTCCACCAGCTTATTACAGAAAGCCAGGCTTTATTATTATAGGTGGTATTATTTATGTGTTGATTCCTTTCATAACTTTTATTTCCTTATGTTAATTTATCACCGCCATTGACCTACAGTCCGCTATACCAAATCGTTACCTAATATGTGACTTGTCAGTGGCATCACTTAACCTTATCACATGTCTTCTATGTCTTCTTGACAGAGCTTAATCATCATAATCAACCATGGATTTGCCATCACCATAGACCAGATAATTATGTGCTTAACTTTTCAGAATTATTTATTAATGTGCCTAAAAATTAGAAAATATGTGATTTAAGTTTCCAAAATATGTTCTCAAATTTGTGCTATAATTATAACCCCCCCAATTTCTCGAAAATATAGTTGAAACACCCAGCTGCTTGAATAAACCAGTCCACAGCACAGATGTTCCATCAGATGTACCGTATTGGCCCGAAAATAAGCCGCCCCCGCATATATGCCGCACACTTAATATTCGAAGAGGAAAAAGGTATATGCCCGAAAATAAGCCTCATCCGGGTTAAGGGAAGACACATTTATTTTCTTGTACTTGCCAACATGTAAACATTTTTTTGCTTATGTGTCATAAACACAATACCATTATTGTCTTATTCACTGTCATACACAACACTGGCACCTAACACATTACCATTGTCTTATTCACTGTCATACACAACACTGGCACCTAACACATTACCATTATTGTCTTATTCACTCTCATACACAACACTGGCACCTAACACATTACCATTATTGTCTTATTCACTGTCATACACAATACTGGCACCTAATACATTACCATTATTGTCTTATTCACTCTCATACACAACACTGGCACCTAACACATTACCATTATTGTCTTATTCACTGTCATCACTGCCTGCATTCACTTCATCACTCTCACTATTTTAGTTTAAAAATTTGAAGTACACTATGTTCCGTCTAGTCAATACTTTCTTGTGTTGATTTACACACTAGGACATGTCGAGAAGCTTATTTCCAAAAGGTACCAAATCCAAAAAGTAATATTTGACAGGAGAGAGGAAAAACGCTCGGAGTGTAAAATTTCAACTGTAAATCCATTTGAGCACTTTTATGTTGTTTCAGATAAAACAAATGCATTGTTATACCAAGTATTTCTGTTTAGGCTTTCGCAGTTTAGGAAATATTCAAAGAAAATTATGGATTTGGTACTTTTTGGCACTGAAACTCTAAATACTTGCAACGGAAAGACATAAATTTCACTGCAGTCATCAGAATCTTCGAGAAAACTGATAGTATTTAGTTAAGCAATAATTAGATTTAAGGTATTTACAGTGAAGGCATAGATTATTTAAATAATATTAAATAAAATTGAACAAAACAATGAAAATTATGCTAAGTATCTTAGCAGTGCTGAACTTATGGAATTATGATTGTAGTTTGTGTCTAAAGAACATGAATATGGTAAATAACTTGTGAACTGGACAATGGAAAATATTATCCAGTACTAAAAGAAATGGTGTCATTGGCTGCATGGATACGGTACGTAATGGCACATTCAGGCCTCAGGATTTGGTAGTTATTGGCATCAAATGAGATTTTCAATGCCCTGTTTGTTATGGATTTAGGTCGTTTTGGCGATTTCTTTTTCTTTCATATGATGGAGCTTCCTACCAACGTACGTTTTCCATCATAATCTCAATTTCGATTTTTTTGGATTTGGTATCTTTTGGAAATAAGCTTCTCATTTTGTTTCAAGGCATAGTATTATTGAAAATCTGCCCCTTCATCAGCTAGTACAATTAATGGCCAGTCATTGTGACATTAAAACTGATGAAAAATGGATGATTTGGATGAAATGTGATGTAAACATATATGATTGTTGCACTTACACATTATAAAAAAACTAGAATGATTACAAAGATAGCTAAAAGACTGTAGGTATAACATAATGAAGTATTATTAAGTAGGGGGCGTGGTGGCTCAGCGGTCTAGCTGTATGCCTCTCACCAAGGCGGTCCGGGTTCGATTCCCAGTCAATGCATGTGAGATTTTCGAAGTGAAATGCCATGTCCTGTGGTTCGGATTCCACGTAAAAAGGAGGTCCCGTGGCTCATAATCACAAGATTCACGGTCACGTAAAACTACAATCTTCCTTTTTTATTATTAAGTACTTACTGTATTAAGATGGTGTTATGTTTTATGTTATGAATGAAAGGAATATTGATTAGGAGATTTTCATGGACTAGAGCAGTTTATTATTGTTTGCTGCTGAAAATTGAGTGTACCTCCAGTGTTTTATTCATGTTAGAACCACAATCACCCCTATATCGTCCCCACCCTTATCTGAAACTTTACAAAACCACCAAGCTCCACACATCAAGGTATAAATTGACAAGCAACAACAAAAGGCTCCACAGTTGGACGCAGATATGAACGAAAGGGAATATTGATTAGGGGAGTTTCATAGACTAGAGCAGTTTATTATTGTTTGCTGCTGAAAATTGAGTGTACCTACAGTAGTATACCTACAGTCTTTTAGCTATCTTTGTAATCATTATGGTCTTTTATAACATGTAAGTGCAACAATCCTATATGTTTACATCACATTTCATCCACATCATCCATTTTTCATCAATTTTAATGTCACAATGACTGGCCATTAATTGTACTAGCTGATGAAAGGGCAGATTTTCAATAATACTATGCCTCGAAACATGTCCTAGTGTGTAAATGAATACAAAATAGTACTGACTAGACGGAACATATTGTACTTCAAATTTTTAAATTATAATTCGTCAATACGGACCAATCCTGAACAATGTTAACCCCAAACTCACTACTTTCTTCAATCTCCTCCCTTTCTTTATCCTTGTCCCACAAAACTTCATCTTCGCTTCCATCCAACGCATTTGATATGCAGCATTTCTTGAACCCTTTAATGATGGACTCTGATGATATGGTGGGCCATGAAGCAAGAATGGTCTAATCCTCTGATGTGTATGCAACTTTACTGCTTTATATGTGCAACGAAACGATGGAATAAAAGGCGAAAATTACAAATTTAACCACTCGAAAAATTCTTACAGTTCTTACTGAAACTGAGCTACCATAGATTATTCAAGGTTACGAAACAATACCGTGTTACCGAATAACAATTTAAAGTTTAAAATATACGCTAATCAGTACTTACTTCAACGCCAAAACAAATGTTTGCATTGTCATTAAATGCCGCCAGTTTCTCTTACACATTGTTTTGTTGGTTTGTTGCTGTGTTCTTGCTAATGAGCATTCTTTTTTAAATAGTACCGGTACATGACTTATAAAAGTGTAGGTAGCAAATTTAAGGAATAAAAGGCGAAAATTACAAATTTAACCACTCAAAATATTCTTACAGTTCTTACTGAAACTGAGCTACCATAGATTATTCAAGCTTACGAAACAATACCATGTTACCGAATAACAATTTCAATGCCAAATCAAATGTTTGCATTTTCGTCATTAAATACCACCAGTTTCTCTTACACACTGTATTCTTGCTTTGTTGCTGTGTTCTTGCTAATGAGCATTCCTTTTTAAACAGTACCGGTACATGACATATAAAAGTGTAGGTAGCAAATTTAAGCCACACCCAGATTTTTTACCCAAATAATTTTAATAAAGAGTACAGCATATTTTTGGGCCAATGCGGTAGGTACTTCATGCTTAACAGGCTAGTGTTTGCTGCAATTTGTGAATCTGACAATATGGTACACAGAATCATATACATGCTATTTTTGAAAAATAAGGTAATTTCAGAGCCTTTCACAGCACTAATTTTTTTGTCTTATTCTACTACTCGAGTACCTCAAATGTGCTCGATTGTTGTAAATAGTAAATTAAGTTTCACTATACAAACATGCACAGTTAGACAGTTTACCCCCTTAATGATGGATGCCATTTCAATGACGCATCGCACGAAAGTGAATAAGGCGCTAGCACTACAAAAATGTGATGGCGACTTGAAACATTCACCGTTCCTGCCATATAGCTCAGATTATGTGCAAACTTTTAAAATCCTGACTGGGAAGAATATAGTGTATAGACATTTATTTTATGTTATTTTCTTTGTTATAATAATTGAGAAAAGACCTGCTATATTTTAGACAGAATGATACTGGCATTCCTTTTTTGCAAGGGTTGTTTCAGGATGCAATAACATCTAGTGTTCCAATATTTCTAAATTGAACAGTGTCTTCAATTTCTTCACATCAATTGTCAAAGCTCGCAATCCTTCACTAAGGCACTTTGCCAAATCCGACATTCTAAATCAGCTCAATTTACTCGACCTGAGAAGCCGTCTACAATTTACTGACCTGTGTTTCCTACATAAAATTATAAATGGTTACACAAAATGTAACATGCTACTAAGCTACTTCCCACTCCATGTTCCCTCCCGTTCAACACGTCAGAACCATTTACACCACATACCTCGCCCACGTCTTGAAGTACAGAAGCGCTCTATTTTTCACCGTCTACCTACCCTTAGCAACTCCCTTCCAAATATTGACATATTCTCTCCCTATCGAACATTCAATCATAACATTAGAAGATCCCTTTCATCCTCAATTTCTAACCCCTCACCCTCCTAATCACTCACTACCCCAATCACTCCCTGCGTCCTTCCCGAGATTTATCCCTCGCTGCCATCACTGCCAATTGTTACCTGTTATTGTTGTTGTTGTTTTTGTTAATATTATTTGAAATTGTTAAAATATTAGTGTAAAATGACCTTTTCATGGTTGTATCTAATAATTATTAAATAAAAAATAAATAAATAAAAATAAGTGTTATCATTGCCATGGAAACCATGTATGGAAAAGTTGGAGATGAATGATTGGTTTTTTATTAGTGCACACCTTAAGTTATGACAATTTCATTGTGTTATTACTGAGTAGTGCGGTGTCATAATGTGGTGCAACACAAGGAAGTGTAGTGTTAAACAGGGTTATTACTGAGTAATGCGGTGTTATAAATTGGTGCAACACAAGGAAGTGTAGTGTTATACAGGGTTATTACTGAGTAGTGCGGTGTCATAATGTGGTGCAACACAAGAAAGTGTAGTGTTATACAGGGTTATTACTGAATAGTGCGGTGTCATAATGTGGTGCAACACAAGGAAGTGTAGTGTTATACAGGGTTATTACTGCGTAGTGCGGTGTCATAATGTGGTGCAACACAAGGAAGTGTAGTGTTATACAGTGTTATTACTCAGTAGTGCGGTGTCATAATGTGGTGCAACACAAGGAAGTGTAGTGTTATACAGGGTTATTACTGAGTAGTGCAGTGTCATAATGTGGTGCAACACAAGGAAGTGTAGTGTTATACAGGGTTATTACTGATTAGTGTGGTGTCATAATGTGGTGCAACACAAGGAAGTGTAGTGTTATACAGGGTTATTACTGCGTAGTGCGGTGTCATAATGTGGTGCAACACAAGGAAGTGTAGTGTTATACAGTGTTATTACTCAGTAGTGCGGTGTCATAATGTGGTGCAACACAAGGAAGTGTAGTGTTATACAGGGTTATTACTGAGTAGTGCAGTGTCATAATGTGGTGCAACACAAGGAAGTGTAGTGTTATACAGGGTTATTACTGATTAGTGTGGTGTCATAATGTGGTGCAACACAAGGAAGTGTAGTGTTATACAGTGTTATTACTGAGTAGTGCGGTGTCATAATGTGGTGCAACACAAGAAAGTGTAGTGTTATACAGTGTTATTACTGAGTAGTGCGGTGTCATAATGTGGTGCAACACAAGGAAGTGTAGTGTTATACAGGGTTATTACTGAGTAGTGCGGTGTCATAATGTGGTGCAACACAAGGAAGTGTAGTGTTATACAGGGTTATTACTGAGTAGTGCGGTGTCATAATGTGGTGCAACACAAGGAAGTGTAGTGTTATACAGGGTTATTACTCACAAGGGAAGTACCCCAGCTCGAACGGCAACTGACTGAAAGTGGGTTTAAAGTATACAGTTGTACCTATGTCAATTGCTATCAATGCCATTCATCTGTAAAAGTACGTGTTTGGTCGCCAGCACCATCTGAGTATGTGATAATGTGATCACCGTGGCATTTGAGTTTGGACTATTGCAATGCGGGGACATTGTAAATAATGGCGTATGTCTACATGTTGCCCTTGTTAAGTGTGCGTACTGTTCCATTCCGCTGTGTTTTAATCACTTTATTGAAACTCCACATTTACACTTCGACGTCGAATGAAGGACAACACAGTATCTTCTATTGTGGGAAAGATGACTATGTCAACACGGTACTGCATGTGTTTAGATTTCTTGTTGCAAGCAAGTGGTCAACCTTTTGCCAGATGATACTGCACTAAATCTGTTTCTTGTTAATATAATGGTCTGAATTGCCTGTTGCACGGTAGTTTCTGCTGCAAATTGTGTTTCTGCACCTTTTTGTAATGTCGCCACAAAATATGCTAAAGGTCTAACCAATTGCTAGGAATGGATTTTCCCTAATATAATGGCCCGAATTGCCTGTTGCACGGTAGTTTCTGCTGCGAATTGTGTTTCTGCTATCTTTGGACGCCGTAACTTCCAAACATTGATTGTACACTAATGCAGGGTTTTACAGATAAATGCCCGTGGTGGGTAGTAGAACAGACATATCTTCGTATGTTAAGCGCAATGCCAGTCGGTTTTAGCCGTTCGAGCTGGGGTACTTCCCTCGTCAGTAGTGCGGTGTCATAATGGTATGCAACACAAGGAAGTGTAGTGTTATACAGTGTTATTACTGAGTAGTGCGGTGTCATAATGTGGTGCAACACAAGGAAGTGTAGTGTTTTACAGTGTTATTACTGAGTAGTGCGGTGTCATAATATGGTGCAACACAAGGAAGTGTAGTGTTATACAGTGTTATTACTGAGTAGTGCGGTGTCATAATGTGGTGCAACACAAGGAAGTGTAGTGTTGTACAGGGTTATTACTGAGTAGTGCGGTGTCATAATGTGGTGCAACACAAGGAAGTGTAGTGTTATACAGTGTTATTACTGAGTAGTGCTGTGTCATAATATAGTGCAACACAAGGAAGTGTAGTGTTATACAGGGTTATTACTAAGTAGTGTGGTGTCTTAATATGATGCAACACAAGGAAGTGTAGTGTTATACAGTGTTATTACTGAGTAGTGCGGTGTCATAATGTGATGCAACACAAGGAAGTGTAGTGTTATACAGTGTTTTTACTGAGTGGGACACCCTCTCTCCAGGGGTTATATATATGCAGGGCCCACCCCAGGGTATGAGTGAAGACCTCAACGGCACCTGCGGTGGTGAAGGAGTCATTCGCTACAGCAAAGTTGGAGGAAGAGGCAACCTAGTTCTCGGGGTTTATAGAGTAAATGATATTTGTCCATATTATGGACACCCATAGCGTCTATGCTCGAGAGGAGCGGCTACAAAAGGCCTCTGTTCTCCATGTTAGAAGCGGTCTAGTTCATACCTGGCAGTAGGTCATAAGATGCATTTGGGAGTGGCGACCCCATCGTAATAATAGCCTAAAATGATAGCAAATATGGTTCAGCCTCGGAATATGCTAGGGCGTACCCTGCAGGCGACGCGCAGTACTTCAGATGCTGGGGGAGCTGTGAGAAATGGGCAACCAGCATCACAATATATCCGAATATGGGCAGTCAACATCTTAACCCTGACGGACAAGACTTAGAGCTAGTGGACTTCATGATGGAAAAGGATATAGCCATCCTCGGTCTCAGTGAAACGAAGTGAAAGAAAACTAAAGGAAGGATACAGGCTGTTTTACAGTTGAGGACAGGAGGCACGAAATGGAGTAGGAATGATTATAAGAAAGGATGTCCTAGAGTATGTGGAGGAGGTGAAGAAGATAAGTGACAGGATAATCATAGGAAGGATACAGTTCCAGACAGGGACAAACGATCTGGTCCAAGTATATGCTCCACAAACGAGGAATAAAGAAGAGAACTTAGAAGAATTCCTAGAGGATGTGGAAAAATATATAGAGGATAAGGGAATAATGGTAATGGGAGATTTGAATGCATAAGTGGGAAGAAACAGATGAGGAAGAGAGGAGATTTTGGGACCATATGGTTATGGCAGTAAGAATCCAGAAGGGGATTTCTTAATGGACTTCTGTCAGCGGATCCAATTAATTATAGGGAAAACGTGGTTCAGAAAGAAAAATATTCAGAAGATAACGAGGTATGGATGGGGGGATAGAAGAACGAAAACTCTGATAGAGTATGTTTTAGTCGAAAAAGGACATAGGAAAGAGCTAATGGATGTCACAGCCATGTCTGAGGAAGCCTTTGGAGGAGACCATAGGGCAGTGGTAGCAAAACTAAAAATAGGAAAGGTCATGAGATTAACAGAAAAAAGGGAAAGAAAGATCAAGGTCTGGAGACTAAAGGAGGTTGCAGAAGAGTTTAAGAAAGAATTGCAAGAACATATACCAAGGACGGATATTACCCATGTGGAACAAGAATGGGAAAAGTTCAAGAGTGCATTTGTAAACGGTGCAGAGAAAACATGTAATAGAACATCAGGAAAGGCACGGAAAAAGGCGACAAAATGGTGGAATGATATGAGTGAAAGAAAAGGTAAGAGTGAAGAAGAAAACTTGGAAGGAATGGAAAACAAAAAAGACTGAAGAAAGTAGAGCAAAGTATATAGAAGCAAACAGAGATTACAAGAAAGTAATTGCAGAGGAAAATAAGAAAAGCTGGGAAGAATTCACCCAGGAAATAAGGGAGGATTTAAATTGTGGGGAATAATTGCCATTTGGAATATAAAAAGTAGAAGGAATGAAAAGGTGAACACTGGATTCCTGAAAAACAAAGAAGGTGAAATATTGACAAAACCAGAAGAGATAACGGACAGATGAAAAGAATATTTCAGCGAGCTGTTGAAGGTAAGGCGTCAGACATGCGGAGAAGTTACGCAAACAGTCGAAACGGTGGAGGAAAAAATAGAAGAAGAACCAGACATTACTATGGCAGAAGTGGAATGGCCAGTTAGGAAGATGAAGATGGGGAAACCTGTGGCAATTGATGAAGTGGCAGTAGAAATGATCAAGGCGGCAGGACCAGTGGGACTGCAGTGGACATACAGACTTCTCAGGAGTGTGTGGAGAGAGAAAAAAGTTCCTGAAGCCTGGAAAAAGGGAATAATATTGCCAATATTCAAGAAAGGAGACAGGAAGGTGTGTGGTAACTAGCGAGGAATCACCATCATCTCGCATGTTGCCTAAGTAATGAAAAGAATCCTTGAATAAAGAATTAGAGTAAAGGTAGAAAGCCAAATAGAGGAGGAGCAGTTTGGATTTAGAGGGGGCAGGTCAACAGTGGAACCCAATTTCATTCTGAGACAGAACATTGAAATGAGTTGGGAATATGGGAAGGATATGGTAATGACTTTTGTTGATCTACAAAGGGCCTATGACAGCATCCCTAAAACAAAAGTTTGGGAAAGCTTAGCAAATAGGCAAGGAACTGAGAGACATGATAAATGGAATGTGCATGGATTGCTACAGTAGTGTGAAGACTAGAGTCGGGACATCGGAATGATTTAAAAATGATACTGGACTAAAGCCCTTATTGTTCTTAATGGTGATGGATGATGACATGAAGGCAGCAATGAAAGACTACAGGGCAAAGATGAAGGCAATGTTGTTTGCGGATGATTTTGTGATCTGGGGCGAGGATGAGTTGGAGGCACAAGAACAGTTAGACGTATTAAATGAAAAGATTGAGCAATGAGCATTGAAGATAAATGTGGAGAAGAGTAAAGCAGTGGTGATGAGTAGAGGTAAGAAAGAAGGAAAAGGAGTAATCAAAATCAGTGATAAGGCATTGAAAGTGATTAAACACTTAAATTACTTGGGAAGATGGAAGACTAGATTTGGAAATTAGCAGAAGAATACAACTCGGGAGTGCTTTCTACCAACAGGTACGGGGACTAGTATGGAACAAGGATATACCAATTAAGGCTAAATATGTTATGTACAAAGCATATTATGTTCCTATAATGACATATGCAGCAGAAACTTGGACAATGACTAAGAGGGATGAGAGCAGAGTACAGGCAGCTGAGATGAGATTCCTGAGAAGTATGGTCCAGAAAACGAGGAGTGACAGAGTGAGAAATGAAGATATACGGAAAGAACTGGGAGTACAGAAACTGAATGACAAACTGGAGCAAAACAGATTGAGATGGTTTGGACATGTCAGACGGATGAATGAATTAAGGTGGCCATATACACTATTTTTCTGAAATTTCACTTTTTTTTTTAAATATCCATTTTGTAGGAAATTTCTTCTAGTTTTAGAAAATGTATGGTTCATAAATATACCATTAATCTTTCATGTCAAAATAAATTATTTACTGTAAGAGGGCGCAACCATTCTGACTGACAGCTGTCATGTCTGGCGTATCAGCAGATCTATAAAATTCCTTTCGAGCCTAAATTGACTTTTTCTTTCTCTATCCCACTAGTTTCGCTCCTGGCCGTGGTAAGTGATTTTTGATAGGCGACAAAAATCACGGCAAGCATGTGATTTGTTGTTGGCATGTTAATGAACCCATTTGAATTCAGTAGGCCGTGTACATAGTAGCAAAATTGACTTTCTCTTTCTCTATCCCACTGGTTTCACTCCTGGCCATGGTAAGTGATTTTTTATAGGCGACAAAAATCACGGCACGCATGTGATTCGTTTTTGGCATGTTAATGAACACATTTGAATTCAGTAGGCCGTGTTCATAGTGGAAAAATTGACTTTCTCTTTCTCTATCCCACTGGTTTCACTCCTGGCCGTGGTAAGTGATTTTTGATAGGCGAAAAAATCACGGCACGCATGTCCTTCGTTTTTGTCATGTTAATGAACCCAATGAATTCAGTAGGCCGTGTTCATAGTGGCGAAATCAATCTCGGGAATTTTCGCCTACACAAAGTTCCTCCTTTCTTTACTAGAAAGCGCTATAGTGTCAAGGAGCTTGGATATCTAACTTCCCTGACTTTCATAGCGTTCCAAGGAACGACAAGATTCGATATGCAAGCTGCCCTCTAGGCGCAAATAACAAGATGAAGGAGGACCATACAGCTTTCAAGGAAGGATATGTGTATGTCCCAGGACGTTTCTGATGTGATCAAAACAGAATGTGAGTGAAGACATACTCATCATCATCATCATCATCATCATTTCCCCTTATCCAGCTCCTGCCGGGTCGGGGTATTTATGGCACTTCTCCACTTTCCTCTTTCCTTCCACCATTCTTCTTCCACGATCTTGTCCCAGTCCAGATTCCTTTTTCTCACGCTGTTCTTCACTGAATCGATCCACCTTGTTCTAGGTCTTCCCCTTGCTCTCTTACCCTTGCACTTGGCCTCCAGCATCTGTCTTGGTATTCTATTTTCCTCCATCCTCTTTACATGTCCAAACCACCTTAGTTTATTCTTCTCAATTCTCTCATTTAGTTTTCCCATCCCAACTTCCTTCCTAACATCTTCATTCCTCACTCTGTCTTTCCTCGTCTTTCCTATCATACTTCTTAGGAATTTCATTTCACTGGATTGGATTCTACTCTCTTGCCTGCTCGTCAGGGTCCAAGTTTCAGCTGCATAAGTTAATATGGGTACATAGTACACTTTATACATTACCTCCTTGGTACTTCCTTATCCCAAACAAGTTTTCTTACACTTTGATAGAATGCATTGCTCTGCTGTACCCTCCTGCCAATCTCCATGTCCAACCTACCAGTTTGCATCAATTCACTTCCTAGGTATTTGAACGTGTCCACAATTTCCAAACTCTGACTTCCAATTTTCACAGTGCCCTTTCCTTGTCTTTCCCCTCTTGTCATCACCATGGTCTTGCTTTTCTCTATACTGATTTTCAGGCCGTACTTCTGAAGACATACTAAGTAAACTTTAAATGCGATTTACTCATTAATTCGTTTCCTGACATTTGAAGTCATTCAAAGTGCTTTAACTTTTGTCACAGAAATGGTATCTGCTTGATTTTTAATTCAAATTTAAGATAATACATGTATCTATGTTCCCTACCACTAAGAAAATGATATTCTTAAAAATGTAATTTTAACAACTTTTTAAACAATTTTGTTAAACAAAATTTCAAGAAAGTTAAATTGTAATATAATTTTAAAACCCTTACCTGTGACTAATTCAGACAAAAGTGGTAGGGAACATTCCCCATGTAAGTTAGATTGTTTTTGTTCAAGGTTCATGGATTTTGGTTGAAATATGTGAGAGATAGAGGACTTTAAGAACCCCTGTGTAAATAGCAACAAATAATTTTTTCATAAACAATTAACATAAAATTTGTGTATAATGAACTTCAAAATCTCTTAGTTTGATCATGATAAATCAACAGAAAAATTTAACATTGCTAGAGATTATTCATTTAAAAAATTATTCCAAGTGTATATGACCACCTTAAGGCTACCAAGACGAGCACTGGAACGACGGATGAATGGGAAGAGAGGACGAGGATGACCAAGAATGCGTTGGATGGACTTGGTGAAGTATAGCATTAGAAAACGGAACCTGGATTGGATCACCGTGTCGGAAGAGGAATGGTGGAACGACAGAACAAAGTGGAGAGGAACCATATTTTCCCCCTCCCAGTGTCAGCTGGAAAAGGGGGAATGAAGATGATGATGAAAAAGGCAATTTATTTTGACACACATCTCCTTCTGCCATCTCACTGCGCACATATTGAGTGCTCGCATTTCATCTGCCCTGCATAAGGTCTCTAGGTAGATTATTAGCTTGGGAATAACCTAACCCCCAAGGGAAGATGATGAAGAAAAAGAAGTGAGTTTCTGACTGGAGAAAAAGGATGGAGAAATAGGAAGAGAGTTTGACATAAGTTATAACTAAGAGTTCTTGCTCAAATGCAACAAATGATGAACACCCTATCAATGGATTTATTTTTATTAAATAGGAAGAGTCAAGGAAGACAGGATCTTGCCTAACCGTTATGTTAGAGAAATGATAAAGCGAAGAACAAATCTTTAATTTATTTAACAATGTAAAAGGAAGTAGTTTATGTAACAAATATATAATTTTGATTTTTATAAACAATTTGGGTCGCAGACCTCCGAAAAATCTAAAGCTTGCGCCAGGCAATTGATAATTCTTTTGGTTTTAAATCTTTTATATGCTTTAAAATCTTCGTAAGATTTTGAAATGGCTAAGATGAATAAATGAAAAATCTAAAGATAACTGACGTAATTAAAGTTAAACGATAAATCAAGTACAAGGTGTGTACTTTAAGGATTTCTAGATAAGTATCTTAGAAATAATAACAACTTCGAAAGCAACAACAAAAAAACAGGAAGAAGTGAAATAGAAGTTTCTATAACTTCTTGTATTGATACAGAAATACGCTTGATGATTATACTTAGGAAATTATACAAATAGGGCAGGTCACTTATTGTGAAACCTGAAGAGAACAATCGGAAGAAAGTTTCTAGAACTCCTATGTTTAAGTAGGGATCACGAGAAAAATGGGACAAGTTTCCCTTTCGTGAAACCTAGAGATAACTCACTTTGGAGTAGAAAGAATTGGATTCCCTCATTAGAAGGGAGAAACAATATAATTTGAGGCGTGTACTAGACACGAAGTTTTACAGACATTAATTTGTTGTACGTGGAACAAGTAAGGGAGGGCACTTATTGAGAGTGACACCTCATTGAAAAAAGACCTAAAGTAACAATTTTAATATTTTGGTTTGTTAGTAAAGGGTTTGGGAAAGATCAAATGGGATTGTGGAAAAGTGTTCATGGCCGTATTTATTGTACTCGGACGAACGCGACGCGGATGAAAAGTTGAACAGGCACTGTTTTCACTATAGTCTATTGATATAGTTGAAGAGTTCACTGTAGTAGCACAAAACGTTGATAGCAAGGAAAGTTATTGCAATGGTGGAAAATAACTAGTTACACTAGATTGGCGAGAGTCTATTGCTTGAGAAACTTGTAGGTTATAGTTGAATGCACCAGAAAAATCCCAACGGAGGAAGAAAAATTAGATATAGATTAGCAGTTCATAAGAAAGATTCCTTAGTTTGAAAAAGTATTCCCATATGTGAGTGGAAAATACATGACAGTATAACTGGTAGATAGAGTGCAGGTTCTGGAAAGTTCCAGAGCAATGATGACTTGTTTAAATTGGGTAGAGAATCCCTCGGCGGAAAACTAGATTATATAGACAGAGGGTATTTTGGAAATATCCCTCGATGTGAGATAGCATCTCAGAAAATCTTTCATATTGAAAGTTAGACTTGATAGTTTAAGTTTGATCAAGAAGATCTCTTGAAAGCAGTTATTTTCACATAGCAACTTTCACTGTGTATAAAATCCAAATAAAAGCATTGAGCCTTTTAAAAGCGATGAGAATGAGGTTAAAACATGAAGTCGGTACTTATCTTTGCTTCATGAAGAAGGCGATGTTGCTGTTGACGGCTGATACTAAAACTTGAACATAGCGTCGAGTTTAAAAGTTTGCCTCTTGAGGAGAGGAGGCGAGCTTTAGTTAAGCTCTAACTGACTGGGCTGACTTCCGACGTACAAGTGAAGGCTGCTAGACGCAGAGAAAGTACACTGGCCTAGACGGCATGTCCAACAAGAAGTTGAGTGCACTGAGAGGGTGAGCGGTTGCTCACAGCACGGAGACAAGTCGAGACGAAGTGAACTAGCAAGCGGGCTGCACGCGCGGAGAAGCGAGCAGTAGGAGGAGGCGAGAAGAGGGGGAAGCGGGCGAGTAAGGGGAGGAAACAAAGAGGTTACACATAAACATGAAAAAACTTTACAAAAACAAAATTCTTCTTGGAGCGGTGTCTTCATGGAGTAGTTGGTTGGTGAAGAACACGACGCCCTGCGGATTAATGAAGTCTTCATGGCTTGAAGCAATGGAAGTTCGGAAGGCAGCGATGGGACGCTGTCAGGCTGGTTCAGCGGAATATGCGTTTCTGTAAAAAACTGACAGAAAAAATGAACAAATGCACGGGGCAAACAGGAGGTAACAGTTCGATGTTGGTGTGTGCGGGAAAGAAATGTAAATAAAAGGACTGATATAAAGTAATGAAGAACAGCAAAAGCTAATTCTTTCTTTCCGTGTATTTGCAAAAATACACCAGTCTCCCCCACATCATACCTTCACACACTAAATAAAGCCAAAATACCTGTTGAATAAAACGTTACAGATGATACTGTCGATATATTCATTTGACATTGCAAGTTAATAATCACAGGTTCCCCGGAGTGTAGCCGAAATCTGAGGCTATGCACGCATCAGTGGTGAACCTCTTCAAGCTCAGAAATAAAACAAATACTCATCGGATTATGTCAGCAAACATATTCTTGGTAAGTTGATGGGTCATATTATTGCTGCTGTGGGGGGCGTGGTGGCTCAGCGGTCTAGCTGTATTCCTCTCACCAAGGTGGTCCGGGTTCGATTCCCGGTCAATGCATGTGAGATTTTCGAAGTGAAATGCCATGTCCTGTGGTTCGGATTCCACGTAAAAAGGAGGTCCCGTGGCTCATGATCTCAAGATTAACGGTCACGTTAAACTACAAGCTTCCTTTTTTTTTTCTTTCATATTATTGCTCCATGTATGGAAGCATAATATAGTGTGCCATAGATCCGCTAGGAAAAAAGAAATATATATAATTGGCTTTAAATGAAAATTTGTTACGGTTTTTATATTATACGAGGGTTGGGGCAAAAGTCATGGCAACTCTTTTTTTTTTTTTCATGAAGATACCAGTCTGGTTTGAAAATGTGACATATACAGACAAAAGGACAAGGTGTTAACTACATGTGTGGACAATGAATAACACTGAAATATCGTAACACATTAATTTCATTTATTACGGTAGTATACAGGGCAATATGGCCTTCACTGTGCAAACGAACGACAACACAGTACACATACAGTTGACATGACAAACCTGGGTCTAAAGACCCTCAAAGTAGTCCCCTGCTACTGTCACCACACGCAGCTAACGATGTGGGAGGTGCTGAATATCATCTGCCTCAGCATTTGCCGCATCATGTGTGAATCGGGTCACCTGTTGGCGCACACCATTAGCAATGTCCTATTGTGTTGCAAACCGCCTACCGTAGTGGTTCCTTAATCTTTCGAATGAGATCAGAGTCACAAGGCGAAATGTCGGGAGAGTATGGTGGGTGTTGCAATTCTTCCCATCCCCAACTTCGCAGTAGCTGCCCTACACACCCTGCTTTATGTGGTCTTGCATTGTCGTGCAGGATTATTGCACTGTCCACAAGATCCGGACGTTTCCCCCGAACGCCACGTCGTACCTGTCGCACCAGGAAGTCCCTGTAGTACTGTGCGGTCACTGTTCTGCCATGTGGAACAAAGTGGCAAACAATGACACTCCTGACGTCATACACGACGATCACCATCAATTTGACTGGGGTAGGATTCTGACGGAACTTCTGCCTCCTTGGTGATCCAGCATGTCGCCACTCCGCGGACTGACGTTTCAGTTCTGGTTCGTATGCCCTGACTCAAAATTCATCGATGGCGTTTATTCATGACAAGAATTGATCGCCGTCCTGTTGCCAGCGTGCAAGGTGGTCAGAGCATATTGCATAGCGCATCCACCTTTGAACTTCCGTCAGTGCATGCGGTACCCACCGCGATGCGATTTTGCGTAGTTGCGGCTCATTACGCAATATCCTGTGGACGGTGCGTTTCTCGATGCCACTTACCCTCTCTAACTCCAGTAGCGTCCATCGTCTGTCTTCATGCAGGAGCTTCGATGACGGCACGTGGCACGTTGGTCCGCACTCTGACAGGTCATCCCGAACGTTGCTCATCACTGGTTGACACATGTCCTCGATGAAACTTTCCTACCCACCGTACTACTGTACGGTATGGTCGGGAATTATTCCCAAGGGCTTCCACTAATTCACTGTGACATTCCATCACATTTCTCCCTCGGAGAACGGCTGTTTTGATGTAAGCGCGCTGTTCAACACGGGTTACTTCCACCTCGCACGACACTCACCAACTGACTGATTTCACAGCCCTCGCTGCGCTACTACCAGCTATCACAGAGCCATCTGTTGTTCTGCATACACACTATACCTGCAGAACGTCCACACGACACATATACGTTTGTGATCCGTTCACATATCTACAAGAAAAGAAAATAGTTGCCATGACTTTTGCCCCAACCCTCGTATTATATTTGAAGCAGAAGAAATTTACGACTGCGTACTCAAGTGGAGCCAAAACATTTTGACAGAAATGCAGGGTGCGGCGATTATGTGAAGAATATTACAGTTCAAAGAAGGATAGATACAATTTGTTTCTTATAATAATGTTATTGGTTTTTCGTCCCCTTTAACTACTACTGCTTTTAGAGACGCCGGGGTGCTGGAAATTTTGCCCCGAAGGGGATCTTTCACGTGCCAACAAATCTACTGACACGGCTTCCTCGCATTTGCATATCCTCAAATGCCAGCTGGCTGTGCCAGGATTCGATCCTGCAATCATGAGCACAGCGGGCGATGACATTACTGCTGAGCCATGCAGCCAGTCTCTTTTTTAATATACTGTATCATTATTTGCTGCACACTCTTAATAATCTATTTTGTGCTTAGTTTGTAATCCCGTGTATTTCACTTTCATCAGGATCACTGTATAATTCTTGTATTTTCTCATTGTGAACACCATGTGTGTAACATCGCACACGGGTCTCTGTTGCGATGTTTCCTCAGAAGTGGTAGATGCTAGACTGGCGCGGTGTGTCCCTTGGGTAAGTTTCAGCCAATAGCAGTTGGGCTTGTTTTCTCATGGGCAAACTAGGGCTGGCAGCGCTTTGTACAGCGGCTTATTGAAGCTCGTCATTCCAAGGCTAACCCGTGGAAGCAATGACTGCATACAAGTTTCATTGCCGTGGACTGGCACTGAGAACGACCGCTGTCGGCATGCTGTGTGCTGGCCGCTCGTGTAGTGTTAGCAAATAGCTTATAAAGATAATAGCGGAAACTCGGCCGTAAAAGCATGCACTCACCTGGAGACAGCGATCACAGTGCCATCTCTTGGTGCGAGTTGACAGCATTACTCTCCTTGCCACCCACAGCTAGCATTTTTGAGTGCGCACCGACCGAAATTGCATTGTGAAGTTAACATATGTCTCGGCTTGATATTTAGGCAGCAAATAATTTAAAGATTAGTGTTATTAGAAACAAAAGATACTTGGTTCTGTACAATTCATATAGAATTCTAAAAAATACTGCAGATAATTCATGACATGGTATTGGTGTGGGTTAGGCCTACTTAAGTCTGGAATATGCCCATGCATACCCGTAAGCATTTACACTTATTGATGTGTTACTTTTCGTCCTTTAACACTTCCTATGTTTACATACGATTCAGAAGAATCATTTGTCTTATTCACCTTCTTACATATTTCCTAATAAAGTCAGTAAAATTAAAATTTGTGTTTCTGAACTTGTTAGATTACACCAACCTCCTTTAGCTTTAACAGTGTAATACGTAAACTTTAGAGGCAGATGACCTTGCTGTTCAGCCCCTTATATCAACAATAAATAACTACGTACACTTTCAATCGGAAATATTGAAGCATGTTGTTAAATGTTAGGCCTACTGTACCGTAGTCACCACGTTTTATAATTATGCTGTTATTTTAATATTAACATAAGGCCTACTATCAACAACCTAACTTACAAAGATCTTACCCTTGACTTAACAAGTTTTTGTTCCTGAAATCTTTCTCCACAAAGTGTTCTGAGCATACAACTTGAGTTCTGTTTAAATGTTCTGGGCCATTCCTTTTCAATACGTCATCTAAGTCAGTTCTTCGGCTTCGATAACCCACTGCGTGCATCTATAAATAAATAAAGAACAGGCTAAAATATGCTAAATTATATTGTAAAAGCATTCTGTATTAAAAGAAAACCGAACTATCAGTGTAATGGTAGGCTACTTGTTTACAATAAATTCTTGGGAACCTGAAGAAAGATTTTGGGTCACTTTGTTGTTTATAATTATTACAGTCATATATGGCACAAATACTCCCAGTACCAACCATTACAATCGGATAATTAGATCATCCACAGGTCAATCATTTCTTATAATTGTTTGATTGGATCTCACGGTTGTAAATCAGCTGGTCTTACGTTGCCAACTCGGACCGCTAGGCGGTGCTGGGGAGCGCTGTCTCCTGCTTTGGCGAGGAGTTTCCGCTATTATCTTTATAAGCTATTTGGTGTTAGTCTGTAGGCGGATGGGCAGACTCGTTTCTTCTGGCCAAGTCACACCAGATTATAAGCTCGCAGCTGCATGTGCAACTGACCAGCGCACAATTACGAATGTGCTTAAGTGACGATGCTGGCCGCCCAAGTTAAGTGGTCATAACCTGCAGGCACAGACTAGACTATTCGGACAAGGCCACACCCAAGTATAAGCTCGCGGCAGCATGTGCAACCAATCAGCGCATAAATACAAATGTGCTGTGACGATGCTTACAGTTTCCATAGTGTGCGTCATGGCTCACAGGCACAGAGGCAGGGGCAAGGAACATGTAAGAAGGGAGACGTAACTCGCTTCATATTTACGAGACTCTTGTATTGGGTCCATGAGCGTCAGTGTTTGAGCATGAACTGCTACTAATCTTGCATATAAAGCAACTATGATCGACTCTGATCATTACTAACACACATTATTAATATCGTCTAAACTGATTGTCAATGTCTCCCCACACGAGTAGTGAACTGCACACTACCTCCCTTTATATAAAGTGTCCGGGCAGGAACACCAAGAGCCCGCTGATGAGCCAGCTTGGTGTCCTAGGCAAAACCCCACTCTAGACACGGCACAAACCTTGAAGAATTGCAGAGTTTTAATTAACTGGCCGTGAAAGCCAATATACCATATTTTAAATATGTAACATTAATTTAATTTTTATATAATTGATATTATTACACTTGAAGATTCCTCATTTTATTCATTCTGTTTTTGCAAAATAACGCGTGGTACAGTAATCAATTAATTAAGCATGTCCATATTATAGCAGATTTAAATAAATTCCATTATTATGTCTGAGAAAATGCATACGAACTCAAGAATAAGATTGTGAGGGGCACTTTTTGTTTGTAGGTTGGGAGGAAATATAGCAGCCTTTCTGAACAGCAAGTTGAAAAGTTGAGTCTCGGTCAGGGGGTGAGGTGAATTCACATCCCTTTATCTCCACTCATATATTACTTGGAATTCTTCCCTGGCCCTTTCTCAGCAGCTTATGAATTGCTTTGAAAACCCGTTTCATGTACCTGAGTTTCTAGTGAACAAATATTGTCATACAGACGGTTTTGAATTACCTTATATTTCACTTGCGAAAAAATCTTTTTTTTTTTTACAGTAAGAGACAGGATATGTAATTTTACATAAATAAGTAAAGGTACTGGTATGTAAAAAAAAGTTATTATGATCAAATATGCAAAATAAAGAGGCAGAATATGTGTTTTTACATTTAATGAAGTAAAAATTCATAAAACAAATGTCATTATAATCAAATTTGTCAAATATGTAACAATAGAATGTAATTGTATGATTGCTAAGGTATTCATGGGCATTTATAATTTTTAGTTATGTACAGGGTCTTTATATTTGCTTGGCAAGGACATTCTCGCTCACACGTTCCGCCAGTGACGGCTCAGTTGCCGACTACCGCGCGCCCATATGTACGGCGGAATGCGTTGCTTAAAATCGCTACAGTCATCCCTCGTTATACGCGTTTTCGCTAGAATGCGATTTTAAATTTAAAAATGTACATAATTATATAAAATAAAACAATATGCACAAGTTACTTGCGGATTCACATTCACCCTGTGGGACGATTTAGTGATCGAGTGTGCAGCGCTGCAAGGCGGTGCGGAGCGTGTAGTCAGTCTCAAGGAGAGTGCTGAGTAGCTGTGTTGCGTTGTTTCAGTGTTGCTGGCGTCATGTGGTCATTATTAAAGAGAGCATTCAGTTAACTAGCTGTGTTTTATTGTTTCTAAAAATGTTATGGAGAAAAGAAAGTGTGATCAAAATGCTTGCAATAACAAAAAGCAAAGGAAATCAATAACACTTGCAGAAATGCTGAAAGTTATAAAGTGATATGAAAGCAATGAGCTCACTGTGGACATTGTCATAGCTATAGGAATCTCGGAATCAACTCTGAGAACCATAAAAAGTCAAGCAGAAAAAATTAACGAACGCTGCAAAAGTGCGACGAGAACATTTCTGTCAATACAAGAAAAGTGCAACCCCGGCTTTAAAGTCTGCAAAGATCTCCTCATTTCGTTGTTGGGAGGAAATGCGTCTCGAGACCATTAAATCAAAGCTCTGTTGATGTATCGTTCCGAGGACCAACGAGCACTCAATTGCATTTCTTTAATACTCGTAGATTTTTTAATTTTTCCCTTGAAATAATCCGTATCTGCCATCTAACCCATATTATAATACATTCACTTTACGCGTTTTCATATTACGCGATGATTACCCGGAACGAATTTATCGCGTAAATCTGGGGATACCTGTATCATGCATTTTTACTCACCATGTTTACAGTACATGCTGAAAATATTCCCTATCCGCTGGCAAACATAATCAGCATCTCCTTGTAAAGTTTCCGGTTACTCCGGTTAATTTAGCTTCAGTAAGGAAACAACGACTTTTACATCTATTTTTATTGTTTACTGAATGTACGTTTGAATCTCTTAGCCAGTTGTTTTATTGTCCGATTTATAGGAATGGGTCTCCCTGGAAATTTCACTTAACTTTTGTCTTGTTCTAGCGCACGATTTCCTACACTTCATGTACGTATTGTGCAGATATACACGTTCATGTAACGAATATTTCACATAAGGCATTACAGCACAATACAACACTATACAATACGATAAACTGTACACAGTAGCTTTATAAATCACCCAATTAGCTCGGAGCTCACACGTCTACCGCAGGAAGAATGAGGGAATACGGCCGGGGACCGTGTGCGCTAACCTGTAACAGCCGGCTATTGGCCGGGGACCGGCGGTCAAGGTCGAGCAGAATTGTCTTGCAGAAATAAAGACCCTGTATAAGCAAAGGGAAAGAATATATATTTACATAAAAATCCTAGCCCTAGTTATCACTCTAACAAACTAGATTGTTTCAATTGCGTCTTATATCGAGTTCATAGACAGCTTTGAAGCCATTTTTTAGTGTTGCCTTATTTATAATTGATATTACTTTTCAGTCGGTCACAGGTTATTTTTCGCATGTCTCAGTAATTGGCATTACATTGTGTTGACCAACTGAAAAGTTGTAATATCAATTATAAAGAGTTCTCGACCGCGCTGAAAATATAAAACTGCTCCACTGAATGAGCGTTTGTAAGACTTAGCTATGCCTGTGATAACTTCCACACTCACCATAAAGTGCACTGACTACTCGTAACTTTGAAATGAAATAGACTCGCATCTATCTGATTACATTAACTTGTCTGATCATATGCACTGGTTTAGGATGACAATCTGACATCTTACTCTCGCATTCTCGCTGCTGTTTCGACGAAGATTGATATGGATTAATTTTGTGGATCCAAGAATTTTTGACGGGTCGTTCCCAGAAAGTGAAAGTCGAATGCCGATTCTCGGATGAAATTACCGTAACGTCGCATATCCCTCAGGGCAGCGTAATCGGAACTTTGTTCTTTTTGGATTTTATAAATGACTTACCAAATGGGATTCGCAGTGACTGTCGATTGTTTGCGGATGATTGTGTAATATATCGAAAGACACAGTACTTCAAGATGACCTGAACCTGGTCTATAAGGTGCGTTCAAAAAGTAACGAGCCGGAGGCATAATTACAGAAACCAGTACCTGTATATTAGAAGTATTGGCCCTGGCTGTTGAGGCACTTGTCCCACTGTGACGCGAGGCGGTGAATGGCTGTCTCATAAAATTGCCTGGGCTGCGATATGAATCAGTTCTGCACGTACTGCTGGACGTCGGCGTCCGAGGTGAATCGTTGGCCCCGCAGAGCCCTTTTCAGGGGACCAAACATGGCGTAATCACAGGGAGAGAGGTCTGGACTGTATGGAGGGTGGCCGAGAACCTCCCATATGAATTTCTGCAGCAGTGCTGCGACTGTGTTGGCCGTATGAGGTCGTGCATTGTAGTGGAGCGACCACGGCGGCTACGGCGTTCACTGCCACTCGGCGGTCCTGGGTAATGAGTGCATCAACCAGCTGGATGTTGTCATCGGTAATGCAGGGGGGTGCCCCAGACCGGGCATCATCAGCTAACGACACCCGTCCTTCCCTGAAGCGCTTGTGCCACGCCTTGACCCTTGCAAGGGACATGCAGTGTTCGCCGTACACTTGTGACATTCGGCGATGAATGTCCGTTCCCCGTACTCCTTCCGCTGTCAGAAACCGAACAACACCTCTTTGCTCTTCGGTTGACACCTTCATTTCACTGTTTGCAATGTGACTGGCAGCGTTGGACGATTGATGCATGCTGCTGCTCGCTTTGTATCGTCACGTGACGTGCACGCGTGCCCTCTAGCGACGGGCTGTGACCTTCCATGCTCTGATCGGAACTACACCTCGTTACACACGCCACGATTAGCCGATGTAGTCACCGGTTTGCGCATTCCTGCCTCCGGCTTGTTACTTTTTGAACGCACCGTATATAAGCGGGCGATTGAAAATAAAATGAAAATCAACCCAAGAAAATGTAGTCTCATAAAAATAGGGAAAGTGCGAAGGCAACATTTTCAATATAACATTGGCTCGGAAATACTTGTAGAAGACGATTCTTGCAAATATTTGGGCGTTCATGTACGGAATGATATGAAATGTAGTAGTCATGTAGGATGTGTAGTTTCTAAAGCTTACAAATCCCTGCACTTTGTAATGAGGGTATTAAAAGGAAGTAGTACCTCTGCTAAAGAATTAGGATATTTGTCACTTGTAAGACCTATTCTGGAATACGCCTCGGCAGTTTGTGATCCATATCAAGTAGGGCTCTTAAATGAGTTGGAAATGGTACAAAGAAAGGCCGCTAGATTTGTGCTCAGTGACTTTAATCCCAGGAGCAGTGTGAGCCGTATGTTAAAGAAACTTGGGTGGGAATCACTTGATGCTAGGGGGATGAAATCTAGACTCTGCGCTATGTACAACACCTATACAAATCAACCAGCATGGGGCGAGCTTAGCAAATGTATGGGAAAACCCACTTACATGAGTAGGAGTGATTATCCTTTCAAAGTTACGGGCCGACCACAGTGAACAAATTATGGTAAATATTATTTCGTAAACCGTGCCATTGATAACTGGAACACACTACCTGCCGCAGTCTTAGTGCCTTTTTCCCAAACATACAGGTGTGTTTTAGAAGAGACTGACTATTTGTGTAAATTTTCCAGTTTAATTGTTATTGAATTGTTATGTATAATTATGTAATTGTTATGTATATCCAATTTGCCACCGGGGGACACACCCCCAATTGCAAATGAATGAATGATAGCTACTCGTTTCATGTTCTGGGACTCGTATATAATCCAGTTTATTCACCGCACACTGTCATTCGCTTGAATAGAATATTCTCTGTAGCTGGTATTCAGATCAAATTAACAAAATGAATTATTCTATACAGCTCATAATACATCTTTTTTCATATTGTATATACATTTTATTTTATATCAGTCTCTGGATTTATATTATAATAATGACTTGCCGTTGGTCTGGGCCTCCTGTAATTATCGATGAGCAAAGGTGTGATTATTAATTGGTGCTCATTTGTATCATCCCTTGGATCAGTACTTCCACGCCTGTGTACTTCGTATTCTCACCTGTTATCTGCCATTATTCCAATGAGTTCCTTGCTCACAGTCCTTACTGTCTTTCTTGATGTATACACTATTAAGGTGTGGACGGTGTTGAGTAATGGTATCTGTGGATGTTAGTTATAGTCTCAGAAGTCCTGCAAAAGCACTTAATGGTTCAGTGAGGAAAGCTATAGCAAAATACCTCACTCGTTGCCTTGCCCAGCTCTGCCTCATGGTTTCCTAACCTCATAATCGGTGCTTGGATATTTTTACCTTTCAGATCTGTATTGACTTCCAACTAATTCAGTCAATTATAATGATATGTTATTGGCAGGGCAGACCAGTGTATATCATTATAATTGTTTGAAATTACTTATAATTGCTGAGGATCCAACCATCCTTCAGATGGATGATTTAACAAGGCACATTACAGTGATTTTCTCATCATACAGCCCTACTCCCCTCTGTGCCCTACCTTGTTTTACACTCCTTTATTGTTTCCTACTTCATCTTCTCATCATCTTTTTTTCTTATTACCCTACCGCCACTGTCGTGCAGTAGCGTAGCGAGGATCGACCAATTGGGGGGGGGTTATAGTTACTCAAAGCCAAATTCTACAAGCAATTGTTCCCGCGGCGTAGCCCCGCTCGTCAAACATGCACCATGGTCGCGAGGGCAGCTGCAGTAAGTACGGATATCGTAGGTTCGAATCCCGGTGCTGACAGCGGTTATCCAGAGTGTGGTTTTCCCCCGGGTTTTTCCACACTCCCGGGATAGTGCCTTACTTCAAGTCCCGGAGCGTCTACCCCATCCCTGCCCCTGATACATTTACATACATTGCCTCCGTGGCTTAGGCGGCAGCACGCCGGCCTCTCACTGCTGGGTCCGTGGTTCAAATCCCGGTCACTCCATGTGAGATCTGTGCTGGACAAAACGGAGGCAGACAGGTTTTCTCCGGGTACTTCGGGTTTTCCCTGTCAGAATTCCATTCCAGCAACACTCTCCACTCTCATTTCATTTCATCTGTCATTCATTTAATCCTTGCCCCAGAGGAGTGCGTCAGGCCTCGGCAGCCGGCACAGTCCATATCCTCGCCGCTAGATGGGGGCTCCATTCATTCCATTCCTGACCCGGTCGGAGACTGGAATCAGGCTGTGGATTTTCATTCAATACAGTCATGACAGCAATACAGGTTGCCAGACAACTTCAACACACACCCAACTATACGGGGCTGATGACCAAGCTCCTCAAATGAATTAACAACTCGACAAGTATTTCCGTTTCTCTTTGAGATCATATTACACAAGAAAAGTTTCGTGTATTTTGGTCCGGAAGTTTTCGAGTAATACAATATGAACAAAAGAAAAAATTGAAAAAACAGTTAGTTAAATTTAGTTAATTTTTTACTGAAATGGTAAATCTAGAACATTCCTCTTCCCCTGACAGGAACAAAATAAATTCGAATCTATCTGTGCTACCAACATGAAGACTGCGTATCTCTCTACAAAAGAAAACATTTACAGAAGTCTCAGCAAAAGTGTCATGTCGTCCCACGATGTATCATGATAATTTATTTGTTATACAAAATAGGCTACTCATTTTTATGTTTATTTAGTTTTTTCAACAAGATCCTTTGCTTTATGTTGTAATTAGCCCTGAACGCCTAAAATATCATTTTCGAAAACTTTTGTCACCTACCAAGTCCTTCTTACCTTACAAATGCTAAATGCAACCGGAAAAAGGTTTAGTTGCTTATACAACACATGCGACAAATTTCACTCATTCGTAACTGGGAGATAATTCGGGGAATTGCTGGACATACAGTATGTTAATGTTATATGAAGCAACTCGGCTGACGGCGATCTCATGATCAAGAAGTTAATAATTATTCCACAAATAGTGTTAATGTACCCATAGAATTTTCTAAGTCCGCATTAAAACGCGTTATTTTAAATGAATACTAGATTAGTTTACATATTGTTGTGCCCCTTCAATTGTTGCACCTCCACCTAGTCTTGTGTCCCCACCTGATGGCACGGACTTAAGCCATAGACCGATCAGGGGTTCTGCAAGATCAAGCACCAGGATCGTTATCGTGTCCTACCGATGGCTTCTAATAGCGATCATTAGCGCACCCCTATGCATAAGGAAGTGGGATTGGGAGACGATACACAAATTAGGGGATGCTCCCAATAAAAGAGATCTATGCTTAACTGCCAGTTTATTCCTTCAATGGCGTAAAGGAATCCACCATGCAGATACAAGGATTGAATGGATAATTCAATCCTGAAAGGAAATATAAATGTCGGTTCTCACCTGATCTCCCAGCTGGTCCTCTCAAGTACCGGCTCAGCTCTGCACCCCTTGGTCAACGAGCGTTCGACGCAACTTGCCCGATCTTCCGATCGACAGGCAAACGACCTCTCACTCCCTGACTTCCGTCTCTGCCGTGCCTGACTGACACCTCACACCTGAGTTCGCATCTTTTATAATCATGCAGCACGGTAGTTGCTGATCATGATGAACTGGGTTGAACCGGGGTTGAATGTCCGGTACAGTTTCACCTTGAGCCGACACCGGGACATAACATACCTCCCCCAGTTCGATGAAACAGTGACCTCACTGTTTGGGCGTAGCTAGCCAACGAGCTACCCTCTATCCATCCCTCATTCTCTCAAATCGGAGCCAAGCTCCGACGACGACCCTGCCCGTGACCAATGTGGGGTCAGCGCGGAGCAAACGATAAGCCAGAGCTGAGATCGCTGGTGTTTGTCCGATGTGCAGACGAAACTCGAATCAAATAAGATGCTTACGCGTTGATAATGGCGAATAATTAATATGTTGCATAACCTTGTATCTGCATGGCTCTGTTTCATATGCATATATACATTGGGGTTGTCACCCGGATACATAGTTATATACAATGGGCTTTCCGACGCCCGATGTGATAGTTAAGTGTTAAACAGAGTTTGGTATCAGTACAACAGTGTGAAAAATAACAAACTAATTACAATTTAGAGATAAAAGGGTATAGAGATGCAAGTATATCGATTCTAGTTTTGTAATGATGGCCATCATACAATAAATCTAGTTAAAACTAACTGTTAATAATATCATTTGCGTGACAATAATAATGGAGCCTAATAATAACAACAATATGGCAATAATATGTTACATAATTTACATTTTTGTGCATTGTATGAACATGAAAGGAAACAATAATGCTTCGTGAAGGTGCTGACCATAGTCGTCTCCTCGTGAAGACGATACCCCATCCACCTGTCTCGTCCGTCTGCTTTTAGTCATATCTGTAAACATAGGAGGCCGAATAACTACTGTAGAGGAAAAACAATTGTGCTCACTCGTCATCGACGAACTTAGGAAGCGATATTATGTTGTGGTTGACGAGGGCACCTACAGCCTTTTAAACCAGCAGCAATATCAAACTACAATATGATACAATAATTGCAAATTTGAAGGACATTTAAGGATGAAGCTTCGTCATTCTGAAATGTGTACCAGGTACGTATTTCCTGGCTTACTACAGTACGTACCCGATTCAATGCATTCTACCTGTGAATTCACAGAGAATTAAAGCTGCTAACGTATCCTCGTATGTGTCCCAATGAACTTCGGCAGCTGCAGACTGAGAAAATTCAAAGGACACTATGTGTGTATCTGGAACAGATGATGCACAGATTAATCTCTTGGAACACTTTGAGTTGTCTGTCTTAAGTGATATGGTTTAATCCTACGAACGTGTACCATGTCACGAATTAGTTTGCCCCTCATCATCATCATCACTACATATGTGACGTCTGACACCTTCTGGATTATCTTGTACGGCCCTTTCCATTGCAGAATCAAGAAGTCGGAAATATGCTTTTTTCGGGATGGCGTCCATAGCAACACGAGCTGATTAGGCTGAAAATCGTAACCTGTTCTGGTCCTGTCATAGTAGGATTTCTGATTTACCTGTGCAGTATGTATGGCTTGCTTAGCCAATTCTCTAGCTTTCTGCATGGTATGCAGTCTCTCAGCGTTGTCCGCGTCCGTATTTATTGGGATATATCGGATATCAGGTGGCAATCGAGCTTCATGGCCGTGAAGTAATTAATGGGGTGGATAGCTTGTTGCGGTGGACCTCAATGCATTATATGTGAATACCTCATAGTGGACAAATTCATCCCAGTTGGTACCTGTTTCATTAGTGAAGGTAGCAATTATCTTGGCAAGTATCTTATTCATTGCTTCCGTCAAGCCATTAGTTTGAGGTGCGAAACTGGTTGTGTTTATGGGTTGTTCTTTTAACAGTGTTAGAAGCTGCTCAATAACTTTGGACATAAAGTCCGTACCTCAGTCGGAGGGTATCTCGCTGAAAATACCAAATCGACAAATAATTTCAAGTAAAAATTGGGCTACCTCGTAGACATTTGCCTTTGGAACGGGTTTTGCAATAACCTAACGTGTCAGATACTCAATGGCTACTATTATATATTTGTTCCAGTTCTTCGATTTGCAAATAAGGCCCTTTTATATCGATACCAATGCGATTGAATATGGGGCCTGGTGAGATTGGTTGAAGAAGACCATGGTACTACAGTTTTCTATCTTTGTGCCGTTGGCAGGTGTCACAGAACCTAACATACTTAAATATATCAACTACACACATCAAAAAAAGTTTTGCATCACCTCGGTTCCAAGAGTTCCGGAACCGTTAAATACAAAGGGAATAGAGATCAACATTTCAGCTCGTTTTATTGCTCATGAGACCCACACATTGCATGTTGTACCATCATACAGCTAGACTTTCAGCATTTGTGGTCCAGATTGCAGTACACACCACTACCTCTAATACCCAGTAGCACGTCCTCTTGCATTGATGCATGCCTGTACTCGCCGTGGCATACTATCCACAAGTTCATCAAGACACTGTTGGTCCAAATTGTCCCACTCCTCAACGACAACTCGGCGTAAATCTCTCAGAGTGGTTGGTGGGTCAAGACGTCCATAAACAGCCCTTTTCAACATATCCCAGGCATGTTCGATAGGGTTCATGTCTGGCGAACATGCTGGCCACTGTAGTCGAGCGATGTCGTTATCTTGAAGGAACGCATTCACAAGATGTGCACGATGAGGTCGAGAATTGTCGTCCATGAAGACAAATGCCTCTCCAATATTCTGCCGATATGGTTGCACTATGGGTCGGAGGATGTCATTCAGGTATCGTAAAGCCGTTTCGGAGCCTTCCATGACCACCAGTGGCGTACGTCGGCCCCACATAATGCCACCCCAAAACATCAGGGAACCACCACCTTGCTGCACTCGCTGGACAGTGTGTCTAAGACGTTCAGCCTGACCAGGGTGCCTCCAAACACGTCTCCGACGATTGTCTGGTTGAAGGCATATGCGACACTCATCGGTGAAGAGAACGTGATGCCAATTCCGTGGGGTCCATTCAGCATGTTGTTGGGCCCATCTGTACCGCGCTGCATGGTGTTGGGGTTGCAAAGCTGGACCTCGCCATGGACGTCGGGAGTGAAGTTGCGCATCATGCAGCCTATTGCGCACAGTTTGAGTTGAAACACGACGTCCTGTGGCTGAACGAAACGCATTATTCAACATGGTGGCATTGCTGTCAGGGTTCCTCCGAGCGGCAATCCGTAAGTAGCGGTCATCCACTACAGTAGTAGCCCTTGGGCGGCCTGAGCGAGGCCTGTCATCGACAGTTCCTGTATCTCTGTACCTCCTCCATGTCCGAACAACATCGCTTTGGTTCACTCTGAGACGCCTGGAAACTTCCCTTGTTTAGAGCCCTTCTTGACACAAAGTAACAATGCGGACGCGATCGAACTGCGGTATTGACCTTCTAGGCATGGTAGAACTACAGACAACATGAGCAGCGTACCTTCGTCCTGGTGGAATGACTGGAACTGATCGGCTGTCGTACCCCCTCCGTCTAATAGGCCCTGCTCATGCATGGTTGTTTACATCTTTGAGCAGTTTTAGTGACATCTATGAACAGTCAAAGGGACTGTATCTTGGATACAATATACACAGTCAACGTCTATATGCCGGAGATCTGGGAACCGAGGTGATGCAAAACTTTTTTTGATGTGTGTATTAACCCTGTCCAATAATGCTTATCTTTGATTTTATGATGGGATTTATATAGTCCCTGATGGGCACCTCCCAGTGGGTTATCGTGATGCGTCGGAATTATTTGGGCTTTCGGGGACCCAGGTACTAACAGTGGCATTTCTGTCTCAGTTTTACCCTGTTGTTTGACGCGTAGGATACCTGCTTCGTATAAGTCGATGATATGTCGCCTGGTTAACCGAGCATAAGCCACTGGTGCTGTGTCGGGGTTTTTAATTGCCTGAATGATCTGTTTTAAATGATCGTCCTTCCGCTGTTCTTGTAGGATATCATTGATTACGATTATGTACGTGGGTACTTCCAAGCAATCGTTCGCTGTGTCCTCAGTTGCGTCTAGAACTGGCTTACGTGATAGAGCGTCTGTGCGTAGCTCCTGTGTTATGAATGACTTCAAAGTCATAGTCAGCGAATTTTAGAATGAGCCTATTGGGGCGTGAGTTTGGGTTTTTAAACTTGTCCCAATAGGTACGATTAGCATGATCTGTAATGACCGTGAAATGCACCCCATGGAGATTAGTGCGGAAATGATTAATAGCCCGTTCTGTGGTAGAATATCTTGATTCTGTGTCCATTCATTTTCTGCTCGCGTATGCGACCGGTTGCCTCTCTTTGAGCGCATTTTCTATTAACAACGCAGCTCCTGCTCCATGTTTACTGGCGTCAACATGCAGAAATGTTGGCTTCGTTTCATCGAAATGATTTAGGAGTGGCGGTGTTATCAATTTCTCTTTGATTGTGTCAAATGCCTGTTTGTGTTCTTCTGTGAAGATAAATCGAGATTTTGCCTTTGTTAGATCTGTTAAAGGTTTGGCTATGCTCGAGAACCTGGCAATAAATTTCCTATAGTAACCCGCAAGACCTAGAAAGCTCCTAAGTTGCTTTAGATTCGTCGGCGGCTATGTGTCCCTAACAGAACGTATTTTGTCATCATCAGGTCTAATTCCTCTCTGGGTTACAATGTGTCCCAAAATTTTGATTTCGTTATGCCCGAAATTACATTTGGATGCTTTCAACATTATGTTAGCTTGTCTTAATCTCTTGAAGAGCTCTTCGAGATGACGAAAATGTTCTCGAAAGTTTTGGAAAACACAGTGAGGTCATCAATATAAGTCAGTACGGAGTTCCATATAATTCCGGCTAGTAATTTATCCATAAGACGCTGAAAACACTGGGTCGCGTTCATAAGACCCATGGGAAGCCTACGGTACGTGAATAATCCGTTCACTGTAACAAATGCGAGTTTATGCCTGTCCTCTTTTTGGACTGGGATACTCCAGAACCCTGAGAATGCATCCAATGTACTGAACCACTTGGCCTAACTGAGTCTATCTAGGTAACTGTCAGTACTTGGCAAAGGGTAACTGTCAATTATCTTATTCAGTCTACGATAGTCAGTACAAAATCTATGCGAGCCATCTTTTTTCTTAGTCAGCACCACTGGCGCAGAATAGTTACTGGAACTACATTCAATAATCCCCGCTTCAAGCATTTCTTTCACTTGATCATCAATTATCTGTCTTTCCTTCTTACTAACCTTATAGGGTGCTTGATGTAGAGGTGTATTGTGCTTGAGGTTGACGCGATGTTCTATCAGATTTGTCTCGCGTAGTTGTTTTATGGATGTAGCAAAAATGTCGTTATATTTATCGAGTAGTTGCGTTAGTTGTTGCTTCTGATTTAGGGTCAGGTCACCATTGATGTTGCACGCCTTTAATTGGTCGTGCGGTGTAATACTAGTTTCCATTATTGGAATGTGAAATGTTTTTTGTGGTATATCTTTTATCCATCCGATTGTGGAATTACTAGGAATATGAACAATATTTTCGTCATTGTTTATCAAGGTTACTTTCGTTGCCTTGGTGTGAATTTTCTCCGCTGGGATAATAATTTGAGGGTTTTGCTTTATTTTAGATTTCTTAACAAATGAGTATAACTTGTGAATGGATGGCCTACAAGAAAATGTGACTGATGTTTTTGAGATGGATTTAGGAGGTAGGAAAATTTCCTCAGTGGTAGATAATCATCTATCATTTGAAAATATAGAGTCAGTGTTGATATTCGATAGCCTGGCAATTTCCCTTTGTTTCTTTGTTTCCTATGCAATTCGCTTGTTGAAAGTTGCAATTGATCGTTCCCTTCCGTGTACTGAATTGGAGTGATTTTTTTTTCAAAGTTAATATTAACTCTATACTTTGCCAGAAAGTCGGTGCCAATAAGGCATGATGCTGCTTGGTTTTCAATCACATGCCTTAAAAAGAATGTGATGAAATGCTGAAGTTGTATTTTCACATATGAGGTCCTTACTACATTCAGGGCCTCATTGCTTGCTGCGATAAGCTGAATCCCTCCTCTAATAGGTCGGATGTGTTTGTTTTTCACAAGACTGAGCGAAATTCACGAAATGCCTGCGCCACTATCAATCAGAGCCTCAGTGTTTACCTCGTTAATTCTGGTCTTGATTTTTACTAGTATGTTTCTAGTATGTTACTCTAGGCTGTTTATGCCAAGTAACTCATGTCTGACGTCATTGGATAGAGCCGTTCGCTTAAATGGTATTGGCCTTATCCTGCTATTACCATCTGCCTCGCGTGTCTGAATTGCAACCGTGTTATGCTGATGAGAGGTTACACTAGTGCCGCTCTCAGAATTAGCTGTGGGTGTCATGTTACGAAGTGCTGAGTGTTGCCTCGTGGTGTCCCCCGGTGTGCAGTTGACGGAATGCGCTGTTTGCACAGGAAGTCAAGCATGTCTGTGTGTGGCATTCTTGTTGGGGTCAAGACTGTATGACCGGTGAATGTCCTGATTTGTTTTGCTAAGGTTCTTTGTCGGCTCTTTGCCCATAGTATAGTTTTGCTGTGTAAGGGATTGGTATTGTAACCTTGGCGCATGCGGTTTACAATGGGAATGAACTAAAGTTTGGTGCTTTTCAGTCGGTCACTGAATTGCAACCGTGTTATGCTGATAAGAGGTTACACTAGTGCCGCTCTCAGAATTAGCTGTGGGTGTCATGTTACGAAGTGCTGAGTGTTGCCTCGTGGTGTCCCCCCGGTGTGCAGTTGACGGAATGCGCTGTTTGCACAGGAAGTCCAGCATGTCTGTGTGTGGCATTCTTGTTGGGGTCAAGACTGTATGACCGGTGAATGTCCTGATTTGTTTTGATAAGGTTCATTGTTGGCTCTTTGCCCATAGTATAGTTTTGCTGTGTAAGGGATTGGTATTGTAACCTTGGCGCATACGGTTTACAATCGGAATGAACTAAGGTTTGCTGCTTTTCAGTCGGTCAACATGAATGTGACCGACTGAAAAGCACCAAACTTTACTTTTCTAAGGCAACACTGAAAAATGGCTGCAGACCTCACAAATCGGAATGAATATTGTTGCTCACTGTCTTGGGTTCGCTGCTCGTATTCCCTGGACTTCCTTTGGTTGGGGAACTGCCCTTGCAGTATCTTGGTGCTTGTTTGGCTATTAGTGCCTGATAGTGGCCTGCAGCTGGCTTTCCCGTGAAAAGTAAGTGCATATTTTCGGAAAAACCTGTACACTGTAGTATAGGTCTATTAGCGTTTGGTACTGTACCCGTAAATTCGAGAAGTTGCCTGTCAGAAATCCATAGCACTGCTGGATTGCAAAATTCTGAAGGCATCCGGCTAAATATACCATCAAAATCGCTCCAACAAGGTCTTCGGGAATATACACAGTAGTCTACAATGATATTATGGACAAACTATAAAATACGCTGGGCTCAAGTCAACACTTACCTTAAATCTCGTCCATCAGCCTCCTGACACCCTCGGCTGCCATCGTTGCCATAACAATATAAATTCACAACTGCTATAGGGATATGTTCAAAAACAGAGCCAGATAACAATATTTCGAGCAACCATTTCATCCATGTATTTGGGCATCTTAATGTCTATTGATAACTTAATATTACCTTGATATTAACTTACCAGACACCCTATTGTTAATAAACTTACTCATATCGTTCGTTCACTTGTGACCTACTTTAAATATACTAGCATAAAGAAACTTGACATACTATCGTTAAAACAAGTTAGCTTTACATTAAACATGAATAACCTCGGCCATGAACCGGTCAAAATAATGAAATAAGATCTAGATCGTAGGTCAGTTTCGAAAAATTCCACCTATTATTCCTTTCTCAGGTTTTCCATCAGATCTGATCTTTGTTTGAGTGCAACATTACTAAAAAACAATTCAAAACACCTATATTATCGCACTCACATCCACCACAAATGGGCTGTTTATTTAATCCCATAAACTCATAAAGTCGGGTTACCATTTTCATGCCTCCTAAATGGCTCTACGAAGCTCATTCGTAGCCCCTTTAGTTGGGCGACCATTTCTTCCTACTTGTACCCGTAAATTCGAGAAGTTGCCTGCCGGAAATCCATAGCACTGCTGGATTGCAAAATTCTGAAGGCATCCGGCTAAATATACTAACAAAATCTCTCCAAAAAGTCTTCGGGAATATACACAGTAGTCTACAATGATATTATGGACAAACAATAAAATACGCTGGGCTCAAGTGAACACTTACCTTAAATCTCGGGGTTTTATTAAGTGGAATCAGCTCCAAACCCGAAATGGGGCTCCATAATATCATTTCCATCTATATCTAAAATAAGTCACCAAAATATGACGTAGGAAACGAACTAAATAAGTTTATTAACAATTGTAAACTAAAACTAAACAAATAAAAATAATTTTCTTAATAAATTTATTAATAAATATTTACACACTCTCACTCCTCTTAACATATACGCCACTGAAGTTATTATGTCTCCAGTAATATAGAAATTACATTTTGAAAGGTCTCCGCCAATTACAAGTAATAAAACATTTAACGAAAAATTCTTGCGTGTCTAGCATTCCTCTAGAAGCTATTAACATTCTTGCGCGCGTCAAAAGCGTGCATCTGGACTGTCGACTCGTTTATATATTGACACAGTTTCCAATCAGCCTTCAACCTGTTTTCATTCATAAAGATTGTAGCCGTAGTAGTTCTTTTCATTTATATAATACATTGACCTTGATTTTATAACGGGAGTCGCCTCCCTTGCAACCGGCCAGTCCACACTGCTTGTCTGAGCATAGCGAATTCGTAACATCGCTTCAAAGTTACATGTCTCAAATTGTATTATTCACTCTTAACAAAACCTTATATAAAGCAGTCATTCCTTTCTCAAATACATTCAAACTTTAACATAACACTCCATGCATTCCCTTGCATCATTCATGACTGATGAAGTTGTCTCGTTCACTCTTAACATCATAAAACATTCGTTCCAAAAATATTTACCCTCAAATACAATACATTTTAAAAACATACGGTGAAATAATTATCAAATTATGCCCTTAATTAAATAATTATGAAAATTTATTTACACTATCTACACTCGTTATCGTTCACGTTTACTCTTATAACGGTAATAAATCGTTATATATGTTAGCCTTTAGCTCTGGTTCAAAGTTTATCTTTCTATATATTATAAATGTCAGACTCATTTAGAGATCTCCGTCTCTTTCATGAAATACTACACCACCATGTCATATTTAAGTTTGTAGTCGTTATCAATCTAATGTATTCAATCAACAAAGATCAAACTCACGTATTTACTCAGATCCGTGTTTAATAAAAATGTTAATAAACAGTATTAGTAAACAGAAGTTGACAACATTTTTCCCAATCTATTTCCACCCATACATTCTTGCCTCCACTTCTAAGTCGTGAATTCACACATCGGAGTTCTTAACAGCTCGATTCCATTATTATAATGTAATGTTCTTACCAAAAACTATACTATATTGCAATAACTTCTCTTAATGCGGAAACTGCCTCGCATTTACACAATCATTTCTCTACGTAGCCTCATTTACCTCTGTATACGGTAAAAACTCTCCTCTACTAGTTATTGAACAGTTCTATTACACAAAATAATTGTTACCAACAACCCTTCTGTAGAACTTGCAAATACATTATTGGCATTTACCCCAGCGTTGCAACAATCAACCGCTGGCATCCTGAACATCTACTTCTGTTCCTAAACGTTACTTTCATTTGTAAAGACGACCTTAGACGTATTGTGGATGACCACCATGGGTTTACTCTAAAATGTTACTTGGATGTCGACCAAAACTGTTACATATACATTTAATAGAAATACAATTATGTTCCACCGTACTTATCTGGCTTCAAAGTTACACGTCTTGCAATTTTACGTCCACAATATAACGTGACATTACATATTGTGTATATATAACCACAAATGTTATTTAAGTGTCCAATAAAATTAATCGCGACTGGGATAGACTAGCTTTGACTTCCCTAACGTCGGATGAAAGTATCTTCCTAGAAGATATATTTCTAATAAAGTTTAAATTAACGAAAGATCTTTGCTTTCTCTAGTAAAGTAAGGATTGTCAATTCCGGAATGTGTCTCCATTCTATACAAAGAATGTCTATGAGTATATGACTACCTATCAAAATCATGACGAATATTTCTTGTCAGATCGGCGTAAAGTTCATAGTAATTTCGATATTATAACAATATATCACTCGTGGTTTCTTCTGTACTTGAAGTCTCTTCATTACATATAAGATGCCCAAATTAAATTACTAAATAGAATTTAATTGGCATCCAAGACAAACTGTCTGAATGCTCAATTCAAAATGAATCGAAAAACGTCGAAAGTTCCAGTTACTGATCTTAAATAAAGAATACTAATTCCTCAAACAAATTAACATATCAGTTCAGAAAATGAATCGTAGAATATATAAGTCAAAATGACGAAATACGATCACCTCACATGATCTTGTAGAATAAAATGATGTTACATACATGAAGTACAAATATATATCGAAATATGGAGTAACGGTGTACACTACTACCTTGACAGACGACTCTCGATGATCTGGTTAAGTATTTGGAAAATACTTAGGTGTTTCCTCTTTCCAAGAAACTAAGTTGGACCCCAGTCCGCTTCCACGAACCAGCGACCTCGGAGAAGGAAGGATTTCCTCTCTGGCATACACCTATCTCCGTCTGGAATCGAACTGCAACCTCTCGTTCATAGACCTTCATTGTTGCCGGGTCCACCCTGGCATCTTGACTTTTCTTATGATGAATCTTCATTCTCCGTCGTTGATAGAGTTTCCATGTCATTATCGAGCAATGATGTAGGTTCACCTTCGTGGTTACAAATAAAATTTGTAAAGGAAGTGCTGGACCACAACCGTTGTTAGAAATATTCATAATGATGGTCTATGAAATATTTATGTAACTCGTAGATGTTAAGTTCAAGTCCATGATGTTACGTTAATGCACGAGATGGAGGTGTACATACCGTTTCATGTATACTCGATTCGTAGACATTCAGAAGTAATCTTGTTAACGAAGCTCCATATTGTATCTAATACTCTGTTTCAAAAATATCCCTTGCGCATAAAAGTCTTTAGTTCATCATCTCAAACATAATATAAATGTCGAATAACACTTCTTGATGAATATTAGCAGTCATAGTTATGTTGTAATAATATACTGCTCGAAGTCAATCACACTGTTACTCACATGGACTTCGTATAGTGAACCTGTATTCGCTGCAATCTCGTTGAAACTAAAATGCTTTTCAGCTTTTGAGACCGTCACCTTTCTTTTGCACTATTAAATAGTCAATATCTGCTAAGTCTTCTTCCTGTGACGTTGAAATTTTATATACTGATACTATGTGTTCGGAAATATTTACTGTATTAATTTACTTTGATATATTCTCAAAGAATACTCATTAATTGCAATGTTAAGACTATTCGCAACTTCACTCAATTCGTAAGCGCGGGCGATCTCCACTATCTACCCTGCAACGGCGCTGTCGCCACGAGTGGTTAAACTCCGCACTCGGCTATTACCTTCGGGAACTCGACTCTCCCGGAATATACATCTACACTCTTCAAGTCTGTAGGAATAAGAACTCTGTTGCTTGCGGTCCCCTCTCCAAGTCAAAAGTTCTGGCTGCCATTTCTGTTCCCACCAGAAGTATAGCGCGCACTTGAAGAATGCTTTTTACGGCGTATTTCGTCATTTCGGCAACTTTCAAAGTATCTGTAATATTTTCTCTTAATTTTATTCTTATTCCCTATGAATAAAATCTTTCTTGGGGCCTAAATGTAATAATTCTCCATATAATTTAGTTGAAGGTAATCCCGTCTTCAATAAAACCTCTTCTTATTGGCTGTGGGCTGATGTCCAATGATATATTTTATAACAATAATTAATTATAATCCGCAGCAAATTCACTGTTGCTAGGACCTTTTCAACCTTCGAGAACATTCTATTGCGCAATATGTCACGTGTTGGGATCTCCCTCCTTGCTCAACACACTAACACGACTCGTTTGTGTCATGTTCCAGGATTCATATTGCTATGTTAAATTATATTATGGGCTACAAAAATAATCTCATTTTAGTCCCAAATAATTCATTTTTCGGGGGCAGTACGTGTACATCTATATTATGGTTTATCGCTTTCGACAGGTCACCTCTGTCGAGGATGCATAAATGCCGTCCCTAAGCATTTACGCCAAGTGTTCTTCAGGACTTTGAAATAGGTTATCCTGGCTGTCGGTAACGTAGTTTGCATATTCTGACCAATTGTTGTGTATGTATTGTGCGGCTTTTTCCGCAGAAAACTGTGGTTTTGTTCGGTACCATACAATAATACGCTGCGCTGGCTGCACGAAGACAGTTTCCATCTCTCATTACGTCTCGTATTTTATAATTGTGTTCGAGGTCCACACTGGCCGAAATTGAATTTATAATAAACTTGTGTGGAGCCTACGTACTTAGTTTCTCTGCATGTTTGTCGGGGTGGTAAATTTTGACGTTCTGAAAATCCTCCTTTGCCCACAAGCAGAGCAGGATTTGCAGTTATTACATTGGATGTCTAGAATAGTTTTGATCTGATCTGACAGTTATCAGTTGGCAGTCAAAGTGAAAGGTCGTGTTTTTCCCGAGCTCTCAGGTGTGCTGAAATGGGTTGTTCTCTGGAGTGTTATCGGGCGAGGATCGGACTGTGGTATGCGAAGGGTAGTCGGGATTTCCGGTGTTTGTGTGTGCGTACGGGACCTAGCAACTTGTGGTTCATAGCCTTAGTGATAGCTGCATTGCTAGTTATTGGTGGAGTGGAAATGAATCCAGGGCCTGTTACTCCAAATGTGAATCAGGCAAATGATCCAGTGGCAGCTTTAAAGTGTTCGACGTGCAGTAAAATATTGAAGAATGGTGTTGAGTGTGGACTATGTGAGAAATGGTTTCACTTCGGCTGTATAAAGGTCAAGAAGGAGGATTGTGATGTCGGAAATTGGTTTTGTAAAGTTTGTGATACGCCGGACTGTTTGAGGGTGCAAATCAAAGCAAGGGATCAAATAATACAGGAACTTAGAGCAAAGCTTCGTGAATCAGAAGAAACGGTGAAGGATGTGACTGAACGGCTTTCTACTGGGATCAGTGTGGAAGAGGGCGTGCAGGAGCAAACTGAGGATGACGTTATCATAATGGGTGATTCAATGATACGATGGAGTGCGAATATCTCGAGGAAATCAGGTGCGAAAGTGCGGTGTTATCCGGGGATTAAAATTGACCAGCTTGCCCAACAAGTGGAAGAATCAAATGTAGAGGACTGTGACAAAGATAAAGTGTTGTTGCTACATGTTGGGACGAACGATTTGAAGAAGAGGGCTACAGCTGATTACATCATGGGGGAGCTCTACGAACTAGGCAGAAAAGCTAAAAGCAAGTTTAGGAATGCAAAAATTATAATGAGTGGCATTGTTCGGCGGGGAGATGTTCCGTTAAGGCGAGTTAAGACTGTAAATGACCGCATGGGCTGGGTATGTGCACAACTGGGATTAGTGTACGTAGAAGCTGACTGCTGGATTGGTGGCCGTGACTTCGCCCGAGACGGGCTGCATCTAAATCGACGGGGCGCTTTTAACCTAGGGAGCCTACATGACAGGGCCATCGATTCGTGCCGGCTTTTGTGAGGAGGAGCAGGTCCAGAGGTTGCCAGCCGATGGGAACAGAAGGAGCTATTTCGAGATATTTGCTGCGGAGGTAAGACTCTAAGATTACTGCAGGTTAATTGTCAGAGTTTAGGAAATAAATTAATTGAATTTTGGAATCTTGTAGAGACGTATTCTCCGGACATTTTCATTGCAACTGAATCTTGGTTATATGAGGACATAAATAGTAGCGAAATAATTCAAGGGACCTACGAAATGTACAGAAGGGATCGGGGGAAGCGAGGTGGTGGGCTATTTATTTGTGTGCGCAAAAATATAGCTAGTTTCTTAAAGTGGGCTGATATGGATCATGAAATGTTATGTGTACAAATTTCGGATAAAGGAAATAAATTCCCTCTTCAGGTGATAGGGGGCGTATAGAGCACCGAAAGATAACTTTTCTCTCCTCGAAACACTATGATAAAACTTGTACGGGTAATGCTATGAAAAAGAGCATAATAATTGCTGGAGATTTAAACCTCCCCAAAGTAGACTGGTCTGGTGAGTCAACTAGCTGTGGTCAAGCTCAGAGCGCCGCAAATAAATTCTTAAGGGAGGGTGGATTTTCCCAAGTAGTTGACTTCCCAACTAGAGACAATAATACCTTAGATGTTTATCTCGTAAGGCCTGTAGAGCTGTATATTAATTAGTGACCATTCTGGGGTTGAATTAAATATTAGATATGGTGACATTACAAAATTAGACTCTGATGTAGCAAAAAAGATCATATTCCATTATCGCAGGGCGGATCAGGGCAAGTTTCAGGGGTATTTGAATGAGCTATTTGTAGGATGGGCATCGGAAGGAAATCACATTAATATCCTGTGGACTAACTTTTTGAAAATTTTAAATAGCGCTGTTGATAAATTTGTCCCATTTAAATTGCTGAAACAAAACCCAGATCATGAGTATTACACACGAGAAATTAGGAGTCTAAAACGGAAAATTAGGAAATTATACAATAAAAGACATGATAGTGACAAGTATATGTTGAAATTTAAGTCCTTATCAAGAGAGCTCGTCTTAAAAAAAGAGGGCTGCTCACGACAGTTATATGCAAGGTTTACTTGGTTCGGGAGGTGATGGGTGGAAAAAAATTTACAGTTATGTTAGGAGAAGAAAGGGAAATTCAAATAATTTGTCGATGATAATGTCCGGTGACGGTAAATTAATTACTGAGAAACAGGCCATTGCTAATGAATTAAATGTCTTTTACGGTAGTGTGTTCAATAAATCCAATAGCTGTGTGTTGGACCTTAACGACGAATCAGGGGCTCCTCTGTTCCAAATAAACCAGTCAGCAATTGTAAAGCTAATACAAAAACTACGTTTCAATGTATCAAAGGGTCCTGATAATATTGTTAGTGAAGTACTTAAACTAGGAGGTAGGGCCGTGGCACGATACTTGGAGGTGATGTTTAATGTGTCCATTAACAATGCGCAAATCCCAGATGACTGGAAAAGAGCTACGGTAGTCCCAATATTTAAGGGAGGGAGCAGACTTGAATTGGGCAACTACAGGCCGGTTAGCCTTACGTCCATCGTTTGTAAACAGATGGAGCATCTCATTTGCGACTACTTGAGGGAACAGTGGGAAACATTATCATGGTTTAATGATAGGCAACATGGATTTCGGATAGGTTACTCATGCGAGAGTCAGATGCTATCACTTTTTCAAGACATTAGCGAATCGTTAGACCATGGAGTTTCAGTCGACGCCGTGGTTATAGATTTTGCGAAGGCATTTGATGTCGTGCCGCATGACATGCTACTCCATAAATTAGCTTCGACGAAGATTGATAGAAGAGTAATTTTATGGATCCAAGAATTTTTGACGGGTCGTTCACAGAAAGTGAAAGTCGAAGGCATATTCTCGGATGAAATTACCGTAACGTCGGGTATCCCTCAGGGCAGCGTAATCGGAACTTTGTTATTTTTGGCGTTTATAAATTACTTACCAAATGGGATTCGCAGTGATTGTCGATTGTTTGCGGATGATTGTGTAATATATCGAAAGATACATGACTCACAAGACAATGCAGTGCTTCAAGAGGACCTGAACCTGGTTTATAAGTGGGCGATTGAAAATAAAATGAAAATAAACACAAGAAAATGTAGTCTCTTAAAAATAGGGAAAGTGCGAAGGCAGGATTTTCAATATAACATTGGCTCGGAAATACTTGTAGAAGAAGATTCTTGCAAATATTTGGGCGTTCACGTAAGGAATGATATGAAATGGAGTAGTCATGTAGGATGTGTAGTTTCAAAAGCTTACAAATCCCTGCACTTTGTAATGAGGGTATTAAAAGGAAGTAGTACCTCTGCTAAAGAATTAGGCTATTTGTCACTTGTAAGACCTATTCTGGAATATGCCTCGGCGGTTTGGGATCCATATCAAGTAGGGCTCATCAATGAGTTGGAAATGGTACGAAGAAAGGCCGCTAGATTTGTGCTCAGTGACTTTAATCCCAGGAGCAGTGTGAGCCGTATGTTAAAGAAACTTGGGTGGGAATCACTGGAGGCTAGGAGGATGAAATCTAGACTCTGCGCTATTTACAACACGTATACAAATCAACCAGCATGGGGTGAGCTTAGCAAACGATTGGGAAAGCCCACTTACATGGGTAGGAGCGATCATCCTTTCAAAGTTAAGGGCCGACCACAACGAACAAATTATGGTAAATATTCGTTTGTAAATCGTGCCATTGATAACTGGAACTCTCTACCTGCCGCAGTCTTAGAGCCTTTTCCCAAACATACAGGTGTGTTTAAGAAAAGACTGACTATTTGTGTAAATACTCCAGTTTAATTATTGTTTAATTGTTATTGAATTGTTATGTATAATTATTTATTTGTTATGTATATCCAATTTGCCACCGGGGGACACACCCCCCATTGCAAACAAATGAGTGAATGAATGTATCTCGATTGAAAACTGGATTGTGCTCCTGTGGTTTGCGTTGCTTTAGAGAACGTTCTTGTTTGGCATACGCGTCGTGGATTTTGTGGAGAGGGTGGTTGATATTGATTCCCTAGCCGAGGGTTTTGTACTGTACCCGTAAATCCGGAATGTAGCCTGTTGGAATAACCATAGCCCCAGCTGGATCGCCTATTTCTAACAGCACCGGCAAATTACTTCATTAGAAATCGCTCCAACGTGGTCTTTAGGGAATTACATACAGCAGTTACTAGAATATTGTGGAAAAACAACAAACTACACGGGGCACACCCTTACCTTTACTTACTTACGTGTCTCGGGGAATGGGGACTCAGCTTGGCCTACAATACATACACAATACTCTAATCCTTATATTTAAAATGAACCACACGTCAACGACGAAAGATAACGAACTGTGTAAATTTATTAACAAGAGTAAACTAATCTAATATAAACAAAAATAACAATAAACTATTCTAAATAACAAAAAATGAAACCATACAATCATACGCACTTCTCTTCCGCTACTCCCCCCAGGGGCTCACATCTAGTGGGGCGTGGGTTGGCGACCACGGGACCCCAGCTGAGTCCGGCATTGCTTCCACTTACTTGTGCCGGGCTCCTCTCCGTCTTCTTTCCTGTTGAACTCCCTTGGTCAACTCTTGTTCTCTTCCGACCCCGACGGTATTAGGGCATCCGAGGCCTAGGGAGTCTTTCACTTTACCGCCTTAATTGGCCCTTGTCTCATCTTTCCTGATACCCTCCTGTGAGGGGTCAGCCTTCTTTTTCTTTTCCTTTTACCTCCTGCCTTGTGCTCAAGGCCCTTAAGGAGGCAGGGTGTCTGTAGCCCCACCACTTCTGGTGCACCGTCGATAATGCTACACCCTCAGGGGCTCACGGCTGGTGAGTTCGGGAGTTGGCGACCCCGAGGGATTCCTGAGCTGGGTCCTTTTTCCCCTTTTGTCCCTTCCCTTTGGGGTGGCCTTCTCCTCTCTCCCCTCTCCTCTCCTCTTTTCATTATATTTACTTTTCTCTTTAAGATTCCCTCACTGTTTTTGTTACTTGGTTCCCCGTGTATCTAAATTCCCTTCTAGCGATTTTTAAGGCATTTTTAATCTACGTTGCTTTTTGTATGTTTGTTCAATCTAAATTACATCTCGCGATTGTTTTCAACCTCAATTGCATTTTGTAAAGATTGACAATCTAAATTGCTTTTTAGTAAGTCTTTCAATATGGAGGAGGGACCTTTGTGAGTATTTTGAATTTCAATTGCATTTTGTAAGTATTTTCAACCAAAACCGCATTTCGCACGAATTTTGCATCTAAATTGCATTTGGTTTGGCGGGCATTTTGCACATATTTTGATTCTCAATTGCATTTTGCACATATTTTGAATCTAAATTACATTTTGTCAAGTATTTTAAATCTAAATTGCTTTTTGTAAGTATTGTCAATCCACATGAGTCCTTTGAATCTACCGTGCATTTTGTAAGCATTTTCAATTTCAATTGCATTTTGTAAGTATTTTGAATTTCAATTGCACTTTGTGAATAATTTGGATTGGAACTGGGATAGGGCCTATTTCAATCTGAATTGCATTGTGTATTTTCAATTTCAATTGCATTTTGTAAGTATTTTGAACCTCAATTGCATTTTGTACGTATTTTCGATCTCATTTGCATTTTGTAAGTATTTTGAATTTCAGTTGCATTTTGTAAGTATTTCGACGCTACATTGCATTTCGTACGTATTTTGAATCTCGCCTACGTTTTTTTTTTTTTTTTTTTTTTTTCAATCTATTCTTTTTGTGCAACTTTTCGTTCTAAATTCGCTTTTGTAAGACTATATTGTGAGTTGTTTCCATCGGAGTTTCGTTTTTGTACGTATTTTCCGTCTCAGATAATTTTGTTCTGGTTTCCATTTCATTATCATTTTCGCTATCACCCAGATCATTAGGGGCCGATAACCTCGATGTTAGGCCCCTTAAAACAACAATTATCATAATCATCATCCGCTACTCATCCTACTGCAATTACTGTGTATAAATTACAAGCATAAAAAAAACTTGTCATAACTAGGCCTACAATACGTGAAGAAAACGTTTAACAGAGGTTCCTGCATTCATAACATTCCTTACAACTGGTTACCACTTCCGACATGCGTCTGGAAATGCACCTGCATTGGCGTGATTTATTGATACACGCTAGCAAAATGCTGCGCTCTAAAACTGCCCCATTTACAAGGCAGTGGCTGGCCATCTGGCTTCACATTATATAATATTATGAACTCGACAGCTAACGGTTCATCTTTCTGTCCACATTTGCTTGTATCAATTGCTGTCTGGCTCGCGTCTAAAAACCTCAAATAAAAGTTACATTTTGCCATTTCAAAAACGCTCATAACTTAAACAATTCTTTACCAATCATACTGAAATTTTAATACACACTTTCATTCATACTACGCAGTCGTTCTAAACCGACTAGGTTGAACAGTCACTCTTAACAGGTGGCAATCATCCATACAAAAACATCCGCTCACAAAAACACTCTATTCCAAAAACATTCTGATAATTAATCCTATTAAAAATTACTTAAATAATTAAATCATTACGGAAAATATTTACAAGTAAATTGTTCATAATAATATACAATATTTAACGTTGCTGACACGTTACCTTCGAGATTCTGGATTCTCTGTTACTATACAACTTGCAATTAGTTATTTACAATGTTTCTCCACATAAATATTTGCTAATACTCTTTAGCTTTCATATACTGCTCACACATCGTCTTATATAGGTTTCTTTACATTGTCGATCTAATACAGTCGACTGACAAAGGTTAACTGTACGTATTTATACAATTCCGGGTTTAATAAAGTTTAATAATAGTATCAATGACATGAGTAGACAATCGTTCTCTAGCTGCTTTCCGCTTAAACCCTTCTGTCAACACAGCTAAAACGTTACTTCACATGAACTGGACTTCTTGTATACAACGACTCTTATCATGATCCATGCCTTTTCTTATCAATGAACAATAATTTCATTGACTTCCCTTAAAATGCGGAACTTCCTTCGCATGAGCTCTCCATAGCTCTACAAATCCTCATATAACAGTATATATGGCATAAACAATTATCATCCACTATGTTAAACAATAACCAAAAACGGATTAATTGTTATTAACATTTCTTCTGTAGGAACTTTTCTCAAATAACGGCATGATCCTCAGTGTCGTTACACATGACTACTGATCTACTATTATACATCCTTAAGTTCTTCGAACGGAACTTCCAATAATAATGAACGATATTAGACTCTCGTGATTGACCTCCTAAAGTTTACTACACAAAGAGATGATTAACTGTTAACTCGTCTGTCACAAATACATGTAATAAAAATAATACTTCCGTCTCACCTCACTTATCAAGCTTTAAATTGCATGTCGATGCAATATCAGGTCTACATTATGACGTGATATTACACAAATAGTGTAAAATAACACACATGTTATTTATAGTGTCAAATAGAATTCAATCTTGACCGGGATAAACTAGCTTTGAATTCCTAGCCAAAGATTTGAATAATCTTCTATCAAAAGATATTTCCTCCAACAATATTAAATGAACAAAGCTCTCAGCTTTACAAATAATGAAAAGGTTTGTCAATTTCGTAATGTCTTTCCACACTACACAAAGAATGTATATAGGGATTAAGACTTCGGTGTTATCAAACGACTAGTATTTCCTAGATCGCCGAAAGTTTATGTACAATAATGATATGACAATATCATTCGATGTTTCTTCTGCTCTTGACGTTGAAGTTGTTACATTAAAGTGCTCAAATTAAATTTAAAAGAATTTAATTTGAAGCTATGACACAATGTCTGAATTCTTGGTTCAAATAAAATTATTAAAATTCAATAGTCGAAACGACTGGTCTTCTATGAGGCAATGTGATTCCCCAAACAAAAGTTTTAATGTCAGTTCAACAACTGATTCGTAGAATAAAATTGAAAAAATAATAGATGAAAGGCAATCATCTCTAATAATCTTGAAACATAAAATCTTCACACACATCAGAAGTGTAAAATACATGAGAACACTGAAATACAGTGAAACCCCTCAAATCCAAACTAATTGGGGCTGTAGCCTGTTCGGATTTCAATTTGTTCGCATTATCCGAAAAATCTGCATAACCTACCATAATAACCAGCCCTCGTTACGGTATCGGACTGTACACTGAGCGAGATAGGCTAGTGACAGTGAGGATGAAGAAACTTCGACAATGTGACTTATACTGAAGCTGCATCTGCTCTTGACGTCGCATTGTGCTTCGTAGAACAACACGCTGCAGCCACGCCAAACGATGTCATGTTCATGTGACGCTGGCGCTCAATTGTCACCGCGGGAAGATTTTCATGACTTCGACAATTGAAGATAACTGATTTCTAGTGAAAGATTACGTGATATTTTGTGTGTTTCTATAGTCACTTCATTGTTTTTGCAAAGTGATTAACCTATGGAATTACAATAACCAACTATTCCGTTTTTCAATGTTGGATGAGATGAGTTTGTAGCGTGTTTGTCAGGTATGTTAACTGTACTTCTTTGTTAATTTCTCAAATAATTATGTAAATTAAGGTTATAATGTCGAATATATAATTGTTTTATGACTAAATAATTTTCTCTTTTTTTGCGTGCGTTTTTCTAACTTAAAATTGTCGGAAAGGAGTCGTTCGGATTACCCGGGATTTCGGATTTCCGGGGTTCGAATTTGAGGGGTTTCACTGTACATAAAATATGGAATAAGAACGTCGGCTCAGAATGTCACTAATCAAGCTCTATACTATAAGTAAAAGACACAGCTACCTTAATTTGGACGATATCTTGAAGATCTGGGTAAGTATTGAACCCTTATTAATCTATCGATGAATAAGTATTCATGATTTTATTATTATTATTACTGATGCCCAGGCAGTACATGTTGAAATTGACAAAGGGGGAGCCAAGGTAGTGTGTTGCAATGATTACAACAGAAGCAAGCTTGGTAGTTATTCCTGAAGACTACCGGTTAAGCCGAGTTCAAAGACAAATTTTGTAACAGCGTGCACCTAAATTAGTCATTGAGGGAGTGTCATGAGTAAAGTTTCAACCGACCCAGGATTGAATACCCAATCAGAAGAGACCACGCCAAAAGCCACGCGGTAAGTTGCGTACCCTGGAAAAACGCGCGAAAACGTATATCTAAAGAACCGCCGATCCGAATTAATTCCGCAATAGTGCACTGAGACGTTTGGATAAAATGATGAAGATTGATACTAGTCCCAAGTTTGTGTGATGAAAACTCCAGATTATTTTTTCAAATTCTCCCCGCTCTACCTCATTCTGTCAGTTTCCAATAAATTGATCGGTGTGAAGCTGTTTCGAGGACAACTTTATTGAGCTCTGGTGAGCAAGGTTCACGTCACTCTGCGTCACGATTTTCAAACGCTAATGAGCGTACTTTACTAACATTTTACTTTGTGCTCAAGTGAGCAAGATTCACGTATAGTAGTGGAGATCTCTAGGCGAGATAAGGACTGCAAGATAGTCATGTTTAAGACTTGTTTTCAAGCTAGTGGCGATGAGTTTGAAGTGTGTAATTTTATGTAAATTTGTGTATATTAATTTTTGTGTGATATTTGTGCGTGTGTTAAGCAAATGCTAAGATAGGGCAAGTCTACGATCAGTAATCGCATTAGGACTTATTCGTGAGTGAAAGTAGTAGCTCACAGCGATTATAGCTAGGCAATATTACTAACATTGAACATTTCTGTCCAAGAAACTTCGCCAAGATGTCAGACGTTTGATCATGTGCTGGATTGATGTGCATCGCTTCTACAACGACGTCGACGATGGAGAGCTAAATTTCCCGTAGGGAAATGCACCGGGACGGAGGTTAATGTTCTGCAAGCTGAAGCTGTGAAAATTGATTTACTCAATATGTAGTTAGATAAGGCGCGGGAACATTGTAAATAGTTCATTCATTCTTTTTTCTTGTGTTTAGATTTTTTTTTTGTGCTGACACTATCATCTTTAAATGTACGTTGGCGCGTGGCCAAATTTGTTTGTTGTATATTTTTCTTTGGAGTCATATTTAGTGTACACGGCGCGTGTATTTGATTTTATCCATGCGAATGCGAAACTCGTTACATTCGATAAGTGGTGCTTTATTAAAGTTCATTTTGTTATAGGAACGGGAGGTAAATATTGTAAGTTGTTTTATGAACAGGTTATTTATTACTCATGCTAGGGTTGCCGAGCGCAACAAATTAAGATGTAACTGTAGAACACCTTAGTTCTAATTTTTTAGCATTTTTTTAGTCCTTTTCAGGTTTGTTAGTCACGGACTAGAACGGAAGCGCAAGCTGGTGGAAAAATATCTATGTCATTTATTTCAGGTTTCTGTCAAACCCATACGTGTGATTCTGTGTGTGTTCATGTGTCAGGTGTGTGTATTGATTCTTCGTGATGAGGGGTAGGTGGTGCTACCGCCCTCATATTGTTGTTGTTGTGGTATCATTTTTGATGGAAAGGCAGAGCGCTCCGTGGAGGCTACTGTACCTTGTCCAGTGTTGATTTTCTTGGATTTCCTAGGGGAAATGCTGAGATATTTTACTCTGACACACACACGTATATTGTGCTTGGGAGCACGCTTCTTCGAGACTCGATCCCGTGCCATGGGAGGTCGAGGTTATTGACACGTGGGTTGACAGATGTTCAGATTTCCACTTAGCGCCCGTCTAGGTTCGGTGACTCATTGTTAGGCAGTCCAGCTGACCGACTGACCCCTATAAGCTATCATTAGCAAACCTGTTCTTGTGTGATGGTCATTTGGACCGTAATTAATTGGGGAGTTCGCCATGTCTGTTACGAATTATCGCATATCGTATGAATGGAATATTGTTTTAATGATGTAAATGTTAGCTTTGAGCCTAGTGATTGTCTATGACTCAGATCATGTTAGTTTGTCTGTTGTGACACCCGTGTGGTGTAGTTGTTTTTACTTGTAAAAATGACAGGCGGTCATATGTGTATTTCTTTTGTTGGTCACGTGTTAATTTACTTGTGTTGATTTTGGAAAGTCCTAATTTTAGGCAGTAATGTTTTGCTACGGCAGTTTTTGATTCCAATTTCAAGCGGAAATTATTTGTTGTTTAGTTAGTGTAGGAAGTATCAGACTAATTTATGTAGTGTATAGTTGGGTCCCCGCGTCTGTCTAGCTCTAAACAATGCGGATTCGTCCTCTGAAGGTTTACCGGATGATGACGAATCTCGCATTTATTTGTACTCATCGTTAAGCATGTAGAACAGCCGCACACGTACGCAATGCCATTGAAGCATTTGGGACATTTGGTCCAATTTATAATCTCTCCTGAGATTAAGCCTAGTTTTGGCAAGTAATTTATTCAGTTGGGAGTCATTTGGGAGATTTGTTTTGTTTATTTTTTTTACTTGTAAATAGTTGATCTGTTATTAAATTCATTTGTTATAACCCTGGTATTCACTTCTTCCTGCATGTTATTTTGTTATGTGTTACCCTGCATGTTAATGAAGCGCTTTAACATCAACTTACGAAATGGACTGTTACACCCCCCGAAACTGAGTCTCATAAGCTTCTTTGCGAGGGTTCATATATCAAAAATGGCTGCCCAAGTGGGACTGTTGTTGTTGTTGCTTTGCTGATCTCATACTTATTTCGCTGAGAAATAATGCCAGGTCAAGCGGGCAAGTGTAAATTCAGTAAATTGAGGCGATGTTGTATCGCCATGTGCATTAGTAAAATCACTGAGTTCTTAAAGTTAGAAATATTGAACAAGGTTAGAAGTTGATATTGCATTTGTTGTTAACTTGTTCTGGCGCCTGGCATAAAATTAGAAAATTTGCATATTATTGAACTCAGTCAAAGCAGGAAGGTGTTGCCTTATTTTATTACATTTAATTAACTTCGGTTAATTGGTGTTGTTCGTAAATTCTGTTGGTTAGGAGCAGATCACAAGGGAGTTATTTTGTTGTTTGGAAATAAGAGTCATTACTCAGTAAAATTTTGATTACTGAAATTTTTATTAAATGAGAATCAGTAGTATTTAAATATCAAGACATGTGTGCGTGTGTATGACTGAAATCCCAGTGCATGACCCTGTTTTTCTCTGAGTATATATTTGTGTGTTGTGCGATGGCTAGCATCGAAGAGATCAAAATGTTGTTAGAGCAGATGTCTGTGCAAATGTCTGCAAAAACGGAAGAACAGTTACAGGACATGAACAGTAGCATTACGGTCCAATTGCAGGTCCATAAGTTGGATACCGACAAACAGTTACACGAGTTACGGGGGCACAGTGACAAACAATTACAGGACGTGAACAGTAGTATTACGGTCCAATTGCAGGTCCAGAAATTGGATACCGATAAACAATTAAATTAATTAAACCATAAACTATCAGAGCAGGCAACAATATAAACAGTGCAGTTAGAAAAGATCACCCAGGAAATAAACCAAAGTACTAGGGTAGAATTAGAGAAACTGGCAGGTGAGGTAGCGGAAAATAACTCAAAGCAATTAGGAGAAATTAAGAAGTTGGAATCTAAATTCGACAATAAACTTGTACAATTAGATGAAATGTTAGCCGAAAAATTAAAACAGGTTGAGACAGCATTCGTAAACAACACGGCTGGAATAAAAAGCACGCAGGATGAATTACAAGGGCAATTCGAGAGACTAGAGGCCAAGAACGAAAACATACGGGAGCAGATTAATTCAGTCGATAATAATGTACTCGAATTAATAAAGGAACTCGACAAGCTTGAAATCCAAACGGAGAAGGAACGGATGCACTTGCGCGAAAACCTGGAAGACCAGCTAAATAAAAATCAGGAAAACTTGGAAGACCAATTAACTAAAAACCAAGAGCAGATACAAGAGATAGGAGAACAATTAACTAAGACCCAAGAGCAAATACGTGAAGAGGTAGGGGAACAATTAATTAAAACCCAGTAGGTGATACTTGAGCAAATACGAGAAGAGCTTGAGAAGAATCAGGAAAGGAGCGAAGAAAAAATTAGTGGTTTGAAGAACAGGATCCGGAAAAATTGGAAACAGCGGGTGAACGAAACTAAAGTAGATAGGCTGACGATCATAAAGTGGCTAGGTGAGTACAATTCTAGGATGCAGGCTTTGGAGGAAAATATGAAGTCCAAGCTCCAAGAACACACAGATCTCATAATTAAGAACGAGATAAGGTCCTTAGAAAACGCTACTTTATTCTCTGCAGAAAACACTGTAGGCAAACAGGGAAGTATTGGAAGTCCGGTGGGCTCGAAGCTGGCTGAGGATACGAACCGAGGTCAGAGTCCAAAGATAACGTGCGACACATTCCAACACTATAGAGGGGAGACATCAACTCCACAACCCGGCTTTGCACCTGCCCAAGTGATACAAGTAATTAGGGGGAACGACTTTAAACCCTACAAATTCAGGGAGAACCCAGGATCCACTCCTAAAGCATTTTTACGTCAGCTGGATGACTACTTTAACGATCAACACGTCAGTCCCGCAAAACAGCTGCGGATGGTTGAGAAATTTTTGGAGGGCCCAAGCTTAATTTGGTTCCAGAGTTTCAAATACACATTTAATGACATGGCCCAGTTTAGAGAGGCATTCTTGAGAAAGTTCTGGAGTCCTTCTTTGCAGCAGGGGTTGAGGATGGATCTATACACCAGGAAATATCACAGTACACATTCCACCAGGTTTTCCGAGTTCTTTAGCCAACAGCTGGTTAAATTCCGTGATTTTGACGACCCGCCTTCAGAGGAAAACATGGTTTTAACCATCAGTAAGCAGCTTCCAATGAATATTCAGCAGTTTTTAGTGGCCGGTAATATCAAGACTGCAGTTCAGGCTGAGGAGATACTCCGCCATTTGGATGAGACGAGTATGGTCAGTCCGCAGACAGGGAGGCGGAACATGGAGTGTGTAAACACAGCTGAAGTTGTTCAAGGGCATCGAACTAATCAAAATCAAAATAATCAAACCAAGACACAGTCTACCGGAACGCAATTTACGCCCAGACGGCAGGAGTTCGATGGCCGAAACCAATACCATAACAACAATAGGAACTTCCAGAATCGCCGTGATAATTATTATAATAATAATAATCAGAACAATCACAATCAGTGGAAGTACCAGCGAGAGTATACCAACTGGAGGGGAAATCCAAGGCAGGGTAGACCTTACCAAAGGAACGGAGAAGGCAGGTGGAACAATACAAGGAATTATCGGCAAGATAATCAAGGGGACTATCGCAATGATTGGAACGAGCGGTACGCTGAATCACAGAAATATTTGGACGAGTTAAATGCCGAAGAAACAGAGAAAGAGAAGTGGGGGCGTGCGATGGCGAATAGGCAAAGCCCAGATAATCACCAAGGAGCGGGGGCGGAAAGCTTATTACGGCAGCAGGAGAGACGCGATGACAACCGGCGGAACTCGACGAATGGGTCCCAGGAGTTAAAAAAATCACGATTGAACCAAAATCAGATAGCCTGAGAACGGAGGACACCAGGGAACGGGAGGAGTTGATTGTTGCAAACATAGAAGAGTGGGTAGCATTCCCGGACGATTGCCTGGAGGAAGTGGCGAAGGACCGAGACAATGTAATCAGACAATTACCGATTTTTTATGCACGTATTCCCCCCAGGGGCTCACATCTAGTGGGTTGTGGGTTGGCGACCACGGGGCCCCAGCTGAGTCCGGCATTGCTTCCACTTACTTGTGCCGGGCTCCTCTCTTTCTTCTTTCCTGTCGACTTTCCTTGGTCAACTCTTGTTCTCTTCCGACCCCGACGGTATTAGGGTATCCGAGGCCTAGGGAGTCTCTTCCTTTCCCGCCTTAATTGGCCCTTGTCTCATCTTTCCTGATACCCTCCTTCTGTGAGGGGTCAGCCTTCTTGTTCTTTTCCTTTTACCTCCTGCCTTGTGCTCAAGGCCCTTAAGGAGGCAGGGTGTATGTAGCCCCACCACTTCTGGTGCACCGTCGATAATGCTACACCCTCAGGGGCTCACGGCTGGTGAGTTCGGGCGTTGGCGACCCCGAGGGATTCCTGAGCTGGGTCCGTTTTCCCCTTTTGTCCCTTCCCTTTGGGGCGGACCTTCTCCTCTCTCCCCTCCCCTCTCCTCTTTTCCTTCTATTGCCTTTTCTCTTTAAGATTCCCGCACTGTTTTTGTTACTCGAATCACCGTGTATCTAAATTCCCTTTTATCGATTTTTAAGGCATTTTTGATCTATGTTGCATTTTGTAAGTTTTTTCGATCTAAATTACATCTCGCGATTGTTTTCAACCTCAATTGCATTTTGTAAAGATTGACAATCTAAATTGCTTTTTAGTAAGTCTTTCAATGCAGGTTGCGGGGCCTTTTAGTGAGTATTTTGAATTTCAATTGCATTTTGTAAGTATTTTCAACCAAAACCGCCTTTCGCACGAATTTTGAATCTAAATTGCATTTTGTTTGGGGGCATTTTGCACATATTTTGATTCTCAATTGCATTTTGTGGGTATTTTGAATCTAAATTACATTTTGTCAAGTATTTTCAATCTAAATTGCTTTTTGTAAGTATTGTCAATCCACATGAGTCGTTGGAATCACCGTACATTTTGTAAGCATTTTCAATTTCAATTGCATTTTGTAAGTATATTGAATTTCGATTGCACTTTGTGAATAATTTGGATTGGAACTGGGATAAGGCCTATTTCAATCTGAATTGCATTGTGTATTTTCAATTTCAATTGCATTTTGTAAGTATTTTGAACCTCAATTGCATTTTGTACGTATTTTCGATCTCATTTGCATTTTGTAAGTATTTTGAATTTCAGTTGCATTTTGTAAGTATTTCGACGCTACATTGCATTTTGTACGTATTTTGAACCTCGCCTTCATTTTGTGGGTATTTTTCAATCTATTCCTTTTGTGAATCTTTTCGTTCTAAATTCCCTTTTGTAAGAACATTTTGTGAGTCGTTTCAATCCGAGTTCCTTTTTGTAAGTATTTTCCGTCTCACTTAATTTTCGTTCTGGTTTCCGTTTCATTATCATCTTCGCTATCACCCAGATCATTAGGGGCCGATAACCTAGATGTTAGGCCCCTTAAAACAACAATTATCATCATCATCATCATCATTTATGCACGTATTGGAGGTATTAGAGTGAGGTGCCTGATTGACACGGGTACCCAGGTGAGCTTAGTCACGGAAGTATTGTTGAAAGAAATTGGAAATAAACAAACCGTTCCAATTATGCCTGTGCCATTAATGAAAGTCCGAGGGGTCATTCCTGACAAGACCATAGTTTGCAAGCACCAAGCATATTTAGACCTGGAGATATTAAACCACACATTTTCGCAAACTTTCATCGTGATACCAAAGATGAATTATAATGTCATTCTGGGAGCCAACTTCATCTGTGATTTTCATGCTATAATTGACTTACATAACAACACTGTGAGTTTCAAACAAGTCGAGGGGTTGAGTCATGTGGGTCTGAACATGGAAGAGAGTCCACTAGAGAGAGTGGCGAATACTTGGGTCATTGAAGAATGCACTAATGAGGCGATCGAAGATAAGAACTTGACGGAGGAACGAGTAAGCCAGACAGCAGTGGTTGAAATTGACAGTCGAGATGTTTCGTAGGAACTTTGGGTACATTTGGCGGAAGAAGAAATTAGCGGGTCCAAATTTGAAATTTAACTTCAGGAGCGACTTAAGGAGGCAATAGTAGGGGTACCTGACAGAAGAAAATTAGAAGAAATTTTGAGACATCATAAGGGAGCTTTCGACACGATTCCTGGAAAAGTTTTAAATTTCCAGTATGCCATGCAAGTTACCGACTGGACCCCATTTAAGAGTAAATTGTACCCGATCCCAGAGAAACATTTTGCTCAGGTGAAGGACATTATTAGTAACTTATTAGATTCCGGCATGATAAGAAAAGCAGCAACCCCATATTTAAATGCAATATTGGCTGTGGCCAAGCCAAATGGATCAATTAGATTATGCCTAGACGCTCGGGTTTTAAACAGTAAACTGCTAGTTGAGCATGACCAAGCACCAAGGATCAAGGATGTATTGAAGGGCTTCCGTGGGAAGAAGATATATTCTAGCGTCTACCTAACGAATAGTTACCACCATCTTGAACTTGAGGAAAAATCCCAACTATTGACGGTGTTTTTATTCGATAACCAAAGCTATATCTGGTCTCGCATGCCCTTTGGTGTAAAAACAGCTGGATGTGCATTGATAAGAGCACTAGACAGGAATCTGACTGAGGAGGTCAAGAGCTTCACTACGAGGTATGTTGACGACATACTTATTGCATCAGAAACAATGGAGGAACACTTGGTAAACCTAAACAAACTATTGGATAACTTGAGAACCATGAATTTCAAAATTAATTTGAAGAAATCGCACTTTTGCCAGAGCGAGATTCTGTATTTGGGTCACATAATTGATGTTGAAGGCGTGAGACCTAATCCGGCGAAAATTGACGCAATCAAGAAATTCCCCACACCAACTAAAGTAAAACACGTGAGAGCATTTTTGGGAGTGACAGGTTTCTTTAAGGAGAATTGTCCTGGATACACGGAAACAGTAGCACCTATGCAAGAGATGCTAAAGAAATCAAATCGATGGTCATCCACGAAAGACCTACTGGAGAATTGTGTGAAGCTAGGGTATCCAGACTTCGAGAGGAAATTTATAATTCAGGCAGACGCTTCATTGATTGGAATCGGTGCCATGCTGTACCAAGAGGATGCTGATGAACCCAGGAAACGATCATATTTGGCATTTACGAGTCGTAAATTAAGGAAGCACGAGAGGAACTACACTGTGACAGAGCTTGAGTTGCTAGCGATTTTGTACTCACTTCAACAATGGCGCAAGATGGTCTTCGGATATTCCATTGTTGTCAGAACCGACCACCATGCACTGACGTTCTTATTCAAGACGACGATGGCAAGTGAAAGAGTTACGCGTTGGTCCATTTACATACAGCAGTTCGACATTACCATAGAACATTGCCCTGGAAGGATGAACATCATACCAGATGCTCTAAGCAGAAATCCTGAAGATGAGGACGAGATAGCAGCGGATGTTCACCACATAGCACTAACACCTAAGGATCGTGGATTTTTGGACAAGCTGAAAGAAATTCAGAAGGAACAAGAAAAGGACCCATGGATGATGATGATCAAGTTTTACAAGAAGGAACTACAGCCAGATTCACATGAATGTCGAGAAGCCCGTGCCAAGGAAGCGAAATTTCACTACTTGAATAACCTTTTGCACAAGTACGTGGATGAGGATCACACCAAACTGCGAATTCTAGTTCCGGCATCATTACAGAGAGGATTGACGTGGCATGTCCACGAAAGCCTAGCACATATCAGCACGGACAAAACAGAAGCGACATTAGGGGAAACTTTTACTTTGCCTAAGATGCGATACACCATTGTGGAAGTAATCAGAACTTGTGACGCGTGTCAGCGCACTAAACCAAATAACTTCATGTTGAAACAACCTCCAAAACCATTATTACCTCAAAAACCATGCGAGCTGGTCGCTATTGACTGTTTTGGCCCTCTAGTTAAGGGGAAACGTGGATGCCGGCACCTTCTTGTATGTGTCGACGTGTTTTCCAAGATGGTAGTATTATGTCCAATCCAGAAGACGACATCGAAGCAAGTCCTCAGCAGAATTCAGAACAAAGTCATTCCGATTCTTGGGAAGCCGGAATTCATCTTATCGGACCATGGTACTTATTTTACGAGCAATGTCTTTAGGCAAGGTCTAGAGAGCCTAGGGATCAAGCATGTTCTGTCGAGCATTCGCCATCCTTGTGGAAATCCGAGCGAGAGAACGATTCGCTGTGTTGCCAAGTATTACAGAGTCATGATTCCTAATGATCATAATAAGTGGGTTGACAAAGTAGGAGATATTGAGATGTGCATGAACACTACAAAGCACGAGTCGACAGGTCAAGTCCCACTCGTTGTACACCACAACAGGTTACCTGAGAGATCTTGGGACAAGATTATTCCATGCCCAAGGGATCCGTTATTAGCACATGAGCTGCGAATTCACCGAACAAGAGAGCACATGAGGAACTAAGCGGACCGAAGACTGAGGAGATACGGAGGAAAGAAATTTCATCGTGAATTACAGGAACAGGAACTAGTGCTTGTTCGAAGACCACCGATATCTGATCCTAAAAACAAAGTATTTGCCAAGTTCTGTCCAAAATTTATTGGCCCGTTCCGCATCATTAAGATTTTGGGTAACAATGCTTACAGACTTGAAGAATTGAGCACTGGCGCTAAATCTGTCTTCAATAGCGCTAATCTCAAGCCGTATTACAGAAGGGAACCATTTGACGAATAATCAGGACTATGAATGCAGATCATTATTGCAGAATTTTATTGAGAGCCAACACTCAAATATACGTGGCCATGTAGTACATGGGTAGAGCGAGCTTTGTTTGTAAACAAGACAGCTGGTCCGGCAGGAGTTGTAATCGTGCGAGAGAGAGGGGAGGTCTGGCGTGACGTGTGAATGACATTGCAGCGTGGAGCGCGCACACTAATTGGGTCAGTGGAATGTATACACAGGCAGACGAGTGAGGTACTTTAGAGATGTTACCTTTACTACTGTGGATATTGTTTTTAAAATCCAAATCAATCACTTGCTTCGAATTTCAAAACCTTGCTGAGGATAAATGAACCCTTATTAATCTATCGATGAATAAGTATTCATGATTTTATTATTATTATTATTACTGATGCCCAGGCAGTACATGTTGAAATTGACAAAGGGGGAGCCAAGGTAGTGTGTTGCAATGATTACAACAGAACCAAGCTTGGTAGTTATTCCTGAAGACGACCGGTTAAGCCGAGTTCAAGGAAAAATTTTGTAACAGCGTGCACCTAAATTAGAGTCATTGAGGGAGTGTCATGAGTAAAGTTTCAACCGACCCAGGATTGAATCACCCAATCAGAAGAGTCCACGCCAAAAGCCACGCGGTAAGTTGCGTAACCCGGCAAAACGCGCGAAAACGTATATCTAAAGAACCGCCGATCCGAATTAATTCCGCAATAGTGCACTTAGACGTTTGGATAAAATGATGAAGATTGATACTAGTCCCAAGTTTGTGTGATGAAAACTCCAGATTATTTTTTCAAATTCTCCCCACTCTACCTCATTCTGTCAGTTTCCAATAAATTGATCGGTGTGAAGCTGTTTCGAGGACAACTTTATTGAGCTCTGGTGAGCAAGGTTCACGTCACTCTGCGTCACGATTTTCAAACGCTAATGAGCGTACTTGACTAACATTTTACTTTGTGCTCAAGTGAGCAAGGTTCACATATAGCAGTGGAGATCTCTGGGCGAGATAAGGACTGCAAGATAGTCATGTTTAAGACTTGTTTTACAGCTAGTGGGGATGAGTTTGAAGTGTGTAATTTTATGTAAATTTGTGTATATTAATTTTTGTGTGATATTTGTGCGTGTGTTAAGCAAATGCTAAGATAGGGCAAGTCTACGATCAGTAATCGCATTAGGACTTATTCGTGAGTGAAAGTAGTAGCTCACAGCGATTATAGCTAGGCAATATTACTAACATTGAACATTTCTGTCCAAGAAACTTCGCCAAGATGTCCGACGTTTGGTCATGTGATGGATTGATGTGCATCGCTCCTACAACGACGTCGACGATGGAGAGCTAAATTTCCCGTAGGGAAATGCACCGGGACGGAGGTTAATGTTCTGCAAGCTGAAGCGGTGATGTACAAAAATTGATTTACTCAATATGTAGTTAGATAAGGCGCGGGAACATTGTAAATAGTTCATTCATTCTTTTTTCTTGTGTTTAGATTTTTTTTTGTGCTGACACTATCATCTTTAAATGTACGTTGGCGCGTGGCCAAATTTGTTTGTTGTATATTTTTCTTTGGAGTCATATTTAGTGTACACGGCGCGTGTATTTGATTTTATCCATGCGAATGCGAAACTCGTTACATTCGATAAGTGGTGCTTTATTAAAGTTCATTTTGTTATAGGAACGGGAGGTAAATATTGTAAGTTGTTTTATGAACAGGTTATTTATTACTCATGCTAGGGTTGCCGAGCGCAACAAATTAAGATGTAACTGTAGAACACCTTAGTTCTAATTTTTTAGCATTTTTTTTAGTCCTTTTCAGGTTTGTTGGTCACGGACTAGAACGGAGGCGCAAGCTGGTGGAAAAATATCTATGTCATTTATTTCAGGTTTCTGTCAAACCCATACGTGTGATTCTGTGTGTGTTCATGTGTCAGGTGTGTGTATTGATTCTTCGTGATGAGGGGTAGGTGGTGCTACCGCCCTCATATTGTTGTTGTTGTGGTATTCTTTTTGATGGAAAGGCAGAGCGCTCCGTCGAGGCTACTGTACCTTGTCCAGTGTTGATTTTCTTGAATTTCCTAGGGGAAATGCTGAGATATTTTATTCTGACACACACACGTATATTGTGCTTGGGAGCACGCTTCTTCGAGACTCGATCCCGTGCCATGGGAGGTCGAGGTTATTGACATGTGGGTTGACAGATGTGCAGATTTCCACTTAGCGCCCGTCTAGGTTCGGTGACTCATTGTTAGGCAGCCCAGCTGACCGACTGACCCCTATAAGCTATCATTAGCAAACCTGTTCTTGTGTGATGGTCATTTGGACCGTAATTAATTGGGGAGTTCGCCATGTCTGTTACGAATTATCGCATATCGTATGAATGGAATATTGTTTTAATGATGTAAATGTTGGCTTTGAGGCTAGTGATTGTCTATGACTCAGGTCATGTTAGTTTGTCTGTTGTGACACCCGTGTGGTGTAGTTGTTTTTACTTGTAAAAATGACAGGTGGTCATATGTGTATTTCTTTTGTTGGTCACGTGTTAATTTACTTGTGTTGATTTCGGAAAGTCCTAATTTTAGGCAGTAATGTTTTGCTACGGCAGTTTTTGATTCCAATTTCAAGCGGAAATTATGTGTTGTTTAGTTAGTGTAGGAAGTGTCAGACTAATTTATGTAGTGTATAGTTGGTTCCCCGCGTCTGTCTAGCTCTAAACAATGCAGATTCGTCTTCTGAAGGTTTACCGGGTGATGACGAATCTCGCATTTATTTGTACTTATCGTTAAGCATGTAGAACAGCCGCACACGTACACAATGCCATTGAAGCATTTGGGACATTTGGTCCAATTTATAATCTCTCCTGAGATTAAGCCTAGTTTTGGCAAGTAATTTATTCAGTTGGGAGTCATTTGGGAGATTTGTTTTGTTTATTTTTTTACTTGTAAATAGTTGATCTGTTATTAAATTCATTTGTTATAACCCTGGTATTCACTTCCTCCTGTATGTTATTTTGTTATGTGTTACCCTGCATGTTAATGAAGCGCTTTAACAACAACTTACGAAATGGACTGTTACACCCCCCGAAACTGAGTCTCATAAGCTTCTTTGCAAGGGTTCAGTATTTACACAATACTTTAGGTGTTTTCTTAGTTCAAGATACTGAGATGGATCTCCATTCGAACCTCGGACCTGCGACTTCAGAGATAGAAAAACGTTCCCTCTCCGGAATTCAAAAACGTCCGTCTGGGCTCGAACGACATCCTTCTGGCAAATTCTTCTGTTGTTGCTGGGATACCATAGCATCTTGACAATCGTCTTCTGTAGAATCTGCATTCTCCGTCGCAAATATATCAGCCTCATCGTTGAATAATAATGTATAGAAATATTCATGTAGATGGTGAATGAATTATTTCTATTGCTAATTGATGTTGCATTAGTGTTCGTAGACTGACGAAAATGTACAAGGTGGAACGTACACTACGTCTGTATTCTGCAATACGTTGTATATCGAAGCTCCATTGTTGTATCTTAACTCTGTATTAAATATGTCTCTGGCGCATGACTATTTGGTTCATCATTTCAACAATGTTAATTATGTCGAATGAAACTAATCGAAGAATAATTATCATCATTATGATAATGTTTGTTTGCTGCGCCAATGGTAAAGTTCTCCGCTACTGTTCACTTGAACTGCGTTCGCCAACTTCACGTTGCAACTAAAATGATATTCAGTTTATATTTCCAACACTTTTGAAAAACTGTCTTAACAGGCTTATTTCGTCGAAATGGTGTGACTTAGAACGCTCGACTTTCAATGGAATGTAGTATTCGACCTGTACTTCCTATATATTCACTTAGTTGAAGTCTAGTCTCAAATATATATGAGATATTCTACTTTCAATATTCCTCTCAACTTCGCTTAGAATGCTAGTGCGGTAATCTCCAATGTTCTACCCTGCTAACCTAGCGTCTCCACGAGTCGACAGTCGCCGCAGTCGGACAAAGCTTTGGGATCTCCGTTAACCCAATAAGAACACTTCCTCACTCTTCAAAGACTGTGGAATAAGAACCTCGATCCTTGGATCTCCCACTCCAAGTCAAAATTTTGGCGGCCATATCAATCTCCCACCATAATTTTAGCACGTAGATTACTAATGCTTATTACTGCGTAGATTAACCGATCTGCGGTTTTTAAAGTATCAGACATATTTTCTTTTAATATTCTCGTCATTACCAATTAAGAAAATCTTCTTCTAAGGGCCTAAATGCATAATTTCACCAAATTATGTAGTTGAAGTTAATCCCGTCTTGGCTCTGGCTGGGATCCAATAGCATAATTTATAACAATATTTATTATATTTCATGGCTATCTCACTGTTGCTATGCCGATTTCAGCGTTCTAGAAGCGTCTATTGTGCAATATATCACGTGATCGGGCTCTCCCACTGCCTCGAACTTGTAACACGACTCTCTTGTGTCACACTTACAGGATTTATATTTGCTGGTTACATTTTATCATGGGGACGGAAAATACTCTCATTTTGTCCCAGAATAATTCAATTTTCGTGGGCAGTACCACAGTGATATTAATTTGTTCCATCTGTTGCGTGATCTGATCTAACTGCCGCTGCATACTTGTTACGTTAGCCTGATGAGGGTGAGAGTCTATATTTTTGCTCACCAACTTTCGGTTTTGTTCAGCTGTTACTTGGTTTGCTCGCAGTTGTTCTAAAGTATCATTTTTCATCGCGATTATTTTGTCTAGTGTTGCGGGTCTCATACCCTTAATTATATGTGTGATTTTGTCTTTTTCCGAGATTAAGGGATTAAATCGTTTACACATTTGGAGTTCATATTATATATATATATTGTTCGGTTCATTAGGGCCTTGTGTTCTATTACGAAGAGCATCATAAAGTTCATCTTCGTCTTGAATGTGAGAAAATTCATTTGTAAAATCTTGTTGAAGTTTATTTCAAGTTAATTGGGGCTCGCTCTGATCGTACAAATCATACCACACCAGCGCTGCGTCCTTAAGATATGCTGGGAACAGTCGAACGTTTTCTGCCTCTGCCCAGTCATTTATTTGAGCCGTTCTATTAAGAGCATTCAGGTATTCATCCGCATCTTCTCTATCTGTCCCAGGGAATAAGGGATATTTAATGTGGTGCGCCATGTTTGTTTGTTTGTTTGTCTGCAGGTGCTGTTTCCAATGGAGTATTATTTTCTTCGTTAATTGTGTGATCGAACGTATCCAATGTCATGCAAATGATTTCGTTCAATGTTGCGCTTACTACTTTTATATCTGAGACCACATCGCTAGGTTTTCCAGTATTTGCCTCGTCGTTAATATGACTGCCTAATTGAACAATTAGTTCATGTACTGTAGATTGTTATGAATTTCTTTTGTTCAGAGTATATGTTGTTTAATGTAGCTTGTGTTCAATGAGTCATCGGAGTATATACCGCCACATTCGATTCAGCCTGTGTGCGTGATGTAGTTTGAGGTAGGACAGGGGTTAGACGCGCGTTAGGGTGATTTAACTTTAATGTTAATACCGTGCCCTCTAATTGGGCGATAATTTGACCGACGTTGTTGTCATTTATATATGACGGGTTTTTCACTATGATTTTAGGCCTGATTGGATAGGGATTAACTGTAAGCGTTCTTACCCATTCTTTCAGTGTGTTTGCCATTCAAATACAAAGTACAAATCCAACAAAATATGAACTCTCTTAACACACTGGCTACACATTAATTGATACTAGCCTTATAGTTACACTAAACAGTAACTAAATCTACGCTAGTGTACATGAACATGCGTGTTAGTTATGAACATAAAAATGGGGATGAGCTGGGTCGGGGGTTGTGGGTTCTACGGCTTCTAGCGTGGACGTGCTGTAGTTCGCATTCATAGACGAAACTTCGGCAGGATTCGTCACGATAACACCGGCGTCTCCACCATTGTTGCGCCCCTTCAATTGTTGCGCCTCCACCAAGTCTTGTGACCACACCTGATGGCACGAACTTAAGCCATAGGCCGGTCAGGGGTTCTGAAAGATCAAGTACCTGGATCGTTACCGTGTCCTACCGATAGCTTCTAATAGCGATCATTAGCGCACCCCTATGCATACGGAAATGGGATTGGGAGGCGATACATGGATTAGGGGATGCTCCCCCAATAAAAGAGATCTATGCTTAACTGCCAGTTTATTCCTTCAAGGGCGTAAAGGATACAAGGATTGAATGGATAATCCAATCCTGAAAGGAAATAGAAATGTCGGTTCTCACCTGATCTCCCAGCTGGTCCTCTCAAGTACCAGCTTAGCTCTGTATCCCTTGGTCAACGAGCGTTCGACGCAACTTGCCCGATCTCCCGATCGGCAGGCAAACGTCCTCTCACTCCCAGACTTCCGTCTCTGCCGTGCCTGACTGCCCCTCACACCGACTGACCCCTCACACCTGAGTTCGCAGCTTTTATAATCATACAGCACGGTAGTTGCTGACCATGATGAACCGGGTTGAACCGGGGTTGAATGTCCGGTACGTTTTCACCTTGAACCGACACCAACACATAACAATAAAACTTCTCTCCCGCCATGAAAACAAAGCTAATATTGTCCCTCTAGGTGGGATTCAAAATTATTTGGTGTTAGCCTCAGTTTGAAATAAGCCTACGCCGTCTATAATTGTAGACGGCGATGAATAAGCTATATTTCGCGGGGGAAAAGTTAGATTGGCACCCCTGAGAGGACGGAGTTGTATTACCACAGTCTAAAATACACAGTCACGAGGCTCGCTGCGTTACGAATTGTATCCTCTTTGTAGATGGAGTGACACTAGCGCTCGCGGCAACTGCCTTTAGCGCGTTATTCGCGGAACTGATGATTTCACTTTTGTAGGGGTTTTATGAATTTCAACTCTCCTGAGTGATTATTTCTTTTATAAACATAAGTCATGTTAAATCACAATGTTGATATACTGTACACTTTTAATTCATAGGAACATTTAAAAAAATGCTCTGTATTTATTAGTTCAGTCTACAAGTATTCATCGGTACAGTTGTATGACGTATTTAATGAGCCTTAAGTAGAATTAATAGCCCATACTAGTTATAAATTCCTGTATTTGTTTCATTGATAGTTGTGGGCATCTCAACATGCTGTAGTATAAAACAGAGTCCCCGATTCTTGGATGTAACGGGTAATCTCGAGAACAACTGGAAGGATTATGATGCGGTTTTCACCATCCTGTAAAGGATTTATTGAGGAAGGTTTCTGTAGAAAAACATTCATTTGTGACCAAAGGAAGCCGAGCAGTAACGATTTCAGTGAATCGAGTCGAAGAAAAAATGCCGTCCGTGCGCCTTAACTTACGCTGGATAAACCGTTAAAAGTATCTACATAGGCCTACTAGGAGTGTAAGAATCGGTCAGCATGAAACGTTCTACAGAAAGGTCCGCGACAGCATATCTCTATCTTTAATATACCGCCCACTATAAGTGATTTTACGTTTTCATTTCTTCCAACAATCTCCATTCAGTGGATATTGAAATTACTAGCTTCGGAACGAGTTACGAGGTAGTGAGCGAGTATATCACCCAAGCTTCGTCCAGCATCAACTTTCGAATCGTGTCGAGTTAAGACTTCAGGGAAGAGTATATGTGTTAGGAGTTTCGCTGTTCACCTTGGCTTTTCTGAATTGCGTCTGGGACCTGCCACCCGTGCGCCTTTCAGTCTTTCGCTGGGTAAACCGTTGAAGATACCGGGCGAAGCCAGGGTGGGTTGCTAGTATGGGTATAATTGAATCGGTCGGAGCTGAAAAGCATTAAGTCAAAAATGGTCATTTTTAAAGAATTAGTATTGTGAAGTTTTGACCCAAGGACCTTGGAACGGCATTAGAAATAATTAAGTCAGTCTTCTGTTTAAGCCAGAAACCACTGCTCCATGTAATGCGATCAGAGGAGGAAAGCATTAAGTCAATGACTTGCTGCCTTTCAGTGCCGTATCCCATACTTAATGTTGGTCACACGGCAAGATTCCCGCGTGTTACAGTGCTATTGTAAATTACATTTGTACAGGGTTTAGGTGGTTTTTATGTTACAAATCCATTTTAAAAATAAAATATCAAGTGAAATATTCATTCTGGATGGCTTTATGCTGTACTAAACTGACCACGGAGCTGAAAGGCATTAAGTCACGTTTCCAAAATTGATTTGAAAAATATGTTTATTAAATTAAAATTGATATTCCGCTAGCACAATTATAACCTGAATAGTTGCTTCACAACAAAGATGACTAATATAGTGTGTTTGTTAAGTTCTGTTCTGTCAATGACGTTTTTTCTTTCTCCTGAAAAGTAGTGAAAACTGACTTAATACTTTTCAGCTCCGACTGATTCAATTGTAAATAGCTATGCTATATCAAATTCTTAACCATATCAAAGGTAGTTCTTCCGTAAAATTGAGTAACATTAGTAAAAATACCGGCGTGATTTGTGAAACGAAAAGTATAAAGAGATCTTAATGTCTTAAATGGCTCAATTGTAAGTACTTCGTATATTTTCTGTGGTTTTGAAACCTTTCATTCTTGAATTTGACAATATAATACAATGGTTTTTTTTTTTTTTTTTTTTTTTTTTTTTTTTTTTCAAATAATTTCAGCAATGACAAATGTGTACCGTACCTTCAGAGCAGTCATGTGGGAGACCAGGTATTTCATAAGAGGATTAACAAATAGTGTACCTCATCTAAGTTTGTGAGCATTATCCTGACAACATAAATTGGCTTGCTTCAAAATGATTCAAGAATAAGTTTATATTATTGTACAAAATAGTCTAGATTTGTATTCATTATATCAGCTCTCTGACGATTTGAAAGCCATTTTCTACACTTGAAAATTAAAATATCTGCACGTGTTTGAGATGACATCATTTACGTTTACTTATGTCTTAATTTTTAAAATGCATTGATATTATTTATATTCAAATTCCAGCTAATGGCCATAGCAGGGCATTTCAAATGAACGCCCGTAGGCTCCCCAATTTCAATTTAAAGTAGTTCTAACCAATTAGCCTACAAAGTTTGGCTACACACTACCATTGTAGTGGTAGGTTCTTTTACATGCCATAAATCTATGGCATGGGCCCGCTGGCTTCACTTCCCCTCCAAAGGAAGGCATACTGAGGGATTTTAACGCTCTTAAAAATCCGACGACTTCAGTCGGGTTTGAACCCACGATCTTGGGTGTAGGAGTTCAGCATGCTACCGACTACGCCGCCGAAGCCATGCATAGATGTCCTACCGAGATATGCTTCTGATTTACAGTATAACCGACTGGCTGCGTGGCTCAGCGGTAACTGTCTCGCCTGCTGTTCCCAAGGTGGCAGAATCTAATCACGGCGCATTCATCTGTCATTTGAGGGTGCGTAAATGCAAGGGCGCCGTGTTTTTAGATTTACTGGCGAGTTAAAGATTCCCTATGGGGCAAAATTCCAGCACCCCGGCGTTTTTTAAAGCCGCAGTAGTTAAAAGAGACGTAAATCCAATATCATTATTATTGATTTATAACCAGTTAAAGACCCAGTTCCGTTGTTTGTTTGAAAAGCTTTATAATACTAGCCTAAAATCCATAGCTCAAGTCTTACCTTTTAGGGTCCTTTGGAAATTCCGGTGTCGTCTTGTTATTTGAACAGTCTACATTAATAGAATGACTTTTCAGTCGGTCAACACGAATACACAAATTAGATTTTGCGAGGAGTTACAATTGATTTCCCTGTGTAATTCATAATACAATAATTATTTATACACTAAAAAAACTCGTCTCATACAACACCCCCTCCCCCAACTTTATGTGAGAAGTGTTTTATTAAGCGTATAAACAATTCATGTACTTTTATTTCAAGCACTGGGAGATAAGTTGACGCTCCCCACCCAATCTAATTGTGTACACTCGTGTTGACTGACTGAAAAGCGATCATATAGATTACTTAGAAACACTGAAATATGACTTTTAATATGTGATATGTTTATTGCACTGCACATCTCCTCTTGTAAAACACATAAGATATAGCTGTTACACAATGCTATAACATACAGTAAATCCAGCAACAATAACATAAACCAACGCAACGCAGTCGGCACATGATTGCTGGCTGCGTGAGAGCATTATTGTCGCGGTGCGTGGCGGTAGAAAAATATGAGCCAAGCTTCGCGAACGTGTACAGATAGACTGTCGTTAACGTTGGCACGAAGACGTGTGTAGCCTCAAATGTGGAGCCGGGCCGAAAGGCGACAACTGTACATCACCAAGTAGGCGGCGCGGAAACAGACACAATTCACAGCCATGCCGATTTTCCAATGGGTGGGGTTCTAACCCCCAGTAACCCCCCTCCTGGCTACGCCACTGACTGTCGTACAGCACATCATATCCCATCTTGTTTGCTGGCTCAGTTTATTCTTCTTTCATTATTTAACAACATCCACTGATATTAATGGCATCCCATTGAATACGTATTGTTTGCCTGTTGGTTTTGGAGACTTCCTTGACCAGCCACACAGTAGTGAGATTCTGTTGCTCTCATAGGGCCGAGGCTTACTCAAGACGTAAGCAGCTTGCAAGCCTTACTTATAAAGAGCCCCTCGAGTAGCCAATAACCTCGAATAGTTAACGCACCAAATGGTAGGTTGGAGAGTCCTAGCCACCAGCCCATAAGACAGTCCATACTCAAATATCTCTGGACTCCTTTCCCATAATATCTGCAGTGCAGTTGGCTCAGCCTTGGGCTGGGACTATATGCAATAACTGCAAGTGACGGCATATCACTAACAGAGACTGTAATCTCCCGCTCATTCTTCACAGTGTTCACTTTTTATATACTAGCTTTGCTATAGGCAATGCTGAAACAAAGTGATGTCCATCTGTGGTCACACATTCCTGATATCTTTTGATGAAATAACTATTAACTCCCGCGAGTTCTTCTTCAATGATATTCCTTATTTTTGCTGTAATATTCTCCTGCAGTTCCTCACTAATGTGAGAATTATTCCTATAATGTTTAGTTTTTAGAGTTCCCCACACATAAAAATCACACACGGGGAAACATAGGGACCATAATCTTTTAGAAATAACATTTTGTGCGCCTAAGGAATCGTAGGCAGTAAACAATAATATTAGAGCAGAAATGAGGAATATTGCTGAAGTCCAATGCATATAAATGGTAATTTCATCAAAAATGCCAGGAATGTGTGACTGCAGATGAATATTACTTGCAGCATTGTCTATAGCAAGTTTAGCATACAGAAACTGAACACTGTGGGTTCCATCAGTAGATTGAAAAGGTGATAACGGATATAAAGTCTCTGTTAGTGTCGTACTGCTAACCCCTCTGTAGTATCTTAACTGTAGGCTATTTACTAAGACACTCAGCTGTTGCATGTGTAAAACAGGAACCCACAAACTAAAGCAATATGTATTTCTAGAGGAAGAACAATTTTTAGAGTTAGCATATTTATTAAGACTTGCAATAATGTATGGATGTTGGAGTGTTTACTGATTATAGTGCAAAGAAGTGGACATTTGCATAGTAACATGCTGCATTTTAAATGTATCGTGCTGTTGTTATCAGCTATACTTACAATACTGTATTCTGTTTGATTTATCATTAAGAAATTAAGACAATAAGATAAATGTAATGTATGTTTCAGCTGCAGATCAGGCTCGTCACCTTCAAGATCAGATGTCGGGAGCTGCAATGGCGATGCCCCCAGATCCAAAAGCAGCTTTCAAAGCTGAGTGGGAAGCTCTAGAAATCTGTGAACATCATTGGGCTCTTGCCAATGTAGAAAATGAAATAACGGGTCACTTGGGTCCTACTGCAGACAGCATGTATCACCAGAACAAGATGGACTGATAATAACATTTGTTACTGTCAAAATGTACAAGTAAAAAGAGGAAGAATTAGGTTTAGTTTCTACAGTAAAGCTGTAGAATTGTTTGAAGAATGGTGAGGGATTGGAAATCGGCTGGGAGGATTACTTTCAGGGAGTAGTGTTAAAAACATTCAAACGTGGCCCCTCTCATTGAGTACCAAATGTTGAACTACTGTTCCTTGTTTAAAATTGGTCACGGAAATTTAATCCCCTTTTAGAGCTCCGGAGTTTACCATTGGATGATATCTCAAAATAAAATGTATAATGCATCTCATGCCTTGCAAATAATTACCGCTTTTACCAACATTTTCACAATGTTTGATTTCTTTGCATATGGTCTTCCCCATAAGTAGCCTATGGCTTATGGTGCTGATATTGTACTATCCTTCAACTGGAGCTGAAATAAAGTGTGCATCCAATTCCATAATTTATGACCTATACCATGCTGTATAGTAACTATAACCGTTTGTATGAAGTAGGCAATTACAGGAAGTTTTGAACTTGAGATATTAAATTAATTGCAACAAAATTGTCCATCTCGTATATGGACACAACTATGTGCAGATCATTCCTGTTAATATATTTATCGTAATTTAAAATTATTTGCAGAACAATTTCAATGCCTATTCTACATGAGTGGTTTATTCTCGTGTATTTTTGATCACACACCCATGAGTCGCCCATAGTTGTTTATGTTTGAAACATAGAATTTCTCATGGGGCAGGTAATTAAACTGGCACATATCAGCTAGAAGGTAAGTTGAGAAACAGCAGCTTGTCGTGATTCATATGTATAAAAATCCTTACAGATAAGCTTGCAGTTACAATGAACACAAACTTTCAAACTATTTCTTTCAGATGTAAACATATCTTTAATAACCTTGGAATCGTACGATGAACACAAACTGTCGATCTGTTTCTTTCAAAGGTGATCGTTGGGTTGATCTTGATTATGATCCCAATGAAAGAGGATATAAGAGAATTCAATGATGGAAGTGCTTTAGTTGATTGACTTCGAAGCCTAGCATTCAGTGGTGCCAATTTACTTACACATGCTATTTGCTTAAGCCAGCAAATGCAAACTTGATAGTGTAGTGAACTGGGATCAACTTCAGATTTTAGGAAAGGACCTGCTGATGCTGGTAAATCTGAGGTGTATAGTGTTTTTTTTTTTTTCGAAGTGAAATGCCATGTCCTGTGGTTCGGATTCCACGTAAAAAGGAGGTCCCGTGGCTCATGATCTCAAGATTGACGGTCACGTTAAACTACAAGCTTCCTTCGTTCCTTTTTGTTAAATATTTTATAGAACTTTCCTTGGACAAACATTCATGTGTGTGTTATTTTCCTTATCAGCTATAAAAAGTGCCAATTATCTAATCTACATGTATGGATTGCTGGAAAGCCATGCTTCTATTTATTGTGGAAATCATGTAGCTTTGTAATTGGTAGGGACCCTGAAAAGTCATTGTTACAACATACAATTTACTGTAGTGCCTGTTGGTCACTGATTTATGTGTACTCTTCTTACTGGATGTATGTGGTTCTCAAATAATCCTGAGTCTTGACTTTCGATTAAATCTTTATTGATGTCACCCATTATTAATCTGTTTTCTAGTAGACAATCTGTTATATATAATCAATTAAATTCTCTAGAAATAATATTGTGTTGTATTTCAATAATTTTTACATCCCTGTTTTTTTGCCACTACTAGAATAAATTTAAAATCTTTATATGATACTGAACTTCATGATGTAATCTACCTTTTATTATTGAGGGTTAGGCCACTGTTGTGCTCATAGCCTCAAATTATGTCTGGATGAGGCAGCAGAAGATTCATCATCTAAATTATTATAGTTTACTATTTTGATCAATTAGCCTCCATTTATTTTGTTCAAACACATGTTTGTTTACATGACCAGAACTGAGATATATTTTTTTCTCTCAATTCAGTGACAAAAGAACAACATACAAACTACGGTAACAGAGGAGTTACTCCATGTCACAGCATTTTCTTCTTGGGAACATGAGTAGAGTGACAAAATATTTTTGAAGAAAATAAGGGAGATTTCTATATTCTTGACCTAAAATAAGGGAGATTTATAACATGGCAAAATTTCACAAAAAAAAGGAGAAAAAAAAGCAGTGCAGTGTTCAGGGAGGGGGGGATGAATGACTTTATTTCATACTTTAAGACAACCTAAATATAGTTTGTAACAGACAATAGTTAGTCCCATCACTTTTTGCAAATTCTAAAATAATCAGTGTAAGAATACATGAAATTCATGGCAACTTGCAGTTCTGATTTGATCAGCATAGTACTGCTCCTATTTCGAACATCTGTGCACTTGTTATTCATAAGAGAAAATACTATGTATGAGCATTGCTGCCTGGTATGCTCATAACATAGCCTACCAACGTTCCAGAGTTTTCAGAAGTTATAGTGCTCGATGCTGCTGAAAACCGCCACCCATTTCTGGCTGGCATTACCCTCTAAAGACACAGCACATGTTATTGCATCCTTACAACTACAAAATTCCTCATATAATACATACGAAAGGAAGTAGGTACGCGTTCATTGGTTTAACAGACAAGGAGATTTAAACTAATTGGTTGTTCTTTTCTAAACTAGATAATCGATGGAAACAACTTTATATAGAATCAATTGCGTGTGCTCTCGAAAGTTTAAATGAATTTCGACCATGTGCGCAAAATTTAAATTATTGTAAACGAATGATTTTACTTGATGAAAAAATACGGGAGAAATTCACCTAAAGAGACAAAAAGTACGGTAGCCGAGAGATCGCAAAAAAATTGGGTTTAATTCGGGAGATCCCGGGAAATATGGGATAGTTGGTCACCCTAAACATGAGGCAACACAATAAATCCACATTCCATTCACGTTTAAGTTATACTTGTAGATCTTTTTGGTTATCCCCGGTTTGCAAAAGAAAAGTTTCCTGGAATTATTAATCAAATTACAAATAATCTAAACTAATATTGAATGCAGGTGTAAATCAAATATATTTCCCACCAAATGAGTTTCAATTGGCAATGGGGACAGATTATTGACAGAGCTTTTTTGCTTTCTCCACTCTTCGTTATTACTACTACTCTACCTCCTCCTATTTCGATAGAAGTCTTATTGATACTCTCCATCATAATGGCGCTTATGTTGCAACCAAGCAGTTCTATCAAGGAAAGTATCAGGTAAGACAGGTGGAAACCTATCTTGAAACTTCGTGGATGCGATCGTTATACTATGAGAGGACAACGTGTGGAAAAGAAGCCGCCAGTTTGAGCTGCAAGGCTCCGAAATCGTACCTGACATCCTGGTACGCAGACATGACGACTTGTGGAACTGGACATCCCTGAGGCACTCGGAGTTGTCGCGTGGCGGGGCGTATATGTAGTCGGTCGCGCGACAGGCCTTGAGTGTCAGGGCTGTCCGTTCCAACATGTACGGTACTCGCTACTTCCCATTGATTTATATGAGAGATTCGCCACATGATTTTGTAGCCTTGCTGTTCAAACTGGTGGCTGATTTTCCGCACGTTGTCCTTAAAGTACAACGATTGCGTCCACAAAGTTTCAAGATTGGTTTCGACCTGTCTTACTTGATACTTCCCTTGTAAAGAATTGTTCTTTTTTCTAGCCATGGGAGCACATGACAACAAAGCACTGGATTAATTTCAAATCCTACTACCTAATTTTTGCCACATGCTTTTTCTACCTGGCTATTTAATATCATCCCATGCTTTTCAGCAGGACGAACGGACAGAGGGTATATAGGCAATTTCTGATCCTTCGATCACACAAAAGTTGAGACTGGTGGGACAACTGCGACAAATCATAGTGATGGTGATGTGTTTTTGGGACAGAGAGTAGTGTTCATAGGCAGCACATGTTCCTAACCTTCAAACAACAACAACTACTACTACTACTAGGCCTATACTACTACAGTTTCCAGCCACTGGTCGGGTCTGTTTAGAACATAAGCCTCTCAGTCGTCTTCTGTCTTCCCACCATCTCTCCGCCACCACTTTGGTCCAGTCTCCTCCTTTCTTCATACCATTCACTTGTCTAATGGTCTTCCTTTCTTTCCTTAATTTCATCTCGGGTATCCTCTTCTCCTCCATTCGCTTAACATGCCCATTCCATTATAGAGCCTTGATTCCTCGATCCTATACTGTAATGCTTCCTCAACTATCTGATCTTCTCATTTCTTAACCTGCCCATCTTTGTCACTCCAATACAGTTTCTCAAGAATTTCATCTCACTATCCTGTATTTTTCTTCTCTCCCTTCCTTTCATAACCCAGGTTTCTGAGGCATATTGAGCCCGTTCGAGGAGATTATCTGGGTACTGTACCATTAATTCATGGCCCGTGCGCCACGAGCTGAGAACCCTCATACGGTACAGCTCCTGAGATCATATGGTAGGCGGCCATAACACCTCAGATGTGGGTCACCCGAGGGACGCCGATGTCTCGCCAGTGTCTACGAACGCTGGGAGGTAATGGGCAAGAAATCACTTTCTTGGCTCACGGCATCAATGACGACACAAGACTTTTAAAAAAATATTATAATGTTTTAGAGTAAACTAGAGTGATTTACGCACTGAAAAAGGTATCAAACAACTTGCCAGAATACTACAAAGTGTATGTAAGTATTCAGAACATTATAAGAAGTAATAAATGATAAAAGAAATGTGTATTCATGACAGTCCTAGCGACGGGTTTTGAACTAAGATACTTTAGAGTGGGGGAGGAAGCTCTCGTGAAGGAGCTAACCCACCACCAGTAATGAGAATAGTGATGGTCATTTCTGCTGTTTTAGGAAAACGCCAACGAACTGTTCGTTTGTTGAAAACAACTGTTCTCCCAAACAGTTTGAAAACAACAGGTTATAAAATTCGTTCACAAGACAGTACGGCAGAAGCTGATTAACCAACGCAGTAATGTTTTCGCAAACAGTTTGAAGACAACAGGTCATTCGTTGACACTTCATAACGGGACTCGGTGATGGACGAGTGAGTCACACGCACAAGAGCTGTGAGATAGGGAAGATATTTCTCCACCTTTCACTGTAACTTGATTCGTTGCGTAATATCTACACAGTAGACACTGAGGCTGGCTGCGTGGCTCAGGGGTAACGTTCTCGCTTGCTAAGCCCCAGGTAGCAGGATCGAATCCTGGCGCAGCCAATTGGCGTTTGAGGGTGCACAAATGCGAGGGAGCCTTGTCAGTAGATTTACTGGCACGTTAAAGATCCCATTTGGGACAAAATTCCGGCACCCCGGCGTCTCTAAAAGCCAGAGTAGTTAAAAGGGACGTAAAAATAACATTATTATTATTATTAGACACTGACAGGCAAGGCAACACAAGCTGATGGCTGACAAAATACTTGTATAAAGGCTACACGGGTAGAACGGGAAGATGAGTGAGACTCCACTCTTAGGCAAAGTCAATGCAATCAAATTAGTTATTGTTGTTTTAAGGGGCGGAACTACGAGGTCATCTGCCCCTCTCAACACAGATTAAAGTATACAAAAAAGTACACGGGGCTACATGACCGCGTTGCCGCAGCCAGGAATTAATTTAAATTCTCACATGAAACTTGGAATTAAATACATTTCTCAGACACCACGCGACCTTCTATGCATGGGCGCCCACAGGCTTTTTTTTTTCCAGGGGGGAGAGTCATATTTTTCATTTAATTACCTAGCTGTCACTAGGACATATCGCCCCCCGCAATTTTCGTTTCATTTCTTACTTGCTTCGTGATATTCGTTATTTGGCTGCTCTGAAACCGTTGGGTACATTATCTTTATGACATGAATGGGAAGAATAGTTGTTTTCTTTTAGTTCAGAGTTTTTGTCCTTAGAAGTTCGCTTTTCTTTGTGAATCATCGTCATAATGTTCATTTCTTTAGTGGTATCACCATGTATCGACAAAAATAAAATTCAAGCAGTTCATTAAAATGTTAAATGTTAATCCAGTTCGCCGATTTTCTAAATAACTGCAGATATTTTCAAATAATTCCAAATTACTCTAAGTTAAATAAAATTGTGGAATTATGAGTTAACTATCAGTAACTTCAATTTTTGTAATAGGGGCCCTGTGACGCAGCGGTCAAGCTGTTGGCCTCTCGCCAACAAGCATTCCCGGTCAATGCATATGAGATTTTCGAAGTGAAATGCCATGTTCTGTGGTTCGGATTCTACGTAAAAAGGCGGTCCCGTGGCTCATTATCACAAGATTCACGGTCACGTTAAACTACAATCTTTCTTCCTTCAATTTATGTAATAAACTGGTGTGAAAATTAAGAATGTAAATATTCTCGGTAATCCACCCCCTACCTCTCCCCAACCCCCGAACCACTGCGGGCGGGTGCCCATGCTGCTATGCGAGAGCTTTGAGGAGATTTAAGAACACAGCCAACAGCTCGCAAACAGCAATAAGCGAAAACGTTGAAGAAGAACAGTTTGGCTAAGAACTGCTTTTCCCTACAGCTCTTGTATCCTGGCTGCTAATAATAATACGGGACAAACAGTTGATTTGACAGAGAGGGGATGGGAGTGGTTAACTGTCGAATAATGACGACCTCAGCCGAATAGCTCCGGCGAAGCTATTCATTCAAGGTTACAGCAGTGCCAGTGAGTAGCAAACAGTGCAAGACAAACAGTGGATTCGTTCCAACCAATCGTAATAAGACTGAAGGAAAACTGTTTGGTGTAACATTAAAAAACAGTTCGTTCGTTTTTCATCGGACAACTGTTTTCTCCAAACAGTTGGGCGTTTTTCTGTCCATCACTAAATGAGAACGCAATATGTTTCCGGGCGAGAAATCTTTTCACGGGAGTGCTTGTCATTAGATAAGTGAAATAGTAAAATACGTGGAGTAACGGACTATGTTAAATTACTATACTGTGCTTTATACTTTGAACCAGTATGCAGTACGAAAATGTCAGTGTCGTGTTCGACTCTTTAGCATATGAGCGAGGACAATTGCTATTTGCAGTGCCAGAGCGGAGTGATATACGAACACGAGGCCAGGGACGCCATTAAAGATCGCTTGTGTTAAACAAGAGTATATTCAACTTTACTATAGTTTGAAGCTACGGACAATTTATACGATATGCACAGCATGTGTATAGGAACTACACCTTTCTCAAGTGCCATGTTTCATATGCAGGCATCAGGGGAAAGGAATGAACTGTGATAACTAACGTGCAAGGCTAACTCATGGCGTAGGCACTGCACTCATAGCTTGGTAAGGATTACCAAAGACAGCAACATTCAGCATGTGTTTTAGGAACACGCTATTCTCTCATAAGATGGAGCAATCTTTTGAGAACATGTTTTCCACATCTCCATTAGAGATGGGCCTAACATATGGTTGCTATCGGATATCTCTCAGTTGAAGCATACGGTTATTTTCTGTCGGGAGACGCGAGTGCGTGAACTCTGATCGCGAGGCCATTTCGTGCGTTGAGCGACCGTGGGGACGGAGCTTGGAGCCTGAACGGAGAAAGGAGATCCTAGGTTCGACTCCCGGAACGCCCATGGAGGAGTATTATGTCCTGGTGAGGTGCATAGTAGATTACCACGACCTGATAATATCCTTTTTGATCATCGCTAAGAAGCCTGGCACAAGGTAGAGAACATCCAACTGTATAGTAGTGGCTGGTGGGGTATTTGAAAGTAGCCATAGTTGACATAGTTCATTAAATTGTAGCATGGTTGGACAGAAGTTTAGGTTCGATGCTCTGTCGTCCCTGACTTCCTGGCCAACCTGGATTTTGATTTGGGATTACCAAATGCATCCAATTGTGTAGTTTTGGTAACTATATTTGATTCTAGTAGTTTTTATTGGATTAATTAATGCAAATTTTCATTGTCGCGAAGATTCATCTCAGGAGAAGATCTATACTTTCGATAGAGATAGAACTATTTTGTGCCTAATGCACATTCTTATTTTTCGTGAACTGGAGCACTTTGATATATTGTCAGGATTATGAAAGTGTCTTCGATACACTTAGATGTGAGCTATTGATGAAATTCATTTTCTGTTTGAAGAAATTACTTAATAAATATATTTTTAAATGTAATTTGGACATAGAAGTTTTTCTGATGATGGATTAGTGGATAACCATGATTAATTATTCTTTCTGGATGACTGCATACTTCTCTATTGAGCGAGAGAGATATTACCAAATCTGCCTAATGAATCAGTAGGTCTTAAATATTCAGCTATTTACTAGATTCATGCAGTAGGTAGTATTGCTACATCATTCTCTCGAGTTCACCTGAGGGGGGGAGTCTTCATAATTAGTTATCAATTTTCACTTTAATCCAGATCACATATTTCTTGTGACTTTTGATAGTTTGAGGCATTTTATATGCAGTTGATATTTATAATTCTACGATTCTTGAAATAACTTATGATGAGCATCAACGCTCAGTTATTAATAAATCCTAGTCCAGACTTCAAGAAAGTCTCGATCAATATTAAATTTAATTGTATTGAATAATGTGAGGCAAAGGTTAAAACTTAATAGGGTCATTTTCTTTGATTTTCGACACAAGTGTAATTTACTTCAGTAGTTATATTCACCATATATGTGAATTATTTTGAGCAGCACTGAGGTGCAATGAAGATCATTGTAGGATCTATTTGGTATAGGGTCACCAGTAAGGAGGTGTACTCATCGTCGAGCATATTTTGAAAAATGCTGGTATAGTGATTTATGGATACACTGTTAAGTGTTATTAATGTTATGGTATCGTGTTAGTGAGAGCACTTGTTTGAAATTTTGTGTTAATACACAATGAGCTTAATTAAGGTTAATCCTTTCGTGGAATCTTAGGACCAGATGTTTGAGTATAGCATCTGTGTATAATAAGCACACTTATAAATAAACTGAGTAAAGCACTGTCATAAATATGATTATGTGGTTGAAATTGACCCAAGAAAGTAATTGACAATTGTTATCAGATTCATGATGTCGTTTATATTAATACTTTTTCTTCTACATGGATAGACAAATCCACACTTCTAATCAACTTAGTTGTTCGTTAGATTATATCACAAATTAGGAACACTGCGCCTGATCTATGACAAATGAATCTCGAGTTGGGAGGTCGAATCAAGTCTTGCAATTTTTTCTCTTTGTAAATAATTTACACAGGTGTAAATAGATGTTCTGTATAAAATGTAAATATTTAATTGATTGTTCATTGAAAAATGATAATTACGTCGATTTAGTTATTACATCGTCGACGACCAATTATAAGCAAATATTCTGATATATTTTCGATGTGTGTGTGTCGAGATAGACACCGGATTTCTTGCCATAGTCATAGGCACTACCAGTATTTTGTTACTGGCATTCAGTATTTTCACCCTAGTTTTGAGGGGTAATTCTTTCCTTTTAGAAGGAATGTTATGTCATGCTTTTTTCTGAATAAATTGAATTTTATTTTAAAATTCTTCTGTGTGATGCTTTAAACAAGTGTTGGAAGGTTGTATTAGGAGGGCCATCGCTGGGTATTTCGGGATAGTCCACTCTCCCGAGGTGCTCCAGTCGCGGAAATCTCTTGTTCTCTGAGCTATTATGCGATTTTGGCCATGGTCTTACCTAATACCATCTTGTTAGATATACTTGTCCTTTTTATCCCATTCACATGTTGGTAGGACTTGGTTTTTTTTTAGCCGGGGATTTTCAGGTTCTACGATCCGGCTGTCTTCGTGGGATTCAACAGGTGATGGTAGGTAAATTCGGGCACAGTACCATCCGCCGAAAAAATTGCACTTCGAATAACCCCGTCCTTCGAACCCACCACCTGAGAGGATCGGATGCACTTCTTCAGGGCTAGCGTAGAACGAGAAACGTGGTCCCAGAGATCTGGTCCATTGCACAGAAAATGTCATAGACGCCCGAAGAAGTACACCCTCAACACAAAGCTAAAAATGAAAAGATCCAGACTTAAGTAACATTTCGTGAATGATTTATTCAATATTGTGACCCCTATCCTACTTCGGAGGGTTAAAAAAATCGGCTAATCCGCAAAGCTAATTACAATGATGAATCAAAAAAAAAACAACTGACATTAAACAATCCTCGCGGAAGTCCTTCATACATGAGAAAGCAAAAACAACAACAAATCTAGGTACGTGGCACGTGAAATAAACCCTACGCGGCAGCAAAGTTACAAGCAAATGACTCGGTAAAATTTACATTAAACATCACAGCAGCAAAAATCCCTGAGTTAGGATGGTAACACACCCACAGTTACATTTAAACAGCTATCTAGTTCCTAACATGAATTTAAAAAATATTACGACGAGACGCGTCAGTAATCAAAGAAATTAAGACAAAACTAATGATAGCGACCCACAGACTATCCAATAAATACAACATCGAATATAACACACTCTTATAGCTAACAGGGATACAATCAGGTTATGCACTTGGAATAAAGACAATGAATACACACACATGTTATTATTGACCTACTAACGCTGATCGGGAAGGCTATTTGCCCCCAATCATCTCAAGAATGTAAGTTAGGTTGGCAAATGCGTAATGAAGATTACAGCTAACATCGCATGGAATCATGCGCACCATCAGACGAACTCTTGGCTCCAGCGATTCTTATCGTCGGAAAAAGTATGTGTCAGCTCCGTTAAAGATCATTTCCATACGGAAATGAAACAGCACATAGTGTCGAAGCAGCTCAACAAGACAAGGGTGCAAAATTAAAATGCTCAGTTACTCAATAATTAATCACGCAGGTTTAGATCAATGAAAAATGTGATTTAGTTCAGGTTTATAACGTAGGTTTAAATACCCTAATATGGTTTAAATTATAGACACCAGACACAGGCTGCATAGCAAATATGAATCTCCACAGAGATTACCTCGAAGAAATGTGACTTAATAGTCACCACAATATTCTGAGCTACTAATTGGCTCGAACAATAATACAGGCGCGACTTACCCAATGGCACGCATAATATTCCTCGGACGAACTGGCTCCCGGCTCAGTATCTCCGGCATACAATAACAATAGGGGATTCCATCAACCCTAACACATGTATTCTAAGCTTGATACAATTATATGGGTCAATTACATGGGATAAACCTTCTACGCATAAGCTGAATGATCAAAGTCATTAGCGCCAAAACAGTTGCTCTCACAATTGAGCGAACCTCGCATATGGTATGCGGTCACCTACAGTTATTCATAGCTATCAGCTGTGCTCCCTCACCTCGTATAAGACTTCTCCTAGCATGGCTACAACACTCCACAGATGTCTGTGATGTCACAGGTTGTCGAAAAAATATAATCAATACATGTCGGTCTCGAAGAAAATTCTGGGAAATAAACAAGTTCCTTGGCCTTGCCTAACCTTGGGCATCTCGCCTCACTTACAGTGTCTCAATAGCGTTCACGGAGTGTAGTATACAACTCGCTCTTTTAACATATCAAAACTGTGCGTTTATAATCTAACGGAAATCACTTATTACTCTCCTGAAGTGATCCATTAATTCATAAGATATCACTCTCTATTCATATTAAATTGTCTTACACACTAACCTGCCCTGTATAAAAATATAACTCTATAAGTTTTCCAAATACACTTGTATGAAAGATAAAAATGTGTGCAGCCTAACTGCTTTAAAATTGGGAGATGTTCCACGCTCCCTACTCTTCATGGTCATTCTTAGAAACGGTGCTTTACAACTTAGCACAACTCAAAAATATAACATACAACACCTTACTCCTATGCGCCGTGTAAACTGATACATTGCAATATTCCTTGGTTCGTAACCGGGTTGAGTTATTCTCTTAATACACTTGTATTTGTTCCCACTCGGAACTCTTGTGGTATAAAAGGTCCACACATAACGTTAACTAAACTTCACAAAACGTGGTAGATACTGTTGAATAACCAACTGATATGATAAAGTAGTGGAGATAAATCAGAAAAAAGGGCTCCTTCACATGGTGTTCCCTAAACTTGAAGATAAGTCTTCATTACTAACATGTCAGTTACTGCTGTCAGGAAATACAGCTCTCCACATGGCTGAACTCAATAAATGGAAATACATTGAAATCACAAAATACAGGCGCACCCCCGTACAAGTACGGTACTGTGTGACTCACAAAGATTGCCCAGTTCCCAAGAAAGAAATAATTATACAACTAGACCTGCCTGTGTGCTTGCTATCAGTTTCGGCTTTTATCATTAACTAAATCTACCTCTACCCAGACAAACCCTTGTACAATAATGAGGATACAAGACTCACAGTGGCATTACGCTCTAGTTCACCTCATGCTCTCTTAGAACAGAGGGGTCATACATCTCCTTTCCACAGGAGGGATTATTAGGCTCCATAATCAGGTTCCATAGTCCTGGCCTAAACTCCTCTTCCAATTCCTCATCGTGTGGTCTTCCGGTGGAAATTATCCTCGGTTTCCTTTTCATGGCGGCGTCATTTCCTCAACATTTCCCTCATGATGGAACTTACACCATAATTACCATCACATGTTCAGGTTGAAACATATCGAACACGTGGTCGTCGTTATCACAAAGCATGGTGTGATGAAATATGTGATTCACATAGACTCTACAGTATTTATAACGTACAACATGAAGCACTGATTCTACATAGTTGCAGATGGAATAAAATTGGCTCTGATAATCTGCCACAGATTCTAATAGGTACAGCGGGTGGTATCTTAGCTCACAGATTGTAAGACTCATACAACACAGATCACTGAAAATCACGTTGATCGTAGAAAATTATCCGTGACACAAAATACTGTTAGTGATTACTTTCACTGCGGCTTCTAGCTCGCTATAATAACTTTACATAAACTGATTGTTTCGGTGCCTTATTTCACAAGCAAATGTTCATATTATCGGCAACGTGGTACAAAGTCAAATCTCCACGTGTAGAATGGTGAAAATTACCAATTTCACTTTTACACAAATCTTTGACGAAAAATATCGTATTCGCCTCACACGGCGTTTTACTGTAAGTAATACTTGAATTGTCGTGTACTCATAAACGATGTTACCAATCACGCCTAGTCTCGGCGGACTCGCAAACACGTGCGTCTTATTCAGACTCACTAAGCGGTGTGGCTTGGTCGGAAACACTGTTCCAGGGTCCAAAGAACTTCCAAGTCGTGTAGTGTCTACTTACATATCTGCGGTGCAAATACCTTTACCAAATAGATGATTCACCATATTTGAAGTCATAATAAAGTGGTAAATTAAACAGAATTACATGTTATAAATTCCTGTGATATGCAGATGCAAAATCAGTATTAAAATATATCCAGGAAGAAAATATGCTGGCCTCTCCAAAGTCAAAAGAAAGCTTGAATCCTGAGGAAGCTTCTGAGTGCGTTCTATGCAAGTTAGCACAATGAGCAAGCATGCTCTCGAAGAAATATTGAACACATGAGCGAATTCGGGCTCATATGCCTCTCCGTCATTTCAAATAAAAATGTAAGAATTGCATTTTTATTCGTCATCATCCAGTCTAGTTCTGAAAATATTTCTCCAAATTAGCAGCTTTGAAGACTCCTAATCTCTCGCCAGTCCTTAGATATCCTATTACATAACTACCGTTGAATATCTATGTCTTTAGTCGTCATTATTCTAAATTTTCCCGTTTTGATTATATGTTACACAAATATCCACTTGACAATACAAAACTCTTTGACTCGATGTCCTTATACAGTACACTTTGATACATGTTTCGGCTCTATGAGCCTTCTTCAGTCAAACACACTAATAATTCTCATAAGACAGTCTATGGTTTGATCTCAATAAAAATTTGTTAAAATTTTTACATCGTCATGATGATTAAAACAAATGGACATAAAATGCTTAAAGAATTTAACTATGTACAATAATTCAAATCGTGGGCCAATCGTCGTTGAAATCATTTCCAAACAAGGGACCCCATTGTGCAAGCGTCTTGTAAAAGAATCGTGTATAAGTAGTCCATGTAGCAACGGGTAAACGGAAGTTGCTTGTTTAATACTTTTGCAAATTGTATTAAACAAGCAACTTCCGTTTACCCGTTGCTACATGGACTACTTATACACGATACTTTTGCTTTTGAAAATGAAAATCCACAGCCTGCTTCCAGTCTCCGACCGGGTCAGGAATGGAATGAATGAAGCTCCCAACTAGCGGCGAGGATATGGACTGTGCCGGCTGCCGAGGCCTGACGCACTCCTCTGAGAGCAATGATTAAATGAATGACAGATGAAATGATATGATAGTGGAGAGTGTTGCTGGAATGAAAGTGTGACAGGGAAAACCGGAGTACCCGGAGAAAAACCTGTCTGCCTCCGTTTTGTCCAGCACAAATCTCACATGGAGTGACCGGGATTTGAACCACGGACCCAGCGGTGAGAGGCCGGCGTGCTGCCGCCTAAGCCACGGAGGCTTCACTTTTGCTTTTATAAGTTAATAATAATACATTTCTGACCTCCTTGCTTGTCGTTCATAATTGTTGCAATCAACAATGCCTAAATTCCCTTTCCTTCAATCTAGTACAATCTTCATTTCCTACTCAAAATGCTTTAAATGTTCCTTTCGAACAAATGTAGTCCTTACAATTCGTTTCATTATTTAACAATACCTTTATTGAGTCTCTGTCACATTTCCAAACTGACTTCTGCGTAATATTAAGCATCAGCTGTTATCGTGTGATACTCAGGAAATTTTAATTATTTCCGTTTAAATTCGACAATCATAATATTGTCCTGTTATACAATGTCTATCTCACATTACTTTAATGTTCAAAAAAGAACTAACAATAAGATCAAATCTAATCTTGCATACTCCTTCTAATAATCGAATTCCTAGATCCTACAAAGATACCGTCGAGTTACGCACATCTCCTATCACAATATTAGCGAAATATTTAATCGCACACCAAATCTAACTTGACGATGAAAATCCCCTACAATAAAATCTCGCTCGTCGAAGAATAAAAATCAAATCTAAATTCAAAATATTTACGAAGTCCAAATATTAAGTATCAAATAGATAACTGAATAAAAAACATTAAAAAAGGTTTCTCATGGAAATTCTAAATACTCTGAAAATTTCTACATAAAGGATTCAATTCTACCTTTCGATGTCTTCAACAGCTGATGGAATAAATATATCGGAATGATATACCGGTGCTCGTTGTGATGTCTTCTGCCGGTATCATCTCGTTCTCTCCAGCCATCTGAACTGCGTCTCTGCTGCCACGTTCTGGATTCGAACTGGCATCGCCCTCGCGTTTCCCTAGTTCTGGAATCGAACTGGGATCGTAAACTGGGTCTACCCTTGTTCAAACCATCTTTTTCTTTCTTGTTGTTGCTTCTAGAAGTCATTGTGAAGTTGAATTTCATCGGGAGTATTTTGATTTAATTTTATTGTTGAATTTCAACTAGTATTGAGTAGTTTTAAGTTACTCTAGATCTTTTCATACTTGTAGTTGCTGTTAGCTGGTTACCTTAGATCTTTCCATACTCACATTGTAGTGTTCCCTGTTGCATGTTTACGCTGTTATCTCAACTTTCATCTCAATATCGAAGACAGCTTCCAATATAGCAGGAATGAAACTCACCCTCGAAGAATTATTAAAATCGGCGTGATAATGTTTTTGGGATATTTTAATGAAAATCTCTCGTTGAAGAATGTGGTTATATTTCTGAAGAATGTTCGTAATATTTCACCTTCTAAAAAAGTTCAAATGCTCAATTCCACTATGAACTTGAATTGACTAAGTTCAATAATATCACTCGGTCTTTATAGCGGATTCGCTAGTGGAAAATATCCAAGTCCTCAAACTGGACTAATGTTGCACTTCACAGAGCTGAAAATTTCACAAGTCCATAAACCTCGTAGTGCGCCTTTCCTCAAAACTTGACCGTCGATGCGCTCGCGTTCGCCGTCAGCTAATATCACACAGGACCGTGCCTGGACTCAAATACGACAGTACGTCTTGCTCCTTTAAAGGAACAGAGTAAAAAAACTCTCCTGAAATGGCGCATCTTCTTACGAAAGAAATATGGTGCTCACGCTTCGTGAAAATTGTGATAATTTCTCAAATACTTCCAATCTTTTTACTTTACTTTTTACTTAATCCGGTCCTCTTGTACCTTATGGTGTCGAGGATACGAGAGATCTCCATCTTCTTCTGTCTCCGGTAATGACAACTGCCGCTCTCACTGTTAGTCCTCTCTCCTGCAGTGCCTCTCTTATTCCATCCATCCATCCATACCTTCCGTGGTCTTCCTCGAGCTCTCTCCCCCTCCACTCTCACCTCCTTTATTAGCCTCGGCAAACGTTCTATTGACATGCGATGAAGATGACCAAACCATCTTAATTGATGTTCTTGGATGGTTTTCTCTAGTGGTTTGATACTCAGTGTTCTCCGAATGGTTGTATTTCGGATCCTGTCCTTCCTGGTTTTGTCCTCTACTTTCCGGAGATATCGCATCTCTACCGCCTGGATTCTACTTTTCGTTCGTTCCGTTAGTGCCCAGGATTCACAGCCATAAGTCAATACAGGAGCAAATGTGGATTTGTAAACCGCCAACTTTGTGTTCTTGGAGATTTCCCTCTTGTTCAGGAACTTTCCTCGGATGGCATTAAACAATCTCCCGGCTTTTCCTATTCTATCCGTTATTTCCTCCTCCATGTTTTCATTCGAACTTATTGTTGAACCAAGATACGTGAACTTTGTAACCTGTTCCAGTAGTTTTCCATCTGCCGTAATGCTGTGCCTCTCATCATTTCTATTGATTACCATAGTCTTTGTCTTTTCAACGTTCACCTACATTCCTCTCTTCCTTAACTCTTCCACCCATATATTGATATTGTGCTGTAGATTTTGTTCGTTGGAGGCAACTACTATCAAGTCATCTGCATATGCAAGATTAGTTAATCTCACTGGTCTCATGAGGTAATTTCCAATCACCATCTTCGGAACTTTATCTTGACATGTCTTCATAATTCTATCGAGGTATACTATGATAAGTAGAGGACTTAGGTTCATCCTTTGTAACGTGTTTTTCGAGGGGTTTTTATGCCACTGGCATAAGTCAGTAGGAAGCCATTCTATACTTATTTACGCGGCAAATTGTTCAGCCAAGAGAATTTTTCATGTTAATTTATTATTATTATTAATTCATTATAATTATTATTAAGATATTTTCGGAGCATTTTATAAAAATTATAAGCATACAGATCGGTTTTCTATGTCTTAGAAAACACTATCAAGCAAATTATTACGAACGACAATATCATAGAAAATTATCTGATTACGGAAATTTACGGAGTTTCGTCAGTTAGGGTATATCGAGAGACATGACTCATTGGGAATTCAAATACAAGCTGATTCCTGTCAAGAAGCATGACGCTATCTTGGGTCGCAGCGTCGAGAAAAGGCGAATTGTTGGAACGGAAAACGACTTCTCCCTCTCGCGCGCCGTGTGTAATGACCCAGAGGAGGGGAAGTAGCGGCGTGCTCAGCCAATCAGTGGAGACAACGTAAGCTGGAAGACGGTACCATGGTGGGGGAGCCAACGTGTGGATATATCGTTCGACGCGCCGTGAAACGGGGACTATCTGTGTAGAACTTGCCGAGTACGGTTGCAAGTGCGTGTCGCTCCGATGTTCAGTGGAGTTAGCGACTATCTTTGTGAAACTTAACCAGTGTGGTTATACGAGTGTTTGGGTCCGAAGTACGGACCATAGAATTATCTAATCTACCAGAATATCATCAAATAACGAAGAAGATGGCGACGTCCAGGAGACTGTGGGAAGCACACAGCATCATCTAGTACGAGGGAAATGCTTTAGCAATTTCCAGTGGTAAGCGCAAATGACGCAGAAATACGCAATCTCTCATTTCTCTTTGTTTTACATTTCATATTTCAGTAACTTCATAGCTTGGGAATAAGAGTAAAATCAATAATTTATCAGACTCCGTTTTCACGTAATTTTCTCTCGGTAATATTAAAATCGCAACGCTCCAATTCAAATTTTAAACTTATTATTATTATTATTATTATTAATTTTGCTATTCTTGTTTTATATAATAAATTCATTTCTTTTACAATGCAATCTTTGCTTTCAGTAGGTAGCATTAGATATAGACCAATTCCTTCTCCTGATACAATTGTTTGTTGGGTTAATGATCAAATCATACCACGATCTGAGTGAATAGATTCTTGAAGGTGTTCTCCCAGAGCTAGACGTTGTTAAATACAAATTTAGATTTCAACATTGGGTTGAGGTCTTGGCGCCCATTAAAACAACATAGCTTAGGCAAAGGTAAACAGTTACATTTCTCACCCAACAGTTAGGGGCTAGCAAAACGTTTCATTTGTACGCTCAACGTGGAGCAAAGTAAATACCGTTTCACTTGTCATCCCAGCCTAAGCAAAACGTTTCATTTGTCGCCGACAACTTGGGGCTGAAAACCTAATAACATTTGTGGAAGGAGAAGGGTATATATTTCTGTGCCTGTATTTTGGGGGTTATTTGTCTGTATCAGTGTATATCATTATGGGGGATGAGAAAGAAAGACAGATGAGGTTACGTAGTGGTCATCAACGGGAGAGTGATGATACGAGCAGTATGTCGAGTGATGGTAGTACCGGGGTAGCGGAGGTAAATCCCGATACTGAAACAGGGAGTGTAGGCGGCCAACCAGAATTAAAAATTTTACTTCTCGAGTTCATGTATCAGAACAAAGTTAGTAGTGATGCCTTAAATGCAAAATTAGAACAAAACAGTACGGAAAATAAAGAAAGTACAGCTGCCTTAAACGCCAAATTAGAACAAAACAGTAGGGAAAATAAAGAAAGTACAGACGCTTTAAACGCAAAACTGGAACAAAACAATGCTAAATTAGAACAAAACAGTAGGGAAAATAGAGAGAGTAATGAAACTTTAAACGCCAGATTAGAACAAAACAGTAGGGAAAATAGAGAGAGTAATGAAACTTTAAACGCCAGATTAGAACAAAACAGTAAGGAAAATAGAGAGAGTACTGAAACTTTAAATGCTAAATTAGAACAAAACAGTAGGGAAATGAGTGACAAATTCGAACTGATTAGAGGTGAAATCAGGGGGGTGATGGAAGAAAAGGCTAAAGAGATTATTGCAGATGTAGACAGAAAATTAGGAAAAGTACAGGAGGAGTTGGAAATTAGAATCAGTACACAGGCTGAAAATTTAAAAGAACTAGTGCAACTGGAAACACAGCAGGTCAAAAAGCAATTGGGGGGAGAAATTGACAAAATTCAGGTAGCTACTAAAGAGGTTAAGGAACAGCTGGGGGGTAGAATTGAGAAAGTCCACTCACAAATAGTTGCAGAAGTAAATGATTTAAGAGAGAGTAATAGAGAGAGCATTAGCAAGATTGAGGAGAAACAAGCAAAGCTATATGATAAAGTAGAAGAATCAGAAGGAAACATTAAATTAACAGTAAACAGTATTGAGAGGAAGGCTGAGGAGAAAATCGCAGAATTAGAGTTAAAATTAAAAGCTAGGATCAGGCAAGAAAATAGTCAGAATAGGCCAGTTTTTGTGAATAGCACACACAGGGAGGTAGAACTGGGTAAGTTCAGCAATCGACAGGGGTGCCCAATGGAGTTCATTAACACCATAGAAAATAAATTCGGGGAGAGGTTGGAAAATGGTAGTATTGAGTGGTGCCAGGTAGTTGAAATTTTAGAACAAGTGTCTGTGGGGGAAACGAGGAATTGGTTTGCTGTCTACAGAGACAAGTTCACTGATATTAATGACTTTAAAATGAAATTCTGTGAAAAGTTCTGGAATGAGGTTATTCAGTCGCAGCATCGTGAGGGAGTAGTGTGTGGTAAATATAACCCTAAAGGAAGCTCCACCATGACCGAATACTTTTTAGGGCAGGTATTAGTGTATAAATATCTGGATGGCTTGAAGGAGGAAAGTGATGTGGTGAGGTTGCTACTTAGGCACTTTCCCTATATGATCAAGGAGGCTGCTTGTATCCAGAATGTAAAGACTATATCACAAGTAGAAAATTTGTTAAGCACATTTGATGCACTAGGGAGAGGGGGTTATGAGGACAATTTCAATCGGAACCAGGGTAATAATAATAATAGACCTAATGAAGCCAGGCATCAGGAAGTTCAAGGGAACGGTGGCGAAGGAGCCAACGCTCAAAATAGAAATAATAATAATCAGCTAAATCAGAACAGAGGAAATGGCTATGGTAATCAGTATCAAGGGAGGAACAATGATTTCAGGGGAAATCAAGGGAGGAACAATGATTACAGAGGAAATCAAGGGAGAAACAATGATTTCAGGGGAAATCAAGGGAGAAATTATAATGAAAATAATTACAACCAGAATAGGGGTCAAGGAAGAGGACAGCCTAGTGGTAGTAATATACAGCCAAACAATGACAACACAGCCCAGAACAACCAGACCAGTTCAGTAGTTAGTAGTACTACGGCCAGCTGTAGCGGTTCTTTAAACGCGAACCAGGCTGCGAAGTAAGGTAAGAATCTCAGTCTGTAGCATGCCCTGTCCATACAATTATACAGGAACCCTATGACCTAAATGTAAGAAATCAATTATTACATGAACTAAATGATGAAGGTATTATTCAGGAAGTGGTTACTAAGAGCCCCATAGTTAAATTTAACGTGTCCGAGGCGTACACAGATGTTTTAATTGATAGTGGTTGTATGAAGAGTTGCATAAGTAGTGCATTTTATGATAAAATGAAAGGAACTGGAGTAAATTTTGAGGAGATGCCAATTAAAAGCACTTTTGTTATCACAGCTGTTGGGAAGAGGTCTAAAGTAATTTCTAAGCAAGTTTTAGTAGACATTAAAATTAATAATCATGTAGAGAAGCAGATTTGCCTTGTAATTCCAAATTTAGTATTCAGTGTTATCTTGGGTTCAGAGTGGCTAAGTAGAGTATCTGGTAACTTATGTTATGATGTAGGGAGTTTGAAATTTAAATGGGGAGATTCTGAAGTATAAGTAGCGTTCAATGACCATATTCAGAGGAGTAGTATTGTAGGTGTGATTTGTACTTTAAATGAGATATCGCCAGCCGTAGAGCGGGGTTCTCCATGTTTTGTGGGCAGTGTGATTACGAACGGAAGTCTAGAGGACTCTTTACGTGATGCTGCATTTCTGGGAAATATAGAGGTGGAACAATGTGTTCGGCTCTATGATGTGTTATGGTGTAATAGGAGAGTTTTTGAGGATCGCATTGGTATGGCCAATTGCTATACACATTCATTGAACGTTATTGATAGGTCAGTATTCACAGGACATAGATATCCTGTACCTTTCGCTTATCAGAGTGCAGTTGAGGCACAAATTAATCAGATGCTTGAAGATGGGATTATTGAGCACTCTAAGAGTCCATATGTTAATTCTTTGATCACGGTACCCAAGACCGACGGCACTGTTCGTATTTGTTTAGACGCTCGTTTGGTTAACAGTAGAATTAGTTCAGATCAGCTGAAATCTATGTCAATAGAGGAATTAATGCAAACATTTGAGGGGAAGAAGTATTTCACTTGTGTAGATTTGAGTTCCAGTTTTTGGCAAGTGCCACTTATGTACGAAGATAGACCATTTACAGCTTTTAGTCATAAATATAACCTTTATCAATTTTGTAGAACACCTTATGGGTTAAAGAGTAGTTCAGCAGCTTTAATTAGGGCTTTAAACATCGCATTAGGGGATGACACAGGAGAGTTTGTAACCATTTACATAGATGATATGGTAATTAGTTCACGCAGTTTTGAGGAGCATCTACGTCATTTAGATATAGTTTTTCAGAAGTTAGATCAGGCAGGGTTCACTTTGAAGCTGTCTAAGTCGTCATTCTGTCAGTCAGAAGTGACATTTTTAGGTCATAGAGTGTCGAGTAGAGGTGTAACACCAGAAGAAAGTAGGGTTAATAAGATACTTAACGCAGAGGTGCCACAGAATGTTAAACAGTTAAAAACTTACCTGGGAATTTGCAACTTTTTCAGGAGGTTCGTTCTTAAATACTCTGGGTTGGTAGAACCATTCAGGGAATTGCTTAAAAGTGGGACTCGGTGGAGATGGGAGTCCAAGCTTGATCAGGCTTTTAGAGCGCTGAAGGAAGGTTTTGAGAAAGCTGTAGTGCTGAAATATCCGTTAAAAGATAAGGAATATGTGGTTATGACAGATGCTTCACATATAGGCATTGCTGGAGTATTATGTCAGAGAGATGATGAGGGTAATCTGTGCATTGTATCTTTAGCCTCGCGTAGACTGACAGCAGCAGAGAAAAGATACACGATTACTGAGTTAGAGCTTTTAGGTATCGTTTTCAGTTTAGGGAAATTTAGAATGTATTTAGTAGGGGGGAAATTTGAGATCCACACAGATCACCATGCATTACTGTATATGAGAACTTGTAAACTCAGTTCTAACAGAGTTAGTAGGTGGATTCTTGCTCTGCAGGAATACGAATTCACAGTAAAATATATTAAAGGTAAAGATAACATTCTTGCAGACATGCTATCGAGGGACACTAATTTATGTAGGGATTATCCTGTGGTTAAAGCAGAGGACGGTATTTTAATATGTGCATGTGTGGACAGTAGCAACAGGGCATCGTTACAGACACTGAGAAATATGCTAGTGGAGCAACGTGATGACGTTAAGTTGAAGGAGCCACTGGCTAGGTTGGAAATAGGTGAAGAAGAGTATGTGAAAGTAGGACGGTTCACGTACAAGATGCAGGATGGGCTTCTTGCAAGGAAATGTAGGAATAATCGGTGGGCAATATGTGTTCCTGCCACTTTGCGGGAGGAGCTAATTTGGTTCATTCATAGGGAATTAGGACACTTTGGTGCTGCCAAGGTCTTCTATGAAATTGGTCGTGACTTCATTTGGAGTAAAATGGGAAGGGATGTTAGGAGAATTTTAGCTAAGTGTGACACCTGTCAAAGGAGTAAATATCCAGTTAAATATTTAGTGGGGGAGAGATCTGCAGTTCTCACCAGTAGTCCCGGCGAACTACTGTGTGTGGATTTATTTGGCCCGATCGTTAAAGGACAGTACGGCTACGAGTACATTTTTATAGTTATTGACGCTTTTAGTAAGTATGTCAAGCTATATCCGCTAAGGAAAGCCACGGGACTAGCGTGTAGCCGTCTGATCATTAATAAGTATGTACCTGAGTTTGGCATTCCTCTCAGAATACTATCTGACAGTGGACCACAGTTTACTGCAAAGAAATGGAGAACCCAGTATGCAGGAAGCTGGTATAACACACGTTCATTCCTCTGTAAGGTACCCTCAGGGTAATTCTGCAGAGCGTCCATTAAGGGAAGTGGCTCGTCTTTTTCGGACTCTAGTGCATGACAAGCATGCGGCCTGGGTTGGACATCTTCCCAAGGTCGAGACTTGGCTGAATTCTGTCCAGCATGAGAGCACGAAATTGACGCCATACGAAGTTCACTTCGGAAAAAGACCACAAAATGAACTAGCGAGGGTGTTGGGATTAAATGAGGGTAAGCAACCGGGGATGGATTACATTGTCCAGTTGGCGAAACAGAATTTATCTAAGTCAGCACAAAATAGAATTCGCCAACAAAAAGAAACTAAACTTGACCTATTCGAGCCGGGAGACAGAGTCTTACTTAGAGTGCCGAAACAGTCAAATAAGCTAGAGAAAGTCATGTCCAAGTTCTTTTATCTCTACGAGGGCCCATTTAAGCTGGGAGCACACTGCCTCCGTTCCGTTCCGTTCAGTTGACTTTGGATGACTTGCTGGCAATGCAACCTAGTGTCCAGCCGCACACTGCATCAGTTCATTACCCATCAGCCCCTTCCCCCCCACCATCCGGTCAGTCAAGTTTGCCCAGACAAGCAAAGTTGACGGAAGACGGAAGGCAGGTTCCCTAGTGCTTTGTTACATATCGTTGTGCAATGAGTGCGATAAATGAGGAACTTCTTATTGAAATGGTAAAACGACATCCTGTACTTTATGATCTGAGTGATAAAAATTACCACGATCTGACAATGACAAGGAATACGTGGGATATGATTAGCGAGGTCGTAAACTGCCCAGGTTTGTGTATTATTTATTTACCTTTCTTTCTTTACTTTCATAAAAGGGCAAATGCGTGTTTCTAAAGTTGCATTCTATTGTGTTAAATAGTAATAATAAATACATATTACGGAAGACAACAGCTTTTATTAAATTATGGAAACAAGTTATATACACACTAGTGAACACAAAGTAATAATCATACATTTCGTCTTTATAATTTCTTGGAATGTAACGACTTTATCAATCACTGATATTCAATTGAAGGTCTTATTTTATTGTTTCATAGTGGTACAACTCTTAAAATAAATAGATCCCGGCCAATTCATGTGAGATTTTCTAAGTGAAATGCCATGTCCTGTGGTTCGGATTCCACGTAAAAAGGAGATCCCATGGCTTATGATTACGAGATTTAAACGGTCACGTTAAACTACAAGTTTCCTTATTTTTGCTTTAAAATTAATAGTCACATTCATGTTCATACAAGTCTATTGTACTCTATCTTACTTCAGCTTACTTTCCACTCCAAAGAAAGTACCTACAACACAAAATGCAAATTTGGTCTATACTTTATATTGAAGTTGTATATATCAACGACGATATCAAGTTGAATAAAAATGGAGGTCTACCACTGTTGAAATAAAGGCTTCAATTGAAACCAGGATTGACTGCTCTATCTTGCCAAGGTACTCTTCCTTCAGGAGAAAGAAAGTAATCTGCAAATGTTTCTCTAATTTCGAACGCTCTCCTCAGATTGTTGCCACCAATTCTTGGCAAGTTTGCAATTGCTAAAGGCACTTCATCGTTGTCCAGTTCACCTAGTTGCCAAGAGCCGGAATCATCTCTCAGGTAATTATGCAAGACAGTTGTGGCCATAACAATGATCTCCAAATGCTGAGGAGAAATATTGATTTTTTTAAATATATTCGAAATTTCTTAGAAAGTATTCCAAATGCATTTTCGCTCACTCTTCTTGCGCGGCTGTGCCTGTAATTATAAACTTTTTTCCTGTCATCATCTGCCAGTTGGGCACTTGGAAATGGTCGCATAACATTTTGTAATAGTGGAAAAGCTTCATCGCCAACAATGACATGAGGCAACGGAGCATTCATTCCTGGCAGAGATTTCTCCCCCGGTAAATCCAAAGTTTCGTTCATCAGTCTTCTTCCAAGGTTAGAAGCCCTAAAAATGCCACCGTCACTGTTTCTCCCATAGGCTCCTACATCAACTGTAATGAACCTATATTCTGCATCCACCAAAGCCAGCAACACAATACTGAATGTCTTTTTGTAGTTAAAATACAATGAACCTGTGTTCGGCGGCTTTTCAAACACCACATGCTTACCGTCAATCGCACCCACACAATTTGGATATTGCCATAAAGTTGCATATTTTCTCTCGATATTTTCCCAGTGTTCTTTTGTTGGTACCGGCATGAAGTCCTTAATCAGGGTATGCCAGATAATTTTGCAAGTCTCATACACGATTTTGCGAACTGTTGACTCTCCCAGTCTATAGCTGAACGAGATACTGGCGAAAGAATCTCCATAACCGAGAAACCTGTAATTAAAAGAAAGTGTATTCTCAAATTGTTTGAATGCAATGTATTCAATGTCTTAGTCCTGCAAGTAAAATACCTATTTTTTCTTTTGGATTTCAGCTGTCGAGTGCAAGAAAAAATGGAATTCTTTGCGAGACAATTATAGGAAAAGTGTCAAAAAACAGGGTACAAGAACCGGTCAGGCTGCAACAAGCAGCAAACAATGGAAACACCACGATTCTATGAGTTTTCTAATTCCCTTTTTTGCCGAGAGACCACAGCAATCGAACATGCCTACGGTAACTCAGGAAGCCGATGAGGAGAATGTTGTTGAGGCATCGCCGATATTGAGTGTTGACGGTGTATCAACAGGAAACAATGGTGGTGAGATAGGAACTCCTTCCGCAGACTTTGTGCAGCGAAAGAGGTCAAATACCTCTGTGGCCGATGTGTTGGACAATTTTTTAAAAACTAAATACCCAAGAGTAGATAAAAAGCCCACGGATTCCTTAAGGAAGTTTTTTGAAGCCATGGAAGAAACTGTTCGATCATTTAGTCCCATTCTACAGGTTGAAATTAAATCTAAAATACATACTCTTGTGTCAGAATATGAACTAAGAAATTTGACTGAGTCCACTGATTGAACAATAGTTTAATTTAAGCATTATGTCACTTATCATAGGGGTTTTCATTGTTATTTCACATGTACTGTAATACAGATATTCTTAATAAATAACTTAATAATAATAATAATAATAATAATAATAATAATAATTGAACAAACAATACTTACTTCATTGTTACTGCTAATCGTTCACCAGGTGATATTGGTTTTCTGAAATTTGTTTCCTTTTTCTGGAGGGTTAGGACACTCAGCAATTCAAAAAACTTGGAGCTTGACATCCTGAAATACTTAAAAAACTTGTCCTCATCACGTAACAAGTCCGGAAAGAGAAGGTATTATTCACCGCATTGTTCCCTTTTTAAATTGATATCATGAACCCAAAACCTTCTTTACTTTTTCTCGGCATCTTCACAGGCTAAAGCTATCGCTATAATTTCCCTCTCATCACCGGAAGAACTCGACATTGCTATTCTCACAGTGGTGTGTTTGAAACTGGGCGGACGGAGAATGACGCAATGTGCGGCTGGCGAACTGATCCGAACGGATACGAGAGAAACCGAACCGAAGCGAACTGAACGGAACGGAGGCAGTGTGCACCCAGCTTTATAGTTTCCAAACGTATTGGGAAAACAGCATATGTGCTGGAGAATAGTGAGGGAAACAGATTATACGGGACGTATAATATACATAGTCTCCGAAAGTATGTGTCATAAAGTGAGGATGTTTAGCTGGCGAGCCAGCCTATCAAATGAGTAAGTGTGGTATTTGGTGCGTGGGAGGAGATGGTCTTCCAGGCAGGCGTATCAGAAGTCACACAGGGGGGTAGTATGTAAGTAAATGAGAGTTTTTAAGGTACAGGGAAATATGACGGGATTGTCGGATGCTGTTGAGCACTAAATTGTCTCGATGCACCAAGGCCATTTTGGCAGCGCTGATGGGTTCCCATTTATCTCCAAGAGATGGGGGAGCGCTTGTATAGGGCTTGTTAGCTTAAGGCGTCCACGAGATAAAAGATGGGCCATCAGAATGCGAGACAGTCCTTCATGAAACTCATACATATCAGCACACGTGATTTCTGTTTACGGCCTCGCCATGTAAGATTTGTAAGTGTGTAATTTAAGATAATTTGTACAATGGTATTATTTGTGTGAGGAGAAATGGTCTGTGTTGAGAACTAGTACTAAGTAGAATATGGTCTACGGGAACTTAACAAGACAGGGCGATTACGGCACAGAAATATTTGGTGTTATATGTAATGCACATTTACTGATTTTTTTTTTCAGAAGTCAATATTAATTTAATCATCTACTTTAAAGAGAGATTAAGTATTATGGTCACGAGGCGCTGCCACAATAGTGTGATCGTGTGTTCAGTGCTAAGTGAGATTAAATTTCACCATAAGGAAGGGACCTCCAGTGAAATTAGGAAGTTCTATGGTGATATAAATATATCAGAACACCTTCAATGCGTGTGATATGACATCATAAATACATAGTGCTCACACATTAATTATGTCTATTTCTCCAACATAGAGGAATTTGAGAGGCGGAAATATCCGTGGAACACTATTTTATATGAGAAACATTGGACTGGTTGCAAAGTGCAATCCATAGTGACAACAAACTTTGACGCAAAGTGCGTGAAGAAAAATTATGAGTGTATATATCTGTAATTTAGGGAGATTTAACTTATGTAATATGTATTTTGGATGGGGTTTATTAACGTGTCTGGGATAATCGGATAATGGACCGTCGTCACGGTAAATCATCCGATGATCCGAGGCGAATATGTAACGTGTTTTTCGAGGGGTTTTTATGCCACTGGCATAAGTCAGTAGGAAGCCATTCTATACTTATTTACGCGGCAAATTGTTCAGCCAAGAGAATTTTTCATGTTAATTTATTATTATTATTAATTCATTATAATTATTATTAAGATATTTTCGGAGCATTTTATAAAAATTATAAGCATACAGATAGGTTTTCTATGTCTTAGAAAACACTATCAAACAAATTATTACGAACGACAATATCATAGAAAATTATCTGATTACGGAAATTTACGGAGTTTCGTCAGTTAGGGTATATCGAGAGACATGTCTCACTGGGAATTCAAATACAAGCTGATTCCTGTCAAGAAGCATGACGCTATCTTGGGTCGCAGCGTCGAGAAAAGGCGAATTGTTGGAACGGAAAACGACTTCTCCCTCTCGCGCGCCGTGTGTAATGACCCAGAGGAGGGGAAGTAGCGGCGTGCTCAGCCAATCAGTGGAGACAACGTAAGCTGGAAGACGGTACCATGGTGGGGGAGCCAACGTGTGGATATATCGTTCGACGCGCCGTGAAACGGGGACTATCTGTGTAGAACTTGCCGAGTACGGTTGCAAGTGCGTGTCGCTCCGATGTTCAGTGGAGTTAGCGACTATCTTTGTGAAACTTAACCAGTGTGGTTATACGAGTGTTTGGGTCCGAAGTACGGACCATAGAATTATCTAATCTACCAGAATATCATCAAATAACGAAGAAGATGGCGACGTCCAGGAGACTGTGGGAAGCACACAGCATCATCCAGTACGAGGGAAATGCTTTAGCAATTTCCAGTGGTAAGCGCAAATGACGCAGAAATACGCAATCTCTCATTTCTCTTTGTTTTACATTTCATATTTCAGTAACTTCATAGCTTGGGAATAAGAGTAAAATCAATAATTTATCAGACTCCGTTTTCACGTAATTTTCTATCGGTAATATTAAAATCGCAACGCTCCAATTCAAATTTTAAACTTATTATTATTATTATTATTAATTTTGCTATTCTTGTTTTATATAATAAATTCATTTCTTTTACAATGCAATCTTTGCTTTCAGTAGGTAGCATTAGATATAGACCAATTCTTTCTCCTGATACAATTGTTTGTTGGGTTAATGATCAAATCATACCACGATCTGAGTGAATAGATTCTTGAAGGTGTTCTCCCTGAGCTAGACGTTGTTAAATACAAATTTAGATTTCAACATTGGGTTGAGGTCTTGGCGCCCATTAAAACAACATAGCTTAGGCAAAGGTAAACAGTTACATTTCTCACCCAACAGTTAGGGGCTAGCAAAACGTTTCATTTGTACGCTCAACGTGGAGCAAAGTAAATACCGTTTCACTTGTCATCCCAGCCTAAGCAAAACTTTTCACCTTGCCGGACTCCTTGTTTTGTGATGAATTCTGCTGATCTCACATTCCCTGTCCGCACGTAGTTCCGACAGTTCCTGTAGAGACTTTTAATGGATCTTGCAAGTGTTTCGCTTACTCCACACTCCTTTAGGGCTTTCCATATTTCCATTCTTGGAACTCTGTCAAACGCCTGCTTCAGGTCAATAAATGTTGCATGAAGGGTCTTATTCTTCTCCAGAAGTTTTTCACTAACCTTCCTGACAATGAAGACGAGATCTTGCGTGCTTCTATTTGGGCGGAAGCCACACTGGACTTCTTCCAAATCCCCCTCTACCACTTTTCTTAATCTAGACTCTAGAATCCTTGAGTAGACTTTCCCTGGCACTGATAACAATGAAATACCACGATGATTACCACATTCTCGATTGTCTCCTTTCTTGAAGATGGGTATAATAACTGCTACCTCCCAATCTCTGGGAACATTCTTTTCTCTCCAGGCATCCTTCATTATCTTGAATGGGAACTCTTCTGCTTTTCTCCCTAAATTCTTTATCATTTCCGGCGCAATTCCATCATGTCCTTGTGCCTTTCCACTCTTGAGTTGTTTTATGGCCACCTGCATTTCCCCTATCCTTAAGTCTTCTCTGTCTTCTTGTGTTCCTTCCGTCATTATCTCTTCTCTTTCCTCACTTGCCTTTGGGCCGTCTTTATTCCTGTTCAATAGATCATGGAAGTACTCTTTCCATCTCTCCAGTATTTCATCCTCTTTTGTTGTGATTTTCCCATCCTTATCCTTTATAAATTTTAGAGGACATTCCTTCTCCTTTCTCATGTTATTCAGTGCCTTATAGAACAGCTTTTGATTTTCCTTGGAGTTTTTCTCCATTTTTTGTCCAAATTCTTCCCAGGCTTGTCTTTTTGCTATTTGCACTAGTTCTTTCACTTTTTCTTTCTTTCTTTCTTTCTTTCTTTCTTTCTTTGGTCCTTATAACTTTCATAGTGATCATTGTCTTTGGTTCTCAAGTAGTTTTGCCATTTATCATTTTTCTTCTTTACTTCTTCCTTAATGTCATCATTCCACCAATGTGTCCTCTTCTTATACTCCCCCACCATTGTTGTTCTGCATACTTTACTTGTCGCTTCTAGAAGTATCTTCTTAAACTTGTTCCATTTTTCTTCCATATCCATCTCATTTATACTCTCTTCTATCTTCCTACATTCCTCCTCTACTGTCTGTGTAAACTGATCCTATGCCTCTTTGCTCTCTCGTAACTTGTAAACCTTAATCTTTACTTGTTTATTCTTCTTGAATTGTTTCCTCTGTTCCTTTACATCAGACTCCATTGTAGTGATCAAGATAAAATGATCACTTCCTATCTCATAGCCTCTATAAGCTCGGCAATCTGTCACTTTCTGTAATTGATTTGACCTGTTGTTGTTTGAGTCTTCAGTCTTTTGACTGGTTTGATGCAGCTCTCCATGCCTCCCTGTCCTGAGCTAATCGTTTCATCTCTACATAGCTACCACACCCTACATCCGAGGCAATCTGTTTAACATATTCTAACCTTGGTCTACCCCTACAGTTCTTGTCCTCGACCCTTCCTTCCATAACTAAGCTTGCTATTCCTGGGTGTCTTAGTATGTGTCCTACCAACCTATCTCTTCTCTTCATTAGCAGTCGCCAGAAACATCTCTCCTCTCCCACTCTCCTTAATACCTCTTCGTTTGTAACCCTATCTACCCATCTGATCGTCATCATTCTCCTGTAACACCACATTTCAAATGCCTCAATTCTCCTCTTTTCTGCTGCACCAATAGTCCAAGTTTCACTTCCATAGAGCGCCACGCTCCAGACAAAGGCTTTCAAAAATGACTTCCTAATACCTAAATCTATATTCGATGTCAACAGATTCCTTTTTTGTAGAAAGGCTTTCCTTGCCTGAGCCAACCTACTTTTTATATCCTCTTTGCTTCGTCCATCACTGGTTATTCTGCTTCCTAAGTAACAGAAGTCTCCTACTTCCTTCAGCTTTTCACCTGCCAATTTGATATCCATAGAGGTTTCTGATTTATTTAGGCTGCATTCCAGTATTTTTGTTTTACATTTATTAATTTTCATCATGAAGTCCTTCCGTAAGACGGAATCCATACCATTCAAAAACTCATTCAAATCCTCAGGCTTGTCGGCCAAGATGACGATGTCATCAGCAAATCTCAGAGTTGAAATTATTTCTCCTTGAATCTTCACTCCCACTTTAATTTTTTCTCCGATTTCCTTCATTGCTTGTTCAATGTAAAGATTGAAAAGTATGGGTGATAAGTTGCAGCCTTGCCTTACACCTTTCATAATACCAGCTTCTCTCTCATATCCTTCAGCTCGAATGACTGCTGGTGTATTCTTTGAATACACGGTACCTGAGATATAATGTCTACTGCTCCTTGCATGTTCATTTCTTCCTTCCTCTTTGCCAAACACCAACAGTGATCTTCTGTTTTCTCCTTGTTGGGCAAATCTCTTACGTCTTCATAAGTATGTTTCAGATATATAACTTCTGTGACCCACCTAGCGTCATCTAGTAGCGAACCTCTGAAGCTACTCAATTCCTCATCGTGCAAGAGGACTTACATATCCATCTGGCCACCGGATCTTGTTATTATCTCCAGCTATTTTCTCCTTGAGCAAGAGGACTACGTCTACTGTTTCACTCACCATGCTGCGCTAATATCGCCTACTATCAATTCTTAGAAGACCATCCATCAAGAAGAAAATTTATTTTTGATAAGTTGGTTATGCTGATATGTATACCTTTTGTTTCCTACCCCCACTCTCTCCCCTTCCTAGGACCTTCCGTGCTTCGTTGAGCAAGTCTCACTTCTTAGTCGGCAGTTGAAGCAATCAGTTAAGGCTCAACCCGAGCTAGCCTCTTGACCTAACGAGGCATTTTCTAAATTCCACGCCATGTGGGAACTCTAAGCATCAGTGAGGAACTTCGACATGCAACAAAGATAAGTACCTTCTTCAAGTCTTAACCTCATCTTCATGGTTTTAACTTCCACGTGTTTTTAATGATACTTTTATAGACAGTGTGAAAGTATTTATTTTGGGGCAATAATCATTCTTCGTGGGATTTGCCATGTTGAGCTTTCGCTTGTATAAGCCGACTTTACCATAAAGAGCTTTTATTAAGCTATTCTAATGAGAAATCCTCTCACTACGTGGGATATTATCTAATTACCCGCTGTCTATAATTCAACAAGCTAGTTCCTCCGCTGGATTTACATTAGCCCCATTTTACTGCTAAGATTGTTCTGGAACCTTCTAGATTCTGTACTCAATCTACAAGTCCTGCCGTCATGTATTTCTCACGTACCTGTGAGAATTCTGTTTAAAATTGAATTATCTTACTTCTAAATTACTACATAGTGAAGTTTCGTCCTCCGCGGGAATTTTCTATAGCGCATTTAATTGTAATTTACAACTTTCTCAAGAAATAGACTCTCACTTATCTAGTGAAACCAGTTATTTTCATCATTGCAATAACTTTCTTTTCCATAAATTTTGTGTCTACACAGTGAACTTTTCATATATTTCAATGAACTATAGTGAAAACCAGTGCTTGCTCAACTTTTCTACCGCGTCGCGATCGTCCGCTTATATTCAAATAAGGCCATAAACATTTTCCTTAATTCCCATTTCTCTTTCCTAAACCTCTTACTAACAATCTGCAATAAACTTTTAATCTAGGTCTGTTCCAATAAGGTGTCATTCCAAGAAGTGCCCTTCCATTTTTGTTGGTTTATCATTAAGTATCTCTGTATAATTACGTGTCTAGCACACGTTTCAAACTTCCATTGTTCCTCCCTTCAAAGGCAGGGAAAACAATTCTCTCAACTCTTGAGTGAGTTATTTTTTGGTCTCGCTAAATGAAAACTGCCTCATTTAACTTGCGAGTCTTATTTAAAGTATAGAAGGTCTAGAACCTTCCTTCTGATTAACTTTTCAGGTTCACAGTAAGTGACCTGCTCTCTTTGTATAATTCTCATAAAGTAATTCTGTTTAAATATAAGAAGTTGTAGGAACTTCCTTTTTATTCTTTAAGTTTTCTACTTTGTTATCTTCGAAGTTGTTATTCTCGTTAGAATGTTCTTTCAGAGGTTTCTTATAGTACATTGCTTGTACTCCTGTAAATGTTAAAACTTTAATTATTCCATTTTGCCTATTTATTAAATCTTACCAAGATTTTAATACAAGGTTTAAAAACCTTAAAAATTGTCATTTGCCTGGAGCAATTTCTGAACGTTGTTGGAGGTCTGCGACCCCAAATTGTTAACTACATAGAACATATTTATTTGTTAAAGTTACGCTTCTTTGAATTGTTAAATAAATTAAATATTTGTTTTTGGATTCTCACTTTTCCCATACAACGGTTAAGCAAGGTCCTGTACTCCTTGGCTCTCCCTACTCGATGCCCTTAAATCTATTGATAGGGATTTCACCACTCGTTGCATTTGAGCAAAAACTCTTAGTGGTAATCTTGTCAAAGCTTCTCTTAGCTTTAATAGCTAATTCTAATTGGCCAGTAAGGCAAGTAAAGCTCGCTACGCCAGCTACCTGCTTGTGGAGATTCTCTCCGAAAACTTATGGTCAATTTCCCAAAAGATAAGTGTTTCTTTTTTTTGTCTAAGCTTTTAGCCGGCCTCTCGCTGAGTAAGGGCTTAGCAATTTCCAAATGCAACCATTGGGTCACTTACCAAAATTACTTTCCAAGTTATAATTTTTTCGTCACTCCCCTTCCTTGAAGCACTTGGTCGCTCTTTTCAGGAATTCTATAACTTCAAAAAATTGAAAATACCAAGCTTGATTAACTATTGGCATTCTTCGAATCGTTTCGAAAAAACTAATTTCTTTGAGAAGACATACAATAAATCGTTTGCTCTCTATCTGGCCGGACCATTACCCTTCCACATAATACTTTTATACATGTTTGGGAGGAAACCTACTAAAGCCTCTCTCTTGCAAATCGCCCAAGTCCTAGCTGCGGTTCCCGTTGGCCTCGACCAAGCTCGTACCTATTTTAGATATCAGGAGGTTAAGTTTCTGTGGCAATCGCCTTTAAGTGTGTTTAAAGTGAAGCTTATTAATTTTGTGGGGCTCTCCTCCTATTTTTCTATCCTTTTTCTCTAGTCCGAAACCCATTTCCTTTTCTTAATCATCTTCCCTTGGTGGGTGGGTTATTCCCTAGCCTATAATCTACTTAAAGATTGGTGCCGAAACCCGGGAGAGTCCTTTTTTCAGTTTTTCAATTTGGCAATATTCTGCAAATTATTAATATTTACTTTGAATTTTTCAGCTATAATTACATCGTGCAAAGCCTGTGAAAGGGAACGAGACCACTCCTGTCTTCTTTGGTGGGTCCCGTGCTTTCTACCCATTCGCTGCTGCCAGCTTGACAGCATTTCCAAGGTTCCACAGTATCGTGAGTTGCATTTCAATCTATTTTTTATAACATGGCTCCTACTGAGAAGGATAAAGATGAAAAACTTACTTCTAAACGAGCATCCTACAAAGGACAAATTACCCGTTTCAGAAAGTACATAAAAGAGCTAGATCCCTCAGAAGCTCAATTAGACTTGTTAAAACATCGCGTACGAGATTATGAACGGTCTTACGAAAATTATTGTAACATCCAAACTGAAATAGAAACTTGCATGCTCAATCAAACCGAAGATCGAGTTGAAGTAGAAAACCAATATTACGAAGGCATAGGTTCTGCTTTCAAAATAATACGCCAACTCGAAGAGGAGCAGAAAAAGGACGCTTCTGTTCTTGGTTCCCTTCACGAACCACAAACTTCTTTCCGTGAGGGTACTCACAAGCCCAAACCAATTTTACCGAAAATTGATTTGCCCCATTTTTCTGGAGATGAATCCGCTTGGGATTCTTTTTATGAATTATTTTGCTCCCTTGTTCACGACAATGAAGACATTCAAGTCATTTACAAGTTTCAGTATTTGAGATCTATCCTCCGAGGTCAAGCTTTGCAGTTGGTCGAAGCACTTCCTCTTCGTGCCGAAAATTATTCCATTGCCTTTAACTTATTAAAGGATAGATATGGAAATTTACGGTTACGCATTCAACGACACATAAGGGCTCTATTCAATCTACCTGCGTCACAGCACAATGACGTCACTAGCCTGCGCACTCTAGTTGACACTACACAGCTTCACGTAAAGGCTTTGTCCCAATTAGATCAACCTACCAATTATTGGGATACTTTCCTAATACATTTAGTGGTTTCTAAAGTTGATACTGCTACCCTCAAAGCTTGGGAAATTGAACTTTCTAAAGATGACGACTACACTTACGAGCATTTAGTCACCTTCATAAACGCTAGATGCCAACTTTTAACCGCGCTAGCTAATCAGAGCGAACCTTCATCTCCTAGTTCCAAATTTGAATTAATGTCCATCAAACCCAAAAGCGAACGCTCAGCGTCTAATACCCAAAAATCAGGGTTCAGCTCATCCAAATTCAAATCAAACACTACTGGTTACCCAACTAGGTCTAGTGAACGTCGTGTTGCTAGCTCTATTGTTTTAAATACGCAAAGCGAACCTCGCAAAAGTTTAAACGAACCTGTAAAGTGCATACTTTGTAAAGATTCCCATGCCCTATACTTATGTAAGCCCTTTAAAGAAATGTCAGTCGACGACAGACGAAAACTAGTTGCTCAAAATAAACATTGTTTCAACTGTCTAGCGCCCACGCATTCTGCTTCTAATTGTAAGTCCACAAGACTTTGTTACCATTGTGAAAAGGCTCATCATACTTTGCTACATCGTCATGATCAGGCAAGGTCATCAACAGCATCCACTTCTCCTAAAAATGATAGTGTTAACAGTTCTAATGCTTCATCATACATTCAAAATGCTAAGTCCATTCGCAGTGCTCAAGTATTGTTGTCTACTGTTCAAATTGAAGTTCAGGATAACTTTGGCAACTGGGTCCGTGCACGCGGCCTTCTAGATTCAGCTGCAACTCATGATTTTGTGTCTAATTCCTTGATTAGAAAACTAGGCCTACCCGTAAACCCCACTTCTATCAATGTGTCGGGCATCAACAGCTCAAAATCGCAAGCTTTACAATTTTCAAAACTAACCATAAGAGATATTTGTCATAGAAACAACTTTTTTAAACTTAATTGTCTAATTCTCAATAGCATTGGAGAAGACACTCCTAGTCACTCGGTTGATATTTCAGGGTTAAACATTCCCTCGCATTTAAGGTTAGCCGATCCTTCGTTTAACCTACAAAATCCCATTGACATACTCTTTAGTGCCAATGTCTTTTGGAACTGCCTTCGGAAACAGGTTCGCAAGCTATCCTCAAACGTGGTCGCTAGAGACACTAATTTTGGATGGATTGTCACAGGGCAACTTCCCCATTATTCAACCCAACCTGCATCGCAATGTTACTTCTCCAATACTGATCTGGAACAGTTTTGGAGGCTTGAAAATGTTGATTCTCCTAATGTAACTTCTTCAGAAAATGAATTCTGTGAGCAACTTTTTTTGAACACGACCACTCGTTCTTCTGATGGCCGGTTCATTGTTCAAATGCCAAGATTACACAATCCCCCCAAACTCATTAACTCTCAGCCTAAAGCTCGAAAAGCTCTCTTTGCTATCGAGAGCAAATTCAAAAAGGAACCCCTTGTCAAAAAGCAGTACACTGAGTTCATGGATGAGTATGAAAGCTTAGATCATATGGAGGTTGTTAACAAATCCGATGATGAATTGCACCCCCCAATCGAAACGGTTTATTTAAATCATCATTCTGTGTGGAAAAACCCTCTTGTAAAAGATAAAATCCGAGTTGTTTTCAATGGTTCATCACCCGACGTTAATGGCAACAGCCTTAATGACACTCTTTATTCTGGTCCTGCTATTCAATCAGATTTATCTGCTATACTTTTAAACTTTCGATTATTTCCCATAGCTGTCATAGCCGATATAAAACAGATGTACCGTCAAGTGTTAATTCAACCAGAACAACGAGATCTTCAAAGAATCTTGTGGCGTGATGAAATCAATAAGCCCATTAAGGTATTTCGCTTGAAAACGGTTACTTATGGCTTAAAACCCTCTGCTTTCCTTGCTATCCGATCCCTACACTTGCTAGCCTCACAAGATGGTCATTTATTTAACCCCAAAGCCTCTGAAGCACTAACTACGTCATTCTATGTTGACGATTACTTGCAGTCCTTCTCTACTTTGGAGGAAGCTTCTTTTGTGTCTTTAGAACTTCAAGCATTACTAAGGAATGGAGGTTTCCCACTTCATAAGTGGAACTCCAACTCTCCTGAGTTTCTCGCCCAATTTCCCATCGAAGACGTAGATCCCTCTTCTGTCGAAATTTGTGGAAACTCCGAAACTATAAAAACTTTAGGAGTTCATTGGTGCACTAGCACTGACACTCTTATCTATAAAGTTACGCTCGCAGAAGAGCTTCCTAATACAAAAAGACAAATCCTCTCTGAAATTGCAAAAATTTTTGATCCGCTTCAATTTCTTGCCCCAGTTATCGTTATAGCCAAACTCTTCATGCAAGAGCTGTGGTCGCTTAAATGTGAATGGGATGACACTGTCCCTCTATCTTTTCTGAATCGTTGGCTCTCGTTTCGCAGCAATTTGCTGGATCTTTCCCTTATTGAAATTCCCAGGAATTTAATCAGCTCTCATTCTGATGCATTCTTTTTCCTCCATGTGTTCGCGGACAGTTCCGAAAAAGCTTACGGTTGCTGTGCATATTTAGTTTACCATGATTCATTCTATGGATCTCTAGTTTCCAACCTTGTTTGCGCCAAATCGAAGGTCGCTCCTCTTAAAACTATCACTTTGCCTAGGCTCGAACTGTGCGCTGCACTCATGGCTGCAGAACTTGTCAAGAAATTACGGGAAGTATTGAAAGTCGAATTCTCGCAAATCTATCTCTGGAGCGATTCCATGATCACCCTTTCTTGGATCGCTAAAAACCCCTCTCACTGGCAAACTTTTGTCGCAAACAGGGTTTCCAAAATTCAAACTCTTTCTTCTGGATGTCAATGGAGGCATGTTCCCAGTGCGGATAATCCCGCCGACATTATCTCTCGTGGTTGTTTACCCTCTCAATTGGCAGCTTCCCAATTGTACTGTAATGGGCCCTCGTGGTTAATCAAAGACTCTTCTTCATGGCCTGCTAAACCTCCAGCTACAAACTCCAACTTGCCTGACGCTAAAGTACCTCTGTCTATTGCCTCGTGTCTGGTTTCTAATGCTTCTTATCCTTTGTTGTCACGCTATTCTTCCTTTCATAAATTAATACGAATTATCGCCTATCTCCTTAGATGGAAATATTTTGTGGTTGACCAACCTCTTCTCCCCAAGCCACACCTTACCAATCATGAATTGAATCTCGCCACCATTAAAGTTTTACAACTGACACAGCAAGAAGCCTTTTCTTCTGAGTTGTCTTTGCTTTCTTCTAAAAGAGATCTTCCCAAATCCAGCCGTCTTCGTGCTTTAGCCCCGTTCCTTGATGACCATGGGTTACTCAGGGTAGGTGGAAGGCTCTCGCAATCTTTAGTCTCTGAGGACAAAAAGCATCCCGTTATTTTGCCTTCCAAACATCACGTTACTTCTTTAATTATACGTGACTTTCATTAACGTAATCTGCATGTTGGTACACGCACTCTGCTTTGCCTTTTAAGGGAAAAGTACTGGATTATAAATGGAATTCATGAAGTTTCTTCTGTAATTCATAAGTGCATTCCTTGCTTTAAAGCGAAACCTAAAATCAATACTCAATTAATGAGCGATCTGCCCTCTTTTCGCTCTTCTCCTATACGCCCATTTGCTTTAACTGGTGTGGACTATATGGGTCCGTTTCAATATCAACGAAATTCTCCTGAAGCTAAACGCAAATTGTTTGGTAAGCTTTATGTTTCTCTCTTTGTTTGCATGGTTACAGGCGCAATCCACTTGGAACTAGTAACGAATGCTTCTACTTCTTATTTTCTATCAGCTGTCTCTCGTTTCACTGCTAGGCGTGGTGTGCCTTCAGAGATGTTCTCTGATAACGCTTCCACTTTTCAGGGCGCAGCTTCCCTGTGGAAGAAAGCTCTTACTTCCTCTCCTGCCATGGAACAAATTTCTAATTTTTCCTACTCAAAGGGTTTCAAATGGCGCTTTATACCTCCTTACGCTCCTCATCACGGTGGTAGGTGGGAATCTTGCGTAAAGCTCACTAAACGTCATTTAAGAAAAGTCTTAGGTAATCGAATTCTGACTTACGAAGAATTCAATTCACTGTCTGTTCTGATTGAAGGTGTTGTTAATTCTCGACCTTTAACTCCGCTGTCCAATGACCCTGATGACCTGCTTCCACTTACACCTGGTCACTTCCTTATAGGCACTTCTCTTTCTGCTCCTCCTCCTCTTCCCAATTCTTACAGGGATTCTAATCTACCTATCGCTTGGCGGAAACTTGAAGCCCTCCGTAATTCTTTTTGGAAAATGTGGAACTTGGAATATTTAACTTCCTTACAACGGAGACAGAAGTGGTTTCTTTCCAGTCCCGACATTAAGGTGGGGGACTTGGTCTTGGTTAGGGATGTCTCACCCCCCCTAGTATGGATTTCTGGTAGGGTGACCGAATGTTATCCTGGGAGAGATGGGAGAGTCAGGGTGGCCAGAATCTTGACCACTAATGGACCAATCACAAGACCACTGTCTTTGATCGCTCCGCTGCCATTAAATGTGTAACTGCTTATTTGCTCTCTGTTGGTGTTTGTCCCCCCAGTATGGTGTATTCTTTGAATACACGGTACCTGAGATATAATGTCTACTGCTCCTTGCATGTTCATTTCTTCCTTCCTCTTTGCCAAACACCAACAGTGATCTTCTGTTTTCTCCTTGTTGGGCAAATCTCTTACGTCTTCATAAGTATGTTTCAGATATATAACTTCTGTGACCCACCTAGCGTCATCTAGTAGCGAACCTCTGAAGCTACTCAATTCCTCATCGTGCAAGAGGACTTACATATCCATCTGGCCACCGGATCTTGTTATTATCTCCAGCTATTTTCTCCTTGAGCAAGAGGACTACGTCTACTGTTTCACTCACCATGCTGCGCTAATATCGCCTACTATCAATTCTTAGAAGACCATCCATCAAGAAGAAAATTTATTTTTGATAAGTTGGTTATGCTGATATGTATACCTTTTGTTTCCTACCCCCACTCTCTCCCCTTCCTAGGACCTTCCGTGCTTCGTTGAGCAAGTCTCACTTCTTAGTCGGCAGTTGAAGCAATCAGTTAAGGCTCAACCCGAGCTAGCCTCTTGACCTAACGAGGCATTTTCTAAATTCCACGCCATGTGGGAACTCTAAGCATCAGTGAGGAACTTCGACATGCAACAAAGATAAGTACCTTCTTCAAGTCTTAACCTCATCTTCATGGTTATAACTTCCACGTGTTTTTAATGATACTTTTATAGACAGTGTGAAAGTATTTATTTTGGGGCAATAATCATTCTTCGTGGGATTTGCCATGTTGAGCTTTCGCTTGTATAAGCCGACTTTACCATAAAGAGCTTTTATTAAGCTATTCTAATGAGAAATCCTCTCACTACGTGGGATATTATCTAATTACCCGCTGTCTATAATTCAACAAGCTAGTTCCTCCGCTGGATTTACATTAGCCCCATTTTACTGCTAAGATTGTTCTGGAACCTTCTAGATTCTGTACTCAATCTACAAGTCCTGCCGTCATGTATTTCTCACGTACCTGTGAGAATTCTGTTTAAAATTGAATTATCTTACTTCTAAATTACTACATAGTGAAGTTTCGTCCACCGCGGGAATTTTCTATAGCGCATTTAATTGTAATTTACAACTTTCTCAAGAAATAGACTCTCACTTATCTAGTGAAACCAGTTATTTTCATCATTGCAATAACTTTCTTTTCCATAAACTTTGTGTCTACACAGTGAACTTTTCATATATTTCAATGAACTATAGTGAAAACCAGTGCTTGCTCAACTTTTCTACCGCGTCGCGATCGTCCGCTTATATTCAAATAAGGCCATAAACATTTTCCTTAATTCCCATTTCTCTTTCCTAAACCTCTTACTAACAATCTGCAATAAACTTTTAATCTAGGTCTGTTCCAATAAGGTGTCATTCCAAGAAGTGCCCTTCCATTTTTGTTGGTTTATCATTAAGTATCTCTGTATAATTACGTGTCTAGCACACGTTTCAAACTTCCATTGTTCCTCCCTTCAAAAGCAGGGAAAACAATTCTCTCAACTCTTGAGTGAGTTATTTTTTGGTCTCGCTAAATGAAAACTGCCTCATTTAACTTGCGAGTCTTATTTAAAGTATAGAAGGTCTAGAACCTTCCTTCTGATTAACTTTTCAGGTTCACAGTAAGTGACCTGCTCTCTTTGTATAATTCTCATAAAGTAATTCTGTTTAAATATAAGAAGTTGTAGGAACTTCCTTTTTATTCTTTAAGTTTTCTACTTTGTTATCTTCGAAGTTGTTATTCTCGTTAGAATGTTCTTTCAGAGGTTTCTTATAGTACATTGCTTGTACTCCTGTAAATGTTAAAACTTTAATTATTCCATTTTGCCTATTTATTAAATCTTACCAAGATTTTAATACAAGGTTTAAAAACCTTAAAAATTGTCATTTGCCTGGAGCAATTTCTGAACGTTGTTGGAGGTCTGCGACCCCAAATTGTTAACTACATAGAACATATTTATTTGTTAAAGTTACGCTTCTTCGAATTGTTAAATAAATTAAATATTTGTTTTTGGATTCTCACTTTTCCCATACAACGGTTAAGCAAGGTCCTGTACTCCTTGGCTCTCCCTACTCGATGCCCTTAAATCTATTGATAGGGATTTCACCACTCGTTGCATTTGAGCAAAAACTCTTAGTGGTAATCTTGTCAAAGCTTCTCTTAGCTTTAATAGCTAATTCTAATTGGCCAGTAAGGCAAGTAAAGCTCGCTACGCCAGCTACCTGCTTGTGGAGATTCTCTCCGAAAACTTATGGTCAATTTCCCAAAAGATAAGTGTTTCTTTTTTTTTGTCTAAGCTTTTAGCCGGCCTCTCGCTGAGTAAGGGCTTAGCAATTTCCAAATGCAACCATTGGGTCACTTACCAAAATTACTTTCCAAGTTATAATTTTTTCGTCACTCCCCTTCCTTGAAGCACTTGGTCGCTCTTTTCAGGAATTCTATAACTTCAAAAAATTGAAAATACCAAGCTTGATTAACTATTGGCATTCTTCGAATCGTTTCGAAAAAACTAATTTCTTTGAGAAGACATACAATAAATCGTTTGCTCTCTATCTGGCCGGACCATTACCCTTCCACATAATACTTTTATACATGTTTGGGAGGAAACCTACTAAAGCCTCTCTCTTGCAAATCGCCCAAGTCCCAGCTGCGGTTCCCGTTGGTCTCGACCAAGCTCGTACCTATTTTAGATATCAGGAGGTTAAGTTTCTGTGGCAATCGCCTTTAAGTGTGTTTAAAGTGAAGCTTATTAATTTTGTGGGGCTCTCCTCCTATTTTTCTATCCTTTTTCTCTAGTCCGAAACCCATTTCCTTTTCTTAATCATCTTCCCTTGGTGGGTGGGTTATTCCCTAGCCTATAATCTACCCAACTGCTGTCTGGTTTCTGTATAGATTGTATATCACCCTCCTATCCCTGTACTTTATTCCAATAGATTTCAAAATGTCAAACAATTTAGTCCAATCAACGTTATCAAAAGCCTTTTCTAAGTCTACAAATGCCATGAACGTTCTCTTATCTTTCCTTATTCTACCTTCCAAAATCAGCCTAAGACTTAGTACAGCTTCCCTTGTTCCTACATTTCTCCTGAAACCAAACTGGTCTTCACCCTACTCCGTTTCTATCTGGCTCTCAATCCTCTTGTGAATTATTCTAGACAAGATCTTTGAAGCATGAGTAATCAAGCTGATTGTACGGTAATCTTCACATCTGTCAGCTCCCACTTTCTTTGGTATAGGGATGATAACATTCTTCTTGAAATCAGGGGGTACCTCACCTGTCTCATAAATCCTACACACCAAGTGAAATAACCTGATCAGACCTTCATCTCCTATGCAGCGTAGCAACTCAATCGGTATATCATCTATGCCTGGTGCTTTGTTCCTGCCTAAGTCCTCTAATGCTCTGTCAAATTCTGATCTCAATATTAAATCTCCTTTTGCATCCTCATCAATTTCCTCCTCCCTTTCCATTACATGATTCTCAATCTCCTTTCCCTTATACAAGCACTCTATGTAAGCTTTCCATCTCTCAACCTTGTCTTCCCTATCTGTTAGAGGCTTTCCATTTGTGTCCCTAATATTACAGCACTTAGTCTTCTTTTCCCCAAAAGTATTCTTAATCCTTCGATAAGCTGTGTCTACTTTTCCTAATTTCAGACACTTTTCTATACCTGTACATTCCTCTTTCAACCATTCTTCTTTCGCTTCCTTGCACTTCTTGTTAACCTCATTTCTCAGACGTCCGTATTCTGCTTTCCCCTCTTCATCTCTTAGATTCTTGTGTCTCCGCCTTTCATCCATCAATTCTAGTATATCCTGAGTGATCCACGGTTTTCTACCTATTCTTTCTTTCCTACCAATGTTTTCTTCTGCCGATCTTGTTATTTCATTCTTCAAAAGTGCCCATTCGTCTGCAATTGAAGTTTGTTTAGGGGTTTTGATTAGTCCTTCCTTTATACTCTTCTTGAATATTTCGTTCACATCCTTTACTTTCAGTCTGTCTATTGCCCACCTTTTTGGCTTTTGACTTTTCTTCAGTTTCTTCAACTTTAATCTGCATTTCATTACAACCAGATTGTGGTCAGAGTTTATGTCAGCACCAGGATATGTTTTACAATCCAAAATCTGGTTTCGAAACCTCTGCTTGACCATAATGAAGTCGATTTGGTAACGGCCTGTATCTCCTGGTCTCATCCATGTGTATATTCTTCTATTGTGGTTATTGAATAAGGTGTTAGCTATGACCAACTCATGTTCGGTGCAGAATTCTACCAGCCTGCTTCCTCGATCATTCCTTTCACCTAATCCGAAATCTCCTACTATCTTCCCTTCCCTCCCTTTTCCTACCACAGCATTCCAATCTCCCATTACTATAACATTTTCATTACCTTTGATATACCTCAGAATGTCATCTATTTCTTCGTAGACCTTTTCAACATCCTCATCATCAGCTTGACTGGTAGGCATATATACTTGTACCACTGTGGTGCACGTAGGTTTAGTATTGATTTTTGCTACAATAATCCGTTCACTGTATTGCTCATAATATTCCACCCGCTGTCCAAGTTTCCTACTCAATATGAGACCAACTCCTGCTTGGCCATTGTTTGATTTAGTGCTAATGACCCTATAGTCTCCTGACCAAAAGTCCTGTTCTTCCTGCCAGCGCATTTCACTAATCCCAACCAAATCCAACCTCAACCTATCCATTTCCCTTTCTAAGTTTTCTAACTTTCCACTTCCTAGCAGACTTCTAACATTCCACGCTCCGATCCGTAGAATGTCAGATTTCCTCTTTGTCACTTCTGTGATGTTAACCCCCTCTCGAGTAGTCCCCACCCGGAGATCCGAACGGGGGACTAGTTTACCTCCGGATTGAAATTTTACAAGGGAGGAGGCCATCATCACATGTAATTATTCATAGAGAGGTGCATATCCTCGGGAATAGCATTACGGCTGTAGTTTCCCGTTGCTTTCAGCCGTGCAGCAGAACGCAGTGTAGCCATTAGTTGGCTTATATTATCAATATCTTAACCGTCTATTAGACTAGTAAAGAATTGATTTATTCTGAATGGCTGCTACTCCCTTTCAGAATAAGTAAAGAGCAATTCTACTACAAAATACTAACCTTCTACTAACAATTAAATACCAAAATTCTACTAACGAAAATAATACTAAAGTTTCACCAACAACAAATATTACCACTAAAACAGTCTGTCACCAGGCCCACTCACATGCACCCTCACCAGCACACTCACACACCACAGTCTAATAGAACAATGACATATATCTAATAAACAAATTAACTTCATACTTACAACTAAAACTAACTACATACTTACTGTACTGTAATTGAATTGACAATATTTACAAAATTTAAAATGATAATCTGGTAGCAAAAGTATCTACCCCGTCCCGGATTCGAACCCGAGAACTCTAGGTAGGTCGGTAGATACCCACAAAACCTCAAAGCAGACATTATAAATTAAAGACATTACGTAAGTTTATTTTATACATAACCTATAAACATATCACCCTGAAAAGGTACTAACAGTATGGTACATTATTACAGGAAGTGAGATGATAGTCAATGTACAGAGATCAAAGTAGTGAACCTAAGATTGGACCAACTATCATTAATATCACTACTAGGAAATAAGTCTTAAAGAACTGTCGGGATCAGATTCCGTTTTCATTGCTCAATAATAACATGCTTTTCAGTCTGAATGCTTTGCATATGAATTTCTATTTAACAGAATATATAGTATGCATAGTTTGAAATCTTAGAGTAATAGCTCTGTGAGTATGAGGGTGTTGGGATTGTTTGTAAGCCACCACATTCTTCCGATCCAAATGTCGTTAGATTTCTACATGCCGGATGTAATAAAGGACAAGTGTGTTGAATGATGATACAGCAAACAGACTAAATCTTATTAGAACCATATCATTTCACGAATTCACAGAGTATGTATTAACTATTTTATTAATCTAATCTGACCAAGAGCCAGCACGACGACATAAAACTCTCAGAATACTACTTACATAACAAAAGAGAAATCAAGGACAGCAAAATCAGATTGGCTACCAGATAGGGCAGAGATGTTGATTAGTTGACCATATAACCGGTGGTGGGGTTAGCTGACATCTAGTCCCTAATCCTGCTCCACTGACGTGTGATTTGGCAACACACTGCCCAACCTAAAAGCAATCCTGAACATTCTCCCCCCGTTGAATTAGTTCAAGACCGTTATGCATTTGACATGCTGAGTTACAGGGAAGGTAATGGAACAAGTTTATGCATTGACCTCAATACTCTGGAATTAACGCTCACGTCAGCACCTCTCACTACGCTATCACTTCCTGGAAACACTTGATTGATTATACCCAGCTTCCAATGCATAGGTGGCTGGTGATCGTCCTTCAGTAGCACAAGAGCGCCTGGCTGTAATTTAGGGGAGGAGGAAGTCCACTTTCTCCGCTGCTGAAAGGTTTGCAGGTAGTCTTTGGACCCTCGCGACCTCCAATACTGTTGCATCTGTTGAATATGTTGCCATCTGCTTAAACGATTCACATTCAGCTCAGTCACATCAGGATCCGGTAATGACATGAGAGGAGCTCCAATAAGGAAATGGCCCGGTGACCTGATCAACGCATAATCTATGATGGATCGTTCATTCCTATTATGTTCCTCTCTCGTGTACATATGTATCATCTTATGTGGGAACATGGTGTTCACTACGACAAGGTTATTGGCAACGCAGAAATCACCATTGTTGTTAACCACGTTTTCACCATATCGGCCAACAACTCCGCCGCTCTTCTCTGGCTGGTTCCCGACTCTGCCATTTAGATCTCCTAGCACAATGATTTCTCCTCTAGATTCATCCACCACACTCTGGAGCTCTTCCTGGAACTTATCTTTATCCTCCTTCCTCGCATCATCATTCACTCCATAAACTATGATGAATGACGTCAGATCTGTCCCAGGGCCTAGACGCATACCGACAGTAAGAATTCTGTCCGTATGGAACTTCCATTCCTGAATCTTATTGCTATAGCTCTTGTGGACCAATAGTGCTACTCCTGCTTTTGCCCTCAGTCTACTGTTCACTCCACTATAGATGAATACATGATTGTTCACTAACCTATCCACCCCTTGTCCTTTCTTCTTAGTCTCCGTTAATGCCAGTACTACAAGTCTTGCTCTTTCAAATTCTGCAACGAGCTCGTTTTCCATTCCCGTGAATGATCGTATGTTCCATGTTCCGAATCTCATAAGCCTTTTTCCTCGCCAGTTTGTCATTGGATTCAGCAGTCCGGTATATCTCTCGTTTTCACTTTTCATATAATACATTTCGGGCATGTGAGTTATGGGCCCACAGTGCCCTAGGGCAGTGAGGGGGCTGCCCTCTTTAGGCGTCTGCCCTCGCCTTGCTGTAACTTCAGGACTGATGGTCTTCTCATTCCCTACTCGCTGAGACAAAGATTTTCTTCCTTCAGGATCTTCAGCTAATGGTCTGTCATTTAGTCTGGCCCCTCACCCTCGACCTTACCGGCTTGGGTGACCCTGCCAGGAGCCGAGGCTCCCGCCGGCATCGCTCTCGGGATCACTGAGGCACGCAAGCCTCCCCACCACGTCAAGGTACCAGACCCTGGGGGAGGACTTCCAATCTTAACAAACCAAATTCATAATAATGTTCGTCTTGAAATTCCCTTTATTCTAACAAGGGAAGTCTCTGAACCGGGGAATCGCGGATCCTGCTGGAACTTAGCAGATACGTTTCGTGAGCCCAACTAGGCAGAACCGTGAAGAAAAATCTTTCGGAAATTAACTCCTACCCACCGTAGACGGCAGTAAGTACTACAATTTTGAACTGTGCGCGCTGGCCAAGCGGGAGTGTGCCTCACGCCTGATTGGTGGCTCAAAACATCACGTTCCAAACGACTGCCCTCCCGTACTCGCGCTCACAAGCTGCGCTGCGGCATGGGACATTAATGCTGCAACTTTACAATATATTGCACGTCGTGCTGTATTATTAATCAAGCAATGTAAGGTGTATCACAAATACACATCATTACAACACAACACAGAATAAACTGAACCAATGGTCACACAAGTGAGAAAGTGACCAAGCTATTTCACATAGTTCTGACAACAGTGATGTTCGTGGTAATAATGTTGAAAACACAAACTGGTTTTACACCATCCATACCGTATGAAACACGGGCGAGTGCAAGTACTACATTGTATTGCACTGATATCGAAACAGTATGGCACAGGATGTTCAAACCAACCGGGATTGTGGGACTGACTTCGGTACCATGCGTATTGCCACATTGAAGTAAAACGAGGGGACGACAATTGGTGATATGTCAGAGACTGCATTTTCAAGAGTGTATTTCTCTGGGTCAAATTTATATCAAAATTCAATAACCGAACGGTGTTCGAAAATCTACGTATAAAGCTTTTCCTGGCCCTAAAGCCGTAAACATCCAATGGTTCACAATAGGCTGTGACCCCAGGAGGGATCATCATCAGTCGTATGCGCTCTTCACTGTCTAACGATTTATGTCCAGAAAAGGAATCCAGAAGGAGTGCCATATTGTCGGACGGTACATGCTGTTAGAAAACATTATGAAACTAATCCTTCAATTGTGCGTATGCCGGGTCTGTCGCCTCACATTCGGTGACTGTACACCGTAGGCCGGGAAGGAACCTCTGACGCAGCCAATGAAGTGCACGCCACTGGCGCGCCAATTTAAACGTGTAAATCTTAATATTTTATCTAATACAAGGGGAAGTTAATTTCCGAAAGATTTTTCTTCACGGCTCTGCCTAGTTGGGCTCACGCAAAGTATCTGCCAAGTTCCAGCAGGATCCGCGATTCCCCGGTTCAGAGACTTCCCTTGTAAGTGTAATCATATCTCTGCTGGTACTTCTGTAACAATTATATTACTCCAATTGCCGACTTCGTTTAACGTCGTAAATTGGCTAATATCGCGATCGGGTCATTTGATCACAAAGCCTTCATCATCGCCTCGTGCCGAGCCACGCTTCAGTTGTAATTTCTTTTTGCCTGCACGCGCCAAATTATATTTTATTCTATTTATAGACTGAGTCGTTCATTTTCACCCGAAAACCTGTGCTTGGCTTAACCTTATTCTGCCCTTGAACGCGTGTATCACGTGATTCAGCTTGCTTGAAGCCTTTTTGTCATTTTAGTGTCAATAGAATCTAATTTATACAATGTTTAACTTGGAGATATTTCAAATCTGAATCTCAGACTAGAAATTTGGGCTCAACATGATGGTTAAAGGTCGGCACATGCAAGCGCGCTTGATTCAAATCCATCAGGTTTTCAGGAAAATAAATAAGGTCGGATACTTTTCTAACACACCTCATATACTGGGCATCTACAACTATTAAAGGCCAGTTTTCACTCTCGCCACGCATAAGCTAATCAGCCCTATAAGCGCTGCCCAGTCTAACGAGAATGTCCCGGAACCTTTAATAATGTCGGCCTTGGTTTATTGAAGATATGGTACAACGTTATGTTGTTCCACGTTTCCAACGGGGGGTGTTCTAGTAGTGTACAGAGGAGTAAATTCTCCATGAATGTTTGTTCGTTTAAATAATTGGGGTTGTTTATTTTAGCTAAGTGTACCTCGATTGCTTCCTTTATGTCAAGAACTCTACCTTTCGTTTCGTGATGAATGAGTTTTAAGTCGGTAGGAATGTTTGTGAAGCTGTGTCCCGTGTCGTACATGTGTTCGCATACGGCCGAGTGCGTCTTGTTTTTATCGCATTTCTCTGCGCAATCGAGATACACTTAGCTAAAATAAACAACCCCAATAATTTAAACGAACACACATTCATGGAGAATTCACCCCTTTTTACACTACTAGAAAACACCCCCCATTGGAAACGAGGAACAATATACGTTGTAGGCAAGCTAGATAAGGGAGACATGTTATTGGATCAGGATGTGCATTGTACCATATCTTGAATAAACCAAGACCGACATTAATGGTAGTATTAAAGGTTCCGGGACATTCTCATTAGACCAGGCAGCGCTAATAGCCAAGACCTGCACGGATGTGGATATCCGCATTTTTTTGCCATTTGGATCGAGTTTGCATGGCTGTGCGGATAATGTTTAGAGTAAATTTGCGGATCGTTTACAATACAATGTTGAACTGGATTTTCTAAAAATAATTTCAGTTATTACTAAGATCTGCGGCTTTCACGTTTCTTGTTATTTCCCTATTTGCTCTCGCTTGGTTTGTATGAGAATAATAGAGAAGTGAGAGAAGCCAGTCATGGAAATACCCTCAATTAGTGTTAACTTATACAAAGAGAAATCCCTTTATACCTGCGTCGGTACATCCGACGATTAAGTGCTATAATTAGCCACCCGCTGTTTCACTTGCTGTTACTCAGAGGGACAAATCTCAGTCAACATTGTCTTGGGATTCACACATAGCCTAGGGGAACTAATTTCTCCTGAAATGTCTAAATGTGTTGCTTTTATACTTTATCTAATAAATTAAAAATATTAATGTAATATCAGCAGATTCGGATAAAAAAAACGTGGGGATGCGGCCCTGATGCAGATAACGTTTTGTTTATCCGCGCAGAGCCCTACTTATAGGGCTAATTAACTTATAGGCGGCGAGAATGAAAACTGGCCTTTAATCGTTGAAGATGTCCAGTATTCAGTAACGAGCACCACATTTAGGAAGTCTACACTTGGCAACACACGTATGTTGAATATTCGATGAACACTATCATTTAGGAATGTGGGAGGGGGGAAGCCAAGGAGGATAAGAGATACTCGCGCACAGGAAATTCCTCCCAGTTCAGTGCAGGCAGTGACGTGATCAACTGTTCGCATCCAAACCGCGTGGATTTCAAGCAACTAAGTTTACAATCCACTCTGAACTGACCATTCAACAACAAACACAAATTCACACTGTTCCCTTTAATGTACCCGCATTTGGTATTTGCCATTATCCAAGGATGGTAAGGATTGCAGAATATCGACAGTCCCCAGCTTGAATAACTGCTTCACCTCGCTGGAAAATTGTACATACGAACCTTTTTAATACTAATGGTGCACTATGGATTAGCTACTTGGATGTGACTACTAAATACTGTGGAGAGTGAGATTCTTGTATCTCATGTAAGAATTTGGTTTGGCGCCTTTAACTACTTCGATAGCACATCGCTGTTTATATCAAAAGGACAAGTAGTCATAAAATGTACTTGCTAATTTATTCACACTATAATTAAATACAGTACTCTACTAACTTGCTCTCAAAATAAAATAATAATAAATAAAATAAATCTTCAAAATGAAATTAGGTCGTTAACCTTGCTTCCTGCAGTTTCTATCAAAATTTCTTATCTTCCTTAAAAGAGTTCATAAGGAAAATAAACCCTCACTTCTCTAGACTTCATCTTGTTTTTCCTGTTTTTGGTGTTTTCAAAGCTTCGTATTTTCTAATATTGACAATTTATTATGAGGAAGTCAAACAATGTATACAGAACAATCAGATCAGTGCGCCACAATAACGGATCTGGTGGGATCGAGTAATCGATAACTGAGTCTCTAGTAGTGGGTATGTGTTACCAAATGTTGAGGGTGAAATTTCTTTGAAACATACATTTCTGTGAGTTCGAACACACAATATTTCCTCCCTCTTCTTAATTGAAGTTGTTATGTCTATGGTGAAAATCTTAATGATGGGCGGCCTTTGCGTGTAGACATGCGCGGTATAACTGGAGTAGCTGGTGTTGGTGTTTAGTTTCCACGGATCACTTGTGGCATCCTCTCGGCTGGGGCTACGGTAGCTGGTGCTGGAAAGAACCGAACACGCCGTGGCCTAGGTGGAATTTCGGTAGCTTCATCGCTGGTCGGTTCCTGGTTTTCTGTGTTTGGCCGTATTCCTGGAAATGGCCTAATTTGGTCGATGTGGCGCTTTATTTGTTTCTCCCGGTAGTTGATATCATAGTGAAGATCTCCGATGCGGGCTGCGATGGTAACGGGAGGCCACTTGTCCAGGTTTGAGTTGCCAGAGAGGAAGTAGACTGACTGACCCGCTTCGAAGGTGCAGAATTTCGAGTCCATTTCTGCTTTCTGTTTCTCGCAGACTCTAGTGCGAACGTCTTCGGGTCTCGCCAGGCTGAGACGTGTTCGAAGTTCTCGTCCCAGAAATAGTTGAGATGGAGATTGTCCGGTGGTAGAGTGCGGTGCTCTTCTAAATTGGCGAAGGAACTCTTCAGGTTGGTCTGCAAGATTTCCTTTGGTTGTTTTCATCGCGTAGAGGGCATCCATCACCGTTGGACATACCGTTCTGCTTGGCCATTAGTTGATGGATGGTATGGTGCTGTAAGCTTGTGGTACTTCACACCACTGTTCTGCAGGAAGGCCTTGAATTCTTCTGCGATGAATGTCTGCCATTGTCTGAAACGACGGTGACTGGGGTGCCGTGCGCTGTGAACAGGTCATCCATCAGGGCGATTGTTGCTGCAGCTGTCGTGAAGGTTGTTGTCTTGACCTCGAGTCACTCTCTGTAGTGTCTACAACAATTAGAAGCATGCTGTAAGCTACTGGGCCCGCGTAGTCGATGTAAATGCGTTCCCACGGTGCCTTCGGGTACTCCCAGTGATGCTCGCGGAACTTGGGTGGAGCGTGCGCATGTGGTGCAGGACTTTGTGAGCTTTTCGATGTCGGAGTCGATGCCTGGCCAAAACACAAACGAACGTGCCATTCCCTTCATTTTGACAGCTCGTACGGCTTGGATGTGTGCATCAGACTTATGAACGCCTGAAACATCGCTCTTGTGGCAAAGCTGCATTTTGCTCGGTTGAGCTTGAGACCGTGTTGACGAATGTGCTCTAGTGCGAGTTGGACGGATCAGGCCATGGGTTGGAGTGCTGAGCGTGAGGGCTTGGCTAAACTCATCGTCGACCTCGAGAAGAGTGTATGCGTCTGTGACGTCCAGGTGACAGAAGAGGGTGGCGCCACGCAACTGTTTGAGCAATCGTTCCACTTTCTGAATCGGGTGTTCATCGATGATGATCCGCGGGTTGAGAGTAGGTTTGTAGTTGCCCGTGATTCTCAATTGCCGTTCTTCTTCACAACGACATGAGTTGTTGACGCCCACTCTGAGTAGTCTACCCTCTTGTAGAAACCAGATGCGATTTTTGTGTCGATTTCTTTGTCATAGGCTACTCGCAGGTCTACAGGAATGGCACGTGCTCGGGAGAAGATTGGGGTGGCGCCATTCTTCAGGTGCATCTTCACTGGTGGGCCTGACAGCTTCCCGAAGGGGGGGGGGGGAGGTATCGCTGAAGACATCCTGGTAGCGGTTGAAGGTGGCGTCAAGTTCCTTTCGCTGGTCCAGGGACAGAGACTGTTTGACGGAGAGTTGGTGGATCGGTTCTGGTTTTCCAAAAAGCTGCTCGAAATTGATCTCTCGCACAAACTCAGAGATCAACTCTTGACCAAGGAGTATCTCGAATTCATCGTCGACGATGTAGAGATCGAGGTTCCTGGAGATGGTGCCAATGGTGAGGGTGACTGGTGTCTTCCCGATGCAGTTAATACGGTGGTCAGAGTAGCTCGCAAAAATACGATCAACCTTCTGTAAAACACAATTTGGTTTGATCATACCTAACCTCAGTTTACTCATCATCGAACAAGGAGCGCGGGTGTCGAGTTCCATCTTGACGGTGGTTCCCTCTATGATGACATCTAGCAACTGCTTCCCTGGAGACTGCATTGTTCCGATGACCTCAACTTTGTTGAAATGATGTGTGACATCAACGCTGTCAGCTGGTTGTTCTCCTTCGGTCTCGTGATTTGTATTCCGCTGCTTCGGTTTGGACCTACAAACTTGAGCAATGTGACCTTTCTTGCCACATGTCCGGCATTCAGCGTTGAGGAACCTGCACTGACTACGTGGATGTTCTCCACCACACCCAGTGCACAGCGAATGGTTACTTGATGTTCCCAGATTTGCTGGATGCAATCCTTGTTGAGGCCTTGATTGGTTGGATGTCTGTTGACAATTGGTTGATATCCCACGTTGCAATTGGTTGCCACCCCTCCTCATCAGCATCTACTGTAAACATAGTGAGTAAAAATGCATGATACTGATTTTAAGCACCATATTCTGCCGAACATACGCGCGCGCGGCAGCTGGCAACTGAAACGTCACTCGCGGAGCACGTGAGCGAGAATGTCCTAGCCAAGCGAATATAAAGACCCTGTATTAACTTTTGGCCACTCAATGTATATTGATACAATTTTCAAAGAAACTATAGTCCATGTTTCTCCATCTATTTTACCAGTGTTTCGCCTCAGTGCACCATTGGGGTTATCAGTTGGTATAGTACGCCTCTTCTTCTTCTTCTTGTGCCATATCCTCATTGTATGTTGGCTGTCATCAGGGCGATTTCTTGATTACTTTTAGGAGCTGGGAATAGTGCAGGAGTGTTGATTCCATACCATTTGCGTAGGTTCCTTAGCCAAAATATTCTCCTCCTTCCTCGGCCTCTACTACCTTCAATATTATGGTCTGTAGGAGTTTATATTTATCATTGCGAATGATGCGGCCAGAGTATTCAAGGTTTGTCTGTATGTTGTTATGTAAGACCTCCAGTTCCTTGTGCAGGTGTTGAATTCTTCAGTGTTACGTACTCTATCGATCCATGATATTCTGAGCAGATGCCTATAACACCACATCTCGAAGGCTTGAAGCTTTTTGCTGGTGTCCTCCGAGTGGATACAAGCTTCAGTACCATACAGCAGAATAGAGAAAATGTAACACTGTAGTAAGTGGAGACAAAAAGCGATATTAAAGTCTCTGTTGCACAGTAGATTATTCATTTTCTTGAAAGCAGTAGCTCTTGCCTGTTCAAAGAAGGATCCAATTTCGATAGCATTATTCAAATTATGATCAAGTGTGCATCCAAGGTATTTCACGTGCTGAACTTGTTCCAGTGTTGTCCCAGCTACAGTCGAGTGGAATTACATGTTTGCCCACTTTAGTCATTTGTGCATTCAAATTCGGACCTGCTCTTGCACTGTTTTGTACCAGAGAGTTTAGTAAGGTTTTTAGATCTTCATCACCTGTTGCAAGCAGAGCTATATCATCTGCAAACTGCAAATTATTTATGGTGTATCCATTAACAAATACCTTCCTGTTTTCCTTCCAGTGTTTCAGAAAATATTCTCTCAGCGTAGGTATTGAAAAGGAGTGGAGATAGAACACAGCCTTGTCTCACTCCTTGTTTTATTTGTACACTACTGGTGTTGGAGCAATCTACTTTTACTGAAGCTGTCTGATTCCAGTACAAGTTGGCAACAATTTGTATGCCTCGCTCATCTAGACTATCACGTAAGATATGCCGTAATAATTCACACAATCAAATACATTTTCACAGTCGATAAAACAAGCATAAACATCCACAGACATATCTATGCTTCTTTGCACCCAGTAATGCCTCTCTGGTGCCAAATCCACTGCAGAATCTAAACTAGGTATTTCCTATGTATGTTTCACAATTGCTGCATATCCTGGCATGTATTACCTTGAAGAAGATCTTGAGGACATGACTCATTTAGCTTATGATACTATAATCCCCATGAGTTTTTGCTGCTGCTTTCTTTGGAATGAGAATGAAACTTATCGTCAAACAGTCAGAAGGGATATTTCCACTTGTATACACTTGGATGAATAGCCTTAATAGGATATCCAGTGATTGGTCTTCTTTAAGTACTTATATTGTCTGCCGGTATACCATCAGGTCCTGGTTCTTTTGCAATTTTGGAGCGCATATTCCAATTTTCAACGGGTATTCAAGGTCCATCAGCTGTAGCACATACCTAAGGGACAGTGTCCTCTATCATCGTGAAAGAGATCCGACACATATTATTTCCAGCTGTTCAGTTTTTCTTGAAGTTCAATGATGATTTTCCCTCGACAATTGTATAAAGGTCCATTTGTCCTTCTAGTATATAATCCTATAGCTTCCTTAACCTTTTTGTGCATGTTAAAGTGTCATGGTTAATTTCAAAATTTTCTATTTCCTTATAATCTTTACCTAGCCATTCAGTTTTTGCCCTTCTAACCAACTTGCGGATTTTAGTTTTGCAGTTCTTTGTATCTTTCCAAATTCTTGATCTTTAACAGCCTCCGTTGGTCCATCAGATCAAGAATATCTTCAGTCGTCCAGGTGTTTTTTCTGATTCGCTTATTCGGTTTCAGATGACGATTTCCTGTATCCATTACTATTGTTTTGAATATACTCCAACTTTTTTCGATATCTTTAGATGTCGAATAGCTGATCATTCACTTTCTTCAGTATTTTGCTCTTGATGTTTGCATCTTGCAATTTTGAAGTATCCAGTTTCTAACTGATACATCTTTTATTGGTCCTTAAAATTTTAATTTAACTATAGCGACCACTAGGTTGTGATCTGAAGAGACATCAGCACTGCCTTTATGCAGTTCCTAAATATCTGTTTTATGAGGATATAATCGATCTGATTCCTCACAAACCTCAAATCAATGTCAGCATTTGAGTTCCATGTGTATAATCTCTGCTCTGGTAACTTATATAAGGTATTTGTTACAGCAAAGCTCTCTTGTTAACAAAAAGAAACCAACCTGTCACAACGGTCATTTCTTTCACCCAGTCCATAGAATTGTCAATTAGATCTTCACATACTCCTCTCCCACTTTTGCATTGAAATCTCCATTATTGTTATTTCATTGCTTTTGTTATTTTTAGGCCCGTGGCTAATAATCACAAGATTCACGGTCATGCAAAACTACAATCGTCCTTTTTTGTGTGTGATTTTTAGGGCTTCATCAATATCTCCATAATACTTCTCAATATCATCACTTCCATCGCACATGGGAGCATATGCTTGGATGATATTTAAACCAAAAGGTTTTGAGTTAAATTTGACCAACAAAACTCTCTCTGAGATTGGAATAAGGCTTTAGCTGCAATATTTTCTTGCTGCCTCAATGTAATGGCAACTCCATTTACATGATTTGGTTCATTATTTTCTAACTAATAAACAAAAAGGTCTTTGACTCTGCAACTTCCTGATCCAGGCCATCGCATTTCACTTATTCATAGGATGTTAATGTCGAGTCCTGCCATTACTCTAATGGTGTTGTTGATCATTCCTCCTCCACATATACTGTACATCTCACATTCCAAGTGCATATCCTCATTGTGGCTCATCTGGAGATTATTAGCACCCCCTGGCCACTGAAAGCCTGCCGAGGACTGGGGCCCAATATATTTGATTGTTTAGCCATGCTGATGATATCCTGGAGAAAATTGATTGGTGTGGTTTCCCGTTGCCTTACTCAATGCCATTTATCAGTCACCCTTAACATAGCGAACAGACGCAATTTGTAGCCACCTCTGTGAGGCACAGACGCTACCACTGATATCTGCTCCCAATTAGGATTTTAGACCCAGGAGCTTTATAGAGGGGACAGTGCCCCTACTAAAGAAATCAGAAATCTGGTGTATGCCATTCTGGAAAGAAAGAGCTCCATTTAAACAAGGCATATTTCCCAAAGAACTGTATTAGTTCAGTTAGAGGGTAAGAGAAGCAGGGGCAGACCTACAAGGCAATGGTTAGATTCAATGTTGAACAGTTCCAAAGTGATAGGTATAGAAGCAGAGGCCACTCACTGCTAACCGGGGATCATAAAGGCAAACAGAGGCTTGCAGACTAGTCTGGATGCTAAAAGGCAAAACGGCCTCCAATGAAAATGTATGTCTCAAAGAACTGAGCAGTGGGCAATAATTGTCACATGGTGAACCTTAAACCGGGTAAAATGGGGCTAAATTCCTTACTATGATGGAGGCATTATATTATTAGAAGCTTTTCAGTCAGTCAACACAAATGTACCCATTTTTTTACAGGTATAAAGTGATTTAGGAGTAATCTGATCAGAATTTACAATAGGAATCCCCCACTTGCAAGTACTCGTGTTGACTGACTGAAAAGCTTGTATTACTACGCACTGCACCCGTGGCCCTGGCGCAGTCATGCCATTGGAGAGTTTGAATGTAGCGCCACGCGCAGACTTTCAATATAACATTGGCTCGGAAATACTTGTAGAAGAAGATTCTTGCAAATATTTGGGCGTTCGCGTAAGGAATGATATTGTTACGTGCCACCCCCCTAGTGGCACTTTTGTTAACTGGATTACGGTGGGTTGAAGCACAACACAGAATGTTTCTTTAAAGAAATAATTAACTTTATTGCGGCCAGAAAATTACACTACTCGTCAGCAAATACAAGCAATTGGAACCTTACTCCAGTTTTCTTAAGTCTCTTCCTTGAGCGCTCTTGGCCCTTCACTTGTCAACAGACCACAGAAGTTAATCCGTCCTAATGAGTACGGTGGCCTTGACAGAAACTATCTGCTCCTCTCCCTTATTGTACACCGACTACAGTTACTTACGATCACTTGCTGCAGGCTGTTCACAAGCTGGGAGAAACAATGTCAATGGATTTCGTAACTCGCACGGCACTTCGTCACCACACTTCTGTCGCACTCGCTCAAAAACACACACCCACAGAAAACTCGGTCCCCTCACTGTTGAAGCCGCTTATACAGCAGGCTGGTGACTCTATGAATTCTAGAATCGTCTAGGACACACGGCTTCTCGACATTTCCTTCGCTGGCGGGGTCACGAACATTCTGGACCATCCCTTTGTCCTAGTAGCCCTGTTGCATAAGGCGCACGCAATACTCGAGGCAAGGCACAGCCTAGCCCTGGGGCAGTTGTGACTCATGCGGCGAGCGATGACACAAACTCACAGCCGTAACACCACCCCCTTCCTAAAAGGCTGATCGTCCCGATCAATCATTGGTCCGTCTGTGTCCCTCCGTAGGCTGCCAGGCGATCTCGATGCACGATCTTCATCTTCGCCCTCGGGCTCCGCTGGATCCTGTAGACGACATCGTTGATCCGTTTCACGACTCGGTACGGGCCCTCCCAGGACTTCTGCAGTTTGGGTGACAGGCCTTTCTTCCGTAACGGGTTGAAGAGCCAGACCAGGTCGTCCTCGTGGAATCCGCCGGCATCCGTCTGTTGGTCGTATCGGGTCTTCATTCAGTCGGTCTCGATCCGCAGTTTCCTCCTCGCGAACGCGTGCACGTCCTCCAGTTGGTCGACCAGTTCTTGACAATACTGGCTTACCGGGACCGGATCATTCCCAGGTCGGCCGAAGGCAAGATCGACTGGTAGACGGAGTTCCCTCCCAAACATGGCCCGGGCTGGTGTGCACCCGGTGGTTTCATGCACGGCGGCGCGGTAGGCCAGGAGAAATAGAGGAAGATGTCTGTCCCAATCCCTCTGGTGCTCGCTGATGACTATTCGGAGATGGTTCTCGATGGTGCGATTGAATCGCTCTACCATCCCGTCGGACTGAGGGTGTAGCGGCGTTGTCCTTGTCTTCCGGATTCCCAGCAGCTGGCATAGGTTCTGGAACACCTGCGACTCGAAGTTCCTCCCTTGGTCGGAGTGCAGCTCCAGGGGTACTCCGTACCGGCTGACGAATTCCTTCACCAGGGTCTCTGCAATCGTCGCGGCTTCTTGGTTAGGGAGCGCATACGCCTCCGGCCATTTGGTAAAGTAGTCGCTGACGACGAATATGTAGCGGTTCCCTGCCTCGCTTAACGGGAATGGCCCAGCAACATCAATGGCCACTCTCTCCATGGGGCCGCCCACGTTGTAGGTCTTCAGTGGACCCCGTCGTCTTCGTCCTGGGCCCTTGCTGGCTGCGCAATCGTGGCACCTCGCGCAGTGGTTCTTCACGTCTGTTCGGCATCCGATCCAGAAGAACCGCTCTCTCAGCTTCTCCATGGTCTTCTTTATCCCTAGATGTCCACCAGATGATCCTCCATGGACTTCCTTCAGGACTTCCTCCGTCATAGCCTTTGGAACGACGACTTGTTCCCGAGATGTCTTCCCGTCGGTGCTCTCCCAGGTACGGCATATGAGGCCATCCCTCACAACCAGCGAGTCCCACTGCGCCCAGTAGGACTTAAACTTTGGGCAGCAGTCACTCACAATGTTCCACCCGGGTCTGGGGACACAGGCCCTCTTCCATTCGGCTATCAGTCCCAGGTCATCATCTTCTGCTTGTGCCCGGGTGAAAGATTCGCGGCTCCAGCTCCCTTGAAGTTCCACGGTAGTCCTTCGGCACTGTATCCCGGTGTTCTCCTCCCTTCGGGCACAGAAGGTGCAGTCTTCGGGGCACGGTCTTCGTGACAGGGCGTCGGCGTTAGAATGCAGTTGGCCTTTCCTGTGCTGAATCTCAAAGTTGTACTGTTGAACCCTCTCTAACCGCCGCGCGAGTTGACCCTCGGGCTGCTTGAAGTTCAGGAGACACCGCAGGGATGCATGGTCGGTCCTGATGAGAAATTCTTGCCCGTACAGGTACTTGTGGAAGTGTTCAACGGTCTTCACGATGGCGAGCAGCTCCTTCCTGGTGACGCAGTAGTTCCTTTCTGGCTTTGACAAGGCCTTGCTGAAGTAGGCCACTACTTTCTCCTCGCCGTCCACTACTTGCGACAGGATCCCCCCTATGCCAAAGTCGCTGGCATCGGTGTCGACGATGAACCTTGTTCCAGGTCTGGGGTGGGCCAGAATAGGCGCGGTGATCAGAGCCTGCTTAAGTAGTTCGAAGGCACTGTGGCATTCTGCTGTCCACGTGAAGAGTTGGTCATTCTCAGTCAGTCGATGTAAAGGTTTGGCGATGTCGGCGAATCCTCTCACGAAGCGACGGTAATAAGTCCAGAGTCCCAGGAAGCTTCGTAGTTGGGACTTGTCCTTCGGAACCGGCCACTCCCTCACAGCTGCGGTCTTCTCTGGGTCGGTGCGCACCCCTTCCTCGGAGACGATATGCCCAAGGTACTGGACCTGCTTCTGGAAGAGCTGACACTTCTTGGGGCTCAACTTCAGCTGGGCAGCCCGTAGCTTCATCAAGATCTCCTTCAGGTTGCTGTAGTGCTCCTCGAAGCTTCTCCCCAGAACGATGACGTCGTCTAGGTAGACCAGAAAGGTTTTCCAGTGTAGTCCCCTCAGAATGGACTCCATTAGCCTTTCGAAGGTCGCAGGGGCGTTGCACAGACCGAATGGCATGACGGTGAACTGCCAGAGCCCGCTGCCCACAGAGAACGCAGTTTTCTCGCGGTCCTTAGGGTGGACCTCACCTGCCAGTAGCCACTCTTCAAATCCAAGGTGGAGAACCATCTCGACCCTGATATGGTGTCCAGGGTGTCGTCGATCCGGGGTAGAGGGTAGCTGTCCTTCTTCGTGACGTCATTCACCCGCCTGTAATCCACGCAGAACCTGGTGGAACCGTCCTTCTTCTTCACTAGCACGACCGGAGAACTCCAAGGACTATGTGATGGCTCGATCACCCCTTGCTCCTTCATCTCTTCTACCATCCGGTCGACTTCGGCTTGCTTGGCGAGCGGGACACGTCGGAATGGGGCCCTAATCGGTGCGCTGTCCCCAACGTCGATTTTGTGCTGAACCAAGCTTGTCCTGCCGAAGTCTTTGCTCCCCATGGAGAAGACGTCATGGAATTCGCGTAGCAGGTCCTGAAGTTGGCGTGATTGTTCCTCGTCTAAATGGTCCTGGGATCCTTGGTACAGCTTCTGTAGTTCTTCTGGCAGTGTGCGTCTTCTTCGGTTGTCCGTCTGCAGGTGTCCGTCCGTCGTATCTGTGATGCGGGCAATCCAGGTAACGGGGTCGCAGACTCCTAGGTTGGTGTCCCGGTGAACCGTAATGTCGTAGTCGTTCAGGTTGGACAGGCGGATGTACGGCCGAGACGTCGTGTTGATGAGAGTCTTGGCAACTAGCAATCCTTTTGTCTGGATGTCCTCATATTTTGGCTCGATGACAGCCGCCACTCCCTCAGCAGTTCCGTCGACAATTACGGCAGCGCTGACCTCCGTCCTGGCGGGAACGATGACGTCTTCTCTCAGCCTTACTCGTCGTGCGGTGATGGACTCGTGCGCAGGTTGCAAAGCAAGTTCCTCACCTCCGAAGTGCAGAGTGTTGGTACTCAGATCCAAGATGATGTTGTTCTGGTCCAGGAAGTCCAGTCCGATGATCACTTCATTTGATACGTCTGCCACAAGCACTGGATGCTTTATCGCCCGTCGACCAATGACGAACTCCAGTGATGCTTCGCCATGTACCGGTGCGGTCTCTCCGGTCGCGGTTATTAGCTGGAGGTTCCTTTGTGTGGGTTGCACTCTCCACTTCGGGATCACGGTGGGACTGACGATGGTCCTCGATGCTCCCGTGTCGATTAGCACGGGCCAGCTCTCTCCGTTGACGACTCCGTCGACCATCAGGCTGCTATTGTCCCTCCGTAACTTCGTCACACGAACCTGGACTGCCGGGGCTTGACGACTGTCACAAGCCAACCTTTGCCCCCCAAGGCTGGCTAATACTCGTTTCCCTGGTTCGCGCGGTTTTCAGACGACTGATTTCCCGTCGGATACCCCCGGCGGCGGCGATCACCGCAGTCCTTGCTCAGATGGCCTTTCTTACCGCAGGTCCAGCAGGTCGGTAGTCCTCTTCCGGGCCGCCTCTCCGGTTGCCTTCCGGCTGTGTCGTTGCTGGTGGTGCCGCGACTATCGAAGAAACGGCTTAGCGCCTCCATTAATTCGTCGGCCAGGGGCTTGGTCTCGTTGGTTTTTACTGGTTCGTCGACGTCCACTTGACGCACCCGCGCGTGCATTCTGGATGCCTGTTTTGCCGTCTCGAACTCAAGTGCGTGGCTCAGCGCATCTGTCAGGGTTTTATTGCGCACGAGTCGCAGCGCCTGTTGAGTGTCCGAGTCCCGTAGCCCGTCGGTGAAAGTCTGCGTCGCTATCTGCTCCAGAAAGTCGGCCGGCGCTGTTGGGTAGGCGAGCCTTACGAGACGTGCGATGTCCATCTCGAACTCCTGCAGGGTTTCCGCGTTCATTTGTACCCGGGTCCGGAGCTGCATCTGGTAGGCCTGCTGAAGATGGCTATCTCCATATCGGGACTCCATATGGGCGATTAGTGAAGCGTAGTCCTGGGATCCAGTTGGGATGGCCTGAAGGACGTTAAGGGCGTCCCCTCTCAGCGCTACAAAGAGAGCTGTAGCCTTTTCCGTGCTGTTTCAGTTGTTTATTGAACAGGCTGCCTCGAACTGACGTAAAGAGGTGCTCCACGGGACCTTTCCGTCGAAGGTTGGGGGCGTCACTCTGCTCTGTCCCGTTCCTGATATTCCCGGTGTACCTGTGGGCGGGCGTCGGCGCAGCTCGGCAACTTCCTCTTGAAGAGCGTTGAATCTCGCTTCCATCCCCGTCGACGGGCGTTGGTTCAGCTCAGAAATTTCTTTTTGTAAAGCGTTGAATTTTTCTTCCACCCCCGTCAGTGGGCGTTGGCGCAGTTCGGCAACTTCCTCTTGTAAGGCGTCGAACTTCTTTTCTACTGCTGTGACTTCCTCACGTAGGCCCTGGCAGACGGTGTTGACTTCCTGACGCAGACCCTGTTCCAATTTCTTTTGACTTTCCTGTAATTTCGTTAGCAGACACTCTTCCAGATTTTTCTGGCCATCCATAAATTTGGCGGTTAGGTCCTCTGCTAGCTTATTCTGACTGTCTTCTAATTTGGAAGTTAGGTCCTCGGCTAAACTTTTCTGGCTGCCTTCCATCTTCTTCAGGTCCTCCGCTAACTAATTTTGACCTTCTTCCATCTTCTTCTGGCCGTCTTCTAGCTTCTTCTGGCCGTCTTCTAATTTGGCAGTTAGGTCCTTGGTTAAATTCTTCTGGCCGTCCTCCATTTTGGTTTCCATGCCATTTAACTTTTCTAGCAATGCTGCCAATTGCGCCTCCATTTTAGTTGTTTGTCTTGTAAAGGGCATGCACTCACAAGAAAATTAGAGAAAATGACCTGCTCGGGTTTTGAAACCAGGACCGTCAGGTGTTGTGCTTGAGTTCGTAATCCGGCTTCTGACACCAGTTGTTACGTGCCACCCCCCTAGTGGCACTTTTGTTAACTGGATTACGGTGGGTTGAAGCACAACACAGAATGTTTCTTTAAAGAAATAATTAACTTTATTGCGGCCAGAAAATTACACTACTCGTCAGCAAATACAAGCAATTGGAACCTTACTCCAGTTTTCTTAAGTCTCTTCCTTGAGCGCTCTTGGCCCTTCACTTGTCAACAGACCACAGAAGTTAATCTGTCCTAATGAGTACGGTGGCCTTGACAGAAACTATCTGCTCCTCTCCCTTATTGTACACCGACTTCAGTTACTTACGATCACTTGCTGCAGGCTGTTCACAAGCTGGGAGAAACAATGTCACTGGATTTCGTAACTCGCACGGCACTTCGTCACCACACTTCTGTCGCACTCGCTCAAAAACACCCACCCACAGAAAACTCGGTCCCCTCACTGTTGAAGCCGCTTATATAGCAGGCTGGTGACTCAATGAATTCTAGAATCGTCCAGGACACACGGCTTCTCGACATTTCCTTCGCTGGCGGGGTCACGAACATTCTGGACCATCCCTTTGTCCTAGTAGCCCTGTTGCATAAGGCGCACGCAATACTCGAGGCAAGGCACAGCCTAGCCCTGGGGCAGTTGTGACTCATGCGGCGAGCGATGACACAAACTCACAGCCGTAACAATATGAAATGGAGTACTCATGTAGGATGTGTAGTTTCTAAAGCTTACAAATCTCTGCACTTTGTAATGAGGGTATTAAAAGGAAGTAGTACCTCAGCTAAAGAATAAGGATATTTGTCACTTGTAAAACCTATTCTGGAATACGCCTCGGCAGTTTGGGATCCATATCAAGTAGGGCTCATAAATGAGTTGGAAATGGTACAAAGAAAGGCCGCTAGATTTGTGCTCAGTGACTTTAATCCCAGGAGCAGTGTGAGCCGTATGTTAAACAAACTTGGGTGGGAATCACTTGAGGCTAGGAGGAAGAAATCAAGACTCTGCGCTATGTACAACACGTATACAAATCAACCAGCATGGGGTGAGCTTAGCAAACGTATAGGAAAGCCCACTTACATGGGTAGTAGCGATCATCTTTTCAAAGTTAAGGGCCGACCACAGCGAACAAATTATGGTAAATATTCTTTTGTAACCCGTACCATTGATAACTGGAACTCTCTACCTGACGCAGTCTTAGAGCCTTTTCCCAAACATATAGGTGTGTTTAAGAAAAGACTGACTACTTGTGTAAATACTCCAGTTTAATTGTTATTGAATTGTTATGTATAATTATGTAATTGTTATGTATATCCAATTTGCCACCGGGGGGACCCCCAATTGCAAATAAATGAATGAATGAAATGAAAAAGCGCCGCCTGGAAGCAAGCCAGGCCGCTGCTGTCGCGCGGTGTCGCAGCAAATAGCAAGAAGGCGAACATACCAGAAAGATTAATAATTCTTACCTAGTTGCATAGCAGAGAAAGGAACCACACTATAAAAGAGCCACTAATTTTATGACTTTTGGCAAAACGAGGCAAGTAAATCGCACAAGGCGTTGAAAAGATATTAACTAGAGAAGGTAAAGCGCGTTACGTCATTGAGATCACACGTCACGCCGCAGGACAGAATAAAACCAGCGACCAGAATCTCTGCAGCCAGCTTACTTTTGGGAGCGATACCATGCTCATAGTGCGCCGAGTGTGATACTTTACGCCGAACATCTTGACTCGAGAATTTTCTAGTGCAGCGCGAAGTGCCGCTAGGCCACGCCCGACCCAATTGGGAACTCCGAAGGTTCGGGAACATTGCATTTGTGCGGAACATTGAATATATGCGGATCTCTGAATATTATGTTGAACAAGTGAGTGAAATAATACTTTATAAGTGCTTGGACTATTACACTGTAGTGTATCTGAAGAGGAATTATTATTATCGGTGAAGATATGACTCGTGACAGTGAGCATGCTGTGGAGAGACTTAAAGGCGATGACCTGTTATGTTGAGCTTGCAGTAGAAGACTTTCCATCATATTTAAAGTTTCACGTAGTGAAGATTGTCGTGAAACAATGATTCGAACCAAGCAATAAACCGTACCGATCATTCATTGAGGACGCTTATAGAGAAATATATAACGCATATGGCCTACGATTTATACTTGAGTTAACCAGCGTGTGAGAGGGCATTGAAGTGCACCATTCCACTGCTAATTCTAGAATGTGCGCGGAATATTATGGTCATCGAATGAATATTGCTAAAGTTTTCTGCAATATGACTATGGGAATGCACTAAACACGCCAGCGATGGGATATACGGTAGGAAGAAGGATGGTGATCTGAGACCACATGCCAGGAGACCAGGAAATCCGAATGGAGCCATGTGAAGGAGTACCGTCAGAGGTCACTGCCATTCGATCCAGGCAGTCAGGCAGTCGTGGAACCATACTTCACGGGAAGGAACATGAACCATGCAATTCATCACCATACAGGAGGCCGGATCGAGCTCCTTCAGCATCATAAAGTAAGACCAGACCATGCCTTGACAGTCTAGTGTATAGCGTAGTCATGTGTATTCCAAAACTTTAGTCATGCTTATTTTAGTATTCTAAACCTTTAATCATGGCTACTGGCGTATTTCCAAGCTTTAATTAGTTATATCTTCTACGTATTCATAGCCAGTGATTGGAAGTTCTAGATAGTTCTATTAGATTAGGTGGCTTTCGATTTTCAGTAATATTACGATTTTCTTGATAGTGCGACATTCTGCGGAAAGTATCGCAGGGTTATATGCGCTTCGTGTTTCATAGCCATTTTTGTAAATAATAATAATTTTGGATATTTTGAGTGATTTTGAACAGGAATTTTTCATAAATAAATGCTTAAGTTATGTGAAAATTTTATATAATTGAGTTAATTATGTAATAATGGACTAATTTGTCTATGACAATTAATAGTGGAACGATTCGAATCAGTAATATGCCAGATAATAATATTAATAATAATAATAATCTCAGATTGATTTATATGAGTTGATAAATAAATCCATTGTCACATAAACTGAATGACTTATGAATTCTAAAGTGATAGTAAAGTTGATTCTCAAATGCAGTGAAAGTGGTATATCATAAAGACAGTCATAATTTGAGTAGAAAATTCCAGAGCAGTCGTGACATTTTTTTGGGTGGTAACATTTTGCATTCAGTGGAGGTTGAAGCGAGCATGTCGGGGACATAGCGCCGTCATATTGGATAATTATCTGGTCTCATGTTGTATTGAGTGGGTTGTTGATGAAATAGGAGTTGTTTTGAAAGTATTGGAATGTTGTGATATTTTTGAATTACGCAAATATTCTTGAGAAATATGAATGCACAGTATTTTGAAAGTGTAGGTTTCTGGATTTGTTTAATGTCACGACCTTGCTAAACTCATGCTACTCATGTAAAATCAGTTGATATAAATTGCAAGGTGTATTTTTCTTTTTATGATGAGCTTAAGGTTTTCTACAGTCAAATCAGTACTTAAGCAAACATGTGGTCGAGACACTCACTAAACGTAAAAATTAGTGAGATTATTTACTGGATTATTAATGTGTTGATAAAATCTAATTCTTCATAATATACAGTATTTGACAACATAATTGCTTTGTGATCAATTTGATCGAAATCTAATAAGAGTGCTACGATATGAACCGTGTGTTAATTAGAAAGTGTGTAAAATCAGTGTGATGCGTGATATGGACACGTTTGGGCATTTATTTAGTCCGGTATATAAGACTCTCTTTTCTTTAGAATGAAGTGTCATGCATTGAGTATAGATAGTAGGAATCTCAGGGCAAGGGACTCCATTATTAGCTGCCCTAGAGATTTAGGGAGGAGTGCCATGACATTTATTTCCTTTATTTAATAAAAGTGGAAGGTTTTTATAAATCTTGTGTGTCATTTTTCATCCGTCTTATATTCAAGTGGGGATCTCGAATTCAGTTCGCACCATTAGCCCATACCCAGTTTTCCCTGAGATTTTTTGAGTCTCGAGCTCAACTGTTTTCGAGATTCTCGCATATGTGGGCGTTGGTCTCCGGAATAACGGGCACAGTACCTAGGCAGTAATGGAGAATGGCTTTAAATATTTCAATGATGGAGGGGTTGAAGACCTAAAGCAATCTTGTTATGTGTGGGGACTGGGGAAAATGACCTCGCTGTTCATCATCAACTTCATTTCCCCTTTTCCAGCTGACACGGGTGGGGGAAAATATGGTTCCTCTTCACTTTGTTCTGTCGTTCCACCATTCCTCTTCCGACACGGTGTTCCAATCCATGTTTCGTATTCTAATGCTATACTTCAGAGAGTCCATCCAACGCATTCTTGGTATTCTTCGTCCTCTCTTCCCTGTCATTCGTCGTTCCAGTGCTCGTCTTGGTAGCCTTACTTAATTCATCCGTTTGACATGTCCAAACCATCTCAATCTGTTTTGCTCCAGTTTGTCCTTTAATTGCTGTACTCCCAGTTCTTTCCGTATATCTTCATTTCTCACTCTGTCTCTCCTCGTTTTCTGGACCATACTTCTCAGGAATTTCATCTCAGCTGCCTGTATTCTGCTCTCATCCCTCTTAGTCAATGTCCAAGTTTCTGCTGCATGTGTCATTATAGGAATATAATATCATTTGTACATAACTTCTTTAGCCTTAATTGGTATATCCTTGTTCCATACTAGTCCCCGTACCTGTTGGTAGAAAGCACTCCCAAGTTGTATTCTTCTGCTAATTTCCAAATCTAGTCTTCCATCTTCAGTCAATTCACTTCCCAAGTATTGGAAGTGTTTCACCACTTCCAATTCCTTATCTCCGACTTTGATTACTCCTTTTCCTTCTTTCTTACCTCTACTCATTACCACTGTATTACTCTTCTCCACATTTATCTTCAATGCCCATTGCTCAATCTTTTCATTTATTACGCCTAACTGTTCTTGTACCTCCAACTCATCCTCGCCCCAGATCACAAAATCGTCCGCAAACAACATTACCTTCATCTTTGCCCTACTATAGTCTTTCATTGCTGCCTTCATGTCATCATCCATCACCATTAAGAACAATAAGGGCTTTAGTCCAGTGTCAATTTTAAATCATTCCGATGTCCCGACTCTAGTCTTCACACTACTGTAGCAATCCATGTACATTCCATTTATCATGTCTCTCAGTTCCTTGCATATCACCCCATTTGCTAAGCTTTCCCAAACCTTTGTTCCAGGGATATTATCATAGGCTTTTTCTAGATCAATAAAAGTCATTACCGTACCGTATCCTTCCCATATTCCCAACTCTTTTCAATGTTCCGTCTAAGAATGAAAATGGGTTCCACTGTTGTCCTGCTTCATCTAAATCCAAACTGCTCCTCCTCTATTTGGCTTTCTACCTTTACTCTAATTCTTTTTTCTAGCATTCTTTCCATTACTTAGGCAACATGCGAGATGATGGTGATTGCTCGGTAGTTACCACACACCTTCCTGTCTCCTTTCATGAATATTGGCAATATTATTCTCTTTTTCCCGCCTTCAGGAACTTTCTTCTCTCTCCACACACACACCTGAGAAGCCTGTATGTCCACTGCAGTCCCACTGGTCCTGCCGCCTAGATCATTTCTATTGCCACTTCGTCGATTCCCACAGCTTTCCCCATCTTCATCTTCCTAACTGCCCATTCCACTTCTGCCATAGTAATGTCTGGTTCTTCTTCTATTTTTTTCCTCCACCGTTTTGGCTGTTTGCGTAACTTCTCCGCATGCTTGACGTCTCACCTTCAACAGCTCGCTGAAATATTCTTTCCATCTGTCCTTTATCTCTTCTGGTTTTGTTAATATTTCACCTTCTTTGTTTTTCACGAACCCAGTGTTCACCTTTTCATTCCTTCTACTTTTTATAATTCCAAATAGCATTTTTTTTCTACAATTTAAATCGTCGCTTATTTCCTGGATGAATTCTTCCCAGCTTTTCTTCTTTTCTTCTTGAATTACTTTCTTGCAATCTCTCCTTGCTTCTATGTATTTTGCTCTACTTTCTCCAGTCTTTTTTGTTTTCCATTCCTTCCAAGTTTTCTTCTTCACTCTTACCTTTTCTATCACCCTATCATTCCACCATTTTGTCGCCTTTTCCCGTACCTTTCCTGATGTTCTACCACATGTTTTCTATGCACTGTTTACAAATGCACTCTTAAACTTTTCCCATTCTTGTTCCACATGGGTAATATCCGTCCTTGGTATCTGTTCTTGCAATTCTTTCTTAAACTCTTCTGCAACCTCCTTTTCCTTTAGTCTCCAGACCTTAATCTTTCTTCCCTTTTTATGGTAATTTCACGACCTTTCATACTTTTAGTTTTGCTACCACTGCCCTATTGTCTCCCCCAAAGACTTCCTATGGCATGGCTGTAACATCCATTAGCTCTTTCCGATGTCCTTTTTCGTTCTTCTATCTCCCCATCCATACCTCGTTATCTTCTGACGAGTTTTCTTTCTGAACCACGTATTCCCTATAATTAGTTTGTTCCGCTGACAGAAATCCATTAAGAAATCCCCTTCAGGATTCTTACTGCCATAACCATATGGTCCCAAAATCTCCTCTCTTCCTTGTCTGTCTCTTCCCACTTGTGCATTCAAATCTCCCATTACCATTATTTCCTTATCCTCTATATATTTTTCCACATCTTCAAGGAATTCTTCTAAGTTTTCTTCTTTATTCCCCGTTTGTGGAGCATATACTTGAAACAGATCCTTTGTCCCTGTCTGGAACTGTATCCTTCCGATGATCATCCGGTCACTTATCTTCTTCACCTCCTCCACATACTCTACGACATCCTTTCTTATAATAATTCCTACTCCATTTCTTGCCTTCTGTCCTCCACTGTAAAACAGCCGGTATCCTTCCTTTAGTTTTCTTTCCCCCCTTTTCCTTTCCATTTTGTTTCACTGAGACGGAGGATGGTTATATCCTTCTCCATCATGAAGTCCACTAGCTCCTCAGTCTTGTCCTCGCTGTTACGCCTCATAAAACAATAATTAAGTGGGGGACGCAAGATTCAATTGTGGAGAGAGTCGACCTCCACATCACCTAATTGACTGCCAAGAAATTACTTACTCCTGCACTCAGAAAGTTCTCGTGCTTGCCACTTACAGCGGGATATGAGCTGCAAAATTCTAGAAAGGCTTAATGTCTCACCTAGATACAGGAAATTAGTAATTACTTACATACCAAATATTCACCAAACAAAATGATCACTATTATTACTAGACTTGCAGTACAGTATGTGACCATGCAGTAAAAAATGCATATTTTTTTCTCACAAATGGTAACAATAGACCTAGGATTGGGTGACTTTCTCCAATACAGAAATATTGGATTTGGACAGTACATGATATGAAATGGAGAAGGGAATAAGAGTTTCTTTACGGGGGCATTATATCCTTTCTTGCATGTTTGTGCATTTCCACACACAAGGCTGCACTGTAATGATGAAATTAGTGGCAAAAGGTTACCGTAACCTTACGATACCTTTTTTTAAATACTTCTCATGCACGAGCAAATCTGTTCAGAATTTACAAGACTCCACATGCAACTACACTGTGGGCCATTAATAATTAATTAATAATAATAATAATGTTATTGTTTTTACGGACCTTTTAACTAATCTGGCTTTTAGAGATGCTGGGCTGCTGGAATTTTGCCCCGAAGGCTTCTTCGCATTTGCGCACCCTCAAATGCCAGCCAGCTAACTGCGCCTTTTCATTTAATTTTATTTATCCATTGAATCGTAAGTTGTACATTGTACTATGATATAGGACACGTCGATTTACAATATATACTAATACTAATTAATATACAATTATATACTGTATATATTCACAAAAATAACATTACATCATTACCATCTATTCATATGAATAGGCTACTTATTATGAAACTACTGACAGGGTAATCTAAAAACTCTTCGATTGAGTAGATGCAGTGTTCCAGCAAAAACGCTTTAGTTCTCCAGTAGGATTCGATCCTGCAACCTTGGTCACAGCAAGCGAGAACGTTACCGCAGAGCCAAGCAGCCAGTCTCTTTATTATTGAGGGCGTGGTGGCTCAGCGGTCTAGCTGTATGCCTCTCACCAAGGTGGTCCGGGTTCGATTCCCGGTCAATGCATGTGAGATTTTCGAAGTGAAATGCCATGTCCTGTGGTTCGGATTCCACGTAAAAAGGAGGTCCCATGGCTCATGATCTCAAGATTAACGGTCACGTTAAACTACAAGCTTCCTTCCTTCCTTTTCTTTATTATTACAGGAACTCTTCTACTGGCCCTGCTCCTTTGCATGTGTCCACAGTTAAACAATGTTATAGTAAATTCTAACCCAAATTCTAGGATCTGCTCTCTGATGCCAGTTTCTTCAAATAAAATATCAAGAAAGAAGGTTTACCACTGACCCGTTTTTAATACTAGGCTACTTTTCTCAAAGTTTTCAGTTAACATTCAGTCACACTCCCAGGTGTATCTAGCATTTCAGTAATCACTGTTCCCCCTGCTCATACACATACCAACCAACCCAAAATTCAGCCCAAAACCTATGAAAGTTAAAAAAGAATATGCATATCTGTTTGGGACAGGTTGTGGGGTGGGTGGTATGTGTATGAGCAGGACCAAGCAGAATAATTATCAATGTGTACAGCAGCATAGCAATCACCAGGATACAGGTAAGCCCAGTTGTTGTTGTTTGAGTCTTCAGTCTTTTGACTGGTTTAATGCAGCCCTCCATGTCTCCCTGTCCTGAGCTAATCGTTTCATCTCTACATAGCGACCACACTCTACAACCGAGGCAATCTGTTTAACATATTCTAACCTTGATCTACCCCTACAGTTCTTGTCCTCGACCCTTCCTTCCATAAATAAACTGGCTATTCCTGGGAGTCTTAGTATGTGTCCTACCAACCTATCTCTTCTCTTCATTAGCAGCCGGCCAGAAACATCTCTCCTCTCCCACTCGTCTCAATACCTCTTCATTTGTAACCCTATCTACCCATCTGATCTTCATCATTCTCCTGTAACACCACATTTCAAACGCTTCAATTCTCCTCTTTTCTGCTGCACCAATTGTTCAAGTTTCACTTCCATAGAGTGCCACGCTCCAGACAAAGGCTTTCAGAAATGACTTCCTAATACATACATCTATATTCGATGTCAACAGATTCCTTTTCTGTAGAAATGTTTCCTTGCCTGAGATAACCTACTTTTTATATCCTCTTTGCTTCGTCCATCACTAGTCATTTTGCTTCCTAAGTAAGAGAAGTCTTCTACTTCATTTAGCTTTTCACCTACCAATGTGATGCCCATTGAGGTTTCTGATTTATTTCGGTTGCATTCCAATTTTTTTTTTAATTTATTAATTTTCATTGTGAATTTATTCTTTCCTCAAGGTGGAGTCCATACCATTCAAATACTCATTCAAATCCTCTGGCGTGTCAGCCAAGATGACGATGTCATCAGCAAATCTCAGAGTTGAAATTATTTCTCCTTTAATCATCAATCCCACTTTAATTTTTTCTCTAATTTCCTTCATGCTTGTTCAATGTAAAGATTGAAAAGTATGGGTGATAAGTTGCAGCCTTGCCTTACACCTTTATGTATACCAGCTTCTCTCTCATGTCCTTCAGCTTGAATGACTGCTGTCTTGTTTCTGTATAGATTGTATATCACCCTCCTATCCCTGTACTTTATTCCAATAGATTTCAAAATGTCAAAACATTTAGTCCAATCAACGTTATCAAAAGCCTTTTCTAAGTCTACAAATGCCATGAACGTTCTCTAATCTTTCCTTATTCTACCTTCCAAAATCAACCTAAGACTTAGTACACCCTGTAGTCTGAATAACTGGTGATAAGCACGACTATGGATTTGTGCATATTCGCAAATGTCTAATTATAATGTCGGCTGATAATCACTTCGTCACTGAGAAATAAATGTAATGCCGTTTCCACTTGACTAGTTGAATGTTCCTTCATGAAGTAGGAGCCCCGTGTTAACCAAAGTTCCACTGTAATAATCGTATCAGTTGTACCTCGAAATGTACTGTTAAGAACGTGTAAAAGTCTTGCTTGCTTATGGGCACGCATACTCGATGCATAAAGTTTGAAATAAATGAAGTTTTAAACATGCTCATCGCTTAACAGCAGTAGAAAATGTTTTATAATGTCACTGACAAATTGCATTGGAATGCATCTCCCTGGCTTGTCAAAATGTCTGCTATGTTAGCTGCAATATGTTCTTGGCTAATGGCAGCATGGTTACAATACAATTCTGCAACAAGTCGCACTAGAAACTCACTATGTGTTAACATGTCCTGCAAATCCCCGCTACTATCACGGCTGAATTGTACTGCGTAGAATGTTCCGTTTGAATAACCATGAAAGTCAAGTTCATTGCTGTAGTGCAGGCTGAAACTGTTCGCTACTTCTCATCGTATGAGAACGCACTTTCTAAACCGAACACAAGATGTCGACCGTGCCTGACCGTACTGAACTGCACGCTATAACTTGGAACCTTGCCCTATCGTAACCGAACTTGCAAGTCATTACGCTCGACCGTAATGTTATAATACTGCGTTTTACTGTATCTAAATAATGCTTCAACTTGTAGTGAACTGTTCGAAGATGAAGAACATAATAATAATCTTCTGCTCGCAACACAGCACCGATGCTGGCTGCTTGCTTGTCACATGACCCAGTTCCTCCCCTCCTTAGAGTGGGGAAGTTATTTCGCATCAATTCTGACGTCACACACCCTGTTTAAAACAATATTCATCCATTACAATTATCCAATCCTTTTAAGGGGATTTCAGTAGGGGAGTAGTGGGTGTTCTGCCCCACTTCAGAACATACATGTCGATACTACTAAGCCTCAGCCATGTAATATTTGTTGATATCTCGCGAACCCATGGTCGGATGTTGACATATGAGGTGTCGTTGAACTCGAGCTGACGTCCTCTTTCCTATTGACCATGTATTATATTTTTCAAAATTTCTTTCAATTTTTTGTTTTCGAAAGTTGGTGATAGTTTGAAAACCAAAAATGATAGAACGTTGTGCCATAGCTCAAACGAATGGTCTTTATGACCTTTATTTTTTGTAATAAAACTTTTTATGTTTTATATTTTTTTGAAAACATTCGAATTTTGAAAATTCTATAGTTTGGAAACTAGGAACTCGACAAAAACGTTTATTTGACATAAATGAAAGGTACCTATGCCCTCTATCCCCAAAATAAATTTCAAGTCTCTAGAGCAAAAATTTGTGTTTTGTAAGTAGTGTGGTAAGGGGAAAGCTGTCTACTAACTTATTGAGCCCTCCTCGTATTTGCCCCGAAGCTGATATCTCGCTAACCAATGGTCGGATTTGAACATACAGGGTGTCCTAGCACTCGTAGTGATGCCCCCTACTTTCCTATAGGCTCTTAATTTAATGAAAAGACCAAAACTAAAAGGTCATGTGCTTTTAATATTTCGCGAACCAATCATGCTAGAGGTGTGTTCGACAGGTCCAAGTACTCGGGGTGATGTCCTCTTTGCTATGGACCACTCATTGTAATTTTAAAAAATTTGGGAAACTCGATTTTGGGGTAAACACGTGTTTTTGTGATTTTGCCGATATTTCACGAAGCAATAACGCTAGAGGCATGTACGATGGGTCCAAGGATTCGGGCAGACGTTCTTTTGCTATAGACCACTCGTTGTAATTTTTTAAAATTTTGGAAACGCGATTTTGGGGTAAACAAGTGTTTTTTGTGATTTTTGCCGATATTTCACGAACCAATAACGCTAGAGACGTGTACGAGGTGTCCTAGGACTCGGGCTAACGCCCCCTTTCAAATGTGGTAGATATTTTTTTCCAAAAAATAATTCACAAAGGGCCTAACGCCATACATGTTGAAAAAACGTTTTCTTTTTCTTTACCTGTTTATAATGTCCATGAAGCGTGGCGGTTGAGAGAGACGATACGGCTGGGTGTGTGTGTGTGTGTTTCAACGAACCTGTCGCTAACCACAAGGACCATGCTTAATAGAACAATCGCTATTTCGACGGGCCGGTTTATGACAGAGCGAGGGTGCGTTTTTTCACACATTTTACCTTTAACGTGTAAACGGTGATGAGAACTTGGTTCTATGTTGATCGAAGCGAGTAGAGAAAACCAACTTGCAGAGGAGCAGGAGGTGAATGTCATTTGAGCTTATTGGAAGGCGCCGATCTGACTTGACAACAGGTGACGCTTGAAGGTGAAATAATCTGACCATAGTGGTGGCAGGGAAATGCGAAATGCATGCATACACATGTGTGAAACCACATGAGGGCTAAACCAGTGACATCCTGTCTTGCTTCGTACGTGACAAAATGCAAGTTCAGGTGAAATTTGATCTACCACAGGTGTTCACTTTGGGTGTTAGCTGTCCACGTGCGCGATAACTGTTAACAAGTGACATGCTGTTTTGCTTTGTATGTGACAAAATGCAAGTGGGCATGAAATTTGATCTGCCACAGGTGTTCACGTTGGACGTTAGCTGTCCACGTGCCTGATAAGAGAATGTTCAAAGCGTGGGAATCGCTGAATCAGTAAAACGTATGATGCAACTTGTCGGAATGATGTCACAACCAATAGATAGGCAAGAGCTGCAAACACCAGTGGTGGGAGGTGAAGGGAGGGAAAGGGGGAGGGGTAATGTATGAGAGAACACAGGTGGAAAGAGAAAGAAATATGTGGAGCTGAGGACTGTACACATAGAGCTATAGGTGGTGTACAACATGTGTGAATAAATAAATTAAAAATTGCACAGGTTCACACAACATAGACTGTATAATTGCCATGGCCAAGCACTCACATTAAGATCATTTACAAAATCATAAAATGAAAAATAAAAAATCTTGTTTTGGAAATATCGTTTTTCAACATACACAAAATAAATATATAAAAAATTTGTAAACAACAAAATGGAAAATCCATGGTCAAGCACTCACATTAATATTATTTACAAAATCATAAAATGAAAAATAGAAAATCTTGTTTTGGAAATATCGATTTTTTTCAACATACACAAAATAAATATATAAAAAATTTGTAAACAGCAAAATGGAAAATCCATGTTTCCATATAGACAAAATTTTAAAAACCTTAAACGGACATTTAAGAAAATATATGCAAATGGGAAATTGACAAATGTGTAAATATGAAAATGGAAAAATCCATGTTTCCATATCATGAAATTGAAAAACATCAAACTGTCATTTAAAAAAGTGCAAATGGAAAATTGACAAATTGCAATGTGTGAAATGTGAAATTGAACAAATGGCTATCATTATTTAAAAAAAGAAAAGAACATAGTGCTCTATGGTTGAGGTGTGAATCAACCCTCTCTACTTATTTGGACCACCCGAGACTGAGTAGACTAGTTTTAGTTATCATACCACTTTTAAAAGTTTGTGTTAAATCTAGGAATTGAACCCAAGAGCTTGTAGGGGAGATCCAAGGTTATAATATGTTAAACAGATAGCCTTGAATGTAGTGTGTGGTAGCTATATAGAAATGAGACGTTTCGCTCGGGGCAGGGAGGCATAGAGATCTGCATCAAACCAGTCAAAAGACTGACGACTCAAACAACAACATGTAGAGCTCACCAAAATAATGTTGTGTAACGGTAAATGTTAGTCAACGAACAGTAATGCATTACTAAAACCCATGACATGATACCTAAGAGCTTTTCTAAAATTATTTTAAAATGCCTTTAACCCTATATTAAACACCCAGTTCACAAGACTCATAACTGCAATGTTATGGTCAAACAAAACAAAATCCATATTTCAAAACAAACAAGTGGTTTAGTCAATGTATACTGGAAAAAGTTTTATAAACACTCAAGTCCACAAAAATAATTAAATTAGTAACAGTCAGGTTGACCGAGTGGTTATGGTGTTTGACTTAAGTTCAAATTTTCTGTACAAGAAAGCAAGGGTTCAAATCCCTTACCTGATATAACTATTGCCTCAACATGGCTTGACCACACTGTATTATTGTGTACTCGGTACACAAACCATAAATAGAGTGTATTGTTTAAGGTCACTCTCTTTGCGAACATAGTCAGAGAATGTTGATGGTTAACAATTGCATTAATAGTGGGACATAGGGATAGCAATTAAGAAAAACAGACAATACCCATACACTATTTTTATTTATTTAATGTAAGTACTTGTACAATAGTTATATACAAACTACAACTCTCTTTTGTCTATTACTATCTAGTCCTTTTCGATCCACTTGCATATCAAGGGCAGATGACTTTGTAGTTCAGCCCCTTCAAACAACAACACTACTTTTTGCATAGTCTGTGATGTTGATGACTCTTGATGCGTGGAAGATGGATACAACATAACTTTTACAACAGGGGTTAAACGTTGCTCAACAAACAATGCACTATTTTGAGTAGCAACATCTTTCTCTTGTACTAACTTTTTAGCATTCTGATGATTTTTTGTCAATACCATCAGTGTTTTGTCTGGAGCACTACATTGATGATCACTCACACTTAAAACCACACTATTTCTACTTTTCATATTGACTCGACATGTTGTTGACCTCTGTTTCGAGCATTGCCAGAATATTATTCCTTTTACATTTTGTCGTCTATAGTTATAAGAGTAGCCTTTATAGAGTACACGTTGTTTACCTCGGTTAGTTGGAGTAAGTTCCATAGTAGTAACTAACCTGTTAGTATGATTTGCACGCTACAAAGGTTATCTCGGTTCTGGTAATAGAATTATTTAGCGTTGGCTTTTATATTTAATATGTACAGTTTAAAGTGATAGAAAATTGGTAGAAACGTGGTAGCAAAGTGGTAGACAATTGGTAACATAGTGGTAGAAAAGTGGTATCAAAGTGGTAGAAAAGTGGTAGAAAAGTGGTAGAAAAGTGGCAGAAAAGTAGTAGAAAAGTGGTAGCAAAGTGGTAGAAAAGTGGTAGAAAACTGGCAGAAAAGTAGTAGAAAAGTGGTAGCAAAGTGGTAGAAAAGTGCTAGCAAACTAGAAAAGTGGTAGCAAAGTGGTAGAAAATATTACATGTATTGTTAAGAAATAGTTTAAGCGGTTACATGGATTCATTACACTATAATTTTAGCATCACGAAGCTCATTTTCTATATCCAAAAGTTCTTCCTCATATTTAGTATGACCAGCCTGTTTACAGGTATGCAAGTACTGAAGCCGCTGGATTAGCTTACTGGGATTGTTCCAGTAAACAAATTTAACAAATGAATTTTTTGGGTGTAAACCATTATCATCATCATCATCATTATCATCATAATCATCATCATCATCATCATGGTTATCATCATCAATATAATTATCATCAATATAATCATCATCACTATTACTATCTAATCCTTTTTGTTCATCTTGCAATGCAAAAACCTTTGGCATAGTTTGTGTTGTCTTTGATAGTGTTAGAGGTTTCTTAGACGTTAACGACTGTCCTAACATGTCTTTTTCAGGAGATAATAAATGCTCTTTAACAAACAAAGCACTATCTTGAGCCACACTATTTTTTTCTTGGTCTTGCTTTTTTACCTTGGTTAGAGTATTTTGTCCATTTAAATGAGTATTATTTTGAGATTTACAATGATGATCGATTGAAATAAGTATGTTGGAGCCTTTTGTCTTAACCATTCCTCGACACTTTTTAGATCGTTGTTTCGAACAGCACCAAATGACAGTTCCATTTTTATTGGTTCGTTTCACAATATATGAATATCCTTTATAGTATGCGTAAGGCTTACCATACCTAGTCACTGATACTTCCATGTCAACTGTCAAGCATAGACTAAGCTCTAGTAAAGTCAACTTGGTAATAAGAATACTAGTTTAATGTGAGAGCAAATATGGATCCAAAGATTTCAGGTAAAAGTGGAAGCAAATAAGCAAATATTAGAACCAAGAGTGGGGTTAAAAGTGGTCGCAAAGTGGTAGACCCATTACACAATAATTTCAGCATGAAGAAGCTCTTGTTCAATTTCTTTGATTTCCCAATCGTGACCGATATGCCCAGCTTGTCGTAAAGCATGCAATTGTCGAAGCCGTTGAATTAGCTAACTGGGTTTGTTCCAGTATACAAATTTAACAAATGGATTTTTAGGTGTAAACAAAGCACTACCATTATCATGATCATTATCATCATCATCATTATCATCATCATAATCACCATTATCATCATGACCATCATCACTGTTACTATATAGTCCTTTTTGATCCTCTTGCAATACCATTTTATTTATAGTCTGAGTTGATTTTGATAGTGTTGAAGGTTTCTTGGACGTTGACAATTGTCCTAACATGACGTTTTGAGGACATGATAAGTCCTTTTGAACAAACACTGCACTATCTTTAGCCGCAATATCGTTTTCTTGAACTTGCTTTTTAGCATTTTGATAATTGTTTGTAAACAGTAAGCGTGGTTCATTTCGAGCACTACATTGATGAACACTCACACTTAAAACCTTTCCATTTTTACTTTTCAGATTGCCTCGACATTTTGTAGACCTCTCTTTTGAGCATTGCCAGAATATTATTCCATTCACATTCTGGCGATTATAGTTATAGGAGTAGCCTTGATAGAGTGCACGTAGCCTACCTTTGTTGGTTGTAATAAGTTCCATAGTAGTAACTGACCTGTCAGTACGATGTTCACACTACAAAGATTACAATTGTTTTGCTGATGGAGTGACCTACCATAAGCTTATATATTGGCTTATGTGTTGGCTTTTTGTGTTGGCTTTTTGTGTTGGCTTTTCGTGTTGGCTTTTGTGTTGGCTTTTCGTGTTGGCTTTTTGTGTTGGCTTTTCATGTTGGCATTTTGTGTTGGCTTTTGTGTTGGCTTTTCGTGTAGGCTTTTTGTGTTGGCTTTTCATGTTGGCATTTCGTGTTGGCTTTTGTGTTGGCTTTTCGTGTTGGCTTTTTGTGTTGGCTTTTCGTGTTGGCATTTCGTGTTGGCTTTTCGTGTTGGCTTTTTGTATTGGCCTTTCATGTTGGCTTTTTGTATTGGCTTTTCGTGTTGGCTTTTTGTGAGGGCTTTTTGTGTTGGCTTTAGTATTGGCTTTTGTATTGGCTTATTTGACAAGTTATTTGTGTCAATGTATTTAGTGGATTTTTTTGTTGGTGTTGGAAAGTAGTTGAATGAGAGGGAATATTTAAAGACTTAACCTCAGCTCACTAACCTAACCTAACCTAACCTAACTTTACCTAACCTAACCTAACCTTTCAACTCTCACATATTAATTAAATTCTGTGCATAGTCGAGTTGGAACCCAAGACCTCAGGGGTAAAAAACAATTATTTTGACGGCTTATTTTGGTAACTATTTTAATGGCTAACCTAACTTTACCTAACCTAACCTAACCTCAGCTCACTTTGGATATTACTAGTAAGTGTTCATATCCTCTGCTAGGTAGCATGCTAGTAGTACAGGTAGTGCTCATATTTACCGCTAGGTAGCGGAAACATACTTTGCATGTTGCATGTGACACTTGTGAAGTTTAACTACATGCAAGACGTGCTTGTATAAGTTCTCTATTTAAACTCAATATACAATTAACCACTAAATGTTCAGAACTAACATGTATAGCCATGTTTAGGGTATATAGGAGACCCTTAGCAAGAAAGGCTGTCTAACCCACGAGTGTACAGCCTTGTCATACGCAGTAAGCACCTGTTGGCAGAAAACAACAACAACAACAATTTGAGAAAGCCAACAACATATCCATTAAGGTATTTAAAGGAAACAGTTTTTTGTTGGCTTTCTCAAATTGTTGTTGTTGTTGTTTTCTGCCAACAGGTGCTTACTGCGTATGACAAGGCTGTACACTCGTGGGTTAGACAGCCTTTCTTGCTAAGGGTCTCCTATATACCCTAAACATGGCTATACATGTTAGTTCTGAACATTTAGTGGTTAATTGTATATTGAGTTTAAATAGAGAACTTATACAAGCACGTCTTGCATGTGGTTAAACTTCACAAGTGTCACATGCAACATGCAAAGTATGTTTCCGCTACCTAGCGGTAAATATGAGCACTACCTGTACTACTAGCATGCTACCTAGCAGAGGATATGAACACTTACTAGTAATATCCAAAGTGAGCTGAGGTTAGGTTAGGTTAGGTAAAGTTAGGTTAGCCATTAAAATAGTTACCAAAATAAGCCGTCAAAAATAATTGTTTTTTACCCCTGAGGTCTTGGGTTCCAACTCGACTATGCACAGAATTTAATTAATATGTGAGAGTTGAAAGGTTAGGTTAGGTTAGGTAAAGTTAGGTTAGGTTAGGTTAGGTTAGTGAGCTGAGGTTAAGTCTTTAAATATTCCCTCTCATTCAACTACTTTCCAACACCAACAAAAAAATCCACTAAATACATTGACACAAATAACTTGTCAAATAAGCCAATACAAAAGCCAATACTAAAGCCAACACAAAAAGCCCTCACAAAAAGCCAACACGAAAAGCCAATACAAAAAGCCAACATGAAAGGCCAATACAAAAAAGCCAACACGAAAAGCCAACACGAAATGCCAACACGAAAAGCCAACACAAAAAGCCAACACGAAAAGCCAACACAAAAGCCAACACGAAATGCCAACATGAAAAGCCAACACAAAAAGCCAACACGAAAAGCCAACACAAAAGCCAACACAAAATGCCAACATGAAAAGCCAACACAAAAAGCCAACACGAAAAGCCAACACAAAAGCCAACACGAAAAGCCAACACAAAAAGCCAACACAAAAAGCCAACACTCCATCAGCAAAACAATTGTAATCTTTGTAGTGTGAACATCGTACTGACAGGTCAGTTACTACTATGGAACTTATTACAACCAACAAAGGTAGGCTACGTGCACTCTATCAAGGCTACTCCTATAACTATAATCGCCAGAATGTGAATGGAATAATATTCTGGCAATGCTCAAAAGAGAGGTCTACAAAATGTCGAGGCAATCTGAAAAGTAAAAATGGAAAGGTTTTAAGTGTGAGTGTTCATCAATGTAGTGCTCGAAATGAACCACGCTTACTGTTTACAAACAATTATCAAAATGCTAAAAAGCAAGTTCAAGAAAACGATATTGCGGCTAAAGATAGTGCAGTGTTTGTTCAAAAGGACTTATCATGTCCTCAAAACGTCATGTTAGGACAATTGTCAACGTCCAAGAAACCTTCAACACTATCAAAATCAACTCAGACTATAAATAAAATGGTATTGCAAGAGGATCAAAAAGGACTATATAGTAACAGTGATGATGGTCATGATGATAATGGTGATTATGATGATGATAATGATGATGATGATAATGATCATGATAATGGTAGTGCTTTGTTTACACCTAAAAATCCATTTGTTAAATTTGTATACTGGAACAAACCCAGTTAGCTAATTCAACGGCTTCGACAATTGCATGCTTTACGACAAGCTGGGCATATCGGTCACGATTGGGAAATCAAAGAAATTGAACAAGAGCTTCTTCATGCTGAAATTATTGTGTAATGGGTCTACCACTTTGCGACCACTTTTAACCCCACTCTTGGTTCTAATATTTGCTTATTTGCTTCCACTTTTACCTGAAATCTTTGGATCCATATTTGCTCTCACATTAAACTAGTATTCTTATTACCAAGTTGACTTTACTAGAGCTTAGTCTATGCTTGACAGTTGACATGGAAGTATCAGTGACTAGGTATGGTAAGCCTTACGCATACTATAAAGGATATTCATATATTGTGAAACGAACCAATAAAAATGGAACTGTTATTTGGTGCTGTTCGAAACAACGATCTAAAAAGTGTCGAGGAATGGTTAAGACAAAAGGCTCCAACATACTTATTTCAATCGATCATCATTGTAAATCTCAAAATAATACTCATTTAAATGGACAAAATACTCTAACCAAGGTAAAAAAGCAAGACCAAGAAAAAAATAGTGTGGCTCAAGATAGTGCTTTGTTTGTTAAAGAGCATTTATTATCTCCTGAAAAAGACATGTTAGGACAGTCGTTAACGTCTAAGAAACCTCTAACACTATCAAAGACAACACAAACTATGCCAAAGGTTTTTGCATTGCAAGATGAACAAAAAGGATTAGATAGTAATAGTGATGATGGTTATATTGATGATAATTATATTGATGATGATAACCATGATGATGATGATGATGATTATGATGATAATGATGATGATGATGATGATAATGGTTTACACCCAAAAAAATCATTTGTTAAATTTGTTTACTGGAACAATCCCAGTAAGCTAATCCAGCGGCTTCAGTACTTGCATACCTGTAAACAGGCTGGTCATACTAAATATGAGGAAGAACTTTTGGATATAGAAAATGAGCTTCGTGATGCTAAAATTATAGTGTAATGAATCCATGTAACCGCTTAAACTATTTCTTAACAATACATGTAATATTTTCTACCACTTTGCTACCACTTTTCTAGTTTGCTAGCACTTTTCTACCACTTTGCTACCACTTTTCTACTACTTTTCTGCCAGTTTTCTACCACTTTTCTACCACTTTGCTACCACTTTTCTACTACTTTTCTGCCACTTTTCTACCACTTTTCTACCACTTTTCTACCACTTTGATACCACTTTTCTACCACTATGTTACCAATTGTCTACCACTTTGCTACCACGTTTCTACCAATTTTCTATCACTTTAAACTGTACATATTAAATATAAAAGCCAACGCTAAATAATTCTATTACCAGAACCGAGATAACCTTTGTAGCGTGCAAATCATACTAACAGGTTAGTTACTACTATGGAACTTACTCCAACTAACCGAGGTAAACAACGTGTACTCTATAAAGGCTACTCTTATAACTATAGACGACAAAATGTAAAAGGAATAATATTCTGGCAATGCTCGAAACAGAGGTCAACAACATATCGAGTCAATATGAAAAGTAGAAATAGTGTGGTTTTAAGTGTGAGTGATCATCAATGTAGTGCTCCAGACAAAACACTGATGGTATTGACAAAAAATCATCAGAATGCTAAAAAGTTAGTACAAGAGAAAGATGTTGCTACTCAAAATAGTGCATTGTTTGTTGAGCAACGTTTAACCCCTGTCGTAAAAGTTATGTTGTATCCATCTTCCACGCATCAAGAGTCATCAACATCACAGACTATGCAAAAAGTAGTTTTTTGTTTGAAGGGGCTGAACTACAAAGTCATCTGCCCTTGATATGCAAGTGGATCGAAAAGGACTAGATAGTAATAGACAAAAGAGAGTTGTAGTTTGTATATAACTATTGTACAAGTACTTACATTAAATAAATAAAAATAGTGTATGGGTATTGTCTGTTTTTCTTAATTGCTATCCCTATGTCCCACTATTAATGCAATTGTTAACCATCAACATTCTCTGACTATGTTCGCAAAGAGAGTGACCTTAAACAATACACTCTATTTATGGTTTGTGTACCGAGTACACAATAATACAGTGTGGTCAAGCCATGTTGAGGCAATAGTTATATCAGGTAAGGGATTCGAACCCTTGCTTTCTTGTACAGAAAATTTGAACTTAAGTCAAACACCATAACCACTCGGTCAACCTGACTGTTACTAATTTAATTATTTTTGTGGACTTGAGTGTTTATAAAACTTTTTCCAGTATACATTGACTAAACCACTTGTTTGTTTTGAAATATAGATTTTGTTTTGTTTGACCATAACATTGCAGTTATGAGTCTTGTGAACTGGGTGTTTAATATAGGGTTAAAGGCATTTTAAAATAATTTTAGAAAAGCTCTTAGGTATCATGTCATGGGTTTTAGTAATGCATTACTGTTCGTTGACTAACATTTACCGTTACACAACATTATTTTGGTGAGCTCTACATGTTGTTGTTTGAGTCGTCAGTCTTTTGACTGGTTTGATGCAGATCTCTATGCCTCCCTGCCCCGAGCGAAACGTCTCATTTCTATATAGCTACCACACACTACATTCAAGGCTATCTGTTTAACATATTATAACCTTGGATCTCCCCTACAAGCTCTTGGGTTCAATTCCTAGATTTAGCACAAACTTTTAAAAGTGGTATGATAACTAAAACTAGTCTACTCAGTCTCGGGTGGTCCAAATAAGTAGAGAGGGTTGATTCACACCTCAACCATAGAGCACTATGTTCTTTTCTTTTTTTAAATAATGATAGCCATTTGTTCAATTTCACATTTCACACATTGCAATTTGTCAATTTTCCATTTGCACTTTTTTAAATGACAGTTTGATGTTTTTCAATTTCATGATATGGAAACATGGATTTTTCCATTTTCATATTTACACATTTGTCAATTTCCCATTTGCATATATTTTCTTAAATGTCCGTTTAAGGTTTTTAAAATTTTGTCTATATGGAAACATGGATTTTCCATTTTGCTGTTTACAAATTTTTTATATATTTATTTTGTGTATGTTGAAAAAAATCGATATTTCCAAAACAAGATTTTCTATTTTTCATTTTATGATTTTGTAAATAATATTAATGTGAGTGCTTGACCATGGATTTTCCATTTTGTTGTTTACAAATTTTTTATATATTTATTTTGTGTATGTTGAAAAACGATATTTCCAAAACAAGATTTTTTATTTTTCATTTTATGATTTTGTAAATGATCTTAATGTGAGTGCTTGGCCATGGCAATAATACAGTCTATGTTGTGTGAACCTGTGCAATTTTTAATTTATTTATTCACACATGTTGTACACCACCTATAGCTCTATGTGTACAGTCCTCAGCTCCACATATTTCTTTCTCTTTCCACCTGTGTTCTCTCATACATTACCCCTCCCCCTTTCCCTCCCTTCACCTCCCACCACTGGTGTTTGCAGCTCTTGCCTATCTATTGGTTGTGACATCATTCCGACAAGTTGCATCATACTTTTTACTGATTCAGCGATTCCCACGCTTTGAACATTCTCTTATCAGGCACGTGGACAGCTAACGTCCAACGTGAACACCTGTGGCAGATCAAATTTCATGCCAACTTGCATTTTGTCACATACAAAGCAAAACAGCATGTCACTTGTTAACAGTTATCGCGCACGTGGACAGCTAACACCCAAAGTGAACACCTGTGGTAGATCAAATTTCACCTGAACTTGCATTTTGTCACGTACGAAGCAAGACAGGATGTCACTGGTTTAGCCCTCATGTGGTTTCACACATGTGTATGCATGCATTTCGCATTTCCCTGCCACCACTATGGTCAGATTATTTCACCTTCAAGCGTCACCTGTTGTCAAGTCAGATCGGCGCCTTCCAATAAGCTCAAATGACATTCACCTCCTGCTCCTCTGCAAGTTGGTTTTCTCTACTCGCTTCGATCAACATAGAACCAAGTTCTCATCACCGTTTACACGTTAAAGGTAAAATGTGTGAAAAAACGCACCCTCGCTCTGTCATAAACCGGCCCGTCGAAATAGCGATTGTTCTATTAAGCATGGTCCTTGTGGTTAGCGACAGGTTCGTTGAAACACACACACACACACCCAGCTGTATCGTCTCTCTCAACCGCCACGCTTCATGGACATTATAAACAGGTAAAGAAAAAGAAAACGTTTTTTCAACATGTATGGCGTTAGGCCCTTTGTGAATTATTTTTTGGAAAAAAATATCTACCACATTTGAAAGGGGGCGTTAGCCCGAGTCCTAGGACACCTCGTACACGTCTCTAGCGTTATTGGTTCGTGAAATATCGGCAAAAATCACAAAAAACACTTGTTTACCCCAAAATCGCGTTTCCAAAATTTTAAAAAATTACAACGAGTGGTCAATAGCAAAAGAACGTCTGCCCGAATCCTTGGACCCATCGTACATGCCTCTAGCGTTATTGCTTCGTGAAATATCGGCAAAATCACAAAAACACGTGTTTACCCCAAAATCGAGTTTCCCAAATTTTTTAAAATTACAATGAGTGGTCCATAGCAAAGAGGACATCACCCCGAGTACTTGGACCTGTCGAACACACCTCTAGCATGATTGGTTCGCGAAATATTAAAAGCACATGACCTTTTAGTTTTGGTCTTTTCATTAAATTAAGAGCCTATAGGAAAGTAGGGGGCATCACTACGAGTGCTAGGACACCCTGTATGTTCAAATCCGACCATTGGTTAGCGAGATATCAGCTTCGGGGCAAATACGAGGAGGGCTCAATAAGTTAGTAGACAGCTTTCCCCTTACCACACTACTTACAAAACACAAATGTTTGCTCTAGCGACTTGAAATTTATTTTGGGGGTAGAGGGCATAGGTACCTTTCATTTATGTCAAATAAACGTTTTTGTCGAGTTCCTAGTTTCCAAAATATAGAATTTTCAAAATTCGAGTGTTTTCAAAAAAATATAAAAAATAAAAAAGTTTTATTACAAAAAATAACGGTCATAAAGACCATTCGTTTGAGCTATGGCACAACGTTCTATCATTTTTGGTTTTCAAACTATCACCAACTTTCGAAAACAAAAAATTCAAAGAAATTTTGAAAAATATAATACATGGTCAATAGGAAAGAGGACGTCAGCTCGAGTTCAACGACACCTCATATGTCAACATCCGACCATGGGTTCGCGAGATATCAACAAATATTACATGGCTGAGGCTTAGTAGTAACGACATGTATGTTCTGAAGTGGGGCAGAACACCCACTACTCCCCTACTGATTTCAACCATCACAAAAGGGTACGGTAATAAAAATATATTTCCATAACAATTTTTTCTTTCTGGACATGTGATGAAGTCGTAATTATAAAATAACAAATACTCTTGTACATTCCTCCCGTCATGCATGTCGTTGAAGGGCCGGCTATCACTCCTTCCTCTCAACCATACGTCACATTCCCACAAAGCAACAGTCGCGATGCTGGCGCACCCTTTTCCTTCCAATAAATATTTTCCAAACTATACATATCGGGTATAGTATATGAAACACATACTGCTATTACATTTAGTTGACAAGTATCATACTGGTACAACACACATCTGTTCCCAGAATTTCAGCCATATATGCTCAAATTTCCCAAGCATATATTCCTAGTAGCAATAATGCTATAGGATTATTTTATCAGTTGTACAGCTACAGGCAGTTTCCCTAAAGATAACGGCTGGCTGCGTGGCTCAGCGGTAACGTTCTCGCTTGCTGGGCCCACGGTTGCAGGATTGAATCCTGGCGCAGTAACCTGGCATTTGAGGGAGCACAAATGCGAGGGAGCCAAGTCAGTTGATTTACTGGCACATTAAAGACCCCGGTGTCTCTAAAAGCCAGAGTACTGTAGTTAAAATGGACGTGAAACCAATAACATTATTATATCTAGAGATAATAACCTTCCATATCAAAACAATGTCACATACCCCACACTGAACACTGCCGCTGTTATGGATATACCATTAATACACAGTACACATGCAGTGATTACACACACCTTTTGGTTGTATCACCAACACCCAAATAGCCTACATGGGAGTTATTCATGAAGCATACAGACACCAACTAGTAAGGAACAGGAGTCCAGAAGTTGTATGTATTCATGTGATTGCATACAACACACACCACACAGCTCAGGGGAATAATGTATATACAGAGAGCATGGTGCAGTTGCAATGGATGGCGATATGGAAAAGTAAATATTTGTGGAGAAATACCATGGCATATGTTATATCGTGGGAGATACAAGATAAATAACACACACTTGTTAATATAAATCAACGGTTTATTTAACACTAGTTGATACACAAGGTTACACAAGGTGGACGTAACTTGAGCGGTCCAGATCGGAACTAGCGCGGAACTAGCGTCTACAGTCTGCAGGTGCATATATACATAGTAGTCCAAGTATGGAGTGAGGGGATGGAAGGTTCCAGATTCGAATGTTCCAGATTGGAATGTTCTGGGCATAGCAACTAGAATGTTCGCGTTATCTCAAGTAAATACACAACCTTTCCTCCCTCTTTTAAATGGATGATTTAGGAAATTTAATCAGGAGAGAATCCCAATGGTGGTCGGCGTTGGCGAGTACTCCTGCGGGGAATAAAAGGGGTCTGGGAAATAGGTGGTGCCCTGTTTACAGGTGTAGCTGCTGTGGCTGGTTGTGTTTGGACTGTTGCTGGTGTCTCGGTGAAGCGAACTCGTTTCAGCCTCGGTCGCTCATTGGTTGGTTGTTGATCGTTGATTGATTCTTGATCGTTGCCCAAGTTGGTTTTGCCTTTGTTGGTGCCGGCAAACGATCTGATCTGATCAATGTGGCGCTTGAATCGTTTTCTCTGGTAGTTGATCTCGTAGTGAAGATCACCAGTTCCAGGGAGCGACTTGTCCAGCTTGGTATTGCCAGACAGGAAATAGTCTTTCTGTCCAGGTTCCAGAGTGCGGAATGTTGAGCTCACTTCAGCTCGTTGTTTTTCTGTAACCTTCGTGTGGACGTCATCAGGTCTGGTCAAGTTGAGTCTCGTGCGGAGATCTTGTCCCAAGAAAAGCTGTGCTGGAGATTGGCCAGTGGTGGAGTGTAGAGCCTTGCGGAATTGACGGAGGAACTCGTTCAGATTGGCGCGGAGCGTTCCCTTAGTTGTCTTCATCGCATAGAGGGCGTCCTTCACCATTTGAACATAACGTTCAGCTTGGCCATTGGTTGAGGGATGGTATGGTACTGTCAACTTGTGATATTTCACACCAATGTTTCTTAGGAAGGTCTTGGACTCGTCTGAGACGAATTGTCTTCCGTTGTCCGAGACGACAGTGACTGGCACGCCATAGGCCGTGAACAGGTCATCCATTATGGAAATTGTTGCGACTGATGTTGTTGATGTTATGGGTTTGACCTCGAGCCACTTGTTGTATGCGTCGACAACAATGAGCAGCATGGTGTCAGCCACTGGGCCCGCGTAGTCAATGTGGATCCGTTCCCATGGTGCCTTCAGGCATTCCCAGTGGTGATCTCGGAACTTGCGTGGCGCATGCGCATGAGCTGCGCACACGGCGCAAGCCATGGCAAGAGACTCGATGTCGTTGTCGATTCCAGGCCAGAACACAAAGGAACGTGCCATACCTTTCATCTTGACTATCCCCAGGTGAGCTGCGTGCAGGTCGTTGAGGATAGCATCTCGCAGTGAAGGAGGGACGACAACTCGGTGCTCGAACCACAGACAGTTTGCGGCGAGGGTGTACTTCGCTTCTGGTGCCTTGTAATGCTGGCGGGTGAGGTCTTGCCCTGCTTCGATGATCTGGTCAATTTTGCCCAGATGTGGATATTTCCAGGTCTCGCGTGCAATTGCTTCTGCCCTGACTGGTACCTGTTGCATCTGATGGACTGTAAATAGTCAAAATCATCAAAACTGTCCATCTCTTCCTCCTGTGGAGAAAAAGAGTTTCTGATGAGGTTAACTGTTGTTGGCAGGTGAGCTCGGGAGCAGTAGTCAGCGTTGGCGTTGGCTTTGGATGTCTTGAAGATGACGTCGTAGTCATCTAGGTAGTCGGCATAATTGGCCATGCGACTGATGCACAGGACCGGTAAAGACTTCTCGGAGTGCAGGATCTGTGTGAGAGGCTTGTGATCGGTGATGAGAGTAATGTGGCGAGCATACAGATAATTAGAAAACATCTGCACAGCCCACACGATGGCCAGCGCTTCCTTGTCGACCTGAGGGTACCTTTGCTCCGTTGCTGTCATCGTTCGGCTGGCGTAAGCGATTGGACATTCTTGCCCGTTGCTGAGCCGGTGTGACAGTAATGCGCCCAGGCCGGTCTTGCTGGCGTCCGTGGCCAACAGGAGTGGTAACGCTGGGTCATACTGCATGAGTGTCAGGGACGAGGTTAGGGCGTTCTTGATGTCTTTGTATGCCCTGTCGCCCTCTGGTATCCAGATGAGAGGGTCCTTGAGCAACATGTCCCTAATTGGTCTGTCTCTGGTGGACAAATCAGGGATGAACGAGCTGTAGTAGGTTGCTTTACCAAGGAACAGTTGGAATTCTTCTGGTGTAGTCGGTTTCGGTGCATCACGTACAGCTCGGATGTGTGCATCAGACTTGCCTGACGCATCGATTTTGTGCCCAAGGGCTTCCAGGGATGTTTGAGCGAAAAGCATTTGGCTCGGTTGAGCTTGAGGTTGTGTTTCCGAAACCGTTCCAGAGTGGTGCCGAGGGCCTGCATCGGATTTTCAAAGCTATCAGTAAAAACTATACTGTCATCGAAAAAACTTACGACGTTTGGGAGACCTTGCAGGACTGTGTCCTTTCGCCGCTGTCAGATAGTGGGGATGTTAGCTGCTCCATATAGTGTTCGCGTTGGGCGGATCAGACCGTGAGTTGTGGTGTTAAGCGTGAGAGCATGGCTGAACTCATCGTCGACCTCGAGATGAGTGTACGCGTCGGTGATGTCCAGGTGGCAGAAGAGAATGGTTGAACTGATATTCCACCTTGGGAATCGGATGTTCATCGATGATGATGATGATCCGCGGGTTGAGAGTAGGCTTGTAGTTGGCTGTGATCCTCAGTTTGCCATTCTTCTTGGCGACGACGTGCGTTGTCGATGCCCACTCAGAATAGCCCATTCTTTTGTAGAAGGCAGATGCAATTTTCTCGTCGATTTCCTTGGCGTAGGCATCGCTGAGGGCAACTGGTACGTCTCGAGTTCGGGCGAAAGCAGGTGTGGGTCCAGCCTTCAGGTGCATCTTCGCTGGGGGACCTGAGACCTTCTGGGGGTGTCGCTGAACACATCCTGGTAGCGAGATAGAATGTTGTTGAACTGTTTCTGTTGTTCCAAGGTTCCAAGGCCTGTTTGTCTGAGAGCTTGTGGATTGGGTCGGATTTTCTGAAGAGGTGACCAAAGTCGATCTCCCGTAAAAACTTCGAAATCCACTCTTGGCCAAAGAGCGATTCGACTTCATTGTCAACCACGTCGAGATTCAGGTTCCTGGTTCCGATAGTAGTACACACTGACGTTTTGCCAATGCATTTGATCGGATGGCCAGTGTAACTGACGAAGTTACGATCGTTTCTCTGCAACACAAAACCTGGTTTGGTCATACTTAGCTTTGATTTGCTCATGGTTGAGCAGGGGGCGCCGTTGTCGAGTTCCATTTTGACGTTGGTTCCCTCTATGCTGACATCAACCAGTGGCTTAGGTGCTGCGTTTACCGATCCGATGACCTCGATTTTGCTGAGGTACTCCACGACATCGAGGTTCTCTGCTGGAAGATCTTCTTCAGTCACGTGTTTTGTTGTTCGATGTTTCCTGGATTTCGATCATCAAACTTTTCCGATGTGACCTTTCTTGCCACACTTCAGGCACTCGGCGTTCAGGAACCTGCACTGACTGCGAGGGTGAGCTTCACCACACCCTGCACATGTTCATTGGTTGTCCTGGGATGCACTTCGGTTTGCCTGGTGTGGCCCTTGGTGCTGCCTGGTTAGATTGTAAGACCCCTGATTTCGATGAGCTGACTTGCTGCGTGGCGGCTGTTGGTTGCTGTTCTTTCTGGCCGGAGGCTTCTCGTATCCAATCCAATTGGTTGATACAGACTTAGCGGCAGCTGTTTTGACCTCGTCGGCGGTGGTGCGAGTAGCTTCGAGTGTGTGCACGATTTCATATGCCGCAGTGAAGTTCTCTGGTTGTTTTGCAATAATCTCGTCGCACATTTCTCGTGATTCCAACCCTGCGAGCATTTGTTCAGTTAACATGCGATCAAGGAATGTGTCATACTCACAAAACGTTGCAGCCTGCCGCCGTCTTAAGGTGAAGCTAGCGGTGGTTTCTCCTTGCTTCTGCATTACACTCCGAAATTTGATGCTCTCAGCAAACTTGTAGCGTGTGGCGTCGAAATGGCCTTTCAGATTAGATTGAATCTCACTGTATGACAGAGTTTCCGGATCATCAGGACTCACCAGGATCTTCGGGGCATCATTGAGTTCAGAACCCATGTTATCCCGTGCAAAGTGTGCATGCTGATCCGCGGGTACCTTGCTCAGGTTGAGCGCCCAGGTAATGCGGATGAAATAGTCGGCTACAGTTGTCCCGTCGGTTGCACGATACGGTTGTATTGTGAACTGTGGCGGTCAAGGCTGTGATGATGATGTTGTTGACCTTGTTGTCTGTCGGATAGCGTCGGCGATGATTGCCGAGAATTGTTGGAGTTGCTCAGAGGTTAAGTCCGGCATGGTGAAGATGAGTAGAGAATAGTATTTCTAACACGCACTGCGATGAACTTAGTTCGGTGCACACACTTGCGTTGAGGTTAGAAAGTTCACTCGGTTTCACAACGTTATTTATCTTATCCCACTTCTGACACCACTGTTATATCGTGGGAGATACAAGATAAATAACCCACACTTGTTAATACAATTCAACGGTTTATTTAACACTAGTTGATACACAAGGTTACACAAGGTAGACGTAACTTGAGCGGTCCAGATCGGAACTAGCGTGGAACTAGCGCGGAACTAGCTTCTACAGTCTGCGGGTGCATATATACATAGTAGTCCAAGTATGGAGTGAGGGGATGGAAGGTTCCAGATTGGAATGTTCAGGGCATAGCAACTAGAATGTTCGCGTTATCTCAAGTAAATACACAACAGCATAGCGAAAATTGCATGCTAAATGCTGTGATAAATAAGCGGTAATCAAGAAGCCCTACACTCAGGTGTTACTCAGTAGTAGGTAGTGACATATATTCCTAGCAATGGGTTTCGCAGCATGTATGGCCACAACCTCGGTGAGGTGTACCGTACCAACTGATAATCCCAACCATGCACTGAGGTGAAATTCTTTCACTAGAATGAGATGGCTGTAATGAATTACCGTATGTCAAATATGAATTTGTTCCAAAATATTAAAGCAACCAATAACCCAGTGCTATTCAGCACCTAGAACAAATACTAGGTACTAAACTTCATTGTCATGCACAGGAATACGAGTACGATGCTAACTTTCTTACATACTTTGGGTGGTCAAGGTAAGAGAACTTTAACCCTCAATGTAACAAAAATCACCCTACGTTGCCAGAACAACCCTTGTTCGCTCAGCTACAAAATACATGTTAGCAGGCTCCACCATCATATTAGGAGGTGCAATTTGACAAGCTACATGCATAAAATGATGATTGCTAACACAGTAAGACTGAAACCTACAATGAAGCACCACTCGAAAGGAGCTACAGACTACGTACTCTACTGAATGTAGTCCTACTGTACTCCTAAGCTTTTACATACAACAATGTACAGTAGTAGGCCTACACATTGCAGGCTTAGGCTAAGCATAATAGAAAACCAGACGGAAGATAACAAAGTAGTTAATAAGGCCTGCTATTATTTTGCTGGAGGGTATCTGTATCTGTATCTTCTAGTAAGTACACAAACAATATTAGCGTAACATATATTTCTAGAGCCAACAAACATTCTTTTTCGACTTCATTTCGACTTTTTCACCCATGCCTAGGATTGTACCAATCTTGACCTTATTCCCTGACCCATATGTCACCATATGTCACAGCCATGCGGAGTGTATGTCAAAATAGGGCCAGGATCCAAACCTGGGTGCTTCGATCACAAGTCACTTTGTATCTTTAATACTGCACTTGATGTACTTGAATGAGATAGCTGCATGCATTCTCTGCTAATATTGGCATAGATAGGAAAATTATGGACATGGGTACCGCATTTCAAACTACTTCAGATCCATTAAACTTAACTAAACTAAAGCTGATCCTGCACATTTACAAAGACTTGACAGAAGTCTTCAGCAAGATGAAAAAATTTGTTTTGCACATTTGTCAGGAATAAATTACATTATATACATATATAAGGGAAGAATTGTACACAATGTACAAGACTATATCGTACGTATATTCGGATTATTACACGAAAAACAAACAAATAAAAATAAATCCGTAAATTTTGATTACTGTATAATTATACCGACTGAAACTATGAGCAAGAATTACACCTTAGCAATTTATACCTGCCCTACATATAAATTATGTTGTCCCACGTTTACAGCGAACGTAGCTGCCGCCAATTCTAATAACAGCGCTTGTCACTCTTTATCCAATTTAGTAATGGATCCAACATAATAGAGATTACGTAACTAAAATGGAGTATACTGCAACAGTTGTCGAAAACCGGGCCCAAGCAGCAAACAATAGCACATGGCGGCCTTTGTTTTGGTTCAAAACGGTCCATAAGAGTTTCCAACGCCTGGTGTGGACTGTTAGGTAAATCTGTGATTCGTTAAATGCAGGAAGATTGCGCCATTCTTTGGGCTCAAACTTAACGCACATGGCATCGCCGTGTGTTATTCTCAAACCGTGATGTTGGTAGAATTGGCAACGTTTAGTAGAGTCCGTAAGTTCTATAAACACGTAAGACCACATGCTAAGTTTTATTCATAAATATCGTTTATTTTGATATGAAAGCATCTAAAAACAGTTCGTACTAACTATTTCAACACCCGTGAAATTCCTCGTGGCAAATCAGACTTGCTGAAAGTTGTAGAAGTGAGTATTTACCGTATTAAGTTGTATGTGTAACCAATACCTACTAATGAATGTAACCAACAAATTCTTCACTAATATTTCATTGAACTCTTTCAAATGCCTAGGAAGTGTTTTGTGCCTGGCTGTAAGTCAAGTTATGGCAGCACTATTAAAATAACTGGTTATATCACTACGTTTTGATCTCTACAGCGAAGTGGACTTTCAATGCCTAGTAATTTAGTTTTGGTATATATCTTCATATGGCCTCTATTGTGCCCGTTAGCCCGAAGACCAACGCCCACATATGCGAGAATCTCGAAAACAGTTGAGCACGAGACTCGGAAAACTCAGGGAAACGGGGTATGGGCAAAGGTACTAACTTAATTCGAGATTCCCTCCTGAATATAAGTAGGATGAAAAATAACACACAAGATACATAAAACCTTTCCACTTTTATTAAAATATTAAAAGCGAAAATACAAAACACTCCTGCCTAGCATCTCCAGGGTAGATAAAATGCTTAGTCTCTTACCCCGAGATACTACAAAACTAAGTAAATGTATGTTATTTAGGATAAGAAAGTCCTATACACTAATCAGTGTTCAATCGTGTCCTTTCTCACATTGTAAATTATTATCACTTTTCAATATCATCACTTTCAGATTTTTCACACGGGTAGATTCGTAGCACTTTTCTGAATTATTTAATTTTTTTATTTATCACATTAGGTTGTCAAAATTGAGTAGAATCAAATTTACACTCAGTAAATGAAGCATAAAGATGAATAACCACTCTCAATTTGATTCAGGATTTGTTATCACATATTAGTTCACCTTGAACTGATTATAGAAAATTAAGCTCATACAAACAATAAGACTCTTTACAACTCATATGGGAAGCTATTTCGAGATCTAATTTAGGAACCAGACGATTATACTATGCGCTCCGGCTCCTTCAACATGTACTTTCTCATAAATACTACAATAATTCCATTTTTCTGACCTATGCTGTAATACAAAACAAAACACTCAAGTCATCCATGATTGAGGCCAATTAATATCCATATCCATGTCTTCGACATGTTCATTTTTAACCTGGCGGCTTATACCTGCCTTTACCAATGTGGGACTTACGCCTGCAATCCACTGGCTTTGCCTGGGCGATCTCTCCTACCTTTACACATTCATTGCAAAATAAGAATTACGTTCAAATGAACGCCCATATAACTCCATTCAATTTCTGTGAAGATTAGATTTTATAAATTTATGACTGAAAATCAAACTTGAGATTCCTACTATTATTATTATCATAGGCTGATATGATCTTGATCCTATTGAAATGAAAATCCACAGCCTGCTTCCAGTCTCCGACCGGGTCAGGAATGGAATGAATGAAGCCCCTAGCTAGCGGCGAGGATATGGACTGTGCCGGCTGCCGAGGCCTGACGCACACCTCTGGGGCAATGATTAGATGAATGACCGATGAAATGAAGTGATAGTGGAGAGTGTTGCTGGAATGAAATTTTGACAGGGAAAACCGGAGTACCCGGAGAAAAACCTGTCTGCCTCCGTTTTGTCCAGCACAGATCTCACATAGAGTGACCGGGATTTGAACCACGGACCCAGCGGTGAGAGGCCGGCGTGCTGCCGCCTAAGCCACGGAGGCTTGATCTTGATCCTATTATTTAATCAATTTAATTTATTTAATCTCCTCTCATTGTTCCATGACCAAAATATATCAAAACTCCACTCAAATCTTTTCACATTTCATTATGACCAAAATAAGTAAAAGGTTCACTCAAATATGCTTACATTTCACTATGGCCACTATTTAAGGCATCTATTCACAAAATATTACTTGAAAAATCATTAAAAATGTATCCCATTTATTATTATTATTATTATTATTGTTATTATCCAACTGGATTATTATTTTTATTATCATAAACCACCTTGATTATTATCATTATTAACTGGGAAAGAATCACGAGTCACATTCAACCTTGCAATGCACAAGTTGCACTCGGCATAAAATCTAGAATTGTATGTATGTTTACCCCTTATTATTCCCGTTTTACCTACGGGGTCGGGGATGAGATGCGATGGAAATCTTTGTGGCGGATGATTTTTACGGCCGGATGCCCTTCCTGACACCAACCTCATGAGAGGAGTTAATGAGAGATGAAATGAATGATGGTGAATGAAACTTGGCAAGGATGTGGAAGGAAGCGGCCGTGGCCTGTCAGAAGGTACCGTCCCAGCATTTGCCTGGAGTTGAAAATGGGGAAACCACGAAAAACCATTTCAAGGACGGCCGACGGTGGGGCTCGAACCCACGCGTCTACCGAGTCAGCAGAGAGCTTGGCCCCATGACCTAACGCAGCGCTTTAGCGAGCGCAGCCACTACTGTCGGTGGCAGAAAATCTAGAATATCTATCAGATTATCAACATTTACCTAGAAAGAAAAATCTGAACTTCTCAAATCACTGGCTAATAACACGTAGAAAAATACGCTAACTGAAACTAAAGAATTACGCCAGTAAGCATGACCTGAACTAAACATAACTAAAGGTTGGAAATACACATGACTCTACTTAAGACTAGACTACCAATAAAAGATCTGGTCTTACTTCATTCTGATATGATGGTCTTGGACTGCCTCTTTTATGGCGGTGAAAACCCACGTTCCTGTGCCTTTCCATGAGGTGTGGCTCCACTACTCCCTAGATCGAATGGCGGCAGTCTGCATTGGTGTCCCACCATGTGGTTCCTGTCCTCCAGAAATGGGCCTTCGGTCGTCTTCTTCCTCTCTTCCCTCTTCTTCTCTTCCTTCTTCTTCTCTTCCTTCTTCTTTCCATTTAACCCACCGCTAGTATATAGTGCATGTTCTTTCTCATGTTCTCGAGAAAATCGGCAATGTTCATTCGATGATCAAATTGTTCCGCACTCATGTTAAATCTCGTAGTTAACTGGCACACTTAATTTCCCTTGCATACACTGGATAAAATTATCGTAGGCCAATAATTCATCAGATATCACCATAAGCGTCCACAGCAACGAAAACAGTACAATTTATTGCTAACGTCGAAACCTCATTTCACGGTGCTTCTCCCTTCATAAAAATACTTCGAACATTATGTGCAAGTATTTTATTATAAGCTCATTCTCAAATATGACCGTTTTCAAACTGTATTTATCAAAGCATTGGATCCATCCAATGGTCATCAGTCCACTGCACTTTGATAACAATAGTAACTTCACTTGTGAAATACTTCGAACTTATGCGAAAGCCTATCACTATAATCTCATCTTCAAGAATTATCATTGTCAAACTGTTACAGCATAAAATACAATCACGGGTCATCAGTACACTGCACATCAATAGTCATAACAACTTCACTCGAAACACAGTGAAAAATATCCTACGACTTTTTGAAACTTATTCTATCACTCACTTGTATGGCGAAAATTCCACACTCATTCCTTCGTTCTGCATGAACACAATGTTCTCGAATAGTCTAAGTTCCACGACCCGACAACACTTCGCGTAGCGTAACGTTCCAACTCGGCGGACTGTATATTCACGACACACTATAACAGGGTAACATTCCCAATCGCAGGATCAGCACAGCTCAGCTGCCCCTGCAGTTTTTTTGGGGGAGGGGGGGGGGGGGGCGAAAAGGTACCCGCACCTCCCGCGTGACACCCGACCTTACTACTGGTGCCTCCGACATGCAGTTAGTCTACGATAGTAGAAGAGAAAGCATAGGGGATTGGATAAAAGGAATGTCTTTTAGGACTTAGTGCCTGTCCCATCGCGGTCGCGATCTACCAGGCATAATTTGTAGATATTAACATAGGTATATGTTTATATATGAGCACATATACATATGTACTCATATATAAGGGTAAGATTGTAGGGCCAGGGAAAACCGCATAGGCAGAAAGGAAAGATTGCCTACACGTAAAACCTGGCGGCTTGGTTATTGCCACATGCAAGGATAATGTGGGTATGGAAATGAGTAGGTTTTGTTAGTACGGGAGGTGTATCATGCAACAGTTGCATAATCCGTTTCCTCACCGAGATTAGTATTTGTGGGAATCAGTTGGCTTGGCACTGCTGGGACTAGCGCGTCCGCAATGGCGGACGAACTGCACTTCCGGGGTTAGGTTCGGAGCACAGTCCGCCCGCCTAGAGCGTCCTAGTACCAAGTCTCCGTGATCCGGAGAGGGGAGCCACGCCTGCGAACAGGGGCTTCTTCTCTCGTGTCCTGGACATAGCTGATGGTTGTTATCAATCACTCCGCCGCTGCATACACTCGTCCTGAAACTATAAGCTAATGATTATTAATAGTCCTCCCCTTGGCTATCCTTTCGGCAAGCCAGGGGAAGGGTTTTTAAAACAAATGTTTTTTTTTTTTGCCTTAAATAAACTTAAGCTGAAACAAAGAAACAAACTGAAACAGAGAGTCAGACGTGCACATGGACATAGACAATTAGTTGCTACACATAAATATATACACTTCATGTATGCAGCAAGGGGAGTGCGTGCGGCCGCCTTGGTTGGCCTGAGCCGTTACCAAGGACTTCCTTGGGAATGTGGAGTTGGGGTTATCCATGGGAGAATTCCATGGGATGTGTATTTTGGGGGTGACATTTGTATTATATGTCCCTGGGGGTTAGTGCCGCTTTGCGCTACTCATAGCACCTACCTTTCCTGACTTTACCTGAAGAGAATGTGTCGAGGGGTAGGGTATTTGCTATTTCGGCCCATATCGTGTCGGCCGAGGGCTCTTACGAGTGGGTTTGCCGAATAGCGCCTGGAGCGTTGTGACCTTAGTGCAAGTTGTCGCACAAAGGCTTTGATGCTTGGCGTATTTGTTATGCGTTCTAGCTCCCGAGTGGGTGTGTCCCGCGGGAGCTTTTGTGCTAACCGCAAGCATTTGTTTTGGATCATCTGCAGCTTTTTGAGGTTCGACTTAGCTGTGTAACCCCATACAGGGCTGGCGTACATAATAATTGGCCTTATGAGGGCTTTATACATGTTTACGCCCAGCGTCTTGTCGAGACGACTCTTCCTATTTAGGAATGGGTAGAGCTGCAGTAATCGCATGTTGGCTTTGCGCTGTAGTGTTTTGACATGGTGCACCATGGTTAGTTTAGCATCTAGGGTTACTCCCAGATACTTAACTGTGCTCGTCCATGGTATGTCGCGCGCAAATAGTGTGAGTGGCCGGATGGAATCAGGTCGGCGTGAGGTACGGTTCTTCTTGGTGAAGAGAACCGCCTGGCTTTTGTCCACGTTGACTTTTATCCGCCAGTCTCTGAAATAGGGTTCCAGGGCCCATAGCGCTTCCTGCAGCCGTTTTCGAATGCTGGCTATGCGGAAGTGTTGGGCTGTCATTGCCGAGTCATCAGCATAGAGGTATAACGTAGTTAATGCTCCTGCTGGTGTTGGCATGTCATTGATGTACAGGCTGAACAGCACGGGAGCTATAATACTCCCCTGCGGGACGCCTGCTCTGATCTGTCGCTTAGTGGACAGCACGTTCAGAATATCAACCTGGAATGTGCGGCCTTCTAGATAGGATTGGATGAGTCGTATGTAGGCCGGGTGGAAATTGCAGTCTATTAGCTTGGCTAATAGGCCTGTGTGCCACACCTTGTCGAAAGCTTTCTGAATGTCTAAGAAGACAGCTCCGGTGTCGCGTTTTTGGTTGAACCTAACCGTGGCGTGTTCGACCAGCCTCATAAGCTGCTGCGTTGAGGAGTGGTGGTTCCGAAACCCGAACTGCTCGTTCCTGAGCAGTCCATTTTCCTTAACGTGCGCTACTATTCTCTTTAGCAGTATTTTCTCGAATACTTTGCTTAGTGAGTCTAGTAGGCTTATTGGGCGGTAGTTGTCGGGATTTGTCTTGTTTTTGCCCGGTTTGCCGAATACTAATATTTTTGCTTACTTCCAGCACATAGGGTAGTACTGTAGCGAGAGCATTGCATTGAAGATGGAGGTTAGTATTCGCAGGGCCTTGTCAGACAACCACTTCAGAACTATATTCTGTAGGTTGTCTGGGCCCGGGGCTTTTCGATTGGGGAGGTGCCGGATGATCCACTTAATTTCGTGAATAGTGGTTTTGCGGACTTCCGGCTTGGGTGCATTGGTTATGTAGTCATTTACCTTTGCATCCATCCTGAGCGTGAACTCCGGGTTAGAGGGTGTATCGTTGGGAGTAAATGCTTCCTCTAGGGAGTTCGCTAGGGCCTCCAGTTTGTCCCGTGTTGAATAGGCCGGTCCTGTCGGTGTTTCTAGGGTCGGCACCTGATGGGTTTCGCGGGTGAAGTGTCTCGCGAGGGGCCACACTGATGGTGTATTTTCTGTGGGGTTGGTACCAAATTTTGATATGAGATTACCCCAAGAGCTGCACCGATGTTCATGTAGAGCGTTCTGGATTTCAACATTAAGTTGATTTTTCCTGACTCTGTCGTGGTCCCTGTGGTATTTCGTCCAGTCCCGCCTTATGTTGTTCCTTTCCCTTATTAGTGCCCGGATGCGTGCTGGTATTTCCAGTTTCCGCTCCCGGGTGTTTACAAGGGGAACACTTGTGTCCAAGGCGACTTGGATGGCTGAAACCAGGGTTTCCACGGCAGTGCCTTGCTCCTGATTTGTGTTTAGTGGCATGTCATCTTTGCCATCTAGTTCTTGATCTAGTATGGCCTTGAACTGGTTCCAGTTGACAGCATTATAGTTGCGTATTGGCCTGGTTCCAGTTTCGATGACTTCAGGGGGGGTCGCAAGTGTTATAATCGTTGGCTTGTGATTTGACGAGAGGTCATTTATCACGCTGATTCTGTGACTGAGCGTTACCTGGTTCATCAGGCATATGTCCAGAATGTCAGCAATGTCCGTCGAATTACGTTGCGGTACGAAGGTTGGCTCGTTGGGGGCAGCGACTATGTAGTCATTGGCTATCATGTGCGCATAAAGCCTCCTCCCCGAGTGATTGGGGCGGAGACATCCCCAGTGAGCACTTTTGGAATTGAAATCCCCTCCAAGTATGGTATGAGTGCCAGTTTTGAATAGGGTTTCTATGTCCTGTGTATTTATCCGGTTGGTGTGATTGTACATTGAATAAATATTCAGGTATGTACCTTGCACAGGCAAGCGGATGCCGCAGGCCTCGAGTGAATGCAGTTCTGGTTTGTCTAGTTCCATGTGAGCTATTTCTTTACGGACCAGTACTGCCACTCCTCCTTTCGACATATCAGTGTTTTCGCGGCGATCTCGTCTTACGGTGTGAAAGCCTCTTATGGTGAATTTCTGCCTGGGCTGTAAGTGAGTTTCTGTTATGAGCGCCACGTGTATGTCATGGGTTTGGAGGAATAACGCGAGTTCTGTTTTCTTTTTGCGGACTCCATCGGCGTTCCAATTTAAAACGCGGATTCCGTCCGTGTGTGTATAGTTGGGGGTATTATTTGGGTTCCCCTCGTTCCCTTCAGGTAGGTCAGGTGTATTATCCATGACGGGATGTGAAGGTGGTGTTTATAAATGTGGTGAAAATGCACTTCCACTGGTTCATTGGGGCCGTGAATAGCTGCTTAATTAGCGCCATCACTGCCTGGCACAATGTTCCCATCGTCAACCCTGGAAAGAGTTGATTTAAGAAGGCATTGATTTTTTCCCAGATGGTGCTGGGAGCCTGATCCAGTGGTGGGCTGGCCTGAGTGGCTGTGTTTGAGGGAGGGGTGGGGGCAATGGGGAGGAGAGTAGCTGGGGGCGATGCGACTTGGTTTGGCTGGCAAGGGATGGAGCTAGAAGCTTCTTGGGCTTCTCTCGTTTGCTCCGCAGCCGTGGTGGTCTTTGCTTCGGTATTTATGGGGCGTTTGGAACGGACCTTCTTCTTCCTTTGTTCCTTGGGAGGGGGCACTGAGATCGGGTCTGGGCAGGTGGAGGTGCTGGGCTGAGGATTGATCTCAGTGTTTGGGTGTGACGGGTCTCTGTTACTGGATGGCTGTGTCCCCCCTTCAAATCTAGTTTCGGTCCTGCCTGATGGGCCTCTAGGCATTGATGATGCCTTGGTGCCTGAAGGGCCTCCACGTGCCTGGTGCATGCCACCTTGATGCGCACCAGTTTTCACCGTGTTTCGCCTGTTGGCTTCGTATGCCCTGCGGGTGGGGCAGTTCTTAAAATTAGCCGCGTGTGGTCCCTTGCAGTTTCTGCACTTGGAGTTTGCCTCATGGGGTCAAAATGGGCATTTGGCGGAGTGGTGTCCTTCCGCGCAGCGCCTACAGCAAGGCCTATCGTGGCACCCCTTGGAGGTGTGACCCAGCCTTTGACAATTGCTGCATTGCGGCGCATGCGTGGGAGTCTGGTTTGGGGTGATACTCACCTCCATGCGAGCCAGCATTTTTACATGTAATATGCTGTCCGCTTCCGGCCCCGCCGTGATTGTCACCAAGTACAGTGGGGAGTGTATGCGGGAGGACTTTGTGCGCATCGTTTCGATGTTTTCCACTGGGAAATTTATCGCTTTGAATGCGGCTGCGAGGTCGTCACACGTCTTCTGGTTTGCCGGTGTGCGCAGCACATATCGCTTTACAGGCTTAGCTGAAACGATCTGTGAGTACGGCGCTTTGACGGCTTCCAGGTGCTCTATGCAGTGGTGGTAGGCCTTCCAGCTATCACATAGAAGCCAGACAGATGTGCCGGGGTCTCGCTTGGGGGCTTTGAAATGGTACTTGTTACGGTACTCATGTGGGAGTGCCGTTGCAAGTCCCAGATCAATGTTGTGAATGTCTGTAGTATAGAGCGTAAGTGGCGGCGGCTTTTTAGGCTGTGGCCTGCGCGGTCTGTCGGGGAAAGTGGAAGTGGTCGAGCCGGACGAGTCCCGCGAACCACTCCGCCTCTGCCCGTCTTTAGCATTAGCCGCTTGGGCTTGCCTCTTGGCATCAGCTTTCTCCCTCCTCGACAGGACCGGTGTGAAGCCCTCCTCCTGTTCCCCAAGCTCTGGAGTCTGTTTCCTGAGTTCAGGGGCTCCAGGGTGCGTGGAGGACTTTTGATTGGTCTTTCCCTGCCCAGGTTTGGAAGTCCGCGCGGGTGCTGGCTTCTTAACCTTTGCTATGGTGCCTTTGCCAGCCTTCCCGCTCGATGATTTCGCTGGCGGAGCTCCTTCCTGGCCTAGGCCTGTGGTTGGAGTCGCCGTGCTAGTCGGAGACTGGGACTGCTGGGCTGTCGAATTGGGGGCCTTTGATTTGCCCTTCCCCCTGGTGCTGCCAGCGTTCATGCGACGTGGCTGGTCAGGCGACACGTCCATTACTAACTCGTCTCCCGTGGGGTTGGGGTCAATCGCGTGGCTTTCCAAATCGATGACCAGTGACATTAGAGCTGGGATAGCTTTCTCCTGGACCACTGACGGGGTCTCCAAGATAGGCGTCTCCTTGCCTTCTGTCACTGTTGGCACCAATGCCGCGCCTGGTGGTGTCGCTGGCGCGACGAGGCTGGAGTCAGTGGGCTCTCCCATTGGCTGACTGCCGGACGAGTCCAGGTGATCTGTGGTCCGGGACGTCTCCGCAACTCAACAGCCTCGCTGGGGTGCCGTGTGTGTGCTGGGGCGCTGCGGGAGCAAGCTGGATAGGTGCTTCCTGTAGCGGGCTGCAGGGCGCGGCTAGCCGCGGCACCTGGGTCACGCTTACAGCGCTGCCTATCTTGCGCAGCTGTCCTTGTCGGGTGCCAAGCACGGGGGATGTGGTGTGCTTGGGTGTGAGCGCATAGAGCTGGCGTTGGCTCCCGAGCGGGCTGCCGGGTGTAGCTGGGCTAGACACCGGGGTCACGATCAGGTTTGCCATGTCATTACTCATATGCCATTTGTGCAGGTTCAATAGTTCCTGCTCGGTTCGGGGAGTGATAAATGAGGGGAGGATGGGGGCGTAAGGAGTGCTGGGGAGTGCGCGGCGCGGGGTGAATATGAACATGAGGGATACTAGAAGTAGACAGCTTAAATACTAATAGGGTTCGCACCAGGGCCAAGAGAGGTTGTCCGACAAATTGCTCTTTTTGAAGCAGACAAATAGCTCTTTTTGGAGTTGGCCTGGTGCTAGCCTATATATGGGATGAGGGGAAATATTCTAAGTGCGAACTAGTGAGCGCGGGATGATCCGACGTGAACGGGTCCCTGACTCACAGCGTGCCCTAGACTAACCCTAAGTGTGGATAGCCCACAACTGATTGGGGAATGAAATGATGAAGTGCGGTGATGTGATGAGATGCGGGCGGGCGGGCCTTGGCAGTCCTGGCTGGCAGCAGTTGCTTCGGACTCCTGACGTCCTTGGCTGGTGAGCTCGTGCCGGCTGGGCGAAGACTGGTCTGGCGGGGCTCGCCGAAGCGCTCCCCGCGGTGAAGTCCTGAAGTTCTCAGTCGGCTCTCTACTGTTGCAGCGTGACCTCTCCCGTTCAAGTCCAAGTCCGTCCGCTGCCCCTGCAGTTTTTTTTTCGGGGGGGCCCCGAAAAGGTACCCGCACCCCCCGCGTGACACCCGACCTTACTACTGGTGCCTCCGACATGCAGTTAGTCTACGATAGTAGAAGAGAAAGCATAGGGGATTGGATAAAAGGAATGTCTTTTAGGACTTAGTGCCTGTCCCATCGCGGTCGCGATTTACCAGGCATAATTGGTAGATGTTAACATAGGTATATGTTTATATATGAGCACATATAAATATGTACTCATATATAAGGGTAAGATTGTAGGGCCAGGGAAAACCGCATAGGCAGAAAGGAAAGATTGCCTACACGTAAAACCTGGCGGCTTGGTTATTGCCACATGCAAGGATAATGTGGGTATGGAAATGAATAGGTTTTGTTAGTACGGGAGGTGTATCATGCAACAGTTGCAAAATCCGTTTCCTCGCCTAGATTAGTATTTGTGGGAATCAGTTGGCTTGGCACTGCTGGGACTAGCGCGTCCGCAATGGCGGACGAACTGTACTTCCGGGGTTAGGTTCGGAGCACTGTCCGCCCGCCTAGAGCGTCCTAGTACCAAGTCTCCGTGATCCGGAGAGGGGAGCCACGCCTGCGAACAGGGGCTTCTTCTCTCGTGTCCTGGACATAGCTGATGGTTGTTGTATCAATCACTCCGCCGCTGCATACACTCGTCCTGAAACTATAAGCTAATGATTATTAATAGTCCTCCCCTTGGCTATCCTTTTGGCAAGCCAGGGGAAGGGTTTTTAAAACTAATGTTTTTTTTTTCCTTAACTAAACTTAAGCTGAAACATAGAAACAAACTGAAACAGAGAGTCAGACGTGCACATGGACATAGACAATTTCTACACATAAATATATACACTTCATGTATGCAGCAAGGGGAGCGCGTGCGGCCGCCTTGGTTGGCCTGAGCCGTTTCCAAGGACTTCCTTGGGAATGTGGTGTTGGGGTTATCCATGGGAGAATTCCATGGGATGTGTAATTTGGGGGTGACATTTGTGTTGTATGTCCCTGGGGTTAGTGCCGCTTTGCGCTACTCATAGCACCTACCTTTCCTGACTTTACCTGAAGAGAATGTGTCGAGGGGTAGGGTATTCGCCATTTCGGCCCATATCGTGTCGGCCAAGGGCTCTTACGAGTGGGTTTGCCGAATAGCGCCTGGAGCGTTGTGACCTTAGTGCAAGTTGGCGCACAAAGGCTTTGATGCTTGGCGTATTTGTTATGCGTTCTAGCTCCCGCGTGGGTGTATCCCGCGGGAGCTTTTGTGCTAACCGCAAGCATTTGTTTTGGATCATCTGCAGCTTTTTGAGGTTCGACTTAGCTGTGTAACCCCATACAGGGCTGGCGTACATAATAATGGGCCTTATGAGGGCTTTATACATGTTTACGCCCAGCGTCTTTTCGAGACGACTCTTCCTATTTAGGAATGGGTAAAGCTGCAGTAATCGCATGTTGGCTTTGCGCTGTACTGATTTGACATGGTGTAGCATGAGTAGGGGGGTAAGGCCGATTCCAACGCACTCCAGAACCCTCCTTGACCCACTACTAAGCCTCAGCCATGTTAAATATCCCTCGAACGCATGGTCCGATTTTGACAAATGAGGTGTCGTTGGACTCGGGCTGACGTCCTCTTTGCTATAGACCACTCGTTATAATTTTTAATAAAATTGGAAACTCGATTTTGGGGTAAACACGTGTTTTTGTGATTTTGCCGATATCTCACGAAGCAATAACGCTAGAGGCGTGTACGACGGGTCCAAGGACTCGGGCTGACGTCCTCTTTGCTATGGACTACTCGTTATATTTTTAAAAAAATTGGAAACTCGATTTTGGGGTAAACACGTGTTTTTTGTGATTTTTGCTGATAAAATTCACGGACCAATAACGCTAGAGACGTGTACGAGGTGTCCTAGGACTCGGGCAAACGCCCCCTTTCAAATGTGGTAGGTATTTTTTCCAAAAAATAATTCACAAAGGGCCTAACGCCGTACATGTTGAAAAAAAATCTTTACCGTTACCTGTTTATAATGTTTATGAAGCGTGGTGGTTGAGAGAGACGATACGGCTGAGTGTGTGTGTTTCAACGAACCTGTCGCTGACCACGGTGGCTATGCTTAATAGAACAATCGCTATTTCGGCGGGTCGATATATGACAGAGCGAGGGTTCGTTTTCTGATATTTTACCTTTAACGTGTAAACGGTGATGAGAACTTGGTTCTATGTTGGTCGAAGCGAGTAGAGAAAACAAACTTGCCGAGGAGCAGGAGGTGAATGTCATTTGAGCTTATTGGAAGGCGTTGATCTGACTTGACAACAGGTGCAATGGAAAAATGGCCATGACGCTTCAAGATGAAATAATCTGACCATTGTGGTGGCAGGGAAGAGCGAAAGGCATGTGAACACATGTGTGAAACCACAGGCACGCTAAACCAGTTACATCCTGTCTTGCTACGTACGTGACAAAATGCAAGTCCAGGTGAAATTTGATCTTCCACAGGTGTTTACCTTGGACGTCAGCTGTCCACGTGCGCGATAACTGTTAACAAGTTACATCCTGTTTTGCTTCGTACGTGACAAAATGCAAGTTGACGTGAAATTTGATCTGCCACAGGTGTTCGCCTGGGACGTTAGCTGTCCACGTGACCGATAACAAAATGTTCAAAGCGTGGGAAAAATGATTATACATGCAACGTAGCATATATAAAGACATGTCGTTATCATTTCCACTCTCACTTGGGTGGACTACCTTTGAACACACTGCGTTGTATGAAACCCCCTGGTCTTGTTTAACAGTTTTGGTGTTGGTGGAAAATACTTAACCTTGTTGTGGGGTAGGTATTGATTTATATATTTATTCATTTATACATTTATTGATTAATATGTATATTTACAAGCAATTATTTATTGATTAGGTAATTAATGATTTTATTTATTTGTTTGCAGATAACCGGCATACCTTACATGTCTTAGGGAGAAGAAACCATTGTACTTTTGAGCCCACTAGAAGGGAAGAGCAACAAGGCACTGCAAGTAAAGGTGAGATGATTTTTTTAAACTAACTTGTTTCATTTTTTTGTTTTATGTTTTATTTTATGAAATGTATGTATTAACCTGAATTTAGGTATTTATAGCGGTTTATTTTATTTATTTTTAGAAACTTGGAAAGAATAGCCTTACCGCCGTAGCAGTCGCTGAAAAAAACCAGAAACGCACTAAAGCGAAACCACTGCCAAAGAGTGAACTGTTTAAAACTCAGGTAAGTCCAACTTAAAAATGCTATTCCATTTTACCACTACTGAAAACTCGTAGACAAAAAAAAAATTCATTACCTGTACATGACTGGGACAATGATTGCTTTCTTGATTAATGGCTATGTTGTTGTTGTTGACTGGGAAAAGTACAAGGCCATGTTGGATTTTCTAAAAATAAAAATAATAAATTTAATTTATGGGTGGTTCCCTATGGACTCAACGAATATCCACAGGTTTGAACATGATAATGTGAACAAAATGACATGACATTCATTTTTGTTTATATATTGGTTAAAGGGAGGGTGGGGGAAAGTAAATGACTTTAGCTTTATAAAAAAGAAAATAAGTACATGGGTTACTGTTAGTGCCAACATACAGTTTATTTTTAATGGTGTTTTGATATATTAATGCCAATTAACGTTAACGTTTTATTTACAAGTATTGATTGATTGATTGATTGATTGATTGAGTGATGGGTTATTTTGTTTGCTTTTAGGTGTCGTCATGTGCCATTAACGTAATGAACAGACAGTGAACAAGCATGCATTATGCTTTAAAGTACTCTGTGCTCTTGTGCAATGTTAATAACTTACAATAAGGAAAAGTTTTATTATAACACATGGCGTTAGTACCAAATACAACAAGTGAGCAAGTTGGTTTACCACGTGGGTTAAATTTAAAATTAGAACATGATCGATGGTTAACATTTGAATCCTGGCCTGTAGGCTTCTTGTCGACGCATGAACTTGCAAAAGCCTTTTTTTCTTAATTGAACCGAGAAGATGTGGTGCGCTGTGTGTTTTGTCGTATTGAACTTTCACACTGGGAAGAAGGGGATGATCCCTTTAGAGACCATTTGCGATGGTCTCCTCACTGTCCTTACATGCTTGGAAAGCAAGTGGGTAACCTACCCGTGCATTCATTTTACCGAACCACAAGGCCTTTGGCCGCTACTTACGTTGCTGAATCACAAATAAATAATAATAATGATGTATTACCAGCCAACGGTAGTGTCGATATATGTGGTCCATATGCCATAGACAGTGTTGAATTGGCGTGTGCTTTTGAAAAATTGGGAGTTTGCAAGACTAAAGCACTAGCACACCCCGAGTACAGCTCTGTTGAAAAACGTTTCGAATGTTATAAAAATGTTTGGCCATTAATATTAAAACACTTTACCAAACAGCTAAGTGAAGCTGGATTTTTTTATACTGGTGAAGAGGATAAAACAATATGTTTTTATTGTGGATTTGCTTTAAAGGATTGGCAAATGACTGATGACCCTTTTGTGCAACACGCTCGTTGGTTACCAAACTGTAAATACATGGTGTTGCTTAAAGGTCAGGAATTTGTGAACACTATTCGTAAAGAAAAAGTGATTGCAACACAAGACATAAAAGTGCCTTTAGAGTTAGAGCACGCGGAGCAAATACATAAGGCTGAAAGAAAAGACTTGTGTTACGAACAGATACAAAAGTGTGACCAACAATTATGTAAAATTTGTTATCAAGATGAACTAGGTGTTGTATTTTTACCCTGTGGACACATGATAGCCTGTTTCATGTGTGCATTAGAACTTAACACTTGTGCTATATGCAGAAAAGTAGTATTTGCTACAGTTAGGGCATTTCTTGCATAACTAGTATAATTTATTCGCCATGCATAGTGCAAAATCCCTAATTGCACAATATTATTAAAGCTGTTTTAGAGTGTAATAGATATGCTTTTGTTTTGTTTATAGACTACTACAATGAATGTTTTGAATGCTGTGGGACAATCATGTGGCTTAGAGACAAAGAAGCTCAGCGAATTGCCAACGCATATTCCATTCCGCATTATCAAGATTCGGAAATTGAAAACAGCATATGGTGATCGTGTACTTTGTGTATGTGAAAACTTTGAGACATTTCTGCCTATACGGTTTAATGATATGTCGGAGAGTGTCTTTGATGAAGTCAATAATGCTGTGCAACCTGTACACTTAATTTATGAAGGTTTTAAAAACAATAGGTGCATGGTTCGTTTTAATTAAATAAATAAATAATGTGAAATAATAATGGAAAATATAAGTAATGACAATATACTGAAAAAGAAAGAAAATATGTGTATAGAATAGTAATGTTTTAGTGTTTAGTGTTGTCTTTAAAAATATTATGATGAAACCAAAAAAAACCATGTATATAAAGTTTGTAAATAAATGCAAAATGATGTTACAATGCTGTTTTATTTTATACAAAGTTAGTATATTTAACATTACAGAGTATACATGATTATGACAATAAATGCACACTGAATACAAGCCTTTCTCACTTTACAATAGTCTGTTATAGTTTTAAACACAAGGCTTGTTGTAGATCATTTTATAGCAATGTCCATTCAATGTTGTTTTCGAAAAGTGGGGAAGCCGCAATGGTTGTATTGACATAAAAACCTTATGGTTATTACTATTTAGTCACTTTGATCCCCTTGCAGATCAAGAGCAGATGACCTAGTTGTTCCACTCTTTAAAACGACAACAACAACACTACCTCTTGCATAGTTTGTGATGTTGATGGCTCTTGCGACGTGGAAGATGGATTAAAAATAACTTTGAGAACAGGGGTTAAACGTTGATCATTAAACAATGCACTATTTTGAGTAGCAATATGGTTTTCTTGATTTTTTGTCGACGGCAACTGTGTTTCATGCGGTACACTACATTGATGATCACTGACACTTAAAACCTCACTATTTTTACTTTTTAGGTCACCACGACAATGTTTGGAACGTTGCTTTGAACAACGCCAAACAACAGTTCCATTTTTATTGGTTCGTTTCACAATATATGAATATCCTTTATAGTATGCGTAAGGCTTACCATACCTAGTCACTGATACTTCCATATCAACTGTCAAGCATAGACTAAGCTCTAGTAAAGTCAACTTGGTAATAAGAATACTAGTTTAATGTGAGAGCAAATATGGATCCAAAGAGTTCAGGTAAAAGTGAAAGCAAATAAGCAAATATTAGAAACAAGAGTTGGGGTAAAAGTGGTTGCAAAGTGGTAGACCCATTACACAATAATTTCAGCACGACGAAGCTCTTGTTCAATTTCTTTGATTTCCCAATCGTGACCGATATGCCCAGCTTGTCGTAAAGCATGCAATTGTCGAAGCCGTTGAATTAGCATACTGGGTTTGTTCCAGTATACAAATTTAACAAATGGATTTTTAGGTGTAAACAAAGCATTACCCTTATCATGATCATTATCATCATCATTATCATCATCATGATCACCATTATCATCATGACCATCATCACTGTTACTACATAGTCCTTTTTGATCCTCTTGCAATACCACTTTATTTATAGTCTGAGTTGATTTTGATAGTGTTGAAGGTTTCTTGGACGTTGACAACTGTCCTAACATGACGTTTTGAGGACATGATAAGTCCTTTTGAACAAACACTGCACTATCTTTAGCCGCAATATAGTTTTCTTGAACTTGCTTTTTAGCATTTTGATAATTGTTTGTAAACAGTAAGCGTGGTTCGTTTCGAGCACTACATTGATGAACACTCACACTTAAAACCTTTCCATTTTTACTTTTCAGATTGCCTCGACATTTTGTTGACCTTTCTTTTGAGCATCGCCAGAATATTATTCCATTCACATTCTGGCGATTATAGTTATAGGAGTAGCCTTGATAGAGTGCACGTAGCCTACCTTTGTTGGTTGTAATAAGTTCCATAGTAGTAACTGACCTGTCAGTACGATGTTCACACTACAAAGGTTACAACTGTTTTGCTGATGGAGTGACCTACCATAAGCTTATATATTGGCTTATGTGTTGGCTTTTTGTGTTGGCTTTTTGTGTTGGCTTTTCGTGTTGGCTTTTTGTGTTGGCTTTTTGTGTTGGCTTTTTGTGTTGGCTTTTCGTGTTGGCTTTTCGTGTTTCGCTTTAGTGGTTTCGCTTTAGTGCGTTTCTGGTTTTTTTCAGCGACTGCTACGGCGGTAAGGCTATTCTTTCCAAGTTTCTAAAAATAAATAAAATAAACCGCTATAAATACCTAAATTCAGGTTAATACATACATTTCATAAAATAAAACATAAAACAAAAAAATGAAACAAGTTAGTTTAAAAAAATCATCTCACCTTTACTTGCAGTGACTTGTTGCTCTTCCCTTCTAGTGGGCTCCAAAGTGCAATGGTTTCTTCTCCCTAAGACATGTAAGGTATGCCGGTTATCTGCAAACAAATAAATAAAATCATTAATTACCTAATCAATAAATAATTGCTTGTAAATATACATATTAATCAATAAATGTATAAATGAATAAATATATAAATAAATACCTACCCCACAACAAGGTTAAGTATTTTCCACCAACACCAAAACTGTTAAACAAGACCAGGGGTTTCATACAACGCAGTGTGTTCAAAGGTAGTCCACCCAAGTGAGAGTGGAAATGATAACGACATGTCTTTATATATGCTACGTTGCATGTATAATAATTTTTTCCCACGCTTTGAACATTTTGTTATCGGTCACGTGGACAGCTAACGTCCCAGGCGAACACCTGTGGCAGATCAAATTTCACGTCAACTTGCATTTTGTCACGTACGAAGCAAAACAGGATGTAACTTGTTAACAGTTATCGCGCACGTGAACAGCTAACGTCCAAGGTGAACACCTGTGGAAGATCAAATTTCACCTGGACTTGCATTTTGTCACGTACGAAGCAAGACAGGATGTAACTGGTTTAGCGTGCCTGTGGTTTCACACATGTGTTCACATGCCTTTCGCTCTTCCCTGCCACCACAATGGTCAGATTATTTCATCTTGAAGCGTCATGGCCATTTTTCCATTGCACCTGTTGTCAAGTCAGATCAACGCCTTCCAATAAGCTCAAATGACATTCACCTCCTGCTCCTCGGCAAGTTTGTTTTCTCTACTCGCTTCGACCAACATAGAACCAAGTTCTCATCACCGTTTACACGTTAAAGGTAAAATATCAGAAAACGAACCCTCGCTCTGTCATACATCGACCCGCCGAAATAGCGATTGTTCTATTAAGCATAGCCACCGTGGTCAGCGACAGGTTCGTTGAAACACACACACTCAGCCGTATCGTCTCTCTCAACCACCACGCTTCATAAACATTATAAACAGGTAACGGTAAAGAATTTTTTTTTCAACATGTACGGCGTTAGACCCTTTGTGAATTATTTTTTGGAAAAAATAGCTACCACATTTGAAAGGGGGCGTTTGCCCGAGTCCTAGGACACCTCGTACACGTCTCTAGCGTTATTGGTCCGTGAATGTTTTCAGCAAAAATCACAAAAAACACGTGTTTACCCCAAAATCGAGTTTCCAATTTTTTTAAAATATAACGAGTAGTCCATAGCAAAGAGGACGTCAGCCCGAGTCCTTGGACCCGTCGTACACGCCTCTAGCGTTATTGCTTCGTGAGATATCGGCAAAATCACAAAAACACGTGTTTACCCCAAAATCGAGTTTCCAATTTTATTAAAAATTAAAACGAGTGGTCTATAGCAAAAAGGACGTCAGCCCGAGTCTTTGGACCTGTCGAACACACTGCTAGCATGATTGGTTCGCGAGATATTAAAAGCACATGACCTTTTAGTTTTGGTCGTTTAATTAAATTAAGAGCCTATAGGAAAGTAGGGGGCATCACTATGAGTGCTAGGACACCCTGTATGTTCAAATCCCATGATTGGTTAGCGAGATATCAGGTTCGGGGCAAATACGAAGACGGTTCAATAAGTTAGTAGATAGCTCCCCCCTCATCCCACTACTACAGGTTTTCATCCTAGAGACTTGACATTTATTTGGGGGGTAGAGGGGGAGGGGATCATTGATTTACATGAAACAAACTTTTTTGTAAACTTCCTAGTTTCCAAAACATAGGATTTTCAAAATTCGAGTGTTTTCAAAAAAGCATAAAAAGTAAAAAAAAGTCATTATAAAAAATAAAGGTCATAAAGACCATTCGTTTGAGCCATGGCATAACGTTCTATCCTGTTTAGTGTTCAAGCTATCGCCTACTTTCGAAAACGAAAAAAATAAAAAAAATAAAAAAAATATAACGAGTGGTCCATAGCAAGGAGGACGTCAGCCCGAGTCCAACGACACCTCATTTGTCAAAATCGGACCATGCGTTCGAGAGATATTTTACATGGCTGAGGCTTAGTAGTGGGTCAAGGAGGGTTCTGGAGTGCGTTGGAATCGGCCTTACCCCCCTACTAGCATGGCTAGTTTAGCATCTAGGGTTACTCCTAGATACTTAACTGTGCTCGTCCATGGTATGTCGCGCGCAAATAGTGTGAGTGGCCGGATGGATTCAGGGCGGCGTGTGATACGATTCTTCTTGGTGAAGAGAACCGCCTGGCTTTTGTCCACGTTGACTTTAATCCGCCAGTCTCGGAAATAGGGTTCCAGGGCCCATAGCGCTTCCTGCAGCCGTTTTCGAATGCTGGCTATGCGGAAGTGTTGGGCTGTCATAGCCGAGTCATCAGCATAGAGGTATAACGTAGTTAAAGCTCCTGCTGGTGTTGGCATGGCATTGATGTACAGGCTGAACAGCACGGGAGCTATAATACTCCCCTGCGGGACGCCTGCTCTGATCTGTCGCTTAGTGGACAGCACGTTCAGAATATCAACCTGGAATGTGCGGCCTTCTAGATATGACTGGATGAGTCGTATGTAGGCCGGGTGGAAATTGCAGTCTATTAGCTTGGCTAATAGGCCTGTGTGCCACACCTTGTCGAAAGCTTTCTGGATGTCTAGGAAGACAGCTCCGGTGTCGCGTTTTAGGTTGAACCCAACCGTGGCGTTTTCGACCAGCCTCATAAGCTGCTGCGTTGAGGAGTGGTGGTTCCTAAACCCGAACTGCTCGTTTCTGAGTAGTCCATTTTCCTTAACGTGCGCTACTATTCTCTTTAGCAGTATTTTCTCGAATACTTTACTTAGTGAGTCTAGTAGGCTTATTGGGCGGTAGTTGTCGGGATTTGTCTTGATTTTGCCCGGTTTGCCGAATACTAATATTTTTGCTTGCTTCCAGCACACAGGGTAGTACTGTAGCGTGAGCATTGCATTGAAGATGGAGGTTAGTATTCGCAGAGCCTTATCAGACAACCACTTCAGAACTATATTCTGTAGGTTGTCTGGGCCCGGGGCTTTTCGATTGGGGAGGTATCGGATGATCCACTTAATTTCGTGAATATTGGTTTTGCGGACTTCCGGCTTGGGTGCATTGGTTATGTAGTCATTAACCTTTGCATCCATCCTGAGCGTGAACGCCGGGTTAGAGGGTGTATCATTGGGAGTAAATGCTTCCTCTAGGGAGTTCGCTAGGGCCTCCAGTTTGTCCCGTGTCGAATAGGCCGGTCCTGTCGGAGTTTCTAGGGTCGGCACCTGATGGGTTTCGCGGGTGAAGTGTCTCGCGAGGGGCCACACTGATGGTGTATTTTCTATGGGGTTGGTACCAAATTTTGATATGAGATTACCCCAAGAGCTGCACCGATGTTCATGTAGAGCGTTCTGGATTTCAACATTAAGTTGATTTTTCCTGACTCTGTCGTGGTCCCTGTGGTATTTCGTCCAGTCCCGCCTTATGTTGTTCCTTTCCCTTATTAGTGCCCGGATGCGTGCTGGTATTTCCAGCTTTCGCTCGCGGGTGTTTACAAGGGGAACACTTGTGTCCAAGGCGACTTGGATGGCTGAAACCAGGGTTTCCACGGCAGTGTCTAGCTCCTGATTAGTGTTTAGTGGCATGTCATCTTTGCCATCTAGTTCTTGGTCTAGTATGGCCTTGAATTGGTTCCAGTTAGCAGCCTTATAGTTGCGTATGGGCCTGGTTCCAGTTTCGATGACTTCAGGGGGGGTCGCAAGTGTAATAATCGTTGGCTTGTGATTTGACGAGAGGTCATTTATCACACTGATTCTGTGACTGAGCGTTACCTGGTTCATCAGGCATATGTCCAGAATGTCAGCAATGTCCGTCGAATTACGTTGCGGTACGAAGGTTGGCTCGTTGGGGGCAGCGACTATGTAGTCATTGGCTATCATGTGCGCATAAAGCCTCCTCCCCGAGTGATTGGGGCGGAGACATCCCCAGTGAGCACTTTTGGAATTGAAATCCCCTCCAAGTATGGTATGAGTGCCAGTTTTGAATAGGGTTTCTATGTCCTGTGTATTTATCCGGTTGGTGTGATTGTACACTGAGTAAATATTCAGGTATGTACCTTGCACAGGCAAGCGGATTCCGCAGGCCTCGAGTGTATGCAGTTCTGGTTTGTCTAGTTCCATGTGAGCTATTTCTTTACGGACCAGTACTGCCACTCCTCCTTTCGACATATCCGTGTGTTCGCGGCGATCTCGTCTTACTGTGTGATAGCCTCTTACGGTGAATTTCTGCCTGGGCTGTAAGTGAGTTTCGGTAATAAGCGCCACGTGTATGTCATGGGTTTGGAGGAATAACGCGAGTTCAGTTTTCTTTTTGCGGACTCCATCGGCGTTCCAATTTAAAACGTGGATTCCGTCCGTGTGTGTATAGTTGGGGGTATTATTTGGGTTCCCCTCGTTCCCTTCAGGTAGGTCAGGTGTATTATCCATGACGGGATGTGAAGGTGGTGTTAATAAATGTGGTGAAAATGCTCATCCACTGGTTCATTGGGGCCGTGAATAGCTGCATAATTAGCGCCATCACTGCCTGGCACAATGTTCCCATCGTCAACCCTGGAAAGAGTTGATTTAAGAAGGCATTGATTTTTTCCCAGATGGTGCTGGGATCCTGATCCAGTGGTGGGCTGGCCTGAGTGGCTGTGTTTGAGGGAGGGGTGGGGGCAATAGGGAGGAGAGTAGCAGGGGGCGATGCGTCTTGATTTGGCTGGCAAGGGATGGAGCTAGAAGCCTGTTGGGCTTCTCTCGTTTGCTCCGCAGCCGTGGTGGTCTTTGTTTCGGTATTTTTGGGGCGTTTGGAACGGACCTTCTTCTTCCTTTGTTCCTTGGGAGGGGGCACTGAGATCGGGTCTGGGCTGATGGAGGTGCTGGGCTGAGGGTTGATCTCAGTGTTAGGGTGTGTCGTGTCTCTGTTAAGGGATGGCTGTGTCCCCCCTTCAAAGCTACGGTCGGTCCTGCCTGATGGGCCTTTAGGCATTGAGGATGCCTTGGTGCCTGAAGGGCCTCCACGTGCCTGGTGCATGCCACCTTGATGCGCACCAGTTTGCATCGTGTTTTGCCTGTTGTCTTCGTATGCCCTGCGGGTGGGGCAGTTCTTAAAATTAGCCGCATGTGGTCCCTTGCAGTTTCTGCACTTGGAACTTGCCTCATTGGGTCCAAATGGGCATTTGGCAGAGTGGTGTCCATCCGCACAGCGCCTGCAGCAAGGCCTATCGTGGCACCCCTTGGAGGTGTGACCCAGCCTTTGACAGTTGCTGCATTGTGGCGCTGATGTGGGAGTCCGGTATGGTGTGATGCTCACCTCCAAGCGGGCCAGCATTTTTACCTGTAATATGCTGTCCGCTTCCGGCCCTGCCGTGATTGTTACCAAGTACAGTGGGGAGTGTATTCTGGAGGACTTTGTGCGCATCGTTTCGACGATTTCCACTGGGAAATTCATCGCTTTGAATGCGGCTGCGAGGTCTGCACACGTCTTTTGGTTTGCCGGTGTGCGCAGTACATATCGCTTTACAGGCTTCGCTGCAACGATCTGTGAGTACGGCGCTTTGACGGCTTCCAAGTGCTCTATGCAATGGTGGTAGGCTTTCCAGCTATCGCATAGGAGCCAGACAGACGTGCCGGGGTCTCGCTTGGGGGCTTTGAAATGGTACTTGTTACGGTACTCATGTGGGAGCGCCGTTGCAAGTCCCAGATCGATGCTGTGTATGTCGGTAGTGTAGAGCGTGAGTGGCGGCGGCTTCTAGGGTTTTGGCCTGCTTGGTCTGTCGGGGAAAGTGGAAGTGGTCGAGCCAGACGAGTCCCGCGAACCACTCCGCCTCTGCCTGTCTTCAGCATTAGCCGCTCGGGCTTGCCTCTTGGCATCAGTTTTCTCCCTCCTCGACAGGACCGGTGAGAAGCCCTCCTCCTGTTCCCCAAGCTCTGGAGTCTGTTTCCTGGGCTCAGGGGCTCCAGGTTGCGTGGAGGGCTTTTGTTTGGTTTTTCCCTGCACAGGTTGAAGTCCGCGCTGGTGCTGGCTTCTTAACCTTTGCTTGGGAGCCATTGCCAGCCTTCCCGCTCGACGATGTCGCTGGCGGAGCTCCTTCCGGGCCTAGGCCTGTGGTTGGAGTCGCCGTGCTAGTCGGAGACTGGGACTGCTGGGCTGCCGACTTGGGGGCCTTTGACTTGCCCTCCCCTTTGGTAATACCGGCTTTCTTGCGACGTGGCTGGTCAGGCGGCACCTCCATTACTAACCGGCCTCCCGTAGGGTTGGGGTCGGTCGCGTGGCTTTCCAAGTCGATGACCAGTGACATTAGTGCTGGGATTACCTTCTCCTGGACCACTGACGGGGCGGCTTTCGCTGCCGGTCTTGTGGTCTCCAGGATGGGCGTCTCCTTGCCTTCTGTCCCTGTTGGCACCAATGCCGCGCCTAGTGGTGTCGCTGGCGCGACGAGGCTGGAGTTCGGCTCTCCCGTTGGCGGACTGCTGGGCAAGTCCAGGCAGCCGTCCGGGAAATCTCCGCAACTCAACAGCCTCGCTGGGGTGCCGTCTGTGAGCTGGGGCGCTGCGGGAGCAAGCTGGATAGGTGCTTCCTGTAGCGGGCTGCAGGGCGCGGCAAGCCGCTGCACCTGGGTCACGCTTACAGTGCTGCCTATCTTGCGCAGCTTTCCATGTGGGGTGCCAAGCACGGGGGACATGGTGTGCTTGGGAGTGAGCGTATACAGATTCCTTTGGTTCCCGTGCGGGCTGCCGGGTGTAGCGGGGCTAGTCACCGGGGTCACGCTCAGGGTTGCCGTGGGATTATCTCTATACCATTCAACCAGGTTTATTAGGTCCTGACGGGTTCGGGGGGAGGCAAATGAGGGGAGAATGGGGACGCAAGGGGTGGTGGGGAGTGCGCGGCGCGGGGTGGTGAATGAGAACATGAGGGATACTAGAAGTAAACAGCTTATGAACTAATAGGGGTCGCACCAGAGCCAAGAGGGGTTGCCAGACAAATTGCTCTTTTAGAGTCAGACAAAAAGCTCTTTTGGATTTGGCCTGGTGCTAGCCTATATATGAGATGAGGGGATAAAATCTAAAAGCGAGCTAGTGAGCGCGGGATGATCCGACACGAACGGGTCCCTGACTCACGGCGTGCCCTAACCTAACCCTAAGTGTGGATAGCCCACAACTAGTTGGGGAATGGAATGATGAAGTGCGGTGATGTGATGAGATGCGGGCGGGCGGGCCTTGGCGGTCCTGGCTGGCAGCAGTTGCTTCGGACTCCTGGCGTTCTTGGCTGGTGAGCTCGTGCCGGCTGGGCGAAGACTGGTCTGGCGGGGCTCGCCGAAGCGCTCCCCGCGGTGAAGTCCTGAAGTACTCAGTCGGCTCTCTCCTGCAGTAGCGTGACCTCTCTCGATCAAGTCCAAGTCTGTCCGCCCTTGCCCCTGCAGTCCAGTGTGCTGCTTATATATCGTCTGGCTGCCCGCCTGTGACATCCATGACGTAATGTGCTTCAACATAAAACATATCTCCGCAATTAGTAGTTCAATTTCCATGCTTCTTTTTCCAGGATGATTCAAAAATTAAAAGCAATAATATGGCTTAGTTCTCTTTCTTGATAAGCGAGTATCTCAGAATCTTTAATCCTTCTGGAACCATCGATGTTATGCCATTCGTCACAAGTCCACGCGGAAGCGAGCCACTGGCTGGCTTCCCAGCGGCGCTCGTTTGAAACTCTGCGCCTGGCACTCCGTTCAAACTCTATGAAATGACATGACGGTATCGGGGCCAAGGGCACACTATATTCCAGTACATTATGAACTGCACTCAGTTGGCAAGTGCCTTTAGGTAGATTTCATTAGAAAGCAACCTATTTTTTTTTAAATTAAGTGACCAGTGGAGCATTATTGCTAGACTGTCGGCATTAAGCTTGGAGGCCTATTGTGACTATGATGAGTGCATGTGTGGACAAAAAGTGAAGAAATTTTTATCAAAGGCAGTCTCTAAGTTCGTAAGAATAGTCTTAAATATATTTTCTGAGCGCGTCAATGACGGCAGTGAGCATAGCAGCAATAAAAGGAAACCTCAGACATTGGGACATTGAGGAACAATACAGCCTTTTATTATTACCTTATCGGGAACGGACAGTTCATAGCATGATAATATGTATCCTTTATTTGTGATATCTGTATGTAGATTTAGGGGACGTTATGTTCTGTTGTATTTTCGGAAATATTTGGCGTCAAAATCTATGTGTTTACGCAGTGTTAGCAATTACCATGTGCTTGCGCTAGGCCTCACAGATGAAAAATGGGTGGTGTTGTCAAACCTTATGACACGGCTTAAGAATTGTAGACGGCGTTGCACATGGCGAATTCCAACGCCACTGATATGCAATAACTGACTATCATGGAAACAAAGAATATAACTGACTGAAAGATCTAGGAGGTTTTTGTCGACTGTAAGTACCAACTTATGCAATGAAAGTGAACGAGAGTTATCACGAACATAATTTTTTATTGATTGTATTAAACAACCGATTTGTGTATTACATCGTAGAAATACTGAATCTGGATTGTTATGAGGCAATGCGCCAGCGAAATTAAAGATCTGTTTACAAGTTTTGTTCTACAATGTTGGTAACTTTGCTAATTTAGACGGATGAGTCGTGGTTTTATTTGCCTCTTTATAAATTGTAGAGATTGTGGAAGTACAGGACAATCGGTTTTTGTAATGTCTGAACTTTGGTTTAATAATAAAATGTTAACTATGCTGCTATTCGTAAGATTATGTTACTATAACCTCCAAATTTCACTCCACACCCCCACCAACCTTCTTGCCAAGATAATCAGTAGGGATTGTTTTGTGTCTTGCATTGTGTATATTCGGCAACAATATCATATTACAAGGCAGTTAAGTTTCTTTATGAGGTAAAATGAACCATGAAGAGGTCATCAGAGCATCATTTTAATGCTTAGCATGGCCATGGGATGTTGATTGCACATCAGTATAACATTCTGATTAATATGAACAATGCAATCAAATACTCTATAAACCCTGAACTAGCTACACACACAAATGCAATTATATACCTCATTTGAATAATAACAATAATGTTATTGGGAACAGAACTATGACCACATTACAAGATCATTAATTATTGTCGTACAAGCCGGTAGTCAATTGGTCATGTGCCGGGCCAACAAAATAAACACTAAAGTCACTTGATATGGCTGGCAATCATGAGCCTACACGTGCTCTTCCTTTGTAAATATTATTCTTGAGTTCGAGCCCAAACAAAAAGTCAATGGCAAAGAATACAAAATTAACGGACACTTCGTGCGCATTATACACCGTTTAGACGTCCCGGTCGCGATCCCGATCAGGCCCCGATCCAGATTAAGTTGGGACGTCTAAACGCAACAGGATTACATTATCGCGATCAACTTTCCCTCCAACAGGATCAGCCCGATCCTGTTCCCACAACTAGATAATCGAGTTTGTGACCATTGCGGTCGTCGGTGTGTTCTATGCCCCTGCTTTGTGAGGGAAAGTAGGCAGTGAATATGATGGCCATTTTGGACTTGATTTTATTTTGAAAGTGAGGAGTATGTAATGTTGGCCATGATGGATATATTGATATTTGTTGATATCAGATATGCGAAGATTGAGAGAGACATGATATGATCGATGGAGAACAAACATACCAGTATATTAGTATTATTACAGGTCCACTAATATACCCTATCCTAATAAACACTGGGCTTGAACCCCTAGAGAAATGGCATTCCTCTGATAAATATGATACAGCGTTACATTATGATTCTCAAATTTTAAGCGGGTGCAAATTAAAGTGGGCGCAAATTAAAGTGGGCGCAGTTTAAAGTAGGCGCAAAATAAAGTGGGCGCTGTTGAAATATGTGACCATGGGTTGTGGTGGTCTCACTGTTACTCATAAACCTGCTCAATAGAGATATGTTTCTCTTTTGTTTTCTTTGGTATGTATAAAGTATGTTGTATCACTTGTTTTCAGTTTTAGTAAATGTCAAGTTCAGTAAACGTGTGTTCTCCATTTCAATTGCCTGTTTGCCTCATAATTCAACAGGTTATGGGCCCAGGCACCAATAAAAAGTGGGTATTATACTGTAGACTGCTCGTTAAGTAATATGAACTGTGAATTTCGCTATATATCGAAATCAACATGTCTGCAACCACCACCTCGTTACCGGCTATAGATACGCTGCGAGGTAGTCTAAATTATGTGGATTGGCCATTCAAGATGGAAAACGTCCTAAGACTCAAAGATCTGTGGAGCTGTATAGTTGGCTACCCGGATGGAGATACTACAACAGCTGCGAAGAAAGTGAAAGACGACAGTCGGGCTAGGGCCAGACTTAACCTCATGGTGGAAAAATCCATTTTCGCAATCGTCATGCCTTGTAAGACCGCAAAGGAAGTTTGGGAAGCTCTTGAAAAGGCCTACTCAGATAAATGAGTGAATCGGCGGATCGGCAACTTGAAGAAATTGTGCAAAGTTAAATTAAAGCACCACAAGACGGTGGAAGAGTATGTTAGTGAGGTTATGGGACTTGCTCAGCAACTTGCCTCTATGAATAGTGCACTGGACGAAGAGTTTGTGGCAGCTCTTATGCTGAAATGTCTACCAGACGAGTTTCAGCCCATGATTATGGCTCTGGAAAGCTCCGGTACATATCTTACCGCAGACACAGTCCCCACCAAGTTGCTACAGGATACTACTTGGAGTGGGAAAAGTACTTCCAAGTCATTCAAGATTTCAGTTTTATTTTCACGAGAAGACAAGACGAAGAAGAAGCCGTTCTGATGGAAATGCAAGAAGCCAGGGCACTGGAAGCAGGATTGCAGGAAAGAGGAGTTGCTGAGCTTAACTCAACATAAGTCGAAGAAAGACAAGATGATGCTGGCGACCGATGGACAGGCATTAAGTGCAAGAGCCTCAAGAGAGGCCTGGTTCGTTCACTCTGGTGCTAATAAGCATATGAGTCCAAGCAAGACTGCGATGGTGAACTTAACTGCTGGTCCTAATCTGGAGATGAGTACAGCAAACATTCAAATATTGTATGGTAATGTATGGAATTGTATGGTAATGTAACTGTTCAATTAGAAAATAGTATTTCAAAAACCTTTTCCAATGTAGAATATGTTCGAAGTTTTACTGCTAATCTGTTATCTGTGTCTGCTGCTACTGAAACGGGTTATGTTGTGGTATTCACCGACAATACTTGTGAAGTTTATGATAGTGAAAACTTTGCTGCTACAGGTAATGTAGCACTGACTGCGAGTAATGTGTGTGGGGGTGTTTATCAAGTAAATGCTCTGAGTGCTCAAGCTAATAGTTGTACAGAGGACTCAGAACATTTATGGCATAAACGACTGGGCCATCTTAACAACCACGGCATGAAGTTGCTAAGAGATGGTCTCACTCATGGAATTAATTTCTCAGATAATGGCCTTAAAAACTGCTTTTCATGTGAAGAAGGTAAACAAGCTAGACAACCATTTAAGTCACGTAAGAGTAAAAATTGTATGCAAAAATATGCTAGATCTTATTCATTCAGACTTATTTCTTGACCTTCATTGACGATCATTCTAGAAAGGTCATTGCGCATTTCCTTGCTAAGAAAATCGATGTTTTGGATTGCTTTATTGATTTCAAGGCATAGGTCGAGAATCAGTGTGAAAGATATATTAAAGTCCTACGCACTGATAATGATGGTGAATTTTGTGCCAAAGAATTTGAGAGCCTATTTAAATCAGAAGGCATTCAGCATCAAACTACAACCAGCTATTCTCCACAGCAGAATGGTGTAACTGAACGCATGAATAGAACATTACTTTTTAAAAGTATAGCCATGATGAGCGAGTCTAAAGTAGATAAACGCATGTGGGCTGAAGCAATAAATACAGCAGCCTATCTTGCAAACAGCTCCCCAACCAGAAAAATTCCAGGTTAAGTTCCAGAGGATATCTGGACTGGTAAAAGGTCAATATGGGGCATCTAAGAATTTTTGGTTGAGTAGCACAAGTTCATGTCCCAGATCAAAGGGGAAACAAGTTGCATCCTAAGTGTGAAAAACACATTTTCTGTGGTTATTGTGAGGACAGTAAAGCCTATAGTTTCATACATCCTGCTACTCATAAACTTGTTAAGTCCAGGGATGCACAGTTCTTTGAAGATGTGAAGATGTGTTCCAGGAGGGGTCTGATGTGTCTCCAGGTAATGTTGGCCCATCCTTGCAGATGAATTATCCTGCAATGTTGCAGATCTCAGTTCCCACTAACAGCGAGGCAAAACCCGACAACTCAGAGAATGGGGCAGAGAGCATTTCGGAATTTGAAAGCGTATCACCCGTCATCAGTGGTGGTGTGGCTGATACCGTTGACTCAGCTGATTCAAGCTATGCCGCTAATGAAACAGATTCAGCCTGCAGTGATTCTGAAAGCTCTGCCACCATCTTCAACGAGCCAATGGAGGGGGATGCCGAAGGTAATCAAAGATATCCTAGGCACCAACAAAATTAATAATGTCAGACTATGTGACATACTTTACTCTCACTGATGACTCTGAACCTAGTCCAGTTAAGGAGGCACAGTCCATGTCTGATAGGGTTAAGTGGAAGCAGGCTATAAAAGGGAAATGGAGATACTTCAGTTAAATGACACCTGGGATCTAGTTGATAAACCCCAGGGCAAGAATGTTTTCAGTAGTAAGTGGGTTTTTAAAATAAAAGAGACTCTAATGGTAACATTCAAAGGTATAATGCCAGACTTGTGGCCAGAGTCTTCACCCAAAATTACGGAGTAGATTTTACAGAAACTTTCTCTCCTGTTGTTCGACACAGCACGTTAAGTATGCCGTTTGCCTTGGCTGTCCAAACAAATCTGAAGGTGGTACATTGGGATGCTGAATCTGCTTTCCTCAATTGAAAGTTAGATGATGAGATCTACATGTGTCTGCCAGAAAGTTTTGTCAAGAAATGTTCAGAGCATAAAGTTTGCAAGTTATAAATCTATTTATGGCTTAAAACAATCTTCTCGTCTGTGGAATGAGAGAACTCACTCTGTCCTTGTCAAATTGGGTTAAAAATATTATGCGGATGAACCGTGTGTCTACTTTATGAAACAAGCCCAAGGTATGGTAATTATTGCATTATACGTTGATGATTTCATTGTGCCTCATAATGTTGAGTATGATATCAAGTCATTGAAGATCTGTATTGATAAGGAATTTAAGGAACGAGATCTTGGACCAATTTCTTATATTTTAGGTATTAAAGTAAGGCAAGATGAGAAGAATGGTACAATGTATCTTAGCCAAGAGCAGTACATCAGTGAGATTGCAAAAAAATATGGTATGCACGATACGCGTCCCACTGGTACTCCTTTGGAAACAAAACCAAATCTTGATGTTTCTGATACAGAAACTAGTAATCTTCCTTATAGAGAAATCATAGGTTCACTCGTGTAATTAAGTGTTTGGACGTGTCCAGATCTAAGCTATGTGATATCATATCTCAGTCAATTCAATCTTTGTTACAATGAATCTCACTGGTCTGCTGCAAAGCGAGTGCTGCGTCATTTAAATTGCACAAAAGACTTGTCACTTAAGTACGTAAGGAATGGCGGTCAATTCATTTGGGTTGTTGATGCTGATTGAGCTAATGATAGCACTGACCGAAAATCATACAGCAATTTTGTGGTGCTTTATCATGGGGGGGGGGCTCAAAAGCAAAAATGCATTTCCTTATTATCTAATGAAGCAGAATATGTTGCACTGAGTAAAGGTGTAAGATAAGCTGTTTGGTTGAAACGTGTTTTGTCAAACTATATAGATCTCAAAGTCACCCATATTATTATTGAGTGACTAGCGGACCCGTGTGAGAACTCTCGCATAATGGCCTGTGTGCGCCCCATGTGTACAGACTACCCGCCAGGCTCTAGTGCTATGCGGGCTGTACACGGCACAGTTCTGCAGGGCCTATCGTCTTGTTTATTTGTTTAAAAGCACTTTATAAACAAATAAATATTTGTGTTGCCTTTTCAAGTAATGTAAGATTTCTCCTATACTAATAAGACGATTTGGAAGATTTTGGTACTGTGACCGTTTTTGTATTCCTGATAATAGATGTTTTGAGAAACCGCCTTGAGGCGCGGCGGTATGCTTGTATTTTTTGAGTCGGCCTGGATTACAACATCTGTTTGTGACGTAATCACGGGGTCATCGCCTCCTTGCTATGCTCGGAACGCAGGATTGTAGCCGAGCCAAGGTCGGGTGACGTCAGGAACTCTCAGTGGATAGGGTAGTCTGGCAAGGTGTGGAATCGATAGATTCTTTCTGACTGGCTGAGCAGAGCGGGTCCAGTTCGTGCGATGTACACGCAGTGCAATTCGTAATTTCCTTCAGGGGGATCTTAGCTTCTCGTGGACTTGTGTGAACACATTATATCACAGTACGTGAAGTCGTTATACGCACACGACGGGGACTCTGTTTGATTCAAACCTTCATAAAGTTTGTTTAAACGTGTGTACAGTAGCTTTCGAAACTTTATTCTTGCAATGATTTAGATCTGCTGATATTCTATTCAGGCAACTCGCCATGGAAAAGAGGACTGACGTGAACGGTGAGGTTTAAACGCTGCCTGAACTTTATTCACATTCCATCATGCATTCTAAGTGGTTGGCGAAAGGTACAAGATTTTGGTATTCTGTCTACACGACAATGAACGCTTAAAATGGAATACAGGAACACGGTATGAACGAGTGGAATACTGACATATTGAAGTAACTGTGGAGTACATCTAGCCAGAGATGTTCTTAGAGTATTTCCTGAATACCTTCGCCATGAACTGTAACTCACTCAAATTCAAGGATGAGACGGGAATAAACCGCGGAAGTACTGTGAAGCTACTTTTGTGCCACCATATGAAGATCGTCAAGGAAGATTTTGGTACTGTGACCGTTTTTGTATTCCTGATAATAGATGTTTTGAGAAACCGCCTTGTGGCGCGGCGGTATGCTTGTATTTTTTGAGTCGTCCTGGATTACAACATCTGTTTGTGACGTAATCACGGGGTCATCGCCTCCTTGCTATGCTCGGAACGCAGGATTGTAGCCTAGCCAAGGTCGGGTGACGTCAGGAACTCTCAGTGGATAGGGTAGTCTGGCAAGGTGTGGAATCGATAGATTCTTTCTGACTGGCTGAGCAGAGCGGGCCCAGTTCGTGCGATGTACACGCAGTGCAATTCGTAATATCCTTCAGGGTATATTTTTTTCTACAATATTCGAGTAAGAACTTCTAGAAGATGCTGAATCGGGTACATGGTTCCAGCTGAGGTGTGGCCATATGAGTCGTGGGTCCAGGTTCGGGGTCAGGATGATGAGTAATTGTACTGAAGGACAGGATTTTTCTGGATACCGGACTCGGGCAATCTCGTTCCGAATGACGCCTATCCATCATCTGAAAATAAGTTGGAAATCTGACATCTTTGGTAGTAGTTGAGCATTTGCATTTGTTGTATCCAGTTGCCAAATCATTTGTGTAATTAGATTCTGTGATGACAGGATTTTAAGTCAGATAAATTATTGTCTTTCTTGATCCCAGATTTTTCTTTCATTTTAGGTTCGTTTGACGAACAAAATTATTCATGTCTTGACAGGTTATATTTTTTCCTTCTTTGCTTCTGCGTTAATTTTCCGGTCGTCGTAATTTTCTGCAATTTTCAATCGTTGTGAAGACCATCTGCTAGGAGGAAGTTTTGCGTTTAGTAATATGATATTTTAGCAAATTTTTGCATCGTTATGGTCGTGATACTGTAATTTCCAGTAAGTAAATTTTCCTACACATTTAAATCGTTCGACGTGATAAAGAACTTCAGCATCATGGTTACGTGATGGGTTTTTGATTGACATTTACTCTAAAATATTATTATGATTCCAAACTCAATGAAGTATATTTAAATCTTGGCGTTCTAAAAGAAAGAGTTATTCGAAAATGTATTTTTGCTAAGCCATAAAGGAATTTGATCCTTGGATAATACTGATATAAAGATATCCTCGTTAATTAGCTGTAGTGTTAATAGTATTATTGAAGTAAAATTGATTGTGAAAATGAGTTCGTGGATCATTGGAACCACGTGATACATTGTTAAGTTAGAGAAAGTTTTTGGATCACTATGAGAGTGATTATGATAATGGGATTTATAAAATAAATTTGATAGAAGTACAATGTGACTGATAAGTGTTGGAAGATATGTAACTAAAGTTTGTGAACTGCTTCGTCGAGTTGCAAAATAATTTAAGGAAGTATGTTGAAGTTTAATGGATGTACTTGGTGTACATAAATTCGTCTTGATAGAATACGTCATCGAGTGACGTTTGTATTTTTTTTCAAATGAATTGGAGATAGTATCTCTAAGATATTTACTGTTGTATAACTTTATCTCCACTTCAAATTTCATATGTATGAAATTTGATGAGACCTGTGGCGATTTCAGAGAGATCTCTTAAGTACAGTCATTTCGTTGTAATCTTTTTCAAATTTATTTGCATTTTCGTTTAACACGGTGTGAACATAATTATATTTAGCTGAGCTTTGCCTCTTGGCTAAATTGCGTCTACAGTGACGATTTCATATTGTATTTAAGGGGAGACGTGCACGAAAATGCATTGCCTTTCTAAATTTTCTATAACTTGGACGTTATTTGAGTTAGAACCATGAAACTTTGCACACTGATTAAAAAGGCATTGGTATTTGCTACTAAAATTAATCAGTTAATTTGGGTAGTACGTTTTTGAAAAAAAAAACGTTTTTTGGAAATTTGAATTTTGGTCACATAGATGCACCTTTTTCTCAGCAACGCTAAGGTCATGGAACTTGTAATTTATTTTAGTGACTTCTATAACCTGGTTAATGCAATCCCTGGAGCCGTTTTTAATTCCATGCCTATTTAGACTTTTTGAAAATGAAAGAACTTTTGAATTTGAAAAATTCACAAAAAATACATACATATGAACCTCTGAAATCCATAAAATTACATATTTTGTAATTCCCTTGCAGTAAAATGTGTAACAATGTTTAACCTGTCTGTCTACCAAGTTTTGAATTGGTATCTTTAGTAGTTCAAGTGGAAAAGGTACATTTGTTTTGGAAAAAGGAAGTCCAGGAAATGACAATTGAATTTTAGCAAGGTAGACATGCTACTTGTCTCGACTCAACAACATCAAAATTGACCATATCCATAATGCTCATCATACACCTCTTCAACTGATTTCCTCTCAAGTGTTTTCTTTTGCCTGGCCTCCTTATGGATGTCATCCACAGCCTTGTTTGCAGAATCAATACGCCTCTTGTCGATGCCCTGTACAATGTTCTCCATGAAGAAGCGAGCGACTCACAGCCGAAAAAGTAGTTCCGTGAAGAACTAAATAGCCTATTTTCATACACCCTACTTACGTTATTGCCTCTATCAACATTTTAAAAAATCAGTTTGATTGCTGTAGGCCTAATAGTGTCCTAGATATTGAAAATCGTCGAAATATTTCGGATTGACCCCATGTTGGATTTTTATATATGAAGAATTTATACTATTAGATGACGATTATTGCGTAGGATCAATATTCAATCGTTGACTTCGATCGTATGATTAGGACACAAGAAATAAAAACTTAATTTCAAAATTTAGCACAGCCGCCATCTTGAAGTATGTAAGCAATTGGACTAAATTAGATAAGCCCGGTATATTTTTCTTTGTATTCAGTACAATAGATCTTTTAACTTTCTTGAACACTCTAGCAGACCTGTCCATTGTTATTAATAACGTATCTTACAAATTTTGAAGAAATAACAACTCCCTACCTCGCACTCTATCTCTGAAATCAAAACAACCTTTCCGCGGTAATCGCCATGCTTGATCAACCGGAAGTGCGCACCACAGCCTTCTGCAATATTCCCAAGTGTGATACCGCCAACTGCCAGACTAAAATGACATAAAGTGTTCAGCAAAGATGAAAAATAGCAATTGCATTGAAAGGGGGGTGTGGCATCTGACGCGTATATGTTAAGAATTTAAATTTTTTAATGGACTTAGGCATTGAATTCAACCAAATCCTTTTGGGAATAGATTCACAAGATAATAAGCTTGCAATGTCAACAACAACAACAACAACAAAATCATATTTCAGAAGAATTTCGTGCACTTTTCCCCTTAACCAAATAGGATGGTGTATTTATAGTGAAAGTGGTTACTGGAGTTTGTTTCATTAAGAAACGTTTAATATATATGTATATACGTGTACATTACTGTAATAAAATTCAAGTTAGAATATTATTCTATGTTTCGGATGAATTTCATTCACCATCCTTTGTGCTCAAGAACGTGATGTGTTGTTTCGATTCCATGCAGGACAAACTTTTGCAAGGGTGTGTTTGACACCATACAAGGCGTTTCTTAGACTCTTTAAAGCTTTTCAGTTTCGTCATTACTATTGGTCGGAAGGTGAGTGGATACCTTCAGTAACACTTTTATTGAATAAATATTTTATCTCACAGCTGTTCAATCCGAGAGTCATAATTCATAATAATTGCTTAAATTGTGCCGGGAAGGTCAATGGGTTTTTCTTTTCTTAAATTTCTCACTACTCTCTGAGATAAGTCGTATCTTATTTGAGTCTCGTGTCACGTTTTGACCTCAGCTAATTTTCTTTGTATGCACTTTGGTCTGTCTTTGCACAATTTAGGTTAGTTGATATGCTCCTTTATACTTCCTTCTCCTGTTGGTAGGATCTGGATGGGTTTCAGCCGGGCATTTTCAGATTCTACGATCCAGTGTTCCTCGTGGGATTCAACAGGTCTTGGTAAGTTATAAACGGGTACATCAGATTTGGCGCTAACGTTTTGTACTTCGAAATGAGAAATCCTGTCTAGCGGGAGTGACATTTAGGTGTTGGGTTCGATTCAGTCGAACAACACCATTTTCAGATTCCTTCGCAACGATCAGTTACGAATACGTCGGATGAGAATTCTGGACATAATGGCAAACCAATATTTAGGCATGAATATTGGGATTTCATTGAGATGAATGAAGCAATTACGAGCGTATTCGATCTACATAATTTTGTGTAGTATTGCAGCCATTATTGAAAATTTTGATGTTAGGTAATGCCACATGTTGAGTAAATTAAATATCGACTTGTGACAGTGTAATGGAGGTATGCACAGGAATCTTTATTCACGTGTTCAGTCGAATTAAACGCTTAATGGGGTTCATGTCGGAACTTCATTTAAGTGGGTAGATGTTTTTTCTGACCGGCTTACGATTATTTTTGCATCGTAGTAATGGTAAATTCTTTGATTTCAAACTAGATCATTTATTACTAGGGTCATTCTTGTGATTATTATGAATTGTGGCGATCGTCTGGGATTTCTGGATATTATTGGAACTTGCTTCGATAGGGTTAATTAGATATAAGATAATTTAAGGTAAAGCTAAACGATTGAAAATTTCCGGTATTGGCAATCTGTTTACTTCACAATGTCTATGCTTTACTCTGTAATACTGTGTTCTTGTTATCTCTTTGTATTTCATATTTTTTTACAATGACATCACCGCCTGAGATGATGACTGTGGCTGATGTCCACAAAATGTTTAAATTCGTCCGTGAGACTATGGGCAACTTAAATCGGGATTTGGAAGGTATCAAAACGTTTAACAAATCCAGTTTTGATAAACTGCAGGAAGGCAATAAGGAACTCATTAAAGATTGTGTAGCCAAAAGCATTAAGTGTGAATTAGATTTGATGTAAACTACCCTTAAAGGTGTACAAGACAGTTCTAAACGGGTAGAATCGAAAGTAAATAATGTTGAGGCAAGTAATGATGAGATTCAGGATGACATTAAAATATTCATTTAAACGTGAACGTGATTTGGGTCCGGTTAGATCGAACATGGCTAAAATGCAATCCACAGTAGACAATGTACAAACCTCAGTGGATTCTGTACAAGTCGAGGTAGTTAATGTACAATTAAAAGTAGACACTATGCAATTATACATGGGAGATGTGCAACTTAAAGTAGACAATGTTAAATCTAACATGGCTCAAATGCAATCCACAGTAGATAATGTACAATCTGACATGGGTCAGGTTAAAACTGACATGGGTCAGGTTAAATCTAACATGGTTCAAATGCAATCCACAGTAGATAATGTACAATCTGACATGGGTCAGGTACAATCCACAGCAGATAGGGTAAATTCCGATGTTAATAATATGCAGATAATGGTGGATACTGTGAAATTTAGGGTGGACAATGTACAAGCCAGATTAGATGATTTAGACAAAGACAATAAACAATTTCAAGTAGAGATGAGGTCAGAACTTGATGACAATAAAAAGGAGCAAAAGGAGAATCTGGATGCTGTCCAAACTCAATTTACTAGCGAGTCCATTAAAACTCAGAAATCCTTTGTTCTGCTAAGAAAGGACATGTTGTCTTTAACAACACAGGTAAAGGACCATACAAAACTTCTTAGAGCAGACATTGAAATTGATGTAAAGGCTATAATGGATGAAAATGTTGGTCTACTCAGGCAAGAAATTGTAAAAATTAATCAAGAGTTTGTAGCAGGTGTCAAAGCCGAATTGGATTTGAAACTTGCTAACGCTGAAACAAGGTTAAATAAGGATATTGCTGATGTTAGAGAGGACTTCACTAAGAGAATGGATGTCAATCAGGATTCCCAAATCACTCGTATTAATGAATGTAGGACTCTGTTAGAGGATAGGATCAAACTGATTGAAACCAAGAGGAAACAGGATAAAATTGAGTTCATAGGAGAAAAAGAAAGAAAAACGTCCGAATTAAATGATGTTAGAAAAAAATTGGAAAGTTTAATTTAGCTGAACCTATTGACGTAGAGGCTTTAAAGAAGGAATTAAAAGTTAAATGGCAGGAGGATATTAACCAGTTTAGGCTTGAACTTTCGACTAGGGATGGTCATGATTTTTACACTTCGGGGCACACAACCTTCAAGAAAGCGACTAGATCGAACGGGGCGGATCAGTTGCACGTGGAACAACCTCGCCAAAATCTATATCCTACCTTTACAAATTTACAATCAACTGGGGAAATAGATGTAAATACTCCATCATAATTGCAAGTGGGACAATCTCGACGAGATCAGTACAAGATTCCGAAAGGCAATCAAACTACAGGGGAAGCCAGAGTTAATACATCGTCAAATGGATCACGAAATATAACAATAATTCGCAATTTTGATGAAGAAAACAAAAAAAATTAGCAACCCTGATGGGATGACCCCAATTGAGTTCGTGAGAAGTATTCTGGATTATGTTGTGGAAAATCATATTGCTCCAGAGAGGGAATTACGTATTGTGGAACGTTACTTATCGGATGGCCCTCTTTTATGGTTCAAAGCATTCCGTTGCACGTTCGAAGATTTTGAGAGTTTCGAAGAGGCTTTTATTAGAAGATTTTGGTCAGTGGAGGTTCAAGAGAGTATTCGTTCAGAGATTTACTGCAAAAAGTATTCTAGTAGTGGACCAACGAGCTACGCTGAGTAATTCGCGATGCAGCTCTCAAAACCCAGATTTCTGCAGCCACCTCTTACGTTAGGAGAATTGATTGAAGCGATATCTCGTCAATTGCCCGTGGAAGTCCGTAGATACCTCATTTCATCTGGTGTGTCGGATTTGGTGCACATGGAGGTCCTTTTGCGTAAATTGGATTACACTAGAACAAGTGCGACTCCGGTTGTAAATAAGAACATCCGTCATTAACCTAGGTCAGTGCATGCAGTCGTCATGGACAGGACGCAGCAAACTGATCGAATATATGGGCAGGAAAACCAGAGAACAGGACCCATTAGGAATTACTATCAAAGGGAAAGAAGATGTAACAATCAGTATCGCGAATACCAGGATAGACCATGGCAAATCGTCGATACGACAATTGGAGTGAAGAACGTAGAGAATATGGACGGCCTGGACATAATTATTATAGGGATGCTCCATTTCGTTCAGACAATAGTTCGCAACAAGGATATAGGTCGTATAAAACTACCGTGACGAAGAATTTGCTCGCGGAAGAAGGGATAATAATAGCCTAGAAATGAGCGGGATCAGTCTCGTGAGCAAAGACGAGGAAAGGAACGGGATCAGTCCCGTGAACAAAGACGAGGGGATGAGCGCGATAAGAGAAAAGAATCAGGCGCAGATCTCAAGCGAGTACGAGTAAACAGGGGATGAATCAAGATAGAGCCCCTAAAGGAAACAAAACGACGTCAGTGTACTGATGACCTCATATCCAATGATCACTTCACACCTTTACTCCATTAATGATAGATTATGTACATAGAATTGAAGAGGTTACGGAAAATGTAGCTACAGAAGAAACAGATATGGTAGAAGAACCTGAAGCGATTTTTCAAGAAGGTCAAGTAAACGGATACAAAATACGTCCCATTGTATTAAGAATATCTTGAATGATTAAAAAAAAGCTATTCTCGCTTTTATTTACTGTGTCGGGAGAAGGATGTGAACTTTTTAGTATTCCTGATAATAAATGTTTTGAGAAACCGCCTTGTGGCGAGGCGGTATGCTTGTGTTTCTTGAGCCGGCCTGGATTACAACATCTGTTTGTGACGTAATCACGGGGTCATCGCCTCCTTGCTATGCTCGGAACGCAGGATTGTAGCCGAGTCAAGGTCGGGTGACGTCAGGAACTCTCAGTGGAGAGGGTAGCCTGGCAAGGTGTGGAATCGATGGATTCTTTCTGGTTTTCTTGAGCAGGGCGGGCCCGGTTCGTGCGATGTTTTCGCAGTGCAATTCGTAAGTTCCTTCAGGGGGATCTTAGCTTCTCGTGGACTTGTGTGAACACATTATATCACAGTACGTGAAGTCGTTATATGCACACGAGCGGGACTCTGTTTGATTCAAACCTTCATAAAGTTTGTTTAAACGTGTGTACAGTAGCTTTCGAAACTTTATTCTTGCAATGATTTAAATCTGCTGATATTCTATTCAGGCAACTCGCCATGGAAAACAGGACTGACGTGAACTGTGAGATTTAAACGCTGCCTGAACTTTATTCACATTCCAACATGCATTCTAAGCGGTTGGCGAAAGGAACAAGATTTTGGTGTTCCGTCTACACGACAATGAACGCTTAAAATGGAATACAGGAACACGGTATGAACGAGTGGAATACTGACATATTGAAGTATCTGTGGAGTACATCTAGCCAGAGATGTTCTTAGAGTACTTCCTGAATATCTTCGCCATGAACTGTAACTCACTCAAATTCATGGATGAGACGGGAATAAACCACGGAAGTACTGTGAAGCTACTTTTGTGCTACCATATGAAGATCGTCAAGGAAGAATGATGCTCTCTACAATATTCGAGTAAGAACTTCTAGAAGATGCCGAATCGGGTGCATGGTTCCAGCTGAGGTGTGCCCACATGGAGACGTGGCTCCAGGTTCGGGGCCAGGATGATGAGTAATTGTACTGAAGGCCAGGATTATTCTGGAAACCGGACTCGGGCAATCTCGTTCCGAATGACGCCTATCCATCATCTGAAAATAAGGTAGAAATCTGACATCTTTGGTAGTAGTTGAGCATTTGCATTTGTTGTATCCAGTTGCCAAATCATTTGTGTAATTAGATTCTGTGATGACGGGATTTAAGTCAGATAAATTATGGTCTTTCTTGATCACAGATTTTTCTTTCTTTTTGGGTTCGTTTGACGAACAAAACTATTCATGTCTTGACAGGTTATATTTTTTCCTTCTTTGTTTCTGCGTTAATTTTCCGGTCGTCGTAATTTTCTGCAATTTTCAATCGTTGTGAAGACCATCAGCTAGGAGGAAGATTTGCGTTTAGTAATATGATATTTTAGCAAATTTTTGCATCGTTATCGTTGTGATACTGTTATTTCCAGTAAGTAAATTTTCCTACACATTTAAATCGTTCGACGTGATAAAGAACTTCAGCATCATGGTTACGTGATGGGTTTTTGATTGACACTTACTCTAAAATATTATTATGATTCCAAACTCAAGGATGTATATTTAAATCTTGGCGTTCTAACAGAAAGAGATATTCGAAAATGTATTTCTGCTAAGCCATAAAGGAATTTGATCATTGGATAATACTGATATAAAGATATCCTCGTTAATTAGCTGTAGTGTTAATAGTATTATTCAAGTAAAATTGATTGTGAAAATAAGTTCGTGGATCATTGGAACCTCGTGATACATTGTTAAGTTAGAGAAAGTTTTTGGATCACTGTGAGAGTGATTATGATCATGGGATTTATAAAATAAATTTGATAGAAGTACAGTGTGACTGATAAGTGTTGGAAGATATGTAACTAAAGTTTGTAAAATGCTTCGTCGAGTTGTAAAATACTTTAAGAAAGTGTGTTAAAGTTTAATGGATGTACTTGGTGTACATAATTTCGTCTTGATAGAATACGTCCTCGAGTGACGTTTGTAATATTTGTTTTTCAAATCAATTGGAGATAGTATCTCTAAGATATTTACTGTTGTATAAATTTATCTCCACTTCAAATTTAATATCTATGAAATTTAATGAGACCTGTGGCGATTTCCGAGAGATCTCTTAACCCTCTATAGGGCAAAAGACTGGGGGTATAAAATATTGCTTTTTTTTGCACATTTGTAATTGGGGGTGATATGGATGAGTAGGAATATGCAACAACTTTATAGGTGTGGATTCTATTTTATGAAATATGGGGTGGGAAATTATTATCCCACTGCCCATACCCGACAGTATATTTTCTTAAATGAGCAATGGGATAATAATTTCCCACCACCAGGTTATGATGATACTGTGTTTATCACTCAATAATAAGGTTTATTTAACTGGATATAATATATAAAGACAACCATCACGCTCTATAATTTAAAAAAAATACTCCCACGCAACACAAGATCAGTGACCTATATCATCTTTGCCGAAAACTGCACAAAATTATAAATGTGATTTTGGAATGTTAAAAGTTAGTATATTCGAATATAATTCAATAATTTCAAAATAGTATCTACTAAAACACAGAAAATTAATTTAAAAAATCTTCTATTCTGTGGCATACACCCTGAGCAAGATAATTATTTCCATTCTAGCTGAAATATATTTACTCAAGTGACCAAAACCATTATTAACATTGTATTTCAGTTATATACCAACGTTTACAAATCTCTTATCTTCAATAAAAACACCTTCTTCTGTATAACAATGCATTTCTTTCACTCAACACAACCTAACTGGCGAGCACGTGCACTGTGGAGACCACTGGGATATCAGCTTCCCACCTTTGGTTTCTGATGAGAGAATACATCAAATTAATGGGGTTTCAATATTTCTCTGCATCTAGGTTGTGGATGCATGTGGAACTGCTTGAAATGAAAGGGGTGGGAAGATTCTCTCCCTAACACTGTTCTATAAATTCATGGTGGGAAGATAGTATCCCAAGCACCTATAAAGGGTTAAGTACAGTCATTTCCTTGTAATCTTTTTCAAATTTATTTGCATTTTCGTTTAACACGGTGTGAACATAATTATATATAGCTGAGCTTTGCCACTTGGCTAAATTGCGTCTACAGTGACGAGATCATATTGTATTTAACCAAATAGGATGGTGTATTATTAGTGAAAGTTGTTATTGGAGTTTGTTTCATTAAGAAGCATTTAATATATATGTATATACGTGTACATTACTGTAATATAATTCAAGTTAGGGTATTATTCTATGTTTCGGATGAATTTCATTCACCGTTCTTTGTGCTCAAGAACGTGATGTGTTGTTTCGATTCCATGCAGGACAAACTTTTGCAAGGGTGTGTTTGACACCATACAGGGCGTTTCTTAGACGCTTTAAAGTTTTTCAGTTTCGTCATTACTATTGGTCGGAAGGTGAGTGGATACCTTCAGTAACACTTTTATTGAATTAATATTTTATCTTACAGCAGTTCAATCCGAGAGTCATAATTCATAATAATTGCTTAAATTGTGTCGGGAAGATCAATGGGTTTTTCTTTTCTTAAATTTCTCACTACTCTCTGAGATAAGTCGTATCTTGTTTGAGTCTCGTGTCACGTTTTGACCCGAGCTGGTTTTCTTTGTATGCACTTTGGTCTGTCTTTGCACAATTTAGGTTAGTTGATATGCTCCTTTATACTTCCTTCTCCTGTTGGTAGGATCTGGGGGGGGGGGGGTTCAGCCGGGCATTTTCAGATTCTATGATCCAGTGTTCCTCGTGGGATTCAACAGGTATTGGTAAGTTATAAACGGGTACAGTACAAACCGCACCTTCTAACTCCCTCTGGTTTAGGAGCTTGAGTTTTGTGAAACATACACCTTAGCGTATTATATAATAAGGCAGTCAATCAGCTCAAAAAACTGGCAAAAAATCCAGTCCACCATAATAGGACCAAACATATTGACACTAAATATCACTATCTTAGATATGCTTTGGATTATATAGCCATATGCATTAAATATGAGGAGACTTCAAAAATGACTGCAGACATCCTAACAAAGCCTCTTCCTAAGCCTACGCACATCTATTTTTGTAAAGACTTGGGTCTTGAATCATGTCCTCTACTCACACAGTTTTAAGGAGGTGTGTTGAAATATGTGGCCATGGATTGTGGTGGTCACACTATTACTTACAAACCTGCTCAATTAAGATATGTTTCTCTTTTTTTCCTTTGGTATGTATAAAGAATCTTGTATCACTTGTTTTCAGTTTTAGTAAATGTCAAGTTCAGTAAACGTGTGTTCTCCATTCCAATTGTCTGTTTGCCTCATAATTCAACAGGCGCAAAATTAAGTGGGTGTAGTTTAAAGTGGATACAGGTTAAAGTGGGCGCAAATTTTAAACTACACCCGCTTTAAACTACACCCACTTTAAACTGCGACCACTGAAATTTGTGCCCACTTTAATTTGCACCAACTTTAATTTGCACCCACTTTATTTTGCACCCACTTCATTTGCGTTCCCGTTAATTTTCGCCCACTTTAAACTGCACACACTTTAATTTGCGCCAACTTTATTTTGCGCTCACTTTATTTTGTGCCCACTTTATTTGCGTCCACTTTAATTTGCGCCCACTTTAAACCGCGCCCACTTTCTTTGCGCCCACTTTAATTTAAACCCGCTTCAAATTTGAGAATCATAATATAACGCTGTATTATACCTAGGTATTTATCAGAGGAATGCCATTTCTCTGGGGGTTTAAGCCCAGTGTTTATAAGGATAGGGTATAGTAGGGGACCTGTAATAAGACTAATATCTGTTGACTGCGAGCTGTAGCCTATTGAGCAGATCACATTGTTTTAAGATCGTTCTAACCAGCCATTCTGCAGCCTGGTAATACATTTTACAGTAAGTAGCTGATCCTTTTTAACATAGCATCTAGGGCTACACCCGATCTCCAATTTAGAGCCCACTTACAAGTTCGAAATTATGACCAACGTATTTAAATGGCATATTTCCGAAACGAAACTTAAAATTTATATTTATCCGAATATTAGTCTAGGCTCTAGGGGCTTAAATGTCCACCATGTTATTCTTATGGATGAATAACACTGTCTGCCTGGATGTGTCATTTACACGTAACTTGCATGTGATCCGTTTATGAGAACCGTAATGTAACGCTGTATAATATTATCAAGGCAATGACATTTTGTAAGGGTATTAGGCTAGGGTATATTAGGGGACTGAGAGAGATTCGGTCTTTACCTGAATTCGAGGGATCTTAGTACTTGCATGCCCGTGTGTGTTAGATATCCTCTGAGATTTAAATAATACATAGTCAAAATTCCATTCTCCACATGGTAGAGTACACCTTCAGCGCTCGACTCTTACGTCACGCGACAATATAAATCTTGTTTAAACGTTAAAGCGAACCCGCTGTTTGTCTGGCCATGTGTGCTAAAGCCTACCTACGAGGTAGCTAATACCAATAATACAGATTTTTTTATAATAATAATAATAATAATAATAATAATAATAATATGTGTAGCCTCATACACCTGCGATAAGAGTTTACGTATAGCGTTTATTGTTAACTTACTGGAGTTTGTAATCCTGAGCTCGTTGTGCGTGGCGGCCATGTTGCCCAGTAGCCCACTGTGCTAGCTTTACCTCACCCTCCATAAGAACAGCATGCGCGGAGTTGTGCATAGTGGTTATATTGCCCACTAGCCCCTGTGCCAGCCACCTTGCCCAGTAACCTCTGTGCTAGCATTACCTCACTCTCCATAAGAACAGCATGGGATAGTTGCGTGTGCCCGTGTCCTTGGGTCAGCGCACTAGCCACTGGCCCAGCTTTACCTCGCCCTCCATAAGAACAGCATGGGATAGTTGCGTGTGCCCCGTGTACTTGGGTATGTTCACTAGCCCCTGGCGCAGCTTTGGAGGTCAGCCGAGGTTAAGCTAAGTTAGGTTATGTTAGCTAGACTATGTTAGTTAGACTAGGTTAGGTTAGGTAGACTAACTTAGGTCAGATTAAGCTATGGTCACCATATTTATTTGAAAAGCGTGACATCCATGTCGGTGGTAGCGCGCGACGGCCATCTTGCCAATACCCCTCTGGGTCACAAACGTTAGTCACTACGCTACGCATTAGCCCTTGCTCCAGGACCAATCTTATACCCCTACTCTAATACTGGTGTTGTTTTGTAATGTACCGGTATACTACCAATATCCTGAAAAACATTCACTATTAAATGATTATCTGGGAGGGCTCATGTAGGTTTTTCCCTATCTGTACATATATATATATATATATATTCCTCCCCCTCAGGAGTATTGTTTTTTTCTGGAAAGTGTTAGATCCATGCTGATACAGCTAAATGAACTTGGTAGTGTTAGATAAACATTGAATCAATAGGAGTAGTGTGTGTGTAGCGGTTCAGATGCCTCCTCCTCCTCACCCTCCTCACAAGATGGCGGCGACGCGATATCTCTCGAACGCATGGTCGGATTTTGACGAATGAGGTGTCATTGAACTCGGGCTGACACCCCCTTTCCAATGGACAACATATTTCCACCCCATAATAAAACCTACCCCTACTAGAGGGTGAAATTGAATTTTTTAGAGAATCTCTCTTTCCAATTGCAACATGTGAGACTTTGAATGCCGATATGGAATGTAACGTTGTTCTGCAAACCAATAATCAAAGAGGGGCATGTTAGGCCTTGAGGTGAGAGCCCCTGTTATTGTTGACGAGCCCCCTGCTGTCGGGCCCCTGTTGATGGGTTATTGTTGACAGGTCCTTGTGGACGAGTCCTTGTGGACAAGTCCTTGTGGACAGGTCATTGTTGACAGGTCCTTGTGGACAGGTCCTTGTGGACAAGTCCTTGTGGACGAGTCCTTGTCCCTTTTGACTGATCCCTTTGGACCGGTCCCTTTGGCCTGGTCCCTATGGACTGGCTCATGAATTTATTTAAATTATATTAAAGGGCCTAACTACATTTGTGTGTGTTGAACTGACGTTGTTCACTAACCCCCACTACTATAATGTGATAACGATATGAAAGGAAAGTGACGAAATACATGTGAACACGTGTGAGATGACCTTATTACCGTCCTCCTTGTGAAACAAGTCACATCCTGTTTTGGTTCATACGTGAGAAAATGCAAGTTCATGTGTAATATGACCTAACACACAAGTGTACACATGTGCACGTGCACGATAAGAGCTAACAAGTCACAACCTGTTTTGACAGTGGTGGGAATAAGGCTAGAGACATGTACAAGTAGTCAAATGACTCCGGCAGACAACCCCTTTCCTATGGATAACTTATTTCCACTCAAAAATAAAATCTACCCCTACTAGGGGGTGAAATAATAATTTTTTGGTAAAAGTCACTTTCCATGTGCAATATGTGGGAGTTTGTATGCCAATATGAAATTAAACTCGTTCCACATAAAGTGCATGCATACAACTGAATGCCGCTATGATTTATCATTTTTGTTTTTTGTTTTACGAATGCGCAATTGGGGTTTTTGTAAGAGGGCGGGCTTTTTGAATAATGATTTATAGATATGTTTTTTTCACGAATTAACCAAAGATCCAAAAACTAATAGGTCATCGGCTTTTTAATATCTTATGAATTAAAGCTAGGGACTTGTATGAGGGGTCGTTGGACTTGGGGTGACGCCCTGTTTTTGAATGTATTATTCATTTTTTGTCAAAAGAGCCTAACTGCACTTTCGTTAATATCTCGCTAACCAATAATCACAGAGGGTCAAGTGAGGTGTCATAGGACTTAAAATGGCCAACCCCTCCCCATGACCAATGAATTTACCCAAAAAAACAGCAAGGTCTTTAACCTAAGATTTTATCAACTAATAATCAGAGAGGGACAAGTGAGGTGTCACAAGACTCAGAATGGCCAACCCTTTTCCATGACCAACGAATTTACCCAAAATACCCAAAACAGCAAGGTCATTGACCTAAGATTTTATAAACTTATCAGTAGAGAGGGTCAAGTGAGGTGTCATAGGACTACGAATGGTTAACCCTTTCCCATGACCAATGAATTTACCTCAAAAATTCAAAACAGCAAGGTCATTGACCTGAGATTTTATAAACTAATAATCGGATATCAACATGTGAGGTGTCATAAGACTTAGAATGGTCAACCCTTTCCCATGGCTAATGAATTTACCAAAAAAATACCCAATACATCAAGGTTATCGACCTGAGATTTTATAAACTTATAATCGGATATGGGCATGTGAAATGTTTACAGTGAGTGATGAAAACATAGCTAGGTAGTGAAAGAATTATTGTAGGCTACATGTATGGTGACTGACAAATCTTTCACCATTGGAACTTGTTTTCAGATCAAACTGCAGTACAGAGAGCGTATAGGTTGTAGGTATGGGATAATAAATGGCAAATGGTGTATACAAAATCTGATTTATCGATTCAAGAAATAAGAGTAGACAATCTTTAATTGATTGGTTAAAGAGGATAGCTAAAATCCAAAATGGTGACTACATTGAACTAAACTGAACCAAGCTGAATCAAACCCAACCAAACCGAACCAAACTTAATCAAAAACAAGCCAATGGTTTAAGTGTAAAACTTGTGGGTGAATGTGGTCATTGGTAATGTCAGAAAGGAAAGGGATAACGCTCTACCTATAGAGGGTAAGGTAAAGCTAGTGCATGATGCTAATGCACACACACAAGTACATGAACCACACACAACTATCCTATGCAGTTATTATGGGTTGACTGTTAAAACTTGCTCAGTGGTTACTGGGACAAGATGGTCGCTACACACAACAAGCTTTAAATACCCGAGGCTAATAATCTATACACGCACACACACACTTGTTCTAAACTAAACTGTCTTGCTGGCAGAGCTCACACAGTAGGTAAATGACAGAAATGCTTGGCTAACAGAAATACAATCATTTTCGGTTGTCTAATGTTACCAGCTAAACATTACGTGCTATAGTGGTGAGCACATGTGCCTCTTTCACTGGAGATCTTAACTCGATTTCTAGCTCTAAGGCCTAGAACGAATCAAACTAAGAAAAAAGGGTATGGTGACGCAGTGGTTAAACTGTTAGCCTTTCACTAAGGTAGACTAGGGTTTGATTTTAGGTTAATATGCATGTCATAAACAAACAAATAAAAGCAGAGATAATGTTTAAAACTGATTACACTTGTCTCTTTTCAAATTATTACTTAGATTACAAATACAAACGTGGACTGGGTTTGACATACAGTTAATGCCTCCTATCACATACTAGACTGTAAGAAAGCCAAACAAGCGAAAGGCGTAGGTAGAGCAGTGGTAAAATCGCTATGTGTAGAGAAATACCTAACGGTTTTATGAACTGGCAAAGGTATGTCGCATAAACAGTGCAGGATACAATCCAGCAACCATAATTTTTATCTCGTGGACAAGAGAAAACATATATATAGAGAGAGATATATAGAAAGCTTGTGTGTGTGTGTGGGTAGCATTGGTTGTTTGACCAGGTAGGGTGGGGAGAGGGAGAATTAGCACTTATATATGAATGGAAAATAGATTTTTTTCAATCGTTTTGTTTTTCAAATGCAGTGGTAGATAGTCGTTTTTTGTAAAACATTCTTACTTGCAGTAGCAATAAGCCTCTATGGTTCCGCTAACACATAGATAGACTGTATTATTGCCATGGTCAAGCACTCACATTAAGATCATTTACAAAATCATAAAATGAAAAATAAAAAATCTTGTTTTGGAAATATCGTTTTTCAACGTACACACAAAATAAATATATAAAAAATTTGTAAACAGCAAAATGGAAAATCCATGTTTCCATATAGACAAAATTTAAAAACCTTAAACGGACATTTAAGAAAATATATGCAAATGGGAAATTGACAAATGTGTAAATATGAAAATGGAAAAATCCATGTTTCCGTATCATGAAATTGAAAAACATCAAACTGTCATTTTAAAAAAATGCAAATGGAAAATTGACAAATTGCAATGTGTGAAATGTGAAATTGAACAAATGGCTATCATTATTAAAAAAAAAAAGAACATGGTGCTCTATGGTTGAGGTGTGAATCAAACCCTCTCTACTTATTTGGACCACTCGAGACTGAGTAGACTAGTTTTAGTTGTCATACCACTTTTAAAAGTTTATGTTAAATCTAGGAATTGAACCCAAGAGCTTGTCGGGGGGATCCAAGGTTATAATATGTTAAACAGTTAGCCTTGAATGTAGGGTGTGGTAGTTATATAGAGATGAGACGTTTCGCTCAGGGCAGGGAGGCATGGAGATCTGCATCAAACCAGTCAAAAGACTGACGACTCAAACAACAACATGTAGAGCTCACCAAAATAATGTTGTGTAACGGTAAATGTTAGTCAACGAACAGTAATGCATTACTAAAACCCATGACACGATACCTAAGAGCTTTTCTAAAATTATTTTAAAATGCCTTTAACCCTATATTAAACACCCAGTTCACAAGACTCTTAACTGCAATGTTTTGGTCAAACAAAACAAAATCTATATTTCAAAACAAACAAGTGGTTTAGTCAATGTATACTGGAAAAGTTTTATAAACACTCAAGTCCACAACAATAATTAAAATAGTAACTGTCAGGTTGACCGAGTGGTTATGGTGTTTGACTTAAGTTCAAATTTTCTGTACAAGAAAGCAAGGGTTCGAATCCCTTACCTGATATAACTATTACCTCAACATGGCTTGACCACACTGTATTATTGTGTACTCGGTACACAAACCATAGAGTGTATTGTTTAAGGTCACTCTCTTTGCGAACATAGTCAGAGACTGTTGATGGTTAACAATTGCATTAATAGTGGGACATAGGGATAGCAATTAAGAAAAACAGACAATACCCATACACTATTTTTATTTATTTAATGTAAGTACTTGTACAATAGTTTTATACAAACTACAACTCTCTTTTGTCTATTACTATCTAGTCCTTTTCGATCCACTTGCATAACAAGGCAGATGACTTTGTAGATCAGCCCCTTAAAACAACAACAACAACAACACTACCTCTTGCATAGTCTGTGATGTTAATGACTCTTGAGGCGTGGAAGATGGATACAACATAACTTTTACAACAGGGGTTAAACGTTGCTCAACAAACAATGCACTATTTTGAGTAGCAACATCTTTCTCTTGTACTAACTTATTAGCATTCTGATGATTTTTTGCCAACACCATCAGTGTTTTGTCTGGTGCATTACATTGATGATCACTCACACTTAAAACCACACTATTTCTACTTTTCATATTGCCTCGACATCTTGTTGACCTCTGTTTTGAGCATCGCCAGAATATTATTCCTTTTACATTTTGTCGTCTATAGAAGAGTAGCCTTTATATAGTACACGTTGTTTACCTCGGTTAGTTGTAGTAAGTTCCATAGTAGTAACTAACCTGTTAGTATGATTTGCACACTACAAAGGTTATCTCTGTTCTGGTAATAGAATTATTTTATCGTTGGCTTTTATATTTAATATGTACAGTTAAAAGTGATAGAAAAGTGGTAGAAACGTGGTAGCAAAGTGGTAGACAAGTGGTAGACAATTGGTAACATAGTGGTAGAAAAGTGGTAGCAAAGTGGTAGCAAAGTGGTAGAAAAGTGGCAGAAAAGTAGTAAAAAAGTGGTAGCAAAGTGGTAGAAAAGTGGTAGCAAACTAGAAAAGTGGTAGAAAAGTGGCAGAAAAGTAGTAGAAAAGAGGTAGCAAAGTGGTAGAAAAGTGGTAGCAAACTAGAAAAGTGGTAGCAAAGTGGCAGAAAAGTAGTAGAAAAGTGGTAGAAAAGTGGTAGCAAACTAGAAACGTGGTAGCAAAGTGGTAGAAATTACTACATGTATTGTTAAGAAATAGTTTAAGCGGTTACATGGATTCATTACACTATCATTTTAGCATCACGAAGCTCATTTTCAATATCCCAAAGTTCTTCCTCATATTTAGTATGACCATCCTGTTTACAGGAATGCAAGTACTGAAGCCGCTGGATTAGCTTATTGGGATTGTTCCAGTAAACAAATTTAACAAATGATTTTTTGGGTGTAAACCATTATCATCATCATCATCATCATTATCATCATCATAATCATCATCATCATCATGGTTATCATCATCATCAATATAATCATCATCACTATTACTATTTAATCCTTTTTGTTCATCTTGCAATGCAACAACCTTTGGCATAGTTTGTGTTGTCTTTGATAGTGTTAGAGGTTTCTTAGACGTTAACGACTGTCCTAACATGTCTTTTTCAGGAGATAATAAATGCTCTTTAACAAACAAAGCACTATCTTGAGCCACACTATTTTTTTCTTGGTCTTGCTTTTTTACCTTGGTTCGAGTATTTTGTCCATTTAAATGAGTATTATTTTGAGCTTTACAATGATGATCGATTGAAATAAGTATGTTGGAGCCTTTTGTTTTAATCATTCCTCGACACTTTTTAGATCGTTGTTTCGAACAGCACCAAATAACAGTTCCATTTTTATTAGTTCTTTTTACAATATATGCATATCCTTTATAGTAAGCACATGGCTTACCATAGCTAGTCGTTGATACTTCCATGTCAACTGTTAAGCATAAACTAATCTCTAATAAAGTTAGCTCGATAATAAAAAATGATAGTTTGTAGTATGTGCAGTTTAAAGTAAGAGCAAAAGTGGGAGTCAAATGGTAGAAAAGTGTTAGCAAAGTGGTGGAAGAGTGGTAGCAGTTTATAGTAGTCATGATCTTTTTTACCAGAATGTGATTTGAGTAAATGTAATTTCTAAACCTTAGCAGTGAGTAGTCAGTTAGTCTTGGTTCAGACAAGCGTAAACAGTTCTCCAATGAATCAGAGATCAAGGTTTTCATTATGAAACAGTTGTGTAACCAATTAGGTAACGGTACTTGATAGCTTCACACATGAACAAAAATTCCAACATATCTGACATGAATTACATGATTTGAAAGTTGACAAAGAATATCCAATCAACCATTGTAGTTGCAATGTCAAACACAAAGGCAAAATCAGCATGAACTTTTAAGTTACAGGAAAATTCTATGAAATAGACTATGCAGGAAATTTGGAAATACACATCAGAAGTTTGCAACACCATCCTTCTAGCCTATATAAATTATCGACATGGAAAGTGTGCACTGCCCCTAACATTAAACCAATTTATCAATAACGCAAGTCAACAATCAAAACATTTTGTGTTGAGTCTATCATTTAATGCATATATTCTGTCTACATTGAACAGTAACAAAAAACGCCATTCATAATTAATTAAGTTTGCTTTAATTCTTTATGTAATGATAAATACATATTTAAAGTTTTGGCTGACTGTTCAGGGTGAATCGGCTTTGAACACATAAGAGAGGGAATATTTTAAGACTTAACCTCAGCTCACCTAACATAACCTAAATTTACCTAACCTAACCTTGTCATATAGGTAAGAAACGGGTCAAGCTATGCTTTCGACTACCGAGTTTCAGCTACTTTTCAAGGTTACTCTCCCGAACATTGCCGGAGACTGCTGATAAACACCTATGTTCCCACGGTGGCGGCGCGCAACGACTTACATGACGCGCTTCCCCCTTTTCATTGACCCCTGTTGATTTGTCCCTTTGGACTGGTCCCTTTTGACTAGCCCCTTTGGAAGGGCCCTTTTTGAATGGAGTCATTTTTGACGGGTCCCTGTGGACAGGACCTTTTGGCTGATCCCTTTGGACCGGTCCCTTTGGACTGATACCTATGGACTGGCCCATGCAATTATCCAAATTATGTCAAAGGGTACGGTCCAAAGGGATCAGCCAAAAGGACCTGTCCACAGGGACCCGTCAAAAATGACTCCATTCAAAAAGGGCCCTTCCAAAGGGGCTAGTCAACAGGGACAAGTCCAAAGGGACAAATCAACAGGGGTCAATGAAAAGGGGGAAGCGCGTCATGTAAGTCGTTGCGCGCCGCCACCGTGGGAACATAGGTGTTTATCAGCAGTCTCCGGCAATGTTCGGGAGAGTAACCTTGAAAAGTAGCTGAAACTCGGTAGTCGAAAGCATAGCTTGACCCGTTTCTTACCTATATGACAAGGTTAGGTTAGGTAAATTTAGGTTATGTTAGGTGAGCTGAGGTTAAGTCTTAAAATATTCCCTCTCTTATGTGTTCAAAGCCGATTCACCCTGAACAGTCAGCCAAAACTTTAAATATGTATTTATCATTACATAAAGAATTAAAGCAAACTTAATTAATTATGAATGGCGTTTTTTGTTACTGTTCAATGTAGACAGAATATATGCATTAAATGATAGACTCAACACAAAATGTTTTGATTGTTGACTTGCGTTATTGATAAATTGGTTTAATGTTAGGGGCAGTGCACACTTTCCATGTCGATAATTTATATAGGCTAGAAGGATGGTGTTGCAAACTTCTGATGTGTATTTCCAAATTTCCTGCATAGTCTATTTCATAGAATTTTCCTGTAACTTAAAAGTTCATGCTGATTTTGCCTTTGTGTTTGACATTGCAACTACAATGGTTGATTGGATATTCTTTGTCAACTTTCAAATCATGTAATTCATGTCAGATATGTTTGAATTTTTGTTCATGTGTGAAGCTATCAAGTACCGTTACCTAATTGGTTACACAACTGTTTCATAATGAAAACCTTGATCTCTGATTCATTGGAGAACTGTTTACGCTTGTCTGAACCAAGACTAACTGACTACTCACTGCTAAGGTTTAGAAATTACATTTACTCAAATCACATTCTGGTAAAAAAAGATCATGACTACTATAAACTGCTACCACTCTTCCACCACTTTGCTAACACTTTTCTACCATTTGACTCCCACTTTTGCTCTTACTTTAAACTGCACATACTACAAACAATCATTTTTTATTATCGAGCTAACTTTACTAGAGATTAGTTTATGCTTAACAGTTGACATGGAAGTATCAACGACTAGCTATGGTAAGCCATGTGCTTACTATAAAGGATATGCATATATTGTAAAAAGAACTAATAAAAATGGAACTGTTATTTGGTGCTGTTCGAAACAACGATCTAAAAAGTGTCGAGGAATGATTAAAACAAAAGGCTCCAACATACTTATTTCAATCGATCATCATTGTAAAGCTCAAAATAATACTCATTTAAATGGACAAAATACTCGAACCAAGGTAAAAAAGCAAGACCAAGAAAAAAATAGTGTGGCTCAAGATAGTGCTTTGTTTGTTAAAGAGCATTTATTATCTCCTGAAAAAGACATGTTAGGACAGTCGTTAACGTCTAAGAAACCTCTAACACTATCAAAGACAACACAAACTATGCCAAAGGTTGTTGCATTGCAAGATGAACAAAAAGGATTAAATAGTAATAGTGATGATGATTATATTGATTATGATAACCATGATGATGATGATGATGATTATGATGATGATAATGATGATGATGATGATAATGGTTTACACCCAAAAAAATCATTTGTTAAATTTGTTTACTGGAACAATCCCAATAAGCTAATCCAGCGGCTTCAGTACTTGCATTCCTGTAAACAGGATGGTCATACTAAATATGAGGAAGAACTTTTGGATATAGAAAATGAGCTTCGTGATGCTAAAATTATAGTGTAATGAATCCATGTAACCGCTTAAACTATTTCTTAACAATACATGTAGTAATTTCTACCACTTTGCTACCACTTTTCTAGTTTGCTACCACTTTTCTACCACTTTTCTACTACTTTTCTGCCACTTTGCTACCACTTTTCTAGTTTGCTACCACTTTTCTACCACTTTGCTACCACTTTTCTACTACTTTTCTGCCACTTTTCTACCACTTTTCTAGTTTGCTACCACTTTTCTACCACTTTGCTACCACTTTTCTACTACTTTTCTGCCACTTTTCTACCACTTTGCTACCACTTTGCTACCACTTTTCTACCACTATGTTACCAATTGTCTACCACTTGTCTACCACTTTGCTACCACGTTTCTACCACTTTTCTATCACTTTTAACTGTACATATTAAATATAAAAGCCAACGATAAAATAATTCTATTACCAGAACAGAGATAACCTTTGTAGTGTGCAAATCATACTAACAGGTTAGTTACTACTATGGAACTTACTACAACTAACCGAGGTAAACAACGTGTACTATATAAAGGCTACTCTTCTATAGGCGACAAAATGTAAAAGGAATAATATTCTGGCGATGCTCAAAACAGAGGTCAACAAGATGTCGAGGCAATATGAAAAGTAGAAATAGTGTGGTTTTAAGTGTGAGTGATCATCAATGTAATGCACCAGACAAAACACTGATGGTGTTGGCAAAAAATCATCAGAATGCTAATAAGTTAGTACAAGAGAAAGATGTTGCTACTCAAAATAGTGCATTGTTTGTTGAGCAACGTTTAACCCCTGTTGTAAAAGTTATGTTGTATCCATCTTCCACGCCTCAAGAGTCATCAACATCACAGACTATGCAAGAGGTAGTGTTGTTGTTGTTGTTTTAAGGGGCTGATCTACAAAGTCATCTGCCTTGTTATGCAAGTGGATCGAAGAGGACTAGATAGTAATAGACAAAAGAGAGTTGTAGTTTGTATAAAACTATTGTACAAGTACTTACATTAAATAAATAAAAATAGTGTATGGGTATTGTCTGTTTTTCTTAATTGCTATCCCTATGTCCCACTATTAATGCAATTGTTAACCATCAACAGTCTCTGACTATGTTCGCAAAGAGAGTGACCTTAAACAATACACTCTATGGTTTGTGTACCGAGTACACAATAATACAGTGTGGTCAAGCCATGTTGAGGTAATAGTTATATCAGGTAAGGGATTCGAACCCTTGCTTTCTTGTACAGAAAATTTGAACTTAAGTCAAACACCATAACCACTCGGTCAACCTGACAGTTACTAATTTAATTATTGTTGTGGACTTGAGTGTTTATAAAACTTTTCCAGTATACATTGACTAAACCACTTGTTTGTTTTGAAATATAGACTTTGTTTTGTTTGACCATAACATTGCAGTTAAGAGTCTTGTGAACTGGGTGTTTAATATAGGGTTAAAGGCATTTTAAAATAATTTTAGAAAAGCTCTTAGGTATCGTGTCATGGGTTTTAGTAATGCATTACTGTTCGTTGACTAACATTTACCGTTACACAACATTATTTTGGTGAGCTCTACATGTTGTTGTTTGAGTCGTCAGTCTTTTGACTGGTTTGATGCAGATCTCCATGCCTCCCTGTCCTGAGCGAAACGTCTCATCTCTATATAACTACCACACCCTACATTCAAGGCTAACTGTTTAACATATTATAACCTTGGATCCCCCCGACAAGCTCTTGGGTTCAATTCCTAGATTTAACATAAACTTTTAAAAGTGGTATGACAACTAAAACTAGTCTACTCAGTCTCGAGTGGTCCAAATAAGTAGACAGGGTTTGATTCACACCTCAACCATAGAGCACCATGTTCTTTTTTTTTTAAATAATGATAGCCATTTGTTCAATTTCACATTTCACACATTGCAATTTGTCAATTTTCCATTTGCATTTTTTTAAAATGACAGTTTGATGTTTTTCAATTTCATGATACGGAAACATGGATTTTTCCATTTTCATATTTACACATTTGTCAATTTCCCATTTGCATATATTTTCTTAAATGTCCGTTTAAGGTTTTTAAATTTTGTCTATATGGAAACATGGATTTTCCATTTTGCTGTTTACAAATTTTTTATATATTTATTTTGTGTGTACGTTGAAAAACGATATTTCCAAAACAAGATTTTTTATTTTTCATTTTATGATTTTGTAAATGATCTTAATGTGAGTGCTTGACCATGGCAATAATACAGTCTATCTATGTGTTAGCGGAACCATAGAGGCTTATTACTACTGCAAGTAAGAATGTTTTACAAAAAACGACTATCTACCACTGCATTTGAAAAACAAAACGATTGAAAAAAATCTATTTTCCATTCATATATAAGTGCTAATTCTCCCTCTCCCCACCCTACCTGGTCAAACAACCAATGCTACCCACACACACACACAAGCTTTCTATATATCTCTCTCTATATATATGTTTTCTCTTGTCCACGAGATAAAAATTATGGTTGCTGGATTGTATCCTGCACTGTTTATGCGACATACCTTTGCCAGTTCATAAAACCGTTAGGTATTTCTCTACACATAGCGATTTTACCACTGCTCTACCTACGCCTTTCGCTTGTTTGGCTTTCTTACAGTCTAGTATGTGATAGGAGGCATTAACTGTATGTCAAACCCAGTCCACGTTTGTATTTGTAATCTAAGTAATAATTTGAAAAGAGACAAGTGTAATCAGTTTTAAACATTATCTCTGCTTTTATTTGTTTGTTTATGACATGCTTATTAACCTAAAATCAAACCCTAGTCTACCTTAGTGAAAGGCTAACAGTTTAACCACTGCGTCACCATACCCTTTTTTCTTAGTTTGATTCGTTCTAGGCCTTAGAGCTAGAAATCGAGTTAAGATCTCCAGTGAAAGAGGCACATGTGCTCACCACTATAGCACGTAATGTTTAGCTGGTAACATTAGACAACCGAAAATGATTGTATTTCTGTTAGCCAAGCATTTCTGTCATTTACCTACTGTGTGAGCTCTGCCAGCAAGACAGTTTAGTTTAGAACAAGTGTGTGTGTGTGTGTGTGTATAGATTATTAGCCTCGGGTATTTAAAGCTTGTTGTGTGTAGCGACCATCTTGTCCCAGTAACCACTGAGCAAGTTTTAACAGTCAACCCATAATAACTGCATAGGATAGTTGTGTGTGGTTCATGTACTTGTGTGTGTGCATTAGCATCATGCACTAGCTTTACCTTACCCTCTATAGGTAGAGCGTTATCCCTTTCCTTTCTGACATTACCAATGACCACATTCACCCACAAGTTTTACACTTAAACCATTGGCTTGTTTTTGATTAAGTTTGGTTCGGTTTGGTTGGGTTTGATTCAGCTTGGTTCAGTTTAGTTCAATGTAGTCACCATTTTGGATATTAGCTATCCTCTTTAACCAATCAATTAAAGATTGTCTACTCTTATTTCTTGAATCGATAAATCAGATTTTGTATACACCATTTGCCATTTATTATCCCATACCTACAACCTATACGCTCTCTGTACTGCAGTTTGATCTGAAAACAAGTTCCAATGGTGAAAGATTTGTCAGTCACCATACATGTAGCCTACAATAATTCTTTCACTACCTAGCTATGTTTTCATCACTCACTGTAAACATTTCACATGCCCATATCCGATTATAAGTTTATAAAATCTCAGGTCGATAACCTTGATGTATTGGGTATTTTTTGGTAAATTCATTAGCCATGGGAAAGGGTTGACCATTCTAAGTCTTATGACACCTCACATGTTGATATCCGATTATTAGTTTATAAAATCTCAGGTCAATGACCTTGCTGTTTTGAATTTTTGAGGTAAATTCATTGGTCATGGGAAAGGGTTAACCATTCGTAGTCCTATGACACCTCACTTGACCCTCTCTACTGATAAGTTTATAAAATCTTAGGTCAATGACCTTGCTGCTTTGGGTATTTTGGGTAAATTCGTTGGTCATGGAAAAGGGTTGGCCATTCTGAGTCTTGTGACACCTCACTTGTCCCTCTCTGATTATTAGTTGATAAAATCTTAGGTTAAAAACCTTGCTGTTTTTTTGGGGTAAATTCATTGGTCATGGGGAGGGGTTGGCCATTTTAAGTCCTATGACACCTCACTTGACCCTCTGTGATTATTGGTTAGCGAGATATTAACGAAAGTGCAGTTAGGCCCTTTTGACAAAAAATGAATAATACATTCAAAAACAGGGCGTCACCCCAAGTCCAACGACCCCTCATACAAGTCCCTAGCTTTAGTTCATAAGATATTAAAAAGCCGATGACCTATTAGTTTTTGGATCTTTGGTTAATTCGTGAAAAAAACGTATCTATAAATCATTATTCAAAAAGCCCGCCCTCTTACAAAAACCCCAATTGCGCATTCGTAAAACAAAAAACAAAAATGATAAGTCATAGCGGCATTCAGTTGTATGCATGCACTTTATGTGGAACGAGTTTAATTTCATATTGGCATACAAACTCCCACATATTGCACATGGAAAGTGACTTTTACCAAAAAATTATTATTTCACCCCCTAGTAGGGGTAGATTTTATTTTTGAGTGGAAATAAGTTATCCATAGGAAAGGGGTTGTCTGCCGGAGTCATTTGACTACTTGTACATGTCTCTAGCCTTATTCCCACCACTGTCAAAACAGGTTGTGACTTGTTAGCTCTTATCGTGCACGTGCACATGTGTACACTTGTGTGTTAGGTCATATTACACATGAACTTGCATTTTCTCACGTATGAACCAAAACAGGATGTGACTTGTTTCACAAGGAGGACGGTAATAAGGTCATCTCACACGTGTTCACATGTATTTCGTCACTTTCCTTTCATATCGTTATCACATTATAGTAGTGGGGGTTAGTGAACAACGTCAGTTCAACACACACAAATGTAGTTAGGCCCTTTAATATAATTTAAATAAATTCATGAGCCAGTCCATAGGGACCAGGCCAAAGGGACCGGTCCAAAGGGATCAGTCAAAAGGGACAAGGACTCGTCCACAAGGACTTGTCCACAAGGACCTGTCCACAAGGACCTGTCAACAATGACCTGTCCACAAGGACTTGTCCACAAGGACCTGTCCACAAGGACTCGTCCACAAGGACCTGTCAACAATAACCCATCAACAGGGGCCCGACAGCAGGGGGCTCGTCAACAATAACAGGGGCTCTCACCTCAAGGCCTAACATGCCCCTCTTTGATTATTGGTTTGCAGAACAACGTTACATTCCATATCGGCATTCAAAGTCTCACATGTTGCAATTGAAAAGAGAGATTCTCTAAAAAAATTCAATTTCACCCTCTAGTAGGGGTAGGTTTTATTATGGGGTGGAAATATGTTGTCCATTGGAAAGGGGGTGTCAGCCCGAGTTCCATGACACCTCATTCGTCAAAATCCGACCATGCGTTCGAGAGATATCGCGTCGCCGCCATCTTGTGAGGAGGGTGAGGAGGAGGAGGCATCTGAACCGCTACAAACACACTACTAATAGGCCTACTTACTGTATGTTTATATCTTTATGCTTAACTTCCATATTAGGCTACAGTTTCTAAAATAAGAAATATATCTGCATACCTTATAATCAAGCCATTCAGCAGTTCGCATGTGACTTTCCTGAACTAACCTACTCATCATTTACATATCCTCATCCAAAGCATAATTTCGCTTTGTGAAATTATGTTTTGTTTTGAAACCATGTTTTGTTGTCTGAGCATTATACTCATACTTGTATTAGTGATAATGATGATAATAAAATAATTATCATAACATTTCAGTGATATTGAATATTGCAGCATGAAGGGTAGCCTGTGTCAACCATCAAATGCTATTTTTTTAAGAAGCCATGCGATGTGTCTCAAAATTACTATCAGTTAACTTAGTTGTTATTACATGGACAACTAAGAAACCATTTCTGCAATACAAGGTAGGTTGAAAGCAATCTATCTATCTATATATTTAAAACAGTAAGCTGATTTTTGTTACGGCGAAATTGACAGAACGGCTGAACCGATTGACTTCGGAATGCTCTCTGACGAAAGCCCTTGGCCTGTATATTTGCAGAGTGTCTTTAAAATAAGCAAATACGTTACCATATATTTTTAAATTTATAAACAAAACTGCAAAATTATTGGCTCAAGCGCATGTGCAGAATCACCTTGGCGAATGACAGACATGGCACCGGGTGAGTTAGCCGTGGTCGTTACGGCATGACTGCTGGCAGTCGCTCACATCCGGGAGGCGAGGAGGTTTGAATCCCCCCGCCGGCAACCTTGAAGATGGTCTTCTGTGGTTTCCCATCTTCCTTCCAGGCAAATGCCGGGGTTGGTCCCTAACTATAGGCCACAGCCGCTACCTTGCAACTCCTCGTCCTTCCATACCAACTTTCCTCCCCAACGGTACTTGTAGCTCACCCATTGGGTGTCCGTCTTGAAGCAGCTACAAAACTGGCGAGCCGAACATGTCCTCGGACACTCCCGGCACTAAAAGCCATAGGCTAAAAAATGGCGGATGTCCACCGCGTTTTAATGTAATGGTTATTATTATAAGAATTATAAAGGAGGGGAACATTGATTACGATGTTTCCACGATATATAGTAGAATGGAATTATAATAGACGGGAAATTTAGAAGAAATTACACTGACTGTTGAGTGTGTATAATGTTTACGTAACATAATATTGCGCCATTTTTTCAGTAGTTTGGTGGTTCAGTTGGCAGTTGGTCACTAGTCGTGGCCGAGTGAGGAGCGCGTGTGAGAGTTTGTGTGATCGCATTGGAAGAGTGTACGTTTCTTAATACCGGTGCTTCCGATAGTTCCACGGGTGTGCTGACCTTCCGTGTGTCATTCGGACAATACTTTTCAAATAGTGTTCCAGATAGGACAACAAATCAAGAAACCCAGAAAACCCCGCTGAACATCATGTCCGGATACCAGAGTAAAAACCCTGTACGCTGTCAATGGGACAGGCAGAGTTCTCGCCCCACACCAAGAGAAATTCACCGCTGGATTAGCGACACCCTCCGGCTGACTATCGACCAAGTAGAAGCCATCCAGTTAAATGCGCAAGAAAGAACCTTGTACATCAAGGTAATCAGCATATCTACTTATCAAAAATTGCTAAATACTTTTGAAGCTCCTATTAAATTTCAGTATGACTCAGGCGAGGTGACTAATGTTAAACTCTCCACAGCGGATTCCAAATTTACCACAGTGCGTATATTTAATGTCCCACTCGAAGTCCCCCATGAAATTTTCAAATCCGTCCTGTCGAAATATGGCACTGTGAGTGACGTCAGGAAAGAACAATGGTCTTCTGCTTATCAGTTCTCGGTGTATAATGGGATACGTGCAGTCACTATGGAAATCAAACAAGATATCCCCTCCACTGAGACTTTTGGTGGCCATTCTGGCTATATATCTTATAATGGACAGAAACAGACCTGTTTTATTTGCAATGCTAACACTCATCTCCGTATCAATTGCCCAAAGAAAATGATTCCCCTCGGTATTACTCCTACCCAACAAAGACGTGTACAATACTCCGATGTTGTGTCACAGCAAACGTCACATGAAAACATGCTTATGGATCAGTCAGCTGGGACACCGGCAGAAGTGGCCTCATCCACACATGACGCAGACCACGTACCTTGCACTGAACAGATCAGCGAGCTACATAGTGCCCCTGCGCCATCGGCCACCTGTATTGCAGCCATAGAGCCAACTCCTCCGTCACTACAAGCTGCACCAGAAATTTTGCCTTCACTGCCCCCACCTTCTCTGGTACCTACCGACTCACTGAAGCAGGTTGATCGGGGATCTGAGAACGTAACTAAGAAGATTAAAACAAATGCCTCGATTGCTGTACTGTACCCGATAATCCGGAAAGGAACCTGTTGGAATATCCATTGCCCCCGCTGGATTGCCTATTTCTAACTGCACCGGCATATACAACATTAGAAATCACTTCCAACATGGCCATTAGGGATTTACAGACAGCAGTTACGAGAATATTGTGGATCAACAACCAACTACACGGGGCACTCACCTTTACTTACCTCTCGGGGACTGGGAATTCAGCTTCGCCTACACTACATCCACAATATTCTTCACCTTATATTTAAAATGAATCACACTCCAACAACAATGGAAAACAATCTGAATAAAATTTATTAACAATAGGGTAAACTAATCTAGTATAAACAAAATAACAATAAACGATTTTAACAATAGAAATTAAAATTAAAAACACGCAAACATTCACACCTCCTTTCAAATCTACATCTTACTACAATGCTGTATTAAAAATTATGAGTATAAAATCTTGGCATGTTCAGGCCTACACTGCGTAAAAATAAAAACGTTTAATGAAGTCTCTTAATGGCATTCCAGACACATGGTTTCATTCACAAGCCTGCATTTGTAGAACGCACGTGCAGTAACTTTGTTTCATCAATGAAATACCGGCACCACGCCGTACTCGAAACTGGTTTATACAATAAATACAAGGTGGTGGGATTACACCTGCTTATATTCTGTCATCGCTCTCCAATGCTAACGGTGAATCATTCTCGCTAGTCCACACAGACTGCTTGTGTGTGCATTTATAAAAACACGTAAAAATTAACATTTAGATCTTACAAAAGTTCACATAACTACTCTGTTTCTTAAACAATCATTCTAAAAATTTTATACACTCCTTCATTCGACCCCGCAATTGTTCTAGACCAATTCGGTTCCACATTTTCTCTTAACAATGAACAATAATACATTCCCAAAACATCCGCTCATAAACACACACTGTTCCAAAACAATTGATTAATAAATCCTACTAAATTATTTAACTAATTAAATCATTTCCACAAAAATTATTTACATGTAATATGTTTATAATAATATCCATTATCTGGTGTTGCTAACGCGACACTTTCGAGATTCTAACTTCTCGGTTACAATATAATTCTTAACTAAATATATACACTGGTTTTTCACATAACCATCCTTCTCTAACGTTCTGTAGTTTTGATATACTGCTTACACATCGTCTTATATAGGTTTCATTACACTGTCGGTATAATACAGTCGACTAATTAAGGTAAACTGTACGTAATTACATAACTTCGGGTTTAATAAAATTTAATAATTGTATTATAAACATGAGTAGACAATCTTTCTCAAGTTGTATTTCCGCTGAAACCCTCCTGTTAACACTGCTAAATCGTTAATTCACAAGAACTGGACTTCTTGTATACAACGGCTCTTATCATGATACATGCCTTTTTATCAAAGAACAACAATGCTTTCACTTCCTTAAAATGCGGAATTCCCTCGCATGAGCACTCCATAGCTCTACAAATCCTCATATAACAGTATATATGGCATGAACAATTATCATCTACTATGTTAAACAATAACCAAAAGGGATTAATTGTTATTAACATATCTTATGTAGGAACTTCTCTCAAATGACCCTCAGTATCATTGCACTTGACTACTGGACTACAATTATACATGCGTAGGTTTTTCAAACGAAACTTCCAATTGTAATGAACGATATTAGACAGTCGTGATTAACCTCCTAAAGTTTACTCCACAACAATATAATTAACTGTTAACTCGTCTGTCACAAATACATGTAATAAAAATAATACTCCTGTTTCATCTCACTTGTCAAGCTATAAATTGTTAATCGTTGTAATATCATGTCGACAAAATGACGTGATGTTACACAAATAGCATAAAATAACACACATGTTATTTATAGTGTCAGATAGAATTCAATCCTGACCGGGATAAACTAGCTTTGAATTCCTAGCCAAAGATTTGAATAATCTTCTATCAAAAGGTATTTCCTCTAACATATTAAATGAACAAAGTTCTAAGCTTTACAAATAATAAGAAAGGTTTGTTAATGTCGTAATGTTTTTCCACTCTACGCAAAGAATGTTCATAGGGATTAAGACTTCGGTCATAGCAAACGTCTAGTATTTCTTAGATCGTCGATAGTTTATGTACAATAATGATATAATAATATCATTCGATGTTTCTTCTTTTCTTGAAGTTATATGTGGTTACATTAAAGTGCTCAAATTAAATTTAATAAGAATTTAATTTGAAGCTATGACACAATGTCAGAATACTTGGTTTAAATGAAATTATTAAAATTCGAGAGTCGAAACGACTAGTCTCCTATGAGGCAATATGATTCCTCAAACAAAATTTTAATGTCAGTTCCACAACTGATCCGTAGAATAAAATTGAAAAATAGATGAAATGCAATATCTTCTAAATAATCTTGAAGCATAAAAACTTAACACACTTCTGAAGTGTAAAATACATAAAAGCACTGAAATACATGAAATGTGAAATTATAGAAATATGGAATAAGATCGCTGGAAATATGGAATAAGATCGCTGGCTCAGAATGTTACTAATCAAGCTCTATATAACAATTGAGATACACTAATACCTTATTTAGACGAAAACTTGAAGATCAATGTAAGTATTCCCACAATACTTTAGATGTTTCCTCAGTACAAGACACTGAGATGGATCTGCATTCGAACCACGGATCTGCGACCTCAGAGAATAAGAAACGTCCCTCCCTGGAATTCACCAACATTCGCCTGGGCTCGAACGACATCCTTCTGGAAAATTCTTCTGTTTTGCTGGGCTACCTTTCCCTAGCATCTTGACAAATCTCTTCTGTAAAGTCTTCATTCTCCGTCGTAAATATGTACCAGCTTCATCATTGGAATATAATTATGGAAATATTCATATAAATGGTGAATGAAATATTTCCATTGCTAATTGATGTTATATTAGTGTTCGTAGACTGACGAAAATGCACAAGATGGACCGTACACTACGTCTGTATTCAAGAATACGTTGTCTAACGAAGCTCCATCGTTGTATCTTAACTCCTGCTATCGAATATATCTCTGGCGCATGACTATTTAGTTCATCATAGCAACAATGTTAATTAAGTTGAATGATAACGTTTGAAGAATAATAATAGTCATTCTGTTAATGTTTATGTGTTGCGCCAATATTAAAAGTTCTCCGCCACTGTTCACTTGAACTACGTTCGCCAACGTAACGTTGCAATTCATAATGATATTCAGCTTTATTTCCAACACATTTGGAAATCTAACTTGACAGGCTTATATTGTCAAAACGGTGAATTTTAAAGCGCTCGACTTTTCACAATATATAGTATGCGACCTGTTCGTTATATATATTCGCTTATTTAACTTCAGATCTCAATTATGAAAGAGATATAATCAATTAAATGTTCCCCGCAACTTCACGTAGAATGGAAGTGCGGTGACCTCCTACGTTCCACCTAGCTATTCTCGCGTCTCCACAAGTCGACAGTCGTCGCACTCGGACTAAGCTTTGGGATCTCCGTTAACCCAGTAAAAACACTTCCTCACTCTTCAAAGTCTGCTGGAATAAGAACATCGATCCTTGGATCTCCCCCTACAAGTCGAATTTTTGGCGGCCATATCCATCTCCCACCATAATTTTAGCGCGTAGATTACTAATGCTCATTACTGCGTAGATTAACCGATCTGCGGTTTTTAAAGTATCAGACATAATTTCTCTTAATATTCTCTTCACTACCAAATAAGAAAATCTTCTTCTAAGGGCTTAAATGCATAATTTCATCATATTGTGTAAATATAGTTGATCCCGTCTTCAATAAGACCTGTTCTCATTGGCTCTGGGCTGGGATCCAATAGCATAATTTATAACAATATTTATAATATTAATTTCCAAACTCGCTGTTGCTATGCTTAATATAGCCTTCTAGAAGCGTCCATTGTGCAACATATCACGTGATCGGGCTCTCCCACAGTCTCGAGCTTGTAACACTACACTCCCGTGTCACACTTCCAGAAATTATATTTGCTAGTTAAATTTTATCATGGGGACGGAAAATGCTCTCATTTTGTCCCTAAATAATTCAATTTACGGGGGCAGTACCAGCCCCGAAGAATCAAACTGGTTCTACACATGCTCCCGCAGCTGTGAAAAAGAAACAAAATCGTCCTTCTACGTCATCTAGGGACCCACGAACGTTCTCAAACGCTGACAGCCGGCCCATGAATGGCACTCATAAGGAACTCTCTCACCCTAATCTGACATAGTGCACCAGTATATTTCTCACCCGTGTCTTTCTTCCTTTTATTCTTTATCCTTTTTCTCGAGTCCACATTCCAGGATGTCTAGCACAGCTTTTATACTCCTCTTAATGGCGCAATTTCTCACTGTGGCCACTGTGAATATCAATGTAATAGAATGTCCCCTGAAATTTCAACTGTTGGAGAGATTCCTTCGTGATGCAGACATTGACATTGCTTTCATTCAAGAAGTTGCTATACCCTGTCTTCGCATATCTGCCTTCTACAAACAATACTTCAATACCGGTACTAATAATAGAGGGACTGGCTTCCTCATAAGACATGATATCCCACTCGAAGGTGTGCTATGTCATCCATCAGGACGCATAATATCTGAACATATAAACAATACCACCCTGATAAATGTGTAAGCCCCATCCGGATCCAGCAAACGTGTGGAACGGAAAATGTTCTTTCAACAGAGTATACTACCTCATCTGCTCGACGTTAAGGAAAAACTTATTCTTGCAGGGGATTTCAATTGTATTCAACGCCTAGAGGATTCCACTAGTCCATACCAAAGTGTCAACCCGGCTCTCAGGACCCTCCTTACTTCCTTACACCTCATTGATGCTGTGGTTAGTTTAAGGTTGCCCCTGCCCCATTACACCTGTATAAGTCACAACTCCTCATCACGAATTGACCGCATCTACTTTTCCCAAGGACGTATCCAGCCCAGACGATATGAAGTGATACCTGCCAGTTTCACTAACCATCATGCAGTCGTATGTACAATCTCTTACCCCCATCCCGTTTTTCACATAGGAAGAGGTTATTGGAAATTGAATTGCTTGCTGTTACTGGAGGAGGAATGCCTAGATATTTTCAGACAACACTGGAATCGATGGGTCCAACAAAAATGCAACTATCGCGACTGTGCAGACTAGTGGGATATTTTAGTTAAACCAGGAATCCGCCGCGTCTTTAAGAACATATCCTACCAAAGAGGTCGGGAAAGACGGGATACAGTTGAATTATACTATCGAGTTCTCCGCCAGCTCCAGCAAAGATCTGATGCTGGGGAGCGTATCTATGACCAGATTCGGGAAGTTAAAGCCAAGATCCTGTCTCTACAGCAACGAACGCTCGCTCATATAAACGTGGCTTTAAAAGATCGTACAGTGCTCCCGGACGAAAGCAGCTCATGATGAAGTGTGCATTTGTAATTATGGTGGGGAATGGGGAGTAATGGTAAAATTGATCTGACTAAATATAAAATATTCGACAGGCTGCAACAATTTTCCACTGGAGATGATATCTCAAGGAATTTCAGAGATAATAATCGGCAGTACAACAATGCCATGAACTTCGTTTCATTTGGTACCGGTACCAATGTTACTGTGCCACATGCATACGGTCCATATTGTTTTAAAATGTATGGATTTGCACATCATCGCATATCTTCGTTATATTCCAAAATTATAAGCGTCGGTTCTTGCGACCAGTTGTATATATTAGATTCTCCAGAAGCTAATCGAGTCAGATCTGCAAATCAAGTGAATTCTTGCAAAACCCTTACATTTAACATTCAAAATCCAACTGACGATATTCAATTTGCTCGGCCCATAGTTTGGGATGGAGCCCCAATGGCAAACATTCATTCATTAATGTGTGTGAATCTACTTCTAAGAGATACGTAACGACATTATTCCTTTTTGTGGGAAAGTCATTCTTCACGGAGACTTCAGGTCTGTCGCACGCTTCTCGCCAAACAGTTATTCACAATAATATTAAATACTCTTCTCTCTGGCCCTTCTCCAAAATGCGCCACTTACATAAAAACACGCGATTGAAACCGGGTGAAATGGAATTTTCTGATTATATGCTACATGTTAACGGCGACAACTTCTCTATGGATGGTGATAATCAAGTGTTACTGAATTACCAGCCAAACCTGCAACGCATGAGGATACTGTGCCTGAAACATTTACTTCTGCGAAGGATATAATAAATTTCTCGAAAGTTCGCATTCTTACACGAATGGTTGGTTCCTTAGTTTAAGGGCTGCGAAAATGCGATCATGTAGCCCCGTGTACTTTGGGTGTATGCGTGGAATATGTCTGATAAGCGGTGTTAATAATGTGATGGATGTATTAGTGTGTGTTATCTGTGATTCAGGTAAGGACTGAAGACGATCTAATGTTCAAGTACAGTACCAAATGCTACCGTCCACGACACCTAGCTGTGGACCTGGCTACTAGATGCCATCACAGCCAGCACCTGGCGACGAACTTTGGAACAAATATAGCGTTATCAAATAATCTAACAAATTTTGGCTTCACACAAATGCACTGTAATTAATGGGAGATTCTTTTTCATGCCATAAATCTAAGGCATAGGACCGCCGTATTTACTTTCCCTCCGAAGGAAGGCACACTGAGGGATTCTTATACCAAAAAAATGAACAATGTAATGATAGCAACTTATAAGTCATTGACCTTCTATCCAGTAACTTAGTTCAAAAACATACACAAGCATTAACATATTAAATACTGAAGATGAAAGATTGCACTCTCGACATTGCAACATACTGCTGGCCATGACTGAAAACTTGATGAGGGAAATTGAGACCTATCCGTTTATTTCAGTATCCTGCATAGTTCTTGAATTTCTTGGAATTAAATTATATGCCTCCACATAGTTCAAACGCTTGACTCATAGTTATGCTCCTTAAGAAATCTGAACGTTTCCCAGGGGCTCCTAAATGCAACCATATTGCTTGGATTTGGAAATAATAAGCGCATTTAAAATTAGGCAGAGAGGCCTAATCCTTCGACTTGATTTAATGCCATCTGAAAAAACACTACAATTTTCTTTTAAGAGGCAACATTTTCCAATTCGCTTGGCATACTTTATCACAATCAATACTCAAGGGGAAACTCTGGAACGTATATGTCTCAATATTTACCTCATCACGTTTTCAGCCATGGCCAGCAGTATGTTGCAACGTCGAGAGTGCAATCTTTTGACGCCCTTAAAGTTTCAACAGTGCCTAAAAGTAATCGTACAAAGAATATATATAAGAAAATTCCTCAGTCAATATTTTCCCATTGGCCGTCATGTTTTGACGGGTTTCAACTAGTACGGTACTTATTAAGTTCCCATGCGTTATGAAGTTGACACAATAACAGGGGCAGATGGCCTAGCTATTCCGCCCCTTCAAACTCCAATAACTGACCAACACAATAACACACATACATTTTTCCAATAGTACTTGGAGCTTGTTGCACATCTCAATCCATGTGTTTTCAACTTAACATTTTACATTACAATAGCCTAATGAGTTATTGTGACTGCTTTGAATTAATAATGCCATAAGAGCAAATGTTACCCCCCAAGCAACATATAGCATATGGTATGTTGTGAGTGATCTTTTCACAACATGTATGGTATGTACAGTATATTCCCCCATGGCTGCTAGTGGTGTAATAAGAATTATTTGGTGCAATTTTCTTGTTGTTACTTCATTTGAAGTAAGTCTATGTGGTTATTAATATCCTGACGACTTCATTTTTCACAATAGCCTAATGAGGTATTATGCCATTAAATACAACATACTATCAACTGATATCACAGGAAGAAAAATATCACCTATCATCATTATTATTATTATTATTATTATTATTATTATTATTGTTATTATTATTATACTGGAAGACAATAATTAGTAAAAGATGACCATAATCAGGTGGGGGAGAGAAAGGAAGGAATAAAGAAGTAGTTGGTGGGATGGGAAAGCGGCGAGGGAGGGGTAAACCCAAGATGGGGAGGAGGGAGGGCAGGTCGTGGGTGGATCACGCTCGAAAGTGCAGTGGCTCTATTGGGGGTCTCCTTTTCTTTTACAGGCTGAGCGGGTCACGTGGTACCAGCAGTCTTGTTTGGACAATTTGAGTACCGTAGGGTATATTGAATAATGGAGTTATACCATCGCCGTCTATAATTCTCAAGCCGTGCTGTTGGTAGAATTGGCAAAACTAAGTAGAGTTCTATAAACACGTAAGACCACATGCCGTAAAACGAGGTGAATGGGATCACTTTTGAAACTTAACTATCTGCAATGTTAGAACCATTGAACTTTATTTAGTGTTCTTTAAATTGAAACATGAGTCCGTATCAGTAGATTCCATATTGTTAGTAAATATACCCCTATCCCAAAAATTATGTATTGATACTTTTTAAATGCGTGATCCTATTCACCTCAGCAAGTGGGGTGAATAGGATCACTCTTTCATTTCTAGGTATAATCCTATTCAGAAGATCTGTGGGGTGAAAGGGACAAATATTTTCAACTCTGAGCTACCCCTGGAAATATCAGGTCATACTTTAAGTTGTTAGTTATTGGAGTTGTAAGGTGCGGAACAGCTGGATCATCTGCCACATCATACTTTAAAGAAACTGCCTATAGTGAAACCCAGTAAGACAATTTATGACATTAAAATATACATTTCTAGTGGAATGACAAAGTATTCACTATGTAAATTATAAAATCATCGTAAACAGTATGCGTGTTATAATCGAATGCAAACTTAAGTCGCCCTCTACAGATAATTTGTGGAACCTTCAGTCTCCCGACTATTTCGTTCATACGAGAAGCAAGTAATGTCCTCCATAGCTGGAAATAAGACATAATCCCCACAAATCCCCACTCTGCACACTATATGAGTCATTTTTTATTTAACACAGTCTGCCCTCCTTTCTTCAGCACTTCATGGAATTGAAAATTTCTTTGCCGCCTTTCTATACTCATTCAATAGCTAACCTAGCTCTTTATATAGAGTTTAGGTCAGCTTTGCGGTGTACCCCTTGCTGTGTGGATCTGGTTTGTAGTGGTACGGCATACTCAAACTTAACATCAAAGTATCTGATCCTATTCACCTGCCAGTCAGAAAAATAAGGCAGGACACAAAAAAAATAAGATTTTATCACAACTGATAAAATTCATACTGAAGATGATACTTGAAATGCATTCACTGAACATACCTTATCCAAATATAAAACACAAATTTTGCAAATGCTAGTGCAAGCACATGTTCCACACAATGTTATTTCACCAGGCTAATTTCGAAAGACTTGTAGCTTCTGGTTGAATGTGTATACTGTTAAGTGCTGCAAACTTAAAAATTGGAAAACATGTTTTAGCATAGCGTTGTACTGTACCCGTAAATTCGGGAAGATGCCTGTCGGAAATCCATCGCAAAGCGGGATTGCTTATTTCTGGAAAGGGCTTCGGCTAAAAATCCATCAGAAATTGCTCTAACAAGGTCTTCGGGAATTTAAACAGTATTGATCAATGATATCGTGGATAAACAACAAAATACACTGTGGCTCAGTTGAACACCTACCTTTATTTATCGGGGTCTATACTGGGACTCAGCTCCGTCCTGAAAAGGTATCCACGATACCACTGTTTCAGTTATATTTAAAATAAATCACTCAACACGATATAGTTAAACGAACTAAGTACATTTATTTAACAAATGTAAACTATAACTAATAACTAAACAATTAAAAACAATTCCTAATTAATAAATTAATTAATACATTCATACGCTCTCCTCTACCACAACACACACTACTGATGTTACTGCACTGTTAGCTTTACACATAAACATTTTGAAAGTTCTAAGCCTCTTAGAACCAATAAAAGGTTTAACAAAAATTCCGGCGAGTTAATCATTCCTACTGGAAGCTAATAAGGCTGGCACACGTTGCTATGCACATCTGGTCTCTAGACCTGTTATATTGACAACCTACAGTATCAGCCGGTAAGCTTGCTCTCATCCGCAAGGCTGTGGCCTTCAACAACACATTCCATTAATTTTGTAACACAGGAGCCTTGCGTTATAACTGTTTTCATTTTTCGCTTCTGCATTCGTTGCGAACGCATTGCCGGCTTGCCTTAAAAAGTTACATTTACTTTTTATAAAAGTGGCTATATTTCTACCAATTCTCCACCAAACACTCTCAAGTTTTAATAAAATTATCCATGCATTCTCCCGTATTGTTCTAGACCAATCGAGTTGTTCAATCACACTTAACAACTTAAAAACATTCATTCCAAAATCATTCATGCTAAATATACACTACATTTCCAAAAACATTGGATCGAATAATTATTATTAAAATAATTTCCCTAATTAAATAATTGTGAAAAATATTTACACACATAGTATTCGTTATGTTTAACGTTATAAAATAGAGTCTTAGCTCTCATTCGAAGTATACCTTCTTAAGAAGTATATAAGTATGTGATCTTCACATAAAATTCCTTAATCACTCACCAATGCTAATATGCTGCAACACCCTGTCATAATTTGGGTTTATCTTCAATATCAGTCAAATACCTTCAACCAACAAAGGTCAATTGCACGTAAATAATCAACTCCGTGTTTTAATAAAAGGTTTAATAAAGGTATTAGTTAACATAAGTAGACAACTTCTTTCCCATGATATTTTCCGCTTATTGACTCTCATGTCATCACTGCTAAGTCGTAAATTTACATATATCGGAGTTCTTAACACCACGACTCATTTGCTATTAATGCCATGTTCTTATCAAAAGAACTATACTTCTGTAACTTCCATCAAATGCGGTACAACCTCGCATGAGCTCAAATATATCTTCAAATAGCCTCATATACACCCAGTAGATGGTATTAAAACTCTCCTCTACTATGTTGAACAATTTCTTAACACAAATAAATTGTTACCAACATCTCTTCTGTAGGACTTGCATTTAAATTACTGACATAATCTTCAGCGTTGTAACACTCTATCACTGGCATACTGAACACTTCCTTCTGTTCTTAAAAGAAACTTCCTTTAATAAAAGACGACCTTAGACATGTCGTGTATGACCTCCATAAGTTTACTTCATAAAATGTTACTAATTGTCCACAGCTGTTACATATACACACATCAAAAAAAGTTTTGCATCACCTCGGTTCCCAGATCTCCGGCATATAGACGTTGACTGTGTATATTGTATCCAAGATACAGTCCCTTTGACTGTTCATAGATGTCACTAAAACTGCTCAAAGATGTAAACAACCATGCATGAGCAGGGCCTATTAGACGGAGGGGGTACGACAGCCGATCAGTTCCAGTCATTCCACCAGGACGAAGGTACGCTGCTCATGTTGTCTGTAGTTCTACCATGCCTAGAAGGTCAATACCGCAGTTCGATCGCGTCCGCATTGTTACTTTGTGTCAAGAAGGGCTCTCAACAAGGGAAGTTTCCAGGCGTCTCAGAGTGAACCAAAGCGATGTTGTTCGGACATGGAGGAGGTACAGAGATACAGGAACTGTCGATGACAGGCCTCGCTCAGGCCGCCCAAGGGCTACTACTGTAGTGGATGACCGCTACTTACGGATTGCCGCTCGGAGGAACCCTGACAGCAATGCCACCATGTTGAATAATGCGTTTCGTTCAGCCACAGGACGTCGTGTTTCAACTCAAACTGTGCGCAATAGGCTGCATGATGCGCAACTTCACTCCCGACGTCCATGGCGAGGTCCAGCTTTGCAACCCCGACACCATGCAGCGCGGTACAGATGGGCCCAACAACATGCTGAATGGACCCCACGGAATTGGCATCACGTTCTCTTCACCGATGAGTGTCGCATATGCCTTCAACCAGACAATCGTCGGAGACGTGTTTGGAGGCACCCTGGTCAGGCTGAACGTCTTAGACACACTGTCCAGCGAGTGCAGCAAGGTGGTGGTTCCCTGATGTTTTGGGGTGGCATTATGTGGGGCCGACGTACGCCACTGGTGGTCATGGAAGGCTCCGAAACGGCTTTACGATACCTGAATGACATCCTCCGACCCATAGTGCAACCATATCGGCAGAATATTGGAGAGGCATTTGTCTTCATGGACGACAATTCTCGACCTCATCGTGCACATCTTGTGAATGCGTTCCTTCAAGATAACGACATCGCTCGACTACAGTGGCCAGCATGTTCGCCAGACATGAACCCTATCGAACATGCCTGGGATATATTGAAAAGGGCTGTTTATGGACGTCTTGACCCACCAACCACTCTGAGAGATTTACGCCGAATTGTCGTTGAGGAGTGGGACAATTTGGACCAACAGTGTCTTGATGAACTTGTGGATAGTATGCCACGGCGAATACAGGCATGCATCAATGCAAGAGGACGTGCTACTGGGTATTAGAGGTAGTGGTGTGTACTGCAATCTGGACCACAAATGCTGATAGTCTAGCTGTATGATGGTACAACATGCAACGTGTGGGTCTCATGAGCAATAAAACGAGCTGAAATGTTGTTTGTGTTGATCTCTATTCCCTTTGTATTTAACGGTTCCGGAACTCTTGGAACCGAGGTGATGCAAAACTTTTTTTGATGTGTGTACATTTAATAGAAATACTATTACGTCCACCATTCTGATCTAGCTTTAAATGACACGTCTTTGAAATGTCAGGTCCACAATACGACGTGACACCACATATAGTGCATAAATAACCACACATGTTATTTATTATGTCCAATAGAGTTCAATCTGGACTGTGAAAAACTAGCTTTGAGTTTCCTGTCGTAAGATAAAAATTATCTTCTATCAAGTTATATCTCCTAATACAATTAAATGACTAAAGCTCGTAGCTTTCTCAAATAAAGGAAGGATTGTCAATTCCGCAATGTGTCTACATTCTAAACAAAGAATGTCTATGAGTGTATGACTTCTGTCATATCATGACGAATATTTCTTGCCAGATCGACTCGAAATTCATAGTAATTATGATACTATAACAATATATCATTCGTAGTTTTCTTCAGCTCTTGAAGCGTTCCTTACAGTAAGATGCCCAAATTAAATTACCTAAAAGGAATTTAATTGGCATGCACGACTAAATGTCTGTAGCCTCAACTCAAATAAAATTCAAAACTTTGAAAGTTATAATGACTGGTCTTAAATAAGGAATACTGATTCCTTAAACAAATAAACATGTCAGTTCAGAAACTGATCCGTAGAATATCAATGTGAAAATGATGAAAGACAATCATCTCTAAAGACCTTGTAGAATAAAATCTTGTTACACACATGAAACATAAATATATGTCTAAACATCGAAATACAGAAAATATGGAGTAAAGCGTTGGCTCTGAATGTCACTATATAGCTCTCAATACAAAAGTAAATAGCACTGCTACCTTATCAGACGATATCTTGAAGAACATGTTAAGTATTTGGAAAATACTTAGATGTTTCCTCAATCAAAGATACTGAGTTGGACCCAAGTCCATTTCCTCGGACCAGTGACAGCGGATGAGGAAGGAAATTCCTCTCCGGTAATCACCAACCTCCGACTGGAATCGAACCGCATCCTCCTGGCATAATTCTTCTGGGTTGCCGGGACTTTCCCTGGCATCTTGAAAAATCTTCTTGTGATGCATCTGCATTCCCCATCGTAGATATATTTCAGTATCATTGTTGAGAAACATTGTAGAAATATTCATTTAGATGGTTAATGAAATATTTCTATAGCTCGTTGATATTATATAAAGTTCGTGAAATGACGTTACTGCACGAGATGTAAGTGTACATAACGTCTACATTCAGAAGTATTCTGGTTAACGAAGCTCCATGTTGCATCTATATCTCTGCTTCAAATATGCCCCTGTCGCATTAAGTTCTTAGTTCATCATCGCAACAATGTAATAAATGTCGAATAACAATCCTCGATGAACTTTAGCAGTCATAATGAAAATGTTTGCATACTGCTCCAATGTGAAAGTAAAAACACTGTTACTCACATGGACTGTGTTCACTGTTGTCTCGTTCCAACTAAAATGCTTTATAGTTTCTGCGTCCGTCACTTTTGATATGCACTTTTAACAAGTCAATAACTTCTAAACTATTCAATTTGTGACGCTGAAACTTCGTAGTATTATAGTATGCGAACTGTACTATATAATTATAGCAATAGTTGAATTTAAAATGTCAACTAATCATGAACAAATGCATTATTAAGTCTCTTGTGAACTTCACTTAGTTTGGATGCACGGGGATCTCCACACTCGACCCTGCGATCGCGCTGTCTCCACGAGTAGTCTCAATACCGTACTCGGAAAAAGCCTTCGGGACCTTGGTTACCCCGGTAAAGACTTCTACTCTCTTAAAGTCTGTAGGATAAAGAACCTCGATGCTTGGCTTTCCCTCTCCAAGTCTAAAATTTGGCGGCCATTTCTGTTTCCCACCAGAAATTTAGCGCGCACTTTAGTAATGCTTATTAATGCGTAATTCGCCCTTTCGGCGATTTTCAAAGTATCTGTAATATTTTCCTTTAATTTTCGTCTCATTACCAATTAATAAAATATCCTTCTTGGGGCCTAAATGCATAAATTCTCCATATAATATAGTTGAAAGTATTCCCGTCTTCAATAAGACCTCTCCTCATTGGCTGTGAGCTTATGTCCATGACATAAATTATAACAAAAATTATAATATTCCTTAGCTAATTTTCTGTTGCTATGTCGAAATGAAGCTTCTAGAAGCCTCTATTGCGCAACATATCACGTGATCGGAATCTCCCTGCCTGCTTGCTTGCTAACACGACTGGTTTGTGTCAGGTTCCAGGATTTATATTGCCATGTTAAACTGTATCATGGGCTCAGAAATATTCTCATTTAAGTCCCAAATAATTCATTTTTCGGGGGCAGAACCAACACAAGTAATACCAATTGCTGCCAACCGCCTTCCATTTTATGTGGTACATGTAATACACGTTTATGTTTATCAACAAAGTTTTGATCCCTCTCACCCCCACTGATCCTATTCACCTCGTTTTAACGTGTTGGCCGAATGGAAAGCAAGCTCTTACCGTTGAGAACATGTTCTAGCAGACAAAGTAGTGCTAAGTTTTATTCATAAATATTGTTACGTGTTAGCCCTAGAGGCAAGTTCGTTAACTGGATTACGGTGGGTAAAGCACAACACAATTGTTCCTTTAAAGAAATGTTCGGTTTATTGCAGGTCAGAAATATACACTGTAAAATAAGCCGATAGAAACAATTAGCTGTCTTACAGAAGCTACCTCCTTTAGGGGGGTCGACTCACCCTTTCACTCGGACTTGCAGTTAATCCTCTCACTAATGAGTCCGGTGTCCTCGACTAGAAGTAACTGCACTCTTCCTCTTGTAAACAAGCCACAGCTGTCACTCACTGTTTCTGAATACCGTACTACACACTGTTTCGCAATTCACCACAATGACCTCTGTCGCACTGGAAAACACACACTCTTCAAAAATACAGTCCGTCCCTTGCTGGTCAGGTCGCTCTTATATAGCGAAGGTGGTGACTCAATGGATGTTTCCGGAGTAGGAGATTTCAGGCTCCTCCCGAGAGTTCCATCACCATGTAGGCCGGGAACATTCCAGACCATGTCTTTGTTCCCGCTGCGCAAGTAGCCAGCCGACAGAGACCAGAGGTAGCCTCAGGCGGCTGTGAGTCACGCGAGAGGGAATGAAGCAACCCCGCTCTCGTAACAATATAGTTTATTTTGATACGACAGCATCTAAAAACAGTGAGTACTAACTATGTCGATACCCGTGAAATTCCTCGTGGTAAATCAGACCTGTTGAAAGTTGTAGAAGAGAGTATTTCCCGTGTTAAGAGGGCGCTAAAGTCAGCCGGCCGGCCGCTCGTGGCAGCCTCTGCTTATAGCATTGAGAGAGAGTTAAAATCTACATTTTAAATAGGTCAATGGCTGAAATTAAACAAAACTTCACTTTCAAATCACGTAAATACTTTCAATAGCACTTATTGAACTTTTCAAATGAGATTCCATTGATAATAACATTTTGTATCATTGAAACTGAGAAGCAATTTTCCCATAAGGCAAGGCCTTTTTTCACCGATTTAACTTCAGAAATTAAAAATCAAAGTGAATGTCAAAAGTGATGAAAAGTTACATGGTTGTAAAGGGTATTTCTTTAAGAATGCTTCTATAGAGATGAATCTTGCTTTTCTCCTGCGTGTATCTATAAAAGAAGCAGTTTTTAATGCCCTACACTTTCAGTCGTAATGCCGCTGCCGTAAAAGCTCGCTACTTAGCCGCAAGAGCGCAGGCGTAATGGGTCGGTAAGGCAGAGTGACGAGTTCTTTCTAGCGCTGAGAACAAGACTTACAGCTGATGTAATGTGTTCGTTGAATACGTTTCTACTGTGTTTACTTTCGTTTTTAAAACGAACTGGTAGTAGGTTCATTTTCTGTGTACAGTGTTATTAATTCAACGCGTTAAAGTGTAATTTATTGTAATGGGCAAAACTCGGATGCCTCTTTCTCCTTGGCGGAAGAAAAGAAGATTAAATCCAGTGCTACGACGATAGAACGATGAAAGAAGGTAAGCAATATTGAATAATACCCTATATTATTCTTAAATAACTTTGTCTCATACAGAACTTATTGGAAAATAAAGTACTGTATTTTTAACTATAACTTTGAACAAATTGATAAAACAGTTGTCATCTCATAATTATCAGGGCAGATGACCCCGCTATTCCGTCCTTTGAAATAATAATAATAATAATAATAATAACTAACTGACTAAATAATTACATAATTATGAATTCATTTATTCGAGTTATCTTTCCAAGAACGCAGTAAAAATAAATCGAATGTATTCTATAAATTGTCCTTCTAATAAATACAGTATTTATTGTTCAGTTTGTTTTCATTAATGAATATTATAGTAAAAAATTGTTTAATAACTGATTAAAACTGAGAAATTTTATATTTGCCTTTCGTTTTGTAATTGTTTTGTTTTTTGTTTTTGGTTTAATATTAACAGGAACAATTATTGCAGGTGTAGGTAGACAAAAATACTGTAGTTTTAGAAACAATTAGCTAAATGTAAATTACGGCCAAAATCGAGCTTAAAATACCTTATATAGGCTACACCGCTTTTCTTATAATATTTTACTTTTCCTGAAAATTTACTATCAATTAAGTTTTTAAATGCCTCAGACTAACTAGCAGCGTGGCTCAGCGATGTTCTCTTCTGCTGTTCCCAAGGTTGCAGGATCGAATCCTGGCGTAGTCAGTTGGCATTGGAGGGTGCGGAAATGCTAGGGCGCCATCTCAGTGGATTTACTGGCACGTTAAAGATCCCCTTCGGGGTAAACTTCCGGCACCCCGGCGTCTTTAAAAATCCGCAGTAGTTAAAAGGGACGTAAAACCAATAATATAATTCAAATGCCTCAGAATGCACCATTTTGCTTATAATGTTTCAAATGATATGGAAAGAGGGCTAAGTTACTTAGCCGTGGGTATTCCTCTGTCGTTTATTCTGGATGCGCTATTGACTGTCATTGAGTTGATAGGCTAATTATACCATTTATATATTGTGCCCGTCAGAGGTGGTTATCTGGTCAACCACCGACCGTGCGTGTCTTTCCAGATGACCACATCCTTGAACACATATGGCCTAAGAGGATCGGAGTACACACCTTGTGGGGCTATTCCGGCACAAGATTCCTCGTCATCATAGGGATCCGGTTCCCATCATAGCATTAGTCATAGACCTCCCAAGGAAATGCACCCCCAAAAGAAACAAACTACTAAATTAAAATCCAGGGTTAAGTAAATTTCACAAAATGGTTTATTGGAATCTCAAAGCCCTGTCCTACCATCGGAGGGTATTAGTCGGCTAATCCGTTAACTAACAAAAGTAAATAAACAAAAATAAACAATTATTAACTCTCAAAAATTAACCCCTCTCGATTGGTCATAAATTCAGTCAAAAACACTAGCAAAGCTTGGAAAATGGTACAAAGGATTTTAATTAAAGTTATAATGAACAAGGCATGATGTTTCCAAGGGAAACCTCATGTTAGCAAGTTGTCAAACATGACAGAAAAATCAACAAAGTAAACTGCGACCATCCCGTATTTACATTTAATTTTAAGTGATCTAAACTAATGCTCATTTAAACTAACCTACGGTGAGAAGCATCCGTAGTATAACAAACTAAACAAAAGATCTAGATTGATTTACAGTCATCTTTTACAACACAAATAATTTACAATCAACTGTAGAACAAAAGGTCTACAAGTAGTAGAAGAACGATTGGAATATGGGCATACAAAACAATCAATAAATAAATATCACACACACGAGTATTCTTATTAGTCCTGCCTACCGCTTGCTGGTTACTGTTTGTTTTAATCGGTCATCTATAATGTGTAAGCTAGAAACTGAAAATACTGTTCGTTAACAGTAGAACAAATTACATGGTTCGCGGCCAGGAGTTGAAAAACTCGGGGTAAACCAACTCCCTGTCAGTCGAACGTGTCAGCTGCTAAAAGCTTAAACTAACGAAGAATAAATCTATGCAGCTCAGTACAATGGTCAGCGAGTTATAAACCAGGATCAAAGTTAAACAGGCGTTTAGTGATTAACGAGAATTATAGCATTCGTTTAAGTTCATTACTTTTTCTTATTTAATTGATGATTATTAGTTGTCGTTGGTTTAAGATTCATTAATTATCCGGATTGACCATGTGTACGGCTTCCTAACTAGTGGATAACCATTTGTATACACCCAAGTACACGCGAACATGCCTACTCCGAGCTGTCGAAAAGCTCAAAAAAACATTCTAAAGTAACCCTGTGTGTCCGTCTGGATCACATCAGGGACCTCGGTCTGTCAAGCGCTCAGCTTTGCAACAAGGCCGGCAACCTGAAAAATATGGGCAACCACCCATCGTGTATGAAAACACGGCAAAGAAAATTACACAACATGTGAGCAAAAATTCACATAGCCTCAAAATATGTCAATCAGTGTCACAAGACAACTCCAATATCTTAAACAACAAAAACCTTTCCGAATGTTCTCCGCTCACAACACATGCGAAGATCGAGAATCGAATGGGTGACCTACTGTCACACAGTATCATTGCATTCATAAACATGATTGTCAACTTGACCTAGTTTTAACAAGTTTATAAAGACTGGCTTATTCAGAATTAATCATTTATAAAAGCATTAGCATTGTATCTGTCAAAAGTCTTGTCTCATCTGGGATTATGGGTAGGCAATACTGCGCGTAACCTTGAAGACACTTGTCCCCGCAAGTAGATGACATTTGTTCATTCTCAAACTGTAACGAGCTGCTTTGGCTAACAGTAAAATCTAAAGTGTTCGTTTCATTAGCATATTGGATCCACAAAAATGTTCAAAGAATGATCCTACACTTAAAGTTTATAATATAACACTCATTGTAATTTTCGTGATGTAGTAATAGTAGTCAAAAAATAATGGACAATGATATGCTTGCATGGACAAAGCAAAGCATACAAGACGAGAACTATTCCACTCGTACTAAGGTGTTTGAAAGATATCACACTCACGGCAGGTCTGTCAAAAATTAAACCAGTGCATTCTAGGCACTTCAAATGTATGAAATAAACATTCACACCATATAAAACAGTGGCGTCAATTGTAAATGATACGTTACTAGTGTGAACGGGATTAGGAGTACTAGCAGAAAGATATTACACTCCTTCACACTGACAATTGATTCATCTCGAGTATAGTGGTAGATTTTCCTCTCTCAAACAAAAATATATTTACCCAAAAATAGGTAAAGGGGTAACCTCTCCCATTAGAGGATACGCCTGCTCAGTGGCGTGCTTCACATTTTACAAAATAAAGGAGCTTAAAATAAAGACTTCAGCAACAGCTGATTAATTAACAAAATTACTGCTCCGTTAAATTATTGACACAGTTGGTTAGTTCAAAGTGAACTTCAAAATGACATTTTATGCACCGAGTGAGAAAACACACATTAATCAGGTGACTAACTCTTGGCTTGGAAATGTATTGGAAACGTACGCTGCGATGTGCATGGAAAAATGAAAAATTACCATAGACGGTAAACTAAAAGAAACCCACTAAAATAAGTCCTACCTAGATGACTGTGAATTAAAGTACGATCGTTAAAACTACTCCACCAAAGACCATCACCTTACAAAAAGATATTAATTAGAACTCACGGCGAAGAACATGGTAGCTCACCTCATTCCAACAGGAATAATTGAGGGGAAAATCATTCCATTTTGAGCGTGGGCAAAACCTCCAGCGCTCGTACAGAGGCATTATGATGCGTTCTTCGGCTTCCATTTTATTGTGCTGTATGGTGCTCGGTCTCTCTCTCATCAGGTGTTTAAGCCATTATCACCAACATGGTGAACGGTGATGATATTCGTCTCTCTTGGTGGATCTCGTACATCGTGTAGGCGTTATCAATTTCCACACGAAATTCACAGTTTCTATCGTGGTTTCACAGACAAACACAGATGCTACACTTGATAATTTGCAGACGTTATTCTACAAAAAATGGCCATGTCTGCTTCACAGGCTCTACTGGACACAAACACGTGTCGACTCACTTTCACTATCACTCGTTGTGAAAACTTTTATCAACTTAAATCGTCGACATTTGTCGCTCAAGAAAATCGTGACTTCACACTGCGTGGATTATTATTAGCAATTTTCACTGGTGTGAAATATTACACTTGTACTATTTAAAACAAAGACACTCAAATTTATGGATGGCACGAAGATCGGCCATGTGTCTGGTTGGATTATCGTAGTTTTCACAGTATTTGCATGCTCACTTGGCAATAACTTCACTCGATTTTCACTATGCACACATCGTGCGATAAAATAAACTGGATGACGTTTCCAATGAATTGATTCCTTCACTTTTATGATTTCTCATCGGTCCCTTGACCGGACTGGTGCATCCGCGATTTAGACACGTGCGGGGCTAGACTAAGAAACTGAATACCTTCTTCCCGGAAGCGGGTGGACTGACTTCGAGACTAGTCGAGTCGTTGAGTATCTCTCGACATTACTACTGCATTTCCGAAGTGTCATACCATAGTCTCAAGTACGAAATTAATAATATTAGGCCATTTCTCCTTGGCAAATTACGCAGAAATACTGGATATGGTAAATTCAAATGTGCACATTAAAGAATACCTTCTCTAATCATGATAAAACAAATACTGACGATCTTCCAATGAAGTCAAAAGTACAACCGCATCTTCCTGGATGCATTCAGAGATTCTCACACTCATGTTATCAACTCTTGCATAAAAATAATCACCAGCATGAGCGAATACGGGCTCAATATATTGACAGTAAAACGTTTAGTATAAAAATGCCGATTTTGTGTTTTTAATCTTTGCTTGATTTTCTATACTTAGCCTTAGGCAATGTGTAAAAAATAAAAGGTGTTATTTTAGAATTCCTTGAACACATCTATCCGACATGTTCTAGGTCCGATATGTGTGTCATTATAGAGAGACTAATAATGATCAACAAATAACCCTAAATTTACTTTGTAAACACGACTTTTTCAGTACCAATACTGGATGCTTAAAATTATTATTATTATTATTATTATTATTTTAGCAAGAAAAGGCTGATTTGATAGAGACACATGAGCCGGAAGCTGTACAAGAGAAACAAGAACAACAAGTATCGGGAAAGCCACAATGCGTCTCACTGAAAGAGTTGTAAATATTGTTGACTTTTTAGACCAAATCAAAGAGTTAGCCAATCACAGCCCGTTTTGTTGCACCTTAATCAATATGGAAGTGGTTTCTGAAAAACGTCAAGGCTTAAAAAGTATTTTCGTTTTCATGTGTAACATGTGTGGTTTATGAAAAACAGTTATTTCTGAAAAATCACATGACAACCTGATGGACGTAAACACTGCCAGTGTTTGTGGTACAGTTACCACAGGCGGTGGGCACGCACAAATGGAGAAGTTCATGAGCGTCCTTGACATCCATCCTATGAGTCATGTCACATTCAAGAAATATGAGGAGAAAGTGTCGTAGGGTTGGGCAGCTACTGCGGCGGTGGTGATGGAGGAAGCAGCGGTGGAGGAGGCGTGGCTGGCGCTGGAGCTCGGCGAGGCAGATAAGGATGGCGTCCCGCTTATCACTGTTGTCGCTGACGGTGCCTGGTGTAAGAGATCGTATCGCACCAACTAATCATCTTTATCTGGCGTGGTAAGTTGTTATTAGTTACCGTACTGTACAAGGCAAGAGACGTAGGCAAATCCTGAACTCAAGCATTTTAGTGGCGCTACATATTTCGCTCTATTTACTTTATGTATCAACGGCCTAAGTAAGTAGCTTTTGATAAAAGTAGTATTTCTGTGAAGAGTAGAGCTTGATAGCAGAATTTCTTAGTGCATCAAATTCTAGAGTAGCCTTACCTTGTCGGCGCGCAATTCCAAACTTCGTCAGCGAGTATCACAGCTAAAATTAACCAATGTACGAGCTGGAATCCGCCAAATCGTACAACATTTATAATTTAAATTTAAGTTCTTACTTTTCATTAGTGTTCGTGTGTGATTTTACAAGAATTCCAAAAATAATGCTTCAACGGGAATAATTAGATTACATTTTTAAATTAGTAAAAATAAAATTTTAGTGTGACTGTGCAACGGGTTAGCGGCTAAACGACAGGATCGATTTTGACGAAATTCAACAAGTATGTCCGAAAAACGTCCAACTATATCTCCAGACTTCTTCTCGTATCTTAATTTTAGTTTTTTCTGCCCAAATAATATTACGTTCATAAAAAAGTTTTAGATGATTTTGATCTGAGTTTGACTGAAATAATCCTTATAGGCCTTGTTAATATTTGAAAGAAAAATAGCACAGTAGCGCCACCTGGTGAAATAGACATGTACAATAAAGAAGAAAACAAAAGACGAGTCATTGCAAAGTCTGTGCGTGCTCGCGTGACATGTGACAAGCATATCAAAAGGTGATTTGTATTTTGTATTGTATTTCTCACTTGATAAATAAAGATTTACATTAAAACTAACAGGTTATGGACCCAAGCCACGTGTAAATGGTATTATCTCGTGAGTGGATCCGAAGCTGAACGCCTGTGGAACACGTGCTGTATTTTTGTGAGTTAAGGATAACATCAAAATGGCAACCGGCAGTGACTACAAAGTTCAAGTGGATAAACTTGAACGACCTGAAGACTGGGCAAAGTGGGAATGGCATGTGTTGATGGTTTTGCGGTCGTATGAACTGGAACTGATGGTTCGAAAAAGTGTCCTGTGCTGCCGGCAGATGCAACTGCGCAACAAAAAGCGGCATATAAGCAGTGGTTGAAAAAAGACGCGAAGCGGCCAGTTTGCTAGCAGGTGCGCTAGGAAACTCTGTTGCTGAGCTCGTGTTGACGTGCACCAATGCCAGTGAAATTTGGACAAAATTGAGCGCACGGTTCGAACGAAGCAACACGCAGCGACTGAACATGTTGATCGAGTCATTCTTCCGAGTGACACGTGACGACAAGGAGTACATCAGCACCCATGTCGCGAAGTCACAGAAGCTTTATCAGGATCTGAACGACGAACTCCAAAAGCACAACGAAAACACGTTATCTGAAAGGATTTTGAACGGTCGAATTTTATCCACGCTGGGAAAAGAATATGATAATTTCAAGGATGTGTGGGACACGATTCCGACGGAAAATCAAACTGTGAACTTGTTGATTGAAAAATTGTGCACGATTGAACTGCGTGGCCAAGGAAACGTGGAATCGACTGCGTTTGTGGCACGTAGTGCTCCCAAGAAGCATTCCCAGTATGGCAGTGGCAAAGGCAGCGCTGATGACAAGTCGAGGAAAAATGTTCAACGAGTAAAGCAGAAGTTTCCATGTTTCAAATGTAAGGAATTGGGCCATTGGGCAAGTGAATGTCAAGTGAAGAAGAAAGAGGGTGACACTAGAAACAAAAATAAGGAAAACAATGCTTCTTGTCTGACACATGCTATGAGTGCGTTAGACAGCGACTATGTTCAAGCCGACGAGTGGTACTGCGACAGTGGCGCCACAAATCACATCACCGCGAACAAACAATATTTTACAACATACGTCAAGTTTGCTGCTCCAGAGAAGATTTTGCTAGGAAAACGAGGTGTGAGCATGGTGGCTCACGGCAAAGGAACTGTAAACATTCAAGTGCGGCTGAACAACGCTTGGTTGAGTGCTGAGATGACTGAAGTTTTGTATGTTCCCGATGCAATGGCTCATCAGTTTTCTGTGAAAGCTGCTGCAAGGAAAGGCTTCTGTGCAAGACTTGACGACCAAATTTTTACAATTGAAGGCAAGGTTACTGGAAAGGCGATGATGGCTGGACGTGTGAGTCATGGTCTGTATGTACTTGACATGCGCGTCGTGAAACCGGCGCAACCCATTCAAGTGAATTTAGCTACATCGTCGGACAAACTGCAGATCTACCATGAACGATTTGGTCATCAACACAAAGCGCATGTCAAGAATGTACTGAAGCAGATGAATATCAATGTAGACATGTGTAAAGAGGATTTCTGCGATGGATGTGCACTGGGAAAAATGCATCGACTGTCATTCAAGACACGAATGAATCGACCAACAGCCACCGGTGAACAAATCCACGCCGATGTAAATGGACCAATGTCCTCTTGGAAAGGCACGCTACTACGTATGTTTCAAGGATGATTACAGCAAGTTTCGACGAGTTTTCTTTTCAAAGCACAAAAGTGAAGTGTACACCGTTCTGGAACAGTTCCTGAATGAAGCCATAATAAATGGACACGTCGTGAAGCTGCTCAGGTGTGATGGAGGAAAATAATTTGATAACAAGAAGGTTTCTGAACTACTCGCAAACAGAGGCATAGAACACAGCATTACTACGCCGTACACACCACAACAAAACGGAGTTGCGGAACGTGAAAATCGGACGATTGTGGAGTGCGCAAAATCTATGCTGAATCCCAGCAAGTTAACGAAACAACTTTGGGCAGAAGCCTGCAACACTGCGGTGTACCTCCTGAATCGCACTGGGAAGTCATCTACTGAAAACAAATCTCCCTATGAATTGTGGAATGGACGACCAGTGGGAAGTCTCAGTCATCTGAAGATCTTCGGAACAGAATGCTACGTGCATATCGACAAGAAAGTTCGACAACAAAGCTGTTTTTGGACATCTGGTTGGGTACGTGAACGACAGGGATGGATTTAGAGTCTGGATTCCAACTCAGGGAAAGGTTGTTCTAAGCCATGATGTGAAATTCAAACCTGAAGTTGTCTGCAATCTGCGTGCCAACACCGGAAAGGTTGAAGTCACGCTTGAAGAACGTGTGGAGAGGAATCAGTCTAACTCATCGTCTGATGTAGGCCTACAGAGGAGGTCAGAGTCAGATGAGAACTTAAGCGAAATTGAAGATTTTGCTTCGGCGTCCAGTTCCGGAGGAAGCGAAGATAAGGAAGAAGGAGTGACTGTAGAAAGAAGGAAAAGCATACGTGAAAGTAAGAAGCCATCGTGGATGATCAATGGAAATTACATGTACATGGCTGGACCATCCATCGTTGAAAATAATCCTGACTCATACTCTGAAGCGCTGCAGTCTAGTGATAAAAATCAGTGGCTGAAAGCAATTAATGAAGAATTGGAGTCCTTAAAGGAAAATGACACCTGGAAATTGGTTGAGCGTCCAAATGGTGCACGGGTCCTGAAAAATCGGTGGGTTCTACAACAGAAGACAACGGACAGTGGAGAAGTTCGCTTCAAGGCACGATTGGTAGACAAAGGCTATGTGCAACAGCAAGGAATCGATTATGAAGAAACATTCAGCCCTGTTGCACGGTATGATACCATTCGAGCTCTGTTGGCAGTAGCTGTTGAAAAGGAGATGAAACTTGGTCAATTTGATGTCAAGACGGCCTTCTTGAACGGCGAGCTGTAAGAAGATGTGTTCATGGAACAGCCAGAAGGTCATCAGGACGGTACTGGCCGAATGTGTCATCTAAAAAAAGCTTATATTGTTTAAAACAGGCTCCACGCTGCTGGAACAAGCGTTTCAAGAAATTCATGGAGAAAGCTGGATTCAAAAACAGCAAAGCTGATCCTTGTCTCTTTTACAGCAACAAAAATGGAAAGTGGTTGGCTGTGGTAATCTTTGTGGATGATGGTCTGGTAATTGGCAACGAAGAAGACATCGAGCAGTTCATGGAAAAACTTCAGCAGGAATTTCACACGACCAGAGGATCTCTCAACAATTTCCTGGGCATGAAGATACAACAAAACCATGATGGATCAATTGCAATCAGTCAAGAGGATTATACGAGGAAAATCCTAGAAAAATTTGGGATGGCCAAGTCAAATGGAGTGTCTACCCCAGTTGGACGCGAAGAAAGTGAAGACGGAGAAAAGGTTTCGGCCAGGGTTCCTTATCGTGAGGCGGTGGGATCCTTGATGTACCTGACTACAGCTACACGTCCAGATATCGCATTCGCGGTCAACAAAGCTGCTCGAGCCATGGAGAATCCTACAGTTCTAAGATTGGAGTCGAGTGAAACGGATATTTCGATATTTAAAGAGCACAGTGAACCATGGAATCGTCTATAGGAAAGAGGACGTTTTGAAAGTCTACAGTGATGCTGACTACGCCGGTGACAAGAGGACGAGACGTTCAACGATGGGTGTCATTTCGACCTGCAATCATGGAGCTGTATCGTGGAGAAGTCAGTTACAGAAGTCTGTGTCAACATCGACAACTGAAGCTGAAATTGTGTCTGCAAGTGAAGGAGCAAAGGAGTTGATTTGGCTGAAAAGACTGTTTTCTGAATTACTGGGAACTGCTGACAAACCTCCTACGCTTTACATCGACAATGCTGGTGCAGTTAAATTGGCTAAAAATCCGGAGTACCAACGAAAATCCAAGCATATTCAGGTACGCCATTTCTATGTGAGGGAAAGATTTTTGGACGGAGACCTTGAGCTGGAGCACATCGACGGGACCAATCAATTAGCTGATCTTCTAACTAAACCTCTGGAGAGGGTCAGATTCGAGATGCCGCGTGAGAGGATTGGCGTGCAGAAGATGACATCTTGGAGGCTGAAAAGTGTTCAATAGTTCATCTTGTTTTTTTTTCATTTGTATTTGATTTTTCTTTGGAGGAAGTGTTAATATTGGAAAGAAAAATAGCACAGTAGCGCCACCTGGTGAAATAGACATGTACAATAAAGAAGAAGACAAAAGACGAGTCAGTGCAAAGTCTGTGCGTGTTCGCGTGACATGTGACAAGCATCTCAAAAGATGATTTGTATTTTGTATTGTATTTCTCTCTTGATAAATGAAGATTTACATTAAAACTAACAGGCCTAATTCACTTTTATATTATTTCTACCTAATTTGAAATATTAACTTGCTGTGCATCATAATAACTATGCCGGTTATACTGTATTAATTTGTGTTTTTGTAGGCAGCTATCGTCGGTCACCGCACTAGGAAGGTGCTCTTCAACGGCGTAAAGAACAAGTATTGCACAACTTGTGCCCGCGCCGAGACAAAAGGAGAGCCGGCCAAGACACACACTTGCTATAAGAATTGGAACATAACTCAAAGCTCTACAAGTATGGAAGCTGCGATCATTTGTGAGGGCTTCCAGAGAAGTGAGGAAATGTATAAAGTTAGGTATGCTAAGCTGATCGCAGATGGTGATAGCAGAGTGTACAAAATAATATTAGAGACTAGCAGCCCGATTCTGTAAGAAATGGTTAAGCCATAACAAGTCTTTGGGGCCTCTAAAGACTGGTTAGCGGTCTAATTGGTATTCTTTAACGCCAAATCGCATCCATGTTGTGACGTAGGTCTTACCGCCGAACCATCCGCCGTAAAGGCATTTTCCCAGGGCTTGTTAGCCGTGTTGTAGCCAATGGTTAGCCCATTTGGAACGATAAATCAAAGAAGGAAGTTAACAGCTGATATGCATATTATCACCTACTGGCTTGAATATTAAGTTATTTATTGAAGATGGGCTAAGGTAAGTACAAAACTATATATTTTTGATTCTTCAAGTTGTGCAAATATCTTTCTTTTGCGATTAAGGTAAATATCTTACATAATATGAATAATGTCATCCCGTGTAATGTTCCACTTGTTTTTGTTTTCAGATGCTGAACGAATAAAAGAGATCTAAAACGATTTGTATTTGCTGGAGAAGAAATTTAAGTGCTATTTTACTGCTTTGGAAAGAATTTGCTTTAATTTAAATTGTAGAATTCGAATCATATTTGCGGAAGCTTAAGTACCGGTAATCAGCAGTCTTCGAATCTTATTTCTAGGTTATGGGAATAATTGCTGTCAGAAGTTTGATGACGAATACCTACCTACCTTCCTAATGTGCGACAATTGTCTTTTTAATTATTTAAATTATCACTGCTTGAAGAGAGTCTGCAAAGTTCACATTTCTGCACGGCCTTGGCATATGTCATTGGTAAATTATAATTAATTGTGGTGACAGAGACACGACAACTTGATCACAATGGACTTTCACAAACTGAAATTAACTCATTTATCTAAGGAAATGATAGAATTAGAGAAAATGTTATTCCCTTCATCAGAACTGATGCAGTAGCCTAAGTATTTAAACAGAGCTTTGCAAGTAGCCTTAGTACGTTAGTAGGCAGGTTGGAACATAAAGAGTATTGTAGGCTTTCATATTGAAATAATGAGGGAAGTTAATGTTAAATGTAATGCATGCAGTCTATTAACAGTGTAGACCTAGAATGCAGTAGCCTATATCAATATATCATTCTAATGAAATTGGCCATCACTTAGACATAGCCTAAACCAAGACATAGAGATAGGAAATAATATCCGAGCCCAAAGTAACTAAATTTAGCAGTGTTACTTGTAGGCTAAACCATTGGCCTGGATAAAGATTATTCATGCGGTACTACCCATACTGTGCGTGACAAAAACCAGGGGTGTTTATTAGTGATGGGCAAAAGTCTCGTTCGAAATATTCGAGACTGACGTCAGTGCTCTCCATGCATCTCGAGGCGTACCATACTGATGAGCATAATTCTCGTTCGAGATACTCGAGACTCCCGTCAGTACTCTCGAGTCAGTCTCGAGTGATGCTCGAATCGGACCTCAGCGGTGGAAGGCCAGTATTACACTATCAAAGAAATTTGTCAAAGATCTTTTATAAAATATATAGCAGTGTAATGGGGAAATCATTTATAAAAGGAGGTTTTATAAAATTCATTTGATAAAATGTATGACAATCATGCTATCTTTGATGGGAGATTCAAACCAAAATGGCAGATCATAACAGCTGGAATATTACCACAACAAAGATGCTCATATCAGAGTTTGAAATGCATGAAATGTTACATAATGAATTTTATACAATGTGAAACATAAATAATAGATATAAAGTGTAGGTAAAATAGCCGAGGCTATAAGCGCTGCCCCCAAACGACGCACATTTCAGGATATAAAGAAGAATTAAATTGTTAAATAGGCTGAAATAAGCCATGAATAGCAGTGTATTTTATATTGTAATATTTGAATTGTAGGTAATTTGTCAAATTACAAGCGAGTGTAAATAGGCATTTTATCTTTACCGGTAGATAATATAATATGTAACCAACCACTTAGAGCAAGTGGTTAGTTGGCGGAAGGGCTAAAGCGCTCGACTCCCGTGCGATATGACCAAGGATCGAATTCCACTTATTGCTTACTTTTTATTTCGTATGTTTCAATTTTATTTGCTTGGGCAGTGGTTGTTTGGAACGTCATTATCAGTCATTTCTTCATAATTATTAATAATTAAATATTGACATTTTTAAGTCCTCGTACTGCAGCTCGTTCACCAAGATTTTACTCGTATGACCCATGGTTTGACCCATAGACGTTCACTTTATCTTTCCGTTTCTTGTATATAACGATATTGCCACCACAGAATTTCAACTACGGTATCATAATATACAGTAGTTAAGTGGACAAGGAACTGTACTTCATACATTTTGCTGAACTATGATAAAATATTTGATGTAGTGTAATGGTGCGATGATTGCTTTGCATAACTTTTATAAAAGTTTAGTTTTATAAAATTCCTTTGATAGTGTAATACCGGCTTTACCGCGGCCAGGAGCGAACCTGAAAGCTTGGAGTTGGTAGACCGACACAATAATCATTCACCCACCGTAGCAAGTACAGTGATCGACAGGCAAACAGCCTACAGGCGAGGAACAGCACACAGCAAGCCTATGATGTCTCGATACAACATAGACATGATCGAGAGCTCTAAAACACGCTTGCCAGCTCTAGCTCGAGAGTGAAACCATATGCGCCTGATGTCACATACAGCATCGAGATAGCATTACAAGGCACGGACTGAATCGGTTGCTCATCCTGGATCGAGAGCTCTGCATCACGCTTCCCATTACTAGTGTGTATACGGGGTCTTTATATTTACTTGGCAAGGACATTCTCGCTCAAACGCTCCGCCAGGGACGGCTCAGTTACCAGCGACGGCGCCCGCATATGTACAGCAGAATATGGTACTTAAAATCAGTATCATGCATTTTCACTCTCCATGTTTTCAGTAGATGCTGAAAATGTTCCCCATCCGCTGCCGAACATAATTGGCATCTCCTTATGAAGTTTCCAGTTACTCCGGTTAATTTAGCTTCAGTAAAGAAATGTTATTGTTTACTGAACCTGTACGTTTGAATCTCTTAGCTAGTTGTTTTATTGTCCGATTTATAGGAATGGGTCTCCCTGGAAATTTCACTCAATTTTACTCGAAACTTATGTCTTGTTCTAGTGCACGATTTCCTGCACTTTGTGTACGTATTGGTGGAGTTTGCCCCAGAAAACTCCAACTCATAATAGGGAGAACAGCAACAAGCATTCGCTTGGATTCAATATCATTAGGGTGAAACAATAAGACTGAATAATGCTTTAATGTAAGGGGCTGAAGGATTTCACAATTAAACATACTAGGTAACAAATATGCAATTTATTAATATATTGTTTAAGTAAACAAAACATCAATTAATAACCACTGAAGAATATACCTGAGCTTCTTATTAAAAAGTTCCTGGCAAAGATCAACTTTGTCTTCTTAAAATAGAAGAGGCAATAAGAATGTTCTATAAATAGAGTTCTAAGAAACTTATATTATCTTGGGCGACACTTTAGTGTAGGGAATGTCCGGAGTGAATCATCCCTCAAGCGAAGAAATGTATACAAACACAGTCACGTATGAACATTTGTCAGTCCCAGTAGGCAACCCACTACACACATTTGAGAGGTATCACTGCTGTTGTTGTGCACTGGAGAATTTGGAGTATGTTTACAAACTTGTTTGGTCCTGGCTGACCACGGCGCGTAGCAACTACTGTTGACATTCCTTCCTTGTGCCTTTCCTCACTGCGAGATAGTGCACCATGAAGATTATTATTATTGGTCGTAGATGATGACTCTCACTGCGGTACTTGAAAAGTCTTGGCGAGAATATTTGAAGTTTATTGGTCTCAGAGTGGTGACCAAAAAGCAGATTGTCACATGTTGACAGTAGAATGTTGGCCGTAGATCAAGTCCGAAGAATAGCGGCCCAGAGTGGCCCGTAGAGTCGTGGCCGAAGAATGGATGAAGAGTGGCACCAGAGTGGCCCGTAGAGTCTTGGCCGAAGAATGGATGAAGAGTGGCACGTCACCCAGAAGATGACTCGAGGTTTTATAGCGGCGAAAACCCGCCGAGGAGGGCAGCTGACCAAAAACACCGCTGCTATTGGTTGGCCAAGGAAATGACGTCACGAGCTCGTGGCGACAGCAGGCAAGCAGCAGACAGGCTCAGTGTAGTCGTTGTAGTGATGTGATGCGGAAGCCTTAAACACTAGGTGAGTAACTATAATATCTATGAATTAGGTGATTAATAACAAGGTTATGCATATAGTTTAAGCAATTAATACATTTCCAAAGAAATAATTATCATTCGGGGATCTCGGTAACAAGAAACAAATTTGACCGACAAATGGGCCAAGCTAAACATTGAAAGTATCACGAAAAGTGATCATGCTCCGAGAACTCCGAATGAAAACCAACAAAAGAATCAGTCAAAACAAACATGGATAACAGATGAGGAGTAAACTAAGACTCGAAAGGCAAAACAGAGATAGCAGAGATAGGTCTGGTGTAAAGACCTTTATTAGTTAAAACATCAACAACTCTGACGCGTTTATCACGGCCAAAGTGGCAGTGAATAACTCTGCCTAGGTTCCACACGAGAGGCGGAGATGGGTCTCGAAGAAGAACCATGTCCCCCACTCATACATCTGGTTGAGGAAGCCGCCACTTCTCACACCTATTTAGCAATCTGAGATATTCTAACTTCCATCGGCGCCAAAAAGAACAGCGCAAAGATTCTACTTTTCTCCAAAAGATAGGTAGGCCAGGATCACAGCGTCGAACAAGCAAAGGCGGAGTAGCAGCAAGCGAACAGCCAATCAGGAAGTGACTGGGTGTCAAAGGTAAAAGATCCTTAGGATCGTTTGAAAGAGGAGTCAGAGGTCTGGAATTTACGATACCTTCGACTCGAATAATTAAAGAGTTGAATTCCTCATAAGAAAGTATGGTAGGACCAAGAGTTTTCTTACGCTGTCTTTTAGTAAGTTTGATGCAGGACTCCCATCGGCCCCCATGATGGGGAGCATAAGGCGGGGTGAAATGCCATTTGAACCCTTTAGAATAGGAACAGTTGGAAATTTTTTCTTTAACAGAAGGGGAGCTTAACACTTTTTTCCAGAGATCAGAAGCACTTACAAAAAAATTTGCATTGTCTGAAAAGACTTCTGATGGAACACCCCTTCTAGCAGCAAATCTAGAAAAGGTGGCCAAAAAATAAGATACAGAAGCGTTCGTAACCAACTCGAAGTGGATGGCTCCCGTCACCATACATACAAATGACGAGATGTAAAGTTTACCTAAGATTTTGCGCTTAGATGAAGAGGGATTGGTCTGATATACGTAAGGACCGGCGTAATCGATCCCAGTAAGAGCGAAGGGCTTACTAGGTTCTGAACGAAATGGAGGTAAATTACCCATAATCTGCGTGGCGGGGCGTGGTTTAACCTTAAAGCAAGGTATACACTTTTTAACAACAGAAGAAACCTCATGAACGCCATTAATGATCCAGTAGAGCTCACGAATTAGACAGAGCAAGGTGCGAGTGCCAGCATGAAGGTGTTTATAATGAAACTTTTTTATTTTAAGTGTAGTGATAGGATGCTTTGAAGGAAGGATGATGGGATGTTTTTTCCCATCCTCACAACTAGACATAGCTAATCTTCCACCCACACGTATTATGCTGTCCTGGTCTAGAAAAGGAGTGAGTGGTGAAAGCCTGCTAGACTTGGGTAAATCTTTACCACTTATAAGAGCTTGCTTTCAGGAGAAAATACTTCCTGCTGAACAAGCAACAAAATTTTGCGAGTAGCAAATTCTAACTCTACTCTGGTGAGAAAGGATTGAGGCTTCAATGGTTGATCAATTACTAAATATTTCCACCGGAATATATAAGACACTACACGAATCAATTTATCAAATGAAGAGTATCTCTGAAAAAGGCTAGTAGAAGTAGAAGTAAGATGCGACGTGACAGGGTCAGTGCAGGCATCAGGTACTTCTTCTGCAAATTGATTAGCTAAGCGAGGCCAGCAAGATGATTCCTGACTTAGCCAAGGAGGACCATTCCAGTACAGGTCTGAAGAAATCAATTTTTTTAGGCGTGCAACCACGTGATATTATATCCGCGGGGTTTTCACGGCTAGGAACATGTCTCCATTGTTCAGAATGAGAAACTTCATGAATCTTAGAAACGCGATTTGCCACAAAGGTATTCCAATGAGAAGAAGGCTTGGAAATCCAAGCTAGTATAATAGAAGAATCGCTCCAAAAAATGTGTGGGAAAATTTTAACTTTAAACTGACATTTAGTTTAGTAGCTAATTCTGTTGCCATTAAAGCAGAGCATAATTCTAATCTCGGCAATGATACCGTTTTAAGTGGAGCAACTTCTGATTTAGCGCACACTAAATTAGAAACTCCAGGGAAAGTGGCTGAGGAACGTCCTACTATATGCACAACAGCCATAAGCCCGTTCTGAACTATCAGAAAATACATGCAGGTCATACTGCTGGCATAAGGGATTAGAAATTAAAAGGCGGGGTATAGAAACCTTGGAGAGATCCAGCAAACTCCTGCGATACTCTAACCATTCTTCTGAAAGAGGAAAGGGGAGATTTTCATCTCAGTCAGATTTTAATGACCAAAGCTTTTGCAGGAAAATTTTTGAAACAGTAACTATAGGAGCAATATATTGCAAAGGGTCAAAGATCTTTGCGATTTCTGACAGAACTTGTCTCTTAGTTACAGGGGGAGATTCTGACAAATGTACCTGATAAGGGAAGGTATCAGAAGAAGGACACCAAAAAACACCCAATGCTTTTACTGCTGCTTCATCAGTAGGAATAACAACAAATTCATCAACTGGGACCTCTGATGAAAATTTTGATATAAATTCAGTAGAATTTGAAGTACATTTATGGAGCGGAAAACCACCTCCTAGGAGCAGGGATTTCAAATCTTCGCACACAAGGAGTGCTTCAGAAATATGAGGGAAAGAATACAAGAAATCGTCAACATAAAATGCCGTTTTTAATGCCTCAGAGGCCAAAGGATGATACAGATGACCATCTTGCTCCGCTAACATGTGGAGAGACCGAATCGCAAGAAAGGCTGAAGGCTTCAGGCCATATGTCACAGTCTTCAATCTAAATATATTTATGGGTTTGGAACTCACATCCCGCCACAATATTTTTTGCAGATCTTGCTGCTCAGAATTTACGAGAATCTGCCGGTACATCTGCTTAATATCTGAGATTACAGCAATAGGAAACCGTCGAAAATTAAGCAAGACGGAGGTGAGATCTGTTTGAATAGCGGGACCACATTGCAAGGTATCATTTAAAGAGACTCCATTGGAATCTGGTGATGAGCCATTAAAAACTACTCTTATATTGTCTTGTGTTAAAGAATTTTTCCATACCGGGTGATGATTTAGATAAACTATTTCCTTAAAAGGATGGTCAATTTCTTCTGATTTAGAAATTACCTCCATGTGATTGGATGATTCGTATTCCTCCATAAAGGAAGCATACTGAGTTTTAACAGAAGCATCTCGTTTGAACCGATTTTCAATAGCAAATAGTGCCCTGAGTGCTCTGGAATGCGAGCCCGTAATGGCGGGAGGATTAGGAATACGTGGAAGAGTTACTATAAATCTGCCTTCAGCAGTACGAAGAGTGGTTTCCTTGTATAACTTTTCACAAATTTCGTTAGAAGGAGAAGAAGAAGTAGCCTGAACATTTTCAAGATCCCAGAACTTGGTCAGCTCTTGACTCAAATCGGCACCAACAAAATAACAATTCGATACAGTTTGAATAGGATTACGGTATATTTGACCAGTAGCGATCCAACCAAAATCAGTTTCGCGGAAGAAAACATTAGGAGCAATTTTTACTTTATTGGAATGAAGACATTGCCAAAATACGCTTGAGCTGAAAAGAAGCTCTACGGGCGAAGCTCTGTTGAAATGAGGGTCAGCTAGCTGGACACAATTCGGGATATTCCAACTTGGAATAGGATAAGAAGTTCCGGGAATATTGTTGCGTATAGACTTCATAATCAAACAATCTAATTGCAACTGCTTACCAAGATTATTAGAGTCCTTCAGATCCACTTTAGCAAAGCTTAAGGATTGCGATTTAGAGCATTTTATTCCGGTAACCTCTATTGAGGTAGGATGTTTTGGGAGGCCTAACTTTTGTACCAAAAATTCACTAATAAAATTGTTAGTAGCGGCATTGTCTAATAATCGCCTGACAGATACCCATTTCCCGTAAGCATTTTTCAATAGAACCTGCACGGTAGATAATAAAACCTGGACTTTGCCAAGCGAGGTAGAACTTTGAACATACGACTGCGCACTATTTTGAGAAGTCTCAGAATTAGACTTGGTATTGGGACTGCTTGGTCCTGATAACCGTGATATTTCATGTCTGTGCAAAAGGGAATGGTGTCTAGCTTTACAATGAAAGCATAAACGTTGTGAACGGCAATTGTTTAACATATGCGTTCCTGACAAACAGTTAAAACAATGTTTTTGTTCGTAATTAACTTTCGTCTTTCATCTACTGATAAAGATTTAAATTCATCACAATTGTATAAATTATGCGATTGCTGACACAGACCGCACGTTTGCATTTGGTTAGGTGATCGAGCATCAACAGGAAGAGCGTGTGATCTTAAAATTCTTTGGTTAGAACGGCTAACCTTGTCTTTTGAGAAGGCTTTTTCATCTGAAATACTAGTTTTTTGATTAGCTATGGCGAAAAGACTTGGCTTCTAGCTTTCAAAAAGTTAATAATTGCCTCATAAGTGCATTGCAAATGCTGGGAAAGTTCTGTTTCCCAGGCTTTTAATGTACTTGCATCCAATCTTACAGAAATGAGGTGAACTTGAAATAAATCCCAGTGATTTACAGGTTGGTTTAAATTGGACAATGCTCTGACGTGTAGTTCTGCAGTGTCAATCAACTTACGAAGTGATAAGCTGTTGTCTGCTTGCACGTTAGGTAACTCGAATAAGCTTTGTATACGGCGTTGAATAGATAAACGAATGTTCCCATATCTATCATTAAGAAGATTCAGAGTAGCTTCATAATTATCATTGGTCAAAGAAAGTGCTTGAATCAGGTTAAGTGCGTTGCCTTGAACTGCCAGACGCAAGTAGTGAAATTTTTGAATTACTGGGATAGAAGTATTCTCATGTACTAAAGAATTAAATAATTCAAAAAATGGCTCCCATTCTATGTCCTTACCAGTGAATTTGGGTATTTCTAATTTGGGTAATATAATGCGTGAAGAAGATGTAGAAGATGCTGCAGAAGTTTGATCTTCTTGTTTTTCTTTTACATTTAAAGCCCTAATAAGCTGTTTAGCTTCAGCAAATCCCTGATAGTATAATTTTTCAACTTCCAACCTATCACTTTGCTGGTCCGGGTGCTGAGTTTCTATACTGCATTGTATCTCATCATATTTCTCAAAGGCTTGTTCATAATTCTTAAGCCTCTGCGAAATTATGTCAAGATTACGCTCTTGGGGTTCAAGCTCCGTTAAAAATGTACGAAACCGTGTGAGCTTGCCCTTTCAAGAGGCTCTGGCGTTGCTGAGTTTTTCATCAAGGTTAGGCATGTTAAAAGTTGTTTGTTACTCACGTCAATATTGTGACTTCGAGTACTGGAAGCCAGAGGATGACAGCTTGCTAGGTAGTAAGGTTTAGTCTGATGCGGAAGAAACCGGCTTAGCTTACGTTTCTCTCCTCCTCTGCTGAACATGCGCCTCAGGCTGAAACTTACAATTTGAATTAGTGTTGAAACACAATAAACAAAAATTGTTAATGTTTAATGTGAAATCCAAGATATGAAACTTGTAACATTCCCAGGGTGCAACATATATATGTTTCCCGGGGGTGAGGCACCATAAATATGGTGGAGTTTGCCCCAGAAAACTCCAACTCATAATAGGGAGAACAGCAACAAGCATTCGCTTGGATTCAATATCATTAGGGTGAAACAATAAGACTGAATAATGCTTTAATGTAAGGGGCTGAAGGATTTCACAATTAAACATACTAGGTAACAAATATGCAATTTATTAATATATTGTTTAAGTAAACAAAACATCAATTAATAACCACTGAAGAAAATACTTGATCTTCTTATTAAAAAGTTCATGGCAAAGATCAACTTTGTCTTCTTAAAATAGAAGAGGCAATAAGAATGTTCTATAAATGAGTTCTAAGAAACTTATATTATCTTGGGCGACACTTTAGTGTAGGGTATGTCCGGAGTGAATCATCCCTCAAGCGAAGAAATGTATACAAACACAGTCACGTATGAACATTTGTCAGTCCCAGTAGGCAACCCACTACACACATTTGAGAGGTATCACTGCTGTTGTTGTTCACTGGAGAAATTGGAGTATGTTTACAAACTTGGTTGGTCCTGGCTGACCACGGCGCGTAGCAACTACTGTTGACATTCCTTCCTTGTGCCTTTCCTCACTGCGAGATAGTGCACCATGAAGATTATTATTATTGGTCGTAGATTATGACTCTCACTGTGGTACTTGAAAAGTCTTGGCGAGAATATTTGAAGTTTATTGGTCTCAGAGTGGTGACCAAAAAGCAGATTGTCACATGTTGACAGTAGAATGTTGGCCGTAGAGCAAGTCCGAAGAATAGCGGCCCAGAGTGGCCCGTAGAGTCGTGGCCGAAGAATGGATGAAGAGTGGCACCAGAGTGGCCCGTAGAGTCTTGGCCGAAGAATGGATGAATGAAGAGTGGCACGTCACCCAGAAGATGACTCGAGGTTTTATAGCGGCGAAAACCCACCGAGGAGGGCAGCTGACCAAAAACACCGCTGCTATTGGTTGGCCAAGGAAATGACGTCACGAGCTCGTGGCGACAGCAGGCAAGCAGCAGACAGGCTCAGTGTAGTCGTTGTAGTGATGTGTTGCCGAAGCCTTAAACACTAGGTGAGTAACTATAATATCTATGAATTAGGTGATTAATAACAAGGTTATGCATATAGTTTAAGCAATTAATACATTTCCAAAGAAATAATTATCATTCGGGGATCTCGGTAACAAGAAACAAATTTGACCGACAAATGGGCCAAGCTAAACATTGAAAGTATCACGAAAAGTGATCACGTATTGTGCAGAAATTCGTTCACGTAATAAATATTTCACATAAGGCATTACAGCACTACACACAATTACAATAAAACACAATACAATACGATATACAGTACACAGTAGCTTTATAAAACACCCAATTAGCTCGGTGCTCACACGTCTACCGCAGCAAGAGCGTGAGAATATGGCCGGAGACCGCGCGCGCCAACCTGTAACAGCCGGCTAAGGTCGAGCGGAATCACCTTGCCAGGCAAAAATAAAGACCCTGTATTAGCTAACGCGGCTCTGCTACCAAACAATTATTGGTCTAGGCGAAAACCATTGGTCAGCCGTATGCAATATAGTACCAAATGCGTGGGGTTGGCAATATGGTACATGATGCTAAAAATGGCTGAATCGGCTGGAATTTTGCCTATATAAGTTGTGTTCATATTTGGGATGGCTGGGTGGGTCTCAGATAGCAGAGGATTAAATATCTATTACTACAACATCTCCAGATATTTTCCCGACTATTAATTCAGGTAATTTGGTTAATTTCCGTACTGACTGGTTGTGAGGCTCAGCGGTAACGTTCTCGCTTGCTGGGCCCAAGATTGCAGGTTCGTATTCTGGCGCAGACAGCTGGCATTTGAGGATGCGCAAATGCGAGGGAGCCGTGTCGGTCGATTTACTGGCACGTTAAAGATCACTTTCGGGGCAAAATTCAGGCACTCCGGCGTCTCTAAAAGCCACAGTAGCTAAAAGGGACGTAAAACCAATAACATTATTATTATTATTATTATTATTATTATTATTAATTTGAGTACTTTAAGAATTTTGTACCCAAAAGTACCTCTTCTGAATGTTTACCATTGAGTCTTGGTTATTTATACCAAATTTAAATGCTGCTAGATGTTCTTACGAGGAATTAACAACTCCCTGCTTTGATTGACATGATCAGTTCAGTTGGCGATATTTATACACATTTGTGTATGCACGAATCAAGTTATATTACTGAAATAAGGCCATTGTATTACGATGGTATACTGTTGCGTGCCATTTTTGTAAACAAAGCTCTAGAAATAATGTTTCTGGAACTAGTTTTCATGAATTTCCTAGTCCAGAGCCAACTAGGAAATTATGGATTAAAGCAATAAGACAAGGTATGTAGCCTACGCTGACCATGCGACTGAAAATTAGGTGATCTTGTATTATTGCTCCAGTTCTTATGATGATGATACCTGACCTCGTCGTGTAGTGGCTAGCATTCTTGGTTGTCGCCCCCAGAGATCCATGCTAGAATCCTGGCTCCGCCAAGAAATTTAATTCTGGTCTGATGGCTAGAACGGGGTACACTCAGCTTCATGCGGTAAAACTAAGAAGAGGTGGGTAAGATTCCCATCTCATCCTTCCTGGGCGGGTTTTCCGTAGTTTCCCACTTCTACTCCAGGCAAATGCCGGGATGGTTCCTAACTTAAAGGTCACCTTCCAAATTATCACCGGAATTACAAATGCACACGCCACAATGACACAGGGTAGCTAAATGACCAAATGTCTATAACAAGAGCTGCAATGGCCTATATTGGAGGGTATTTGGTACTGCACCCGAAGTTGACGTAGCCCCCAACTATTATCCTAAGGGATGGAAGGGATCGCTAAGGGCATTGATACCCAGCTAGATAGATCAACGGTTCCGTGCTAGGTGGATAGCTAGTAACCTCTGAATATAGGTATATTTTTCAAAACACGATAGTACTTCTACTTAGTTACAATAAAAACAAACATCCTACAATCAAAATATGGTAGGACGAGATTCTTGGAATCTCGAGGGTGAACGGTAACTAAAATTTGCAAAGAGCGCCAGTACCTAGCTAGCAGTACTATCGTTTCCGATTATTAAAGACAGAAAGTCGAGATGTTCTATAAAAATTCGATCAGGCAAACTAACAAGTGCCTGCATATTTGTTCATAAAATAAGGACACTCCCCACTCCTAACACACCTACATTCATTCATAACAATTATTCATACAATTAAAATAAAAACGTAGTGAGCTTCCTGTCACTAATTCTTAGTCCTCACGACTATACCATCAAGAAAATAATTCTTCCAACATTTAAAATTGAAATATTTAAAAATATTAAATATGTAGTCACACTTGTGGATCATTCTGTACTTATATACACGTAAATCCTTTCTCACGCAAACGTCTAACATTCATCCCCTATATAATACATTTAGTAATGACATTTATTTAAACTTAATATTTCACACATTTTAAATAACCGTAGAAACAATTCTATTTTTAATTTATACAATATGTACAACATTATCGTTAGCTACTCGATAATGGTTCGATCTCACTGATCCTTCTCATCACATTATTTTTCCGTCACTTCTGATAATGAAAACTCCTACTTCAATGTCATTTCATGGGTTAACTTTCACTTCCATTAAGCATAATGTTTCAAACAATAAAGCTAAAAACTGCTCGGTATGGACAAATCCATCAATATACATTTAATAAAATAAGACGGACATATAACAGACGACTCGACGGTTCCCAACGTCAACGTAATACAATACGTTACTCCAATAGTTACTCATTGGCTTTATCGCATCTTTCCATACATTACACCTCGATGACTTGGTCGGAACTTCATTATACAATCGCATTACTCTTTATACTTCCATAGGAACATCATAATATTTTACCACAAAGCACAATGTAGCGACAACACCTACGCTTTCGTATTCATTTCCTGTACACGCAATAATAATAAATAATCCCATTTCTCTGCATACTCTAGGTATCCATGAAATTCAGTAATTTTACTTATAGAGTTCAAATTACAATTCTTCTACCGCTTATACATTTTTTCAAGCAATAATAATAAATAATCCCATTTCTCTGAATACTCTAGGTATCCACGATATTCAGTAATTTTACTTATAGAGTTCAAATTACAATTCTCCTAACGCTTATACATTTCTTTCCACTCACACTTACTTAAATACCTCTTGTACTTTCATTGCTGTTCCTTTCATATACAATTTCTGTTATCACATCCTTTAAAATATTTTAATACGCGATCTTATCATTCTTTTATTACCTTATGGAACCAAAATTCATAGAACTTTCTATTATTAGAGAACGGTCTGTATATTTTCGTCTTAACTAAATAAAAATACGTTACATTTCATCTCCTTTCTAGTATTCCTGTCTTGATACATTTTATCTAACAAGTCTCTTTCATTTCTCACAACAATTCCTTTACATATGTATTTCTTTATACATTCCGTATTTTTCCCTACCGTAATATAGGGTTTTTCATCTGTGTCAAAACATCAGATTGTTCAAAGACATGTCAACTTCACTAAGTCTGTTTTAAAGAAGTCAAGTTCATTGTTGCTCTCAAAAGAACTAAACAATATAACTTGTTTATCTATCCAGATTTCAAATAAATCTCTGCCAATAAAAATCAAACTCAGAAATATGTCACCAACGACTTTCTGCATAGTTATATCTGTCAGGACTAACGCAATTTCAGAAATATTCCAATTAAATCTAGCAAATACAAAATAAATTCAAAATGAACTCGCAATGACTAACAATGACGACTGAAAATCTTAAATACGTCAAAATCCTAATGACGACGTTATAAAATAAGTCTATTAAACATTAAACGACACTAACGATGCTCTACACTCAAATGAAACCATTAAATAGTTTAAACATTAGTCTATCAAATTTGCCACACAAAACTAAGTCAGGTCAAGGATATCTACGTTACTGCATTCTAACTACAATAGTATATTCGTTGGGTCTCTTTTACCTTCTGTCAGAATTTTTTTTTTTTCAGAATCCAAATTGGACTCGAACTTCCCACGCCGCTGTCTCCTCGTACTGAAGCTAGCCACACAGCTGACATAACGGGATCGGTTGTGGTCGCGTGCTGGACTGCTTGTCGCCCACCTGCTCGTTCCTCCTCTCGTTCGTCTATTAGCCGGGATTGCCTGCCTTCCATCCTTCTCCTCACCGGGGCTGGAATCTCGCTGCATTCTTCTATACTGGGACATCTCTTGGCGATTTCTTCTGGCGAACAGCATTCTTGAAGTTCTTCGTTGAATGGTTGTTGTAGTTCATAGGTATTTCTTCCGTTGTTATGGTAATACCTCGCAGTTGTAGAAGCAATAATGTTAATTTGGTGAAGCATGATGGTAAGCTTCCACCCTCCTTGACAAAGCCATGATATGCGGGCTAAGTCACTGCCGGAATCCTCATATTACAAGTAGTTAGTTTCCCTTCATGATTTAATGACTTTCCATGACAATCGAATGACGTTTCATGTCAAATATCCTCGTTGACCCCAGTTCATTTAACATCTTCATAACTTTCAATTGCAGTTTGAACTAGCTCGCTTCTGCTTGGCAAGAATATCTCCACACCGTAGAATTAATTTCTCTTAACTATTTCAATAACTTTTCTTCATATCTCTGTCCATTGCATCGTTGCTTTTGTAGAATTATAACTTTGGCTTTCCAATGAAATAACTTTCATCGATGCTCGTCTTCATCTTGACTTGGTGGCAATGCTCTCCTTCCCGTCAAATATTCTTCATATAGCTCGGTCCACTTTTTCTCACTCTCAAATTATACGTCTATACATTTTCGAAGACAGGTAGAGAAAGACTTCCTCAGTTCGTCTCCCCACTCTGATAATAATGAAAAAATGGCGTTTCTGGCATTCGACCTTGTAAATTTCTTTATCAATAAATATCCGTTTCATCCTATTAAATCTTAAAATATAATTTACACCATCGGCTTTCATTTTTCGTCTTCTTTCCATTTCTGACATTTTATTTCTTCTGAAAGTTATTTTCAATATTTATTAAAATATTGAGGACCGCCAATATATAATTTTGCTATTGGTTTATAAGTGGTCACGTGATGAAACTCCTTCATTTACGCGGTCAAATCTCTCCTCTGCCACGCTTCAATGTCACCTCCAAAACTGGATTTTCCCAAGTGCCGCCTTCACTAAACTTTGCCAATCCTGCCAGTTTCCAGCGTCTATTAAATCTCATTCCTCTCCATGTTAATAAAATAGCGTTATTTCTTCCTATTTCCGTGCTAAAAGTATACGGAAATCTATCAAATTAATTCTGGCATTAGCTGCAGTCCTGATACACATTATTAAGCTACCAGTTTCCAAATCAGACTTGTAGCATTGGCGCTTTTGTTCTCGAGAGCTGTCGGTTCGAATCCCGACCCATACCTCATCCTAGGTCCTTTAATTTATGGATTCATTACGAGCTGCCGAGTCCGCCTCGTTGCGTATTGGCTAGCATTCTTGGCTGTCACTGCGGAGGCTCGAGTTCGATTCCCCGTTCTTAGGGCTGGAATGGGGTACACTCAGCCCCATTAGGCAAACCTAAGAAGAGGTGGGTTCGATTCCTACCTCAGCTATTCTGGAAGTGTTTCCCACTTATATGCCAGGCATATGCCGGGATGGTACCGGTATCTAATTTAAGGCCACGGTCGCTTCCAACCCAAATTTTACCTAAATTACAAATACACAAACTATTACAGACATTATAGTGACACAGGTTATCAGACTAATTCTACACACACCCAAGAACACGGGCCTACATGACCACGATGTTGCAACGCCCCTAAAGAAACAACAATAACAATGAGCTGAAGACCATAGCCTACCTATATCATGTCAAGAGTGTTTGATAAAATTAGTAGTATCCCGAGTTAGTTATTGTTTTACGTGACGGAACAGCGAGGTCAACTTGCCCCTCTCCAGTCCATCTCCAGTAATGTCACTAATTTAAAATTCATAGACAGATGGAGAGGTGGTCTCCGGTATCGTAAGCCTGGTTTTGTTTCGCTGGAAGTAGTAACAGACGAAATAATATCTGTTACGCTGAGCAGTCCAGGAATAGCACAAACATTAACTAGAATACTGTTGCCACATGTTGCTAAAAATCATGTTCTGCAGTGTGGAGTTAGTGATCATCCTTAGAATCTGAGCAGGATAGAAATGCTCTGTCGCTAACTACACCAATGACATGAGACTACGTCTTGAGAAGAAAAACAAATTATGAGAATAATGAATCACAAAAATTAAGAAACGTTGTTCCTTTTCACTGAAACTCTATGGCACGCTGGTAAAAATATTCAGTGAAACCATCTACAGTACCGTACTCTTGTACATACAGACAGTTGTGCATGCTATCTAATAAGCGAAATCCGCAGTTCAAACGAAGTCCTATTACTGAAAGATGAATATATTTTATATTTTACTTCATTGTACTTAACAATGTGTATTCATGTACACTAAATATAGTGTATAGGTACATTTTTGCTGGTTTCAGCTTGCGATAGCAATGCTATTACATGGTAATGTTAGGTGGGAACTCAGCGCTGCAGTGGTCAATATGCGCACTGCTAGGAGGACAGTGTTGATGTGATTGAGCCCGGCTCCAGCTGCTCGAACAGATGACGTCAGAGTTCGAACTTGTTGTAACATTGCACGAGCTTTCGAGCGCGCCACGACCTATCGGCGTGTTCTTATCAGCCCAGAAACCTCAAGAAGGCTGTATTTCGAGTATTAAGCTAGGCGGTACCGGCTCGTCCTGTGTTTGCTGCGCACTGCAGTGGTAGTTTGTGCATATAACCCCTTCAAACTGAATCTGTAATGTGGAGACAGCCACAATCTGTGTTTGTGTGATGATTAGATGCACATGTCTCCCCAGAATATACAAACTGCCTACAGAACATCATTGGAGTGCACAGAAGAAAGGCGACGGGTCACAACACGTTCTTCGTACAATGGCGCGGCAACAGTATGTGCATAAAAGTGATTAATTTGTTCCGTTGCAGGAACATATGTTTGTTAATATTCTCGACAGTATTACATCCTTCCCAGAAGCCAAAGGCGTATCAGAGATGGGGGTGGTGAATAATCTTTATTAATACAGTATTATTATTATGTTATTATTATTATTATTATTTACGTTGCACCGACACAGATAAGTCGTATGGTGACAATGGGATAGACGAGGGTACGCGCAGAAGGATGCGGCCATGGCCTTAATTAAGGTAGAGCCCCAGCATGTGCGTGGTGTGCAAATGGGAAACCACGGAAAACCATCTACAGGGCTGCCGACAGTCGGTTTCGAACCACTAATAGTCTAATACGTTCACACATACCGTACGCGAGCGAAAGGTTGCAGAGAATATCGTCTGGGCCGTCAGTGTTCTGCATACTTTATGTGTGGGTTCACCTAACAGTTCGAACAAGTTCGATTCCGTATCGAGCTGGCTACAAATGCATCAGTGTAATTAAAGTGATTGTCATATTTAACTTCAATTCTAACAGCCTCAGCAGACACTGAGGACTGGCGAGTTATCGTATTTCAACAATTTTAAAATGCGAATGTTTAAAGTCGCATTCGAACATACTATCTCTTGGTGTGGAAGCTGCCTGCAATATGTTTCATATCACATCGAATACCATCATTCTGTGACTAAGCACTTGGTAATGCATTGTAAATGAGAGGCATGACACGTCAGCTGTTAGCTTATGTCAACGACGTGATTACTCTGACTGTCAAACTCCGGTCTAACATGTGAAATATGAGGTTCATTTGGAGGCTTTTATTATACAGGTCTACCGAATTAATGCACACTTGTATAATTTGTTGGGTAACTTAATTTTACTCTTAGTTGTGATCGAAATGACTAACTACATCAAGGTCATCTGTCTAACTGGGTAATAAATGAGATTATTAATCTGTAAACTGAAGATGGTTCATACTTTGCATGACATGAGGTTAGACTTTCCTTAGTGTGTCATTTTCAGTTTTCCAGGATTCTCTGCCAAAACATCTCTGAAACACCTTCCATTGCCCTGGTCTGAGTGAGAACATGAAGAAAGAAACTGAATTTTACAATCTCTACAATGGGATACATTCCAGAGGTGAATTACCAATGCTCTGCAAACTTGTGTATTTTCAAATGTTTAATTTTATGTTATAAATTAAGTTTTCTATTTGAATAATAATTTGTTAAAGAAAACATTGTGTATGATTTCAGCCTTGCTTCCTAACATCAGCTGTTCCCACTAGAACCAATAGGCCCTAGGCATATGGCCATACAGAGCCGAAGGGAGAAGGGATTAGGCTAGGTAGAATACATTTAATTTAAAAAAAAACTAATAAATAACAATCTGAAGAATTCCATTACGAGGTAAGTATTGCTAAAATGTAGAATGTAGTTTGGTTCTAGGATAAGGAGTTGGAAGCACAACAATGGCCTACTGATTCTTTCTACTTATTTGCAAACTTATAACTTAACACGTACCGGTAGGCTTATGTATGCAACAGTCCTAGACTTATAAATTGACGGGAGTAACGGATTCTATGGGTAGTTCCAGTGACGTGAGCTGCTCTTCATAATTCCAGGTGCAACAGATCCACATAATGCACCCATACCCCACTCCTTTCTACTCACAATTCTTAATGTGAGAAGTACCTTTAAGGAGAACAATACTAAACTGCAGTCGAAATGATCCTGATCTTAGCTTTCTACAATTTCCATGGACCTCTTGCCAGCTCAGTTTTACCTGCAGGGCACTTGTTCTGGTTTATTATTGAAGGCTGGTATTACGATGGATCATTAAATCACTCTTTGACTTTCTTGGCTGCAGCCAGAGGAGCAATGTGGTGTTCTGACTAGAACAGACTATTTCATATTAACACTACAGTAGGCCTACCTTGAAGAAAAACTGGTATACTAGATTGGACCATCCCCCCCCCCATTAACTTCTATTGTGTTACTGCCCAAAGAGTTAATACCTCATTCTTGGGGATCTTTGAGCATTATTCTAAATGTATACACCTATTCTTAACGGTATTGTCGTTCATGTGTTAAACTGCTCTCAGTAGTCAATTAGGCCTAGGCCTACAGGTAAGTTGCCCAATAGCTTACTGGCCACATAAAACATTTATCTTAACTTAAGTTTCTGATACAGTTCATGTTTAAATAAACCAGACAACACACTATTTGATTCCCACTAAACTAAAATGAATATTTATGTGGGCAGGCAATGTAATTTCTCTTCGAAAGGGAGTTGGGTGTATAAGGTTGACATGATCCGCTGGAATACAGTATCCGTTGAATACTATATAAAAGATACTCCTAAATAAAATAAGGTATTAATTAAGGCAATAGCTAAAGAAAATCCTTACTGAAATAGATATTCATGTGAACAGACAGCGTAAATGTTTTCGCAAATGGGGTTAGGTGTACCGTATCTTATCAGGTTGAAGTAATCCGTATGAATGGTCAATGCATACGATAAATAAAACACCATAATAGGTGAAAGTATGGGTTAAGGCAATATGGAACATAGGAAATAGCTTAAAAATAAATGATACACACTAATTGGGATACAGAATGGTTTGAAATACGTTGAAATAACGCGCCAATCGATTTACCCGTCATCTAGTGGAAGGCTTTCGTACTATGAAGATGGCTATGAAATCCTGATCCTGAACTCGTAACAAGCGTCATAACAAGGTGCCTTACAGAATACCACTTTGAGCCTCGCTAGCCATTTGTTCTTATGCCTATGGTTACGATTCCGTCGTAACAATGTTGGTGGATTGTTGAGGAGTGAAGTTGCAAAATCGAAGTGTAGGCCGTATAAATGTTTGACTGTAGAAAAGGTACAGTGTAAGAACCATTTGCTGAGAAATATGTGCACACGTTTGAGGAATACTGCCAATTCCAAAACTGAGAAACCTTCAGTCATGCTTCGCAAAAGGATTGGGAACAATTTGTTACGCTGCAGGATTGCATTGACCAAAGCCACTGAGCACAGAATAAGAGAAGACCAGCTGGTGTATTCTTTGAATACACGGTACGAGAGATATAATGTCTATTGCTCTTTGCATGTTCATTTTTTCCTTCCTCTTTGCCAAACACCAACAGTGATCATCTGTTTTCTCCCTGTTGAGCATGTCTCTTATGTCTTCATAAGTATGTTTCAGATATATAACTTCTGTGATCCACCTAGCGCCATCTAGTAGCGAACCTCTGAAGCTACTCACTTCCTCATCGTGCAAGATGACTTACTTATCCATTTGGCTACCAGATCTCGTTACCATCGTCAGCTATTTTCTCCTAGAGCAAGAGGACTACGTCTACTTCTTTACTCACCATGCTGCGCTAGTATCATCTATCAACTCCTTGAAGACCAGCTCAGCAAGAGAAGAGAATTTATTGTTAATAAGTTGGTTATGCTGATATGTATACCTTTTGTTTCCTACCCCCTCTCTCTCCCCTTCCTAGGACCTTCCGCGCTTCGTTTTGCTGCTCTCACTTCTTAGTCGGCAGTCGCAGTAATCAGTTAAGGCTCAACCAGAGCCAGCCTCCTGACCTAACGAGGCAGTTTTTAAATTCCACGCCATGTTGGAACTTTAAGTATTAGTGAAGAACTTCACCTTCGCCATGCAACAAAGATAAGTACCTGATTCAAGTTTTAACCTCATCTTCATGGTTTTAACTTCCTCGTGTTTTAACTATCTTTTATAGGCAGTGTGAAACTATTTACTTTGGGGCAATAATCACTCTTCGTGGGATTTGCCATGTTGAGCTTTTTTCTTGTATAAGCCAACCTTACTAAAAAGAGCTTTTCTTAAGCGATTCAAACGAGAAACCCTCTCGCTACGTGGGATATTATCTAATACCCACTGCCTATAATCATAAAACTATTTCCTCCGTTGGATTTTCTCAACCCCATTTTCTGCTAAGGTCGTTCTGGAACCTTCTAGAACTTGTTCTCTATCTGCGAGTCCTGCCATCATGTATTTCTCACGTACTTGGGAGAAATTTGTTTAAAACTAAATTACTACAATAGTGAAATTTCGTCCTCCGCTGGAACCTCTGGAAAATTCTATGGCGCATTTCATTGTAAATTACCACTTTTTCAAGAAATAGACTTTCACCTACATAGTGCAATCAGTTATCTCCATAACTGCAATAACTTTTATTTCTCATAAACTTCAGTGTTTCTCCAGTGAACTTTGCATCCATCTTTACAGATTATAGTGATAATCAGTGCTTGCTCCACTTTTCTACCGCGTCGCGATCGTCCGGTTATATTAAATACGGCCATGAACATTGTCCCTATATCCCAATGATCTTTTCCTTAACCTTCTACTAACAACCATTATTTATGAAATCGTAACTTTCTATAAGGTGTCATTCTAAGAAGTGCCCTTCCATTTTGTTGGTTTATCATTAAGTAATTCTGCATAATTGCGTGTCTAGCACACGTTTCAAACTTAAATTGTTCCTCCCTTCAAAGGCAGGGAAAACAATTCTCTCAACTCTTGAGTGAGTTATTTTTTGGTCTCGCTAAATGAAAACTGCCTCATTTGACTGGCGAGTCTTATTCAAAGCATCAGAGGTCTAGAACCTTCCTTCTGATCAACTCTTCAGGTTCACAGTAAGTGACCTGCCCTCTTTGCATAATTCTCATATTAACTCTGTATAAATATAAGAAGTTATAGGAACTGCTATTTTATTTTTCACGTTGTTATTATTGTTATTTTCAAAGTTGTCACTGTCTCTAGAACATTCTCTCCAGAATTTCTTAAGGTGCACTTTTTGTACTTCAATTTACGTTCAAGCTTTAATTATTTTATTGTTCATTTGTTCAAATCTTATAAAGATTTCAGAAACATGTAAGGTTTGAAACCTTTTAAATTGTCAATTGCCTGGAGCAATCGGTTAATGTGGAGAGGTCTGCGACCCTATTTATTAAAAAGTTCAAATAAACTATGTTAATTAAAGTTATATTACATACTTGTTAATTCCCTCAAATTTTTTCTAATTGTTAAATAAACTAAATATTTGTTTTTGGATTCATCATTTCTTTGATAATACAGTTAGGCAGGATCCTGGCTTTCCTAGCTCTTCCTAGGTTTATGCCCTCGTTCATATATAATAAAGCTTTTACTATCTGTCTGGCCAGATCATCACCCTTCCCTATAGTACTTTCATTCGTGCTTGGGAGGAAATACACTACAGGTTCTCTCTGGCAAACTGCCCAAGCCTTATCTGCGGCTCCCGTTAGCCTCGACCAAGCTCGTAGCCATTTTAGGTATCCGAGCACATATTTGCGGTGGCAACCGCTTCTAAATGAATTAAAAGTCAACTTATTACTTTGTGGGACTCTCCTCCTATTCTTCTATCCTTCTTTTCCAATTCCAAAATCTACTTCCTTCTTTTCATCATCTTCCCTTGGTGGGTGGGTTATTCCCTAGCCTATAATCTACCCAAAATTTGGTACCAGAAACCCGGGAGAGTCCATTTGTTATTTCTATTGTTTGTCAAGTGTCATTTGATAATACTTTGCAAATTTTTAATATCTCCTTTGGATCTTTCAGCTATATCTACGTCATGCAAAGCCTGTGAACGGGAAAGAAGCCGCTCCTGTCTCCTATGGTGTGTCCTGTTCGTTCTACTCTCTCGCTGTTGCCAACCTGACAGCATCTCCAAGGTTCTACGGTTTCGTGAGTTGTATTTCAATTTATTATTTTTGTCATGGCTCCTGCCGAAAAAGATGAAACTCTTATTGCTAGACGTTCTTCTTATAAAGGGCAACTCACTAGATTCCGAAATTTCATCAGCAAATTAAATCCCGCCGAGTGTGATTTAGATATCTTGACTCATCGCCTTAAGTTGTACGAACGGTCTTATGATTATTATGACCAAATTCAAACAGAGATTGAATCCGCTTGTCCAGAACTGCAATTGGACCGGGATGAGGTCGAACCCTTGTACTTTGAAGGAATTGCAAAGGCCCACCAACTGATTCGCAATATCTCAGAACCGGACACTAGGGTCATCAATCCGGCCCAGTTCGCACCTGCTTCAGTTCACAAGAACAAACCGAAACCGTTACTTCCCAAGATAAGCCTACCCCACTTCTCAGGCAAGGAAGGTGAATGGTATTCTTTTTACGAACTTTACTGTTCTTTAATTCATGAAAATATCGAGATCCCAGACATACATAAATTTTACTACCTCCGTACGTCTTTGGAATCAGAGGCCTTGACCTTGGTAGAGTCACTGCCTTTGAGCGCAGACAACTACCACATCGCCTTTAATCTCCTTAAAGAGAGATATGGCAATTTAAGGTTGAGTGTCGCTCGTCATATCCGCTGTCTCTTCAACTTACCTGCCGTCAAACTTAATGACGTCACATCTTTAAGAGACCTCTTAGATTCTATGCAGTTAAATGTCAGAGCGTTATACCAGCTAAAACAGCCTGTCCAAACATGGGACACCATACTTATTCACCTAGCTACATCAAGATTCGATTTTTCGACACTGAAGGCCTGGGAGGTCGAACTCGCCTACAACAAAGAATTTTCCTTCGAACACCTCGTTTCGTTTCTCAACAGTCGATGTCAATTCCTTACAGCACTCGCATTTCAGTGCGAAAAAGTCGAAACGAATCCTCAGTGTCAAATTTTTGAAAAAAAACTTGCTTCTTCAAAGGGACATCAGCCCCCATTTGTCGAAAACAAACAAACCCGTTCTTCTTTTAATAATCCAAGAGAAGATATCAGGCCGCTTAACAAATCGTTAAAATGCACGCTCTGTAAAAAGCTTCACACATTGTATTTGTGCAAATCCTTTAAAGAATTGTCTGTCGAAGATCGAAGAAAGTTTGTCTTAAACAGCAAACATTGTTTCAATTGCTTGTCGCCTAAGCATTCTTCTTCGAACTGTACGTCATCAAACCTTTGTTTTCATTGCAAAAAAACGCATCATTCTTTATTGCACGTTCACGATAAATCGAGGTCATCAGCACCTGCCTCTTTAAGCTCCATGCAGAGCAGCTCCGAACAAACTAATGCTTCTTCCTGCATTTCCAACGCCGACACTTCTCATAGTGCGCAAACCCTGTTGACCACTGTACAATTTGAAATCCAAGATAGATTTGGAAATTGGTTCAAAACCCGTGGTCTTCTCGATTCCGCTTCAACGCACAACTTTGTTTCGAAATCGTTGATTAAAAAACTAGGTCTTTCGTCATCGCCTACTTCTATCAATGTGACCGGCATTGACAATTTGAAAACTCAAGTTTTGCAGTCTTCAAAATTGAAAATCAGAGACGTTTGCCAAAGAAACACCAATCTTAATTTAAACTGTCTCATTCTTACCAGTATTGGTAAAGACACTCCAAGTCACTCCATTAATACTTCCAGTTTAAAGATTCCCTCGCACTTAAGGTTAGCCGATCCTCAGTTTAATGTTCAAGGTCCCATTGATGTGCTTTTCAGTGCCAATGTTTTTTGGAATTGCATTCGCAAACAAACACGCAAGTTATCTTCAACCGTGGTCGCTAGAGACACCGATTTTGGTTGGGTTATCACTGGCGAGATCAAACATACCAGTGTTCAAACCAAAGCACAATGTCATTTCGTTACGGCTGACATAAATCCCATTTCTGAAAAAGAGAACGCTCATTTTTCAAATCTCAATATTTTTGAAAACCACTTGTCGAAACGATGTCTTACAGTGAATAACTGCGCTAACCCTGTAAGTTGTTTAAATGGTTTTTCCTTCTTCCCGCACAAAATGGCAATTCAAGTTCGCCTTGCTTTGTGTTATTTCGTATATCTTCTTATGTCATTTTTTATAGCAGTTAATTACTTAAACTATTCCTCGAAAACTATCTTCCCCTTGTGTAAAACCATGGCTATCAGTCACCATCACTTTGCTGTACGCTATGCTTCACTTCTTTCGTTATGTAGAACGATGGCCACGGCCGGCTCCTCCCCCCTTCCTCGCAATTGGAAGTCGCTCATGAAACCGCTTGAAACTCTGAATTCCATTGCATCTAGAATAACTATTCTTATGCATAACCTTCGTCTCAATGTCCCAGCTTGTCTTCTTTGCTCGGAAGAATTAAGCTTCTTTTTGTTGAAAATTGTTCGATTTCGTGATCCTCTCAATTATGCGAAATTGATTTCCTACTTCATTTCATGTAGCTTTAAATTTCTTTTTCACGTGCAAGTTACGATTGACTGCATTCCGTTCCAACTGAATATCTGCTTTAAGTTACAGCTGATTCACCAAATGTTGTGTGTGTACTCCGAACTGCTTGGTTTTCAAACCTGTTTGTTTACCAGTCTGAGGAATGCCCAGTTGTTGTTTATTTCCTGTATGATTGCCAAAGTTCAAAGCAAGTTTCTCTTATCTCAACTCTGGCTGATTGCCAAGCATTGTCTAGCGAGTTGTTGCTACTTAAAGTACAGAAGCCGTTTGCCTACCTCCCAAAATAAACTCGTCCCGCTTAAGGACTCTGTCAGCTATTTATATGTCTTATCTCGTTGTACTATGTGTGTCAAGGCCTTATTTGTTTACTTCTATCACTTACTCACGCTCGTATCTTACAATTGTTTCGATTCTTACTTTAAAACTTCGTTGCGTATTTCTCACGCGCGTATGTATTGCAATTTGCTTGCATATTTTGCGATCTTAATGTTCATTGATGAACAAACTTGTTTTTTCTCGTCGTCACCTTCGATGTGTTTTTGTATTCATGCTTGTCATGTCCCGTTTTTTGCTGACTTAAGTATTTTTCTGAGTAAACCCTTTGATACTCATTATAACCTGAGGTCATTGTTTATGGATACTCGTTTGTTACCTATGGCGTTCTTGCTCTCTACTCGCATAGTTCCTTTGTTTATTTGGTATATTCTTGTCCTGAATAGATGTACTTGTTCCTATACGCTTTGTTTAAACTTGCCAATTCTTCTTTCTCATCGTATCGTAATCTTTACTAGTGCTTTATTTCACTCAGCTTCCAGCTATTTCGTGATTGAAAGTGTCGATAATTCTCGCCTTTCAACTCCGCTTTCCAATGACCCTGATAACCTCCTTCCACTTACACCTGGTCGCTTCTTTACACGCACTTCTCTCTCTGCCCATCCTCCCCTTTCCATTTCTTTCAGGGATTCTGATTTACCTATTGTTTGGTGCAAACTTGAAGCCCTCAGTAATTCTTTTTGGAAGAGGTGGAACTTGGAATATTTCACTTCCTTGCAGGGGAGACAGAAGTGGTTTCTTTCCAGTCCCGACATTCAAGTAGGAGACTTGGTCTTGGCTAGGGATATTTCGCCCCCCCCTAGTCTGGCCTTTTCGAAAAGTGACTAAGTGTCACCCTGGAAAAGATAGGAGAGTCAGGGTATTAAGAGTCTTGACCAATAATGGTCAGATCACAAGACCACTACTGTACGGCAATTGTTCATTATTGTACTTGTTTTTCTTGCTCGCTGTTGGTGTCTGTCCCCCCAGTATGGTGTATTCTTTGAATACACGGTACGAGAGATATAATGTCTATTGCTCTTTGCATGTTCATTTTTTCCTTCCTCTTTGCCAAACACCAACAGTGATCATCTGTTTTCTCCCTGTTGAGCATGTCTCTTATGTCTTCATAAGTATGTTTCAGATATATAACTTCTGTGATCCACCTAGCGCCATCTAGTAGCGAACCTCTGAAGCTACTCACTTCCTCATCGTGCAAGATGACTTACTTATCCATTTGGCTACCAGATCTCGTTACCATCGTCAGCTATTTTCTCCTAGAGCAAGAGGACTACGTCTACTTCTTTACTCACCATGCTGCGCTAGTATCATCTATCAACTCCTTGAAGACCAGCTCAGCAAGAGAAGAGAATTTATTGTTAATAAGTTGGTTATGCTGATATGTATACCTTTTGTTTCCTACCCCCTCTCTCTCCCCTTCCTAGGACCTTCCGCGCTTCGTTTTGCTGCTCTCACTTCTTAGTCGGCAGTCGCAGTAATCAGTTAAGGCTCAACCAGAGCCAGCCTCCTGACCTAACGAGGCAGTTTTTAAATTCCACGCCATGTTGGAACTTTAAGTATTAGTGAAGAACTTCACCTTCGCCATGCAACAAAGATAAGTACCTGATTCAAGTTTTAACCTCATCTTCATGGTTTTAACTTCCTCGTGTTTTAACTATCTTTTATAGGCAGTGTGAAACTATTTACTTTGGGGCAATAATCACTCTTCGTGGGATTTGCCATGTTGAGCTTTTTTCTTGTATAAGCCAACCTTACTAAAAAGAGCTTTTCTTAAGCGATTCAAACGAGAAACCCTCTCGCTACGTGGGATATTATCTAATACCCACTGCCTATAATCATAAAACTATTTCCTCCGTTGGATTTTCTCAACCCCATTTTCTGCTAAGGTCGTTCTGGAACCTTCTAGAACTTGTTCTCTATCTGCGAGTCCTGCCATCATGTATTTCTCACGTACTTGGGAGAAATTTGTTTAAAACTAAATTACTACAATAGTGAAATTTCGTCCTCCGCTGGAACCTCTGGAAAATTCTATGGCGCATTTCATTGTAAATTACCACTTTTTCAAGAAATAGACTTTCACCTACATAGTGCAATCAGTTATCTCCATAACTGCAATAACTTTTATTTCTCATAAACTTCAGTGTTTCTCCAGTGAACTTTGCATCCATCTTTACAGATTATAGTGATAATCAGTGCTTGCTCCACTTTTCTACCGCGTCGCGATCGTCCGGTTATATTAAATACGGCCATGAACATTGTCCCTATATCCCAATGATCTTTTCCTTAACCTTCTACTAACAACCATTATTTATGAAATCGTAACTTTCTATAAGGTGTCATTCTAAGAAGTGCCCTTCCATTTTGTTGGTTTATCATTAAGTAATTCTGCATAATTGCGTGTCTAGCACACGTTTCAAACTTAAATTGTTCCTCCCTTCAAAGGCAGGGAAAACAATTCTCTCAACTCTTGAGTGAGTTATTTTTTGGTCTCGCTAAATGAAAACTGCCTCATTTGACTGGCGAGTCTTATTCAAAGCATCAGAGGTCTAGAACCTTCCTTCTGATCAACTCTTCAGGTTCACAGTAAGTGACCTGCCCTCTTTGCATAATTCTCATATTAACTCTGTATAAATATAAGAAGTTATAGGAACTGCTATTTTATTTTTCACGTTGTTATTATTGTTATTTTCAAAGTTGTCACTGTCTCTAGAACATTCTCTCCAGAATTTCTTAAGGTGCACTTTTTGTACTTCAATTTACGTTCAAGCTTTAATTATTTTATTGTTCATTTGTTCAAATCTTATAAAGATTTCAGAAACATGTAAGGTTTGAAACCTTTTAAATTGTCAATTGCCTGGAGCAATCGGTTAATGTGGAGAGGTCTGCGACCCTATTTATTAAAAAGTTCAAATAAACTATGTTAATTAAAGTTATATTACATACTTGTTAATTCCCTCAAATTTTTTCTAATTGTTAAATAAACTAAATATTTGTTTTTGGATTCATCATTTCTTTGATAATACAGTTAGGCAGGATCCTGGCTTTCCTAGCTCTTCCTAGGTTTATGCCCTCGTTCATATATAATAAAGCTTTTACTATCTGTCTGGCCAGATCATCACCCTTCCCTATAGTACTTTCATTCGTGCTTGGGAGGAAATACACTACAGGTTCTCTCTGGCAAACTGCCCAAGCCTTATCTGCGGCTCCCGTTAGCCTCGACCAAGCTCGTAGCCATTTTAGGTATCCGAGCACATATTTGCGGTGGCAACCGCTTCTAAATGAATTAAAAGTCAACTTATTACTTTGTGGGACTCTCCTCCTATTCTTCTATCCTTCTTTTCCAATTCCAAAATCTACTTCCTTCTTTTCATCATCTTCCCTTGGTGGGTGGGTTATTCCCTAGCCTATAATCTACCCACCAGCCCATAAATAAAAAAATGAAAACCTGAGGAAAGACATACTGAATATCCCTAGCCACGTGTTTGGTGAACACAAGGAGTGTGCAGAGAGGGGCTACTTCTGTGAGCTGGACACAACAACTGTTCCAGTCGATTCTAACTTTGTGCCTTGCCTAGCTTCTGTTGGTCTGTACGCTTTGATTTTGGATGTTTTCAGGGATGTTAGCCGTCACAGCCGCGGCTTGCTCGCCGATGTAAATAGCAACAATGTTGAGCATTACAACTCCATAGTTGCTAAGTTCATTGGCGGAAAAAGACTAAATTTTGCATCGACCGGGTCATACCAAGGTCGCTGTTCTGCTGCTGTTGTTCAGCACAACTCCGGTATGGCCAATTACAAGCTTCACAAAACACTGTATAGTGCAAGTCCAGGATCATTTGCGAAAGGCACAGAGGTAAAAAGAAAGAAGAAGGCTGATAGTCGGAAGAACCAAAAGAGATGTCGCAAGTCATTATTTAGTAGTACACTAATCAATGAACGCCCGGCGGCACAAATACCCGATATAGACGAAGAGGTGATGAAAAAGGAATCTGATGAGTTCCTGAAAAGTCTACATAGATCAAAGGAAGAATTTGAAAGAATTGAACGAGAAACAATTCAGCAAAGTGACTGTAACGAATTGCTGGAACTCCGCAGAAACATACTTACTGCGTCGAACTTTGGGCGAGTTTGGAAAATGAGAGCAACAACTGGGTGCGAGCCATTAGTGAAGCAAATCCTCTACACTGCATTTGATTGCAAGGCAATGGAGTATGGCCGAAGGAATGAGGAGTCAACTCGCAACGAACTCGCTTTTTCGATTGACGAAAAAATAGAAAAATGTGGTCTCATTATCGATAGAGAGTTTCCTTTTGTCGAAGCCAGTCCCGATGGGCTAGTCAATGATGATACAGTCATAGAAATAAAGTGCCCCTCGTCGGCTAAGGACTTTACTCCAGCCAAAGCTATCAAGAAACGCAAGGTCACTTTTGGGCAGTAAACAAGAGGGGAGAAATTGGGGAAGTACAAACAATCACATATTCTAATTCCAAATACAAGGTTAACTTCAAGTGACGAAAAGGAAGTACTGCATTTTTGCCTTGTGGACCCCGAAAGGAATCAAAACAGCAAAAATAGAACGAGATGAGACCTTTTGGAAAAAAGAAATGTTCCCAAAGTTACGTAGATTTTATATGGACTGTCTACTTCCAGAAATAGTTGACCCTAGACACAGACGCTCTATGCCTATAAGAAACCCTGCTTACATAGTGGGAGCCCAAAGGATGGCTGAGGAGAAGAAGACTAACAAAATTGTAAATAACATGTAATTTGTGTATGTAATTCAGAACTATTTGTATATAAAAGTTTGTAACCGATTTTCGGCCTCTTGTCTAAGATCGGAGTGTGGTTTTTTCATGTAAATTATGAGTACAACTAATTTTTAAGTTGCTTATGTTAGTTTTATACAGTTAAAAAAGTGATTTAAATCATGGAATATGTTAGTTTTGTCACAATTATTGCATTATTATAATTGAACTTGAGGATGCAATTGAATCATTGCGTTTTATAAGATATTGTTTCATGCAATTTGTAACTATCAGTATAAAAGTGTATGTAATATATTTGTAAATTACGAGTATAAGTCACTTTCCAAATTAATTATGTTTATTTTGTCACGACAACGATTGCAATAACTATAAATTGATTTGGATTAATATGTTATTGTTTTGTTAAATATTATTTTGTGTAATTTGTAACTATCTCCCATAAGTCCAACCCCTGGTCCACGTCGTGGGAGACGGGCAACGGTACATAGCAGGGGATCGCCTGTAGGGGCGAAGTACAGTGGGGACTTCATGTGCCCCGAGACCGTTACGATAGCTGTTAAGGTCCTACAGGAACCCTGAAAAGTGACGGCTAATGGGGCTCTGGTGAAGCTACGATAGGCCCAGCAAGCCAGTAGTGGATGAAACCAAATGCTTTCAAGAATGGAACGAGCCTCGGACATGATGGATATAATAGACGACGACACGGCTGTACACACGGACTAAGATTTGGAACTTTAAACATAAGAACGCTGACGGGGAAGGTGGAGGAGATAATGGATATGATGGAAAGAAGGAAGTTGGATTTATTGGGATTGGCAGAAACAAAGGGGAAAGGGGAAGGACGGAGAGAACTGAGAAAAGGCTATAGACTGTACTGGAGTGGGAATAAAGAGGGAACGAGGAATGGAGTGGGAGTAGTAGTACGAGATGGTTTAAAAGAAGAAGTGAGGAGAATAAGTGATAGGATGATGAAAGTGAAATTAGCACTGAGGGGAGAGACCGTAGAAATAGTGCAAGTGTATGCTCCACAAGTAGGCTGCGCCTCTGAAGAGAAGGAGGAGTTTGAAGAGGAATTGCAGAAGCAGCTGGTAGGAAGAAATATGATTGTTATGGGGGATCTGAATGCCCATATAGGAAGAGAAAGACAAGGTTATGAGAGTGTTCTAGGACCAGAGGGTTGGGGCGGAAGAAATGAGGAAGGACAGCGACTGTTGGACTTCTGCCAGAGGAACAGCCTGCTAGTTGGGAACTCCTGGTTCAAGAAAAGAGAGAGCCACACAATCACATGGTACAGTGATGACTTGACCAGGAAGTCGGTGGTCGACTATATACTGTATGAGAAAGAACTAAATAAGAACATCACGGATATCAAGGTTATACCATCGGAGAACCTAGATAGCGACCATAGATTGCTGGTAATTAACCCTGGAGGGAGTAAGGAGAAGAAAGGGACTGAGAACCAGGAAAGACGTATAAGGATATGGTAAAGAAGGGGAAAGAAGGGTTGAGTACCTCAAAATGGTAAAGGAAGGAATTCCAACAGATGAAGAAAGAGGGGTGGAAGAGGAATGGGCTAGATTTAAGAAGACACTAGTAGGTGCAGCAGAAGCTGTATGTGGGTGGACAAGTAGTAAGAAGAGGTGGAAGGAAACACCATGGTGGAATGAGAAGACAAAAGAAATAGTAAGGGAAAAGAATAGAGCCTTTAGGAGGTGGTATCAAAATAGGACGGTAGAGACAAGGGAAGAGTACCAGGAAAGAAACAAGGAGGCGAAGAGAGTAGTGGCTGAGGAGAGAAGGAAGTGGATGGAAGAGTGGACAAAGATGATGAAGGAGGATAGTGAAGGTACAAAAAAGGTCCTGTATGGGATGGTAAAAAATAAGAGCCGGAAGGATCCTACGGATTATGTTACAATGGTGAACAAAAGGGGACAAGAGATAGAAAGTAGGGAAGGTCTCAAGAAAATGTGGAAAGAATATTTTGAAGAACTTCTGAACTCATATGGAAACCATGGCTAGGAGGAAGAAATCGAGGAAGAGGAAGATGAACTGCAAACAGAAAAGGACTTAACATGGAAAGAAGATGAAGATGCAGTGAGGAAGATGAAAGGAGGGAAGGCACCGGGTGGGGATGAGTTGAGTGTGGAGATGGTGAGAGCAGCAGGAGAGGTGGGGATACAATGGTTGTACCGAGTGACGAGGACAGCATGGAAGGAAAGGAAGACCCCAGAGGACTGGAAAAAAGGAATAATTGTCCCGATCTTCAAGAAAGGTAGTAGAACAGAATGCAGCAACTACAGGGGAATAACACTGATGAGTCATTGTGCAAAGATCTTTGAGAAAGTTTTGGAAAGGAGGATTAGGACAAGGATAGAAGGAGGGATGAGGGAGAAGCAACATGGCTTCAGAGCAGGAAGGTCCACAGTGGATTCGATTTTTGCTGTAAGGCAGTTACAAGAACAGCACTATGAGTATGGAACAGATCTACTGATGGCCTTCCTGGACATTGAGAAAGCATATGACAGTGTATGCAGAAACAAAGTATGGAAGTCCCTGGAGGATAGAGGAGTAGAGAAATGCACTATAAAGAGGATAAAGGAGATGTACAAGGGAAGTGTGAGCTGTGTGAAAGTGGGAGGAGAGAGATCGGACTGGTTGGAACAGAGAAACGGCCTGAAACAAGGAAGTGCACTGTCACCGTTACTTTTCATTGTGGTGATGGATGACATAATGTCCCGAGTGGCACAAGGAATCGGGGAAGGAAAGATGAAAGCAATGGTGTTTCCAGATGATTTGATGATTTGGGGAAACAAGGAGGAGGTACAGGAACAGTTGGACGTGTGGGAAGGAATAATACAAGGATGTGGGATGAAATTTAGCATAAATAAGAGTGAGATGGTGATCACAACAAGGAAGAAGGAAAGAACCACAACGGGAATAACAATTGGTGGGGAACAGCTGAAGAAAGTGGAGAGTTTCAAGTATCTGGGAAGCCTGATACAAGATAATGGAAGAAACGATAGAGAAATAAATGAGCGGGGGAGACAGGCAGAAGCATTCCGGAGGAGTGTGAGAAGCATGTTATGGAGCAAGGATGTCCCTCAGAACAGCAAAAGGATCATATATCGGACGTACTATGTCCCTATCCTGACGTATGCCTCGGAGACCTGGGTTATGAAAGGAAGGGAGAAGAGCAAAATACAGGCCAGTGAGATGAGGTTCTTGAGAAGCAGTATTGGAGCTACAAAGATGGACAGAATAAGAAATGAGAGGACCAGAGAATTAATGAAGGAGTAACCATTACAGGATGATATAGACAAATCTAGACTTAGATGGTATGGACATGTAAAACGAATGGAGGAGATGAGGATACCCAGGAGGGTACACGAGACGAAGTGGGAAGGAAAGAGACCGAGAGGAAGACCGAGAGACAGGTGGCTGGAGGGGGTGGAAGAAAGCGTGAAGAAGAGAGGAGAAGACTGGACAAGGGTGGAGGCTGAGAGATGGTGGGAAGACAGAAGACGTTGGAGAGGCTTGTGTTCCAAACAGACCCGGCCAGTGGCTGGAAACTGTGCAAGATGATGATGATGTAACTATCAGTATAAAAGTGTTTGTAACATCTTTGTAAATTACGAGTATAAGTTACTTTCCAAATTCATTATGTTTATTTTGTCACAACAACGATTGCAATTACTATAAATTGATTTGGATTAACATGCCATTGTTTTGTGAAATATTATTGTGTGTAATTTGTAACAGTATGCAAGTTTTAGTGATATTTTTGTAAATTGTGATTATCAGTTACATTCAAAATTACTTATCTTATTTAAATTTTGTCAGCTAACAATCACCATTGTCATACTGTTCTCGATGTTTACCTTTTTGTAGTGCTACTGTATATTTTCATTTGGAAAATTACGTCATTTATTACGATATGTAAGACATTGCTTCATGTAATTTGCAGTTTTTCGTATGTTTGTAGACCCAACAGACCTTCGTGTGGTCATTGTGTACTAATGTTAAATTTTAGTAACGGTAAAGTCTATATACAGTTTTATTAATAAACCTTTTTTTATCATACACTTAATAATTAAAAGTACAGGGTCCTTCTTTTTTATCCGTCTGCAACATAGCGCAGCAATACATCTCTCGACAATGAGTCACCCGGCTACGCATGCGTTTTTCCGCTGCCGTGCTATCTCGCTAGACTGATAAAAAAAAGGTCCCGGTACAAAAATCTGATCTATTGTGATTTAACTTTTGTCCTACATTAATACTCAGGTAGTTTCATGTATTTTAACTAATTCTAAACATACTGTATAAGATACGCGGAGCACTAGAAAATATCAGAAAACGCATGTCGAGAAAGAATCACGGAAAGGAGTGACAATAATAGCGGCGAGAACTGTATTTTTAAGGGTACCGGTACCGCATACCGTATGTATCACCTTGATGAAATGTAATGTCAGTCAAAACTATACAGGTCAATGTGCTGGAAAATGAGCGATGGTTCTGGAGGACTGAAAGTTCCCATTGGTAAGGACGGCCGGCTCATCGTACTTCATGCCGAGTTGGCAGATACGGGATGTATTCCCGAGAGCAAATTTGTTGGAGAGCGCTTGCCACAAGGTTCGGATACTCCAAGCTGGTTGCCGAGAGCGCTGGCATAGCCTGATCACCATGGATTGCAAGGCAGTGTCTAGTCTTGTATGTACACTCTGTGGAAACAAACTCTACCATCTCCCATGCTTGTGTTGGGCTTAGAGCACATGTAATATTGTTATAATGTAGGCTATTCAATTTCAAATAAAAGCACTCAAGTGTTACAGTACATCGAACGTTGTTATTTATAATAAGCTGCTATTTCATCAGGTTATGAGGCCCAGTCTACGGCAAACTGCGCGTAAGTGGATTAACAGTCGGTTTAACGATCGCGTGCTTTGAATGTGTGCGGTTACAAGATGGCTCAAGTAAGTGTCAAGTTGAATATTCCAATGTTAAATGGTGGAAATTTTATATTTTGGAAAACAAAGTTGCGAGCCGTATTAGTGCGTGATGATTTGTGGGAAGTTGTCAGTGAACCAAAGCCTGAAGTAATTAACGCGGGGTGGCAGGAGAAAAATAATAAAGCCTTAGCGTACATTACATTGAGTGTTGAGGACAGTCAACTCATTCATTTTGCACATTTGAACGATGCGTGTGATGCATGGCAGGCTCTGTCGAGAAAGTACGAGAGATCCACGTTCGGAAGCAGGTTATATTTACGACGTTAACTGTACGGCATACATTATCGTGGTGGACCAATGAGCAGTCACATCGACGCAATTATGGAAGTAGTGGGTTTGCTGCATGGATCTGGTAGGCCACTTGAAAACGACGAGATTGTTGCGGTTTTGCTGGTGAGTCTTCCAGAAGCTTATTCAGGGCTTGTCACAACGCTCGAGGGCCGTGACAAGGCAGATTTAACGGTGGAATATGTAACTGGGAAAATGCTTGACGAATACCAAAGGCGTGCCGAAGCTGGTGTGCATGGAAATCGTGATTCTGAGGTTGCACTACAGTCGGCGGTCGCAGACTCAAGATAGGTTAGTCGTGCTCATCAAAGTGGAACAACTAAAAATTCAAGCGGGAAACCCAATAAGGGTGGCAAAGAGACACGGGCATGTTACTTCTGTAATAAACTTGGCCATTTAAAGGCAGATTGTTATCGATCCAAGAAAAGTCAACAGCAGAGATCAGCAGGTTCAGAATCGGCAAGATCATCGGTTGTGGTTAAGGTATGCAACACCCAGAACTATGCCACATTTAAGGCCCTGGATCAACAACATGCTGCAAGTAGGCCTACTGGAGGATGGTGCATAGATTCCGGGGCAACCAGTCATATGACGAATGATAGGCAATTTTTCATGTCTATTCGTGACACAAGTGCTACAGTCTTTCTTGCTGGTGGTTCATACGTGGTAGCTGCTGGAATCGGAGATGGACAATTTTACTGTGAGGTACCAGGCGGGCACCTCCAAGAAGTACTATTGAAAAATGTGCTGTTTATTCCACAATTGGATGATAGTCTACTTTCGGTGAGGCGCATAACAGAGCAAGGTCACCGAGTGACGTTAGAGAATGACACGTGCAGCATCTACAAAGAACATCAAGTCATCGCAGAAGCAAGGAACGATGGGATTTTATTAAGACTCCAGACTGTGGTACCAAGTTCGTCAGTTCATGTAGCGAGAGAAGCTGTATGCCTACACCAGTGGCATCGTTTAATGGGACATCGGGATCCGGTTGCAATCCAGCGTCTGATCAATGAGGAATTGGCTCCAGGAATCCAAGTGTCGAAATGTTCGGAGAAGGTGGAATGCGAATACTGCATCAAGGGAAAACTAACCGAAGCAAAATTTTCTGAGAGTACATCCAGAGAGAAGGAGCCCATGTGACTTATTCATTCTGATCTTTGTGGGCCCATGCAGACTGCAACGCCAAGTGGAAATAGGTATTTTCTATCACTCATTGACGATTACTCCCGTTTTACTGTGGTGAGGCTGGTAAAATCCAAAGATGAGCTGGCAGGCGTCGTAGAAGACTACATTGCTGCAATGCATACTAGATTTGGAAGGAAACCGATTGCCATTCGTACAGACAATGGCAAGGAATACGTTTCACAAAAACTGGAGAACTTTCTGCGGAAGGAGGGGATCCAACATCAGCTCACAGTCCCCTACACTCCACAACAAAACGGCGTAGCAGAGAGGAAGAATCGGTCATTGACAGAATCTGCAAAGTGCATGTTGTTGGATGCTGATCTGAACAACCGCTTCTGGGGAGAAGCAGTTTTGACCGCAGCTTATTTGCAGAATCGATCAACGAGCCGGAGTATCAAAAAAACTCCAGTTGAAATGTTTATAGGAGTGAAGCCAGATCTGGGTCATTTACGTGTGTTTGGATCTAAGGTCTATTCGCTTGTACCAAAAAAAAAACGAAAGAAATGGGACAACAAAGCAATAGAAGGCGTCCTGATTGGCTATGATGGAAACACCAAAGGCTATCGGATTCTGGATCCAAAGACAGCCAAGGTTTGGATCAGCAGATCGGTGCGGGTAATTGAGAGTGTTGCCAAACATCCAGCTTCGGTAGGCAGTGCACCGAAAGAAGGGGATAATGAAATCACACCGCAGCATGTAGGGACATTGGAACATGTTTCGACACAGACGGAATCAGCTGAAAACTCGACACTGAATCCCAGAGGTACCAACACGGTGACTTTCAACAGAGGAGAGACTGTAAGCAGCATAGGAGATGAATGTGAGACTGAACCAGAAACTCCACAATTTCCACGAAGAGTTTCTAAACGGCCAAATAAGGGTGTACCAGCAAAGAAGCTAAAGTACAAGGTGCAGACGAATCACACCAGAGAGCCAGCCTCATGGAACGAAATGCTCAAAATGTCACCTCGTGAGCAAACGTTGTGGACTGCTGCTGCGGAAGAAGAAATAAGCTGTCTCAATCAACATTGTGTATGGGAATTAACTGAGCTTCCACCAGGGAAGAAGACTCTTTCTTGTAAGTGGGTATTTAAGGCAAAATTGGATGGTAACGGTCAGATCCACACTTACAAGGCCCGATTGGTAGCCAGAGGATTTTATCAACGATATGGTGAGGATTACGATGAAACTTTTGCGCCAGTGGTGAAGCATGACACTACTCGAGTTTTATTCAATGTAGCTGCACAGAGGGGACTTCACGTTCGGCATCTTGATGTGAGAAGTGATTATTTGAACGGTGAATTAAAAGAGGAACTATATATGGAACAGCCACAGGGTTTTGAGGAACCCGGTAAAGAGAGCAAAGTTCTGAAATAGTGGAAAAGTCTCTTTGGTTTAAAGCAATCGGCACACGTTTGGAACAAGACAGCTACAGAGACATTATCCAAGATAGGCTTTCAACAAGGAAATGCAGATCAGTGTCTTTATTCAAGAAAGGAAGTAGATGGAAGCATTACTTACATTCTGGTGTATGTCGATGATCTGCTGGTAGCCGGTAAGTCTGCAAAATTAACTGATAAAGTTGGTACAGAATTGCAGAATTATTTTGACATCAAAGACTTGGGTGATGTTAGTTACTATCTGGGAATTCAAGTGGAACGACAGGAAAATGGAACATTTTTGCTAAACCAAAAGGCAAAGATCGCAGCATTGTTGGAGGATCATGGCATATCGGAGCCAAAACCAGCTGCGACTCCAATGGAAACCAATTTCTTGTCTGGTGAAGTGACTGCAAGTGCAGAGTTACCAAATAGCACCCTGTACAGGAAAGCCATAGGGTCTCTACTATACATAGCCACAGTATCCAGACCAGACATCGCAGTCGCAGTGAGTCTACTTAATCGTCGAGTGGAGAAGCCTACTCAACAGGACTGGAATGCTGTAAAACGAGTGATGCGGTATCTCGCATTTACAATACACAAGACTTCGTTTATCTTCAACTAAAGACACAGAGCTCAAATGTTATGTGGATGCTGACTGGGCTGGTGACAAGACCAACAGGAAATCTACAAGTGGTTATGTTTTCTTTCTTGGCGAAGGAGTTGTAGCATGGTCAAGCCGGAAGCAAACGTCAGTTGCCATGTCGTCTACGGAGGCGGAATACATTGCAGCATCATTTGCCAGTCGGGAGCTGCTGAGGCTCAGACAATTACTTATGGACATGAGTTTACCGATTGTTGGTCCAACAACCATGTATGAAGATAACCAAGGTTGTATTAAATTAATTGAGTCAAATCGGTTTGGGGCTCGCACCAAACACATTGATGTATTTCATCACCAGCTTTGGGATCTTCGAGAAAAGGACATCATAGAAGTGCTGTATTGTCCATCCAACAAGATGCTGGCTGATGTATTCACGAAGCCTTTGGCTAGAGAACCATTCCAGAACATTGTGGAACAACTGGGTCTACAATGATACGAACCTATGACAGCGAGAAGGGGTGTTGGAGAGCGCTTGCCACACGGTTCGGATACTCCAAGCTGGTTGCCGAGAGCGCTGGCATTGTCTGATCACCATGGATTGCAAGGCAATGTCTAGTCTTGTGTGTACACTCTGTGGAAACAAACTCTACCATCTCCCATGCTTGTGTTGGGGTTAGAGCACATGTAATATTGTTATAATGTAGGCTATTCAATTTCAAATAAAAGCACTCAAGTGTTACAGTACATCGATCGTTGTAATTTATAATAAGCTGCTATTTCATCAAAATTAATTTAACTCTCCGGTGGTCGCGCTTGAAAATATAACGTCAGTAGTCGCGTGGATTACAATCGTAGCCAATTATTTAATGGGTATTTCATTAGTTATTTTTTGTTCTAAAATTTAGATTTTCTATTTTATAATAAGGATGGGGTGTGATAAATATAATTACCATAGACAACACCAAATATTTTGACACCGCAATAAAAAACTTATTTAATTTGAACTTTTGAAAGAAATTTGACAATGTTATCCGTATTGAGTAAACACATCAAATATTTGCGAACAGATGAGTATTTTTCTACAATTAAGTATTCATAATATATTAACTTTCCCAATTCTACACAATATTATACCTATACAAGCAAATCAGCGCAGTTCAAGCGAAGTTCCGTAAATAGTCAAGCGGAGTGTACAGTCGACTTTGTACCCCACTGACACGCTATATAGCGGTCATAGATGTAGTCTAATATTTCACGGTGATTGTAATGGGGAAACCTTCTAGGAAAGGTAGTCTACTGAACAGTATGTACCAAAATCTAGTGTATTATGACCGCAGATATAAATCAAATGAAATTAACAAAGCTCCGACCTCGAATAACAGAATGGCTGAAATTATCGAGTGGTTGTCTTCTAAAGGCATTTCCCACAACCCATCACAAACCAGATTGGAATTGCTATTTCACAAATTGCACGTAAAAAATTGATGAAATAGCAAGCAACGTCTACTCAGGCCCGACGAGAAGAAGGGGCAAACGGGGCTACAGCCCTGAGGCCCAAGCGTACTGAAGGAGAAAGAGACAATCACGTTTTTTAAATTGCTATAACAGTCTTTTATATGAGCCCAAAGACAAAACTTGCAGAATATTGAAATACAAATTCGACTGAATTTTGAAAATAAGCAATACTTTTGAATTATCGCCAAAAAAAGTCTTGAAAGGTAAGGATAGTAAACTTTAACTTGAGTTGTAGAGCGAAAACCATGCGTCCAATTTCAGTTATTCCTAATGAACTGTTATTTACCTTGGTACTGCCCCCGTAAATTGAATTATTCAGGGACAAAATGAGAGTATTTTCCGTCCCCAAGATAAAATTTAACTAGCAAATATAATTTCTGGAAGTGTGACACAAGAGTGTCGTGTTACAAGCTCGAGACTGGGGGAGAGCCCGATCACGTGATATGTTGCACAATGGATGCTTCTAGAAGGCTATATTTAGCATAGCAACAGCAAGTTTGGAAATTAATATTATAAATATTGTTATAAATTATGCTATTGGATCCCAGTCCAGAGCCAATGAGGAGAGGTCTTATTGAAGACGGGATGAACTTCAATTACACAACATGTTGAAATTATGCATTTAAGCCCTTAGAAGAAGATTTTCTTATTTGGTAATGAAGAGAATATTAAGAGAAATTATGTCTGATACTTTAAAAACCGCAGATCGGTTAATCTACGCAGTAATAAGCATTAGTAATCTACGCGCTAAAATTATGGTGGGAGATTGATATGGCCGCCAAAAATTCGACTTGGAGAGGGAGATCCAAAAATCGAGGTTCTTATTCCAGCAGACTTTGAAGAGTGAGGAAGTGATTTTACTGGGTTAACGGAGATCCCAAGGCTTAGTCCGAGTGCGACGACTGTCGACTTGTGAAGACGCGAGGATAGCTAGGTAGCGCGTTAGAGATCACCGCACTTCCATTCTACGTGAAGTTGCGAAGAACAGTGTATTGATTATATCTCATATAATATTGAGATTTGAAGTTAAATAAGCGAACACAAATTAAGAACAGGTCGCCTACTATATATTGTGGAAAGTCGAGCGCTTAAATATTCACCGTTTCGACAATATAAGCCTGTCAAGTTAGATTTCCAAATGTGTTGGAAATAGAGCTGAATATCGTTATAAATTGCAAAGTGAAGTTGACGAACGCAGTTCAAGTGAACAGTGGCAGTGAACTTTTAATTTTGGCGCAACACATAAACATTAATAGAATGACTATTATTATTCAAACATTATCATTCAGCATAATTTATATTGTTGATATGATGGACTAAACAGTCATGCGCCAGAGACATATTCAATAACAGGAGTTAAGATACAACGATGGAGCTTCGTTAGACAACGTATTCTTGAATACAGACGTAGTGTACGGTCCATCTTGTGCATTTTCGTCCGTCTACGAACACTAATATAACATCTATTAGCAATGGAAACATTTCATTCACTATTTATATGAATATTTCCATAATTATATTCCAATGATAAAGCCGATACATATTTACGACGGAGAATGAAGACTCTACAGAAGAGATTTGTCAAGATGCTAGGGAAAGGTAGCCCAGCAACCCAGAAGAATTTGCCAGATGGATGTCGTTCGAGCCCAAGCGAATGTTGGTGAATTCCAGAGAGAGAGACGTTTCTTATCTCTGAGGTCGCAGATCCGAGGTTCGAATGCAGATCCATCTCAGTGTCTTGTACTGAGAAAACATCTAAAGTATTGTGGGAATACTTACATTGATCCTCAAGTTTTCGTCTAAATAAGGTATTAGTGTATCTCAATTGTTATATAGAGCTTGATTATTGACATTCTGAGCAGGCGATCTTATTCCATATTTTCAGCGATCTTATTCCATATGTTCGGCGATTTTATTACATATTTCTATATTTTCACATTTCATGTATTTCATTGCTTTTATGTAGTTTACAATTCAGATGTGTGTTGAGATTTTTATGCTGCAAGATTATTTAGAAGATGATTGCATTTCATCTATTTTTCAATTTTATTCTATGGATCAGTTGTGGAACTGACATTAAAATTTTGTTTGAGGAATCATATTGCCTCATAGGAGACTAGTCGTTTCGACTCTCGAATTTTAATAATTTCAATTAAACCAAGTATTATGACATTGTGTCATAGCTTCAAATTAAATTCTTATTAAATTTAATTTGAGCACTTTAATGTAACAACATATTACTTCAAGAAAAGAAGAAACATCGAATGCTATTGTTATATAATTATTGTACATAAACTATCGACGATCTAAGAAATACTAGTCGTTTGATAAGACCGAAGTCTTAATTCCTATGAACATTCTTTGTGTAGAGTGGAAAAATATTAAGACATTGACAAACCTTTATTATTATCTGTAAAGCTAAGAGTTTTGTTAATTTAATATGTTAGAGGAAATACCTTTTGATAGAAGATAATTCAAATCTTTGGCTAGGAATTCAAAGCTAGTTTATCCCGGTCAGGATTGAATTCTATCTGACACTATAAATAACATATGTGTTATTTTATTATATTTGTGTAACATCAAGTCATTTTGTCGACATGATATTACAATGATAAACAATTTATAGATTGACAAGTGAGATGAAACAGGAGTATTATTTTTATTACATGTATTTGCGACAGACGAGTTAACAGTTAATTATCTTGTTGTGGAGTAAACTTTAGGAGGTTAATCACGACTGTCTAATATCGTTCATTACAATTGGAAGTTTCGTTTGAAGAACCTACGCATGTATAATTGTAGTCCAGTAGTCATGTGTAATGATACTGAGGGTCATCCCATTATTTGAGAGAAGTTCCTACATAAGATATGTTAATAAAAATTAATCCCTTTTGATTATTGTTTAACATAGTAGATGATAATTGTTTATGCCATATATATACTGCTATATGAGGTTTTGTAGAGCTATGGAGTGCTCAGGCGAGGGAATTCCGCATTTTAAGGAAGTCAAAGTGTTGTTGTTCTTTAATAAAAGGCATGTATCATGATAAGAGCCGTTGTATACAAGAAGTCCAGTTGTTGTGAATTAACGATTTAGCTGTGTTAACAGGAGGGGTTCAGCGGAAATACAACTTGAGAAAGATTGTCTACTCACGTCTATAATACTATTATTAAATTTTATTAAACCCGAATTTATGTAATTACGTACAGCTTACCTTAATCAGTCGACTGTATTATACCGATAATGTAATGAAACCTATATAAGACGAGGTGTATGCAGTATATTAAAACTACAGAACGTTGAAGAGTGGTTATGTGAAAAACCAGTGTATATTTTTAGTTAAGAATTATATTGTAACCGAGAAGTTAAAATCTCGAAAGTGTCGCATTAGCAACACTAGATGATGGAAATTATTATAAACATATTACATGTAAATAATTCTTGAGGAAATGATTTAATTAGTTAAATAATTTAGTAGGATTTATTAATCAATTGTTTTGGAACAGTGTGTGTTTATGAGCGGATGTTTTTGGTGTGAATGATTATTCATTGTTAAGAGAAAATGTGGAACCGTGTTGGTCTAGAACAATAACGGAGTGCGAATGAAAGAGTGTGTAAAAATTTTAGAATGATTGGTTAAGAAACAGAGCAGTTATATGAACTTTTGTAAGAACTAAATGGTAATTTTTACGTGTTTTATAAATGCCACACATGCAGTCTCTGTGGGCTAGCAAGCATGAGTCACCGTTAGTAGTGGAGAGCGATGACATAATATTTAAGCAGGTGTAGACCAACTGCCTTCTATTTATTGTATAAACCAGTTTTGAGTTTGGCGTGGTGCCAATATTTCATTGATGAAACAAAGCCACGGCACGTGGGTTCTACAACGCAAGTTTGTGAATGAAATCAGGTGTCTGGAATGCCATTAACCCCTCAAGCCGGTTGGCCGTACACTGTACGTCCGCTGGACTCTACTCGTTCAGCCGATTCGACGTACCACATACGTCCGGTGCAGGCGGAAGTTTGAATGCCTATTACGCATGAAACCCTGCTGCTTCGGCGGATCTTCTTTCACTTTATAAACCGAGAAGTTATGTACTTTCCTGCCTTCTCTGTTTCATAATTAGAACTAATACGAAGTTGATCGATATCCGTTGCTTTTGACGACTCATATCGATCAGCGAAGGAACATGAAACGCGCTCTATTGAGTTTCAGGTTAGTTGCTTTAGAAGGTACCACATCCTTTCCTGCCATCTCGAGTTGGTTTTGTGAACTATATCTAACTTGACAGTTATAGTCACTTATGAAGGGGAAGCACCGATAGCAGTTACTTAGTAGATAACTTTTGCTTCGTAGGCTAGAGGCTACTCAGTCGCAGATGAATAATTGCCGGACTGTCTCATTCTCTTACGGGTGCAGATATTATTGTTTTGATAGATGACAGTAGTGGAAGTAATGTATAGGGAGCGATATTTTCGGTAGTGATACGGACTATGCACAGCATGATGTTATTGGAGAAGTGGGAGACATCCCAGATGAAGAATAAATAGCTTCAGCTGTAATAACAACGACCGCTGTTCAGTGTTTGTGGCGAGAGGTAGACTTCGTCACAAGCACACAAAAGATCCCCTTCACGGGTATGCCGGGTACAAGAAGGCATTTCACGTCTGTTTTTGCTGCTTTCGACAATGTGATTGAACTAGTTTGAGAAACAAATATGTAGGCCTACGCGGCAGAATGTATGGTGGCGCGCCCTTGAAACCAAGGTCGCACGCCAGGAAGTGAGAGTCAGTGACAGGGGACAACATTTATGAGTTCTTGTGGCTTGTATTGTTGATGGGGATAATGCAGAAACCTACCCTAAAGAGCTATTTCACCCCATATATTCCCTCAAACAATGCCAAGGAACAGGTTTGAAATAATATTGCGCTATTTACATTTAGTTCACAATTCGACACGGGATGCATACACGGGGCCAAAAAGCTTTTCAAAATTCAGCTTTTCCTGGAAATTATACCCCAAATATATGTATATATGTAGATTGAACATTATCATGTAAATATCTTGCTTTCATTGTAAATATACCTGAAACAAATACCAAAAGTGGAACTTATCAAATTATTATACTTTTGTAAATATTGCGTGTGATTATGGACAACCCTGAAGAGCAGTCGTCACATATATTACTGAGAAACATTGGACATGATTTCGGTAAGTAATCCCAAAAATTTCATTACGTTTATTTCGTATATTTAATATTATTAATTTTTTACCTTGTTGGTGTCCAAACCTCTGCTGAGCTTCAATTTAAATACCGCCGGAGAAGTGAAAACCTCCGGATTAAATAGCCGGCCTGAGGGGTTAAGAGGCTTCACTAAACGTTTTTATTTATACGCTGTGTGGGCCTGGAACAAGCCAAGTTTTACTCATAATTTTTAATACAGCATTGTAATAAGATGTAGAGTTGAAAGGAGGTGTGAATGATTGCGTGTTTTTAATTTCAATGTCTATTGTTAAATTCATTTGTTGTTATTTTGTAGATTAGTTTTCCTTTTTGTTAATAATTTTTTTCAGATTGTTTTCCGTTGTTGTTGGAGTGATTCATTTTAAATATAAGGATCAGAGTATTGTGGATGTAGTGTAGGCGAAGCTGAAGTCCCAGTCCCCGAGGTAAGTAAAGGTGAGTGCCCCGTGTAGTTGGCTGTTGATCCACAATATTCTTGTAACTGCTGTCTGTAAATCCCTAAAGACCATGTTGGAAGCGATTTCTAATGTTGTATATGCCGGAGCAATTAGAAATAGGCAATCCCGCGGGGGCAATGGATATTCCAACGGGATCCTTTCCGGATTATCGGGTAGAGTACATAGTCTATTGGCAGCAGATCAAATGTCAAGCGTTACAATGCCAAAGGCAACTTGGAAAACTTAGGCAAGTTACGAAAGTTAAAAATATGAAAATCAAAAATTAATAGAAAATGAGATTATGACCCGTAAAAAATCCTGGTTGATGAAGAATCAATAAATTGAATAGCTTCCTACATAATTTCACAAATACCAAATATTGAGTTTTTAATTTATTGTAAGAAAATCATGAATATTAAGATTTCTCGGAAGGAACTCAAATGTACATAAGGGACCCTGGGAGTCATTGCCGTGGGGCCCCTGATCGCTCTCTACGGCCCTGCGTGCTCATCGTGTAAGTTTAGGTTGCCACCGTGCAACCCAATTGAGCTTGTGTGGGCGCAGGTGAAATCTTATGTTGCAGGAAAGAAACAAAACGTTCTGAATAGCAGACGAGAAAATTACGGACGAGGCAGCGATTAACAGCCTCACAACAGCCTCTTGGGCAGGTTGCGTAAGTTATGCAGAAAGACTAAAGGAAGATTATAACAGAGACATCGGCTGAGTGGAGCAAGACTGTGTGATGGGCGGAAGAGCAGTCTGGCGACATCGCATTGAGAGTGTCTATGTCCAAAACGCGTAGTAAGCGCTTCTCGCTCTACCATTGACGGTAATACCCCGTTTAGACGTCCCGGTTGCGATCGCGATCAGGTGCCGATCCAGATTAAGTTGGGACGTCTAAACGCAACAGGATAACATTATCGCGATCAACTTTCCCTCCAACAAGATCAGCCCGATCCCGTTCCCACAACGAGATAATCGCGTTCGCGGCCATTGCGATCGTCGGTGTGTTCTATCCTCCTGCTGTGTGAGTGAAGTAGGCAGTGGAAATGATGGCCATTTTGTATTATCTTGTGTTATGAAAGCGAGATGTACGTAATGTTGGCCATGATGGTTGAATTTATGTTGGTTGATATCAGATATATGAAGATTGAGAGAAACGAAATGATGGATGGAGACAACCATACCAGTGTTTAGACGCTGAAAAAAAAAAAAGCGTTTGGGAAAGCCGATGAAGACGATTAATAAAGACATAAATTTATTGTCATAGACATAGAAGGGATTCCGATAGGGCCAAATAACTCTGGACGATCAAGAAGTATTTATGCAATAAATAGCCTAGACCTGTTTACAAATATTTCAAAATATTTTTATTTCCACACCAAGGGTAGGCCTTCCCTACACGTCTCCTCAAGATTTGTAAATATTGAAAAATATGCATTAGCAGGTTGAATTATGTATAAAGAATAACTGAAATACTTCAAAACTGGAGGAAAAAAACTACTGTAAATTTCTGCTGTAACACTTGGAATTCAAAAGTTGGCAGACCTTAGCGATGTCATGCTGTTTTACTCGATTATCCTGTTGTTTCATGATGGGACGTCTAAACACGTACCAATGACAAATGCCGTTGATCGCGATTGGACATTATCCAGATCAGTGATAATCGGGATCGCGACCGAGACGTCTAAATGGGGTATAAGGCAGATCACGAGACGGTGGGCGAGTTCAGCGGGCTCAGCAATCTGCTAGGCAAGGAGGATATAGGTGCCTGCTGGCTTGTTGCTAGACTAGCAAGCGTGAGCCCGCCCGAACGCTTTGCTACAAGCTGACGCGGGAACTTTAAGCAATGCACAGAGTTCCTTTGAAGCTACCATAATTATTGGTCTATGATCTATGATAAATACATAGAAAATAATAACTTTTAAGCGACAGAGCTGTAGACACCCTTGTTAATGCGCGGCGCTAGGCCGTGGAGTCAAGCTATCTGCGGACTCGGGAGACGTGAGTTCAAATCCCACCGTCGGCCGTCATGTAAATGGTTTTCAGTGGTTTCCAATCTTCAGGTCCAGGAAAATACCGGGACATTACCTTCTAATAGGCCACGACCTCTATCTTCCATCTCCTAGTCAAGTTTCATTACTTTCAGTTCTCACGAGGTTGGCGTCAGGAAGGCCATCCGGCGGTATAAACCACCCGCCACATAGACTTTCATCGTATCTCATACCCAACCTTGTTGAAAACGGGGATAATAAGGGGTCGACATCCTGACGATATGAATAACTCTTCTTTTGAAATTCAATTTTATTGTAGACTAGTCCACTAATTATTAGTCTTATTAATATTAGGCTGATTTCTTATTTAAACATCCGCCTAAATTTGTAAAGAATTAAAAATTGTGTCTCCTACGTGTTACGTGGGGGAAGATGACCTCACTGTTCCACAACAATTATCATTAAATACCCTACTGTCAAACAAGCCAATTGTTTGGGGCAACATAACCCACAAAATTAACATGTATTATTTCCATAAAATCCAATCAAACAAGTTTGTTCATATTACTGTAGCCCTTAGTGGTAAAACACAGCAATGTATGTAAATAATTGTAGTGCAAGGCTATTGGCAAGCTATTTTGCTTTAGCTTAAAATTAATAAAATGAGGGATATCACTATGTTGCCCCAAGCCCTTCAGTTATTTAACTCCCCCGTATATTTCAATAAGGTACCATATCAGATGCGATTAAAAATGTATACACAACAACTTTTTTCTACAAGAATGTGTCAATAAATAACTTAATTCTTGTAATATTTCTTTAAGGGAGCAGATGACTTCATATTTCCGCCCCTTTAAACAACAATAACTATTTCTTTAAGGTTTGGAAGTTAAATATTAATTGTTGCTCCTCTCCCACACTAATTTGACAGAATCATGTTGATTGACTGAAAAGCGTTCTGTTAATGAAAATTTAATAAGAAGTTTTCACAGCTAGGGGAGACGTTCTCTATTCAGTCAACTAAGACCTGACCAATTTTTAGAAAAAATTCTTGAGTGTCGTCTTTGTTTGTATCTAGGAAAGAATCAATTTTCAGTCGCTAAACACAGTATGTACCCGAATAATTTGTCACATTAACTGGAAAGAATTTAATTGGCCACATTGCTGTGTTGACTGACTGAAAATAGATTCTTTTAATGTTATAAAACTTGAGGGTAGGGCGGATACTCACCATAGAATACTGTAATATTGTAATGCAAGAGAAATATACATGTCCCTAATGATATGGATTCAAAATAAGGTTGAACATTTGGAATGGTTTCCCTATGTTGGCTCACAGATAGACAGAAAATATTTACTACAGTAAACTTAATATTCAATGCCAGCTATTTGTATTGAATTGTGCTCTTACCTGGGAATCTATCCATTCGTTTATCCACATTTTGTAATAAGGGTATAAGATAGGGTGTCCAGAAAAAGAATTGAAATGAACATATTTTTTAAACCATTTATTAACTTAGTTAATAAAAATTTATTCAAAATTCATTGCTATTTTTTCTCTTTTTTAGACATTGGTTCCATCCCATCACCATTTTACAGACACTTAATGCAACAGACATTAAAACAACAATTAGAAGAAGAAAAAGTTTTATAATTTTAAATATAAATGAGACAGTATGAAATTCACGAGTACTCACACATCCCAAGAGAAAATATGCGAGTTTATCTTGGCTCTATTATACAACTTCAACAACACTGTAATAACATTTTAGTTCGACTCTGATCGAATTTGGGGGCGACCGCCGAGAACATTAGTCAATGTAACACGAGGTGAACAAGTTTATTTATAAAGGACCTCCTCCTTCATGTGGACTTGTGACCAGGAGGCGGAAGCAATGAAGTACCACCCAGAGGCGAAGTTGCCTAACCAAACACTAAACCTAATTACCCTAAATAAATATTGCAAATGGCATAGCTACAAATAGAAATCGTAAGTAGGTTGTACAATTTACGGCTAAACCAACACTTCTTTTTCTTCACAAATTAAACTAATTTTTCCCATCAAATCATTCCTCTTATGAAAATATTTGTTGCATTGTTGGGACAGTTCATTCCCCCTAGCAACTGCCTGCCGTAGGCAGCACAACTTCAACTTCTAAGTCCCAGTGCCAGCAAGGACTTGTCTATGTAGCTCCATCTTTGCTATCCTTGGTCTGCTTCATAGATCGCTCCTTGCCCCCTGGGGATTTCGAACTTGAAGAGTTGCTGGGGCAGATTGTTTGGATGTGGATGCACAGGCTGCTTCCACTGGTGAGGCGATCTCCCTCAACTTTGTCGATATGGTCAGTCGATGTTTGAATGTCTCATCGTTGAAAAGAATTGCTTCAAACAACTTGTAAATCTCTCACTGGACTGAATCAGAATATGTTGAGCGACCGGAATCCCGGATTTTTGTAAACGTCACATCCATATTCCAGAATTTACATCCCCATCAGGTGCCTAAATAAGAAAGGAACACATAATTAAAAAAGAAGTGGACTGCCCATACAAAAGATACTTCAAAATGGAAAATTCTTTTATAACCTAGGGGAACAAATTAGAAATCAGGAGTATGGGTATACAAGTATTTTAGTCGAAACACTGCCCAGAGTTGCTACACCGTACACAACTGCTTTTGAGACCATGGGGAGTGTCGGTGATGGTGCAATGGTGTCCCTGACATGAAAAATGTACGTTGTCATGCATGTAATAGAATTAAAAATTGGTCTAGCATGGGTGAGCTGAGCCAAAACTTCCCTTTTTCTCTCAATGGCAACAGGTGGAATAGCAACTAGGAATTACTCCTAGGATCACCAACACATTCAAATAAACTTTTTTAATGAAATCCTTTTGATTGGTAGGCTCCAACACCAAATCCATAATTAATTTATTGCTTAGATAGTATACAGGTAATGTACCCGAAAATCCGGAAAGTAGCCTGTTGGAATATCCATTGCCCCAGGTGGATCGCCTATTTCTAACAGCACCGGCAAATTACTACATTAGAAATCGCTCCCAAAATGGCCTTTCGGGATTTACATACAGCAGTTACAAGAATATTGTGGATCAACAACAAACTACACGGGGCACACCTACCTTTACTTACCTTCTCGGGGACAGGGAATTCAGCTTCGCCAACAATACATCCACAATACTCGACTCGTTATATTTAAAATGAATCACACGCCAACAACAACAAATAACGAACTGAATAAATTTATTAACAATGGTAAACTAACCTAGTATAAACAAAATAACAATAAACTAATTTAATAACAAAAGAAAAATAAAAACACGCAATCATTCACACTTCCTTTCTACTACACATCTTAATACAATGCCGTGTAAAATATCAGCATAAAAGTCTTGGCTTGATTTAGGCCTACACTGCGTTTAAAGAAAAACGTTTAACGAAGGCTCTCACATTCATGGCATTCCTGGCAACTGGTTTCATTTACTAGCACGCGTTTGGAGAACGCACGTGCACTGGCCTGTTTCATCAATGAAACGCTTGCACCACGCTGCACTCGGAACTTTTTTTTAGCGTATGGCTTTTAGTGCCGGGAGTGTCCAAGGACATGTTCGGCTCGCCAGTTTTGTAGCTGCTTCGAGACGGACACCCAATGGGTGAGCTACAAGTACCGTTGGGGAGGAAAGTTGGAATGGAAGGGCGAGGAGTTGGAAGGTAGCGGCTGTGGCCTATAGTTAGGGACCAAACCCGGCATTTGCCTGGAAGGAAGATGGGAAACCAGAGAAGACCATCTTCAAGGTTGCCGGCGGGGGGATTTGAACCTACTCGCCTCCCGGATGTGAGCGACTGCCAGCAGTCATGCCGTAACGACCACGGCTAACTCACTGCACTCGGAACTAAATACAATTTATACAAGGCGGTGAGTCATCAAATGTTCATATTATGTCACACCGCTCTCCCATTCTAAAGGTGAATCATTCTAGCCAGCCCACATTGAGACTGCTTTGTGTGTGTTTGAAATACACGTAAAATTAACATTCAGATCTTACAAAAATGCTCATAACTACTATGTTTTTTAACAGTCATTCTGAAAATTTTTATACCCTCTTTAATTCGCACTCCGAAATTGTTCATGACCAATCCGGTTCAACAATTACTCTTAACAGTGTGCAATCATTCATACAAAACATCTGCTCACAAAACACATGCCATTCCAAAACAATCGATTAATAAATCCTACCAAAATTATTTCACTCATTAAATCATTTCCGAAAAAATATTTACATATAATTTGTTCATAATAATATATACTATTTAGTGTTTCAATCACGTTACTGGCTTCTCGGTTACAATATAACTTTTCAATTAATTATATACACTGGTTTTTCACATAATCATTCTCTAACACTCCGCAGTTTACATATACTGCTTACACATCGTCTTATATAGGTTTCATTTCATTGTCGGTCTAATACAATCGACTGATTAAGGTTAACTGTACGTAATTACATAACTTCGTGTTTAATAACATATACTAATTGTATCATTGACGTGAGTAGACAATCTTTCTCTAGTTGTATTTCCGCTAAAACCCTTCTGTCAACACACCTAAAACGTTACTCCACATGAACTGGACTACTTGTATACAACGACTCTTATCATGATCCATGCCTTTCTTATCAAAGAACAATAATACTTTGACTTCCCTTAAAATGCGGAACTTCCTTCGCACGAGCACTTCATAGCTCTACAAATCCTCATATAACAATATATATGACATAAACAATTATCATCCACTGTGTTAAACAATAACCAAATAGGATTAATTGTTATTAACATTTCTTCTGTAGGAACTTTTCTCAAATAAAGGCGTGTCCCTCAGTATCATTTCACATGACTACTGATCTAAAATTATACATGCTTAAGTTCTTCAAACGAAACTTGCAATTGTATTGAACGATATTAGATTGTCGTGATTGACCTCCTAAAGTTTACTCCACGAAAAGATAATTAACTGTTAACTCGTCTGTCGCAAATACATGTAATAAAAATAATACTCCTGTCTCATCTCACTTATCAAGCTTTAAATTGTTTATCGTTGTAATATCAGGTCCACATAATGACGTAATATTACACAAATAGTGTAAAATAACACACATGTTATTTATAGTGTCAAATAGAATTCAATCTTGACCGGGATAAACTAGCTTTGAATTCCTAGCCAAAGATTTGAATCATTTTCTATCAAAAGGTATTTCCTCTGACATATTAAATGAACAAAGCTCTCAGCTTTACAAATAATAAAAAGGTTTGTCAACGTCGTAACGTTTTTCCAATCTACACAAAGAATGTTTATAGGGATTAAGACTTCGGTCTTATCAAACGACTAGTATTTCCAAGATCGTCGACAGTTTATGTACAATAATGATATAACAATATCATTCGATGTTTCTTCTGTTCTTGAAGTTAGATGTTGTTACATTAAAGTGCTCAAATTAAATTTAAAAATAATTTAATTTGAAGCTGTGACACAATGTCAGAATAGTTGGTTTAATTCAAATTATTAAAATTCGCGAGTCGAAACGACTAGTCTTCTATGAGGCTATATGATTCCTCAAACAAATATTATTAATGTCAGTTCCACAACAGATCCATAGAATAAAATTGAAAAATAGACGAAAGTCATTCATCTCCTAAATAATCTTGAAGCATAAAAATCTTAGCACACATCTGAAGTGTAAAATACATGAAAATACTGAAATACATGAAATGTGAAAATATGGAGTAAGATCGTTGGCTCAGGATGTCACTAATCAAGCTCTATACTAAAAATAAGAGACACAACTACCTTATTTGGACGAAAACTTGAAGATTTAAGTATTCACATAATACATTAGATGTTTCCTCAGTTCAAGATACTGAGATGGATCTGCATTCGAACCTCGGATCTGCGACCTCAGAGATAGGAAACGTCCCTCTCTCTGGAATTCACCAACATTCGCCTGGGCTCGAACGACATCCTTCTGGCAAATTCTTCTGTGGTTGCTGGGCTACCCTAGCATCTTGACAAATCTCTTCTGTAGAATCTTCATTCTCCGTCGCAAATATGTATCAGCCTCATCATTGGAATATAATTTATAGAAATATTCATATAAATGGTAAATGAAATATTTCCATTGCTAATTGATGTTACATTAGTGTTCGTAGACTGACGAAAATGTACAAGATGGACCGTACACTACGTCTGTATTCAAGAATACGTCGTCTAACGAAGTTCCATCGTTGTATCCTAACTCCTGTTATCGAATATGTCTCTGGCGCATGACTATTTAGTTCATCATATCAACAATGTTAATTATGTTAAATGAAACCATTTGACGAATAATGATAGTCATTATAATATTGTTTATATGCTGCGCCAATGTTAAAAGTTCTTCGCTACTGTTCACTTGAACTGCGTTCGCCAACTTCACGTTTCAATCTAAAATGATATTCAGCTTTATTTCCAACACATTTGAAAATCTGACTTAACTTAATTGTCAAAACGGTGAATTTTAAAACGCTCGACTTTCAACAGAATGTAGTATGCGACCTGTTCTTTATATATGTTCACTTAGTTAAACTCAAATCTCAATATTATAAGAGATATACTAATTTCAATGTTCCTCAGAACTTCACATAAAATGGAAGTGCGGTAATCTCCTACGATCTACCTAGCTATCCTAGCGTCTCCACAAGTCGACAGTCGTCGCACTCGGACAAAGCCTTGGGATCTCTGTTAACCCAGTAAAAACACTTTCTCACTCTTCAAAGACTGCTGGAATAAGAACATCGATCCTTGGATCTCCCCCTCCAAGTCGAAATTTTGGCGGCCATATCAATCTCCCACCATAATTTTAACGCGTAGATTACTAATGCTTATTACTGTGTAGATTAACCGATCTGCGGTTTTTAAAGTATCAGACATAATTTCTTTTAATTTTCTCTTCATTGCCAAATAAGAAAATCTTCTTCTAAGGGCCTAAATGCATAATTTCACCAAATTATGTAGTTGAAGTTGATCCCGTCTTCAATAAGACCAGGGCGTGGTGGCTCAGCGGTCTAGCTGTATGCCCCTCACCAAGGCGGTCCGGGTTCGATTCCCGGTCAATGCATGTGAGATTTTCGATGTGAAATGCCATGTCCTGTGGTTCGGATTCCACGTAAAAATGAGGTCCCGTGGCTCATGATCTCGCGATTAACGGTCACGTTAAACTACAAGCTTCCTTCCTTCCTTCAATAAGACTTCTTCTCATTGGCTCTGGGCTGGGATCCAATAGCATAATTTATAACAATATTCATAATATTAATTTCCAAACTCACTGTTCCTATGCCAATTTTAGCCTTCTAGGAGCGTCTATTGTGCAATATAACACGTGATCGGGCTCTCCCATGGCCTCCAGCTTGTAACACTACCCTCCTGTGCCACATTTCCAGAATCTATATTTGCTGGTTAAATTTTATCATGGGGACGGAAAATACTCTCATTTTGTCCCAGAATAATTCAATTTACGGGGGCAGTACCTTCTATGGGAAGCATAAGTATGGAACTCATAATATAGCAGTCTCGAGTCATACTGTTATATGGACTATGGTAACAGTAACAAGTCGTAGTTGAAGTTTATAAAGTACTGAAATTAACCAAAATACCTTTTCAAATGAAAAATAAATCAGAAAATGATGTAGTAACTTAATAGATGTTTACCCCTCTGCTGACCATAACCCACCCATCATCCCACGTTTAGATCACGACTTATATAGTAAAATTCCAGCTGTGTCGGCCAATATCCACGTGAATTATGTAACGTACAGTATTGTCAACCCCAACGTAACCCCATCCGTATGGTACTAATCGTATAGGCTGTATAGGGTAGCGGTTTGGACAATGTTTACAGTCTAACACGTCCAATCCAATGGATTTTTGTCAATGGTTACAGCCTAAATCGTCCAGATCAATGGTTACAGCCTAACATGTCATCAACAGTGCCCCGCTTGCCGCACTTCAACCCGACCATTCTAACCTTTGTTTTATCCAATCCAATGGGTTCTGACAATGGTTTTAGCCTGCGGGCGCCCGTTAACCATGCATACACTCCTGCACGCAAAGTGGGGTTGTCGCGTACCTAATCTTTAATTAGTGTGGTGTATTTTGTATCCCACATGTTGGCAATAATATGTGCACCTTGTTGACTCAACGAGATTCATTTTCCGTCGGAACATGGCTGCCGATGTTAAAAGAGCAATAAATAAAAGTACATGTTTATGTAGTTTAGCATATATTACAGGTGCAGTAGTGACCATGGTTACTAATTTGAATTGGTAATGTACCCTAGAAGATAAAAGCCACAATGACGTCAGATGCAAGTATAAAAGCCACGTTCTGGTCTCATTCAGAATTAATCTTTCATCTTCTGGGTGACATTCCCAATACAAATTACTAACCATGATCACTACTGCGCCGGGAATATGTTTTAAATTACGTAAATATGTGTTTCTTTTTCTTGATAATTCAATGACAGTGGGCGGATGAGGTCTCTTCAACTGGTACCAAGACTTGCACATACTGATGTCACTACTGTTACCAACATGTGAGATACAAAATATACCACATAGACCTGGTCTGGATAAAGATTATTGATGCGCGAGTACCCTACTGTACGTGACAAAAACCAAAAGTGTATAGGTTATACGGCTAACGTGGCGGGCCGCTCTACCTAATAATTATTGATCCATGCAAAATCCATTGGTCTGGATCTAACAAATTTTACTATTACAAAAAACAATTACAGTGAAATATTACAGACATTGATGGCGACAAGTGACAAATCAACCAAGTGCGGTCAGTGTGAAAAATATGTAACTGATAACGAAGACTACATAATTTGTGATGGGGAATGTGGTAAATCATACCACAGAACCTGTGTAAACATAAAGAAGAAAGTTTTAACCGGCTTTTTCCCGACAAAGCCAAGCAATGGTATTGTGTAGAGTGCAGTGCAATAAGTTGACCACTACGGAAAAGGTTTCTAAAATCGCCTCGCTAGACGAGAATGTAAGTAAACCAGATTTAGAAGATCTTGTTTGTGAAATCAACCTCCGACTGATAAAACTCGAAAACATTGAAAATACTCAGAATGACATGCTTAAGTCCGTGACATACCTTTCTGATTGTTTCGATAGTATGAAAAGTGACATTTCAACTGCCACACAAACTCTGAAGCAAGCCTTGTCAGAAATAACAAAGCTCAGCCAAAGAGTTTGTGAGTTAGAGAAGGATAAGGATATCGTTTGCAGTGAGGTTAAAATGTTAAAGCAAGAGAATCTCGAGCTTCAACAGTACTGTCGGCGAAACAATCTAGAGCTTCATGGCGTGCCGCACACTTCAAACGAAAACACCGTTCAGATTGTCAAGACTATCGCTGACCAATTGGGTGTCACAGTTGTTGAGTCCGATATTGACGCCTGCCATCGGCTACCACAAAGCAGAGCAGGTTTTCCACCTCCTTTACTAGTCAAATTCTGCTGCCGGCTAAAAAAGAGGCAATTTTAAAAGGCAAAAGGTCCAAACACAACCTGAACTCAAGTGATGCTAGAATCAATGCAAGGGCTAGGCCTATCTACATAAACGAGCATTTGACGCCAGCTAATAAAGTACTCCACAAACAGGCAAGAGACCTCCGTAAATTAGGTTTTAAATACGTCTGGACCCGGGACTGCAAAATATTCGTCCGCAAATCAGAAAGTGACAAGGCTGTCAGGATCAGCTCACCAGAAGACATTGAAAGGCTAGTAAGAGACTCTTCCATCAACAAGGCTCAGCCATCCCATTCACAGAAATAATAATGAAACGAGACATGGACCTACTAGTTGATGTTGACTTACACACATCAATTGATGAGCGTAAATATGACTGTATCCACGACTACGTAGCAGACACTAAAAATGAGGTTAGCCAAATCAAGTGGCTTTACCTAAATAGCAGAAGCATAAAACATAAACTAGAAGATATCGAGATACTAATACATGTTGTTGAAAATCTAGATGTCATAGTGGTAACCGAGACTTAGGTAAAAAGTAATGAAGCTAAATACTTCAACCTAAACAACTATTCTGTTGCTTTTGAACACAGAGACAAGCAGGATGGTGGTGGCGTGGGAGTTTATGTCCACAAAAACTGGAATGTTAAAGTTCTTAACCTAGTTGAGAGTAACCATAGCGTGATCCAGTTAGAGCTTGTAAGAAGTGATACTGTTCGTTTCAATAACCTGCATACTATTTATATAATTGCAGTATATAATCCTAACATAAATAACGCAACAAATTTAATGCAATCTCTAGAGCACATTCTCTCGAAAAACAATGCCAATCTTTGCTTATGCATTGGTGATACAAATATTAACTTACTAAACAAAAATAATGTAACCAAATCATACCTCAATCTACTATCAAGCTATGGTTTCACACAAGGCAATACACGGTATCCAACAAGAATATGTGAATCAACAAGTACACTCCTTGATCAGGTAGCCACTAATAACTGTAAATATGCCTATAGGATAAGCAATATAAATAGTGATATTAGTGATCATAATATTCTTGTAACTGAGATTGTCTGGTCAAATTACTATCCAGGCAAAAGCCCAATCTCGAACATGACATTTAAATACCCCCACAACAAGGAAAGTTCTAGTTCAAAAAACGTAAATAAAAATTACCGGTACGTCAACAGAAACATATTCTCTACTGATATCAATCAAATAGACTGTTTAGATGATGTAAACGAAACTTACATCGCCATGAAGCACAAAATCTTGACACAGACACCCAACAAAGAAAACGCTGACACACCTTTGAAGGAAATACACCAGAGCAACAATAACCCATGGATAACAACAGAATTAATTCAGCTAATAAAACAAAGGGACCTACTACATGCTAAACTTAAAACTAACATTCACAGAAACAACAATCTCTTAAGGGAAGAGCACATAATATGTAGGAACAAAGTGACAGCTTTAAAACGGAAACTGAAATCCTCATACTATGAACATAAATTAACATTGAACGCCAATAGCCTAAAAGATACTTGGAAATTGATCAATGAAATGATCTACAACTGCACAACTGAAAACAAAGATGGTCCCAGTGAGATAATAATTGATGGTAAATCTTTCACAGGAAAAGAAAATATTTGAAATGCTCTTAACACTCACTTTATAAACATAGCACACAAGTTGGCCAAAACATCCTCCCGGGGAAGAAAGTTAATGAAATTAATGTCAATACAGATTCCATATTTATGACCCCGACTAAAGAGATGGAAATTCGCAATATTATATTAAGCCTTAAAATGAAAAGTAGCCAAGACAAAGATGGTATGTCAGTAAAATTCCATTGACATGCTAAGTAGCCCACTAACTACTTTAATACATTTATCGTTAGAGACTGGTCTGGTGCCTGATGATCTAAAAATAGCACGAGTCATACCAGTCTATAAAGGAGGTGACAAAAGCAATCCAGACAATTACAGACCCATTTCCATCCTCCCACCCATATCAAAGGTACTCGCAACAGTAGTAAAAACAGAATTGTTATTTTTTTTATAGAAATGATTACTTCTACAAAGTGCAGAATGGATTCCGAGAAAACTCAAGCACAGAAATAGCCACAATTGATATAATCTCTAACTTGCAGGATGTCATAGACAATAATATGACAGCGAGTGGCCTTTTCATAGACCTGAGAAAGGCGTTTGATACTGTTGACCATGAAATTCTTTTAGGGAAACTTGATAAAGCAGGTATCCGAGTAGTAGCTTGGACATGGATTAAAATTACCTATCTAATCGTAAGCAGTAAGTTGAAATAAATTGCTACAGAAGTGAGGAAGTAAATATTACCCACGGTGTGCCCCAAGGATCAATACTGGGTCCTTCCCTCTTCTTAGTATATATTAATGACATAGCAAAACTCAGTTTTCATGGTAATATAACGTTGTTTGCAGATGACTTGAGCATCTTTTACAATGCGTACACCACCAACACGCTGATTACACACATGCAGGAGGACATGAATACAATACTTGGCTGGACCCAGTCAAATAAATTAACAATAAATGAAGATAAAACAAATTATTTAATAATATCTAAGCATAGAAAAAAGTTAGACATCACTCAGAATATAATGCTGAATGGAAAGGCAGTTAAAAGTGTCTCATCTGTCGAATACCTTGGCCTAATAATAGATGAAAATCTCTCCTGGCAAAAGCACATTCATGCTTTAGTTAAAAAAATATCACCTGCCGCGGGGATGATAAAAAAAATTGAGCTACTATATCCCAAAATATCTACTCAGGAAAGTGTATTTCTCCTTAATCCATAGCCACTTACAATATTTGAATACAATTTGGATAAAATGCTCAAATTACCTAAAAAAGGAAATTGAGGTAATTCAGAATATAGCCATAAGAAATACTTATAACTACCCTTTTATAACACCAACCAAACACCTTTATATTACGAGTAAAATTCAACCAGTAGCCCTAAATGCAGAAATCAAATCAAATGTCCTTATGTATCAAATCCTACACAAAGGTATCCACACAAATTTAACTTCACTAAACAATCTGATTTACACGCTTACAAAACTAGACATGCAGATGACATATCACTTTTCCATATCATTTCCAAACAATATGGCAGTAATAGCATTAAGTATAGTGCCTCTGTAAAGTTCAATGTACTACCAGAAAATTTAAAAATTGCACCTAGCGTACCAATCTTTAAAAGGAGGCTAAAACAGTTTATGTGGAATGATTATAAAATGTCAGCTTGAAGAAATTCCAAAACCTGAGAAGACAAAAGAAGACTACATTGTGTACAAAAACTTATGAAAGCTAAATAATGTTGTATATATTTTCATACTGAAAACTTTGTAAACTAAACATTGAATTGTAATCTGTCGCCAACAAGATAAAACTGAACGATTCCTTTGTATATGAGTTCTTGACTCGTTAAGGGATTAATAAAATGCATTATTATTATTATTATTATTATTATTATTATTATTATTATTAATAATAACACAGCAGCCAATTATTACACACATCAAATACTCACGTGGTGGCAGGGCCGGATTTACCGTAAGGCAAAATAGGTACGTGCCTAGGGGCACCGCAGTCCAAGGGGCGCCGCGGCGCCCCTTCGGTTAGGCAACCGGCAATGATCTGTACTGGAGGCGCCCCGAAGGGCACCGCCGTCAGGCGCCCTCTTTGCTAGGGCTTTAAATGTGCTAAGTTAGGATTATAGCAGTATATATGCTAAAATAAATATTGAGAAATGAGAAGAGACATTTAGAAATAATATCGTGTCTTTGTCGCATGCCTGCCCATGCCCTTCCACTTCGCTCTTCGTTGTGACGCTCGACGCCCTTTCGTCCCGACAAGTGTGAGAGGGGTGGGGAGGCGGGCGCGTGCTGTTGTTGCGGTAGCTGGGTTTGCTTGCATTGTAGTAGCATCGAAGTGCCCCCTTGCCTGTCCTGTGTGCGAGTTTGAGCTTGCGTTGTGTTGTGATGTGATCTGCAAGTAAATGTTTTAAACTATGGGTAGCAAAAAGTTGTCTGGTTACCAAAACCGTGTCCGCAAAGCTGAAGATGATAAGAAAGCCGAGGTTACACTGTCAAAATGTCAGAAAATAAATGAGATGTTTAGTGCGCGTGTGAATCCTACGCCTCCAACGACAAATTTGGATAGCAATAACAATTCTTGCTCTGCGGTTCACGCATTGACTGCGATGGTGTTCAGCAACTTGAGGTAAGCTACCGTACATGAATTACTTTACGCAAAGTAGGCCTTTACCAATAGGCGATTCCTTGATACACTGTTGCACAAAGTGACATACGTAAAAACTCAGACTGGCCTCGAAACCGTACCGTGCCTGCAGAGTATATTAAAAGTTGTTCTTTTTAAATTTACTATGTTTGAAGTGCTCTAATTAATACGGGATTTTCCTTTTCAGCTCCAACAAGCCAAAATTGATGAAAAAGAGAATGGAAATTCTAGGCCTACATTTAATTCAAATGACACCTTAGGGGGAGAAAGCAACAAAAATTTAAATTTGCCTCAGCGGACAAACAAAATGTTACGGCCAATGGTGAACCAAAAGATAGGTTTCTAGGTTTTATGGCGAGCATCGGGCTCAAGTCAGAGCTTTTTGATGCAGTAAAGGCTAAGTTGGAAGATCTGGATTTGAAAGTGGAGGATATTCGAGGCCAATCTTACGATAACGCAAGTAATATGTCCGGCGAATATTCCGGGTTGCAAGCTCGAATAGCGGCCTTGAATCCCTTAGCTCTCTATGCACCATGTTCACCCCATTCATTAAATTTGGTTGGAACTCATGCCGCTGAATCTTGTTCAGAATCTGTAAGGTATTTTTTAACATCTCAAGAACTGTACAACATTTTTACTGCTTCGACCTACCGATGGAAAATTTTAAAGAACATTATTGCCCGCATACTAAAAAGCCCGTTAGTGACTCGGTGGTCGGCACGATATGACGCTTGTCAAGCGCTGAGGGAGGCTGGTGTGGCGTCGTGGCAGCTCTTGAGAGTATTCACGAAGACTGAAATCAAAAGGCAAACACTCGAAGTGAAGCCAAAGGCATCTTAAGCAATATCCAACAATTATAAACTGCTTTCCTAGTTGTTTTTGGAGTACCATTCTAAAATATTTAATACTGTCAGCCAGAAGCTCCAAAAAGTTAGCACTAATTTGAGCACTGTGGTAGAATGTTACGCTTCGTTTGAGGAATTTGTGCAAAGTTTAAGAGATAATTTCGATGTCTATGAGAAAGAAGCCAAAGAATTAAGCGGTATTGCTCAATATTCCTACGACCTAAAGAGAAGACCGGAACGAAAGACTAGGAATGATGAGACAAAGCAAGGAGAATATGTACCGTCAGAGGGCTCAGAAAATTTTCGCGTCAATGTATTTTATGTAATTCTGGATGTACTAAGTGCTGAGCTAACGAGGCGAAGTGAAGCTTACAAAGAGAATTTATTTTCTAGAAAACCTGTTAGACCTGACGCTGACGATCTCTCAGAAATGTATGTGGATGACTTAGAAAGTGCACTGGCTGACGAGTGCTTGCATTTAAAGGAACATTTAAAAATTACAGATTTTAAAGGTAAATCAGCCTCTGAGCTCAGCACTTTCCGTCATGAAAATGATTTACACGATATGTACCCGATACCGGATACTTCTCACCATTCCAGTGACCAATTGTTCTGGAGAAAGATCATTTTCGGTACTGAATCACGTCAAGAACTATTTGCGGTCAGTCACTTAAGAAGAAAGGTTAAACTCTATTGCACTCCTAGCGATTGAAAAAGATATGACGATAAACTTGAACTGCGGTGCCATAATTAATGAATTTGCTGAAAAGAAGGCAAGAAGGAAACTTTTGAAGTAGTTCTCGTTGTGCTTCAGGCAGGCCCCGTTATGTCTTCATTCATGTTTTTAATCTGCACGTTAATTTCTCTAAAAGATATTAGAGGAAGATATGCAGACCAGTTGGCCTTATTTGTATTTTAGAGGCGCTTTGATCAATTTAAAATGTCGTTCGTACCACTGCTTTTCATGCGCTCTGAAATTAGTGTGTGTTCTACTATTTTTTTTAAATATATTTCGTGCTACCACAGTTCATTCAGTTACAGCAGTAAATTATGTTTTTATTTTTGAAGCTACTCTTCATTTTTGTTGTATGAATTAAGGTTAGACATTATTTTTGGAAAGGGTATTCATAAAGTGTTTTGGTTGCATAAAAGTTAACCTGTTTCATGTAGTTTTACTCCAAGCTGTTTTTTTTAAATTGAATTGACTATGATTTTCCTGCGAAAAAATTCAAGCATACATTTATGCTGTCAGCCATATATCTGTTTATTCCTTTTTTCCTAACCTTACCTCATGCGAGTGGCTATGCCTTATCATAAAAATGGGGGGGGGGGCTCAAGTGAGGAGACGCGCTCAATGGAGAGGTGCCTATAGCGTAACTTTGGGTAAATCCGGCCCTGCGTGGTGGACGTTACTCAGTAGCGGTGGAAGTTCCTTATAGCGGGTGGGAGGATTACAGTACGGTACCGCCTATATACACAGTAGTACCGTATTCGTGGGGCTGGCAATACTGCATTTGACGATAATTCACTCATAGAATGGCCGACAGTTGGAATATTGCTATATTAGTCGTGATTTAGAAAGGGGATGGTGGGTGGGTTATGGACAGCAGAGGAGTAATCATCTATTATCACATCATTTCCTGATTTATATTTCATTATTAGAAAAGATATATTGGCTAATTTCAATGGTACTTTAGAAAATGTTAGTGTATGATGAGCTCCCATTCAGCGTTACCGAGTGGTTCCTCCCAACATTAGGTAGGGTGATCTTGATATTGCGGTACATATCTTGATGAGGGTAGGTGCCTTCGGTTGCATATAGTCCAAAGCAGTGGAAAGGCAGCAGACCACAGAAACATCGCCCCTGCATATACTGTACATGTAACTACTGTTGTGTAAGTTTGATGTGATTTAATGATTTTTAAAAGTATAATTATATGAACACCCATGGGTCGAATACAATTTGCTGTGACCATCACTAAGCATGATAAAATGATTGCTTCAAAACACCACCCTTTAAAACTAGGCAGACTTTGCAACTGTCAAAGATTTTTAGAACACCAATTTTCTCTTAATATCGCGTTCACGCGCTACCGGTACAAAGTGGCATTTAATTTCAACCCGATTTGACAGCGGGAAGTCTGTAATGGGTTTAAATCATACACAAAAATAGATAAAGAATACGAGCCGGATCTGCCTTGACCAAACCAATTCCTTAATACAACATAAAATAACTATTAAAAGTCATCATCCTTCAAGAAAACTAGACCTAGGCCTAGTGAGGTTAAAGTTGAAGTTTAGAAGCGTAAAAGGTCCAATTACAACAATTATGCTATTGACAAACATTGTATTATATTACCTGTCGCCATTCTTGAGTGTAGAACTTCGTCTCTAGAATTTAAGAAACCTAATAGGTTCATTCGTCGAACGTGCAGAACTTGATCAATTTGATTCCCCGCCATGCGCCACAAGCTAGCAGAAACAAGCTAGCAAGCTAGGGGAGAAAAAGTTTGCTGGTTGTGCTGAGACCTTGCTACCTACGTCACATCCGCTGGCAAGCCCGCTAGCAAGCCCGCTGGACGGCAACCGCAGAATACGCTGCCGAAATGACGCGCCTAGCAACCGCATGGGTTCAACCACATTGGACCCTAACAACTGGTTGCTAGGTTTTTTATACATAGGAAGCTGCATCAACGCTGCACAGTGTCTTGAATTTTGTGGATAAAAAGGTGTAATTTGCGTGAAATATGGCAAACGCCTCCCGTGGAGATCATCTACAGTATTGGAGCTACAAAATACGAGTGGCATTTTATGGATAAATTAAGAGAATTTGCGAGATAGTATGAATAAAGTTGACCTCACTCCTGAGGCAAGAATTGCATGGCGGGTACTACAAATTATAAATACTTATTTATAACATCATTTAGTGGATACAGTATATCTAATATAGAGAGATAATTAGGACATATGTGTCACATAAAGGGGTTTTTGGTTCATGTGGGGAGTGTAGTTGTAATTAAATATTGTTTGTCTATTATAAACCACAACCTACATAACCTTACAGCTGATTCACTAACAGCAATACATTTTCCCCTACAACTTTTCTGAGTGGTGATTTTTCAATCAATTTATTTAAGCAGTGAATTGCGTTTTCAAATAACAATTAGACCTATCCCAGACTGAAAATGTCTGCCTAAATATTTTATTTTTTGCACTTTCAGAAAACAATTAGGCCTAGCATGTACCAGTAGCCTAGGCCTACACACTGCAACGAAGATACAGTATGTACTGTACCGTACAGTGACATTTTTCAAGCCAATGAATACTGCTTATTTCTGAAGCGATGGAGTGGCAAGTCTTGTTAATGAGGTGATGAGGATAGTGGCGAACCAGGCTATCATGGCATTATGTCAAGATTGTTAGAAAATATTTTAATCGTTTCAGCATGAAGTATTACTGAAAAAGTCAGTGGTGCTATAAAGTTATCAATAAAAGTGGAAATATAATAACCTATGTGTGCACTTAGTCCGTTTCTTGTGCATTACTTATCTGGACAATTTTTCAAACATTGGACACTAAAACTAGGCTAGTTCAATGAAGTTATGGAATGCTACAGTATTATACATTTATTATGAGTTATAATAAAACTATATTGCTATTCAAAATATCAAGGCTTAATACTAAACTGCCATGTTTATACCAAACATCTTTAATGGATATCAGGAAGTACTGGTATATTGTTGGGAAGTTGGCTACTCCCCTGCGATTCAACTTACAAGCTCCTGCAGAAGTGTGGATGTGTTTTTCGCCCCTCACAATAGGTTTTTTTTTATTTGTTATTGAGCAACTAAGTTTAATTGGAGTTGTAACAGGTCATTTTATCACAGGTTGTGGTGAATTATGTACCGTAATACGGTACCAAATGGCAGGTAGGTGGTGTTGGGTGTTGGTGGTTATTGCGGCCATTAGCCTCTAACAGCAATGAAGGCTGATTTTATTTATTTCCGTTGGTCAAGTAATGAATTTTTATCATGAAGGGGTGGGTAGCATACATATTTTCTAGATAATGTTTTTGTTAGTATAGGCCTACCTCATTAAATTCATTGCTTAACTCAAACCATTGGTATAATCTGGTTACCTCTGCGTTAGTAAGGCTGTCAGAGAGATCATCCCAATCACACTGTACCGGTACGTTTACAGTGAGTTAGCTAGCTAGTTAAATTGGAGGCTTGTGATAAGTAATTCATATTTATACTAAGAATGGTGTAAATTTGTATATCATTGCCCAATATTTTTTATTTCCTTACTCCATGGGCTAATATCCTAATTATCTTTTACCCACTCTTCAGTACCATAAGAACCATCACCCTCATTCCCATTGTTTGGATTGGAACATAATTATACAGACCAATTTCCAGCCTTGGAGATTATTCTTTGTGGAGTAGTGGAATAATATTCCCCCTCCTCCCCCTCAAAATGGCAAATCACTGATCAAACTGTACTAACTTGATTGTACCATACATGTATGCATCAATTACTTTATGTGATGCATTTTACTAATGTATAATAAGGTGTTGGAGAGGGTAAAATCTAACACCAGAATACAGCCGATTAGGGCTTACTGTTGAAAGAGGCAATTTTATGCTGCCTTTAATATTTTCATGTCAGTTTTAGTGGCTGAATATTTAATGACCCATTACATAGGATGAGGTAGGACGATAGGCCTTAATCGTAGACTTCTCTAACCTGATAGTGAGCACACAGGTTAGGCTTTGTTAATTTGATTTGTTTCAAAGAAACGCGGCGATGTGTTAAACACACAAATTGTATTGAAACGCAGTCTTTGTTTGTTCTAAAGCCGTTGATGAGATTTGGCCTAAACTCTCAAGCAAAATATTTTAAACTGTTCCCTTATACGTTGATAGACCTTAAGTTCATTTTATTCGTTACTTACTGATAGGGCCTAGCGTACTTTTTTATTTTCCGTAGTATTGATCATTCATACGGGACGTGATTCACAATATCCAGAGATGTTATATTGTCATGTTTTTGCTTAATTTAAGTTAAATATCTTAGGCCACATCTCTAAGACATAATGTGCCTCTCGAACGCAATATTTTACAACTTTATGGGACAACTCCCGGTATGTTAAATTACTGTGGAAAATATGCTTTTCTATGCTTTCTTGCCCCCGGACATCCATGCATGTACAGTTTTATACGATACAAATAGGAAATTATGAGGGCTCAACGACGAAGTAAGCTACAAGGGAGCCATGTTGTATTGCTCCAGTTGCTTGGCAACGGAGCGGAAGTGACGTCGACTCCGGCAGCGTTAGCCCGCTGAACTCCCCCAGTGACACATCGAGACACATACAGCTGACTCGAGTAACCGCGACAATAGCTGGCCATTTCTGTAACTAAAACTCGATTCACGAGTTAAGTTACGCCCGCTCCTAAGTTGCATGTGTAACCAATACCTGCTAATGAATTTAACCAACAAATTCTTCACTAATATTTCATTAAACTATTTCAGATACCTAGGAACGTTGTGTGCCTGGCTGTAAGTCAAATTATGGCAGCACTATTAAAATAACTTTCTATGTCACTATGTTTTGATCACTAAAGTGATGTGGACTTTCAGTGCCGAGTAATTTAGTTTTGGTATATATATTCATGTGGCCTCTATATTCCAGTACATTATGAACTGTACTCAGTTGGCAAGTGCCTTTAGGTAGATTTCATTAGAGAGCTACCTATTTTTAAATTAAGTGACCAGTGGAGCATTATTGTTAGGCTGTCAACATTAAGCTTGGAGGCCTATTGTGACTATGATGAGTCCATTTCTGGACAAGAAATGAAGATTTTTTAAATCAAAGGCAGTCTCTAAGCTCCTAAGAATTGTCTTTAATATATTTTCTGAGCGTGTCAATGATGGCAGTGAGCATAACAGCAAGAAAAGGAAACTTCAGACATTGGGACATTGAGGTACAGTACAGCCATCACCATCTACAATTCTCAAGCCGTGCTGTTGGTAGAATTGGCAACGTATAGAAGAGTCCGTAAATTCTATAAACACATAAGACCACATCAAAACAACCCCTGGCACTATACAGCCCATGACGGGCTAAGGCCGACCAAGCGACCGCTGCCCAGCCGTTTGGCCTGCAGATATTGGGGTGACGCGTGATCAGCGCGTCGGGTCCCCTCGGCCGTTAATCTTGGTATTCGTGATCGGGGCGCTGTCTTACTGTCAGACAGCTACTCAATTGTCCTCACGAGGCTGAGTGCACCCCGTTCCAACCCTCACGTCAGTTTAAAAATCCCTGATGGAGCCGGGGATCGAACCCGGGGCCTCCGGGTGAGAGGCAGGCATGCCACCCCAACACCACGGGGCCGGCACATAAGACCACATGCTACGTTTTATTCATAAATATCGTTTATTTTGGTATGACACCATCTAAAAGAAGATCCTACTAACTATTTCAACACCCGTGAAATTCCTCGTGGTAAATCAAACCTGCTGAAAGCACTTGCCAACTCAGTACAGTTAGTAATTTTCCGGAAAATAGAGGGCACATGAAGATATAACCTAAACTAAATTAGGCCTACTAGACACAGAAAGTCCACCTCGCTGTAGTGATCAAAACGTTATAATATAAATAACCAGTTATATTAATAGTGCGTCAAAGACGGCAGTGAGCATAGCAGCAAGAAAAGAAAACTTCAGACATCGGGACATTGAGGTACCGGTACAGTACAGACTTTTATTATTACTTCATCGAGAATTGACAACACATAGCATGATAATATGTATCCTTTATTTGTGTGTAGATTTAGCGGACGTTATGTTCTGTTGTATTTTCGGATACATTTGGCGTCAAAATGTATGTGTTTACGCAGTGTTAGCAATTACCATGTGCTTGCGCTAGGTCTCCCAGATGGCAGATAGGCAGTGTTGCCAAACGTTATGACACGGCTTGAGAATTGTAGACGGCGATGGTTATACCTGTAAGCGCTTTTATATTATAGATGTAATTTCTGACGTGTGCTATTGAGCCCGAATTCACATCTGCGATGTGACATCCATGGCTCATGAAGAGTATAACTTCTGTCGATGAATCGAGGACTCCCAAAGAGGAAGTATGAGTGACTCTAATTTGGTAAACCACAAGTTATTTTATATTTCTTGGAGACTGAATTATTAGAAGATGTTTGTACATATTTCGAATCACTGGAAAATTATTTGTTTTTTGTTAATAAGAGGAAATAAAGATGTAACCCCGCAGAGAATCCGAAGAAAATTTATAGTTGCACCCTTGACTGGTGACATGATCGGAACATCCTGCATTTTGATGAGCACACGTCTATAGCAGGCGAGGTCCTGTGCAGACGTTTTTGTTCAACCGTCGTCCAAATCTACGAATATCACGTGTGAGAAGTTTCACCGAGTAAATAGTAATGTGCTAATGCACGCAGCAACGCTGCCAGAGCAATTTAAAATTGTAAGTTAAAGTGAATTCGCAATATTTGTGAAATTAGTATTTTTTCCGCCAAGCCGGAAACGAACACGGTAATGAGCACATGGTTGCTGAACGAATAAAACTGTTCAAATTGTTAAAATATTGCCAGTTAAAGTGTAAAGTGAATAATTCAAAGTAATAGGTGTGCGTTTAATTAATACGCAAGTTTTGAGTGAATTCAGTGGCAGTAGAGGAGCTGTGAGGATCTAAACTCACAGCCTACTTTCCTGCGAACATTGCCGATATCTCTCGAACTCATGGTCAGAGATTCACGAATGAGGTGTCGTTGCACTCGAACTGACGGGGGCTTTGCTATGGACCACGTATTATATTTTTTATTTTTTTGTTTTGTTTTTGAAAGTAAGCGATAGTTTGAAAAAAAACATGATAAAACGTTGTGCCATGGTTGAAACAAACAATCTCTATGCCGTTTATTTTTTATAATAAAACTTTTTTTATTTTTTACATTTTTTGAAAACGGTCCAATTTTGAAAATCTTATATTTTGGAAACTTGGAATTCTACAAAAAGGTTTGTTTGACATAAATGAAAGGTCCCTACCCCTCTACCACGAAAATAAATTTCAAGTCTCTAGGACAAAAACTGTGTAGTAGTGTTAGAATGGGAAAGCTGTCTCCCTTAGGAAGTTGTGAGCCCTGTCGGCCTTGGGAAGGAAGGAATAATGGTAGGAGGGCGTGCTCTTTACGGGGATGTAGGTGTTGAAAATATGACAAAATGTTTTTTTTTGTTGTAAAAACGTGATTTTAGACTTTTTGTTATATCTCGCGAACCAATCATGCCAGAGGCGTGTTTAGGGGTCCAAGGACTCGGGGTGAACTCCTCTTTGCTATGGGCCATTGATTATATTTTAGAAAAGAAATATGAAAATTTTTGTTTTTGAAAGTAGGTGATAGTTTGAAAACCAAACATGATATAACGTTGTGTCATGGTGCAAACGAACGATCTCTATGACCTTTATTTTTTATAATAACACTTTTTTTTAATAAAGTCTAATTTTGAAATTCTTATATTTTGGAAACTAGGAAGTTTACAAAAATGTTTGGTTGACATAAATGAAAGGTCCCTACCCACTGTACCCACAAAATAAATTTCAAGAGTCTGGGACAAAAACTGTGCATTTTTAAAACTTTTTTTAATGTTAAATGAAAAGTTGTCGTAGACAGAGAGCCGGTAGCGCTAGGCGAGGCTATCACTGGCCGCGGTGAATACAGCAAATGGCTAATTTGACGGGGCGACAAGACGAGGGGTCGCTTTCCAACTTTTTTTCTATGACGGATGAATGAAGGCGAATATTTCGAAGAAAAAATCCCTCATGCCGATCTTTAAACATGTTAGAAAACGGGTGATCAGTAACATGACAAATGATAAGTATAATTGTATGAGGCGAATGTAAGCGAGGCTTTTAGAGTCAACAAGAACATGGCTATGTCTGGCTGCAATGCAGATCGGCAAGGAAATAAATCCGCTTGAGGCAGGCTAGCCGGCTAGGAGAATGGAATGTGAAACCTTATTACAGGACGCGACTTGGCAACACCACTGGCAGGTGATAACAGGTTGGAGAAAGTGGCAACTCTGTAAAAGGTGATAACGGCCAGCCAGCCGAGCAGACAGCAGCGGGCAGGGTCCCCGCGGAGGAGGGAAGGGGAGGTGGGAAACCTGCACACAGATCATGGAATCACGTGATTGCTATGCCAAGAGCCCGGCAACAGCGATGAGGGGGCGGGGCCAGAGAGCCGGGGAGAGGTGAGGTAAGAGAGTCTTGAGCTTGTCGTTGCACATTGTGCGTCAATCCAGTTTTTAACGTTACACTGTGCACGTAGACTGTGTATTATCTGTGTTAAACTGTGTGAAAGGTGGACAGATTCGTGTGCTCAGCACCCACGTAGTAATCATATTGGATACATTATATATTTGAGGTAAGTGTGGGATTAACACTGTTTAGTTTATTTTAATGCTAATCAATGTTTAAATTATTATTGTTTTACCATTTTATTGATGGATTGTTTTTGTTTTAGATAATCTGCATACCTGTTGGGGTAAAAGAGGACGAGACGGACAGTCAGACAGAGAGAGAAACCAATTTACTCGAGTCTACGACAAGGGAAAAGCGGAGCTTTTTACAAAACCCAGGTAAGATTTTTTAAAATTATATATAACCTGTGTTATTTTTTTGTTTGTTTATGAAAGATGCTATGTTGAATTGATATACTCATGGTGGTTTTTTTTTTAGAGTGTGAGTCTGACAACCGCTGTTGGAAAAAACTGAGAACTTGTGTGTTTGAGACTATTGTTTACCAGGCAGTCTACGGCTGAAAACTCTGGTGAGATTTTATTTATAAAAATCATGTCTTTTGCCACTGCAGATAGCTTAACTTGGGAACCCCTCGAGTCCTGCTTTAAGAAACGCGTCTGCTCTGGCCGCGTGGTGAATGTTAGAGTTTGATCCCAAAAACTTTATCGAATCATGTTTCGAAATTTTTCAATATCAAACTTATACAGCGCAAAGGTTGCATACGGCCTTAAAGGTCAATACCCAACTCGTGTGCGATTTCATATATGAAAACAAGGATGGTGAGCATAAAAAACATTTTATATTGGCAGTAAAATGCAAGAGCTTTTGATAGCCAATAATCTGAACGAGTGGTATCAATACAATGTGGTCAATCCCTTGCTATCAAAATTCGATAAACTGTAACAAGAACTGAGTGGTCTAGCATTAGACAAAATTCATTACCTACAAATCAACATTTGTCATTTCAACCCGTTAAATGCTGGGTCTAGACACATTTCTTTACAATCAGCCATTGCCTGTCGGAGAGCGGGGGTAAATATTGAAAATAAAGACGATAAATGTTTCCTCTGGTGTGTGGCCGCGTGTTTGCAGCCAGCACAACGTAACTGTGAGAGACCAGGAATGTACAAGGCCAAGTTTAATGAATTGAAACAAAATTTAAATTTAACTCGAGTGTCGTTCCCTATGGACTTAACGGAAATCCATAGGTTTGAACAAGACAACGAAAACTTTTCGTTCATGGTGTATGGCCTTGATGGTAATGAGAATGTGGGTCCTCTTTACGCCACAAAAGAACCGAAACGACATCACATACATCTTTTATATCTGTCTTACGGAGAGGTGAATCACAATTGCCTTATTAAGAATTTTGGTAAATTGCTAAGCAATGTCTAAGCATAAGTGTGCAAAATATATTTGTGATCGTTGCCTGCAATATTTTACCACCCCTACGTTTTTGGAACGCCATAGGGTAGATTGCGTTTCTCAGGAAGCGGTTAGATTGATATTGCCACAAGGGGACAAAGCTGTGTTGAAATTCAAGAACATTCATAAGCGTGACACTGTTCCCTATGTGGTGTATGCAGATTTCGAAGCTCTTACCACACCCATTCAAAAACATAAGCCCTTTGCCATTGGATTTAATGTGGTGTGTGTTTATGACCACACTCAATCCTTTTACAAATCCCGTGAGGGCCCAGATTCTACCAGATGGTTTTTGTATGAACCTTTCAAGTTGGCTCATCATGTACAGGGATTACTGGACCACCCAGTACCCATGAGCCTAACGCCAGAACAGCAGCAGCAGTATGAGCATGCCACGACATGCCATATTTGCGAAAAGCCACTGATCAGTGCTGAAGACACCGTTCGTGATCACTCGCACGTTACGGGAGAGTTTCGTGGAGCTGCGCACAGTAAATGCAATTTTAACTTTCCAGCTCCTCGGTTTATCAGTGTCTTTTTTCACAATCTGGCAAATTATGAATTCAGTTTTTGATTCGTGAATTGGGTCATGTCAACAAGGGCTCGTTTACCATTATCCCCCAAAACCATGAGCGTTTTACAGCCCTGACATGGCAGTTTGGGTGACTTTAGCATACGATTTTTTGATTATTTTAAGTTTATGGCATCCTCGCTAGACAGTCTTGTGAATGGCTTGGATGAGAAGGAATTAAAAAACACCAGAAAGCATTTTGAAAATCCTGAGCAATTTCAATTGTGCATTCGGAAAGGTATATTCCCATATGATTTCTGTAACAACTGGGACGTGTTAAAGCAAAACACTCTCCCACCACAAGATAAATTTTACTCGATACTAACACGTAGTACCGTTTCCGATGAAGACTATGCACATGCATGTCAAGTTTGGCGTGTGTTTGGCATTAACAAGCTAGGTGAATATGCTATGCATTACTTAAAACTGGATGTATTGCTGCTCACTGATGTGTTTCAAAAATTCCTTGAGTTGTGTCAGCACTTTTATGGTCTTGACCCGGCTCACTATTATAAGAGTCCTGGGCTCTCGTTCGATGCCGCATTGAAATACACTCAAGTGGAATTGAATTTACTCACTGATGTAGACATGATTTTATTTTTTGAAAAGGGCATTTGCGGTGGCTTTGTGTCGCTTAACCAGCGCCATGCCAAAGCGAACAATGTCTACATGCCTGATTATTCACCAGAAAAAACAGAATCGTACTTAATGGTTTTTGGATGAACTTGTAAAATTGGCTCATCATGTACAGGGATTACTGTACAGCCATAATTTGTATGGCTACGCCATGAGTCAGCCTTTGCCCTATGGGGATTTTGCTTGACTGACTGACAAACAAGTGTTTTAATTTGATGTGAACATGGCTAGCAAAGAAAGAGGCCGTGGATATGTGTTAGAATTGGATATTGAATGTCCCTCATCCTGGTATGATGAACATGCCGATTTCCCATTCTGCCCTGAGCAAATGATTCCCCCTGACAGTAAAGTGAAAATTGAAAATCTCATGGGCACACTTTACAACAAAAATCGGTATGTGCTACATATCCAAATGTTAGTGCAAAGCAACGCCCAAGGCTTAGTGTTGAAGAAAATCCATAGAGGTATTTCGTTTGCTCAAAAAGCATGGCTCGAGCCATTCATCCGACTGAACACAGAGCACCAACAAATGGCAACACAGCAGTTTGATTTTTTTTAAATTAATGAACAACTGCATCTATGGCAAGTCCATGGAAAATATCCGCAAATACCGTGACATTAAATTAGTCAATGTCTGGGAAGGACGTTACGGTGCCCGGCGGTACATTGCCAAGCCAAATTTCAAATCGATCAACATTTTCGATGAGGATTTGGTCACTATTTAATTGAGTAAGACCAGCGTGACCAAGGATAAGCCCATTTACTTGGGCCAAGTCATTTTAGACTTTTCCAAATCGGTCATGTATCGATTCCACTATGAGTTTGCCAAATAACATTTTGAGGACGTCTCTCTTTTGTATACGGAAACGGACTCATTCATTCACCACATTCGCCACTGCAACCCCTATGGCATCATGAGGCAGCATAGGCACTGGTTCGACACCTCTTCCTATAGCGCTGACAACGTGTTTCAGCTGCCTATAAAAAAACAAGAAGGAAATGTGCGTTTTAAAAGTTGAATGCGGTGATTCCGTCATGACGAAATTCGTAGGTTTGGCCTCGAAAATGTATGATTATCGCACACTAGACTGTAAGGAAGCCAAAAGAGAAAAAGTTGTAGGTAGAGCAGTGGTAAAATCGCTATGTGTAGACGACTACTTAGCAGTTTTTCGCACTGGCAAAGGTATGTCCCATACACAGTACAGGATACAATCCAGCAACCATCATTTGTATCTTGTGGAACAGAGAAAACGCACCCTCTGGGTAGGTTTTTGCTAAGAATTAACCTTACCCACAAGGGAAGATGAATAAAGAAGTAAAGGAAAGTGGGTTTTGGGCAGAGGAACAAGTGTGGATAACAGGAAGAAAGTCCAACACTAAATACAAATCATTTTTAAAGAAGAGTGTCACCGCAATGCCCGTGAAATCACTAAAGTGAGTGGGGACCTGAACACAGCTAACAGGAATCGCAGCTAGAGCTTGGGCAATTTGCAGGCGAGAGGAGGAGGTACCTTTCCTTCCAAGCCAAGATTCAGCTACTATGGGGAAGGGTGGTAGTCTGGCAAAGAAATAAATAATGAGTTTCCTTTGTATCTTTTTAAAGTAGTTTGTTTTAAACAAATATTTTGACGAATACAAATAGTTTGAATTGGCCGTGATGTTTTAATTCTTGAAATTGTAGAATTTCTAAAAGGCGACCGAATGTTTCCAAGAAGGATAGGGATGAAGCAATTATACCCTTGGGAATAATTTTGGTAAGAGCACCAATAGTTGCATTTAGGGATGACTAAGCTTTTACCCAGCAAAGAGCCGACTAAAAGTTTAGACAATGAGAAAAACTTAAATTTTGAAAACCAACCATAAGTTGTAGAGAAAATCTCAACAAGCAGGAAGCTGGCGTAGCGAGCTATGATTGCCTTACTGACCAGTTAGAATTAGCTATCAAAGCTAAGAGAGGCTTTAATAAGTTTATAAATAAGAGTTCTTGCTCAAATGCAACACAAATTGGAATCGTTATTAATTTTATTTGTGAGGTTTTTAACGTTAAGCCCATAGGAGGAGTAGGGGAAGACAGGATCTTGCCTAATAGTTATTTTAGAGAAATGATAAAGCAAAATAATAAATCTTGATTTATTTAACAATGCAAAAAGTTGTAATCAATTTAACACATATACAATTTAATTTTATGAAAAATGGGGGTCGGAGACCTCCTAAATCATTTAAAGCTTGCACCAGGCAATTGACAATTTTTTGGTTTTAAAGCTTTTATATGCTCTAAAAACTTCGTAAGATTTTGAAATGGTGTTAAGATTAACAAATTGGAAATTTAAGGATAATTAACGTAATTAAAATTAAATAATAAAGCAAGTACAAGAAGAGTACTTTAAGGATTTCTAGAAGGGTATCTTAGAAATATGAACAAATAACAACTTCGAAAGTAACAACAACAAAAACAGAGAGAAATGAAATAGAAGTTTCTATAACTTCTTGTATTAATACTGAATTACGATTAGAGGTTATACAAAATAGGGCAGGTCACTTATTGTGAAACCTGAAGAGAAAATTAAAAGGAAGTTTCTAGAACTTCTATATTTAAACAGGATCACGAGGAAAAAATGGGGCAATTTACCCTTTCGTGAAACCTGGATTAAAGAGATTAATGAAAGGCTTGGTAGACAATAACCAATTCTTGTGCTGGCAAGAAAAGAAATAGATTATTAAGCAGTTTCTAACTGCTGATATTTATACAGATTGAATAAATAATACGTGGAGAAAATTGGGAGGGCGCCTATGGTTTGGCGAGGCCTCGTTGCAAAATACATAAATTTCAAGATTAACCTAATTTGTTAGTAAAGAGGGGTTGAGGAAGAGGAAATCGGAACTTTGTAGAGAAAAATGTTGGCCTATTTTATTCATATCGGACGAGCGTGACGCGGATGAGAAATCGAACGAGCACTGTTTCACTATAGTCTATCGACGTGGCTGAAAAGTTCACTATTGAAGCACAGAAAGTTTATAGCAAGGAAAGTTATTGCGATGGTGAAGAATAACTAGTTGCACTAGATTTGCGAGAGTCTATTGAGTTGAAAAACTTGTAGGTTATAGTTGAATGCAGCAGAAAATTTCCAACGGAGGAAGAAAAATTAGGTGTTGATTAGCAGTTCATAAGGAAGATTCCTTGGTTTGAAAAAGTAGTCCCATATGTGAGTGGAAAATACTAGAAGGTTTAACTTATAGATGAATTGTTTGGCAAGGAAAATTCCAGAACAATCATGACGGTTGAAATTGACAGAAAAAGTCCAGCGGTGGAACGAATTAAGTTTTCTACAGACAGTGGGTAATTTAACGATGACCCACGATGTGAGAAATTATCTCAGTTAATAAGCATAAGAAATGCTGCTTCATATTAAGATTAGCTTAGATAGACAAAGCCCAACCTCGAAAATCCCGCGAAGGTGGCTATTGCCCCACATTTTGTAATATCACGCTGTCTGTAAAATGATGGTTAAAAGAATGTAGCTATTTATAATCAATTAAAATTAGTTGAAGAACGTTGAAGTAGTACTTAGCTCATTTCTGATGAACGGCGATTCCTTGTTGACCGTTAGTAACGATCTGGACATGGCGTCCAATTTGAAAGTGTGTCTCTCGAGGTGAGGAGACGAGCTCTAGGTAAGCTCCGACTGAAAGTCTAGACGACTGTAGCACAAGTGAGGCCAGCTCAACGAAGCGCGGAGAGACCAGGGAAGGGAAAAGAGTGGGGTTAGGAGACAAAAGGAAAACACATAAGAATAACCAACATTGGAACAATAAATTCTCTTGATGAAATGGTCTTCAAAGAGTTGATAGCAGGCGTCACTAGCGAAGCCTGGTGGATGAAAAAGGAGACGAAGTCCTCCTGATCACGGAGATGATAGCTGGCGATAGCGACGAGATCTGGTGGCCAGATTTGTAAGGAAGCCTCTTGTACAGAGAAAACTTGAGGAACTTCAGAGATTCGCTGCTAGATGACGCTAGGTGGGTCATGGAAGATATATATCTAGAACAGACTCACAGGTAGCATAAGCAAAGTACACCAACTAGGAGAAATCAGGAGATCACTGTTGGTGTTTGCGAAAAAGGGAAGTAATGAAATAAAGCAAAGAGAAGCAAAAGCTTACTGTGTCTTACCGTGTATTCCAAAGAATACACCAAGCTGGGAGGGGTAAACACCAACAGAGAACAAGACAAACAATTAAAAGTTTAAAGGTAATGGAGCAATTAAAGACAGTGGTCTTATGATATGACCGTTAGTGGTTAAGATCCTGGCTACCCTAACTCTCCCATCCCTTCCAGGGCAACACTCGGTCACTCTACCAGAAATCCAGACCAAGGGAAGAGAAACATCCCTAACCAGGACCAAGTGCCCCACTTTAATGTCGGGATTAGAAAGAAACCACTTCTGTCTCCGTTGCAAGGGAGATAAGTATTCCAAATTCCACCTCTTCCAGAATGAATTACGGACTTCAAGCTTACGCCAAACAATAGGTAAATTAGAATCTCTGTAAGAGTTGGGAAGGGGAGGAGGGACAGAAAGAGAAGTGCATATAAGGAAGTGACCAGGTGTGAGTGGAAGCAGGTCATCAGGGACATTGGAAAGCGGAGTTAAAGGGCGAGAATTAACAACACCTTCAATCAGAACAGACAGCGAATTAAATTCTTCATAAGTCAGAATGCGATTAACTAAAGCCTTTCTTAGATGACGTTTAGTGAGATTTACGTAGGATTCCCACCTACCACCGTGATGAGGGTCGTAGGGAGGTATAAAACGCCATTTGAAACCCTTTGAGTAGGAGAAATTAGAAATCTGTTCCATGGCAGGAGAAGATGTGAGAGCTTTCTTCCACAAGGAAGCTGCGCCTTGAAAAGTGGAAGCGTTATCAGAGAACATCTCAGAAGGAACACCACGCCGAGAAGCAAAGCGAGAGGCGGCTGACAAACAGTAAGAAGTGGAGGCATTCGTTACTAGTTCCAAATGGATCGCGCCAGTAAACATGCAAACAAAGAGAGAAACATAGAGCTTACCAAACAATTTGCGTTTAGCTTTAGGGGAATTGCGTTGATATTGGAACGGACCCATATAGTCCACACCAGTTAAAGCAAAAGGACGTATAGGAGAAGGGTGAAAAGAGGGCAGATCGCTCATTAATTGATTATTGACTTTAGGTTTCGCTTTGAAGCAAGGAATGCATTTGTGAATTACAGAGGAAACTTCATGAATTCAATTTATGATCCAGTACTTTTCCCTTAAGAAGCAAAGCAGTGTGCGTGTACCAACGTGCAGATTACGATAATGAAAGTCACGTATAATTAAAGAAGTTACGTGATGTTTAGAAGGCAAAATAACAGGATGCTTTTTGTCCTCAGAAAGCAAAGATTGCGAGAGCCTACCACCTACCCTGAGTAACCTATTGTAATCAAGGAACGGGGCAAAGGTACGAAGACAGCTGGATCTCGGAAGATCCCTTTTAGCAGAAAGCAAAGACAATTCAGAAGAAAAGGTTTCTTGCTGTGTTAGTTGCAAAACCTTAATGGTAGCGAGATTCAATTCATGATTGGTAAGGTGTGGTTTAGGGAGAAGAGGTTGGTCAACCACAAGATATTTCCATCTGAGAAGATAGGCAAAAATTCGTATTAATTTGTGAAAGGAAGAATAGCGGGACAACAAGGGATGAGAAACGTTGGAAACAAGACACGAAGCAGTAGATTTAGATACTTTAGCGTCAGGCAAGTTGGAGTTTGTAACTGGAGGTTTAGAAGGCCAACAAGAAGAGTCTCCGATTAACCACGAGGGCCCATGCCAGTACGAGAAATAATGTCGGCGGGGTTGTCAGCGCTGGGCACATGTTTCCATTGACATCCCGAAGAAAGAGTTTGAATTTTGGAAACCCTGTTTGCAACGAAAGTTTGCCAACGAACGGGGTTTTTGGCAATCCAAGAAAGAATGATCATGGAATCGCTCCACAGATAGGTTTGTGAAAATTCGACCTTTAAGACTTCCCGTAATTTCTTAACAAGTTCTGCGGCCATGAGTGCAGCACACAATTCAAGCCTAGGCAAAGTAATAGCTTTAAGAGGAGCAACCTTCGATTTGGCACAAACAAGGTTGGAAACTGAAGATCCATTTAACGAACTGCAATAAACCAAATATGCACAGCAACCGTAAGCTTTTTCGGAATTGTCTGCAAACACATGAAGGAAAAAAGATGTATTGGGATGAGCGTTAATTAAATTCATAGGAATTTCAATAAGAGAAAGATCAAGCAAATTGCTACGAAAAGAGAGCCATCTGTTAAGAAAAGAAAGGGGAACAGTTTCGTCCCATTCAAATTTGAGCGACCATAGCTCTTGCATGAAAAGCTTGGCTATAACGATAACCGGAGCAAGGAATTGAAGCGGATCAAAAATGTTCGCAATTTCAGAGAGAATTTGTCTTTTTGTGTTAGGGAGCTCTTCTGCAAGAGAAACTTTATAGATGAGAGTGTCAGTGCTAGTGCACCAATGAACTCCAAGAGTTTTTATGGATTCGGAGTCTCCACAAATTTCGACGGAGGAGGGGTCTACATCTTCAACAGGAAACCGGGCGAGAAACGCATGGGAGTTAGAATTCCACTTATGAAGTGGGAATCCTCCATTCTTTAACAATGCTTGAAGTTCTAGAGACAAGAAAGAAGCTTCCTCCAGAGTGGGGAAGGACTGCAAGTAATCGTCAACATAGAATGATGTAGTTAGTGCTTCGGAAGCTTTAGAATCAAATAAATGACTATCTTGGGAGGCTAACAAGTGTAGGGATCGAATAGCAAGGAAAGCGGAAGGTTTTAAGCCATAAGTAACCGTCTTTAAGCGAAATACCTTAATGGGCTTGCTGATTTCGTCGCGCCACAAGATTCTTTGGAGATCTCGTTGTTCAGGCTGAATTAAAACTTGACGGTACATCTGTTTTATATCCGCTATAAAGGCTATGGGAAATAATCGAAAGTTTAAGAGTATAGCATATAAATCTGACTGAATAGCAGGACCATAATAAAGAATATTGTTAAGACTGTTGCCATTAACGTCAGGTGATGAACCATTGAAAACAACTCGGATTTTATCCTTTACAAGAGGGTTTTTCCACACGGGATGATGATTCAAGAAAACCGTTTCAATTGGAGGGTGCAATTCGTCATCAGATTTTCTGACAACTTCCATATGATCTAGGCTTTCATACTCATCCATGAAATCAGTGTACTGTTGTTTAACAAGAGGTTCTTTCTTGAATTTGCTCTCGATAGCAAAGAGAGCTTTTCGAGCTTTAGGTTTAGAATTAATCAGTTTGGGGGGGATTGAGTAATCTTGGCATCTGAACAATGAACCGGCCTTCAGGAGAACGAGTGGTAGTGTTCAGGAAAAGTTGCTCACAGAATTCGTTTCCTGAAGAGGTTACGTTAGGAGAATCAACGCTTTCGAGCCTCCAGAACTTTTCCAAATCAGTATTAGCAAAATAACATTGAGATACGGGTTGGGGAGAATAATGAGGAAGTTGACCAGTAACGATCCATCCAAAATTAGTGTCCCTGGCAACCACGTTTGAGGATAACTTACGAATCTGTTTACGAAGGCAATTCCAGAAAACATTGGCACTAAAGAGTATGCCAATGGGGCTTTGTACATTGAACAGAGGATCGGCTAGCCTTAAATGCGAGGGAATGCTTAAACCTGAAATATCGACAGAGTGACTTGGAGTGTCTTCTCCTATGCTATTGAGACTGAGACAATTCAGTTTGAGATAGTTATTTCTGTGACAAGTGCCTCTTATGGTTAGCTTTGAAAACTGTAAAGCTTGCGATTTTGAGCTGTTAATGCCTGATACATTGATAGAAGTGTGGTTTATAGGTAGGCCTAATTTTCTAATCAAAGAATGGGACACAAAGTCATGAGTTGCTGCTGAATCAAGAAGACCGCGAGCACTGACCCAGTAGCCGAATTTGTCTTGGACTTCGACTTGAACAGTGGATAAGAATACTTGAGCACTACGCAAAGACTTAGCGGTTTGAATGTAAGAAGACGCACTAGGATTGCCAGTATTATCATTCTTCTGAGAAGTAAATGCTGCTGCTGACCTCAATTGATCATGACGATGCAGTAAAGTGTGGTGCGGGTTTTCACAGTGGTAACAAATTCTTGAAGACTTACAATTAGAAGCAGAATGCTTGGCTGCTAGGCAGTTAAAGCAATGTTTATTCTGGGAAACTAATTTTCTTCTGTCGTCGACTGACAGTTCTTTAAAAGATTTACACAGATACACGGCGTGGGAATCCTTGCAAAGTATGCACTTTAATGGTTCATTTAAACTCTTACGGGGATCGCTCTGAGTGTTTAAAGCGAGAAATCTAGCAATACGGCGTTCACTAAACCTAGTTGGGTAACCAGTGGCGTTTGACTTTAGTTTAGACGATTCGGATCCGGGTTTTTGGGTACTAGACGCTATGTGTTCGGTTTTAAATTTAAGAGAAAGTAATTCAAGTTTAGAGCTAGGAGAAAAGGGTTCACTTTGATTAGCTAAAGCAGTTAAGAGTTGGCATTTAGCATTTATGAAGGTGACTAAATGCTCATACGAGTAATTGTCATCTTTGGAAAGTTCCATTTCCCATGCTTTGAGGGTAGCAACATCGACTTTAGAAACAACTAAATGTATTAGGAAAGTGTCCCAGTGATCAGTGGGTTGATCAAATTGGGATAGAGCTTTAACGTGAAGTTGTGTTGTATCAATGAGGGTACGCAGAGTCATTGTGCTGTGACGCAGGTAAATTGAATAAAGCTTTCATGTGGCGTTGAATACGTAGCCGTAAATTACCGTATCTTTCCTTCAACAAGTTAAAGGCAATGGGGGTAATTTTCGGCACTTAATGGGAGTGCTTCAACTAACTGCATGGCTTGACCTTGTAGAATAGATCGCAAATAATGAAACTTGTAAATGATTTGAATATATTCATTTTCATGAACTAAGATCAAAATAGTTCATAGAAAGAATCCCAAGTAGTTTCGTCTCCAGAAAAGTGAGGCAAATTGATCTTAGGTAGAATTGGTTTGGGCTTGTGAGTGCCCTCACGAGAAGAGGTTTGTTGTTCGTGAATGGAACCAAGAACGGAACCATCCCTTATCTGCTCTTCCTCAAGTTGGCGAATTATTTTAAAGGCGGAGGCTATACCGTCGTAATGTTGATTTCCTACCTCTACTCGATCATCAGTTTGATTGAGCATGCAGGTTTCGATTTCGGTTTGGATAGTACAATAGTTTTCATAAGAACGTTCATAGTCCTTTACGCGATGTTTTAACAAATCTAATTGAGCTTCTGAGGGATCTAATTCCTTGATGTATTTTCGGAATCGGGTGAGTTGCCCTTTATAAGAAGCTCGTATGGAAGTAAGTATTTCATCCTTGCCGTCCTTATCTTTATCTGTGGAAGGCATGGCGAAATAGGTAAATTGAAGTATAACTTACGCAACTGTGGAACCTTGGAAAAGCTGTCAGACTGGCAGCAGCAAACAAGTTCAAAGGGAGAAATGCACCAAAGGAGACAGAAGCAATCCCTTTCCACCTCACCAGCTTTGCACTGCGGAGTTATAGCTGAAAAATTCAAAGTAAATATTAATGATTTGCAAAATATTGACAAATGGACTTTCCCGGGTTTCTGGGACCAAATTTTGGGTAGGTTTTTGCTAAGAATTAACCTTACCCACAAGGGAAGATGAATAAAGAAGTAAAGGGAAGTGGGCTTCGGGCAGAGGAACATGTGTGGATAACAGGAAGAAAGTCCAACACTAAATACAAATAATTTTTAAAGAAGAGTGTCACCCCAAAGCCCGTGAAATCACTAAAGTGAGTGGGGACCTGAACACAGCTAACAGGAATCGCAGCTAGAGCTTGGGCTATTTGCAGGCGAGAGGAGGAGGTACCTTCCCTTCCAAGCCAAGATTCAGCTACTATGGGGAAGGGTGGTAGTCTGGCAAAGAAATAAATAATGAGTTTCCTTTGTATCATTTTAAAGTAGTTTGTTTTAAACAAATATTTTGACGAATACAAATAGTTTGAATTGGCCGTGATATTTTAATTCTTGAAATTGTAGAATTTCTAAAAGGCGACCGAATGTTTCCAAGAAGGATAGGGATGAAGCAATTATACCCTTGGGAATAATTTTGGTAAGAGCACCAATAGTTGCATTTAGGAATGACTAAGCTTTTACCCAGCAAAGCGCCGACTAAAAGTTTAGACAATGAGAAAAACTTAAATTTTGAAAACCAACCATAAGTTGTAGAGAAAATCCCAACAAGCAGGAAGCTGGCGTAGCGGACTATGCTTGCCTTACTGGCCAGTTAGAATTAGCTATCAAAGCTAAGAGAGGCTTTAATAAGTTTATAACTAAGAGTTCTTGTTCAAATGCAACAAATAGTGGAACCGCTATTAATTTTATTTGTGAGGTTTTTAACGTTAAGCCCATACGAAGAGTAGGGGAAGACAGGTCCTTGCCTAATAGTTATTTTAGAGAAATGATAAAGCAAAAGAATAAATCTTGATTTATAAAACAATGCAAAAAGGTGTAATTAATTTAACAAATTTACAATTTAATTTTATGAAAAATTGGGGTCGGAGACCTCCGAAATCATTTAAAGCTTGCACCAGGCAATTGCCAATTTTTTGGTTTTAAACCTTTTATATGCGCTAAAATCTTCGTAAGATTTTGAAATGGTGTTAAGATTAACAAATTGGAAATTTACGGATATTTAACGTAATTAAAGTTAAATAATAAAGCAAGTACAAGAAGAGTACTTTAAGGATTTCTAGAAGGGTATCTTAGAAATATGAACAAATAACAACTTCGAAAGTAACAACAACAAAAACAGAGAGAAATGAAATAGAAGTTTCTATAACTTCTTGTATTAATACTGAATTACGTTTAGAGGTTATACAAAATAGGGCAGGTCACTTATTGTGAAACCTGAAGAGAAAATTAAAAGGAAGTTTCTAGAACTTCTATATTTAAACAGGACCACGAGGAAAAAATGGGGCAATTTACCCTTTCGTGAAACCTGGATTAAAGAGATTAATGAAAGGCTTGGTAGACAATAACCAATTCTTGTGCTGGCAAGAAAAGAAATAGATTACTAAGCAGTTTCTAACTGCTGATATTTATACAGATTGAATAAATGATACGTGGAGAAAATTGGGAGGGCGCCTATGGTTTGGCGAGGCCTCGTTGCAAAATACATAAATTTAAAGATGAACCTAATTTGTTAGTAAAGACGGGTTGAGGAAGAGGAAATAGGAACTTTGTAGAGAAAATTTTTGGCCTATTTTATTCATTTCGGACAAGCGCGACGCGGATGAGAAATCGAACGAGCACCGTTTCACTATAGTCTATCGACGTGGCTGAAAAGTTCACTATTGTAGCACAGAAATTTTATAGCAAGGAAAGTTATTGCAATGGTGAAAAATAACTAGTTGCACTAGATTTGCGAGAGTCTATTGAGTTGAAAAACTTGTAGGTTATAGTTGAATGCAGCAGAAAAGTTCCAACGGAGGAAGAAAAGTGAGGTGTTGATTAGCAGTTCATAAGGAAGATTCCTTAGTTTGAAAAAGTAGTCCCATATGTGAGTGGAAAATATTAGAAGGTTTAACTTATAGATGAATTGTTTGGCAAGGAAAATTCCAGAACAATCATGACGGTTGAAATTGACAGAAAAAGTCCAGCGGTGGAACGAGCTAAGTTTTCTACAGACAGTGGGTAATTTAACGATGTCCCACGTTGTGAGGAATTATCTCAGTTAATAAGCATAAGAAATGCTGCTTCATATTAAGATTAGCTTAGATAGACAAAGCCCAACCTCGAAAATCCCGCGAAGATGGCTATTGCCCCACATTTAGTAATATCACGCTGTCTGTAAAATGATGGTTAAAAGCATGTAGCTATTTAAAATCAATTAAAATTAGTTGAAGAACGTTGAAGTAGTACTTAGCTCATTTCTGATGAACGGCGATTCCTTGTTGACCGTTAGTCACGATCTGGACATGGCGTCCAATTTGAAAGTGTGTATCTCGAGGTGAGGAGACGAGCTCTAGGTAAGCTCCGACTGAAAGTCTAGACGACTGTAGCACAAGTGAGGCCAGCTCAACGAAGCGCGGAGAGACCAGGGAAGGGAAAAGAGTGGGGGTAGGAGACAAAAGGAAAACACATAAGAATAACCAACATTGTAACAATAAATTCTCTTGATGAAATGGTCTTCAAAGGGTTGATAGCAGGCGTCACTAGCGAAGCCTGGTGGATGAAAAAGGAGACGAAGTCCTCTTGATCACGGATATGATAGCTGGCGATAGCTACGAGATCTGGTGGCCAGATTGGTATGGAAGTCCTCTTGTACAGAGAAAAATTGAGGAACTTCAGAGATTCGCTGCTAGATGACGCTAGGTGGGTCATGGAAGATATATATCTAGAACAGACTCACAGGTAGCATAAGCAAAGTACACCAACTAGGAGAAACCAGGAGATCACTGTTGGTGTTTGCGAAAAAGGGAAGTAATGAAATAAAGCAAAGAGAAGCAAAAGCTTACTGTGTCTTACCGTGTATTCCAAAGAATACACCACCCTCGCCTCCATGGATAAGAAACGTGTGTGGGCTTTACCATCCTGCAATGGGGTTATGACCGCAAGGAGGAGGAGGTGTGATTTTTCTGTTTGTTCATTTAGGGACATGGCTTTTTTGTAACTCGTAGTTTTAGTATTTTGTAAATATTGTTTTTGTCGTTGTAAATAGGGGATTTTGTAAGTAGTGGCAACCCACTTAGGCCTTCTGCTCTTTAAAAAAGTTGTGTACAACTTAATTTTTTTAAATTTTTGATTAGGTTGGGAATTTGAAAATGGGTCATGGTAAATGGTAAATAGTTTGAATTCTTTTAAGCTGTACAAAAGTGTTATTTGTATATTTGTGTGTAAATATTCAATAAGTAAGAGTATTTTTAGTAACTTTAATGACTAGTATTTAATTTTTTTGTAATGTAAATGGTAAACTAAAAAAAAGTTCTTTTGGGATGAGTGTGCATGTCTAGAATGTGCCTTTGGGAATAAATAAAGTGGTTGTGTTTGTTCCCAAAAACAGGAATGGTTGTGTAAATGTATGAGTAGAGAGAAAGCTGGTGTGTACGTATGATCAGAGCAAACTCGGTAAGGTAGGGTGGGTGGGGATGGGGAAATCAACACTTATATGTAAATGGTCAATTGTTATTTTGTTTTTCAATAGTTTTTTGTTTTCTTTTAGATGTAGCGGTAAATAGACATTATTTTTGTAAAACAATCTTACCTGCAGTGGTCGTAGACCTGGAAATTTCCGCAAACCCATAAACACACTGCAGTATCATCATCGTCAAGCACTCACATGAACATCATTGACAAAATGAACTTTGGACATACACCAAATGGAAAAAATTTGAAAACAGCAAAATGGAAAATTCATGTTTCGATATCAACAACATTCAAAAACTTAAAGCTGTGATTTTAAAAACTGGAAATGACCATGTGTAAAATATGAAAATTCAAAAAACTTCAAACGGACATTTTTAAAAAGCGTAATCAACAAAATGGAAAATCCATATCATCAAACACGTAAAAACTTCAAACGGACATTTTTAAAATACTGTAAATTGTAAATGGCAAATGGCCATGTGTGAATTGGTCATGTGTGAAATGTGAAAATGAAAAATCAGTCCATCAACATCATGATTTTTTAAATAAAAAAAACATCGTGCTCTGACAAATCTTGTTTTTTTTTATTTCATAGCCATAGTGGATTGACGAAAATAGAATACAAACAAATCCCAATTCCTCAATTCCTCCATTCCTCAATTCCTCAATGTTTATGTCCATGCATCATCAACATTCATTTCATAGTACTCATGACAATCAGGGCTGCCATCCTCTCACCCACTGAGGCATCACAGGATGTGAAACGTTGTTTAGCTTTTTTCAATAACAATTTATCTGCCACGAGTCTTAAACCAGGATGACTATGGCGATAAGAAAGGTCATGTTCTTTGCATGCTTGATCCAAAAGATTAATGGGTACATCACCACGCTGCAAATGTTTCTCGAGATGAGTTCCAGGGCCACAAAAACGATAACCTGGAAGATGGATTTCGAAAGGTAAGTATTGAATCGCTTTGTCAATGACGCCATTGCCAGTACAGTTCTGGCATATCCTTTTCCATGGATGGTGAAAAGGTTTGGTCTTCCTCTTCCTCTGTGGACGATGTTTGTGTTTGTTGTAGTTGTTGTTGTTGTTGTTTTTTGTTGCCATCACACCCGTGGAATGATTCAACAAAGTCATTACACTGACTTTTATGACCGTGATACAGTTTCACTAGCTGGCAAGTAAAGCGCACTGACGCATGGAGGGTATTTTTGCCATGGCCACTTGCTTATGGTGATCGTAATCCGTACAGGGTTGTAATTCACTCAACACAGGGTCTTGAGTCCATGATTTTGATACATGTTGCCAGATTTCTTTCACCGCGTTGGCGGCCACATAATAAATGAACGACTTGGGCAGCGCCAATAATTCCTCTTTGGTAAAACTGTATAGTTTCTTTTTAGATGCAAAGAACTTGCCGATGGCTTTGTCTGTAACATTCTCTTTCTCCATGGTATCACGTGCTGTAGATGTTTGCACGTCGCTTGTAGAAATCTGACTGACGTCATTCACAGGTAAATCTTGAGTTTTAATTTTATTTAACAACTCCCAGCAGGCATGGGTGGTTAACCAATGAAAGAGATGCCACGCATGCGCTAGGGATGTATGGGTAATGTTGCCACAGGGACAAGTATCCATGAGCGTTTGCAGGGATGGGCAGCCCAAGTCCATCAGGTCGATACATTGACAGTAAGGTGCCAAAAATTGTTGTAACCATTCACGTTTTTCATTACCTTTCACAAATACCACATTGGCCGAGGACAAGTGCGCTTTCATCACCATGTTCAAATATTTATAGGAAATGGTTCCCTGATTCCAGTCAATTTGCCTATGATTTTAAATCCACTGTGTTTGTTTACGGTCTTTTTCGCACAAAAAATCAAAAGCATGGGGCGGTTTAAATATCAAATGCGTAGCTTGCGATATCGAAAAAGTGGTACTATCGATCATGGCCACTTGTTTAAATATAAATTTGTTGTCACCAATTTTAAACCCTTGGCAATTCCCAATGAGCGTGCGCAAAATGTTGCCGCTTGTCTGGACCAAGTTGAACTGACGACTGACTAACGATAGACCACTAAAGTGTGTGCCCATGACATGTACTTACCAGCCATGCTAGTTTAAAAAAATGAGGTTAGGGTAGGACAGGGGGGCAAGAAAAAATAAGAATAACAAGCACGAAATATTTTTTTTATTACATCATTTTATTATCATAACACGTCTTACAGGCTTTAGTCATTTTGGGATAGGGGCGGTACCAACTCATACAACAATACAGTCTTTTGTGTTTGTAACGTCCATAACCCCGATGAAGTCCCAATGTCCCTAAACTAGGCGTTTTTGACTGTGAGCTGCTCACCGAAGCACCGTTGACACCATACAGTCCACACGTATCGTAACTTGTTTTTTCATCACTCAGAGGCACGAGTGAGGGATAACTTGAATGACAGGGTATATTTCCCACCTCCATTCTGCACAGGTATGGAAAGGCAGGTGACCAGCGCTGATGTTCCTGCATGGGTTTATTACACTCTTCCCATTGGTCTATGGTAAAGGCACAAAAGGCACATTTCACTTCATATCTTGTTTTTAAATAATAGAAGCCAGCGGCCGCCAAGGCTTGAGGGTTTATGAAAGGCACTGGCCATGTTGCAAAAGTCTTGAAACGTTGTTCCTCCAAGTTTAAATTCATGGATGTGACTTCTCTTGAGGCTTTAAAGCAAGACATGATTGAGCGGCTTGACGTGTGTTGACCTGTTATTTATACACTCGTCACTTGGTTGGACAGTGGATAATAGTTGACTTGTTTGGGATGAATAATCAAACAGTAGACCGTCGTATTGGCTGGTACATTGTCATGCGTTTCAAAATCTAGTCGAATGTCAATATTAGATGGCTTGACAGACTCTTCCAGTTAAGAACAGTCAAAGACAATCAGTGGCGCCCTTGCCTTAAACGCTTGGGGTGAGAGCATGTGGCTGTTCCCTTTTTGATAATACGACCATTGAAATTTAGAAAACAAGTCGTACAGGGGACCAAAATTATTTTTTGAAAAATCCGAATCCAGTCCTTCATAGGGAAACACAGCTCCATTGAGGAAAAACGTGCATTTCTTAATTGCAGGTGATCAAATTGCGTGGCATCTTTGGTTTGTTGATACTTGCGATTCGTTTGAAAACCCACGATCATGTAGAGAGATCTCTCTGTTTTTACAGACCAAATGTGCGTGTTGGTGGTGGGCAATAGTGGGTACTCATGGGGTGCCCAGCATCTAAATTCGATGGGTAGAGGCATATCTCTTTTTACCATATTTAGTATGTCCAGTTTTTTGCTATCGTCAAGGGTCACATGGGGCACTTTCCATACCATGCGTTGTAGTTGAATTTTTGAATCTATGGGGGCATTGTCGGCTCCCTTGAGTGCATTATTATCACTCCTGTCTCTCACCAGATAAAGCACTTGCCTTGCGTTGACCACAATGCGCTGGTGATCTTCGGCAAAGCCTACAATTAGTTTAAGAGGTAAATATCCAGTAAAGGTCCCATCGGTGTGTACCATCCAGTCGTTGGTCGAGTCAGGACACCAACCTGCCATGCAAAGTGTTTTACCTTCTTCCTCACTATAAGAGGGATATAGTTCCATGACACTGGAAATACCCACATCTCGAGTGCTATCCACCACGATATCGTTAATGACATAGCGCACCTCAGAAAACAGAAAGGCAAAAGCATGGTTGGCTAACTTGGATGTGGTGGGTGTTGAGCCATCAGCTTTGGGAAGTCAACCTTCAATCTAAATGACACGTTCATGCGGTAGGGTGTAAATATCTTGGTTGTTGATAACAAATTGAATTTCATCATTGTTATTGAGTCCACGTGTTTGAGCTTGATAGGAATAGAGATCAATTCTTACCACCCCTGGTTGCTCCTCGATGTGGTTCGCTACCTCTAGGATAGAATTCATCATGGAGGTTGACGTGGTAACCCAAATGCTGTAAAATCTGCTTGTCCTTAGATGTTAACGTGTGGTCACTTGGCAAACAACTAACATTATTCCTAGACCGTGTTGTTGTTTATACACCAACTTCATAGTGGCTTTAGCACTAACTTGTAAGTCACTGTTGTGGTAGAATCTAGTTGAATGAGTAGTTGCTCTCTATTGACCAGTCTTTATGTTATATTACTAATACCATCAACAGCCACAGAATGAAAAAGCACAACTGGAGGGTTTTCACGAATAATATAGCCATTGGGCGATGTCACTATAAAGTCATAAAGCGAATGCGATGGTTCTTGAATGGTGTACACTTGGCTAATAATATTACACGTCACCGACACATGATGGTCTTTAATGAATTTCACTTCATCGTCTGATGCATGTCTTTTGTTGGGCTCCAACACGCGTGGTTTAAATCCTATTAATGGACCAATGGAATCGAGGTGTGTTTTAAAGTCAATGTTGAATGTAGAGAAAATACTCATCATCATAGTAAAATTTGTTGTTCACATTTTCACGTATGTTGTATATTCGATTGTACGTTTCAAGAGAAACAAGTCCCAAACCATAAGGTCTTTCACTCAATTCAATAGGTGGGTAAAAGTCTAGGCTGACTTCGGGTCCACGTCCATTCAGTGTAAACATCTTACTTTCTGCCGACATACTGTTGACGTTTTTGCTTATGCTGTGTCTTATAATAAAAAAATTAAACACAAACGTCCACACTGTTGGCTGTTAAACGTGTGCTCACGTTTCACATTATAATATATCTTGATCCTGTTTCCAAAATAGGCCACTGGTTCCATGGGCGGGGGCAAATTCCCAAAACTGTCAAGTACCATACGGTGGATCCCTCTTTGACATAAGCTACATAATGCGTTCCTGGTCCTCGGTGATCATCCAAATTGACAACAGCACATTCCTGTTTCCAGGGTCGTAGGGGTAATTGGTTTCGCATAAACACACCTCGAAAATGAGAAAGCTTTAGTTGTTTAGCATAGCTTTCCACTTGTTTTTGTGTCAAGGCATGTCTTGATAAAAGGCTGGCTTTAAATTGGCATTTCTAGCCCCCATAGCAATCGCTTCCATGGCTTCATTGTGTCGCTGACTTTCTTTTAGTTGCTGCTTACCCTGCTGTTCAGCTTTAATGGTTTTCGCAATCGCAATAGCACCACTCAAAAGTGAACCCAGAGCAGCCAGACCGGCAAACAATGCAGGTAAAAATCCCGCTCGTTTGGGGACGGGAATCACTCGCCCTTGTTTTGAACCCTGTCGCTGACGTTTTGCAATAACACGTCTGTGTGCTGCTCGAAGGGCTTTTCCTATGGTCAACACGTTATTTTTTCTTTTTTTCTTTTGCAAGGGCTTGTCCACTCATGCCTTAAGCCCATGCTTTGCCAAGGACAGAGTCTTATTTTTAGTCTTTTTAGTCTTTCTCACCACATATCTTTGTTTCTCCATGATGAGGACCAACAACCTTTCAGAAGAAAGTTTAAGTCACAACTAACGTCAGGTTGTTATTTCGTGGCTGTATATTCCAATTCCACATAAAGTGGGAAATCGTTTATGGTTTTCCCCGCTTGCCTTTCATCCCATGTCAACATGAGATGAAAGGATAATTCATCACCTGCATTGACCTTTTCATGGTTATGGACCAACATCCTATGACCATTTATCTCTATTTGTAAATGGTTCCCATCAGGCATCGCGTATTTCATGTGAATGATTCCATCATAGTGCAATCGATAGTGACTTAAACCCGAAGCAAGCACATAGGTCAGTTGCTGGTCATGGACTAGCGGTAAATGGGTTCTGTCAGTCACAGCTTTTTCATTTGTCAGATACACTAAAAATACGGATGGGATAAATTAATAAAAGCCTTTTCATTTCATAGGTCACATAACGTTTCGTGCAGACATAGTCTTCGTCTTGTGGGTCTTCCACATGAATAATGCGGTGATGATTAGCGGTATAGCCATTCACTGTAAGCTGAGGCACTTTGTCTTAAAACTCATACACCTTGTTATCCACATACATTTTTGTAGTAACGTCTGTAGACACTTGAGGATGTTTCACATGGGTTAACCGCGACTCAAGAAGAATTTCACGAGGTGTGGATGAACTTTGGCAAGCAGACCTGGTAGAGATGATACCCTATGCTAGTGTTACCAATGGTGTACGTTATATGATGACCGTAATTTATGTGTATTCCAAAATGGCGTTTGTTGAACCTGTGCGTCGCAAGTCTGGCCCACTAATCACCAAGGCCTTTCAACATATTATTCAACAATCCAAACGTCAACCTCAGCTGCTACAAATCGACCAGGGAAAGACATTCTTCAACAAGGATTTCTCTAGCTATCTCAAATCTAAGGATATTCACCATTACACCACGTACAGCAATCTCAAAGTCAGCGCGGTTGAGCGGTTTAACCGAACATTGAAAACGCATATGTGGAAGGCGTTTACCGCTCAGGGCACTTATCGCTGGTTGGACATGTTACCAGAGCTAGTGTCACGTTACAATGACACCAAACATAGAACGATTGGGACCAAGCCACGGCTCGTGACCAAAAATATTCAGCGACTGGATAAACTGTTTAACCCCATTAAAACAGCAGACCCTAAACGTCACCGACTGAAAATTGGGGATCGTGTTCGTGTGAGCAAATTTAAGTCTGCCTTCAATAAGGGCTACACGCCTCAGTTGGGGACTGAACTATTTGGAATTCGTCAAGTCAACTTGGACAGTCCAGTCACCTATTGACTCGAGGACCTCAACCATCAACCCACAAAAGGCAGGTTCTATCTCCATGAACTTCAGAAAACAGCGTTTCCTAAACATTACCTTGTGGAAAAAATGTTGAAACAAAAAGGGAATAAAGTATATGTGAAATGGTTGGGATTTAACTCTACCTTTAGTTCTTGGATCAATAAATTACATGTTGTGTGAACCAGTGCACTTTTTATTTATTTATTTATTTATTTATTGAATCATGTTGTACAAGAGCCCTGTGTACGGCACACAACACTTTATGCATGTTCACACAAGTTTCTCTTTCTTTCTCCTCACCTGTGTCTCACTCCTTGACTCCATGTTGACATACAACTCGTTCAGCTATTGCTTGTTATGGGTTCTCCACTCCTCCCATCACCTCTCCCTGGCTCTCTGGCCCCACCCCTGACCGCTCTTGCCCAGCAATTGGCTGTGGCAATGGTAGGGGGAGGAGTTGTAGTCACTTACTCCGTTAACCCTCTGACGTAGTTGTCAGATTGTTTGTCCTTCAAGTGACCTCTATGTCACTGTAATTTTCCATTGGCCTGTGGTCCCGTCCGCTCACATTCCTGAATCGCGATAACATTTCACATCTTGTCACCCAGCCAGCCAGGCTCCAAAGAGGCCCTTAGCAGATTTTTCTTTCTTGGCTGTCAGTTAGTCATACAAAGCAAGTTCTTCAAGTTGTTGATAAGTATAAAAGCCTCGCTTTCATTCGCTTCATACAATTGTTGTTGTTTGAGTCTTCAGACTTTTGACTGGTTTGATGCAGCTCTCCATTCCTCCCTGTCCTGAGCTAATCGTTTCATCTCTACATAGCTACCACACCCTACATCCGAGGCAATCTGTTTAACATATTCTAACCTTGGTCTACCCCTACAGTTCTTGTCCTCGACCCTTACTTCCATAACTAAGCTTGCTATTCATACAATTATTACTATCATTTGTCAATTCACTAATTACTAACATGTTTAAAGATCGCAATGAGGGATCTTTTTTTCTTCGAAATATTCACATTCATTCATCCGTCATAGGGGAAAAAGTTGGTAAGCGACCCCTCCTCTTGTCGCCCCTTCATATTATCCATTTGCTGTATTCACCGCGGCCAGTGATAGCCTCGTTGTAACACACGCCTAGCGCTACTGGCTCTCTGTCTACGACAACTTTTCATTTAAAATTTAAAAAAGATTTAAAATGCACAGTTGTGTCCTAGAGACTTGATATTTATTGTGGGGATACAGGGGGTAGGGATCTTTCATTTACGTCAAACAAACGTTTTGTAAACTTCCTAGTTTCCAAAATATAAGAATTTCAGAAATGAACATTTTTTGAAAAAATAAAAAATATATTAAGTTTTATTATAAAAATAATGGTCATAGAGATCGTTCGCTTCAACCTTGGCACAACGTTCCATCATGTTTGGTTTTCAAACCATCACCTACTTTCAAAAATAAAAATGTTCTATTTTTTAAAATATATAATCAGAGGTCCATAGCAAAGAGGACGTCACCGCGAGTCCTTGGACCCCTCGTACACACCTCTGGCATGATTGGTTCGCGAGATATAACAAAAAGTCTAAAATCACGTTGTTACCCCAAAAATATTTTGTCATCTTTTCAACACCTAAATTCCCGTAAAGAGCACAACGAGACAAAAAAAACGAATCCAGGCACGCCCTCCTAGCATTACTCCTTCCTTCCCAAGGCCTCCAGGAGCTCACAACCTCCTAAGTGAGACAGCTTTCCCAACTAACACTACAACACAGTTTTTGTCCTAGAGACTTGAAATTTATTTTCGTGGTAGAAGGGTAGGGACCTTTCATTTATGTCAAACAAAACTTTTTGTAGAATTCCTAGTTTCCAAAATATAAGATTTTCAAAATTGGACTGTTTTCAAAAAATGTAAAAAATAAAAAAGTTTTATTATAAAAAATAAAGGTCATAGGGGTCGTTCGTGTCAACCCTGGCACAACGTTCTATCATGTTTGGTTTTTAAACTATCGCCTACTTTCAAAAACAAAAAATTCAAAATTAAAAAAAGATATATAATACATAGTCCATAGCAAAGCCCCCGTCAGTTCTAGTCCAACGACTTCTCATTCGTGAATCTCCGACCATGGGTTCGAGAGATATCGGCAATGTTCGCAGGAAAGTAGGCTGTGAGTTTAGATCTCCACTGCTCCCCTACTAGTGGCACAAGATACTATGTAGAGTCTGTGAGCGGATGAACACATGGCCATATTTTGCACCAACCCGCTACACAAGTGTAGATTCTATGAATCCTGTAAATCAATGTTACAACTCAATTAAAGCCAGTGAAAACAACGGATATCTTCTCATCATGGAGCTAACTTCATTAATTCAACATCACGTGGGCACGCTTACTATCCCAACTATTATGGAGGCTATTATGGAGTAAACTACCTATATGGAGGGTGTTAGCGACGGCTGAAGCTTGTTGAAGGAAGGACGGCGTTCCTTGGCTACTATCACCGTGCCGCAGCATTTGCCGCCAAGACCAGGCAATGCATACACGCTGGAGATGTGTAAGGAAATCATGTGAGTCCGACTGAAAGTCGGTTCTTTTTATGTACGATCATGGCAGGGAGTATTAGTAATATAAGACCTTACATAGCACATTCTTAGGTACTATTCATCGCTTTATATCTGGAAATTATTTAATACTATATTATCGCTTATCATTTGCCAGAGCTTGGGACAAACGCTCTTGCCATTATAATTGTAAATACACTTTTGAGAGCTCGAGAACAGTGCATCGAACAGAGCCCATTTACGTAAAAACATTCTGTTATATAAACATGCGACAACTACAATCCACTGGGTACAGTTAGCCCCAGTATCCAGATGTTTTCAAGGCCGTAGCCCGGCCAATGTCATTTATGTTGACCTAGTGGTCGCGAACTCAACGCACTCTTTAATAAATGAATTGGTTTAGAAGGCTGTAAAGTGTAAGCTAGCAGACACCGCATGAAACCTGTTTCACGCTACACAAAAACATGGGAGTGTTTCTTTTGTTTTATTTTTCTCGATTGACAATCTGACGACTATGATCCAATGCTGTAATTATTGAGATGAGTTCGATGTGAGGGGTCATTTTGGAAATATAAGGAAGACCCAGGTTTATTAACACATGTTTCTTGACTGCATAGTTTAAAGATATAATCGCAGTCCATGCACACTTTGAGTACGTTTAAAAGAATATTTTGAATCCACACCTGTTTTGTACAGCAGATTATAACCTTGTCCACAGGCTGTAATTGTATAAGGCTAGTGAAAACCATTGTTACATTTATTAAGCACTACAGAGGTAGGATCGGATTACCCTTAGTGGCAAGGTACGCTTCTTGTTACTATTTGAGCAAGCGACGTGTACGGCATTTGTTTCGTTGACTGAGCAAGTGGCCGACGGGCCCTGTGTTATTGATAAGCACTTATATGTGCACACGAAGGTTTGGAAAGAGGTTTTTCTTCCAATTATGAGTCTGATGTTGGTTTGATTTACATCAATTTGTCACACTTTTCGAGTTTAACATGGTCAGTAATCCAATACAGAGAAACTTATAGGACTAAAAGATGATTTAATAAATGATATCATAACAATCAAACAGCAGGATTTTTATCTGAACTGTAACCTAAATTAAGTGTTAGGAAATATTTGTAAACATGAATAAACCCACTAATCGTAACGAAACCTTCATGACCAATGCTAAGATCTTGTTATTCTTCGACTTGTTTAAATACAATTGTAGCATTCCTTATTGTGAGACGACAATCAGTTAGTTACGTGTTTAAACACGGTAGCTAATCTGATCATGTGACATTAGCCATGAATTGCTCATGCAGTCACCGACATAACTTTTCTCTCCCATACATTCATGGCCCAACTTCACAAAGAGTGGAGCTGTGAGTAGGCAAGTCAGTGGCGCCAATTGCGCAATATTCAAGGGTTATTTGTAATAAATTTGTGTTGTAAGCGAGGATAGTTTTTTCCATTTAATGGGCGAGTTCATCGGGCACACTGCTAGCTAGCAAACGGTCAGCAGATTCTGAGGTTGCCGTCCAGCGGGCTTGCTAGCAGATGTGACGTAGGTAGCAAGGTATCAGCACAACTAACAAAACTTTTCTCTGCTAGCTTGCTAGCTTGTTTCTGCTAGCTTGCGGCGCATGGCGGGGAATCAAATTGATCAAGTTCTGCATGTTCGGGAAATGAACCTATTAGGTTTCTAGATACGAAGATCTACACTCAAGAATGGCGACAGGTGATATAATACAATATTTGGCAATAGCATAATTGTTGTAATTGGACTTTTACGCTTCTAAACTTCAACTTTAACCTCACTAGGCCTAGGTCTAGTTGTTTTCTTTAAGGATGATGACTTTTAATAGTTATTTTATGTTGTATTAAGGAATTGGTTTGGTCGAGGCAAATCCTGCTCGTATACTTTATCAATTTTTGTGTATGATTTAAACCTATTACAGTCTTCCCGCTGTTAAATCGGGTTGAAATTAAATGCCACATTGTACCCGTAGCGCGTGAACGCGATATTAAAACAGAAGCTTTTCTTAACTCTGTTAACCATACTTTTGTGCTGAAAGATGTTCTAAATGTAGCCTACTGTGTATAAGGCTACCAAACAGCTTTCGGATTTCCCATGGCCAAATTATGTGTGAGTAGGCTACCGCTGAGTTATTTATGGAATTATTCTGACTTTCCGTTTCTGAGCATTTTTATGTCTCTTCCTTGTATGTTAGGTCACGAATTTGCCACTATTCAAGAAAACTGTAGAAACATGGAGATGACTGTATAATATAGAAAATCGGCCCCTACTTCTTGGTGGCAAGTTTTAAAACTAGTATTGCACTTGGGATGGTATTTGCCGAACATGTTAAACATTGCTTTAATCAGGGCCGGTGTAGGGGGCGCTACAACACCGGGGCCCTGAATAAAATAAAATAAAATGAATAAAAACTCTTTAAAAATATCTAAATCACAGTGTATGTTAGTGATTGAGGTTCATTTCGTAAATTGAGGTTTGATACACACTTTAAAAAGGAAAAGTACGAAAATTCTTATAAACTTGGAATTTATAAGGGAAACAGTGATATCATATGACAACTTGTGGAACATGGCGGACGTATGCATTGTGTGCTCTGAGAAATTTAAAGCGAATCAAAGGAAATTAAATTGTAAGAAGTGTTGTAAATGGTGCCATATGAGTGAAGAATGTTTAAAAATGCAGAAACATGAGATCGAGCATCTGGAGACTCTCCCAAGGAAGGATCGGATATGGGTATGTGTATCGTGTGTTTCGGCATCAGTTGATCACAACCAACACACGTCTGTAGAATCATCAATTGACAGTTCTATTACGTCCAAATTTGATATAATTCTTCGTAAACTTAAAGATTTAGAAACGGTATACACCGAATTGAAAACCTCTGTCCAATTCGTCTGTGATAAATTTGACGTATTTTCTATCTAAATGGGCAGGATGCAAACGGAAATTAAAGCCGTTACTGCTGAGGTTTAGAGTGTTAAGGGATCTAGTGTAAAGCTCCGGGAAGATGTATCAAGCCTCAAAACTGATGTTGAGGAATTGAAACAGTACTCGAGAGCGACCAATCTGAAGATTACTGGTGTTCCTTTCACGTAAGATGAAAACCTTGTGAATATTATGGTGAAGATAGGCAATATTCTGGATGTGCCTATTCAGGAACAGAACATTGACACCATTCATAGGGTGTCATCCTACAATAAAAACTCCCCAAAGCCCATTGTTGTGCGTTTTGTTCAAAGAACCAGGAAGGATGCTCTTCTAGTAGCTGCTAGACGCCTCAAGAAATTGAGCACTTGTCTGCTAGGATTTCGTGGCCCTCAGGTTAATATCTACCTGAATGAACATTTGACCCCGTACAAGGAGACTCTGTTTAAGAAAGCTCGCGAAGCAAGAAATATGGGACCAGAAAGAGTATTTGTCCGGCAAGGCAGGATTCTGGCAAAAATTTCAGCCAATTCCTCAGAGGTGTTTACTATTAAGACGGAGCATGACATTGACAAACTACTTGCGATCGTTGGATCAAGATCATAGAATGATAATGTACAATATATATAGCAGACTTATCAGTAAATTATGAGTGAATTACAATGGAGATCATATTTCGTGTGTGGTAAATTCATTTCCTCACTAAGTTCTATCCCATCTTTGAGGATAATGTACCTTAATGCTAGAAGCTTACGCAATGGGAAATTAGAGATGATTGCTGATCGACTGGATGCTATTCAAAATGTGGATTTTGTTGTCATTTCTGAGACGTGGCTCTCTGCAGATAATGGTGAATGTATCTTCTATAATATTTCAGGTTATGAGGCTTTTCATTCATTTAGAAATTCTACCTCAAAAGATGGAGGTGGTAGAATTGCCATCTATGCAAAAAGTAACTGTTGGCAATGCAAACTGATATATAATATACAGAAAGATCATAATATCCTAGCATTAGAGATTTCTAGGTCCGGTCTCAGCTACATCATTGTGGCTGTTTATAATCCTCTTGTGTCTAACTGGTATCATACAAGTGCAGACTTAGAAATGATTCTTGATAACATAAAACACAGGAATGTAATTCTTGCTGGTGACTTTAATATAAATACTCTCCGTCATGATGACTTGACTAATAATTATAAATGTTTCATGCATAGCTATGGTCTTATCTCCTGCAACACTGTATATCCCTCCAGAATAAGTCATAATAGCTCACTGATTGATCATTTCCATTGCTGCATAAAATTAAGTAATTGGAGAGTATATAATATTATTTATGATACCAGTGACCATAATACATTGCTTTTCTCTTTAGACTCCTCAAAAACAGCAACCAATAATCCAAATGTACCAAAAACTTACAAATACTCACATATGTGCCCTAAACTATTATGAAAGCCATACTTTTGATTTAGTAGAAGATGATGTTAGTGCATCATACACAGCCTTAACTACATTTATCCAAGATGGTCTAGTCTGTGCAAGTACAGTTAGAACTGCTCAGCGTAGGAATAATAACTATCCCCTGAATCCCTGGTGCACACCAGAACTTGTTGCATTGTGTAAGCAAAAATCACATAGTTACAACAAATTAAAAAAGTTTCCCGATCATACAATAATAAAAGAAGAGTACTGGGTTTATTGTAATAGTACAACAGCATTGAGAAGATCACTAAAAATACGTATTATGATAATAAATTTCAAAGTAACATACACAATTCAAAACGTACTTGGCAAATTATCAATGAAGTTTTAAATAAACCCTCAAATACAACATCTGATATTAAAAGTATGAATGTAAATAATAGGTGCATAGAAGACAAAATTGAGATCTGCAATGTTCTGAATGAATACTTTGTGTCAGTTCCTGCCACATTATCTTCTAATATTATTCCATTGCCGAAGCGAACAGCAACAATCATTGAAGTTTCTAAATCATTCTTCATAGAACCTTGCTCCCCACAAGAAGTATCTGATATCAGTAACAATCTTAAGATAACCAACACCTCCTATGATGGCATAACTAGTAAACTACTTAAGATTTGCAACCGTGCCCTCTCAGGACCCATCTCAAAATTTGTCAACTGCTCACTAGTCAATGGTATCGTACCAGATCCCCTTAAAATTGCTCGTGTTGTACCCATATATAAACAGAATGACAGGTCAGATCCTGGTAATTATAGGCCCATTTCAGTACCATCTGAATTATTAAAAATCTTAGAAATAATTATGAAAACAAGGCTTTTGAGGTATCTAGAGAAATGCCATTATTTTTCTGAATTTCAGTATGGATTTCGCGAGAAGGCTGGGGTTAATTCTGCTATTGTTGATATCATAATCGAATTACCAAACAATATAGATAAAGGGAATTCATCTGCTGGATTCTTTATTGATTTAAAAAAGGTCTTTGATACTGTTAGTCATCCACTGCTTGTATATAAACTGGAGAAGGCGGGTGTGAGAGGTGTGGCATTGTTGTGGTTTAAACATTACTTGGCAAACAGGCAACAATTTGTAAAAATAGGAACTAATAGAAGTAACTCACAAAGGGTATCGTACGGTGTTCCCCAGGGATCTATTCTAGGGCCGATTCTATTCCTCATATATATAAATGACATAACCTTATGCCCTATTAAGGGTAGATTATCTCTCTTAGCTGACGATACTTCGTTGTTTTACTTCTCTAAATCTGACAAGGAGATTATATCTGATATTCAGCATGACTTGGAGGAATGGCTAAGAATGAATCTGTTAACACCTAATTACTCAAAAACTGTCTGCATGATGTTCCATAAATGTGAATATGATTTAAATGCAACAACAAATATCTCTTTTGGTACTACCAGACTTAAGTGGGTGAAGGAGGTTAAATACCTTGGCTTGACAATAGACAATACTTTTTCTTGGGCATCACATATAATGAATCTAAAAAATAAAATCTCAGCTTTAGTTGGAATCTTTGCTAAAATCAAGTGTTATGTAACAACACAGACACTACGTGTAATATACTTCGCAATGATTCAGTCTCGGCTCTCATACCTATGTTTCATCTAGGGAAGAGCCTCACAAACTAATTTGAATAATCTTTAGGTTCTACAAAACAGGGCTCTAAGATCAATGTATGGATTCCATCGTTTATACCCTCGCTGTAGAATGTACACTGAAACTAATATATTGCCGTTGAAACTGCTTGTATCTTTCAACTCTACTTTAATTATTTATAAAATATTGCATAGTCTCATGACCACAAACACTAAATTCTCTTTTGTTAATGAAATTCACATGCACTGCAAAAGACAAAAAAATAAGTTACATGTAGTCAGCAATAGAACGACTAAATTTGGAGTCAATGAACTGCAGCACTCGCTCATCTCAGTGTACAACCTGGTACCACTTGATCTAGCAAGAATCTCTCAAATTGGGCCATTTCGTGTAAAGTTGAAAAAGTACTATTTGCTGGCTCTGAATGTATAATAATGTATGTATAATAATTTACTCTAAATGTATAATAACTTACTCTTGTGATACCACATTCTTCCAAATAATCTTTATCTTTTATGTTTATCAACACTAATTGACTCATAGCTTCAAAGCATGCTCAATAGCTTATAGTCTCATTTCTCCAATTATATTAAACCGCTTTTTCATTGGTCATGTATTGTGTCAAAAGCGTCGCTTTGAATACACTTCAATTGCATATTTGTATACTGTACTCTCAATGTATTATAAATTAGCATATATATAGTTAGTCCGTCATCTATGTAATGAACTATGTACTGTTCCCCACGACAGAGCTCTGCTCTCGGGAATCTTTTTCTATTCAAATAAATAAATAAATAAATAAAGGCGGGAAATTTTGAAAATTTTATGTTAAAATGTTATAATAATAAGTTTTACATTATTGAAGTTGCTTCTGGTTGCCAGGAAGCACACCAATACTGGGATATGTGCAGCATCTGTCAACGATATGTGTAGCATATTTAACAATCGAATGAATATTGGCCTTTTTTCCTCTGTTAAGCTGGGTCTCCCCCTTCTACCACAGAAAATATCATTTATTTTCCTGGTTAAATAGTGTTTCATTGAGCTACAAAGATATTTCAAGCCACACAAAAATCATAAAAAAGAAACACCTGTCACAAAAATACTAACTACAGTAGAACCTCGAAGTCGGCCCTCTTTACCGCGCCCGTCTGCGTAACCCGGACTGGGTTTAGTTGTTTTTATTTTTTGTTATAACATTTACTACTCAATTAATGTCCCTTGAATCGGTAAACTGGCAGTGCGAGTGGACCAGTTTTGTTTGACGGGGCTGTACTTTACTCACTATAGTGACTGCGTAGACGATGGGTCATCGCCCATCCCCTCGCCCCCGCGCCAATGGAGTAAACCTGTTGTATTCAATCACACTGCATCATCATTAGACCAGCTGATGAGTGAGAGCGCGCAGTGCTACCACTCTGCTAACTACCACGCACCCTAATAAGATGAAGTATGTCGGTAATCAGTTGACACGTTTATTAGGTTTTAAGAGTGAATTGCACAAAAGGCAATTTAGTAGTTCGTAAACTTTAATAAATAATCTATATGTAGAATAATAAAGACAAACATTCTTGAATTATTCTCAAATTTTTTCAATCCATGACGAAAGGCTTAAGCCCCCTGGGTAGATTATTGGCTGAGGAATAACCTAACCACCAAGGGAAGATGATAAAGAAAATGAGGTGGGTTTCGGACTGGAGAAAAAGGATGGAAAAATAGGAGGAGAGTCCCACAAAAGTTATAAATTTAACTTTAAATGCACTCAGAGGCGGTTGCCACTGCAAATCCGTTCTCTGATACCTAAAGTGGGTAAGGACCTGGTCGAAGCTAACGGGAACCGCAGCTAAGACTTGGGCGGTTTGCAAGAGAATGGCTTTAGAATATTCCCTCACAATCATGCATATGCGTACTATGGGGAAGGGTGATGGTCTGGCAAGAGTAACAGACTTATTGTAGATCTGTTCAAAGGAATTCTTTTTTGACCAAGTAATTCGAAGAGTACCAATAATTTGCATCGATTTTGATATTTCCAGTTTTCGAAGTTGCAGAGTCATTACCAAGCGACCAAGTGCTTCCAAGCAGGATAATGATAAAGGAATTATGCCTTTGGGAATAATTTTGGTAAGTGAACCAATAGTTGCATTTGGAAATGGCTAAGCTTTTACTCAGCAAGGAGCCGGCTAAAAGTTTAGACAAAGAGAAACACTTATTTTTTGGAAAACCAACCATAAGTTTTCGGAGAGGATCTCCACAAGCAGGTAGCTGGCGTAGCGAGCTGTACTTGCCTTACTGGCCAGTTAGAATTAGCTATTAAAGCTAAGAGAAACTTTAACGAGATTACCACTAAGAGTTCTTGCTCAAATGCAACGAGTGGTGAAAGCCCTATCAATAGATTTAATGGCATTGAGTAGGAAGAGCCAAGGAAGACAGGATCTTGCCTAACCGTTGTATTAGAGAAATGATGAGTCGAAAAGGAAAGTTTGAATTTATTTAACAATGCAAAAAAGTCTAATAAATTTGACAAGTATATAGTTTCAATTTTTAGTAACAATTTGGGGTCGCAGACCTCCTAATATTTAAAGTTTGCTCCAGGCAATTAACAATTTATTAGGTTTCAAACCTTTATAAAATCCTAGCAAGGATTTAAAATAGCGAAGATAAAAATTCAAAATTTAAAGACAATTAAGGTGATTAAAGTTTAACAATAAATAGAGTACAAGGTGTGTACTATAAGAAATTTCTGAGAAAACATTCTAGAGAAAGTAACCACTTCAAAAATAACAATAAGAAAAACATGAAGAATAAGATAGAAGTTCCTATAACTTCTTATATTTGAGCAGAATTACTTTTATTACAATTACACAAAAGAGGGCACTTACTGTGAAACCTGAAGAGAAAGTCAAAAGGAAGGTTCTAGACTTCCTATGTTTAATTAGGAATCACGAGACTAATGGGGCAAGTTTCCCTTTCGTGAAACCTAGAAATAACTCACTCCTGAGTTGAAAGAATTGTATTCCCTGATTATAAGGGAGAAGCAATGTAAGCTTGAACCGTGTATGAAACACGTGGTTATGCAGAAATTAATTAATGAGATATAAGCAAAGGTGGGAGGGCACGTCTTTAGAGTGACACCTCATTGCAATAGACCTTAAAGTAACAATTTTATTAACATGGTTTGTTAGTAGAAGGTTTAGGAAAGATCAATTGGGATTTAGGATAAATGTTCATGGCCTTATTTATGGTAATCGGACGATCGCGACGCGGTAGAAATGTTGAACAAGCACTAGTTCTCACTATAGTTTGTTGAATGGATGAAAAGTTCACTGTAGTAACACGAAAGTTTATGGGAAAGAAAGTTATTGCAATGATGAAAAATAACTGGTTGCACTAGGTAGGCGAGAGTCTATTGCTTGAGAAAGTTGTGAATTACAATTAAATGCGCCATAGAACATTCCAACGGTGGAAGAAAATTTAGCTATTGCAGTAATTTATAAGGAAGATTCCTCATTTTAAATAGTATTCCCACAAGTGAGTGAAAAATACATGACAGCAAGACTTGTAGATAGAGTACAGAATCTGGAAGGTTCCAGAACAATCCTAATAGAAGAATGGGGCCAAAGTTAATCCAGCGGTGGAACGAGCTTAATATTTTATGGACAGCGGGTATTAGATAATAATATCCCACGTTGTGAGAAGATCTCTCATTTAAATAGCTTAAGAAAAGCTACTTTCTATTAAGGTTGGCTTAGACAGATAAAAGCCCAACATGGCAAATCCCGCGAAGAATGATTACCGCCCCAAATAAGTAATCTCACGCTGTCTATAAAATGATCAATAAAAGCATGTAGATAATAAAACTGATGAAGATGAGGTTAAAACCTTAAGTCTGTACTTATCTTAGTTGCATGTCGATGGTGAAGTTCCCTTTGACGAATACTTAATGTGCCAACATGTCGTAGAATGTAGAGAGTGCCTCTTGGTTTGAGTAGACTGGCTCTAGTTGAGCCTTGACTGGCCGAGTCAACTGCCGACTTACAAGTGAAACCCACTCAGCGAAGCGCGGAGGGTCCAAGGAAGGGAAAAGAGTGGGGGTAGGAGACAAAATGAAAACATATAAGCATGACCAATATTGTAAACTTAAATTCTCTTGAGGAAATGGTCTTCAAAGAGTTCATAGCAGGCGATACTAGCGCAGCATGGTGAGTGAAAAAGTAGGCGAAGTTCTCTTGATCACGGAGATAATAGCTGGCGATGGCAACGAGATCTGGTGGCCAGATGGAAAAGGAAGTCCTCTTGCACCAGGAAGAATTGAGGAGCTTCAGAGATTCGCTGCTAGATGACGTTAGGTGGGTCATGGAAGATATATATCTAGAACAGACTCACAATGACATAAGAGACATGGCCAACAAAGAGAAACTAGAAGATCGCTGTTGGTGTTTGATAAAGAGGAAGAAATTAACAAGAAAAGAGCATTAAAATTTATATTCTCTCTTACCGTGTATTCCAAGAATACACCACCCCCCGTGGGTGCCCCACTGATTAGCCAAAATAAACGACTTTTTCAAAAAAAATCATATCCTTTTTTAAATATTTTTGTTATTTTAAATTATAGCGATACCGGTTTCATTTAAAAGAATATTGTCAGTTGTTTACAAATAATAAGCCTTAGCGACGGTCTCGTTTTTGTTATAGTTAAGTGCAATAATCTTCCGTGCAGTTGCAGTATGAAAAATGAAAATCCACAGCCTGCTTCCAGTCTCCGACCGGGTCAGGAATGGAATGAATGAAGCCCCTATCTAGCGGCGAGGATATGAACTGTGCCGGCTGCCGAGGCCTGACGCACTCCTCTGGGGCAATGATTAAATGAATGACAGATGAAATGAAATGATAGTGGAGAGTGTTGCTGGAATGAAATTTTGACAGGGAAAACCGGAGTACCCGGAGAAAAACCTGTCTGCCTCCGTTCTGTCCAGCACAGATCTCACATGGAGTGACCGGGATTTGAACCACGGACTCAGCGGTGAGAGGCCGGCGTGCTGCCGCCTAAGCCACGGAGGCTCTCGTGCAGTTGCAGTATAATTATGGCAATTTAAGTATTACTGATGTCATGTTTTTAAAATAAGGAAACAAACGAATTCTTTCTTTCTTTCTTTCTTTCTTTCTTTCTTTCTTTCTTTCTTTCAGGTTTTAAACTCAATAGACATTGTCAACAGAGTTCCTGAACACCGAGGTGAAACTATGGATGTAGGGGCAAAGAAATTAGGTTCTCTGAAAACTATACGTTGTGAAGGGTATATACCGAGTGGTCCACCAGCCTCTTATTTTTTTTGGAGGAAGGCAGCCCAACTAACGCGTATATCATAGTCAACCTAAAAACATTAGTATCTGCTCCTTTACTATACTATACGGCTTTAGTACAACTTTACCGTTGAGTTCAAGCTCAGGAATATAGTAGAAATCATTAGCGGCAGTGTTATTTCAATGAACTCAAATATAATGCATGATTAAAACGATCACAGCTTCGAATAACTCCACCTTACGTTTGGGCAGGAAGTGTCAACGAATAGATTCATTACGTGCCAGCAGTACACCATGGCTCTCAGTAGCCAAGGGGGCTAAATCAAGCAATTCTGAAATTTCGTCAGCTTTTAGGTAGCATGTTCGGAACCCCGAGCTAGTATATTACTTTTTTTTTTTTTGCTTAATGCCGTTTATAGGGGATGTATACTCGTATCAACCTGTTCCAATGAGTGATTTTTATTTGGTCCTGAAAAGGACAGTGTTTATCCGATTGTACGTAGCCAGATTGGACAACGACATAATGATCTGTACAACAAAAGCAAGGTACTCTGTATATTCAGGGCAGCAAGTGTTCGAAATGTTGACCACCTTGGTTTAAAGGAAAACTCAGACTCACTCAGGCCGCCGCACGTGTCGCATCAGAGCCCTGTGTAACACCAGGTTTAACCATTCCTTATTCTTATGCTGTGCCAAATTAAAGCCCTCCGTAACCCATGATACTCCGGTGGCCATGGCAAGCGATCGAGCAGGCCGTGGCAAGTGTCCAACGCAAAAAGTTCACACTTTCTATCTTCGTACAGTGGGTAAGCGACCGTGGCTGAAATGGTAACGCGTTGGACTGCGGATTGAAAGATTTGGGGTTCGGTACTTGTTACGGGGAGAGTTCTAAATTTGTTTTCGTTACGTTTTATCGTCTGAGTCGACCGCTTTACCAATGCCTTACGACATACATGATACAAGAGGTCACAATTACCGTAACTATTGAGGATGGGGCACTAGTAAAATAGCGAGCAGTCGCATATTCAGATTGAATTCCAAGAACGTTACATAGTGTTCGAATACGGTATTACACGAAATATCTTAATACGTACACCTCAAATAGTGTTGTCATCTTTTTGTTAGAATTTAATAACAAAATAATACCAAGAAAATTTCTCAGGAATATGTATACTTCAATGCGACAACTGGCGATCAGAATCTACTTCGATATGTAGTTGTCGTTTCATTTCAGGGGCTAGAACATCGCAGTCATGTACACCAGTGTACTTGGGTGTGTACAGAAGTTCTCTGATAACCTGTGCTATAGCGGTGTCTGTATTAATGAGTGTATTAGCAATTAAGATGAAGATTGGGAAGGAGGTGGCCATGGCCTTAAAAGAAAACATTCCGGCATTAACCGGGAATAAAAGTGTGAAACTACAGAAAACCACTTCCAGGGAGTCTAAGGTGGGAATCGAACCCACCTCTCCTCAGTTTTACCCCCACGAGGCCTAGTGTACCCCGTTCCAGCCCCAGAGCAGCATAACATTTCTTGGCAGATCCGGGAATCGAACCCCGACTTCCGGAGCAACACTTCGACTTGTTATTTTAATATCCATGTCAGATTTTTCAACTTTCTGCCATTACAGGTCACGTGACACAACCTGTTGATTCGATCGTATTCTCTTTTTAAATCAGCAAAATTCAACGTACTCTTCACAGGAATACATCGTAAGTTATTAATTGTGGCAATGTGACTTTGTACGTGTGGCTTAAAAGTAGAGCACAGGCTGTCGTTCTAAAAATTATATCTACGGCCAGATTCGAAGCACCATTCTACCCGTTCTCACCCACCATGTTCAGCAGGAACCTTACCGATTCAGCCACTACTACAACGTAGATAATGCGTCCTGCACGTGTACTAGTTACAGTGGCCATCCCACCTCAAACGTTATTATCCATGTAAAAGTCATCAATCATGGTTTATGGTGTTAATTTAACTTTCTGCTATTAGAGATCACGTAGCGTAACTATTAATGCGATCGTATTACGTGTATGTGTGTTATTTCAAGGAGCAATAAATCTCATGTTAGTAAAATGGTCCTTAGTATTTGGCGCGGGAATCTTTAGGGCCGTATTTTCCTTGCTGGACGCATGGCTCAATTACATTGCTGTCACACAGGCAGAGTGCAGAGCAATATCGACCATCGGGTGAAATGTAATATTAGTTGGGTTTCATAAAACTAAATAATAAGGGGCAGGTGGACCACTCTGTATAGTGAAGCTGAAGTAGTGGCTAAGAATATAGGATGGCCCCAACAACTTGAAGACGAAGAAAAGAGACAAAAGGAAAGAGAGAGGCAAGCTGATGAAGAGGATGACAATCATGAAGACAGTTATGATGCAAATACTAATTTCAGAAATGATGTGTTTGTTAGTTTTAATGTAAATCTTTATTTATCAAGTGAGAAATACAATACAAAATACAAATCATCTTTAGAGATGCTTGTCACATGTCACGCGAACACGCACAAACTTCGCACTGACTCGTCTTTTGTTTTCTTCTTTATTGTACATGACTATTTCGCCAGGTGGCGCTACTGTGCTATTTTTCTTTAAAATATTAACACTTCCTCCAAAGAAAAATCAAATACAAATGAAAAAAATAAACAAGATGAACTATTGAACACTTTTCAGCCTCTAAGATGTCATCTCCTGCACGCCAATCCTCTCACACAGCATCTCGAATCTGACCCTCTCCAGAGGTTTAGTTAGAAGATCAGCTAATTGATTGGTCCCGTCGATGTGCTCCAGCTCAAGGTCTCCGTCCAAAAATCTTTCCCTCACATAGAAATGACGTACCTCAATATGCTTGGATTTTCGATGGTACACCGGATTTTTAGAAGTAGTCAGCATCACTGTAGACCTTCAAAATGTCCTCTTTGTCGATGTAAAGCGTAGGAGGTTTGTCAGCAGTTCCCAGTAATTCAGAAAACAATCTTTTCAGCCAAATCAACTCCTTTGCTCCTTCACTTGCAGACACAATTTCAGCTTCAGTTGTCGATGTTGACGCAGACTTCTGTAACTGACTTCTCCACGATACAGCTCCATGATTGTAGGTCGAAATGACACCCGTCGTTGAACGTCTCGTCCTCTTGTCACCGGCGTAGTCAGCATCACTGTAGACCTTCAAAATGTCCTCTTTCCTATAGACGATTCCACGGTTCACTCTGCTCTTTAAATATCGAAATATCCGTTTCACTTGACTCCAGTCTTGAACTGTAGGATTCTCCATGGCTCGAGCAGCTTTGTTGACCGCGAATGCGATATCTGGACGTGTAGCTGTAGTCAGGTACATCAAGGATCCCACCGCCTCACGATAAGGAACCCTGGCCGAAACCTTTTCTCCGTCTTCACTTTCTTCGCGTCCAACTGGGGTAGACACTCCATTTGACTCAGCCATCCCAAATTTTTCTAGGATTTTCCTCGTATAATCCTCTTGACTGATTGCAATTGATCCATCATGGTTTTGTTGTATCTTCATGCCCAGGGAAATGTTGAGAGATCCTCTGGTCGTGTGAAATTCCTGCTGAAGTTTTTCCATGAACTGCTCGATGTCTTCTTCGTTGCCAATTACCAGACCATCATCCACAAAGATTACAACAGCCAACCACTTTCCATTTTTGTTGCTGTAAAAGAGACAAGGATCAGCTTTGCTGTTTTTGAATCCAACTTTCTCCATGAATTTCTTGAAACGCTTGTTCCAGCAGCGTGGAGCCTGTTTTAAACCATATAAGCTTCTTTTTAGATGACACACTCGGTCAGTACCATCCTGATGACCTTCTGGCTGTTCCATGAACACATCTTCTTCAAGCTCGCCGTTCAAGAAGGCCGTCTTGACATCAAATTGACCAAGTTTCATCTCCTTTTCAACAGCTACTGCCAACAGAGCTCGAATGGTATCATACCGTGCAACAGGTCTGAATGTTTCTTCATAATCGATTCCTTGCTGTTGCACATAGCCTTTGCCTACCAATCGTGCCTTGAAGCGAACTACTCCACTGTCCGTTGTCTTCTGTTGTAGAACCCACCGATTTTTCAGGACCCGTGCACCATTTGGACGCTCAATCAATTTCCAGGTATCATTTTCCTTTAAGGACTCCAATTCTTCATTAATTGCTTTCAGCCACTGATTTTTATCACTAGACTGCAGCGCTTCAGAGTATGAGTCAGGATTCTTTTCAACGATAGATGGTCCAGCCATATACATGTAATTTCCACTGATCATCCTCGAAGGCTTCTTACTTTCACGTTTGCTTTTCCTTCTTTCTTCAGTCCCTCCTTCTTCATCATCTTCGCTTACTCCGGAACTGGACGCCGAAGCAAAATCTTCAATTTCGCTTAAGTTCTCATCTGACTCTGACCTCCTCCGTAGGCCTACATCAGACGATGAGTTAAACTGATTCCTCTCCACACGTTTTTCAAGCGTGACTTCAACATTTCCGGCGATGGCGCGCAGATTGCAGACAACTTCAGGTTTGAATTTCACATCGTGGCTTAGAACAACCTTTCCCTGAGTTGGAATCCAGACTCTAAATCCATCCCTGTCGTTCACGTACCCAACCAGATGTCCAAAAACTGCTTTGTCGTCGAACTTTGAGCGAAAATTCTTGTCGAAATGCACGTAGCATTCTGTTCCGAAGATCTTCAGATGACTGAGACTTCCCACTGGTCGTCCATACCACAATTCATAGGGTGATTTGTTTTCGATGGATGACTTCCCAGTGCGATTCAGGAGGTACACCGCAGTGTTGCAGGCTTCTCCCCAAAGTTGTTTTGTTAACTTGCTGGGATTCAGCATTGATTTTGCGCACTCCACAATCGTCCGATTTTCACGTTCCGCAACTCCGTTTTGTTGTGGTGTGTACGGCGTAGTAATGCTGTGTTCTATGCCTCTGCTTGCGAGTAGTTCATAAACCTTCTTGTTATCAAATTATTTTCCTCCATCACACCTGAACAGCTTCACGACGTGTCCATTTGTTTTGGCTTCATTCAGGAACTGTTCCAGAACGGTGTACACTTCACTTTTGTGCTTAAAAATACTCGTCGAAACTTGCTGAAATCATCCTTGAAACATACGTAGTAGCGTGCCTTTCCAAGAGATTCAGTAGACATTGGTCCATTCACATCGGCGTGGATTTGTTCACTGGTGGCTGTTGGTCGATTCATTCGTGTCTTGAATGACAGTCGATGCATTTTTCCCAGTGCACATCCATCGCAGAAATCCTCTTTACACATGTCTACATTGATGTTCATCTGCTTCAGTACATTCTTGACATGCGCTTTTTGTTGATGACCAAATCTCTCATGATAGATCTGCAGTTTGTCCGACGATGTAGCTAAATTCGCTTGAATGGGTTGTGCCGGTTTCAAGACGCGCATGTCAAGTACATACAGACCATGACTTACACGTCCAGCCATCATCGCCTTTCCAGTACCCTTGTCTTCAATTCTAACAGTTTGGTCGTCAAGTCTTGCACAAAAAACTTTCCTTGCAGCAGCTTTCACAGAAAACAGATGAGCCATTGCATCGGGAACATGCAAAACTTCAGTCATCTCAGCACTCAACCAAGCGTTGTTCAGCCGCACTTGAATGTTTACAGTTCCTTTGCCGTGAGCTATCATGCTCACACCTCGTTTTCCTAGCAAAATCTTCTCTGGAGCAGCAAACTTTACGTATGTTGTAAAATACTGTTTGTTCGCGGTGATGTGATTTGTGGCGCCAATGTCGCAGTACCACTCGTCGGCTTGAACAAAGTCGTCGCCTAACGCACTCAAAGCATGTGTCAGAAACGAAGCATTGTTCTCCTTATGTTTGTTTCTAGTGTCACCCTCTTTCTTCTTCACTGGACATTCACTTGCCCAATGGCCCAATTCCTTACATTTGAAACATGGAAACTTCTGCTTTACTCGTTGAACATTTTTCTTCGACTTGTCATCAGCGCTGCCTTTGCCACTGTCATACTGGGAATGCTTCTTGGGAGCACTACGTACCACAAACGCAGTCGATTCCACGTTTCCTTGGTCACGCAGTTCAATCGGGCACAATTTTTCAATCAACAAGTTCACAGTTTGATTTTCTGTCGGAATCGTGTCCCACACATCCTTGAAATTATCATATTCTTTTCCCAGCGTGGATAAAATTCAACCGTTCAAAATCATTTCAAATAACGTGTTTCGTTGTGCTTTTGGAGTTCGTCGTTCAGATCCTGATAAATCTTCTGTAACTTCGCGACATGGGTGCTGATGTCCTCCTTGTCGTCACGTGTCACTCGGAAGAATGACTCGATCAACGTGTTCAGTTGCTGCGTACTGCTTCGTTCGAACCGTGCGCTCAATTTTGTCCAAATTTCACTGGCATTGGTGCACGTCAACACGAGCTCTGCAACAGATTTTCTTAGTGCACCTGCTAGCAAACTGGCCGCTTTCGCGTCTTCTTTCAAACACTGCTTATATGCCGCTTTTCGTTGCGCAGTTGCATCTGCCGGAGTAGGGGGGGGGGGGGGGGGGGCTGTGATGGTTCTAACTCAGTAACTATTTTTGAACGCAACTGTACATTCAGAGATACTTTTTTTTTAACGCGACTGTACATTCACAGCCAAGTAAGATTTTATATATTTCCCGAACCCATGGTCGGATTTTAACAAATGAGGTGTCGTTGAACTCGAGCTGCCGGGGGCTTTGCTATGGACCACTCATTTCAACCCTAAAATTAAACCTACCCCTAGTTGGGGGTATTTTCTTAGTAAAAGTCGCATTCCATGTGCTACATATATACAGTTCAATGCTAATAGGAAATTAAACGTTGTTACACACAGGAGGCATGTGAACGATGAATAGCCACTATGAATTAACATTTTTCTTTTTTCTTTTACGCATACGCACTTGGTTTTTTTGTAGGAGGGCGGGCATTTTGAATAATGATTTATAGATAAGGAATGATGGGAGTCCTAAGACACTTGGCGTGAATGTACCCCAAAAAAATCATGGCGGCCAAGCGAATGCTAAATAATTAATAGCTCGTGAACCCAAGGTCGGATTTTGATAAATGAGGTGTCGTAGGACTCGGGCTAACGCCCTCTATCCTCTTGACAACTTATTTCAACCCTAAAATAAAACCTATCCCTTCTAGAGGGGGGGGGAGGGGTGAAATAGTATTTTCTTAGTAAATGTGTCTTTCCTTTATGCAACATACAAGCTGTATAATGCTAATATGAAATTAAACGTTGTTTCACATGAAAAACATGCATTGTCCTGGATGCCGCTATGATTAAACATTTTTGTTTTTACACATGCGCAATTGCGAATTTTGTAAGAGGGCGGGCTTTTTGAATAATGATTTATAGATAAGTTTTTTTTAATTAACCAAAAGATCCAAAACTAATAGGTCATTGGTTTTTTAATATCTCATGAACTAATAAGGCTAGGGACTTGTATGAGGGGTCGTTGGACTTGGAGTGGCGCTCTGTTTTTTTAATTGATTTTTGATTTTTTGTTAAAAGGGCCTAAGTACACATTTGTTAATATCTAGCGAGTCAATAAGGTTAGGGACTTGTATGAGGGGTCGTAGCACTTGAGATGACATATCCTTTTTGAATATATTTTTGAAATTTTGACAAAGGGCTTAACTATACTTTTGTTGATATTTCCTCAACCCATGATGGGATTTTGACCTGTGAGGTATTGTTTGACTTGGGCAGACACTCACTTTTTGAATGTATTTTTGAAATTCTGACAAAGGGCCTAACTATACTTTTAGCCATACATTCAGAGGCAAAGCTGATATCTCCCGAAACCATGATCGGAATTTGACGTATGAGGTGTCGTTGAACTCGGGCTTACAGCCCCCCTTTCCAATGGACAACCTATTTCCACCCCAAAATAAACCCTACCCATACTAGGGGTGAAATTGCATTTTCTTTTGTAAATGTTGCTTTCCAGTGCAACGTGTGGGAATTTGAATGCTAATAGGAAATCAAACGTTGTTTCACATAAACGATATGCCAACGAGTCAACGCCATAATGAATTAGCATTTTTGTTTTGTTTGAACGCATGCGCACTTGGTGATTTTGTAAGAGGGCGAGATTTTTGAAAAATGATTTTTAAGAAGGGGTTTTAGTGGTGAGGAGAGAGCTAGATAGTTACATACTTTCCTATGAAGTTTGCCGATATCTCACGAACGCATGGTTGGATTTGGACATGTAACGTGTCAAATCTCTTGTCATGAAGCCCTTTTGAGGTTGTTAATAGGTTCAAGTTTTAGGAATTAAGGAAACAAACTTTAAATGTTCATGATGAGTGGTTGTAGATAGAGGGAGAGAGAGAGAGCGGATACAGCTGGGCGTGTGTTTTTAACAAGGCTATTACTGGTTATAATGACTGTGCTTAATAGAGAAATCGATATTTTCGACGGGTCGGTTTAGGATAGGTCGAGGGTTCGTTTTCTGATATTTCGACAGGTCGGTTTATGACAGAACGTGGGTTCGTTTTTCCGATATTTTACTCTGGAAGGGGATCCTACGATGATGGGTTACATGACAAATGATAATTCTATGATCAGATGATATTTAGATGTATCGGTTTAGGACAGGTCGAGGATTCGTTTTCCAATATTTTGACAGGTCAGTTTATGACAGAGCGAGGGTTCATTTTTCAGATATTTTACTTTCGAAGGGGATCCTACGATGATGGGTTACAAGACAAATGATAATTCTATGATTAGATGATATTTTGATGGGTCGGTTTAGGACAGGCCGAGGATTCTTTTTCCAATATTTTGACAGGTCAGTTTATGACAGAGCGAGGGTTCGTTTTACAGATATTTTACTAAGATGATGGGTTACATGACAAATGATAATTCTATGACCCCTACTAGGGGTAGGTTTTATTTTAGGGTTGAAATGAGTGGTCCATAGCAAAGCCACCGTCAGCTCGAGTTCAACGACACCTTATTTGTTAAAATCCGACCATGGGTTCGGGAAATATATAAAATCTTACTTGGCTGTGAATGTACAGTCGCGTTCAAAAAAGTGTCTGTGAATGTACAGTTGCGTTCAAAAAAGTTACTAAGTTAGAACTATCACAGCCCCCTACTTGCCGGCAACACAGGACACTTTTTCGAACCATCAACAATATTTTCCAGTTCATACGACCGCAAAACCATCAACACATGCCATTTCCACTTTGCCCAGTCTTCAGGTCCTTCAAGTTTATCCACTTGAACTTTGTAGTCACTGCCGGTTGCCATTTTGAGGTTATCCTTAACTCACAAAAAATACATCACGTGTTCCACAGGCGCTCAGCTTCGGATCCACTCACGAGATAATACCATTTACACGTGGCCTGGGTCCATAACCTGTTAGTTTTAATGTAAATCTTTATTTATCAAGTGAGAAATACAATACAAAATACAAATAATCTTTTGAGATGCTTGTCACATGTCACGCGAACACGCACAGACTTTGCACTGACTCGTCTTTTGTTTTCTTCTTTATTGTACATGTCTATTTCGCCAGGTGGCGCTACTGTGCTATTTTTCTTTCAAATATTAACAGTGTTCAATGTAATTCTGGACAGTATCATAGGTGACGTGACAGTGCGGTTTCGATCAGTGCAATCTCTTTATAGCGGGTTTTCTGTTTTGTGGCAGTGCAATGAAATGGCAGATGAATTAATTTCGGAAAAATCAACTAAGCTTGTAAGGAGCTATTTTAATGACATAGGAAGCGACCTTTCTGATGAATTACAAAACCTGAAATTAATTTACCAAGCTAACTTTGGAAGCAAAATTCTTACGCCTTTGGACTTTCTCAATAAAGTTAAAACTTTAAATTTGGAAACCTTATTTCCTAATCTTAATGTAGAATTAAGAATATTTGTTACCATCCCCGCAACAGTTGCGAGCGCGGGGCGCTCTTTCTCGGTTCTCAATCGCGTAAAAAACGTTTTCCGCTCGATAATGCGCCAAAATAGACTTTCAAGCTTGGGTGTTTTGGCTGTTGAAACGAAACTCGTGAAGTCTACCAATTTGGACGATATCATAGATGTATTTTTTTCAGAAAAAGGCCAGAAAGGGGGTCTTATCCTAAGTTAATATAACTGTATTGTAGGTTTGTTTTGTACACGCACATGTACTGTGAGCCATTAAAGATGTAAGTTTATGGTGAATGTAGTGTTTTAATATTTTATTTCTCACCTCTCAGATCAGTTTGCAAATAAGGTAATCAAAGTTTTAACAATCGATTTTAAAAACAAATGATTTGGATTCTTAGGTTTAAAAAACTTTAGTTATATGAACTGCCTTGTTTTTAAAGTGAATGGGTTACTGTTTATTTGGGAGTGAGAATTATTACAACAAATTGGAGTACTTACATGACTTGACATTTAAACTTTACAAAAATATGGTTTAAAATCGGTAATGCCTTTTATGGATAGTTATAAATATAGGCCTATGTGTATGTATAATACACTAAATACATGGCTGTGATTAGTGAATTTGGCTTACACAAAAATGCATAAATGGCAGGGGCCAAAAATACCCCCAGCACCGGGGCCCGCGGCCGCTCTCTCCGGCCCTGGCTTTAATGGTAATTATGTGGTTAATTTGCGGACATTTGGACGAAAGAGTAGGGCCTATGGCCTATAGGAAGAGGAAAGATCTTTTTAAAAGTACAAGAAAATCTTATGGGAAGAGGTAGCTCCGGCGATGAATTCCCATGGGTAAGATGCTACGCATTTTCTACATGCATCAAATACCAGAGGTAGAATTTTATTGCAGTAATTTACATTTCAGCTCTGATACCGTTAGGCCTATGCCTATTGTGTACAAGCTTCCATGTCGAATAGGTGGTAGAGTCATGGATTACAGTATAGTAGAGCAAGCAGGGTGCATATATAGTACAATTACATTCCGGTACCACTGCAACATTCGTTTTGTCTGTACATATTCTGCTAAGATTGGCCTCCCAGTGATGGTGGTGCTGACTTGACCAGAAGGCAAGGTAGGAACTGAAGGCTAACTTCTGTGGTTGGTGGCACCCTGGTCAATGTCAGTTTTTAGTCCTTTAGGAGATAATATTGAAACTACTTGAGATATGCACAGGTTTCTATTGTATCAGTTAAACACGGGATGAACGGATTAATATACACGAACACATGTTGATTTAGATTGTATTGAACAAGAACACAGGATACAGACAAAAAGCAAAGAATATACATTTGACAAAAGACAAACGATATTTACATGCGAGCGAGATTAGAAAGTACGAGAAATATTCATTCTCTTCAACACTCTCCCTTAATCGAGCAATGCTGTATCATGCTGCACTGAGGACAAACCAATGCCAGTAACACATTTCACATGACCATGAATTGGCAGACCTTTTGTCAATACATCAGCAATAATTTCAGCAGTAGGCATATAGGACAACTTTACTTTGCATTTCTTTAAGATGTCCCTAATGAAATGATAGCGCACATCTATGTGTTTTGTTCTCTGATGAAAACCTTCATTCTCAGCCAACCTCTGAGCACTCTGACTGTCATTACACAACTGAATTGGACCTCCTCTCTTACACAACTCAAAGAAGAAACCTCTAAGGAACAGAGCTTTTTTACATCCTAAAGTCAGACCTATGTATTCTGCTTCAGTGCTAGACAGTGCCACAACTGGCTGTTTCTAACTTTCCCAACTTATTGAGCCTTCTGCATATTTAAATACACAACCACTCACGGATTTCCTGTCAGTTAAATTATTTCCAAAAGAAGCATCAACAAAACCCTTGACATCACATTCTGATTTTTTATACATGATACCAACATCACCGTACCCTTCAAGTGTCTGAACACTCTCTGGACACATGTCCAATGTTCCTTACCATAGCAATTATTGAACTGACTCAAATAAATAGTTACATATGCAATATCTACCCTGGTACAAATGGAAAGGTATAACAAAGCACCAATAGCCTGTTGATAGGGATAGGATTTGTCACAGGATGTGGATTTCTCCAACAACAAACCTGTTTCCATTAGAGTTTTCACATGAGTACAATCTGACATGTTAAAGCTATCCAACACATCTAACAGATAACACTTCTGATCCAATCTAATACATTGTTTGCTTCTTTGAATTCTCATCCCCAGACATTCAGAGACTTGTCCCAAATCTTTGATCTTAAAATGAGAATGCAACACAGACTTCAGTTTCTCCACTTCGACATGATTATTAAAAAATACAAAAAATCATCAACACAGAGGGCAATAACAACAAAAGATAATGAATCTTTACAGTAATATACACATGGTTTACACAGAGACTTCTTATAACCGATTTCAGTAAGAATTGCATGAACCCTCTCATACCAAGTGCGAGATGCTTGCTCCAAGCCATAAACAGCTTTTCGAAGCTTACAAACTTTAGAACTGTCACACTCATAGAATTCTGGGGGGTACATACAAATATCATTTTTAAGAACGCCATTCAAAAAAGCTGTTGAAACATCAAGGTGATGAACTTCCAGATCCATATTTACAGCAAGAGCAAAAAATAATCTCAATGTACTATACCGCACTACAGGTGCAAAAGTTTCCAGATAATCAACTGCGTACCGTTGTGAACAACCTTTAGCCACTAAGCGTGCTTTAAATTTAGACACATTACCTTCAGTACCGGTATTACGTTTCACTTTAAACACCCATTTGCATCTTACAGTATTTGTTCCATCAGGTTTCTGAACTAATGTCCATACATCATTATCATGAAATGACTTGAGTTCTTCCTCCATCGCCTTTTTTCATTGCATGCCATCCTTACCGTTAAGTGCTTCAGACACAGTGGTTGGTTCCACATAACCACCACTTTCAGCAAAATAGACCTCATAATCAGGAAATTGTTTTGGGCGTCTCTCCCTTAAAGGGTACCTCCTACATGCATTTTCTGGAACAACAAACTGGTCAATCTCATCATTTTCATCATCATGAATTACAACAATGTCTTCATTAACCTGAGCAATAACTGGAACATCAATGTTGTCACTAACCTGACCAGCAACTGAAACTTCAATGATTGGCAGGTTCTTATCCTGTCCATTTCTGTTTTCATCATCATTTACAATGTCATGCAACGGACAATACATTAAATCGCTCATTTCAACATTTTTTCAGCACATCTGGTGAATTTATGTTCTGCAAATTTAGCACTGTGCTCTACAAATATATCTTTAGGTTTACTGGGATCAAACAGATGGTAACCTTTCTTTTCCCCATCATACCCAACAAACACGAAACATTTGCTTCTGGGTTCCAATTTGCCAGTACGCACCTGTTTTGGAACATGGGCATAAGCATCGCAACCGAATATTTTCATATTCTCATGACTTACAGCTTTACCAGTCCACAATTCCTCTGGTATAGCATTATCAACTTTACTATGAGGACTCCTGTTCAAAATATACACTGCCGTATTGGCTGCTTCTGCCCACAGTTTTTCAGAACATCCTGCTGTAAACAACATATGTATACCTTACAGTTTTCTGTTGACACAATCCCTTTTTCCTTGAAATATTTGTTCAGGTCAGAATTGACAAATTCCTGACCATTGTCAGATCTAAAAATCTTTGGTGTCTTACCTTTCTGAGTTTCACAATATGCAACAAAATCCTTGACTTTCTCCTTGGTTTCAGATTTTTGTTTCAAAAAATAAACAAAAATCTTCCTGGAAAAATCGTCAATTATTGTCATCATGTATTCAACACCATTGCAGGTCTCAGAGAGCGGCCCACACAGCTCAGAGTGCACCAAGTCCAAAAACCTTTCACTCCCCGAGTGACTTACCTGTGGAAATGACTGCCTTTGCTGCTTCCCGAGAACACATGGTTCACACAATTCCTTTGGTATTTCCTTATATTTAACAACATCAGACATTTGACTTAAGACCTGTAACTTCTGTTGCCCAACGTGGCCCAACCGCTGATGCCACAAATTGTAATCAGAAACATAACCAACAAGGGCAGACGTAGCTTGGTTAACATTCAGATAATATAGACCATTCAAAACTGAACCACTAGCTAGCACGCTACCATTCACTGAGCAATTCTCTGAATCCAAGATTTCACATCCATTTTTGTTAAACACAACAACAGCACCCCTTGACTTACCGACAGCAAGTTAACACTCAGTCCTGGAACATGCACCACGTCTGACAGATTATTAATACTGTCGCTTACATTCAGTGCAATGTCACCAACTCCTTGTACAGACAACTTATCATTAATACCAATTACAATGTTTATATCAGGATCAGCATTGCATTTATAATTTGACATAAGTTTAACATTAGGAGACATGTGAGCACTACAACCAGAATCAATGACGAAACAATTCTTTGGTACGCGAGCAGTTAAAGCACAAAACAGACTTTTATTGGAATTTGGGCACTTCGGTGCACTTGGAACTTTTGTCTTTTGTGGACAAGTGTCTCTTCCGTGACCCTTTTCACCACAAATCCAACACTTCCAACAACTTTTGTCAACCGCTTTTTCACTAGAGCTCTTTGGTTTCTTGACATACCTGACTTCCTTCTTGGTGTTGCTGTACAGGGCTGCCCCATCAGCCGACTTCTCACCATGGATTCGGCGAAAGCTTTCGTCCAACAAGATAGACTTGATGCGGTCCAACTGTAGTTCCTCCGATGTTGAGGTTACGGCCATAACTAAGTTATCGTATTCATCAGGAAGACCTCGAAGTATCATAGCAGCAACAAACTTATCAGCGACAGGCTCATCAACAGCTGCTATCTTCTGTGTAACTGACATAACCTCACCAATATACTTGCCCATGGAATAGAAATCTGATAACTTGTGCGAGCACAGATTTCGCATCAGCGTGATATACCTCCACTTTCCTTTATCTTCAAAAGCCTTTTCAAGGGCATGCCAGGCATCCTTAGCTTTTGCACAGTCTCGAACATGGGGATAATTGTGAACAGCCACCATGAGACATATATCCGCCAGCGCTCTCTCGTCACGCCGATCATGTCCCTCCGACACATTTGTGCCTCGGAAACTGGCCCACAATCCATGCTTTTTGAGATAATTTGACATTCCGAAAGACCAGTTCGAATAATCATCCCGACCACTCAATTTCGGAAACCCATAAGCACAAGGGCTCGAAGCATGTTCACTCATTTTGCCTTCTCACTTTAAAGTTCGCTGAAGAAAATGATCACAGAACACCGTTATGTCTGGGCCCATAACCTATTGAAACTACTTGAGATATGCATGGGTTTCTATTGTATCAGTTAAACACGGGATGAACGGATTAAAATACACGAACACATGTTGACTTTGATTGTATTGAACAAGAACACAGGATACATGATACAGACAAAAGGGATGGAATATACATTTGACGAAAGACAAACGATATTGACATGCGAGCGAGATTAGAAAGTACGAGAAATATTCATTCTCTTCAACAGATAACATTAATTGGGAACTTGAGAGTCAGTTGGGAACTTTTTAACACATCTAATTTTTCTATTAGAAATTTTGGTTTATTGTAGAAAATTGGTGTTCTAAAAATCTTCGACAGTTGCAAAGTCTGCTTAATTTTAGAGGGTGGTGTTTTGAAGAAATCATTTTATCATCCTTAGGTATGGTCACAGCAAATTGTATTTGGCCCATGGGTGCTCATATCAGCGGCGGCTCGTGGGGTGTAAGTTCAGTGCAGCCCAACACACGCTCGTGTGCAGTAAACGTATACATTTTGAATAGCTGTGTTGGGTCATCTAGCTAGGATGAGATCTGGTATGTCAAAAGTGGTTGGGGTTGATTGCTTGATAATTTTTTTAATCCTCCTCCTTCCATTTAGAAAACGGTGTTTCTCCAAAATACAAACTAAATCTACGGACGGTTCCATGTTAAATCACGCCTTGAAGGGAACACTATTATTTCACACTATAAGAAAAGGTTTAAATACTATATACCTAAAGAACGACCTCTCACTCTACATACTCGTACTTATACTTATAACATAACTGAATTTCAAACGCACTTCCTCTCCAAACAAACACCCATAATTATGTTATGATTAAACACAGTAACTATAAAAACGCCAAGAGCTCACTCTTTTAGCTGTGCTACTGTATGCTCTTCAAAAGCGCTTATTCTATTTACACCTCACTCACAATTAATGTGCCACACGGCCACGAATCACAATTTAACAGCACAATTTTTACTATAAAAGAATACTTCGTACACCACACGTTGAAATTTATGACAAGCTTTTTGTTACAGCTGTTGGAACAGTAGCCACAACTCGCGCGACAAAATATACTAGTAAATATGTCTTTGCGTGATTGTGTTTTAGCGTGATTGAGATACCGTACTAACACTTGTTTATTAATTTTAAGGTTCGTATTCGTGAATATCAAAATGTGTACGAACAATGGGAGAAAGTGGCTGTGCTCGAAATTAGGCCTAAAAACTGATGAATGCCTCAACACCAAAAAGAACTTAAAAATCAATTTGGTGTAAGTACCGTGATTAGTTCGGCATCATTATGATAGTTCCCAAGATGTTCCTTCTTTGGTATAACGCGGACATTCAGACACCTGTAATCAAGTTAATCAGTATTTCAGCGTATTATTATTGCGGTTTATCGCGTCTTTCTTACAAAACTAGCCTTTCATAGGTGCTCTCATATTTCTATTTAAATTCACTTTTAAAACGATAACGCAGCTTATTTGTGCCAAGTACAGTGATGTATAGAGTGTATTCTGCCTATCCAAGAAAAAATCTTGACTTGTCATTGAAGTTTTATGTCACTAAAATCCAAGACTTGTTGGAGTGGTTTACGGCTTCAAAAGCATAGAAACAGCCATTTTCTTGCAACCCAAATTGGGCGCGCCGTTTGGCTTCAGCAGCTTGCACTAGGCAGCACAGCGAAGGCATCTCCTTCCGTTCTTTCTTCCATGTCGAGGAACGAAGAGCCCGGGTTATATATTCGGGTGAATTCGGATAATATCGTCACAACTCGTGCGAAGCAGCCAATCATTCATGTTGCTCCAAGGACTGCACCAAGTGGAATGCTTCAGTATACATACTGCAGGCGGTTTGGCGCGTTGTCATGGCAACCGTTCAGTTATACGTCACAAGTCAGCCCGTATTGCAGTGAACATTGGGAGAGCCGCACTCACGGTCAGATCGCAAGTCGCAATCGTGAAGGAAGCAGACTGCGGGGCTTGCTTAATTACTAATAAGTATGAGCGCTACGCCGGTTGTGTAATCACAACATATAAAGCGCATTCTTCGTTCTTTTTAACGAATACGATAGGTTTTAAAGAGAAAATATAGGGATTCAGAAAATGATAGACAATTGTTTTGAGAAATGTTAGTGCAGCCGGGCTGTACCTGATGCACCTGAAAAGCCACTACTGGCTCATATATACATTTTTTTTAATCACTTCAAACTTACACGATGGTAGTTACATGTACAGTACATGCACTGGCGATGTTGCAGTGGTCAGCTGCCTTTCCACTGCTTTGAACTATATGCAACCGAAGGCACCTACCATCATCAAGATATGTACTATCGCAATATTAAGACCATCCTACATAATGGTGGGAGGAACCACTCGGTAACGCTGAATGAGAGCTCATCATACACCAACATTTTCTTAAGTACCATTGAAATTAGCCAATATACCTTTTCTAATAGTGGAAAATAAATCAGGAAATGATGTGATAAGAGATGATTACTCCTCTGCTGTCCATAACCCACCCACCATCCCCTTTCTAAATCATGACTAATATAGAAAAATTCCAACTGTCTTTCATTATATGAGTGAATTATCGTCAAATGCAGTATTGCCATCCCCACGAATACGGTACTACTGTGAATATAGGCGGTACCGTACTCTAATCCATCCGCCGCTACTGAGTAACGTCCACCACGTGCGTACCGGTATTTGAGGTGTGTAAAGATTGGCTGTTGTGTTAATAATGTGGGTAATACGGTATTTCACTGTAATTGTTTTTTGTAATAGTAAAATTTGTTAAATCCAGACCGATGGGTTTTGCCTGGACCAATAATTATCAGGTAGCGCGGCCCGCCACGTTAGCCGTATATACACTTTTGATTTTTGTCACGTATAGTAGGGTACTCGCGCATCAATAATCTTTATCCAGACCAGACCTATGTGGTATATTTTGTATCTCACATGTTGGTAACAGTAGTGACATCAGTATGTGCAAGTCTTGGTACCAGTTGAAGAGACCTCATCCGCCTGCTGTCGTTGAATTATCAAGAAATAAAAACACATATTTACGTAATTTAGAACATATTCCCGGTGCAGTAGTGATCATGGTTAGTAATTTGCATTGGGAATATCACCCAGAAGATGAAATATTAATTCTGAATGAGATCAGAACGTGGCTTTTACACTTGAATCAGACGTCATTGTGGCTTTCATCTTCTAGGGTGCATTACCAATTCATATTAGTAACCCTGGTCACTACTGCACATGAAATATATGCTAACCTACATAAATATGTGTTTTTATTTATTGCTCTTTAAACAACGGCAGCCATGTTCCGACTGCACATGAATCTCGTTGAGTCAACAAGGCGTACACATTATTGCAACATGTAGGATACAAACTACACCACACTAATTAAAGATTAGGTACATGACAACCCCACTGTGCGTGCAGGAGTGTATGCATGGTTAACGCCCGCCCGCAGGCTAAAACCATTGTCAGAACCCATTGGATTGGACTAAACAAAGGTTAGAATGGTCGGGTTGAAGTGCGGCAAGCGGGGCAATGTTGATGACTGCTATATTATGAGTTCCAAACTTATGCTCCCCATGGAAGGTACCTGTATACAAAGCAATAAATTCATTATGGATTTGGTGTTGGAGCCTACCAATCAAAAGGATTTCATTTAAAAAGTTTCTTTGAATGTGCTGGTGATCCTAGCAGTAATTCCTAGTTGCCGTTCCACCTGTTGCCATTGAGAGAAAAAGGGTAGTTTTGGCTCAGCTCACCCATGCTAGACCAATTTTTATTTCTATTACATGCATGACAACGTACAGTTTTCTTGTCAGGGACATCATTGCACCATCACCGACACTCCCTATGGTCTAAAAAGCAGCTGTGTACGGTATAGAAGTGCTTCGACTAAAATACTTGTAAACTTATACCCATACTCCTAATTTCTAATTTGTTCCTCTAGGGCAAAAAAGAATTGTCCATTTTGAGGTACCTTTTGTATGGGCAGTCCACTTCTTTTTAATTACGTGTTCCTTTCTTATTTAGGCACCTGATGGGGATGTAAATTCTGGAATATGGAGGTCACGTTTACAAAAATCCGGGATTCCGGTCGCTCAACATATTCTGATTCAGTCCAGTAAGAGATTTACATGTTGTTGGAAGCAATTCTTTCCAACGATGAGACATTCAAACCTCGACTGACCTTAACGACAAAGTTGAGGGAGATCGCCTCACCAGTGGAAGCAGCCTGTGCATCCACATCCACACAATCTGCCCCAGCAACTCTTCAAGTTCGAAGTCCCCAGGGGGCAAGGAGCGATCTAAGAAGCAGACCAAGGACAGCAAAGATGGAGCTACATAGACAAGTCCTTGCTGGCACTGGGGCTTAGAAGTTGAAGTTGTGCTGCCTACGGCAGGAAGTTTAAAGGGAATGAACTCTCCCAACAATGCAACAAATATTTTCATAAGAGGAATGATTTGATGGGAAAAATTAGTTTAATTTGTGAAGAAAAAGAAGTGTTGGTTTAGCCGTAAATTGTACAAACTACGTATGTTTTCTATTTGTAGCAATGCCATTTGCAATATTTATTTAGGGTAATTAGGTTTAGTGTTTGGTTAAGCAACTTCGCCTCTGGGTTGTACTTTATTGCTTCCGCCTCCTGGTCACAAGTCCACATGAAGGAGGAGGTCCTTTATAAATAAACTTGTTCACCTCGTGTTACATTGACTAGTGTTCTCGGCTGTCGCCCCCAAATTCGATCAGAGTCGAACTAAAATGTTATTTCAGTGTTGTTGAAGTTGTATAATAGAGCCAAGATGAACTCGCATCTTTTCTCTTGGGATGTGTGAGTACTCGTGAATTGCATACTGTCTCATTTATATTTAAATTTATAAAACGTTTTCCTCTTCTAATAGTGTTTTTTAATGTCTGTTGCATTAAGTGTCTGTAAAATGGTGGTGGAATGGGACCAAGGTCAAAAAAGAGGAAAAATAGCAATTAATTTTGAATAAATTAAGTTAATAAATGGTTTAAAAAATGTGTTCATTTCAATTCTTTTTCTGGACACCCTATCGTATACCCTAATTACAAAATGTGGATAAACGAATGGATAGATTCACAGGTAAGAGCACAATTCAATACAAATAGCTGGCATTGAATATTACTGTAGTAAATATTTTCTGTCTATCTGTGAGCCAACATAGGGAAACCATTCCAAATGTTCAATCTTATTTTGAATCCGTATCATTAAGGCCATGTATATTTCTCTTGCATTCCAATATTACAGTATTCTATGGTGAGTATCGCCTTACCCTCAAGTTTTATAATATTAAAAGAATCTATTTTCAGTCAGTCAACACAGCAATGTGGCCAATTAAATTCTTTCCAGTTAGTGTGACAAATTATTCGGGCACATACTGTGTTAAGCGACTGAAAATTGATTCTTTCTTACATAACAAAGGCGACACTAAATAATTATTTTCTTAAACTTGGTCGAGTCTTAGTTGACTGAATAGAGAACGTCTCCCCTAGCTGTGAAAACTTCATTTTAAATTTTCATTAACAGAAAGCTTTTCAGTCAGTCAACATGATTCTGTCCAATTAGTTTGGGAGAGGAGCAACAATTAATATTTTATCACCCAAACCTTAAAGAAATAGTTATTGTTGTTTTAAGGGGCGGAACTATGAGGTCATCTGCCTCCATAAAGAAATATTAGAAGAATTAAGTTGTTTATTACTTGACACCTTTTTTGAAAAGAGTTTTTGTATAGGTATACATTTTTAATCGCATCTGATATGGTACCTTATTGAAATATACGGGGGAATTAAATAACTGAAGGGCTTGGGGCAACATAGTGATACCCCTCATTTTATTAATTTTAAGCTAAAGCAAAAATAGAGATAGAACAGTCATTAAGACACCCGAAGGGGAAATAGTTCACAGTTTCCATCGACTACAGAAAGGCTTTCGATCTCGTGAGCAGAGAATAACTGCTAAAGAAACTGGCACATATGATTGGAAACGAACACTGCATCACTGTTCTATTATGGAACATACTGACCTTCTACGTAGTTAACATAATCGATTGTATATCAGTCTCAAAAGACATAGTACAGACAAACGGAGTCATGCAAGGGGACCCAATCAGCCCCATTCTTTTCAACATATTGACATCTGACATAATACAAATAATGAAACACAACAAAGAAACTTCACGCAGATGACATGGTTTTAGGCTCAACCAGCCTAACGAGTCTTCAACAGACTGTCAACAACCTTGAGACAGGGGGGGAAGAAAACTCCTTGCAAATAAATGAGAACAAGGCAATGCAAGTAACCTTCAGAAAAGGCGGAGGAGTAGCAGAAAATGAAAGAATAAAATTCAAAGGCAGACACCTTGAAGTGGTACACGCATATAAATACTTAGGTATCACACTTCAGACGACAGGTAGATCATTCAGAATCCATATGAAAGAAAAAGCGACAGCGGCTATTCAATACAATACAATACAAAACTCTTTATTTCCAGAACCTGCATCATACAGAATTGGATACGTCACACAACATACTCACAATTAAATTTACACATTTACAACTTTTTTTACATAATTAAACAGTTACATGTTTCTTTAAAATTCAATTAAAGAAGACAACACTTTCTGGGCTAGGTATATCTGGAGAGACTTTCTGAACCCAGTTCCAGTCAAAGATTTTAAGTGGTTTGGAAGCTTATTGTGGTATATAGCTCCTTTTTTGAAAGGATCCTTCTCTGCATATTGTTTATTTACCCTCTTTTGAAAATAGTCATTCTGCCCTCTGGTTTCATGATTGTGGACATTGTTGATTGTGACAACTTTATGTTGATTTTCCCTTACAAGCAAGATAACTTTGAAAATATACAATGAAAATATTGTTAAAATATTATGTTTCTTAAATGCAACTCTGCATGATTCTCTCGATTTCAACCCAAACAAGTATCGTATTACTCGTTTCTGCAGTTTAAATATTCTCTCCATATTCATATTTGCTGCCCCACCCCATATCTCAATACCGTATGATATCTGTGAATGTATTAATCCATAGTAGACTGTTAATTGATATTCGCTGCTTAAGTATATTGAAATTCTCTTTAAAAAGAAGGAATTTTTGTTAATTTTTTTACAGATTTCATTTATATGCTCTTCCCATGATAATTTATGATCTATTGTAATACCCAAAAATTTTGCTGAGGCTACCTGTTGAATAGCATCAGATCCACAGTAAAGATTTCGATCTACTTCTAACTTAGTTCCCTTATGCTTGTTAAATATTACACAGTTGGTTTTTGAAGGGTTTGCACTTAACATTATCTCATTAAAATATTGAGTGACAAGATCAATACTATTTTGAGTTTCTTGAAGGGTAATTGTTTTATTAGAGTTCCAGTTCAAAATTGAGGTATCGTCTGCATACGAAACAATCAAACTATTTTTTGACTGTGGTACATCATTTACATAGAGAATAAAACGGAGGGGACCAAGTATTGAACCTTGAAGTTCACCATAGAGACACCTACGGAATAAAGGATCTCCACAAACTCTCACCAGAATCAGCAATGAAAATATTCCACGCAGCCATAAGCCCGATAATAACATATGGGATTGAACTAGTCTGGGAAGCGCTATCACTAGTAGATTTAAGAACCATAGAGAAAGTCAAAGCAAGATACCTGAAGAGAGCTCTATGTCTCCCGATGAACACACAATCAAGATTGGTATACGTACTTACAAAGGAAACATATCACATCGAGGACATAAGACATAGGCATTTATTACCATCCACACGACAAAGTACGGAGATTCTGAAGCAAAGAAGAAGGAAGTGCGAAAAATATGGCCGGAATTCTACACAACTGACGCCATGATGGAGAGGAAATGGACGGAACCAAACCAGGAGCTACGACATGTGCTAACAAGAATGGCCGTACATGGGTTCCACCACAAACTCTGTGCAACGGCACGCTACCATGAAGTAAAAGAAGACTGCAAGTGTACACTATGTGGTGAGAGCTGTGAACGTTATCACATAGAAATGTGCAAGAAGAGAACTAAAACAGTGACTGAATATCGCAAAGAAACCTAATGACAATATCTTGACAGTAAAATTATTTTGGTATTATTGCATAATTATGAATGTAATGTACGGTATATTTAGGAATGTAACAATTGCTATTTGGCTGCAATACATTTTCATTAAAAATAGCTTGCCAATAGCCTTGCAATACAATTATTTACATACAGTGCTGTGTTTTACCACTATGGGCTACAGTAATATGAACAAACTAGTTGCATTGGATTTGATGGAATTAATAGCCTACATGTTAATTTTGTGGGTTATGTTGCCCCAAACAATTGGCTTGTTTGATAGGGTATTTCATGATAATTGTTGTTTTAAAGGGTGGAACAGCGAGGTCATCTGCCTTGCGTAACACATACTTTATTTCTTTACAAATTTAGGCGATGTTTAAATAAGAAAAAAGGAAGGAAGCTTGTAGTTTAACGTGACCGTTAATCTCGAGATCATGAGCCACGGGACCTCCTTTTACGTGGAATCCGAACCACAGGGCATAGCATTTCACTTCGAAAATATTAATAAGACTAATTAAAGGAGTGGACTAGCCTACAATAAAATTGAATTTCAAAAGGAGAGTTATTCTTATCTTCAGGATGTCTACCCCTTATTATTCCCGTTTTCAACAGGGTCGGGGATGAAATACGATGAAAGTCTATGTGGCGGGTGGTTTATACCACCGGATGGCCTTCTTGACACCAACCTCGTGAGAACTGAAATTAATGAAACTTGACTAGGAGATAGAAGATAGAGGTCGTGGCCTATTAGAAGGTACTGTCCCGGTATTTGCCTGGACCTGAAGATTGGAAACCACTGACAACCATTTACATGACGGCCGACGGTGGTATTTGAACTCACGTCTCCCGAGTCCGCAGATAGCTTGGCTCCACGGCCTAGCGCTGCGCATTAACAAGGGTGTCTACAACTCAGTTGCTTACAAGTTATTATTTTCTATGTATTTATCCTAGATCATAGACCAATAAGTATGGTAGCTTCGATGGAACTCTGTGCATTGCTCAAAGTTCCCGCGTCAGCTTGTAGCAAAGCGTTCTGGTGGGCTCACGCTTGCTAGCCTATCAACAAGCCAGCAGCCACTTAGCAGGTTAGCAGATATCTGAGCCCGCTGAACTCGCCCAGTGACACATCGAGACACATACAGCTGACTCAAGTAACCGCGATAATAGCGCTTGCCTCTCAGCTAGCCATTTCTCGATTCACGAGTTAAGTTTCGCCCGCTCTTAATAGAGCCACTGTACTCGAATGTGCATCGCCGCGCTATCCTACGCTGTCTGTTGTAACTACTTGCGCCGAGAAATATGTTGGTGTAAAATTTTACATCTCTATCTCTTTGTGCGTGACGTCCATGAGTTGATGTAATTTGAAGACACATTCGCTGCTCGGTTCCCGTAGCGAGCGGTCGTGAGTGCTGTCTCGTGCGACTCTGTGTGGTTGGAAGTTTTTGTGTTCACCCACGTGGGTACTATTCGTGAGTGATCTAATCATAGTGTTTTCTTTTGTGTTATATTATCCTTTTGGGTAAGTGTTTTCGTAACTGATACAATCTTTTGAGCCCCATGTCCCTTCACGGGTATGGGGTCAAGGACAAACCTCCGGAGTTTGCCCCTCCTGATCCTGTCAGTCAAATAGAACCAATCCTGGTAGAAACTGTTCCTATGGAAACTACACTCATCTTAAATGATAGTGATATCACCCCGACCATTGCTGGTCCGACAACCACTCAGGTGGTTTCACAGCCAACGCCACCTCTTACTACTCCGAAATTGGTTCCTCAACACACATACGGCGATCGCCACTCTGGCCCATACAACGTCTTTATCGAATCAACTAACCCGAAACAAATCGGTAATGCTCACCCAATGGTATTAGGACGTCTGTTCTATCAACATAAGGTCCCGGACATTGTCGCCATAAAACGCAAGGGCCGGAATCGCGTTGAAATCCAGTTTCGAACACGCAATGCAGCAAATTCCTCGCTCAAGCACCCACTTCTCACGGAGCGTTCCCTCCGTGCATTTGTACCATCCTCAAACGTTCATCGTGTGGGCGTCATTCGTGGCGTCGACACCATACTCACACAGGACGAAATCCTAGAATTCATTCAGTCACCTGTTCCTGTGGTTGCAGCGCAACGATTGAATCGGAAAAATATGTTGAGGGGGTTCCGGAATATATTCCTACCGGCACAGTGAAAATTACCTTTGATTCACAAACTCTCCCTACGAATGTATCCCTTTTTAGTGTTTATTTGGAGGTCCAAGCCTTCATTTTCTCCCCTATTCTATGTCGTCGCTGTCAGCGATATGGCCACGGAAACGAGAATTGTCGTTCTCGCGAACCCCGCCGTGCTACCTGTTCCTTAAACCATAACACGGTTGACTGTACACAGATCATGCGTAAGTGCGTTAATTGTGGTGAAAACCACGCTGCCGGTTCCCCTCACTGCTCTGTACATCAACAATAACTAGAAATTAAGAAGCAGATGTGTTTGCAAAATAAATCCTATTTTGAGATTTCAAATGCGTCAAATGCGCCCCCTGTCTTCAACCCATTATTGGTGCCCCAACAATTTCCCGCTTTACCCCCCTCTCAATCTCCCCCGATTGAACTCGCCCGTAAAAGAAAATTCACTCGAGTGATCCCTAGCACCACCAAACCTACACCACAATTAGGGTACGACCGTGCTGCGTACCTCAATAACCTGCGACCGACCCCATTTCCTTCCTCCTCACTTTTTACTTCTACACCCCTTCCGTTTTCTTCACAGCCTCAACCATCCACCTCCCACGACACCTCGGTGCGTGGTACTTCCTCCGCCCCCACTCCTGGTTTTACCAGTGCGCATAACCCTTCTGCGGAAATTACCCACGATTTCGCCCAATTGTTGTAGTTATTAGGCCCCAATACTCAATGGGTTTATTTGCTTCAGGGATTGCGTGACAAGGTCCTTCCTTTAGTTCATCGTCCTTCCACTGACCCGCCTTGTTAAATGCGGTTATTACAAAGGAATTGTCGGAGTGTGAATAACAAACGGCATGTGGTACTATCTCTCTTAATTTTTTTTCCAACCTGAACTACTTTTACATCAAGAAACGTGGATAAAACCACATTATAACTTCAGCATTCCGGGATATAACACCGAACGATCAGATGGCGCTGGTTTCGGAGGCATTCTTATCCTTATCCGCAATACCATCCCCTACACCCGTCTTCTCTTATTCAATCCCCTTCCTTCTACGTTTCTTATTGCTATTCGTCTCGATGCTCTTACAATCCTCAATTTCCACTGTCCTCCTGGCGTACATGGCACTCGATCCCAATGGCAAACTTTCTTTCAACAGTTTTCTCCTCTTTTTCGCTTCCTTCTTGGGGGTGATTTTAACGCCCATCACCTCTCTTGGGGTAGTGACACAATTAACGACAAGGGTCGCCACGTTCTTCATGCCACCGCTATGTTTCACTTTTCTATTTTAAATGATGGCTCCCCGACTAGAATTTCCATTCCCAATCGCAATAAAAGTGCTGTAGACCTTTCGATAGTCACTGCTGACTTATGCCCGTCCTCTACTTGGTATACTCTATCTGATACTCACATGAGCGATCATTTTCCCATTATAATCGACGTTACTCGCGGCATTCTTCCCCACCCCACTCGTTCTCCTCCCTCTCAGTCACGCGTGCTTAGTAATTTTAATGCTGCATTTTTTCAAACATGGCTTTCTGATCATTCTCTGGATACCCATTCTTCCCCTTCCGTCGATCACCAACGGTTGATTCATCTTATCACCACATATCTAGATACTTACCACCCTATCACTGAGCGCTTTTCAAACAGTGGACCACGTCATTTTCAGATTAAATGGTGGGATAATGAATGTACAGCCTGGGTGAAACGCCGGAAATGCTGTTTAAGAGACCTTCGTCGCAACAATACTTATGACGCGTACGTCAAATATAAAAACTTACTAGCCAGGATCCAACGTGGATTCAATTTGAAACGTCGTGCAGCCTGGAAAAAATTCACGGAAACCCTCTCCCGTCAAAGATCCTCCTCGTTCATTTGGCAGTCAATTAATTCTATCAACCGTACTCGATCTCGACAAGCTCCCCCTCCTACTTCTCCCGCTGTTTACCTTCAGTTATTATCAACGCTCACTCCCGCTTCTGTTCCGCCTGATATTCCAATTCCTATCGCCCCTGTCAACCCTCATTTTCAAACCCTCATTTCACCATTTCAACTTTCTGAGATTGACCGTGCACTCCATCCAAAAAAATCCTCCTCTCCTGGTCCCGATGCAATAACGTACCAGATGCTCCGCTTGTTTCCTCCCCCTGCTCAAAGGGTGTTACTTGCATTCTTCAATTCTATTTTATGCGGCTCTCCCGTACCTACGTCCTGGAAAATCTATCACTTAATCCCAATCCTAAAACCTGGGAAAATTCCTTCTGATCCGTTAAGTTACAGAGGAATAGTTTTAGGTTCTTGTCTTCGAAAATTATTCCAAAAACTCTTACTAAATTGTTTAACATGGTGTATGGAATACTATTTCCAACTTCCTAAATATCAGTTTGCTTTTCGGCGAGGAAAAAGTACGGTGGATGCTCTTAACCTATTTATAACTGATCTCGTTCTCGCTCGCAGTCGAAAACAATCTACGATCTCAGTGTTTTTAGACATCCAAGGTGCTTATGAAAATGTTCATCTTCCACAACTCTTCTCTAAATTACATTCTTTCAACTTCCCCAGATATATTCGTTCCATTCTGCTCCAATTACTCACGAACCTTCAAATCATGTTGAAATACCATGATCCGACCTCTTTGATTCGACATACTTCTCAAGGATTGCCCCAGGGAGATGTCATGAGCGGGTTTCTATACCTTATTTACACCGCCGATCTTGAATTTTAATTTCTCCTCATGCCCGCCTTATTCAATTTGCTTCTCTATAAAACTGCTAACACAGTAGACGAATGTATTATATTTATTCAAGATGCCTTATTACTCCTGCATAACTGGTTCTCACAACATGGCTTTCAAACCTCTTCACGGAAAAATGCCGCTATGTTCTTTACCTCTATCCGCCGCCCACCCCCTCCACAAGTATATATTGGCCCTCATGCCTTACCTTTTCGCACTCCCTTTAAATATCTAGGGCTTCACATTGATAGTAAATTAAACTGGAATGCCCACTTCGCTTTACAAATCCTGCTTCATCCGCGAATGAACATCCTTCACTCGCTTACTCGCCGTCATTGGGGCGCTGACCCTACTGTCCTCATCCATGTTTATCAAAATATCATTCGCTATGTCTAAGAACATGGGAGCCATTTCTTTGACTTAGCCCCTACCCGGTCGTTGCAAAAACTTGATACTCTACAATTCCAAGCTTTACGCATAATTACTGGAGGTTTATCTTCTTCCCTCACCAACGCCTTATTGGTCGAGACAGGCGAATACCCACGTCATGTGCGTAGAACCTTTCTCTATAGCAAATATATTTTAAAAAATGTATCCTTATATAACCATCCTTTACTTCCCAAACTTCAACTTATGAGTGAATACCGTAACCAAAACCGGGTTTATTCTGTCCGCTCCCCTTCGTTGCTCCTTGCTTATCAATTTCTTCTTCCCCTTAAACCGAATATCTTACAAACCCGCACTCATTTGTTACACAGCGGCAACTATCCTGTTCAATTTTTCACCCCCTCCGTTTTCTGAATGTTTTTCAATCCTTACCACCTCCTGTTCGTAATCTCCCTCATCTCTGTCACAAGAAGCTCCAAGCTTTTCTTAATCACTTCCATAGTCATATTCCCTTTTATACTGACGGTTGTAAACGATCTCAAGCCCCCTTTACAGGCACATCCGTCTACGCCCCTGCTCTTGATCAAACTTTAACATTCTCCTTACCGTGCGATATTTTGATTTTCGCCGCAGAAGGCTTTGCTGTTCGCCATGCCTTACAGGTAATTAAACAATTATCCATCAAACAAGCTATAATCCTATCTGATGCTCACAGTGTCTTGTCCGCCCTCCTTTCTCCCTATTTATCCCAAAACTGGTATATTCATTCCATTCAAATATTATCTTACGAATTATCCCAAGCCAATTTTGACATCCTCTTTGTATGGATTCCTGGCCACGCTTCGCTTCCTGGTAATGAAACAGCTGATGCTCTCGCCAAATCCGCGACCCTCGGCCAAGGCACATGTTATAATATTTCTGTACCGTCGAGTGACTTGCTTTTCAAATCCAAACAACACTTCCAACAATCATTGCAAACCATTTGGGATACATCCTCTCGATTCAAGGGTACCTTTTATTACAGACTTCAGCCCCATATCCCGCCCACACCTTGGTTTTCCTCCTGTACTTACACACGTCGTCATATAACTACCATAATCCTTCTCCGATTGAATCACTCCCTCACCCCGGATAGGTTGTTTAAATTTAAACTTCGTGCCACCGACCGATTCGACTGTGGGCAAGCTATCGGTACCATCCAACATCTTTTATTCCAATGTATTCTCTTCGAACGTCCTCGCTTAAACTTCCTTCGTGAATTGCTCCACCTTGGATTTGTACAGCCCTTGAATATTACATGTTTGCTCCACACTCCGACAATTCCCCTTGTCCGTGCGATCGTCTCTTTTTTAGACGCCTGCCACCTTCACTTATAACGTTGTAAATGGTTCCCTTATCTGTTGACCCGGTGTTACCCAGTTGTAGTACATAAGTCGCCTTGGTGCGTCACTAGGCGTGAAGATATTGCACCTTGTGTTTTATTCCTCCCTTTTCACCTATATCTGCAAATATTATTATTTATTTTTATCCCTTTTATTTTTTACGTTTTTCACTAATATTGGCAACTCCAGCTATCTGACATGACATCTAGCGGTAAAAGTGAGAAACTTGCCAAGTAGGGTACATTTGTCACGTGGTGACTGTTTATATATAGTTTCTTGTATTGGTAAGCAGATCGTGGTATATTCTTCGTGTGTTTATACATAAGTATTAAGTTTAACTCGTTGATAGAGTGCAAAATGAGTAAGAGCAAAGTATATTGCTCAGTTTACGGCTGTAAGTCGATGTACAAGAGGGCTGCGGATATAAGTTTTCATCACTTTCTAAAAGATGCAAATAGCAATAGCCGAAAGGTGACGATACCAAATAAATACAGTCAACAGGAGCGGGTTGGACCACTCACCACTACACACACAGACGACAGGACGGGTTGTTCACTGTTATGCCGATCCAAGCACAGTCTCGCCAAGCCAAGCCTACACCAGCCGAGGACAGCCAAGCTTCGTCAGTCAGGTATCCTTCCCCGATCCCTAGTTCATTTTCAATAACCCTACCAACCGCCATCACCACGCTCTGCGATATCCGAGTCATTTCCCTACGAGTCATATAGGCCTAATTTGACTTCGCAGGGTAAATATCTACTCTGCAAGAACCTGCTACCAGTCCGATATTCAACACCAAACCTACCTGCTAACCATCCAAATCAAGCAATTCCTGTCTCCCCCGAGGTTTAATACAAGTTAAACTCACCCCTTCGCCCTACCAAGCAGCAAATAATTTCTAAAGTCTATGGTACAGTGAGCAAACTCAAATATACGGTAGCTTTAAAACGTAACAGCGCTATGACTCGAACTGCTCAAAAACAAATACCAGCAGACAACCGATGCTTGATAATATGCAATTGACACATAAAATCAAGTGGAACACACAAATTAGATCACGTGTATCGCACAGTTATACATATATATACAGTTAAAAATAACACTGTCATTATTTTAGGGACCACATTTACTGATTATAACCGAAAAATAAAAAGTGTTCCATACCAAACGCGTGTTATTGAGTATTTTTACCCTACTTATCCAGACCGACCGCAGCGCCCCAAGTGTTAGTTTGAGTTGCCAATTACATTCCCATGGTTCTGTATCATACGTGAGTTTACTTTCAATTCTACTTCCAACCACTTCGCGAGGTTCTCTTTCACAAATAGTATTCATCCCCAGTATCGTGTGACCTTCCGAGTGTGACAGTTGACGTATACCTGCTCCGTAGAAATACTTGTTGGTGAGAGTATCCAATAGTTTTTGTGTGTCCTACCATTTTGATTCTTTAGTGTGTGTGTTTCCTTCCTGTGTGGGTAAGTAACATACCAGTCTTCTGCCGACAACATGGGCGATAATAGTGCAGGGGGCGAGGATACACGTCCTCCAGAGGAAGGAATGGAATATGTTACTACTAAAGTAATTGATCTCACGGCACCTGTCCTTAATGCAACCCCCACGATTTCCTCGCATGATACACGACCTACACAACCAGTCTCTATAGCTCCCTTCATGGCACCTACTGTGAATGAGTCACCCAGAACGTATTATGAGAACCATACTGGCCCATGTTATGTCATGGTGGAATCCTCTGATCCCACCAATCGGATCGGTTATTTACATCCGATGGGCCTCGGTAAACGTTTCTATGAACGTAAGATTGTTGGAATACAAGATATACACCGCAAAGGTAGGAATATAATTCAGGTCACCTTTAGAACCTCCCGAGATGCAAATAATTTTCTTCAGCACCCTCTCCTCACGGAATAAGCTTAAAGGCGTTTATTCCCTCAGTTAATATACATAGAGTGGGTCTGATCCACGGGGTTGATACTTCTTTTTCGTCTGATGAAATATTACAATATTTGAAGTATCCTTGCCCCATTGTAAAAATTCAACGCATGAACAGAAGAAAAATCACGGACGGGAAGGTCGACTTATTACCAACAGGTACGGTGAAGATCGTCTTTGAAACTCAAACTTTGCCCGCATATGTTTCTATCTTTCATGTGATGTTTGAATTTCAGGTTTTCATATTTCGCCCTATTATTTGCAATCGATGCCAAAGATATGGGTACACTGGACAGAATTGTAGAGCTCGAGCACTGAGATGTGGGCGTTGCTCCCAGGGACATGAAACAACTCAATGTACTCAGGTTTTGGTGCGCTGTGCACATTGCGATGAAAATCATATGAGTGGCTCACCGCGGTGTACCACGTAAAACAAATTGAAATTAAAACTAGGATGTGCACTGAAAACAAAACGTATCAAGAAATTCTCAATTCCATATCAGGACATTCGTTTCAACCCCCTTCAGTCCCGCAGCATTTTCCTCCCCTTACACAGCTAGCCTCTTCTACACCGAATTCTGTACCAAAGAAACGTAAGTTTACCACGATCGTCACGAGTCCTCCTAAGGTCATTTCCCCGTTGGGGTATGACCGACATGCATATTTGTCTATTATCCGAGGGGACAAAGCCTCGGGCTCTGTGCCCCCGTCTTCTTCCTTGACACCGTCCCAGGTGGGGCCACCCCCCACTCCCTCACTTTCAGTGACTCCCGCCAAGGGTGTGCCTCAAGATATCACAGAGGATGTCATGCATTTGATGGAACTATTGGGTAGTGTACCCTCATTCTCATGACTGGAATGCCTTTATGGGAAGGTAATATGTAAACACTTGTGAACATGAAGAGCGATACAGAATCATATGTTTCGCGACCCACAAGTTGACTTTGGATAGCGGTCAGACCGAGAGAAGCGGGGCGCATGCGTTGCCAGTACTGATGTTACAGCTGATTGGTCAGTGGTATTGATTATTTTATCGACCAACAACAAGAGATAAATTATGCCCATAAGACGGGAATAAAAGTTTTTTACACGTTCTGGTGTATTTTGACATGTCTGCAATTATAACAGGTGATGGATCATCAATTACTTTCAAATAATTGAAATCTCAGAAACACGGAAGTACGAATTTTGAGCACTCGTAGCGCGACGGTCGGTGCCATCGCAGACGCGAGCTTGCCTGCCCAACGGAGAGATTAGATTGGATTGTATCACGCACGAATACACATGTAGAGAGTTACACCTGTGATCGGCGGGCAAGATCACGTGAATCGTGAGTGAAAGTTCGTTTTGAGTAGATTGTACTACCACTGTACAGCAGGGAGATTCTTAGTGTCGAAGAGGACTCCAGTTTCAGTACCGCCTAGGCTATTGCGAACGAAATGGAAATGCAGTTTGTCTCGCTAGATAACTGTTCATTATGGGCAAGCCTTATATTGTTCTTGAAAAGGGTATACTTGCTTTTACAAGCATATGGACATGATGTTCATTCAGTTGCAATTCATCGCATTGGAACTGGCTGTATCGATACACACATCTCGTGTGTGTTGTGAGAAAAATTAGCGCCTCTATTCGAGAAGCATTTCTCAATACGAGTGCATGGATATTGAAACTACTTCATTATATACAAGGCCTAACTTATGCGTGTGTGTTTGTGTGTGTGACCTCACAACCATGTTGAGTAATTTCATGTCATTAATTTAACCATGGGCGCTTAGGCGAGATAGACATGAGTATCACTGTGCGGGCGAGGTCACGAACATTTTTATGCTATCGGCATTGTTGTCCGCGCTGGTGAGTGTCTGTGAACACAGCTGTTATATCGCAGTACAGTGTGTTTCACAATGACCCGGTTTCGCGAGGCTAGTGAACTTTGTTATTCGAGCCGATATGGACGTCACTGCGTGCTGCGGTTGGTACGACGTTATCCGAAGATGAAAGGAACTGTCGTTGGTTGTAGAGTGGAATACTTAGCCAGGATGGGAGATGTTTGGAGACCCAGGGTTCGTTTCTCGTTTTCCTGGACTGTGAAGACCTCTACTGCCTACATGGAGGGAATAGTCATGAAGGACATGACTGTGTTCTTTCGTGATCTACAAGAATCATCCAAGGTACAGATTAAGCCCCTTCAATCGTAGCTAAGCATGTTTATTCTAATGTTGTCACACTGCCACATACTTTTTATATAGGATTTTTGTAGAATGTCTAAGAATGGAGTTTAGGTTTAATCCTAGTGTCAAGTCTGATTCTATTCTGGACAGGGTTTTGATTCTACTTAAAGGATGCACCCATTGTAATTAAATGTATTGTAGTTTAATCTTCTTTTACTAACTGTAAATTCAAGTTCATTTAATGGGGAATTTATTTAATGTAGAGAAGAGGAACTTTAGGCCACTCAAGATTCGTCATTCCACGTGTTTGTTTTTGATTTATATAGTAAATGAACACTAGTTTATGTCTTTTTATGGTATTACTCAAGTTTGGGTAGACTCAATTTGGAGTTTCTACTATAGTGCGTCTACTAAGAAGACTGTTACACACACGAAAGTGAAATTTCAGTATTCAGGTTGATTTTCGAATACTGCAGTAAGCTTTTTGAAGCAGGTTCAGTGAAGAAAGCGGATTTTTTTTATTTGCTAGGAATTTATTCCGAACTTTGACTTGATCCAGGTATTTTCTTCAGTAATTTTTATGAGATTTTGCATTACGATTGCTTTGATAGATTCGTTTAAGATCCATTGTAGATGGACTATACAGGTGTTTTTAAACAAAATTTGAAGACCTTTGCATACATTCACCCTATTTTATTAACGCGAATCCCAGACTAGATTTATTCGGAGGCAGATCTATCGCCAAAGTTGTAATTGTTATTTAACACTTATTGAAAGCTATGCATATTGATCGTGAATAATAATAGTAATAATAATAATAATAATATAAGAGCAAATGAAATAATAATTTAACAGTGATTAATTGAATTGTAAAGAAACTTTTATAATTTAGCAACACTATTTCATTGTGAATTCGATCTGTGAATTAAGCCGAATTCTTCGTTCACCAAGGGAGGTGATTAATTGAAGCACTAAAATTATAGTAGTGCCAGACAATATAAACGATATGAATGCTTAGTGTAGCATGATACTTAATGGTAAAGCCATGTAAAGGCTAATGTCCTTGATTATTAAAAGGATATTCAATGGAATGTTCCAAGTTGTAGTATGAAAAGCAATCCACCCAGATGGATTTTGAACGTAAGGATGATTATGGCTTAATGCATTTTATTTCAGTATCGGTTCACGTTAATAGTCTGTTGTGGAAATCATGCATTTTAGGCATGTTGAATTAAACCTACCTGGTAAAATTTTCGAATATTTGTATCACTGCAATGCTTAACAGGCGTTATAATAATCACTAATTCCGATCTGGGGATGACTGTTCATTTAAGGGGATGTAAAGTTAAATTAAAGAATTTAACTTCGACTTAGCTTAATTGTTTGGTCAGAAGAGATGAATAAAACCAGAAAAATACAGCAACCACAAATATAGTAAATCACATGGAAGGTGTCACTTCTGAATTCTACGAAAAACACTAAGGTGTTACAAAATGACTGTAAATTTGTATTATAGCTTTAGATAATTATTTTTCAGGGTATAAATTTGTATGTCTTTTAAACATGAAAATTTTCAGGGATTCTATTTAAATGTTTCAATTGTTGTCAACATTTCTGTTGAACCATGTAAATGATTTTTGTTCATATATTTGGGTAAAACGCAGTCAATAATGAGCCGATTACATCTGCTCGAAGTTTTCGTCCCTCGTCGCCCCTTGGTCATCATCACAGACTCAGTTCAGAGCCCAATGGTCACCCCTGTGTTTCCCAGTTTTAAAAGAAGAAATAATAAACTGAATTAAAACCTTCCCCATGAAATATCTGGCCCAGGTTGTCCGGTTACATTATTCCGGAAGCCAACAATTGACTTCGCAATATATGTCATTATTGGGAGATGTGGCAATTTTTATGAACCTAACTATTTAAATCTGGCGCTCTTCGAACATTTTAAATTCAAATTATCCTCAAAGCCAATCAGCGCCTGTGTTTTGCGACGGCCGTGCTACCAATCCTATTTTGTGCTAGTGAACTTTTGTGCCATATACTTTCACTAACACTATACGTTAATATGTTGGCAGTATGTACTTTCTTCAACTGTTTATTAGTTCTGATTATCGTCACTGCAAGCAAGAAGCAGTGGCAAATGATTGATGCGCATGCGCATGGACAAGAGTTCCGTGGCGTTTCCTTCGGCGTTGGGAAGCCAAGCCATTCTAAAATGTGATCTTAAAAGGTGTGGACGTCCTTCGGGCTTTGGCCCCTAGGCTTCGTTCCTTAGGGAACATGAACCAGGTAAAGCGTTGGAACTTAAAGCCAGTGATCTTGATAGTAAGATAACCTATAAACTATGTGAACACTTAACTTGCGGAGATTTGTGTCGTGGATCTCAATTTGCGTCAATTCCAAAACTTTAGTTTTTGCGTGGCATCGTATAGTTTTGTTTGATAATGTAGTAGGTTTTATTTGATCAGTATGGGCCCATAATTCTGATATAAGGCCTAAAAGTTATTTTCCTTCTTCTCTTATTTTGTAACTGCCCCGCTTACTTTCCCCTGTACAACTTCGAGGGCGTAACCCCTGGTTGGGATTCCGACTTCGTAGCCTGGAGCAGATAGAAACACCCTTAGACGAGGACTATCGGTCAGTATGTCCGTTGAGAGAAGCCTGAACCCATAAACCCAAATCCGCGGCGATATGCCGTAACCAATGAGAGAATAATTAAAAACGTGAACAATAAATATGTTTTGAGAAGTATTTTCATACATACAAGTTGGTTCTTGAATCTTATAAATACACATTTGAAATCTTGGCTTGCAGAATTAATATTATTTAATAAACACAACACTCAGGAAATCCCTAAGGAACCCCACTAGTGTTTTAAAAGATATTATCTTTAACGACCAGAGCCATGGAAGCAAAAGTAAAATCCCGGACACGGTAAGTAAGAAGAAAATGTCAATATTCTCAGGAATGAGCAGATCCAGGAGAGGAAAACAAATCCCGAACAAAATCAAGTTAAAGAAATCGAGAGAGAGCATGCAGGAAAACTCACCGCGATAAACATCACTGATCCAAACACAAACTTGTGATCAGAAATAATCCCAAAATTTCATGAAGTGAATAAAATCACACAAACTCAGGCAAGAAAATCACGCCGTAAAGGAAGCATGAACAATTTAACTCGCTTGAATATTACGGAGCTAGGCCAATTTCGGATAGGTAATACCGACTTTAATTAGCAAGACATGCTTTCACCAAATACCAATGGCGTCAAAGCCACGCGAAGGATCCTGTTTTAGGATACATCATATTTGTACCATTAAAAGGCATAGATACTTTTCTCGAACACGAAAATGTACTCCAAAGGACGAGCAACACCTAATCAAATCTCTCGGAACCAAATTCCATTCATTAAACAGATTACTTTAGCGATTAAGTCAGCGCGAAACACAAACCACGTTTTCTCATCTTGTTACGACAATCGAAATTACAATTATCATGGCTCGAAAAACAAAAGAGAATTGCTCGGTAACAAAGGCCATGGCAAAGAAAAAAACTAACCCATAGATCCAAAAGAACATATTTAAAAAAATGTTTTACATTTTTTTAATATAACCTAGCTTATGAAGGCGTCCTAAAATTTAAAATTGGCATCGTTGTTGAAAGAAATAAGGTACAAAATAAGAGAAGAAGGAAAATAACTTTTAGGCCTAATATCAGAATTATTGGCCCATACTGATCAAATAAAACTTACTACATAATCAAACAAAACTATACGATGCCACGCAAAAACTAAAGTTTTGGAATTGACGCAAATTGAGATCCACGAGACAAATCTCCGCAAGTTAAGTGTTCACATAGTTTATAGGTTATCATACTATCGAGATCACTGGCTTTAAGTTCCAACGCTTTACCTGGTTCATGTTCCCTAAGGAACGAAGCCTAGGGGCCAAAGCCCGAAGGACGTCCACAGCTTTTAAGATCACATTTTTGAATGGCTTTGCTTCCCAACGCCGAAGGAAACGCCACGGAACTCTTGTCCATGCGCATGCGCATCAATCATTTGCCACTGCTTCTTGCTTGCAGTGACGATAATCAGAACTAATAAAGAGTTGAAGAAAGTACATACTGCCAACATATTAACGTATAGTGTTAGTGAAAGTATATGGCACAAAAGTTCACTAACACAAAATAGGATAGGTAGCACCGGCCGTCGCATAACACAGGCGCTGTTTGGCTTTGAGGATAATTTGAATTTAAAATGTTCAAAGAGCGACAGATATAAGTAGTTAAGTTCATAAAAATTGCCACATCTCCCAATAATGGCATATATTGCGAAGTCAATTGTTGGCTTCCGGAATAATGTAACCGGTCAACCTGGGCCAGATAGTTCAAGGGGAAGGTTTTAATTCAGTTTATTATTTCTTCTTTTAAAACTGGGAAACACAGGGGTGACCATTGGGCTCCGAACTGAGTCTGTGATGATGACCAAGGGGCGACGAGGGACGTAAAAACTTCGAGTAGATGTAATCGGCTCAGCCTCGCGCCTCCAAAGGCCTACCAGGGGCCTGCAGTTGATCTTGAAGCCTCCATGCAAAACTGGTTTTGGCTCACCGAACGACAGGAATCAAAACTGTCACAGCAACTCCAGCATAACAGCGTGGCAGGCAGCCCCCACTCCTCCGACCAGCAGTTTTGCGGACACCAAACACCAAATGACAGGTGCTCATACGTGGTGACAACAACCCGAGCTCTTAGGCTATGTCACGATAGTGAGGAAGGACCCCACTCATACTGGGCAAGCTGAAACAGAATCGAAACAGCAGAAAGGGGGCAACAGGCACTCAAGATACGACTCTTGAAGATCTTCTTTCATGTCGACCTTGTCACCATTCACTTCTTCGTGTTCGAATCTCTTAAATATTTTTAAGGCCTCTCCCACTAACGATTCTTTATTGATCATAGAATCCATAGAGTCCTCTCTCCGTATCACTTTACTCTTACTTCACAGATACTATCCTTGAACAAATCAACTGACCTTTCAAACTTATTAATTCAATATCTTTAAGTTTAATAATTACATTTTTATAATATTGACAATTTAAATAAATTAACAATATAACGGAACATCACAAACGATGGTCCGATTAAACCCGAACAAGTTCGCCACCAAAATCCTAACCATTAACATACTAATCAGAAAAATCACAAAATTCATGATACGGGGCGCTACTGAACGTTATAAATCCCCAAGATCGTGGTGACTCGGCTGACGTGAACTGAACAGCAAGAGCTTCCTTGAGGCAGTTCCAGATAATTTTAAATTACATTAAATAAGGTTACACAAAACAGGAACACACACATCACAGATGGTTCACAATTACCAAGAAACAAGGACGCAGAGAGAAAGAATCCCCTCCAGACAAGCACTCAACCCAATCCGAGAAAATGGAACCCCCGACACCCTACTCCATACCGAGTAACCACTCTCGACGACTGTTGACACCACTAGAACAACGTTTCCCTTTTGAATACTTCTCAACTTTACCAATGCAACTCTCTATCATACTTGTCATGACCAACGTAGCACCAATCGATAAATCAAACCAAGGATAAAACATAACCCTTTGCATCGTAGGAATCATTCCTACTCCAGTACTGGTGAATACCTTTGACTTCTTCTCACGCCTTTTAAACCTACAAATCCAACCTTGACAAACTCGTACCTCTCATCTCATAACCTTGAGACTTCACAACACTAACATACTAAGGAGTTCATTAATAATGAATCCTTCCAAGAAAATCGAACCAAGAGTGCCCACGAGCAAATGCGGGTCAACTCCACTTTCGCCAAAACTTCACTGAAACGCAACTTCAACCACTTCATAACCATATACTCGAACCAGGTAGCTAACTAGGAGCTCCTAATGATTAAACATACCGGAGTTTTTAAGAATGGGAAGAAAGACCTTAGACGGTAAGAACGCCTCAAGAAGGCTTCGCCGAACACAAGAAATGAAACAGTAGGCTACAGTTCGCCGAAAATCCACAGACCAAGTTTATGCCAAATCAAAGTCGTGCATCTAACACGACACCAGAACACTCCTTCAAATGACTATCAAGTCCCCCTAAAATTTCTTTACGTGATGATTCACAACCAACCACTAATTGGTACACTTCACCTTCAATTCACAGACAAGATTTTGCATTGATAAGATGACCAACCTCACTCTACAATTCTCGCATTAGTCAACAACAGCCACTCTGCATGATAAGCACACAACAAGGGTTCCATCTCGGCTTGACAAGTATTATAATGAACTTTCAGCTACAGCTATTTCCTCCGATTCCCTCTCACCTGCACCTTTACAGTAAGACAAGTGCGTCCTGAAGATGCGTTTCCGTCCTGTATCCTCCAATAGCACCGTTACTTCTGTTTGAAATGCCAACACCTTATACGGGCCAGTAAATCGCGGCATCAATTTCCCTGACACCTTGTTACCTGGAGTCTTTGTCCAAAAATTCTTGACATAAACCATGTCATCAACTTTAAATTTTCCCTGGACTCGCCCTTGTTATACCTAATAGCCGACGTATTGTGAGAAATTTTTATTGCTTCTTGAGCTTCCTTCCAAATCTCCTTAACTCTCTCCGGGGTAGGTTGATCGGGCAGTAATTTATTCAACGACCATACATTCGATAACGATGAGTTGGGAGCAAAAGCACACATCAATGAAAACGGAGTCTTCCCATGTGACTCATGTTCTCCGGTATTGAAAGCATATACAAGCCAATGCAACGACGAATCCCACTTCGCATGATTCTCCCTATGATAAGCTATCAGTGTAGCCCTTAGATTTCAATTTACTCGTTCTGCTAAGCTGGGGTTAGGGTAATATGGGGTGGTAGTTACATGTGATATAGAGTAGTCAAAACAGAAGTTCCTCATTTGGCCAGAGGTGAACGTCTTAGCATTATCCGAAATTAGATACTGACATGGCCCAAACGAACTGAAAATGCTTTGCAGACATTTAATAACAGAACTGGTATTACTCATCCTGGTTGGAAAGATCCAACAAAATCTGGAAAATCCGTCGACACACACGAAAGCAAATCTATTACCAAGCTTGGATCTCGGGAATGGGCCGACGAAGTCCACGAACAACCTTTCCATGGGCCTAGACGCTGGTTCAGACGACAAAAACCCAACCTTACTAGAGACAGCAGGTTTACTGAGGTTACAAGACCGACATACTAGCACGAATGTTCTGATGTCCTTGTCCATGTGTTTCCAAGTAAACGACCTCCTTATCTTTTGGCGAGTCTTGAAAATGCCCAAATGACCCCCTACGGGTGACTCGTGAAAGTAACTGAGCATACCGTCTACTAGCTGAACAGGTAACACAACCTTAGTTTTTTATCATGTCGAGCGACACAACACAGAACACCGGAACGTAGGAAATAAGGAGTGTAAATTGTGTTATACATCTTGTAAACATGGTCAATACGGAACCTGGAACGAGTGCGGTTTATATGAACACTTTCACCAGAATTAAGTTTATCAATGATAGTTAATAAGTTTGAATCCTCTTTCTGATGGATGGCAATGTCCTTGAATAACAAGGGAGAATTGTTTTACATATGCTGGGCAGAATTCACCCCGACAGCCACATTACTAGCCGGAACAGGACCAACTTCTTTGCTGCTCAGAGGAGCTTCCTCATACATTCTTCTCAGATCCCCTTATGTGTCGAACATTGAACTTAAATGACGAAATACGAGTCACCCACCTTGCAATCCTGCCCGTCTTTCGAGGTCTAGCCAATACCCAACTGAGGGCTTGATTATCTGTCTCCAGATCAAACTCTAGGCGTTCATCATACATTTTAAACTTTTCCAGAGCAAACATTACAGCGAGCCCCTCTAGCTCGTAAACGGAATAGTTTGATTCAGGTCCAGTTAAAGTCCTGGAGGCGAAAGCTATCGGCCTCCGACCTTCATCTCCATCCTGTAATAGGACAGCTGCAACAGCTCCTAACGATGCATCAGTTTGAATTGCAAATATTTTATTGAAATCTGGTACAGCTAGCACTGGTGCCTTACACAACGCATTCTTAAGGTCCTCAAATGCAGACTGTTGGGATTCGTCCCACTCGAACGCAACCTTCTTCTGCCTAAGGCGATTTAAAGGCAGAGCTCGCCTAGCAAAATCAGGAATAAACTTCCGAAAGAAATTGATCATCCCAACGAATCGAGCAACTCCCTTAACATTCACCGGGATCTTATAATTGCGGATGCTTTCAGTACGTGCAGGATCAATAGACACCCCTTTACTAGAAACAATGTGACCCAAAAAGAAATTTGTCTCTTAGCAAACGATGTTTTGGAAATTTTTACAGTTAAACCAGCAGTCTTAAACCTTTCCAAGACTTCCTCTAAATGATGAACATGATCATTGAAATTTTCACTAAAGACAACGACATCGTCCAAGTAGCGGTACAAGAACTTGAACTTGATGCCAGAGAAAACTCTATCCAATAACCTACTCAGGACTGCTCCTCCAGTTGACAGACCGAAGGGCACGCGGTTAAATTCAAATAAATTCCAATCAGTGGAAAATGCAGTCAACGGCTTGGATTCCTCGGCGAACGTTATCTGGTTATATGCCTGCGTTAAATCCAGCAGGGTGAAATAGCGAGCATTTTTGAACCAACTAAAACAGTTATGGAGGTCATGAAGAGGTATTGATTCCTGAACAACCTTTTTATTCAACCTACGATAGTCTACGACAGGCCTAAAACCACCCCTGCCTTTGGCACCAAGAAGATTGGTGAGGAATATGCAGAAGTAGAGGGTCTAATTACACCATCTGCCAACATTTTATCGATTATATTTTTCAGCTCAACCATTTTCGGTGGGCTCAACCTATACGGCGGATGACACACAGGAATGTTGTCAAGAGTGACAATCTTATAAAACATAAGGTTGGTAACCCCTAACCTGTCAGTGAAAACTTCTGGAAAACGTGAGCATAAATCTCTTATAATGATAGCTTGGCCATCAGACAGATCCCCCAAATCTAAATCATTAACACCGAAAGAAGCTTCAGGTGACTCTTCCTCGTCAACTTCCACATAATCAACTCCCATCTCATATTTCACAGAATTTAAAAATTATAATTTGACATGAGGGCAAAAATTAAACCAGAAAGTTTCTCTTTCTATATTCAACGACAAACCAGAATATGACATAAAATTCGCTCCCAGAATTACAGGACACGATAATTCAGACACGACCCAAACTGAAAATTTCCATGAGAAATTATAAATGCGAACCTTAAGTTTGACCGAGCCTAAGATCGCTAATTGCGAATTATTAGCCGAGACCAATTTCACGTCAACTTTAGACAAGGGGGAAAATTTGCAAACATCTTTCATTCCCAAATACCACTTTTCGCTCATTAAAGATAAAGCACTACCCGAGTCCAATAATGCATCAACATTAGCATCGTTAATCCAAACTTCGATAACAGGCGAGGCCAATAATTTGTTCGAAGAAATTTTAGAACACAGTTCACTATCCTTTTCAAGTACATGAACCGTACCTGACATCGGCGGTATCAAAACCTGTTCCTCACTATGCCAGTCCTCCCCCTGTCAATCCTGACCAGCATTACACTCCCGACCTGGGTGATCTCCCTGACCACTACGATTACATTTAACCAAATTAACATCCTCTCGATCACCAACACCTTGTCCATTGAACATGCCTCGACGATCCTGATTATTATTATTATTATTATTATTATGCCCCCGATCATTACCTCCTCTAGGCGGATTAGCTTGATTCCTCACATCACGAGGACGATCCTGACCACCTTGAGGTCGTACATTTCCCCCAACGATTGTTATTTCCCTGAGGTCTTCGATTCACCCACGTTTCAGATTTGACTTGAAATCTGGAATTATTCCAACGATTTGATCCTTACTGTGGCCTACTACGACCCGATTGATACAACTGACTAATATGACATCTCTGAGTATCACCTTGTCTCACGGACTCAGCATGCACAACAACATCATTCAATTCAGTTAAGGTACGTGCTCGATACCCCACTCCTATCACCGACCTGAACTCCGGACCTGTTCCATCAAAAATATGTGAAACTAACTGCTCTTCAGTGAAGTTAATAGAAAAAACCTTGGCAAACTTCAGAATATCCTGAACATATGAACTCAGAGACTCTCCAAAACATTGAACACGAGAGAAATATTGATGTTCAACTGGATCCCTCAATCGCACTGGCACAAAATTTGATAAAACTAAATTAATAAACTCCATAAATCGAGTATTTCGCCCCTTGGCTTCCACTATCATACTTCTCATCACACCACTAGTAACAGGAAACATCAGTTGATACATTTGAATATCCGTAACATCAAATACTTCAGCATACTCGTAGATGTCAACTAATTCTCTCAAGAACTGAATAACACCATCAGTAGTATCGGTGCAAAGATTATTTAATTTACCAACACAAGCTGTTAACGGATTAGTTAAATTTCCAAAATTGTTGTTCGAATACACAGAGAGTCCATTACCTCTTTCTCTTATTTCATTCCGAACAGGTGACCTAAGTTCAAGACTCGGCCTACTAATCATTATTTCACTCGATTCACGTTGGGGTGAAACATCCAACCTATTTCTCAATCTAGTTTCCCTATTTTCAGAAAACGAAGAATGATGCTGTCCAATACCACTCAGAAAATCAGATTGGTCCAGCCTTGTCACGGCGAAATTCCTTCTCCTAGATAAGTCTACCGTTTCATTACTATTCACAACTACACGAGCATGAATTCTATCAGTAGTGGACACCGAGCATACAGGACGAGAATTGACAAATGAATTACTATAAGTTACACCACTACACGAATTACTCATTGTGTACACAGGCAATTCATTGCACACACTTCTTGGCATTCCAGTAGAAACAAAACACTCCCCATCTCTCCTTCGCATGGAACGAGATTCATCCAAGTAAGATCTCATATCAACAACCGAAAAATTATTATCAATCCCTGAATTAGCGAACGATGAAGTGGGTTCATCAGACACAACCCTTTATCTGAAATCTGACAACACATGTGATTCTTTGACCAAATCCTTTTTAGCCGGAGGCACTACTCCCACGTCTTATTTAGCAAAACGTGACATCAACCCTTCACCAACTTCTTTCCTTTCATCAACACGAACCCCTGACATACCCAACTTAAAATCCTTCCTTCTACCAACAATTCCATCAGCAGAAAATCTTTGCTCAACTTTTAACACAGGTGCAGTTGCCATAGCACCGTCCAACTGAAATAAGGGATTAGTCAAACGAACAGGATGTACTACAGGACTACTTCCATCACCAGTTCCAACAACTGAGCTACTTTGAGCACTACTCTCTGCTGGCAAATTACTATGAGGATTAGAATTTGGAACACTCACTTGAATTCCCTCGTCTGACTGAATTACATTAAGACCTTGCCTACCATCATTGACTACAGGTAATGAATTATGTTCAGTACGATCAGGAGGCACATCAGAACAAGTACTCAGCCGACTATTCAACTGAACAAGACCTTGAAAATCACTCACATCAAATATAGGATCAGTATCCTCAAATACCTTTTCAGCACTTCTTACAAAATTCAATTGCGCGTCAATTACTTCAATTAACTCATCATCAGATCTATGAACACATGCTGCAAAGATATCCTCACATCGAGTAAATAAATACCGTAACCTAGCTCTCAATCTGTCTTACTCTGATGCTGTTCCATATTCTTCCAAAAAGAAAAGGTTTACAATACTACTGCACAAATCAACTTTATATTGTATCTGGAACTTACTGAACTGGAAGTCTTGATCACGATCCAATGTAAGCAATTCGACAGGAACATGGAAGGAATTCCTCAAAACAACACGAGCCGAGGCAAGATCTGGTGGTGTTACAATGTTTCTTATGGCCAACTCATAGTTGACTTCATCCTCATACAAATTAAGAGGATCTGGTACATAGCGCTCCGCCATGGTGAAGATATGAAAAGGACAAAACAAGGATTAGCCAAACACACAATTTCAGCACCCTACCTAATTAATTTTAACTAAATTTATGTAATCAACAACCAACTTGCTTGTTACAGTAAATATCGCAGTAATCGCAACCACGCTCTGCTACCACTAACTGCCCAGCTTACTTTCTCCTGTACAACTTCGAGGGCGTAACCCCTGGTTGGGATTCCGACTTCGTAGCCTGGAGCAGATAGAAACACCCTTAGACGAGGACTATCGGACAGTATGTCCGTTGAGAGAAGCCTGAACCCTCAAACCCAAATCCGCGGCGATATGCCGTAACCAATGAGAGAATAATTAAAAACGTGAACAATAAATATATTTTGAGAAGAATTTTCATACATACAAGTTGGTTCTTGAATCTTATAAATACACATTTGAAATCTTGGCTTACAGAATTAATATTATTTAATAAACACAACACTCAGGAAATCCCTAAGGAACCCCACTAGTGTTTTGAAAGGTATGATCTTTAACGACCAGAGCCATGGAAGCAAAAGAAAAATCCCGGACACAGTAAGTAAGAAAAAATCTTAATATTCCCACGAATGAGCAGATCCAGGAGAGGAAAACAAATCCCGAACAAAATCAAGTTAAAGATATCGAGAGAGAGCATGCAGGAAAACTCACCGCGATAAACATCACTGATCCAAACACAAACTTGTGATCAGAAATAATCCCAAAATTTCATGAAGTGAATAAAATCACACAAAACTCAGGCAAGAAAATCAAGCCGTAAAGGAAGCATGAACAATTTAACTCGCTTGAATATTACGAAGCTAGGCCAATTTCGGATAGGTAATACCGACTTTAATTAGCAAGACATGCTTTCACCAAATACCAATTGCGTCAAAGCCACGCGAAGGATCCTGTTTTAGGATACATCATATATGTACCATTAAAAGGCATAGATACTTTTCTCGAACACGAAAATATACTCCAAAGGTGGAGGAACACCTAATCAAATCTCTCGGAACCAAATTCCGTTCATTAAACAGATTACTTTAGCGATTAAGTCAGCGCGAAACACAAACCACGTTTTCTCATAGAGCATGGCCACATTCATCTTGTTACGACAATCGAAATTACAATTATCATGGCTCGAAAAACAAAAGAGAATTGCTCGGCAACAAAGGCCATCGCAAAGAAGAAAACTAACCCATAGATCCAAAAGAACAAAATAAAAAAAAGTTTTACATTTTTTTATATAACCAAGCTTATGAAGGCATCCTAAAATTTAAAATAGGCATCGTTGTTGAAAGAAATAAGGTACAAAATAAGAGAAGAAGGGAAATAACTTTTAGGCCTAATATCAGAATTATTGGCCCATACTGATCAAATAAAACCTACTACATAATCAAACAAAACTATACGATGCCACGCAAAATCTGAAGTTTTTGGAATTGACGCAAATTGAGATGAACGACACAAATCTCCGCAAGTTAAGTGTTCACATAGTTTATAGGTTATCTTACTATCGAGATCACTGGCTTTAAGTTCCAACGCTTTACCTGGTTCATGTTCCCTAAGGTACGAAGCCTAGGGGCCGAAGCCCGAAGGACGTCCACACCTTTTAAGATCACATTTTAGAATGGCTTGGCTTCCCAACGCCGAAGGAAACGCCACGGAACTCTTGTCCATGCGCATGCGCATCAATCATTTGCCACTGCTTCTTGCTTGTAGTGACGATAATCAGAACTAATAAACAGTTGAAGAAAGTACATACTGCCAACATATTAACGTATAGAGTTAGTGAAAGTATATGGCACAAAAGTTCACTAGCGCAAAATAGGATTGGTAGCACCGGCCGTCGGAAAAAACAGGCGCTGATTGGCTTTGAGGATAATTTGAATTTAAAATGTTCGAAGAGCGCCAGATTTAAGTAGTTAGTTTCAAAAAAATTGCCACATCTCCCAATAATGGCATATATTGCGAAGTCAATTGTTGGCTTCCGGAATAATGTAACCGGTCAACCTGGGCCAGATAGTTCATGGGGAAGGTTTTAATTCAGTTTATTATTTCTCCTTTTAAAACTGGGAAACACAGGGGTGACCATTGGGCTCTGAACTGAGTCTGTGATGATGACCAAGTGTCGACGAGGGGCGGAAAATCTTCGAGCAGATGTAATCGGCTCAAATAACATTGATGAATGTGGGGGCTGGCATTTCCTCCAATGTTCATGAAACTTCGGTTGGAAGTTGGGCACTCTGCCTTAAATTATAATATAGTGACTTACACTGTATTTTTATTTCCTGAATAAATCTTCTTTAGTCAATTTTAAATCTTCGAAGCGTGACACTTTATAGAAACGATAAGAGAACACGTTAAGAAGGCCAGTGGTGGGTATTTCAATGGTTTTCCACACACCAGAGATTGCGTTCATCGTAATTCTTGTGCTTTTGAGCTTTCTTATGTCGTTCACCATGGTTTTTCTTAACGTAGTCTCAGTTAGGAATTCCTGTACCCCATTTCCTCGTCTCATGTTGGGTAGAATGTGTGGAATTTTCTAGCCGGGGTTTTCAGGTTCTACGATCCAGTTGTCATCGTGGGATTCCAACATGCTGATGGTAGGTATTTGGGGTACATAGAATTATGGCTTCCATCGTTCAGGGGAGAGAATTTACTGGAATACCATTAAATTCCATAGTTTTTTGAGACCAATGTTTGGAAGAGATATAACTAGAATACCAGAGAGAGAGCCATAGCTTATGGGGACTTAGACAGAGATGTCATACTCCATGATGGTTCTATAGGCCGGTTGAATGACGCCATTTCATGCTAGTGTCTGACATTGCTGTCAACCACGTGGAAGTTGTCATGAACGGGTATACTCTGACGCCATTACATCGATCATTGCGAATTCTTTGAATGAACGTCAGAAAGTAATGGTGTACTGACATTTAAGCACAAAATATTGGAATTCACTAGTGAACAAAGCGTATATGAGAATACTCAATTTGCATGGCATACATGTAGATACGCAACCATTAATAGTTTTTTAAATTAATAGTGGTGCTACACTAGTTTGTATTAAATATACGATTAGAACATGAACAGTGAAAGGAATACTTAGGAATATTTACTGACGTGTTTGGTCGACAGGGGCATTTGATGTAGTTCACGTTTGAGCTGCATACAAATTGCTTGGTGTAGTTAAATCCGGCTGATGAGCATTTTTGAACTCATCGTAATATAGGATGGTTTTTATTCATTTAAATTATGGTCAAATTAGGATCTTTAATATTATTATCGTCGATATAAAGTATCACACGTTTAGGAGTGGCACATTTCATATTTATAGCTGACTTTATTATTAGTTATATTTAAGTTAGCCTAGTTATAAGGTAATGGAATACATTAAATAAATTCCCATGTGGCAGTGGATTTCATTGGAATGTTCGTGCTTTGCTTAGTTATAGTGATACTCATGTTGTTTGTCTTTAGTGAGTTATATTAATTATACCATGTCTGGAGAAGGGGAGGTAGTGGACCTTAAGTCGTTGTACCGTATGCTACAAAATAGAATCGATGGCATACATGAGCATTGGACAAATACAAGTAAAAGTCTTATACAAGATGTAGTTGCCGAGAATCTCAGGCAAAATATTACTGGCATCCAAGGCACTTTAAAGGAATTACAAGATAGTTCTAAAAGAGTAGAAACCAAAGTGAATAGGGTAGATGAAACAGTAGATGAGGTCCAAGTGGACGTAAAACAAGCTCATACAGACATTCATAAAGTACAAACGGACTTAGGCGCAGTTCAAACTGGTCAAATGAAACTAGAATCGTGCGGTAATAAACTTCAATCCACAGTCGATGATCTTCAATTGAAATTAGGTTAAGTTGAATCTAGTCAAGATAATCATCAACTTGAATTAAGTAAAATAAAATCTAGTCAAGATAATCATCAACTTGAATTAAGTAAAATAAAATCTAGTCAAGATAATCATCAAATTGAAGTAAGTAAAATAAAATCTATTCAAGATAATCATCAACTTGAATTAAGTAAAATTAAAACTAGCCAGGATAGCATTAAATTCAGTCAGGATTGTGTTAAACTTAGCCAGGATAATCTTGAAACAGAACTAGGCAAAATTAAAACTAGCCTAGATAAAACAGAATCAAAGTTACTTAAAATTGAATCAACACAAAGTCATATGCAATCAATCCAAAATCAGATGCAATCTGCCCAGAATCTAATGCAATCTACACAGTCAAATATAAAAACCAAGATAGACATAGTAGATGCCAGCCAGAAATTGTTAGAGGTCCAGTTGAGTGAAGCTGAACAATTTAATTAAGATTTTCAATTAGAAATGCGATTAGAATTATCCAATAATAAGAGAGAATCTAAAAATAATATTGAAGCCCTTCAATTACAAGTGTCAAATGACACAATTCACACCCAAGCATCTTTAGAAAACTTAAAAGAGGAGTTATTGTTGTTGCAAACACAAGTTAGGGACCACAATAAACTTATTAAAGACGACTTTGATATCGATATAAAGGGAATCATAAACGACAATGTAGTCACTTTAAGGCAAGAGATGACTAAAATAAATGAAGACTACTTTAAAGACTTCAAATTGGAGGTCAATAAGGAAATTGTAGAAGGTGAAAGTATATCTAGCAAGGAAATCACTGATGTAAGGGAGGACCTGATAAAAAGGTTGAATGTTATTCAATCCAATCAAACTACAAACCATGATAGCATGGAGGATAGAATTCAAACTTTAGAGGTAAAATTTGATCAAGGCAAAACGGAATTAATCGAATTGCGTGAGAAAAATACTTCGGAAATCAACCAAATCAGAGATCAACTTGAGAGTCTAACCGTTGGGGACGGTATAGATCTGGATAAGTTAAGGGACCAATTAAGGGTAAATTGGATTGCAGATTTTCAAACCACGATTAATGAGACTAATTTCACTTCGCATGAAAGGGAAGGAGGTGATAAATATCCAACTCCTATGGCAAATAGTAGTCCACAGTATCAAATTAATCCAAATTTGAACTCAACTAATCCACGTGTCCAAACATATACATCACCAATGACACATACAGGAGCGAGAGCCTTACAATCTGAACACATCAAATGGGGCAGGCCAAATTACGATTATTAGGAATTTTGAGGATAAGCCTCGTCGTTTCAATAATCTTGATGGGACGACACCTATAGAGTTCATACGAAGTATGCGTGATTACTTTACTGAATCTCACGTGCCACGGGAAAGACAACTACGAGTGGTAGAGCGTTTTCTTTCCGATGCACCGATTCAGTCTTCGAGGAGTTTGCCGAAGCGTTTATCAATCGTTTTTGGTCCACAGAAGTTCAGAATAACGTTCGTTCCTAAATCTATTCGAGCAAGTACTCAAGTACTGGTCCGACCAGTTACTCAGAGTATTTTTCCTGTCAGTTATCGAAATTAAGATTTCTTCAGCCTCCGTTAACTGAAGAACAATTGATCGAGGCGATATCTCGACAGTTTCCTGTTGACGTAAGAAGGTACATAATTTCATCCGGAATCACTAGTTTAGCCGCGATGGACGATTTGTTGAGACGTCTGGACTATGTGAGTGCTAGCGAGAAACAATCGACATGAACACAGATCCGTGAATACTATCGTCATGGACAGAACACAGCAAACTGACCAAGTCAAACCAGAGAACAGAAATTATGTTAAACCAGGGTGGAATAGGAACAATTACCGAAGGGACGATCGTCAGAACGATCGATGCGCAGAACGAAATGAACAACCTTGGCAACGAAAATACGAAGAGAGGAATTTCTATCGTCGGAATGATGAATATGATCGAAATAAGTATCGTGATAGACCATACAATCCCAACTACAGACCACGTAATGGTTATAGCAGGTACAAAAATTATAGGACGGAGGAATTTGAACGAGATTGAGAGAAACAAAGGATCAGAAGTGAGCCGGAAAAGTCTAAAAATAATGGACGAAAAAATTCAGAAGAGAGGGAAAATGAGTAGATTGATGAGCGAGAAAGTAGACCGAGTACTAGTCGTCAGGGGAGCAACGAACAGACTCCTGACGAAGGAAAAAGACGCCAATCTCGAAACGCAAGTAGGAATTCAGGATTTGACACTTCCATATGAGATAACAATAAATGAAACGTTCAACGTAGCAGATGCGGACCTCCTATATGAAGAAGGAGGGAGAGAGGAAGGAAGGCCTACTGAACTACCGGTGATCCAAGTACAAGTAGGAGAGCAACTATGTAGAACATTAGTTGATACAGGGGTTATGATTTCGATCATAAGCGAGGATTGCTTTGAAAGATTGAAAATGGAAGATCCTTTTGTCATACTGCCAGCGTGTTCTATGAAAGTTAAAGGAATATTTAAAGACAGGTCGATTAAATGCAAAATTCAAGCTCTGGTGAAATTTCGGATAAATAACAAGCTATTATATTCGTCGTGGTGAGGAACATCAATTTCGATCTAATCACTAGGATGGACTTTATTATCAAAGCTAGAGCTGTGATTGATATGAATAAAAGACTGATAAAATTTCATGAAGATGCTACAGATCAGGTGGCAATAGAAAAACAAGATATAGATAAAATTAATGAAGATCACCCTAGATTGGAAATCCTAGAATACGTTGTCAATGAAGTCGAGCAAGAGAGGGAGCAGTATGCACTCAAAGCCGAGGGATTTGAGGACGTTGAACAGAAGTTCAAAGAATTAATAGAGAAATATCAGGACGTTTTTGACGACAAACCAGGAATTATTAAGGATTGTAAACACCAGATAAGGTTAATTGATAAGTCTCCATATCAGGCAAAGTTGTACCCAATTCCGCAAAAATATTATGATGAAGTTAAAGTCATCATAAGGAAGATGGAGCAAGAAGGCATTATTAAGAAACAAGCATCCTCATTCCTCAATCCGATCACGGTAGTGAAGAAAGCGAATGGACAACTGCGATTATGTCTCGATGCACGGAAAATTAACACAAGAATACTTTTGGAGACAGACCGTCCACCCAAGATTCGTGAACTTCTAAAGAAGTTTAAAGGAAAAGCCTGTTTTAGTGTATTAGACCTCACGGCGTCATTTTACCAAGTTGAACTTGAGGAAGACAGTCGCCAATACACAGCTTTCCTTTTCGATCAAACCACGTATGTGTTTTGCAGGGTCCCGTTCGGAATGATTAACAGTGGCCCGGTACTCATACGAGCTCTCGACAACAAGCTAACTGATGCTGTGAAAGAACACGTAATCTGTTATATCGATGACATCATCGTATCATCAGCAGACGCTCGGGAACATCTAGGGCAGCTTAGACAGTTGTTTGACAATCTGAGACAGGCCAACATCAAGTTGAACTATGATAAATGCAGGTTCATGCATGAGTGCATACATTTTCTGGGGCACACTATAGAACAGAAGGGTTATCATCCCAATACTAAGAAAATTGAGGCGATCACTCAATTCCCCAGGCCTATGAAGATCAAACAATTAAGAGAATTCCTAGGCATGTGCCAATTTTTGTCTAGCCATTGTCCAGGCTATTCAGTGACTATGGCACCGCTTTATGAAGTCCTAAAAAGAATAACCGATGGAAATGGACAGAAGAAATCAACCAAGTTTTCGAAGCGGCTAAGGACATGTTAAGAAATTGCATTAAATTAGAATATCCGGAGTTCGACAAGATTTTTTATATTGAATCTGATGCGTCTAGAATAGGCATAAGTGCAGTGCTCTATCAGAAGGATAGTGAGGGCAAGAAACACTATTTAGATTTTCATAGTAGGAAGTTGAAGAACCATGAACGAAACTACTTCACCACTGAATTGGAAGCACTTGCTTTCATTTCTGCTTTGCAGAAATGGAAGAAGATATTGATGGGTTATCAAGTGGTTATCGTTACTGACCACAGAGCGCTCCAGTTTATACTGAAAACAGACTTATCCAGTGACAGGTTGACGAGATGTACATTGTTCCTTCAACAGTTCAATGCCACCATCGTGCACCAGCCTGGTAAGGACAACCTGTTAGCTGATGCCCTTTCAAGAAATCCTTCAAACAATATCCAGATTAATACTGTACAGTTGGAGAGGGAACATGTGGCTACCCTAGAAAAGCTAAAGAAGTTAGCAGTGTCACAGAAGAGGCACAACCCAACTAGACTTGTGTACAGATTTTTGAAAGGGTATATGGATGATTCCGATCCGAGCTACAATCATGTCTGAAAGCTTTCTGTGAGGTATCGGATCTGCAATGATACTGTGTGTAAATATGTCGACAGGGAGAGGACGAAAGTCAGGATTATAGTCCCTCCAAAGATCACTTCGAGTCTGATATGGTTAGCTCACAATATCACTGGACATGGAGGGGTAGATAAAACGTTTAAAACGTTATTAGAAACCTTCACATGGAACAGGATGAGAGAATCCGTAGCAGACGTGATAAAGACGTGCCAGGAGTGCCAACGAGGGAAATATCCCTCAGTTTTATCGAAGGAGAAACCTCGAGCCATCATTCCTTCAAGGCCGAGAGAGCTGATGGCATGTGACCTTTTTGGTCCTTGTCCAAAGGGGGATAGGGGAAATCAATTTCTCCTAGTTACTGTCGATGTGTTTTCTAAGTACGTGACCCTTGATCCCATACAGAAAGCCACATCTACTCAGGTCCTTAGTCGGTTGGAGAAGAGAGTTTTTCCTAAAGTCGGGAAGCCCGAATCACTGTTGTCTGACCATGGAACTCAGTTCACGTCTCAGGAGTTCGAGACGGCCAAGGAAAGATTAGGTATAAATCACGTGTTCTCCAGTATACGTTACCCGGAGTCGAACGTCACGGAATGTATAATGGGAGAAATTTCCAAGTACGCCCGCATATATTGCCCAGAAGATCATGCGAGTTGGGTTAAGTTCGTACCACTTATGGAAGAGTGCATGAACTCCACTTACCACGAAAGTATTGCAGATGTGCCCATGACTGTGCACTTCAATACAAAACCCAACAGAGCATGGAGCGAGATCACCAACTATATTCCCAGAGATGTAGAACCAACAAGGGAAGAGAGAATACTCTCTGTTCGTGAAAAACTCATGAACGTGGCAGAGAAACGGCAGAAGCGTATTAGAAATAAGCGCTATCGTCCGCCGTTCAATAGGAATGACTTAGTCTTAATAAGAAGACCTACGAAAGCAGATGTGCTCAGGAAAAAGTACACGAAACTTGCCTATGTCTTTCACGGCCCACATCGCATATCTCGTGCTTTGGTAATAATTGTTACGAAGTCACTAGTCTGGATGGGAGAGAAACCATTGGGCGCTTTAACGCGAAAAACATTAGAAAATATTATAAGAAGATAACATGAATATATGAGAATGATGTTCCATTATTTTGAGATATATGTTTTTTGTGTACATATAAGTCTGTTCCGACGTTATGTATCATGTCAAGAGGAATGCCTTTATGGGAAGGTAATATGTAAACACTTGTGAACATGTAGAGTGATACAGGATCATATGTTTCGCGACCCACAAATTGACTTTGGAAAGCGGTCAGGCCGAGAGAAGCGGGGTGCATGCGTTGCCAGTACTGATGTCACAGCTGATTGGTCAGTGGTATTGATTATTTTATCGACCAAGAACAAGAGATAAATTATGCCCATAAGACGGGAATAAAAGTTTTTTACACGTTCTGGTGTATTTTGACATGTCTGCAATTATGACAGGTGATGGATTATCAATTACTTTCAAATAATTGAAATTTCAGAAACACGGAAATAAGATATTTGTATCTTATCAGTACGAATTTTGAGCCATCGGTGCCATCGCAGAAGCGAGCTTGCCTGCCCAACGGAGAGATTAGATTGGATTGTATCACGCACGAATACACATGTATAGAGTTACACCTGTGATCGGCGGGCAAGATCACGTGAATCGTGAGTGAAAGTTCGTTTTGAGTAGATTGTACTACCACTGTACAGCAGGGAGATTCTTAGTGTCGAAGAGGACTCCAGTTTCAGTACCGCCTAGGCTATTGCGAACGAAATGGAAATGCAGTTTGTCTTGCTAGACAACTGTTCATTATAGTCAAGCCTTATATTGTTCTTGAAAAGTGTATACTTGCTTTTACAAGCATATGGACATAATGTTCATTCAGTTGCAATTCATCGCATTGGAACTGGCTGTATCGATACACACATCTTGTGTGTGTTATGAGAACAATTAGCGCCTCTATTCGAGAAGCATTTATCAATACGGGTGCATGGATATTGAAACTACTTCATTATATACAAGGCCTAACTTATGTGCGTGTGTTTGTGTGTGTGACCTCACAACCATGTTGAGTAATTACATGTCGAGAGGAACGGCTGATATGTGTTTCATTAATTTAACAATGGGCGGTTAGGCGAGATAGACATGAGTATCACTGTGCGGGCAAGGTCACGAATATTTTGATGCTATCGGCATTGTTGTCCGCGCTGGTGAGTGTCTGTGAACACAGCTGTTATATCGCAGTACAGCGTGTTTCACAATGGCCCGGTTTCGCGAGGCTAGTGAACTTTGTTTTTCGAGCCGATATGGACGTCACTGCGTGCTGCGGTTGGTAGGATGTTATCCGAAGATGAAAGGAACTGTCGTTGGTTGTAGAGTGGAACATTCAGTCAGGATGGGAGATGTCTGGAGACACAGGGTTCATTTCTCATTTTCCTGCACAGTGAAGACCTCTACTGCCTACATGGAGAGAATAGTCATGAAGGACATGACTGTGTTCTTTCGTGATCTACAAGAATCATCCAAGGTACAGAATTAAGCCCCTTCAATCGTAGCTAAGCATGTTTATTCTAACGTTGTCACACTGCCACATACTTTTTATATAGGATTTTGTAGAATGTCTAAGAATGGAGTTTAGGTTTGATCCTAGTGTCAAGTCTGATTCTATTCTGGACAGGGTTTTGATTCTACTTAAAGGATGCACCCATTGTAATTAAATGTATTGTAGTTTAATCTTCTTTTACTAACTGTAAATTCAAGTTCATTTAATGGGGAATTTATTTAATGTAGAGAAGAGGAACTTTAGGCCACTCAAGATTCGTCATTCCACGTGTTTGTTTTTGATTTATATAGTAAATGAACACTAGTTTATGTCTTTTTATGACATTACTCAAGTTTGGGTAGACTCAATTTGGAGTTTCTACTATAGTGCGTCTACTAAGAAGACTGTTATACACTCGAAAGTGAAATTTCAGTATTCAGGTTGATTTTCGAATACTGCAGTAAGCTTTTTGAAGCAGGTTCAGTGAAGAAAGCGGATTTTTTTGATTTGCTAGGAATTTATTCCGAACTTTGACTTGATCCAGGTATTTTCTTCGGTAATTTTTTAAGAGATTTTGCATTACGATTGCTTTGATAGATTCGTTTAAGATCCATTATAGATGGACTATACAGGTGTTTTTAAACACAGTTTGAAGACCTTTGCATACATTCACCCTATTTTATTAATGCGAATCCCAGACTAGATTTATGCGGAGGCAGATCTATCGCCAAAGTTGTAATTGTTATTTAACACTTATTGAAAGCTATGCATATTGATCGTGAATAATAATAATAATAATAATAATAATAATAATAATAATATAAGAGCAAATGAAATAATAATTTAACAGTGATTAATTGAATTGTAAAGAAACTTTTATAATTTAGCAACACTATTTCATTGTGAATTCGATCTGTTAATTAAGCCGAATTCTTCGTTCACCAAGGGAGGTGATTAATTGAAGCACTAAAATTATAGTAGTGCCAGATAATATAAACGATATGAATGCTTAGTGTAGCATGATACTTAATGGTAAAGCCATGTAAAGGCTAATGTCCTTTATTATTAAAAGGGTATTCAATGGAATATTCCAAGTTGTAGTATGTAAAGCAATCCACCCAGATGGATTTTGAAAATAAGGATGATTATGGCTTAAGGCATTTTATTTCAGTATCGGTTCACGTTAATAGTCTGCTGTGGAAATCATGCATTTTAGGCATGTTGAATTAAACCTACCTGGTAAAATTTTCGAATATTTTTATCACTGCAATGCTTAACAGGCGTAATAATAATCACTAATTCCGATCTGGTGATGACTGTTCATTTAAGGGGATGTAAAGTTAAATTAAAGAATTTAACTTCGACTTAGCTTAATTGTTTGGTCAGAAGAGATGAATAAATCAGAAAAATACAGCAACCACTAATATAGTAAAACACATGGAAGGTGTCACTTCTGAATTCTACGAAAAACACTAAGAAGGTGTTACAAAATGTCTGTACATTTGTATTATAGCTTTAGATAATTATTTATCAGGGTATAAATTTGTATGTCTTGTAAATATGAAAATTTTCAGGGATTCTTTTTAAATGTTTCAATTGTTGTCAACATTTCTGTTGAACGATGTAAATGATTTTTGTTCATATATTTGGGTAAAATGCAGTCAATAACATTGATGAATGTGGGGGCTGGCATATTTCTCCAATGTTCATGAAACTTCGGTTGGAAGTTGGGCACTCTGCCTTAAATTATAATATAGCGACTAACACTATATTTTTCTTTCCTGAATAAATCTTCTTTAGTCAATTTTAAATCTTCGAAGCGTGATACTTTATAGAAACGATAAGTGAACACGTTATGAAGGCCAGTGGTGGGTATTTCAGTGGTTTTCCACACACCAGAGATTGCGTTCATCGTAATTCTTGTGCTTTTGAGCTTTCTTATGTCGTCCACCATGGTTTTTCTTAACGTAGTCTCAGTTAGGAATTCCTGTATCCCATTTCCTCGTCTCATGTTGGGTAGAATCTGGGGAATTTTCTAGCCGGTGTTTTCAGGTTCTACGATCCAGTTGTCATCGTGGGATTCCAACATGCTGATGGTAGGTATTTCGGGTACAGTACCAATGTACAATGGGCCCATTTACTCAGAAATATTTATGATAAGATTTCACTCTTATCCTTTCCTGCTGAAACCCGACCGTCTACTAGTATGGAGACCCCGTCAGTTAGTAAGTCTGTTGTTTCAACATGAAAATTCTTCAATGGAATGCTCGGAGCATTCAAAACAAGAGACATGAATTATTACTTATAATCCGAGTACACCCGTGATATTATTCTAATTCAAGAAACATGGCTATCCCCAAATTTATTTTTCATGTTCCACGATATAACATTGAACGCCAAGATGGACCGCAATGTGGTGGTGTCCTAACATTAATCCATGAACGGCTTTCATACCAGGTTATCCCATTTATTTTTCCTCTCCCCAGAACATACATGCTAACTATAACTGTTGCCTCCCTACATATCACTAAATTGTATATTCCTCCGGCTATCAAAGGTAACTTCAGACAATGGCATTCCTTTTTTTCCTACTGTAATTCCTTTACCTCCCACGTTATTGGTGGGGATTTCAATGGCCATCATACAGACTGGGGTTGCGTCCGCACGACACCCAAGAGTAGGAATATCATGACAACAGCTCAGCAGTTCCATCTCCAGATTTTAAATGATGGTTCACCAACTCGTATTTCTCCCCCTTCTCAGGCCCCTAGTGCGGCTGACCTAACGTTTGTTTCCCTTTCTCTGGCCCGCAGAATTATATGGCACACGACCCCTGATTTACACCAAAGTGACCACTATCCGATTTTGATGACCTTTGATTCTGCCCCTCGTCCTAGTAATACATTGCATACTCCGGTTTTTACTAGGAGTTTCAAAAGTTTTGATTCAGCTCAATTTTTCAACTACATCCAACAGCACTATTGTCATACGGCACCCCCGGTTCGTGCCTCCTATAATTTGCTCATTACCTACATTGTTCAATATTTTGACACCTATCATCTACTAATTACCAGTGCACGCACCCCTGGTAAGAGAAAGTCATTACTACCCTGGTGGGACGAGGAATGTACGCGAATGGTGAAGAGACGCAAACATTTATTACGACTTTTTCGAACGTACAATATCCCGTATACTTATCACCATTATAAAAAGTTTGTTGCAAAATGCCAACAGTCCATTAATGATAAACGACGATCAGCTTGGAGAGAATATGTCTCTCATATACACCACCAGACACCCATTACTCAAATATGGACTGTGTAAAAAACCTTATCGCGACGCCACTTATGTCCAAGTCTACATCGTTCGAATTATGATCAGTCAGTCGATTTTTATCGCACGATGACTCCTGAATTTGTGGAACAAGAAATTATCTTTCCATCCCAGGAACACAACCCTATGTTTTCTGGTCTTTTGCATCCGCTAACTGTTTCCGAATTTCAATTAGCCTTAGCACACAAAAAATCTACTACTCCGGGACCAGACTATATATCATACCACGTCATTAATAGTCTCCCCAATAATGAACAACAGGTTCTATTAGATGCTTTTAATTCCGTCTTAGGCTCTGGCAATGTCCCAGAGGATTGGAATGAGTTTTTAGTAGTTCCTATTTTAAAACCAGGTAAAAATCCCGATTTAGCAGGAAGCTATTGTGGTATACATCTTGGGTCCTGTATTCGGAAGACTTTCCAACGGATTTTGTTGACACGCTTGGTATGGACTTTAGAATATTATGATATGTTTCCAAAAACTCAATACGCCTTTGCTAAACGGAAATCTACTACTGACGCCTTGAATATTTTTCTTCTTGATGTATTTTTGTCATTTTGCCGTAAACACTCAACATTAGCAGTCTTTTTAGATATTAAAGGGGCTTATGATAATGTGAATACCATCCTTTTGCTGCAAAAACTCCAACAACAACAATTTCCGATCAACTTTGTTAAAATCATCTCGGCATTTCTCCGACGACGGCATATCACACTTTCCACCTTTCCTACGGTGTTAAATTACAGGTATTCGTCTTCTGGTCTGCCGCATGGGGATATTTTGAGTGGAATATTATACCTCATTTCTACTAATGAAATCGAACGACTTTTACTTCCTCATGTCCGCCTAATACAATATGCTGATGATATACTCCTATATTGTTCCCATTCTGATATAAATAAGTGTCGGCAGGTTATGTCACGTGCTCTCACGATATTACATTCATGGCTGCTCTCACATGGTCTTGATACTGTTCCTCTCAAAAAATGCGGTTCTGCTCTTCACTCATAAACGGGTGTGTGACCGGTCACCGATCCGCTATAATCAGGGTACTATTCCTATTGTATACCATACAAAATATTTAGGACTCATCATAGACGATAAATTGACCTGGACGCCTCAAATTACTCACTTAAAAGCTCATGTGTCCCAGAAATTAAATATATTACGATCCTTAACTCGTCGTAAGTGGGGAGCTGATCCTCAGATATTATTGTTATTTTACAGAAATCTCATTAGATCTGTCCTCGATTACAGTAGTCACTTTTATGATATCATGCCAACAACACGCCTCAATGAATTGGATAAGCTACAATACTCCGCCCTCAGAATTGTTCTCGGGGCCCTTTCTTCCACCCCCACACAAGCTCTTCTCGTCGAGGCGGCAGAGCAACCGCTTCACCTTCGGAGACGTTATCTTTCTTCACGATATCTCCTCAGACAAATGGCAATATTAACAGCACCCATTCTTCCCAAACTACAATTTATCTCCGAATATTATCAAAAAAGTTTATTCAAACGTTATTCACCTCCCTCTATTCTCCTGTCTTATATGGAGCTTTCGGGTTTTCGCCCGCAAATTCTTCAAACACGAAAACCCATTTGTTATAATGCACCGCTCTCGGTATTAATGTTTCAACCAGACGTTGTGCAACATTCCTCACATGTATCTCGTATGTCTTCTATGCGTACCCGCAAATATGTCTATAATCTCGCATTGAATCATCCACAATATACAACAATTTATACAGATGGATCAAAATTTCTCTCTCCTTCGAGTACGGGTGCTGCCTTTTATATCCCCTCTATATCATATCTCGCCTCCTTTAAATTACCGCACACCCTCTCTATTTTTTCGGCAGAAGCATTTGCTATTCGACAAGCACTTACGTATATTAAGAGGCATAACATCACTAAAGCCTTAATTCTATCTGATTCTAAAAGTGTACTCCAGGCGTTACATCATATCCATACTATGAATAATTGGTTTATATTTAATATTGTAAATTTAACGTATGAATTATCTCATTTGGGCTACCGGATAGTTTTTTATGGATACCGGGACATTCCAACCTATCTGGGAATGACTTAGTCGATAAAACAGCAAAGGAAGCGGCCATGGGTCATGATGTATTGACGAATGTGGCTACCCCGCCTCAGATTATCTCCCCATTCTCAAATCTCAATTACTTAATGTTTCGTTACAACAATGGCAGGATTATACACGCACGAAAGCCCGATTATATTATAGAATTCAACCCACTATCCCTAGACACCCTTGGTTTTATAATGGATCTTACACTCGCCGTCATATTATTACGATTATTCGTTTACGTTTTCATCATGCATTGACTCCGGTATATATGGCCCGCTGTAAGCTTCGTCCTTCGGATCTCTGCGACTGTTCTACGGCAATCGGTACTATTAACCATTTAATTTTTCAATGCCCTCTTTATGATACACAACGATCCCCCTTTCTCAACACTTTACGTTCGTTTGGTTTCCCCCTCCCTCTCAACATTTCTGTGCTCCTTCATTCTCCCATTCCTTCCGTTATTCATGCCTTCCTTAGATTTCTGCAAGAATGCTCCCTTACTTTTTAAATGCCATACCCTTAAGTGTGACGATGTCATGTTTGTGTTCAAGTAGTAAGTCACTAAGGTACGTCGCTTGGTGTGAAGATTAGAACCTATCTGTGTCCTCGTATGCATTTGTTACAATTTTCCTGTAGTTTCTAGTTCAAATATTGGACACTCTCCAAGTGTAATGGTATTTTTTACGGCTGTGACTGGGTTCAGAGCATGAGTGTTATGCCCATTTTCTAACCTACAAAAAAAGTATTCATCCCCTCAACTGGCGACTAACACCATTTTTGGTTGTGAACTTGTGATGGATATTACAATTTATCAGTTCAACGACAGCTGTGCTCACAACAACACCTCAAACGCTTTCGATTTGCGTGTGTGTGTGTGATCCGTTGGAGTGTACTTTTGGTTTTGTGTTTCGTTAGTGCTTGGTGTTGGTGTTTTGTGCCATTGTATTATAGGGCTGTTAATAAGTTTTATATACTAGTTGCGTGTGGTCGCGATGGCGGCTCAGAGCGATGGGACGTTCATGGGCCAACCCCCAGACAATGCAGGGAATGTTGTCGTGAATGGTATTATCCCTATGGAGGATATGTCAATCGTTCATGAGCAACAGATTATTTCAACTCAGGAGACAACGAAACCAATGATGGGATCCTCAATTGACCCAGTACGAACCCCGGCCACGGACTATCGTTATCCTAGCCATCATACTGGACCATATATTATTTTTGTGCAGGGGGAAAGGGCTCAGGCGATTGGAAATTTACATCCGATGGCCTTGGGTCGGCTTTTCTATGAAAGAAAAATCCCGGGCATACGAGAAATTCAGAAAAAGGGACGAAATAGAGTACAAATGCAATTCACAAATTATCGCGATGCAAATACGTTTTTGGAAAATCCTATACTACGTGAGAGGAATTTGACAGCTTTTATCCCCTCCTCTAATGTCCAACGGGTTGCACTTGTGCGAGGGGTTGACACTTCTCTTACGAACGAGGAACTACTCAAGTATATAGAGGCTCCTGTCCCCATTTTACGGGTACAGCGCTTCTTTCGAAACAGAACTGTTGATGGCCAAACGGAACGTATAGCTTCGGGGACTGTGAAAATCTTTTTTGAGACTCAGAGCTTACCACCTTATGTCAGCATTTTTAATGTTATGCTAGAAGTTAACTTGTATATTTTCTCGCCTCTACGATGCACCAAGTGTCAACGTTATGGACATGTGCAGTTACATTGCCGGGCTCGAGCCCCTCGCTGTGGCAATTGTGCCGCTGAACACCTCACCTCGGGAAGTAAGGAAGTTTTATCTAAATGTGCCAATTGTGCAGAGAATCACCCGGCAGGTACCATTCGTTGCGAAATACATCAACAGCAAGTTGAAATTAAAAGACGGATGTGTGTGGAAAATAAATCGTATAATGAGATCATGAAAAGTCAAATGGGTCCCACATTCAATCCATTAACTTTACCCCAACAATTTCCGCCTTTAAGTTCAGCTCCAAGTGTCAGGCAGATTGAGCCGGCCCGAAAGCGCAAGTTTACGGAAATCGTTCATACGGCCCCTAAAGTGGTACAACCTCTGGGATATGATAGGAGTGCTTATTGCCAGCTTTTTAACCAACCGAGATTGGAAAAGGCCCCACCGGTCTTCTCAGCCAAGACGTCGGAGACAAGTAATCTACATAGTCCCGGGCCTGGTTCAGGGTCGCATAGATCGGAGCCAACAAAAATTATTTGGGCAGAATTTACTAAACTTATGGAGTTGTTAGGGCATAATGCGCAATGGGCGCATTGCGTTAAAAATTTGTTAGATAGGATATTACCTTTGCTACCCCCGTTGGAAAAATCAACACAGCATGGCAACCAGACCCTGGGTCACTAGTTTCATTGATTTTCTCTTTCCGTTTTTGAAGAGACGTGTGGCTCCTCCAATGGAATTGCAGGAGTATAGTCAACAAGCGGCATGAATTATTTAAATTAATCGATGACTTCCATCCGGATGTTATTTTTTTACAAGAAACTTGGCTATCGCCCCAATATCGTTTTACGATCCCAATGTATAATGTTGTTAGAGAGGATGGTTCAGGTTTTTTTTTTCGTGTGGCCTCCTCAGAGGCCGAGTGCAGATCTTTCTATTCGACCCCCGTGGGCGACCTGCGCGCCGGGATGAGAGATGGAATGGATGAAGATGATTGAAACTGGGCAAGGATGTGGGAGGAAGCGGCCGTGGCCTATCAGAAGGTACCGTCCCAGCATTTGCCTGGTGTTGAAAATGGGAAACCACGGAAAACCATTTCAAGGACAGCCGACGGTGGGGCTCGAACCCACGCGTCTACCGAGGCAGCAGAGAGCTTTGCCCCATGACCTAACGCTGCGCTTTAGACTGCGTAGCCACTACTGTCGGTATGGTTCAGTTATGGCGGTATAAGCACCCTTATCTGAAATGATATCCCTTTTTCAGTGATCCCCATTTCTTACCTTCTACCACGTAGTTTTCATCAGTGTTTTCAGATCGGCAATACTATTTTTAGTAATTTATATTGCCCTCCCCAAGTTCAGGGATCGCAACGCCAATGGTTGATGTATTTCAAATATATTGCACAATTTCCTAAACATATAGTTCTCAGGGATTTTAATGCCCACCATGGACTCTGGGGCAGTGAGCGCGTCAACCCTAAAGGTCGCCATATTGTGCATGCACTTCAAACTTATGCTTTGAATATTCTTAATGATGGGTCGCCTACGCGCATATCACCACCGGGACGTCCAAAGAGTGCGGTAGATTTGACTATTACAACAGCGGATATTGCCCATCAATTGGAATGGCGAACACTTGGGGACACTCATCAGAGCGATCATTTTCCGATTCTTATATATTATGCGAAACCGGGTGAGAAGCTTGAGCGTCCATGTCTTTTTACCATCAAAAGGAATTTACGGCATTTCGACTATGAACTTTTTCAACACTTTATAAATGATGGATTGGGGACTTCGCGAACACCTCCGTATCAACGGTATTATTCTTTATTACAGCTGATACAACGATTTCTTGATTGTTATCACCCCCTGCGCGCGATATCATCGTATTCGTCACAGCATCCGGGTGCGGTCCATTGGTGAGACGCAGAGTGTGCTTTGCTTGTTCGTCGGAGAAAGGCATGTTTAAAGAGATATCGCGTTCATTGGACTGTTGATAATTATCTACGTTACAAAAGTCTCACTGCCCAACTTCAGAAGACATTTAATGAAAAACGACGGATGGCGTGGCAAACTCATATTAGTACATTCAATTCCCGTACTTCTTTGAGCACCTTATGTTCTTTGATAAAACAATTATCGAATACTCGTCGTACTCGTCCTAGTACGGGACTCACGCAGACAGGTTTTCAAATTTTTTATCATTCCCTCACGCCAGATTCAGTTTCCGGACACGCATTTGTACCACCTTATTTGACTTCGGATAAGTTTCAGATTTTACAACAACCAATTGTTGGAGTTGGTAGTTAACAATTTAAGTTGGCAGCATTGATTTTATATTTTAGTATTCCTTGTGTTGTTTGTGCCTTGTAGTAGTTGGTCTTGCTTGTAGCGTGATGGACGTGTCAATATACGATCTACTATTTCGTTAACAAACTCTCGTTATTTCCACTGAAACTTGAAGATTAGTTAACAACAGGTTATGGGCCCAGAGCAGTGCGAAGTACGTAGATCAGAGCGTGAATTACGGATTGTTGAGATTGAGATGTAATCTGAATTTTAAAAACAGATTGTGAGTGTTTGTGACTGAACCGGCGAACGTTACAGCGACAGTACCAAGATGGCTGACGGAGATGACAAAGACCTCGTTTCCATTCCAAAGCTAGCAAATGGAAACTACTTCGCCTGGAAACTGAGAGTGAAGGCGCATATGATCGATAAGAACTGTTGGGTGGCGATTGAACCAGGCTTCGATGAGAACGAGTTGAATGTGGATCAGGCACGCTTAAATAGGAAAGCTTTGTCGGTATTATACAAATCCGTTGGGGATGATTTCTTGTTAGATGTGGAAGATTGTATTAGAGCGAAGCATGCTTGGGAAATTCTGGAAGAAATTCACGTCTCTTCTACCAAGTTTAATGCACTTCAGTCCTTGAAAGAAATGACAAATATTTCGAAGACCCCAAATATGTCGATGCAAGAGTATGCGGCCAGTATCCAGAGATTGAACAAAAAAATTGCCAGGGGTGGCATAATATTCGACGACGAGATGATGGCCAACTTCCTGCTAGTCGGGCTACCGATGGAGGAGTACGAGATCTTCGTCCAAAATCTACTGAGGGAGCCGGATCTTACAACACGGAAGGTTAAAGGACGACTTCTAGACGAGGAGCGACGCCGGACCCAGTTAGAAGCCGCGCAGGAGACTTCCGCATCAAGTGCACTCATCTCCAAGAAAGGCAAGAATGACAAATTAGTGTACAAAAACAGTAAGAAGAATAGTGTGCAGAGTGGAAAAAGTGGTGATAGTAATAGTGTTAAATGTTACAAATGTCAGAGGTTAGGGCATATTAGCAAGTTTTGTCCAGAAGTTAAATGTTTTAACTGTCACGAGTATGGTCATTGGGCATCAGATTGTACCAAAATGAAATCAAATAATGGAAAAAGGGACGACAATGGAAATTCCAATAAAACGGGGAAGACTATAGCCTGTATCAGTGTGTTCGCAATGGTGTCAATGAACAGTTCTGATGTTTGGTACCTTGACTCGGCAGCGTCAGAACATATGACGTCTAAAAGAGAGTTGTTTTCCTCCTATTCAGAGTGTAAGGGCAATGTTAAGATTGGACAAGGGCAACTCCCAGTTTGTGGAAAAGGTATTGTCAAACTTGCATTATCTGATAAGTGTGGTGGTAATGTGCTTGAGATGAGAAATGTTTTGCACGTTCCAGATTTAGCATTCAATTTGATTTCAGTTGGGCGCTTAGCCAAGAATGATGTATTTGTTCACTTTAACAAAGATGGTGCTAAAGGTATGTATAATGATGAGTGCGTGTTTACAAGTCTAGAATCAAATGGGTTGTATTTGTTGGAACCTAATCACAGTGTAGCTTGTATATCGAATGCTGATGTCAGTGAAGATGAGATGAGTGATGAAATTGAAGCTGTAGCCTTGCGAGCAGTGAGTTCAGATTTGTGGCATGTAAGGTTAGGGCATCCACATGAAGCTGCTATGCAGAAAATTCCATATTTGTCAGGTTTAAAGAGTGAGAATAAGAGTTGTGATGTGTGTGTTCTGGGGAAGATGACTAGATGTAGTTTCCCGCAGAAGAGTGAACGCCAATGCAGTAAACCACTGGAATTGGTACATAGTGATTTGTTAACATCTCCTGTTAAATCAAATGGTGGTCATAAATACATGATGAGTTTTGTGGATGATTATTCCAGATTTACAGTTGTTAAATTCTTGAAAAGTAAAGGTGAGGCTTTCTCAAAGTTTTTGGAGTATCAAGTTGAAGTAGAAAAAATGCATGACTTGAAACTTAAATGCTTTCAAACAGATGGAGGTGGCGAATATTGTGGTAATAAATTCGAGACCTATTTGAAAGCGAATGGGATAGGTCATAGAAAGACGGTAGCTTATACTCCAGAACAAAATGGTATAGCTGAGAGGTTTAATAGGATTGCAGAAGATAAGATAAGGTGTTTGTTAGTGCAGTCAGGTTTGTCAGATTCGTTTTGGGCTGAAGCAGCCAACACTGCTTGCCTTCCTAGGAATCTATGTCCATCTAGGGCTATTGGGAATCAGATCCCATATGAAATGTGGAAGGGAGAGAGTGCTGAAAAAGAATATCCAAGGTTACGTGCATTTGGTTGTAAAGCTTGGTTATTTCAGAAAGTAGGTAAATTTCAGCCCCGAGCAGTGAGATGTGTATTCATAGGTTATGAAAACAATGTGAAAGGGTATAAATTGTTTAATCTTGAGACTAAATCATTTGTGATTGGATATCATGTAAAATTTGATGAAAATATATTTCCCATGGTAGAACAGGTTAGGCCTACTATTAAGCATGTTCAAACTGATGTTATGATAAGAAATTATTGTAGCGATGAGTCAGAGATTGAGATTGAAAGCAATGTCCAAGAGAATGATAAAAATGTGTTTGAGGCTGAAAATAATGAGAACGTTTTGAGAAGGAGTGAAAGGTTAAGGAAGCGTAAAGAATGTTCTTGCTGTAATTTGTCGGTATATGTTGCTGATTATATCGAAGAACCGTTGAGTGTGAGTGAGGCATTGAATGGGGAGTTCTCTGATGAATGGAGAGATGCAATGAAAAGCGAATTAGACAGTATCCAACGTAAAGGGACATTTATTTTGGTTGACAGGCCTTCTGGTAGAAATGTGTTGGGTTGTAAGTGGGTTTTGAAACTTAAGAGAAATCCAGATGGCACTGTTAATAGATTTAAGGCGAGATTGGTAGCACAAGGTTTTTCCCAAGTGCCAGGGGTAGACTTTAATGAAACTTATGCTCCAGTAATTAAAAGAAAAACGATTCGACTGATGATGGCCATAACTGTCATTAATGGGTGGGTTCAGGAACATATTGATGTGCTCACAGCATATTTGCACAGTGAGTTGAATGAGGAAGTTTTCATGGAACAACCTAAATATTTTGAGGTGGATAAAAATAAGGTGTGTAAATTGCTCAAAAGCTTGTATGGGCTTAAACAAAGTGCTATGGAATGGCATTCGACCTTGTATATGAATTTGTCAGAATTAGGTTTGAAACCTCTGGTGAAGGATCCATGTGTGTTTGTTAACAAAGATAAGGATCTGTTCATTGGTGTTTATGTTGATGACTTGGCATGCTGGGGAAAAAGAGAACGGGTTGAATGGTTCAAAGAAGAGTTGGACATTAGATTGGAGATTAAGAAGTTAGGAAATATGACCAACTTTCTTTCTATGAATGTGGAGTACAGGGAAGGAGTAATGTCTGCTCATCAAACTGACTACATTAAAAGGGTATTGAAAGAATTCAAACTTGAAGATGGGAAGGGCAGGTCAGCTCCTTTAGAAATAAATAGAGATGACGGAAAATTGTCAGGTGATGAGAAACATGATGAGTACGAGTACAGAAAAGCATTAGGTATGTTACTATATCTGGCTACAACGACTAGGCCAGACATAACTTTTGCAGTGTGTAAAGTGAGCAAGAAAAATTGTTCGCCTACAAAGAGAGATTGGCAAGATGTAAAGCACATTATGTTGTACTTGAAGAAAACATGTAATGTAAAATTGTTTTTTGAAAAATCTGATGTACATGTCCGAATGTATTGTGATGCAGATTTTGCTAATGCCAAAGACAGGAAATCTGTGAGTGGGTATGTTGCAATCTTAGCAAATGCACCAATTAGCTGGAACACGAGGTTACCAAAGAAACGTGACACGGTTGCCACATCTACAACCGAGTCAGAGTATGATTCTATGTTCCATGCTGCTAAGGAGGCATTATGGCTAGGACAAATAATAAACGAGTTGGGTCAGGAATCGGTTTTGCCTAAACCAATTGTCATCAGAGGTGACAATCAAAGTGCCATTAAGCTCACCAGAAACAGTGGTGATTCTGAATTGACAAAGCACTTTGATATTAAGTATCAGTTTTGTAGGGACCATGTAAGTAAGAGGAACATTATTTTCGAATATGTTCCAAGTAACAATAATGTTGCAGACTTGTTTACGAAGTCATTGAATGGGCCAAAGATCCAGAGTCTCATAAAGATCCTCAATTTGGTTTAGTTTATAACAGGAACTGAATTTTTTGGTATTTTTTGTTGAATTAAAGGATTGTCATTGTTTGAGGCTAACTACCAGGGGAAGTGTTGGAGTTGGTAGTTAACAATTTAAGTTGGCAGCATTGATTTTATATTTTAGTATTCCTTGTGTTGTTTGTGCCTTGTAGTAGTTGGTCTTACTTGTAGCGTGATGGACGTGTCAATATACGATCTACTATTTCGTTAACAAACTCTCGTTATTTCCACTGAAACTTGAAGATTAGTTAACAACACCAATCACGCGCAATGATATCTCGACTGCGTTGCGTCACACTAAATCCACGAGTCCGGGTATGGATTACATTACTTATGGGATGGTTGCCCATTTCCCTGACCCAGCACTGACGGTCTTGATTGCGATTTACAATACGGTACTGACCAATGGTACGTATCCTGCGGAATGGAATAATTTTGAAATTCTGCCGATATTAAAACCAATGAAAGATGCCAGAGACCCCCTAAGCTATCGTGGCATCAATCTTGGTTCGTGTCTAAGAAAATTATTTCAAAAAAAAATATTAGGTAGATTGCAATGGTGTTTGGAGTACTATAATTTATTTTCGAGGTCACAATTTGCATTCCGTAAACGGCTAGGCACAATCGACGCTCTTACGATTTTTTTTGACGGATATCTTATCAGCGAAAGCCCGCAAACAACACACGGTTGCCGTATGTGTGGATATTCAGGGGGCCTATGATGCGGTGGATCCAGTCATATTACAACATCGACTAGGGGAGCTGCTTTTCCCATTACCTTTCATATGTTTAATACGGAATATTTTACACCATCGTCGATTATTTCTACACACCCCCACTGGTGTACTTGATAACCGTCAGACTTCTCATGGATTGCCTCAAGGTGATATTTTAAGCGGTATTCTTTTTTCAATTTATACTCAGGCATTAGAATCGGTCATCCTTCCTTATGCACGAATCATTCAATACGCAGATGATTTTCTTATTTATTGTTCGCGTGATACTATCCAGCTATGTCGTCAGGATATATATGATGCATTGACTGCTGCTCATACATGGTTCCATAATCACGGATTTGACACGTCGCCGAGGAAAAATTCTGCCATAATTATTACTCATCAAAGGCAGGTCGATCGCACTCCTATTTTATTTAGACAGGGAGCCATAGAGGTGGTTCGTAGCATCAAATATTTGGGATTACATATTGATGACCAATTACTGTGGTCGCGACAGGTTCAAACACTCACTGTTCGAATTGAAAAAAGATTACTCGTTCTCCGAGCGCTAGCACGCCGGGGTTGGGGGGCGGATCCTCATTTATTACTTACGGTATATAAGAATATTATTCGTTCCCAGATGGATTATGGTTGCTTTTTCTACGATATGATGGCGAGTAGTCGGTTGGTCACTATTGACAGGTTGCAGTATCGGGCTGTACGTATTATTTTGGGGGCGCTTCCGTCCAGTCCCACTTGTGCATTACTAGTTGAATCTGGGGAATTACCTTTACACTTACGACGGAGATTTTTGGCCAGTAAGTACTTGGCTGCTAAAATGTCATTGTCGGCGTCACCGATTCTCAGTAAAGTACAGCTGCTTGTGGAGTATTATGCGCAAAAGCGCTTTGCACGTCCGCATAAACCTGCTTTGGTATTGGCATATGAAATCTTGCAAGCATTTCGGTCAGATATACTGCAAACGCTCAAACCTTTACCATACACGGTTTCATATAGGGTCCTACAATCCCAGCCAAATATATTGCACACTTCCTTACCGGCGCTATTCCGGATGTATCAGCGTATTCCGCAAGTAATTTCACGATGCTTTCGGGATATTGTCAATTGCTATTCCCGTTATACTATTTTTTATACAGATGGCTCTAGAATGTTGTCACCAGATGGAGTGGGTGCGGCTTTTTATTCTCCGGATCGACAGATTATACGCACATATAGTTTGCCAAAATATCTAACGATTTTTACAGCTGAAGTATTTGCCATTCGTCAAACTTGTCAGTATATACGTACACACAGAGTTTCCCCGGCAATGATTTGCACGGATTATATGAGTGTCATCCAGGCTCTACCGAATCCGAGTAGCTCTGACAATTGGTATGTGTATCAAGTTGCGCAAATGTTGTATGATTTTCAGACCATGGCTCAGGAGGTTATGCTCACTTGGATCCCGGGGCATTCGGGTATCGAAGGAAACGAGGATGTGGACCGCATGGCAAAGTGGGCAGCACAGGGATATGGAGTCGTTTATAATATCGCTGTACCTTTTACGGACTTCCTGCCTGTTATTTATTCCCAGCTCCTCAATGAATGGCAAACTGAATGGTCTAATATCATGCCAATGAAGGCTCGTAATTATTTTCTGGTACAACCCACTATCCGAACAACACCGTGGTTTCGGGTAGGCAGATATACAAGACGGCACATTATTACAATAATACGTTTGCGTTTTCAACATGCTCTGACGCCGGTGTATATGGCACGCATGAACCTTCGCGAGAATGCTAGATGTGTGTGTGGTCGAATGAGGGGTATAATTAGCCATCTTATGTTTCAGTGTGACGTTTTCAATGAACCGAGGATAGTGATGCTCACTGTCAGAAAGTTAAGATCGTTAGATTATACATTGCCCTTAAATATGTCCACTATGTTGCATAATCCTGTAATTCCATTGGTCGAGGCCATAATGGAGTATTTGGACCATCTCCCTTTCACATTATAATTTCTGGTCCCCTCTTTAGTTTGCTGTATTTTTCTACGTTTTACGATTTGACACGACGTATGTGTGTGTTGAGTTTTCTTAACCCTTCTTAGAGTATCGTGCATACCTTTGTGCTACGGACCATATGGATAGATTTTGTAGGCGAATGGTTATGTTAGCAAATTTCTGTGTTTACAAACATTACGTGTGACGGATATGTGCTACCGTGGTGCAATCTGTACAGAAGCTATTGGGCGAAGAGGCAACTGTGTCCAGCAATCTTAACAAAAACAACAACAACAAACTGGCGACTGGGTGAAGTGCTTTCTCAGGCCCAACAAATCTAACAAAAGAAGAAGAAGTAATTTGAAGACGAAGACTGTCTTGTTGTGAGATCAGGATTTGACATTGTTGGCATTTAATGAAGGTGAAATCAAAGTAAGTCTCGCTCATCAGTGATTGTTGATCCTCTTACGTGCAGGATAATTTCTGTCTTTACTTTTTGGCATGTCATTGGATTTTCGCTATTTTTTAAATGTGTGACAGAATTTTGAAGAGATTTCATTGATAGTTGCTATATGCTTTAAACGAAATTTTTTGTAGCCAAGTTTAGTTACTTGGGGCTTGCCACAGATGTGTGTAGTTGATTTGTTGGCGTTATAATTCTTCTTACCCGAAGATACAAATCATAGTGTTATTCTTGGTTAAATGTGATATCGCGTTCTTTAACCAGTAATATTATGCTGCTGACATTCAGATTACAGTTTAAGTGACCTATTGTTGAGTGTGGAGATTTGTGTGCTCTGTTTATTTGGCAACTGTTATGAGAGTACCTGGAGAAAGCCCAGGGGAAGACAGTTGAAATCGTAGTTCTCACCCCCATCTTTCTCACTGAGTCAGTATTGCCAACCCCACGCGTTTGGTACTATTTCGCACGTGATGTATGAAATCACTTACTTAATTCCTGCCGCTCCTTCCGGAGCATAGGGCCTTGGCGAAATTTCTCCACGCAGTACGGTTCCTGGCCATTCTCTTCACTTGACTCCAGTTCTTGTCCACCTCTGCAATTTCATTTTCGATCGTCCTCTTCCAGGTCTTCTTAGGTCGACCTCGCTTCCTGGCGCCTTGAGGATTCCAGTCTAGCGCCGCCCTCTCAATAGCTCCATCCGGCTTCCTTAGTGTGTGACCAATCCAGCGCCATTTCCTCTCCTTGATCTGGATGCTAATCGGTTGTTGATTGGTGATGGTCCAAAGATCTTCATTTGAGATTATGTCCGGCCACCTCACATTCATGATGCGACGCAGACATCTGTTAATGACACCTGTAGCTGGTTGTTGATCGGTTTTGTGACTTTCCATGTTTCACAGCCGTAGAGAAGAATCGACTTTACGTTGCTATTGAAAAGGCGGAGCTTGGTCTTCCTGGAAATGTTTCTATTTCTCCAGATGGGGTAGAGCTGGACAAAGGCACCATTTGCCTTCCTGATACGGCTTCGAACATCTTCCTCTGCTCCCCCATCATTTGTGACTATACTTCCAAGGTAGAGGAAGGACTCAACTCGCTCAATGTCCTTTCCGTTGACTGTCAAACTAGTCGTGATGTCAGAATTTATCCTCATCTCTTTGGTCTTATTGGTGTTGATCATCAGTCCCGCACGTTCTGCTTCTCTCTGCAACCTCCTCAGCTTATCTTCTATGTCTCGGTACCGTTGTGCCATAAGACAAATGTCGTCTGCGAAATCCAGATCTTCAAGCCTGTCATTTATACCCCATTGAATACCCCTCTTCCGTCCTCCCATTACCTTCTTCATCACACTATCCAGGACCAACAGGAACAGAGTGGGGGAAAGGACACACCCCTGTCTCACTCCGGAACTGACCTTTATCTTTTCTGTTAATTTGCCTTCGTGAAGAACCTGGCACTCATACCCTTCGTACATCTCTTCCATGATTCTGATGATCTTTGTTGGAATTTTATATTCCTCGAGGGTCTTCCACATGATTCTTTGATTTACGGAGTCGAAGGCTTTCTCGAAGTCAACAAATGTGAGGTAAAGGGTATTCCGCCACTCCACACTCTGCTCCAGGATGATTCGGAGGGTGTTGATGAGATCCACACAGCTGCGATGTTGTCGAAATCCAGCCTGTTCCTTCCGAAGCCTTTTTTCTACGCAGTCTTTTATACGATTCAGGATGACTCTCGCCAGCACTTTGCTTGGAATGGACTGCAAGGTGATACCCCTCCAGTTGTTACAGTTTGTGGTGTCCCCTTTCTTCGGCAACTTGACTATCAACCCCTTCTTCCAGTCGGTTGGTATTTTCTCCTCCTTCCAGATCTTCTCCAACAGCGGGTGCAGCAGATCGATCGTAATATCCAGGTCTGCTTTCAGTACTTCCGCTGGAATATTATCCAGACCTGGTGCCTTCCCGCATTTCATCTGCTTCAACGCTGTCCGTATTTCGCCCCGACTTGGGGAGTCGAGGCTGATGCTTGGGTCACTTTCTGCTTCCTCTTCATCTTCTCCTCGCTGCTTACTTTCTGGTCCTCTATCTCTATTAAGAACCTCCGCAAAGTGTTCTCTCCATCTTGTCAGCTGCTGTTCACACGTCGTGAGGATTTCGCCCGTCTTGCTCTTCACAGGCCTAGTTTTATTAAAACCTTTCTTCGAAAGCATCTTTGTGATGCCATAGAGCTCCTTAACGTCCCCCCTTCTTGCCGCTTCCTCTGCTTTCTCCGCCTGCTCATCAATCCACCTCCTATGATCCTTCCGTACACTCCTCTTTACCTCCCTGTTTGCTGTTGAATACTTTGCTTGTGTGAGAGCCTTCTGCTGCCTAGTCTTGCAGGTGTTGAGCTTGGCCTTAATCTCCTTCCTATAATTTATCTTGTCCCAGGTCTGATCGGATATCCATTCTTTCCGCAGGTAGTTCTTGTACCCGAGCTGCATCTCACTGGTTTCCACGAAGATATTCTTTACCTCGCTCCACACAGTCTCCACGTCCTTCTCTGTCTCGGAGTCCAACACCTGGAATTTATTTCTGAGCTCCAGTTTAAATTTGTCCAATCTCTGCTGGTTCTTAAGCTTGCCCACATCAAACTTGTTGTGCCGAGTGTTAAACTTTCGTCGGACTGCGACGATCTTCATGCGGAAGTTGGCAACCACAAGATGATGGTCACTACCAACGTCCGCTCCTCTCTTGTTCCTAACATCTTCCAAGCTTCTTCTGAACCTCCTGCTCACCACGATGTGATCAATTTGATTTTCTGTGACTTGATCAGGAGACACCCAGGTGACCTTGTGGCACCGCCTATGAGGAAATACCGTGCCACCCATCACCAAATCCTGACTGGCGCAATATTCCGTAAATTTCTCCCCATTGTCATTCATCTCACCAAGGTCATGTTTACCCATGATCTGCTCCAACCCCTCATTGTTTGAGCCCACCTTCGCGTTGAAGTCTCCCATAACAATGAGAATGTCCTTCTTACTTGTTTGTCTTGTGACATCTCGCAGCATTTGGTAGAATTCTTCCTTCTTCTCTGGCTCCGACTGTTCTGTAGGCGCATAGCATTGGATGATGATCACATTCCTGATCTTTGTCTTGAACCTAGCAAACATGAGCCTACTAGAAATTGGCTTCCACTCCATAAGGCTTCTCTTTGCATTTCTGTTGAGCAGCAACCCCACTCCATCCCTGTGTTCTTCATCATCGCCCCCAGAATAGAGAAATGTAATTCCATCTGTTGTCTGTATTTCACCAAATCCTGGCCACCTCACTTCACTCAATCCTAGGATATCCAGCCCATAGTTCTTCATCTCCCGTGTCACTTGTTTCAGTCTGGTTTTCTCCATCAAGGTCCTCACATTCCAGAAACCGATTTTCGTAGTCCTCTTCATGCCAAAAGTCGTCATCAGGTTATCCGTCCGGTTTTGTAATTTCGCTTCAGTTTCCGTAATCAGTTTATTTAAGAGGAGCGAGTGATAAACCCACTGCCTCCGAGTGCCTTGGAGGGGCTGCCACCTTAAGCCTGAGGCACCAGGCTGATTTTCTGTCAGGGTTTCTTCCCTTAGCCTTCACAGCTACCGTAGCGGTCTTGAGGCACACAAAGTCCCCACTGTACTTCACCCCTACAGGCAATCCCCTACTTAATTACGTTGCCCATCTCCCACGACGAGGACGAGGGGTTGGATTTGTGGGAGACATGAAATCACTAAGTGAACTCAATTACAGTTTTTATTTATGTATTTATAATGTTTTACATTCAAAAACAGACCTAACCTGGGGCTTACGCTCCAGACCCCCTTGCTTGTGGTACTAGCATTAATTTTCGACCAGGCAGTACCTAACCTAGTAGCGGACATAAATTGTATGTTATTAATGTTTTACGTACAAAAACGGACCTAACCTGGGGCTTACGCCCCAGACCCCTTGCTTGTAGTACTAGCAGTAATTTTCCACAAGACAGTGCCTAACTTAGTAGCGAAGGCGTGTGGTGAATTTCTTTATTCAAGTTGGTAACGTAGTCACATGATCGACTTTCGGGTGTCACATGACTGTCAAAGATGGTGTCCGTAAGTGAAGAAAAATTGCATTATTTCCGTGAAATAACAATCCTTGCGGTGCAGCAGTGGCTATTGAGTATGAAGAGATTGTGAAACGACTCCCAACAACTCCCCGAAAGGTATGCATATCATAAATGATATATTTTCAATAAGCTAAGGTGTTAAAAGTTGTTAAAAGTGATGAAAAGGGAGGATGGTCTAATGTGAACAATAAATGACAATTATTGTATTTCAAATGGTAGGCTAATACATTTTGAGAATGTGAATTATTTGGTTGTTGACTTTTCTTCTGAAGAAAGAATGCTAATAATGATAGTTATTGCAGGAGCCTCCGTGGCTTAGGCGGCAGCACGCTGGCCTCTCACCGCTGGGTCCGTGGTTCAAATCCCGGTCTCTCCATGTGAGATCTGTGCTGGACAAAACGGAGACAGACAGGTTTTTCTGTCAATTTCATTCCAGCAACACTCTCCACTATCATTCACTATCATTTCATTTCATCTGTCATTCATTTAATCATTGCCCCAGAGGAGTGCGACAGGCTTCGGCAGCCGGCACACTTCATATCCTCGCCGCTAGATGGGGGCTTCATTCATTCCATTCCTGAGACTGGAAGCAGGCTGTGGATTTTCATTCAATGATAGTTATTGCAGCTAAGGTTTGTGATAAACTACTATAGCCTATATTCATGTGTCGAAGTAGTATACCTTTACTGATCTATGTATTAGGCGTAGGTTGTGTGCACACTAGGCTTGTTAAATGTGATGAACACACCAAAGTAATTTGGGCATAAGATAATGATTGGTATTATCATATACTCTGCTCTTTTCCTTAAACAGGCTATATGGGACTGATCCATGCACTTGATATCTTATATTGTTGACTAAAGGCCTTCAACTCTTAGCGCTCTCGGGCACTTGTACTTCGTCTGCAGTACAGTTCAAAGCTAAATACTACAAACTGGACATAAGAGGAAAAATACCAAGAGCAAGGTCAAGGAGACCGTGGATCGAGACAGTATGATCGAAGGTGGAGAAGAACGGTTTTAACTGGGACAATGTCCAAGAACAAACGGTGTGCTACAATTAGAAGAAATGGTAAGCGCTTGTTTACAACACCCGGGAAACTGGAGATGGAAAATTATGACGGTGATGATGACGTAAGGACAGTGGTGAGGCCAATTGAGAGTTATCTGTTATCAACTTTATCAACATTCATTTTCCTGTTTCGTCAAAGCTCTCACTGTCCTAGTTCTGCCCTGGAAGCTCGTAAGATCCCAGTATATCTGGGTGTAACAGGCAATGTGAATCTTGAATTCTGCTAGTGGGCAATGAGAATTTAAAATGTTTTAGATGTGCTATCCAAAGGAAGTGGAGCACAGAGAAATAATGTCATTTTTTACGAACTCAATTACAAGAACACCAGGCGTTCTCGACCCCTAACCTGGTGCTCTTTGTATGAAATTAGGTGCTCTCGCCATACAAGCCAAATTGGGTTAAAGTATATACGACGATAGGTACCGGTACGTTTCCAGGAGAATTTTTTAGTGTAGTCGATGATGTGCAGAACTTGATGTTCATTTATTTGATGTTTTGGCTTGAATTGTGTCATATTACTCAGTTGTATGAGGTTTCAAACCTGTGTATCGTTACATGTGGATGCAGTCACATGTGCTCAAGTGCGAGGTTTGGTGGTGAGTTACGAATGTTCGTAAATTACTTTTAGTTCATTTTAATTGAAATGTTGCACTGCATTCTTCTAAAGCCATGGTGAGACAAAGCCATTGGTTGCTACTTAGACAAATGTCTGGACGGAACCATTGGCCGCTACTAGGTTAGACCCTTGTCTGGACGAAAATTACAGCCGGTATTACAAGCAAGTGCCGGCCCCGTGGTGTTGGGGTAGCGCTCCTGCCTCTCACCCGGAGGCCCCGGGTTCGATCCCCGGCTCCGTCAGGGATTTTTTGGAACGGGGTGCACTCAGCCTCGTGAGGACAATTGAGTAGCTGTCTGACAGTGAGACAGCGCCCCGATCACGGAAACCAAGATTAACGGCCGAGGGGACCCGACGCGCTGATCACGCGTCACCCCAATATCTGCAGGCCGAATGGCTGGGCAGCGGTCACTTGGTCGGCCTTAGCCCGTCATGGGCTGTATAGTGCCAGGGGTTGTTGATTACAAGCAAGTGGGTGTAGGGTGTAAGCCCCAGATTAGGTTTGTGGTTGTATGTAAAACACTTTTAACACATAGAATTTAACATGTATACATCGCTTAAACCTTTAGTGTCATCCACCTTGAGTGTACGATATCGCGATCTATAATACTGCCCAAAAAGTTCTTGTGAGCACATGCTTCCCTGAGGTATATTCTTCAAATCAAATTCTTTTGCACGAACCGGAATAATAATTTTTACAGTCAGGAATTTTATCATTTTGTAAAATATAAATAATTGGACATCCCTATTTAATGAATAACACGAAAGATGCAGTTTCCACTCTACTGTCACACGTAAATGTATCTTACCTGTATGAGTCATGCAAGCAGGTGCAGCATGCCTGGTGAACGGTGAGTCCCTAGCTATTTCAGCACTTCTGAGAGGAAGAGAGATAGGAAAAGGAAAGAGAGGTGCATGGTTGTTGCATCATTATTATTTTAATAATCTTAAAAATTACATACATTTTTCTTCTTCTGTCAATTTTGGCCTACTGTGGACCGCGTTGAACAATCGGCCGACTTGCCAATCTCTTCTTCTCCTCCTAGAATTTCTTCATGCGTTCGCTGAGTCTCCTCCTGCTTTCTTCAGGCCAGATGACCTTGGTTTTTGAGCTAGCTTTTTCCCGAAACCTTTTAAATTTATCAACCTTCCTTCGAAACAGTGATTTGTTGAGAATATCTTCTCGAGTGATGCCAACTTCTTTGAGATCTGCTCGTGTTTCCTCAACCCATTTTGTGGTAGACTTTAATTTGCTAATGTAAGTGAATATCCGTTTGGTTAACCTATTGTTGCTCATTCATGTGAGGTGGCCATAAAATTTAATCCTTCTCCAAGGAACACATAGACGAAGTACCTATGGCACCATTCGGATACGGAACCCGAAATGAGAGAGGGGATAGGCTGATACAGTTTGCTCAAGGGCACAGTATGAAAATCGCGAACAACTTCTTCAAGAAAAAAACAGATAGCAGATGGACATGATGACGCCCAAATGGCAGAATAAAAAACTAAATCAATTTTAAACTTACCGATAACATAAAGGAAGTAACAGACATCCAAGTAATCAATGGGCTAAAATTCGACACAGATCGTAGAATGGTCCGCTTAAAGCTGACAATAACGAAGAACAGACAGCCGTACTTCAAGATCAGAGCAGCAAACCCCGGCCAGATTAACCAGGCCAAATACGCTAAAGAAATACAACAAAATCTAAATCGGCTAAAACTGTAGGATTACGAGGCACACAGGCAATTGAAATGGAACACACGTTTAATGTACTTTACATTTACTAGAACAGAACTGAACGAACAAGGTGATACAACATTCTTTTATACACACCAACACAAAAACAAAAGAGAAACATATCCATGGTGTCCACAGGCAGGAATAGTCAGGAAAAGTCAGGAAAAAGTGTGAAAAAATGGCGTGAGTCAGGAAAAAATGGCGAAAAGTATTAGAAAGTCAGGAATTTTATATTAACCATACAGTATTTTGTGTTTTACAGTCATACTTTGATGTTACTAGTTCAACTAATCTCTGAAGATAAAAAGCAATAACTCACTGGACTATGGTAAGTTTCCATTTTTACAGTGCATCATAGTAAAAACCTCTTTTACTTATTTTTTTAACGCTTTTTTGGCGTCTGCGTAGGGATGTGGCGACCCCATCACTATAGTTTAGCTCATTGAGTACTTCGATTTATGTATTATTGCATTATAATTTACTTTATTATGTATTTTAAATGAATCAAGAGGCGAGCGTTGGGCAGTTGTGGGGATAATGGAGGCTGCAAGTAAGAGATATATATTTATTTGCTCAATAAACCATTTTTCCAATGTTACGATGACGTCGCGAGTCAGGAATTTTGTTGAAAAATGGTCAGGAAAAGTCAGGAAAATTGACATTGAAAATTCTGTGGACACCATGAATCTCTACGGAACAGGTTTACTGATTAACAGTGTGACCAACACAAACCATGGTCACATATTCCAACACACCTCCTTAAACCTGTGGGAGTAGAGGACATTATTCAAGACCCAAGTCTTTACAAAAATAAATATGCTTAGGCTTAGGAAGAGGCTTTGTTAGAATGTCTGCAGTCATTTTTGAAGTCTCCTCATATTTGATGCATATGACTTTAGAATCCAAAGCATCTCTAACATAGTGATACAGTATTTAGTGTCAATATGTTTGGTCCTATTATGGTGGACTGGATTTTTTGCCAGTTTTTGAGCTGATTGACTATCGCTCAATAATATGATGGGTGACTTGAGATCTATAAAGTTAGACAAAACACATTTCAACCAAACAGCTTCTCCTACACCTTCACTCAGTGCAACATATTCGGCTTCAGTAGATGATCAGGAAATGCATTTTTGCTTTTGAGCCCCCCATGATATAGCACCACCTGCCATTTTGAACACAAAACCACTGTATGATTTTCGGTCAGTGCTATCATTAGCCCAGTCATCATCAACAAATCCCATGAATTGACCTCCATTCCTGACATACTTAAGTGACAAGTCTTTTGTGCAATTTAAATAACGCAGCACTCGCTTTTCAGCAGACCAGTGAGATTCATTGTAACTATGATTAAATTGACTGAGATATGATATCGCATAGCTTATATCTGGACGCTTGCAAACACTTAAATACGTGAGTGAACCTATGAGTTCTCTATAAGGAAGATCACTAGTTTCTGTATCAGAAACACCAAAATTAGGTTTGGTTTCCAAAGGAGTACCCATGGGACGTGCTTCGTGCATACCATATTTCTTTGCAATCTCACTGATGTACTGCTCTTGGCTAAGATACATTGTACCATTCTTCACAGCTTGCCTTACTTTAATACCTAAAATATAAGAAATTGGTCCAAGATCTCGTACCTTAAATTCTTTATCAATACAGGTCTTCAATGACTTGATCTCGTACTCTTCATTTTATGCCACAATGAAATCATCCACATATAATGCAATAATTACCATACCTTGGGCTTGTTTCTTAAAGTACACACAGGGTTCATCAGCACAATTTTTGTAACCCAATTTGACAAGAACAGAGTGAGCTCTCTCATTCCACAAACGAGAAGATTGTTTTAAGCCATAAATAGATTTTTTTAACTTGCAAACTTTATGCTCTGAACCTTTCTTGACAAAACTTTCTGGCTGATACATGTAGATCTCTTCATCTAACTTTCCATTGAGGAAAGCAGATTCAGCATCCCAATGTACCACCTTCAGGTTTGTTTGGACAGCCAAGGCAAGCAGCATCCTTAACGTGCTGTGTCAAACAACAGGAGAGAAGGTTTCTGTAAAATCTACTCCGTACCTTTGGGTGAAGCCCCTGGCCACAAGTCTGGCTTTGTACCTTTGAATGTTACCATTAAGAGTCTCAGCGGTCTAGCTGTATGCCTCTTACCAAGGCGGTCCGGGTTCGATTCCCGGTCAATGCATGTGAGATTTTCGAAGTGAAATGCCATGTCCTGTGGTTCGGATTCCACGTAAAAAGGAGGTCCCGTGGCTTATGATCTACAGATTAACGGTCACGTTAAACTACAAGCTTCCTTCCTTCCTTCCTTCCTTCTTTTTACTTTGAAAACCCACTTACTACTGACAACATTTTTGCCCTGGGGTTTATCAACTAGATCCCAGGTGTCATTTAACTGAAGTATCTCCATTTCTCTTTTCATAGCCTGCTCCCACTTAACCCTATCAGGCACGGACAGTGCCTCCTTAACTGTACTAGGTTCAGAGTCATCAGTGAGAGTAAAGTATGTCACATAGTCTGACATGTCTACAGGCTTTTGTTGGCGCTTAGGATACCTTTGACTACCTTCGACATCCCCCTCCATTGGCTCATTGACGATGGTGGCAGAGCCCACAGAATCACTGCAGTCTGAATCTGTTCCCCTGGGGACTTAGCTTAAATCAGCTGAGTCAACAGTCTCAGCCACACCTGCACTGCTAATGGGCGATACGCTTTCAAGTTCCGAAATGTACTCTGCCCCATCCTCTGAATTGTCGGGTTCTGCCTCACTGTCAGTGGGAACTGAGATCTGCACCATTGCAGAAATGGTCGTTCGAAGACATACGGGCATGAAAATATCTTAATTCTGCTCTAAACACATTTATTATAAGTTATTTTTGTATTAACTTAAAGTGCAATATTAATAATAATTGAAATTCAAGCATTATAATCACAAGAACGTGTATTAATGTAGGCTTCCCCGACCGGTGTTCAAGAGTGAATGGTCATTTTCCGGGCTGTTATGCCGTGATCTTTTTTTGACGGGGGATGGGAGGCGTAGTCACATAAAACGTGAGACCAGACCATGGCATAACATAACGTCTGCGTTGAACAATCGCCGAGGGTCTGACAAGATAGACTGTAAGTCGTTTTCCACCAAATAACAGTAGGTTTTAATTTGATGTTCTGTAATATTGCAGCACGGTTTACTGTCAAATTTTGAGGGATTCGTAAAGACAGGCTTGGATTTCTTTTTAGGAAAGATTCACACCATTTCCTCCCTGGTCGCCCATCTTTGAAAGGAGAGTCCCTCTTCATTTCTTTTGTGAGGCGCTGGACGCTATTTTGCAAATCGTCCTTTATTACCGGGAACCCCGCTTTTCCTAGTGAGATAACCCATTGAACTAACACCCTTTGTTAAAAAGGAACTTGGCCCCATCTTCCTCTCTCTAGTTTTTCCTTTAATTTTGTCCGAGAATGCGTTTCTCGGAACACCATTCCTCGCCGCGGCCGTTGTAATACTCATGCCGTCCTCCTCAATGACTTTAATAGCAGCTTCCATTTGCTGAAGATCGTAGGCTAATTGAGAAATGTGCGTTTCGACATATTACTTAAAAGCAAAGATTTAGTCTTAGAATATATTTTTCATCTCAACTTAAAAAGAATCCCCTTTACCTCTACCTAAAAACCCTAGACCTATACCTACTGATAATAATAATAAAATTATTTGTTTTACGTCCCTTTTAACTACTGCGGCTTTTAGAGACCCCGAAGTGCCGGAATTTTGCCCCGAAGGGGATCTATAACGTGCTAGTAAGTCTACTGACATGGCTCCCTCGCATTTGCGCACCCTCAAATTCCAGATGACTGCGCCAGGATTCGATCCTGCAACAGCAGGCGAGAACGTTACCGCTGAGCCACGCAGCCAGCGTAGACCTACGGCCGTCAAAGAGACTGATCTATATAATAACAGCACACTGTAAATGTTTATTGGTTCTGAACCGTTAACGCAAACTTTAACATTATCGTGCACTAGTGTTCGTCACGCATGTGCTCTAAAGATCGTCAGCTATGATGACTATTGGACACGAAGATCAAACGACAATTTAATTAATGCAGGTTGCTTCAGAACTACGTTATAAGTATATTGCCACTATTAGTTAGGTCTTACAAAGAGATATGACAATGTGCCAGTTTTCGTCGCAAATAACGAGCATAGGTAAAGTGCGTGTTTTTAAATCCAATGTTCATCACCAGCATTTCTAACCAAACTAGGAAGGTGAGCACGAAATTGCAAATCGCATATGTTACAGAAACAATTACCAACTATATCACACACTTGTAACATTTTAAAAATGTCTGAACATAACACGTATGTACATAATTAACCCCTGTGCCTGCTTAGCACATGCGAGCAGCAATACGCCGCGTCAAGACAGGTCAACTCACACGAGATGTTTGATGCTGGGAATCACGTATTACATCGCACGCATGATTACGCAAAGTTGCTCCTTATCGGCAACGAAGGTATGACGATTCTCGTAAGACTTCGTGTGTTGAGAAAGACCCATTGACATGCTTATGTTTTGTACTTATATACGAGAGTGAAGACTGGCTCAGTGACGAAACCCGGTACAGTTACCTTAAAAGGATGTCAAAACTACCTGACGAAAACCAGGCTGTGGAACAAGCAGGCTTTAGGACGGGCTTCAGCTCAATTGATCACCAGCATGATATGAACCAGCTCTTGGAAAAAACGCAGGAATTCAACTTCGAACTGTACATTGCCTTCGTAGACTGCAACAAAGCGTTCGATTCTGTAGAGCACAGTTGTGTACTAGAGGCATTAAAGAACCAAGGTATACAAAACAGATAAGTAAGATTATTGGAAAAGCTCCACAAAGACTGCAAAGCGAAGGTTAGAACGGAGAGGGATGGCGTGAACATCATCCTAGAGAGAGGCATGAGAGTGATCCCCTCTCACCGAAACTGTTCTCATGCCTGCTGGAGAACCATTTAGGAAATTAGAGTGGGACAGCAAATATGGCATTTAAATAAACGGGGATAGGTTGACACACCTACGGTTTGCAGATGATATTGCACTAATAGCAAACTCTGCACAAGACTTAGAACTAATGCTAGCAGACCTAGCCACAGTCAGTGAAGAAGTAGGTCTATCAATGAACCTTCTAAAAACAAAACTGATGACCAACTCGCTAGATGTACAAATCCTCATGAACGGCAAACCAATAGCATATACTTAGGAATACATCTACTTTGGACAAAACCGGTCATTTGACAACTCCAAGCAGAAGGAAATCAAAAGACGAATAGGACAAGCGTGGAAAAAGTCCTGGTCGTTGAAATTTATATTGATGGATAAATCCCAGAAGTCAGAGATACTAGAAAAATGTGTAATCCGGTACTGCTATACGGATGTCAAACCCGGGCACTAACGGTGAAGCAGAGACAAAAGATCCAAACATGTCAACGCAAAATGGAACGGAAGATCCTTAAAATCTCCTTGAAGGACAGAGTACGAAACGAGGAGATCAGAAGAACAGCCATGAAGGATGCTGCAACAACGGCCGAAAGGCTAAAATGGAAGTGGGGAGGACATGTGGTCAGAATGAATCACGATCGATGGACGCACAAACTTACAGTATGGGATCGCAGAACAGGAAGCAGGAACGTGGGCAGACAGAGAACGCTCTGGAAGGACTCGATTGTAAGGAAGATAGGCAAACCCTGGACGAGGATAGCAAGGGACAGACAAGAATGGAGACGCATGGAAATATAGCACAAGGACAAAAACCGGCAGACAACACACACGGATGACAAGAAAGGACTCATTTTTGCCACACCGTAGAGAGAAACCATACGACGCACAACGAGCTGTCACACGAAGCAAAACACACATAACAAACTGATCCAAACGACAAGACACACGCGCCCCCAGATAAGGAAATACAGTGAAGTATAGTGGAGCGAAGACAAAAATACAACTCTTTAGGACTTGCTCGCCTAATTGGTTTGGATCAGAACACGTCCCTGCAGGCAGGAGGCCATAGCCCTTAGGGGATTGAGAAGGCTATATTTATTTATTTACGCATCGTGTCCGTAAGTTTCTCTGCCTGGTTGTACAAGCCACTATTCCTCCGTCTCCTCCATAAGCCATCTGCTCTCTGTACTGGTCCCAATATTTTCCTTAGGATTCTTCGTTCTTTCTTTTCTAACTCCTCTGTTTCTTTTTTTTTTGTTTAAAATATGGCATTCCGAACTATAAAGAGCTTCCGGTTTAATCACAACGGCATAATGTCATAACTTTGCTCTGAAGGATATGGCTTTCTTGTTATACCTATTATTAATACCTTCATCTTCTCCTTCCTTCGTTACAGCCAACTAAGGACCACGTCATGTCAACTGTTTCTTCTGCATTTTAATGTTGGCCCAATACTCCTTCATTTGCAATCGATGTTGCACCTTTCTCTCTGTCGTCCACGCCTTCCCGGTTTTTAGTTTCGGCTTAAGTTGAAAACTCCGATGTTTTTGAAGTTTTTCCCTATGTGGGCCACGCTCCTGGATATCTTCACATGTTATTCCAATCTCCTACAGATCTTTCTCTACTTCACTGAACCAGGCCCCCCTTTGTCTTTTTCTCATGGAGAAAAGCAAAAATTCGGTTGGACAGCCGTGTTGATGTAATTCGGGATATATGTCCATAAAAAGAAATCCTCCTTTTCCTCATCACATCAGTTATTTTCCCTACGTGTGTGTACCTTGGTTGTGGCGTCTTCGGAACTCGCCGTGTTCTTTGACTGGACCCCGGATTTTCCTCATTATTATTACCATCGATTTACTGGTGCTCGGGTACTTAATGTGGCATGAGGGTGGTATTCACAGTCTCAAAAAGGTTGAGAACACCTGATCTATACGGTCCTTGTTTTCATATATTTTCTTTACTTTGGATCGTGAGTAACCTATTATTATTTTCAACCCTTAAGATGGGGGAGGGGACTGAAGTATAATACCCATGAGCTTTAGTTTCCATTTTTCTTGTTACATTTAAACAAACACAAGCCAGCAGAATATTTTGCTAAGTTATCTGCAGCCAGTTAACCACATTGGCGTGAATAATTTGAGGAATTAAAGTGTCGAGGATACTCTCGCTTACGGTCTATACAAGATGAAACTAAACTTGGAAGTTCAGGGGTCGACTTTCCTTTCTCCTTAATTTCCACTTTCTGAGGGAATCCGATTGAACTAAATCCCTTTGTTGGCATGTCATTGACGCAATCACAATCCACCTCCGGTGCTTCACTCACACTAAACATTTTAATATTTCACTGTTTGCTAAATCACTTCACAAGACTGACTTAACACAAATGTAACATAACACAGTCTCGCAAATAACTGAAGTAATTGAGCCCTGGCGTGCTTCCCCAGGTTAACAATGTCCCCGTAAAACAATCAGCATTTCGTCTAGTTGAACCGCTATGTCCAACCGCGAGACTTATTACTGAAATTTGCCGGGTTTCTATTACCCTCCCCTTTCTCCACATGCCTCTGATGAACCAACAAGTGCCCAGGAGAGCCTAGCAGTATACTCAAGCACAGTCACTCACAACTAAAACGGTGCACCACAAATAAAAATTAGTATGGTACGCTGCTATGACTGCCGACTTTTGTGGCAACAATCTGCAGAAAATATATGTCAAGCACGATTTTTATGTCTGCACTATTAACAAGTCCTTTTAGACGAGAAACTCTTTTACATTATAACCTCGATGCGATGCATGGGAGAATTCGCCACTGGTGGACACTTAACCCTCTTAGTGCCAAGCCATTTCCTGAAATACTTGCCAAGAATGCCAAGCCATTTTCAATGGTCATGTAGACTATTCGAAAAAAAAAAAAATCATAAATACTACATTTCCAACGATAGAATCATTATTTTTGCTTTGCATTATAACCAATACTTCATTCTTTTATACATTATGTTCATAAAAGTAAATACGGCATCTAAACCTTTTTAATTGAGGTTATTCTGATAATTGAACAATTTCTTATTTTGTTGTAAAAAATCAGTTTTGCACCTAAATTAAGGAACCGAAGAGTCATATTCGAAGAAACACTACGTTTCCGGCTGTAGAAAGTCTTAGATACATCTGTAGGCAGAAAACTTCAACAAAAAGAAAACAACTGCACTGCAATTTTGGCGGGAATGCGCGTGATTGGGGGAGCGCAAAGGGAGGGCGTCGATACAAATTCAAACCTATCGCGTAACGGACTTCGAAGGAAAAAAGTAAACACCGCACAGGCTAGCTTGAAACCTCACCTTTCCAACAGTATAAAATAATCACGGACATATGCCTACAGAAATCTACAAATATAAGATAAACGGCGCGCCGATTGAATCGGCTTTGGCACTTTTGGCGCAAGCAGCGAGAGCCGATCTGATCGGCGCGTGGCACTGAGAGGGTTAATATCTATTTATGAATTGTTAGTCAATGTGGTATTTTATCTTATTTAACCAGAATGGTTATCATTATGGCTATTATTAAGTACATGATAACACTGAGGGCAAATTGGTCAATATCAGTGTGGTAAAGAAATTGACTAATGGTAGGCTGATATTTAGTGTGTTAGGTGGCACTCCAGTGCAGGTACGAAGCACCAGCCTATAAACATTAAAAAGGGTTTAATATGTCGCTGGGAGTAAAAAGTCTTTCCCGGAAAAAGAGATGCCAGATCTCACAAGATATACTGTAAGTTAGTTGATAAATAAGATTATTTTAAACCACTTTTTTTCCTTGCGCTATATACTATGACCTTTTGACTCTCAAGGTAATAATTTATTGGCACCTGTGGCTTCCATAAAATCTGTCTTATATTCATGTAAATGGGCTCTAGCGAGTTGGGGGTTTATATTATTTGCTGCAGGGATTGCATAATATGTACAGTACTTAAGAAACTCTCAATTTATTCCAGGAGACGCCATGGAGCTTCTGGAGTTGATGAGACGATGGAAGAGGACATTAGATAATTATTTTACGTAAGTCTACATCTCAATTTGTACCATCAGTGTATCTACTTTAGCTGTATGTTTGTAAACTTTCAGCTCAGATTTTTTGGTGCATTGCATACAGGGCCACCAAGAGCTATGCTGGGCCTCCATGCAGGAAGTTTATGGGGCTTCCTCTTTTCTTTTATGGCCTTACAGAGGCCGCATATGTATACATCAGCATTATCACTTATATTATTTATGGATTTACTGTGATCTTGGGTATCTAAAATATACCTCCAGTTTATCTGGCCCAGGACAATTTTTCTGGAAGAAAAGGTGCCAGATCTCCCAAGATGGGAATAGAAGTTGATAAATAAAATTCTTTGAAACAATTTTATTTTTCATGCCCTATTGACCTTTTCAGTCACAAGGTAACTATCTACTGATACCCGTGGAATCCACAAATACTGGCTTTTACAAAGTATAATCGGTTATTTTTAATTTATGCACTGGATAGAAGCAGTTTGCAGGAAATAGGAAGAAGACCATTGTAACTCACATTAAATACTGTAGGTGTGGTTAGCAACCTTCAATTTTTTTTTACATATATATTCTTTGACTTTTAAATATGTGGTCACTGAGTTTCTTGTTTTCTTTACATCGTAGTTGCTGACAAACTTGCTGATATTTCTCTCTGGTTTTGCTGGTGATTTTTAAAGCAAATTTATGCTGTATTATAGGCAAAATATTTATTTTGTTTATTAAATAAAGAGTTTACTTGGTTATAATAAGTATATGGTGTTGAATTGAGTTAGAATAGTTGTTTATTTATCTTGTGTAACATGGCAAACATGATAGTACACAATATCGTGATCATCCAAGTATCAACGCTTATTTAAAAATTTGAATCTAATTGTGAGGATGGCAATGTTCAGAATTCAGTATTTATGTCTTTATGGGTTTGTCTTCGCTGTCATTTTAAAGAAGTGAACATTTTTTGGTAAATTTATCTGATAGCCTCCCCATGTTCTGAGAGCCTGAAAGTGAAAGGGTACTCAAAAGTAATTTCCAAGCTTCAGACATTTTTCAGCCTCGTTTTTGTTTTTTGTTTTAATTTGTCCAATGATCCATTGGAAGCTATGATTTAACACAATTGGTAATACTTCAAAGGGAAGTTCACAGGGTGACCGCTTCCTGGAACACTTGGGGAATTTAAATTGCATATAATAAACAGGGAACATATTTTGCAGGATGAAAAAAAATGTCTAGACGTATGATTGGGCTTGATAATAATAATGCATCGTTGGTGGTAGTAATTAATCTTGCATACAAGATTAATTACCATTAAGATTAAAGATTAAGTACAGTAATTTGACCGTTCTGCCATTTCTTCTTTTCGGATGTTCCCCTTTCAGGATATCCAAAGTCAGAAAAGTTAGCTTCACAAAAGAAAGCAAGATGTTCAGTGAAGAACATATAGCCTACTTTCTCCTAAATGCATGGGTATAGTTATAACTACAAAATGTAGTGTAGATTCAGAAAAATTTACAAAATGTAATTTAGATACACGGGAAGCCAATTCTCAAAAACAGTACGGGAATCTTAAAGAGAAATGGAAGGCTGATCCCTAGAAGAATGAGGGATCAGGAAAGATGAGAGAAGGGCCAACTAAGGCGGGAAAGGAAGAGACTCCCTAGGCCACGGATACCCTAATACCGTCGGGGTCGGAAGAGAGCAAGTGTTGACCAAGAGGGGTCGACAGGAAAGAAGACGGAGAGGAGCCCGGAACAAGTAAGTGGAAGCAATGTCGGACTCAGATGGGGTCCCGTGGTCGCCAACCCACGTCCCACTAAATGTGAGCCCCTGGGCGAGTTCGTATTTAACTTGACAGTGTGACAAAATAATGTGTTCTGCATTGTCCAACTTCCACTCAAATTGAAAACTCATTTGTGCATTATAGCTTGCTGTGTTGTATCATCTTCACACTTATAAAAGACCAGGAGTTCCCTATCCAAGATAAATATGCTGTCTTTTGCTGTCATAAAATGTGTTATAATATTCTTATGCATAAACTTGGCCGTGTAACTCAGCACATCATAATTTTGTATCACTGATAGTCTTAGTTTGAAATGTTATAATATGATGATACTATAATCTTATGTTCATACTATGACCGTATGTGCATCATAAATGAAACTGAGGAAATTCCGACAAACTTGTAACGACCAAACTAATGTCATATTTTTCGCCCCTAAAAATTTAAAATAAATAATTAATTATTCGGTTTGAATCTGTGAAATCTACGGTGGGGTCTTCTGTCCCAAAACATAAGTTAAAATATTGACTTAGCGGCTTTTGCACAAGTTTAATGCAGTTCGAGACTTTTGCCCCCGTTTCGCTGAGATTCGTTAATGACTAACAATATCATTTGTTTTGTACTGTAACATGTATTTACTTGCAAACATAACATTACACACTCGTTTAGCATTGTATTTCCAAGGTTTTTTTTTGGTTCCTTTTCATTAATTTAGTAATATTTATGTAGATTTATATCTATTTAAGGGGTAACATAAAACAAGTCTAATGAAACAAAATAATTACCTTTTAAAAGAACAAAAATAATGTAGGAGTCAAAATTGTAGTAGTAAATTTTTAGGTAATAAACTATTGTGGATATATACAAATATGTAAGTATAAACTTTCCTAAATATATACTAAATAACCAAGCACTAGCATATTAAATTCAAACTGCCAAAAGGAGCCCGTATAAGCATTAAAATCATATACCAAGCTGATGTCCTGTTCACTCATTTCTTTCAGCTTCTTGTGACAAACCATTCACTGCATAATACTTTTGTTAGTCCATTGTGCTCTTTGCATATTGAGTGTCTGCACGCATCACAGCGAGCTAACGTAAATCTCTTTTTCGGACTGGGTTTTCGTCTGGGAATGTCTGAAAATAAAATACAAATACCTTAGTTTCTTTTGGTAATTATAAACAAGTTTTACTTAGTGTTCAATCAGATTTTTATAAAAATGAAGAAGTGCCAGATTTTAGCAATAATTTTAACTGGGCTGGTGGCACATTTCTGACAGGAAGATCTCGGCCAAAGAAATTTTTAATGGAACTTCTGAGACCAATTGAGAGAACATCGACTGAAGCACAAGTGGCTTGACGATTTCCAGGGCAAGATTAGTAATTAATTTTCTTCGTGGAATCGAATCTCCTGTAGTAGAGAAATAAATAATCCAGGCATTGATAGTAGCCAGATCCAAATGACCACAGAAGACTGCTAAAGGCCATCTATTGTTTATCCTTTTCACGCTGTAGTCCTTTATCTTCCTGTCAACAACATAAACTCCTACTTTCATCAAGTTGTAAAATGTAATGCCCTCTGGCTTGTTGACAACTCCGCTCGCAGGATCGATGTCGTCATCAGAATGTAAAGTGGACACCATAAGAACATTTTTCTTTTTCTTCGGAACATATGAAAGTAATAGCATACTATTAGGTTCTTTGCCGAATCCAATCATGTTACTTCCAAAAGGTCTGTTCTTGACATTCAAAAAGTCTGGTGGCAGTTGTGGTTTGTTTTTTCTTATTGTGACAACTATTGTCATTCTATGGTGAGTAAAAAAGTCATTGGCAAGTGGAACCGATGTATAGTAGTTGTCCATAGTGATGTTCCTTCCTGAGTTGTCAATTGGTTGAATTAGTCTCTTCACAACAGCGGTTGCAGAATTATCTGTAGTGTAAGGACTTCCAGCTGGTTGTTTACCGGGATAAATTTCCATATTTACAGTAAAAAAGATCCTGGCATCAACCACGGCATAGATTTTAATTCCGTATTTGTTTGGCTTATTACTAATATACTGACGGAATTTACATCTTCCTCGGAATCCTTCAAGCATTTCATCAATCGTCACGTATTCCCCAGGTGTATCTAGCTTGAAATACAACAGCTGCCGAAACTATATAAAATTTGTCTAATAGGTTGTCAATTATCGTACGAACATTTTGAATACGTTTGTCATCAAACCGAATAGCTCTGTACAACTGGTAGAATCTTCTTTCGCTTACGACTCCTCTAAAAACATCGGGAGCTGTACCGTTAGATTCCCACATTTCTGATGTATTTAGGTGGTTGCCTTTCTGCACACCCAACATATACAAAATACCAAAAAAGGCTAATAGTTCCTCAAAATTGGTTTGTGGACAGTCTTTTTCACCATTTTTATAAGAACTGGTCATTTCAGATAGCTGTATATTTGTAAATGAAACAATACCATTGATTGTTTCATTAGAAAAAAACTTTCCAACAATCTACAACAGTTTTACAATGTTTAGCATTACCTTTCACACCTGGTAATTTAGTAACTATATTTTGCCGTAGAGTTTTTCCTTTCTTATTTGTTTTTTATGTATCCTTTCCAATGTATTGAAGTCCAGAAGGCTGCGTTATGGCTGTAGCAGATGGATGTTTCAAGATTGCTCAGTATCAGTTTGATTCATGGAATGTTCACTAGGAGCATCACTTAGACAGTTGGAAGCACAGCCTTGGTCGTCAACATCTGTAAATACGTCGTCGTCTTCTTCAATCCAGCTCAAAGGAACTGATTCACTAGGCCTATTAGCCATTATAACTTCACTGTGACACTTCTCACTAAAACATTACACCATCACAAAACTCGCAAAAACTGTAACGCCAAAGGTATCGAAGCTAGAAAGCACCTAACACTGCCAGTGCCGCGACCGGTATCGCAGTGGGCGCGAACTAATGCGCATGGCACAACGCACTTCCCCATGTGACACGTGTGCGTGAATCATCGCATAACAAAGCAGAACATGTGACTCGTATACTCATTTGAGAATTCCTGGGGTTTGAAATGTTTGAGTCTTAAGCCAAAAAAAAAATTCTTAAAAATTTTCTTTTGCTGCTCTTCAGCCATGCTCTACGATTGTGTTGAGCGACTGAAAAGCAGCAAAAGACTTTGTATAGGCAACACTGCAAAAAGAATGACTTCAAATTTCCACATTTTCTTAATAAGGAATGTTTTTGTTAGGAGCAACCTAACAACGCTACTGATGGCGGGTTAACTAACCATTTATATGTGTTTTTATTAAAAAAATAGATTTTTCCTAATAAAAAACCTTGAAATTAAAATATTTCTGTATTCAAAATCTCGTAAGGTCTATCCAAATGCCATTCGTAATTTTAAAAAATAGCAGGTTTTGCAACCATAATTTCATTAATAATTCTTCGTCCTTTTCAAGGAGTATAATTGAATGTTGGTTGTAGTAGCTTGTTGAAATACGTGCTATATGGATATTATACATTGATTGATTGAATCCTCACCCGAATTATATATACACACACTAATACAGCCATCACAATAACACAGGTTATCAGACAAAATTCGACACTCGCCCAAGTAGCCTACATGGGGCTAAATGACCACGATGTGCATGCATCTCAAATGAAACAACAACAACAACTTCCTACCCAAATCCTTCCTCGCATAAAAGTACACACACTAGTAAGCCTACAGACATCACAGTGACACAGGTTATCAGACAACTTCTACAGACACCCAAGTACATGGGGCTACAAGGCCATGATGGCGCAAAACCCCTAGAGAATCAACAACAATAGACTCTACCAAGGACAACGAATTTTAATCGCTGTAGTCGAGTGTTGAAATATGTGGTATTATAAGTACGGTATGTATATAATATTTTCGATTGCAAATACACACTATATAATCTTAACATTATAACGTGTGAGTAGTTATAAATCAATAAATAGAAAACGAACGAAGTAAAAATATTTGAATCTGCTGGGATATGATCCACAAACCTCCAGTCTATGACTCCAGGTCACTACCACTACGCCACAGATACCGTACAGCAATACTTGGTTAACAACTGTTTTAGTATAACTCCATGATATTTTGTTTTGTCTTGCAATCAATGATTTCATTAGCGTTTTCTGCCGTTTCTATGAACAATTTGATACTAAATATGTATTATTTTGTTCAGTACATTCCTAAAAGCATATAAACTTACTAAGGAATAGGTGTGGATTTACGAGCAAACAATAATGCCATTTTGATGGGACGGCACGGACAGGCACAATCTGGCACGGTCAGCCTGAACTGTTAGTCACTACTGCGGTTTCATATTCTTTTATTTTAATTTTATAATGCTAATATCCTACCGGTCACCTCCTTGAGGACAGTTTAAACCTCCCTATTTCGTAAGGCCAGGCCTTGTTGAATCGTAAGTTATGGTTAGTCTATAATACTTACATGATTCATACATCCGCCATCTTGAAACTATTTGGCTGATGACCTTGTGGTTTGGGCAAAAGTCTCTTCCCACATGAAGGTATGCTGTTGCAAAATTTGGTAGAGATCAGTTCATTAGGTTAGTTGTAATTTGATTTAAGCTTTGAGCATTTGGGTGGCCGCCATTACGTTTCCGTCAAGATGGCGGCGATATAAAACAGTACACTGAGGTGCCCTTTGCTAGTGCTACCTCTGTACCAAATTTTGTTCAATTAAGTTTCACTGTGTTTGAATTGATAGGTGAGGAAAGCAATGGCAAACTACCTCATTCCTCCCCTAGCCTAGCACGCCTCATTACAGTGCTGCCTTGGTTTTGTGGGTTTCTACCACATAACCTATGGTCGTGCTTTTTGAGGATTCAACCAGCCTCCAGGCTGACTACCTAGCAGACAGAATTGATAGGAGCAGACAGACATACCAAATGGCACACACAGACACAATTTTTGGCCCTGTGTAGACCTCATAAGTCTACTTTCATTTTTTGCAAAAATCGAAAGTAGGCTAAAAATGTCTCGGGTGTTTATACCTTATTCCATATAACTTTAGAGTAATTACAACACGCCAGAGCTGCGAAGAAGAGCTCTTACCTATACGAGCACACTACCTTCGATTGAAATATTACAGACACCGTATCAATTGTAAACTAGCTTTAACTTCAGGTCAGTTATTATTATTTATTTATCGTATGGCTTTTAGTGCCGGGAGTGTCCGAGGACATGTTCGGCTCGCCTGAGTCTGTAGCTGCTTCCAGCGGATACCCTAAAGGGTGAGCTACTAGTTCCGTTCAATTTCAAGTAGTTCCAACTTTCGCCACCAGATATCAATGATACCTAGTGGTGAACGTTGGAACTATGATAGAGCGTTCTGACGAAATCTAACCTAACAAATTTTGCTTTACACAAGTTTAGTCTGTGAAAGGATCTTTTACATGCCATAAATCTATGACATGGGACCGCCGGCTTTACTTCCCCTCCGAAGGAAGGCATACTGAAGGATTTTTAACGCTCTTAAAAATTCCGACGACTTCGGCCGGGTTTGAACCCGCTATCTTGGGCACAGCAGTTCAGCATGCTACCGACTACGCCACCGAAGCCGCTACTTCAGGTCAGTAAGAGGTAAGAGCTCTTCTCCGTGGCTCTGGCGTGTTGTCGTTTGACTCTGAACTTATATGGAATGAGATATAGTTGTGGTGTAACGTGATTCACTGAACAGATGGCGCAAAATCTGAATTGAGTTTACTTATGTCCCAGGCATCCTTCCTGTACAGTCGACTGTTGTATGTAAATCATTTGCAGACTGCCAATGCGTTTTTTTTTTTTTTAAATAAGAAGCGATGAGCGAAGACTTACAGGTAAATGGAATTTCTTTGGCTATAATGAGTAATAAAACAAATACTGCAACGAGAATGGTTTACATAACCTTTAGGTTCACTCATCAACAACTAACACTTTTGTTTTTAGTATTTTTTTGAAGATCATGGAGGGATCATCGAAATTCAATACAGAATAGCTGCAACCGTCAAAGTACCCAGATTTTCAGCCTTGGTTAGATGAAGTTCCCAAGAATGCAAAACATGCTTTTTGTAACGTGTGCAATAAACAGATTGCTTTGAGCAACATGGGCAAGAGAGCTATCACTAGCCACATGACAGGAAAAATTCACAAAGCAAGGATCACCAGCCAGCATGTGACTGCGCTTTTGTCAGATCGAGCCATACTTCAGTTTGGTCGTTTTATATCCTGTGTCAACAAGACTGAGCTTGGAACAATTTGGTAGGAGTAAATCTTGCCTGGATCAAATTTTTATACTAAACAGTTCAAGGGCTTGGAAGAATATAAAGGTGTGTGGCATATCATAAAAATCATCCTCATATTTTCGCATGGTAACGCATTTGTGGAGTTTTTTTTTCATTAACCAAGAAATGTAGTGGAAAACATTCACAAGGAAACTCTCATAGCGATGAGAAGAGCATGGGAAGGAATTCAGGATGCATGTGGAGAAGATGCCATAAACATTGATTTGTTAAGATTGTGGGGCTAGGGCTAAGGAAAAAATCGCTATCGAAGAACGAAAACGATGGGAAATGGAAATAGAGCAGATGAGTCGATACGAGAGAGAGAAGTAGGGAAAGGATGAAGTGTTAATGGCATTACATAAAGAAAAGGAAGAATTGCACACAAAGCAACATGAGCTGGAAATGAAAATAAAAACATTGAAGAAATAAGAACTTCAAACGTATTCAAAGTCACCTAAATATCTGTGATTAAATATTTTACCTAAATAATTGTGATTATTTTGAAATGTGATCAATGAAACGTCTAAGTTATTTAATTTGTGAAAGATATACGTTGTCATAAGATACTATATGTGTTACGTATTTTACGTTCTATAATAAATAAAAAAAAAGGAACTTAACAAAAATAATTTTTGTATTTTTGAAAAGGAACATAAATAGTATCCTTATAAATGTATGTGTGTCAATAAAAGGTTAAATTTAACACTGGGAAAATGTATAACACAGGGAAAATAATTTTAGGTAACCAGCGGTCACCCTGGTTCAGTAATTGATACATACACTATTAGAATTACCCGTTTTTCAAATAGCCTTTGGCTTTCTATGATCAGGCACCATAACTTTCATAATGTATTGTGCATCAATTAATTGCGTAGCTACCCAAATGAGTATTGGCGTGTAGTAGTGATTGCTGGGAATTGTTACAAAGACATGACATCCTTCAGTAAAAATTTTTGAAATATTTTAATTTTTTTCTTGAACTGCCTCCCATGATGTTTATCTGCACCAAATAATAAGCTTATAGCTATTAGGAAGTGGATCAATTAGGGATTTTTTTCTCCCACATTTCTGGATTTTGTATATTATGGTCCCTTGTTCCCTACAATTTCATAGAAAAATCAAAGTAAAGATTTTGTCTTTAAAAGGAATAACCATGGCTATAAATCAAATTACATTATATTTATGTAGCTAGGAATGTTTGGGTTTCACTTTCGCTAAGTACTCTTTGATATCCAATGATAAAGACTTTCAGCTTTTTGGCTCCTGCTGAAGGAGGATCAGTGATGGGTGAGTGAGTTCTTTTCTATGTACTGTATATAAAGTGACGCTCTCCAGGGAACCATACCTTAAGTCGCGTGACAAAATTTTACGCTACGCCGCAAAGAGCCAAGAAAGGCAAGAAATATGGATTTTTAGATTTCAGCACCATCTGTTAGCCGGATCTTTGAACTAGATGATGCGAGCATTGGATGTGTCATCATGATACGGTAAAGTCTTCAAAATAGCCTTGGGAACAGGTTGTGCAATTTAACAAAACCATACCTTTAGTCGCAATGGGAAATTAACATTGCGACTTAAGGTATGGTTTATTCAATGACGTTCCTGCACTGTCATCTTGCGCTAAAATACTAAATAATCAGCTCATGCTTCTGGATAATGTATAGTTACAATAATTTACTATAGAATTTATGTACTGGGCTGCATATTTTGTAAATGGTAATTTTAATGTGTGTGGACCGCCAGTGCAGGAACCTGGTCAGGGAATTCCCGGTGTCTTTCTAGCTTGTCTGATGTTATGCACTAAAGCTGGCGGAGATATGGATAATGCAGATAATCTCCCTCTGAACCTACCTAAGAAGTTGGAAGTAAAAGGCATGACTGACGAAATACCTGTTCGACAACATTCGAGAGTACTGCACAGCGGGAACAAGGGATCTATTGTGCCCACGGCCAGGCATCATTGAAGCCACTGAACCTGGCCCAAGTAGTGCGAAGGATTGTGTGCGCAGAAGGAAAAGACATACGTAAACATTCTACAAAAATGAGTTCAGTTCAGTTTGCTACTACAGGATACAAGACAGATTGCTGTAGAATTGGATGCTAATTAACTTTGTGTAGTTTCAGAACGTTTTTAATATCCAACATTAATATGTTCTTTATTATTATCATTATTATTATTATTAACATTAGGCTATCACAGATACTATTAATGTTTCCTGATTTTTTTTGCACTTCTTAACACAGAACATTAAATAAATGAAATTAATAAAACAATAGTTATAAAAACAAAATTTTGAAATGTGTAGTTATGCCTTTTGGCAAAATTTGAAAAATATAAATAATCCACGGCAAAGAGGGTGTTACGCCCTTGAATATGAATCCTTGCACGACTTTGTACAATTATTGGTTCGCGAGATATTTAAAAAATTTAGTTATGCCCTTTGGCAAAATCTCAAAGAATTATTATTGTTATTAACATTATCACAGATACTATTATTGTTTCCTGATATTATTTGCACTTCTTAAGACAGAACATCTGCGTAGGCCTACTTGAGTCTTCCAAGACTAAAATTTTCTGTTTCACTTTCATTATCTTGAACATTTTTACACATTTACAATACTTTCTAGAGAATAAAACACGGATATATTTATGAAATATTATTTTAATACACTATATTGTGAGGTTTGAAGCCATTTTTCAGTGTTGCCTAAGTAAACAAAAGTTTGGTGCTTTTCAGTCGGTCAACACGAATTTTCTTGACATTCAATAAATTCCGTCCTATAACTTCAATGTTTCATAAAATAATCGGTTTTTAAGATAAATACATTTAGTTTTCACGAAAATGATCGCAAATTTACCTACTATCAAAATATAAAATAAAACCAAAAATGAGATTTTCCCTGGAGAACGTCACATATAGAGATTAATGTTCTGAATATAATTCAGAAAATGATAACACATTGAGTGTTACACCTAAAGTTTTTTGTCTAAAAAGGAAATGATCCTTACTACCTATGCAACTGTTGTGTATAAGTAGTTCCATGTAGAACTAAATAGCCTATTTTCATATATCCCACTGTTATTTTCCATTAATATTTATAAGGATTTTCCATGCGATATCTTTTGGCTCACGACCTATGTCCTCACCAACACCATTTCAATGAGAAGTTACGTGCTAGAATATGTAGCTTTCAATATTGGTGATTAAGACTCGTCCTACGAGATCTCTTCTTTCTGTAACTGGGAATTGGCACGGCTTCTATTATTTACGAAAAGTAAGCTACAGAATTGAGTGCCATTGGATAGCCCAGCATATGAATCATCTTTTGAAACGCCTGAATAAGATTCGAGAAATTAAAAAATGCAAGGTTTTAAAATTTCGAACTTTGCATCTTGAGTTTTTTGAAAATAATTGAACATCATTAAATGTTTCTATACTAATCTCTGAATAAAGATTCACTCTGCCGAGTTTCATTACACTCAAGTGATTAGATTGCCAGAGAAGTTATTTGCAATATTTGAAAATCGTTTCACTGTCATGATTTTTTTTCTCTTCAGGATTAGGGCCTTCGGCCTTACTAAACTGTTCTCTAACACCATACAAAATTTCAGAATAAATGCTTAAATAGTTTTGGATATTTAGAGCAGGTGAAATGTATCGTAATGTAAAGTTTTGAAGCCATTCTCTCAGTGTTGCCTATACCATCGCCGTCTGCTATGCTCTAACGCGTTCCCATTTAGCGCGATTTGTGTGCTAAGCAGCGAACATCGCCTACTTGACGATCTTGCCAACAGGAACCGATTGTGAGCTTGTCCAAGCGCGCAATATTCTGCTTACGTATCTAATTTTAATATCTAACACCTTTGTTATTTGTCACTTGAGTTGTGTAATGTGAGAAGTGCAGTGGTTTCACTAAGTGTTGATATTTTGTGTTACGTACAGTAGATACAGCATTTTCACTAAGACTCCATAATTTTGTCATGACTATGGAATATACAGACAGGTATGTTTATTTAATTTAAATACCTATCTTATGTTGTGCCGACGTATTATCTTGTTATGTATAGTCTCTAGAACTTGCATCGGTATTCTGTATTGTGATAGCTGATAATCATGTCGAAGAGAAGTAATACTTTTAATTGTCGTAGGTGATTGTTAGCCACGATGGTATACTGCTGTGTTGCATACTGCAAGAGTAAGAGCGGGAATGTAAAAGGCATTTCGTTTCATGAATTCCCGTGTGATGCAGAATTAAGACAGAAATGGCTTAACAATATTTCTCGAGACTATTTTGTACCGAATTTTCAGTCAAAAACTTCTTACGTATGTGGGCGGCATTTTCTTGAGTCTGATTATCGCCCAGGGCTGAAAATAAAGAAATTGAAGGACAGTGTCTTCCCCACGGTATTCGAAGATTATCCTGCACATAAAGTACCGAAACCAACATTAGAGAGAAGAAAACTCATGAAATATGACGGAAACCATGGCAAGAAAAGAAAGCGAGATAACGATACCGTGGGAAATGTTCACGATAGTAGCCTAATGACGTCACGCCCATAGCCAACGTGACCTAACTAAGGGAGTTGAATCAGTTGATATCCCTTACGATGGCTAAGTTTCTGGATTGCGAGGTCATGGTAACAAGTCTGTTGAAGTTCAGACAGATAGTCACGCACGTAATAAATTCTCTGACGTTGGAAGACATTTATCTTCACTTAGAGCAAAACTGTGGCGTGCCAATAATAAAATTAAAAAATTGGAAATGGAACTAGAATCCTAAAAAGAGACAACTACACCAGTATGATAATCAATACCATGTGTCTTTACAATCTATACTAAATATTAACGAGCGTGACCCTTCCAATTCCAAATGTTCATTCATTTTAGAGCAAATTGTAAACTATAACAAGAAATCATCCAGATGGACAGAAGATTCAGTAAAGCAATGTGTAATATGGGAATTCATTTCACCTAAGGGATACAATTTCGCTAGAATTTCGAAGAGCACACTTAGCCGTTACATAGGGGACACTTCATTTGAAACAGGAGTAACAGACTTAGTGAAAAACAGGCTTCTGCTAGAGTCTGAAAGGCTGAATGAAGTCGAAAAAATGTGCTCTCTAATTATTGATGATATGTCAATCAAGCAGCAATTGCAGTACGACAAGAAACTCGACACACTTTTCGGTCGACAGGACACCTCTACTCATGCCGACGCTCGCAGGTGTGAAAACAGTTCCAACCCGTCAGTTGCAAAAGAAAATCGGACGGTTCTTGCAAACAACCTACTGTGCTTCCTGATATGTGGCTTATCTACCACTTACAGAATTCCTGCGGCATATTTCTTCTCTAAAAGACTTTCGGGATTGGAACTTTACACTCTAACTCTGTCAGTAATAAAAGAGGTGGAAACTTGTGGCTTTGTGAGTTTAAGATTAGTTACTGACAATTATAAAACTAATGTAAATATGATGAGAAGACTGTCGAGTGGAAAAGAAATAAAGCCACAGATATGGCATCCTGAAAATCCAAACAGGCCTTTATTTTTGGCTTTCGATCAGTGTCACATTTTAAAGAATGCAAGAAACAGTCTCCTGGAAAAGACCATGACAGATGGACATGAAGAAATAACTGGAGAGTATGTAGAAAATTTATGTAAACTGCAGTCCAACCCGTCCCCTTCCTTACAAGAAAGCATGTTGCACCGACCAACTTTGAGAAAATGAACGTAAAAAGGGCAAAAGAAGTATTTTCTACGGAAGTCATAACTGCTTTGGAATGCCTGAAGGACAATTCTTCTCATTTTAAAGCACAAGCCTTTCAGAACTGCAGTGCAACTATTACTTTTTTAAAAGTAATTAAGAAATGGTTTGGAATTCACGATGTAAGTAGCACAAACCTTAGTCAACATTGCGATAAAATGCATTTCCTCGACATGAGCGACGAGAGACTTTTATGGTTAGAAGAGGAATTTCCGTCGGATCTAGCTAAGATCAAGGAATCGAGTCATGAAAAGGCCATGGGATTTTTGAGTAAAGAAACTTATGAAGCTATTCTACTGACTACTTCTTCGACCGTTCTGTGTGTACGTTATCTTCTGTCTTCTGGATTTCATTTCGTACTGACAAGGGCATTCAACAGTGACTCCATAGATAACTTCTTGAGCACATTGAGACATATCTCGGGAAGCAATGACATGCTAGATTGTAGGGCTGTAATATTCAGCTTGAACCGAATATTGAAAACCGGCCTTTAATCCCTCTCATCCCATACACGAAGATGCAAAGAAGGCCTAGCGAACATGGTTATATCCAGTAAGGACCTGCAAAGACCTGAGATAGAGCAGACTTCTATTTCTGATTCAGTCAAGAGTATATTAAACAACCTAAGTGAACCACCACGTAAGTCGAAATTTTACAGTATTTATTATAAATATTTTATTACATTAAAACATCATTTAAACGCATTTATTAATTACATAAACTTTCAGGTCTTGGATTTGTCACAATGGAACATGCATCGATAAAGTACATCGGAGGATTTATAGTGCAACAAGTCCAAAAGGAAATTCAGTGTGAACTATGTTATCAGCTGGTTGGAAGAAGGAAATTTAGCTCCCCACTGACGGATTTACTTTACAAGCGGGACACTTCTGATAAGCTGCATTATCCGAGTGAACAACTAGTGTGGATTATGACAACAATTTTTCAGTTCGTGTGTGCTGTTGCAAAGTTTATGTCCACCCGAATATGTGAACGCGTGACTGCAATTGTTCTGCCTGCTTTGAGTAAGTCCCCCTTGATGATGTGCTAATCATCGTCTGACAGCGGCCACAAGGAAGTGCTAAGTAAGTTTATTTGCAAAATTGCAATACCAGCATTTATTGATAAGATCGTGTGTGAAATGACAGAGAGATTTGAACATGTTAAATATCTGAACACAAAGCCAACAAGTCGGAAGATTCATCGAGTTTAGATGACAACAACAGATACGAGCGACTGGAGTATCAGCTTGCTAGCGCTGCGAGGTAAGTGGTGGAGCATTTTAGTACTCCTGCATGTTCGCTGTTTGGAGTGAAGTGGGGAGGCGTTAGAGCATAGCAGACGGCGATGCCTATACAAACTGTCACTTGTAGCTTTTCAGTTGGTCAACACGAATGTATTGTATGGATGCCATATTGGATTGTTTATATACTGTATATGCTTTGGAATTACATGACAGATAGATAGATAGATAGATAATGCCTTTATTGGTGGCGAAGTTAGGGCTCAAGGCCCTCTCTTACACTTAACCACTAGAAGAGTATACATCTACATGACTTATAATTACAAATAGCACAAATAATATTAATAGCAATAAGAATAGTGATAATATGGATAATGGTAGAATCATTGATTTCAAAAATACACAAAGTAAAGTACGGTACCCTTAAATGACGTAACTACAGTAATCCGATCATTCATCTCATTCATTCATTCGTTCATTCAACATTTATCCAGGAAGTCAGCGGGCTCCACCCAGCAAATACTCGCAGCAAGCCACTTTAAACTTGCGATGAGAGGGATTGTCTCTAATGTTCACAGGTAGCAAATTCCATGACCTGGACGCAGAGATTATGAACGAGCGGTTGTAAACAGCAGTACGGTTTATAGGTATGGCAAGAGAGGAGCCAGATCTCGTATTGTGGTCATGATAGGACGAGAGGTAAGAAAACGGTAAAACAAGATAGTTAGGGGTATTAGTGGAAAGTATTTTGTGCAGTAGTGATAACATGTGGAGTTCACGACGCTGGTGCACTCGAAGCCACGACAGCTCCTTATAATAGGGTGATATATGAACATCATATCGCAGGCCGAAGATATATCTTACACAGTTGTTGAGACACCGGTCCAGTTTCTTGTTACTGTCGCAGATTATTTCAGTCAACACAGTGTCACAGTAGTCAAATATAGGTAGTATCAGAGAGCGAATTAGTTGTACTTTAAGTCGAACAGAGAATACATTACCGAACCGTTTCAGAGGATATAAGCATTTATGTACTTTATTACATGTGCTTATCACCTGTTTAGTCCAATTTAAGGTCTCAGTCATAATAATTCCTAAGTTTGTCACTGAAGTAGAGTAGGGTATGATTTTATTATTTAAAATTATTGGCGAGATGTCACGTTGCTTGAGATAATATAAGTTTTTACTGGTACCGATAATAATCACTTGAGTTTTATTTGGGTTTATTAATAAACTGTTTTTATAAGCATAGTCACTAAGCTGTTGTAGGTCAGAATTTATTTTAATAATTGCATTATTGATATCACTCGGTTTTGAATGATAGTAGATCTGTACATCATCTGCATACACTTGCAATTTGCAGAAATTAAGGGCTTTTGATATGTCATTTATTTGGATGATAAATAACAGTGGCCCAAGAACCGAACCCTGAGGGACACCGAGGGTCTTACTTTGCCATCCCGAACTCGCATTTCCCACTATCACACGTTGCCGGCGATTTTCGAGATAAGAGGAAAAGAACCGGAGTGACACACTATTAAAATTTAGTTCTCGAAGTTTCTGCAGTAGCAACTGAGGGTTGACGGTGTCAAAGGCACTACTGAGATCTAATAATGTCAGTACAGTCACGTCCCGTTGGTCCATTGCACATCTGATATCATCTGTCACTCGTAGTAAGGCTGTCGCAGTGCTATGCCCCTTTCTGAAGCCGGATTGGAAGGGGTTGAGTAGGGAATGCTTTGTAAGGTATTCAGTAACTTGTGTATGAACTAGACGTTCAAGTACCTTGGATAATGGTGGTAGGATGGATACTGGACGATAATCTGAAGGAGAATCAAACTTGGAGCTCTTCGGGATAGGTCTAATTAGTGCATCTTTCCAAACATCTGGGAACACTCCGTTTGTCAGGCAGTAGTTGAATATATGAGTTAATATTGGCAGAACAGCTCCCAAGACATCCTTAATCAGTGATATAGGAATGTCATCATTACCTGTGGCATTGGATGAAATAGAGTATATCACACCTTTAACTTCATTCGAGCTGACATTTCTAAAAGAGAATTGCTCAAAAACAGACTGCTGTTGTAACAAGGGTACCGGTAGTGAACTTTTAGGGAAGGAGGTAGAGGCTACTTTTGGCCGTGCGAAGTGATCATTTAGAGCCTCTAGCGATATGCTTGGTACATGTTGTTCAACTGTCTTACCTATCCCTACCGCACGTAATTTACTCCATTTTTGTCTAGGGCTGTTGGTTTTCATCAGTTCCTGAAAGTATTTATATTTAGAATTTCTAATTAGCTGCTTGGTTCTGTTTCTCAGAATTCTATATCTCTCAAAATCAACTGCATCATGTGTCAGTCTGTATTGTCTGTATAGTTTGTCACGACTGGCCATAGCAGATCTTACCTCGGCCGTTAGCCACGCAGATGAAGAGCGGGTAATTCTTACCCGTTTCTTTGGTGCATGTTTGTCAAATATTTCTAGTACCATTAAATTGAATGTATTTACTTTAGAGTTTATGTTCTGAGAATTACGTATATTATCCCAAGGCAAGTTATATGCATCATAGCGTAGTTTATTCTGGTCAATATGTCGTAAGTCTCATATTGTAATGTAGCGTGGTTTATACTTAGGTATTCGAATAGAATAACATACGTACAATAGATCATGTGAAGAGATGCCAGGAGCAGGGATCTGTCCATGTTTAATTACTTTCTGAGGTTGATTTGTCACAAGAAGATCAATTAAGGTATGGCTCGTATGGTCAGTGTAATGAACATGATTAGTAGCGTTCAGGGGTAAAACCGTCATGTTTGTGGCGAGAAATAAATTCAGTAGGCTGTTAACTTCACCAGTCTGCTTTAAAAGGTCAGTGTTAAAATCACCCATGATTATAATGTTGTCGTATGCCGAGGCAAGACCTGCTAATGTATCTTCAAAATCAGCAGTCTGTCTTATTTTAGGTGGCTTGTATACAATCCCTATTAATATCTTTTTATGGCAGTCTAATTCTACAAACATAAATTCTGGTCGCAGTATAAGTGTTGGGTCAGAAGTGGAAATTATCTTACATTTTAGGTCGTTTCTGTAATAAAGTAGAAGCCCGCCACCTATTTTGTCAATACGGTCATGGCGTAATATAGAGTATCCATCAAGGTTAGCTGCAGATGACGGCATGTCTTTACGCATCCAACTTTCACTGATTCCAATAATATGTACATTGTTTACTTCAAAAATAGCCTCTACCTCCTCCAGATGCGCTATTAATGACTGACCATTTAGGTGACAACACTGTAACGACCGCGGGTGGCTCTTAAGCTGCTCTTGCAACACAAGTCCCGTTGAAGCTGGTAGGGACGGGAGAGAAGGGGTGGGCGAAGTTAGGGGAGAGGAATGCAGGTCAATGGTATTGCCGTTGTCCTGGTCAACAAACATCTGAAAGTATGCAGTGGGAAATAAATTTAAGTAGTAAAATGAGCTTACCTGAGCAACCTGGTGAGCAGATCCACTGACTTTCACAAGCACACACACACACACAAATATAAGCTAATTACTATACACATAATTTCTATCCTAGGTTCACTTGTTCATCCTACTCCCTGCCATATTGTTTAACTGCATCATCGTGCATATTTGAATTTTGATTCCATCCTCCCTTAAAACACAAATACGTCCATCTTGAGTCCAGCATTTCTGCAATCCCCATATATCCCGTGCCTGATTTAAGATAGTTTTTCTCACACTTGTGAGTGACTCAGTTAGCATGAGCCCACTGCCCTTAAAAGCTCGCTTCGCACGCCACACACGATCTCGATCATGATACCGAAGAAACTTGATGATAATCGGTCGATTTCCTTGCGAGACCACCTCAGCAGACGTTCGATATCGGCGGCCCAGCCTGTGGCAGCGATCCACATCAAGCAGTGAGATATCCACTGAAAGTTTATTTTTCAGTGTCTCGAGTGCTATTTTGTAGACGTCCTCAGACGGCTGCTCAGGGACCCCATGCAACAAGAGGCAGTTTCGGCGACTGTACTGTTCAGCCTCATCCAATACCTCGTCTTGTTTGTGAAGCCGGTTTTCCAGTTCCTTCAACTCCCCTTTAAGTCTGGAGATGTCATCACTGGCCTGTTTCTTGAACGCCTGGAACTCATCGCCAAGAGCTTGGAGCACGTTTGCTGGGTTGGCGGCACTGACAGCTGAATCCAGGCGAGCTTGATATTCTTTCAAGGAATCTTCGAAAGCCGATATTTTCCTAGCTACTTCCTTTAGAGACATCGCGTTTACTTTTTAGTGAAGAGGATGCCTAATAATATGACTTAGTTCACACGAATCAGCACTTTCTGCAACTTAACTTTCTATTTAAGCAGGGTGTAGCAAGAGCAACTTCACTCAACCGTCACACTTGCCGCCATCTTGAGGATGAATATTATAATTGTGGCTCATTATACCAACTTATATTTCTATCGGTTGTTTAGGACACGAGAAGTATAAACATGGTTTAAAAAACTTAGGACAGCTGCTATTTTGAAGTTCTCGTACAAATTAAATTAGATGCCAATATATTGAGCCTTGTATGAAGATTTACCATGCTAATTGTTACTGCTCTCGGATAATTAAGTCACAAGAGAGATCCATATAAATATTTAAATTTTGCGTCGCCGCCATGTTGGATTTGTGTTCATCAGGTTATTGACAAGCTCGTAGATGAACCTATGTTAATAGCCTCTAACGACATACATCATTTCAGTTTGATTGCTGTTGTAGATTCGCAGATATTGTGAATTGTCCATATATTTCGGTTGATTGCCATGTTGGATTGTTCTTTATATAGGACATAAAGTTATGTACCATTAAATGCAGATTATTGCCTGGGTTTAAAATCCAAACAAATTTTGTACAGCCTCCATCTTGCTTTCATTAGATGCCAGTAGATTAAATCTGGTATAAACATTTATCGTACCAAGTTACACTGCACTCTGTTGATTAAATCTCAAGAAAATGCCATTTAAATAATTATTTTAACTGCGCTTGGCCGCCATGTGTGTTTTGTTCTGAACTTACCTTAGTACTGTATACTCTACTGCCATACAAAATTTCAGGGTAGGCCTAATAGTTTCGGAGATATTGAATGCCGGTGAAATATTTTGCACAGCCGCCGTGTTGGATTGGTGAAACATATTTAAATTTGAAGAACATGGTCAGGGTTGGACAAAATATTACTATGTCCTTACCGAGTTTCATTTACATTGCTTCAGCCGTTTCGACTTCATTAGGGGGGGGCACACACGGACAAAAGGTGATCTCATAAGCCTATTTTTACACATTATGAAAATAGACCAAAAATTTAAGAATCAAATATGAATGTGTAAAGTAAGAACAGAAGGAAGGAGAAGGGATAAAATATAATCCAGTAGAATACTACTGAGGATTTGAATGAGTTTTTGAATGGTATGGACTCCGTCTTGAGGAAAGAATTCATGATGAAAATTAATAAATGTAAAACAAAAATATTGGAATGCAGCCGAAATAAATCAAAAACCTCTATGGACATCGAATTGGCAGGTGAAAAGCTAAAGGCAGTAGGAGACTTCTGTTACTTAGGAAGCAAAATAACCATTGATGGATGAAGCAAAGAGGATATAAAAAGTAGGTTGGCTCAGGCAAGGAAAGCATTTCTACAAAAAGGAATCTATTGACATCGAATATTGATTTGGGTATTAGGAAATCATTTTTGAAAGCCTTTGTCTGGGGCGTGGCACTCTATGGAAGTGAAACTTTGACTACTGGTGCAGCAGAAAGGTGGAGAATTGAAGCGTTTGAAATGTGGTGTTCCAGGAGAATAATGAAGATCAGATGGGTAGGTAGGGTTACAAACGAAGAGGTATTAAGACGAGTGGGAGAGGAGAGGTGTTTCTGGTGACTGCTAATGAAGAGAGGAGATAGGTTGGTAGGACACATACTCATCATCATCGGCTTTAACTCGAATCCGAGTATAAATCTTCTTCCTTCAGTCCAGTTTGTGGATGTGTTTACGGTGACTAAAGAGTCCAATCCTGGCATGGATCAAGCGACCACACAAGTCACATAGTATTGCTGGAGGAGGACGTGGTTGGACTGCTCGAAGTTTCCTAGCTTGACGCTTGGCCTCTTCGTGTGTGCATCGATCCCTTTCAAACGTCTTTACAGTATCCGAGATGGTACGGCGCCAAGTTGAGCGGTCTTCAGCCAGCATGTCCCAGGTTTGTGAATCAAGACCTGTCAATTTCAGGGTCTGCTTAAATTGGTCCTTGTAGCGCCTTTTAGGACCACCATGAGGTCTGGTGCCATAGCATAACTCACCATATAGCATTTGACGAGGTAATCTCACATCATCCATCCGATGGACATGACCAATCCATCTAAATTGGTGACCTATTATGGATGATTCTATGCTGTTGATTTGAGCCTTTTCCAGAACAGCAATATTGGTAATGCAGTCTTCCCACTTAATCCTCAGGATTGATCGAAGTTTTTGTAGGTGGAAACGCTCAAGCTTCCTAAGATTACGTCGGTAAAGGGTCCACATTTCACAGCCATACAACAATGTAGAAATGACTACTGCTTTGTACACCATAAGCTTTGTACTCATGGACAGATCTTTATTCATGAAGACCCGGTGCGCTAATCGTCCATATGCTGCTTGGGCTGCGCCAATTCTCTTATCCACATCCTGCTCACAGGTACAGCTCACAGAAATGGTACTGCCCAGGTACGAGAAGTGGTCAACCTGTTCTAATGGCAAATTTGAGGTGGAGATATTGAACTGAGGAAGAGGTGTGCCTGGTGAAGGTTGTGCCAAGACTTTAGTCTTATTGACATTTATGGTAAGACCAAAGCGATCACATGCACTTTTGTAACAATTAACTGACTTTTGCAGCTCTTCTGGTGTGAGAGTTGGTGACGCAGCATCATCTGCATACAACATGTTAGTAACCTTAGTAACCTGAGTTTTCCTCAAGGAGCGGAGATGAGTTAGGTTGAAAAGCCCTCCATCAAAACGATACTTGACCTCCACACCTGGGATGTTTGTGGGTGAATCGTAAAGCATTGCAGCCAAGTACAGCGCAAAAAGCGTTGGAGCCAGTACACATCCTTGTTTCAGTCCATGGGTAATGGGAAATTCATCGGACATCTTATTCTGATGGCAAACCTGACCTGTCATGCCATCATGGAGAGCCTTGATTAGATCTACAAAACGCTGAGGGCAACCAAACCGCTTCAGCACTGCCCACATGGCTGGTCTTGGAACCGAATCAAATGCCTTTTCCAAGTCATAAAAGACTAAGAAGAGTGGATTCTGTTGTTCTCTACATTTTTCTTGTAGCTGTCTCACACAGAAAATCAAGTCAATTGTGCTTCTGGAAGTTCTAAATCCGCATTGTGACTCTGGGAGGATCCTCTCAGAGATAACCTTGAGGCGGTTAAGTAGAATTCTTGCAAGAATCTTCCCCACAATTGATAGCAGTGATATACCACGGTAGTTGCCACAAACACTGCGATCACCCTTTTTAAAGATAGTGACGATAGTGGCATTCTTTAGGTCTCCAGGTACCTTTCTTGATTCCCATATTCTGAGGATAAGGATGAAAATTCTTGTTTTGAGGGAATGACCTCCGGCTTGAATTAGTTCCAGAGGGATGTTATCTGGGCCCTGGTGCTTTTCTGGGTTTCAATTGGGTGAGAGCTGCACTGAATTCATGATAAGTAGGAGGTACTGCCAACCACAGTTGTTCAGGTTGTTGCGGCACATCACAGAGGAAGTCTTCAGCAGCTTCTGATGGACGATTTAGGAGATTGGAGAAGTGCTCCTTCCAGCGTTCCAAGATTTCTTGACTATCAGTAAAGGTAGTAGAATTATCAGCGCTTTTCAGTGTACCTGATGATGAGCGACATGGTCCATATATTTCCTTGAGTACGGCATAGAAGTTCCTCAAGTCTCGAGCATCCGATAGTCTCTGCAGTTCCTGAGCCTTCTGTTGCCACCAAGTATTTTTAATCTGCCTTATCTGCATCAGGCATTTACCCTTGAGTTCCAGTAGTTTATCTCTCTGTGTTGGAAGTTGGGTCTTGAAGATGGGCAAGATAGGCATTCCTTTTGGCATTGATGAGAGACAGAATTTCCTCATTGTTGTCATCAAACCAGTCTTGTCTTTTCCGCACTATAAAACCAATGGTTTCCTCAGCTGACTGTGTGATAATCTTCTGTAATGTGGCCCATTCTTGCTGAATATCATTTGTTACTGGGTTTTCTGATAACTGGGTGACGATCCTGTTTCCAAAATGTTTGTACATGGATTCATCCTGAAGTTTGGATGTATTAAACTTCTTTCTTGGCAAATTTTTGATGTTCCTAGGTGGTTTAGGTCTGATGGATATCCTGAGCTTACATATAAGAAGTTTATGATCTTTCCAACAATCGTCTATATTCCTTGCTGTTCTGGTAATAAGAGTGTTCTTCTTATCACATTGCCGGGTAATGATATAATCAAGAATATGCCAATGTTTGGAACGAGGATGCATCCACGTGGTTTTGAAGTGGTGAGGTAGCCGGAACTGCGTGTTGGTAATGAAAAGTTCGTGTTCTGCACAAAGACCAAGAAGCAACAGTTCAATGGGATTTCATTTTCCAAGTCCCTGTTTGCCCATCACATTATTCCATAGCCTGTGATCTTTCCCAACTCTGGCATTGAAGTCACCGAGGAGCAAGAGTTTATCTGCAGATGGTACCTTGGAGATGATTTCACTTAGCTGATTATAGAACTGAGCCTTTACTTCATCATCAGAATCTAAGGTAGGAGCATAGGCAGAGATGAGTGTCATAAAGGAACCTCCTGAGAGTGGTATGCGGAGAGTCATGAGCCTTTCGCTGATTGCAATGGGCGTAAGTTGGTGATAATTTACCAGTTTGGTCTTCACAGCGAAGCCCACACCATGAATACGACATTCACCCTCCTCCTTTCCTTTCCAGAAGATGGTATATCCTGTTCCAGATTCAGTAATCTTGCCTTCAGAAGACAGCCTAGTTTCACTGAGAGCAGCAATGTCAACGTTGAGTCTTGATAACTCATGGGTTACGAGAGCTGACCTTCTCTCAGGTCTAATGTTATTGTCCAAATCAACCAAGGTTCTGATGTTCCATGATCCAATAATCAATTTGTGATTCTTTACTGTTTTTGAGTTTCGACCGCATGAGGGGTGACCTGCTGAGTGCGGTTGCCCAGCCGGACCAAGATTGTGACTTCCGATGTTTAGCCCACCTTTTCTAGGGCCTTCCCCATGTGGGGTGGGCAGCGGTGATCCTAAATAGGCCTGCCCAAACACAGATGCAGGACCGAATTCCTGAGTAGTCACTGAGTCTCCGGAAGACGACCATCACACATCTGCTGCCAACGTGCAGGTCCGAACTAGGGGCTTCCAGTTACACCCATAACCTGCCCCCACCGTCCATATCCCATCGCCGTTGGACTTTGAAAAGTGACGTTCGGAAGAAGTGCCACTGGCGTGAATTTGTTTAGGGTGGATCTCAGCTTGCCAGGACGAGACCCACACACTATGATCTCTGAGCCTTATCCTGCGACTCACAAAGATTGAGACATGCAGGACCGAACACAGAGACTGCAACGAACTGCCGCATACTCAAGTACTACTGAGGTGCGCCTTTACAGCCAGTCCGTCTGGCGTGGCCTCTTCCGCCTCTATGACCGTTGGGAGCCATGAGAGTGATTGGCTCCTCCTCCGCTCATTTTGCTGTTGGGCCAAAACCTGCCCATCATAACTATGGACAATAGTTTGCCTTATTAAACCTGAGCAATAGGCTGCCCCTTCCGCCAACCACACTGTGCCCGAGTTCACCTCTTTCACTGCAGGTACCGTTGAGGACTTCACCGTAACCCTGGCAAGGGACCCTAACAAGGTACTACCAGCCGGGCCAGCTGGACCAGGGTTTTTTAAAGAGGTGTTACTCCTCTATCACTCCCTACTTGATCATACTATATATATATACTGTAACACTGTATAACACCACACCATGTGCCACTGCACCACACTGTGTCACTCCACTAGTAGTAATACCTACACTGCACAACATCACTCCATGTGCCACTGCACCACTCTGCCCCACTCCACTAGTAGTAATACCAACACTGTGTCACTCCACTAGTAGTAATACCAACACATACTAAGACACCCAGGAATAGCAAGCTTAGTTATGGAAGGAAAGGTCAAGGACAAGAACTGTATGGGTAGACCAAATTTAGAATATGTTAAACAGTTGCCTGGGGTGTATGGTGTGGTAGCTATGTTGAGATGAAACGATTAGCTCAGGACAGGGATGCGAGAGCTGCATCAAACCAGACAAAAGACTGAAGACTCAGACACAACAGAATACTACTCTATAGAATGGGCTGTTACAGGAGCTTAACACATACGTTATTTGCTGCACAATACAGCCTTATGCACAGAGACAGCCGGTGATAATGGACTCTAGGACGCCGTCCCTCTTCTGCAGCCGCAATGTTCTCTCTCCTTGCCACTAGGGTGCACCCAATGTTTTGTCATCACTATCAAATTTGTGTAAGTTCCTTTCCTTGCCGGCAGATGGCACTTGAAACTCGTTAGGACTCCTCAGAAATCGCCCGCTTTATAATTTTCGTTGCCATGACAACAAAAATGCCTCCATTTATCCCCTCTCCATCCCCTACACGCAACATTACGAACCAAGTGGACGCAGTCACCTGGAGTCCAGAGTCTGATGACAAGCTAACTACAGACAGAGAGCGCATCAATTGTATTAGTGCCAACATGATAGCGTGGGAACCTAAAGATACTGTGTTTAGCTCCTTGAGCTTACCAGAAAAAGTGGACTTAAAGAACAGTGGTCGTCCAGTATCGCCAGTATTGAATATAATGCAAGTTCAAGCTGCGTGTAGTGCTCGCGGTGCGTTCACACGTAAATTTGATGCGTCCGCATATGACAAATGTTTTTGGTTGTTTGGTTGTGAGGATAGTTACACTTTCTTCTGCTTTGTGTGTTCACTGTATGAAGGTGATGACAATTGGACAAAGGAAGGAATAAATGATTTGAAGCATCTATATGTGAAAAGAAGGAAGCATGTGAAATCAACTAGACATCAGCATAATACTATCAGTTTCCAACTTCTCGCAAGATGTAACATTGCCGAACGTTTAAGTAGTGCACATATGGAGGCTGTTCCTGCTCATAATGAATTGGTTACATAATATAGGGAGGTTCTGCCAAAAATAATTGATATACTGAAATTGTGTGGTGCATGTAATCTACCTCTTTGTGGTCATGATGAATTGGCTTCCTCTCATAATAAAGGTGTATTTTTGGAGTTAATAGAATACAGCAAGGATTTTGATCCACTGTTACGTACACATTTTGAAAATGCTAAGGTTTTTAGGGTACTTCAAAAACAATTCAAAACAAGCTCCTGGAATGTATGTTTCAAGTTTGTAGAAATTTCATAATAAACGAAATCAGGCAGTCATGATTCTTAGCATACATGGGTGATGATACTACAGACTTATCGACTCGGACCCAGACAGTGATTGTGTTTCGTAACAAAATGAATGGAACGGTACGCAAGCGTTTCTGGGGGTTTTTCAATGCAGAAAACCATAATACTGAAGGTTTATCAAAATGCATTTTACAAGAACTGCAATTTTTATTACAATACCATCCCGAAATATCGATTGCACAAACATATGATGGCGCTGCAGTATTTCGAGGACATTTAGGGGGGTGTTAATGTCATAGTAAAAAATGTCGATAAAAGTGCGCATTATATTTACTGCATTGCACATTAGTTGAACAGGGTCCTGGTAAAGGCATCTTTGAGTGTTTCCAGTCTATAAGTTTTTTGTAAACCTCAAAGGCATCTAAGTTTCCTTTTCGAATTCTCCCGAAAGAACAGCCACACTAGATGACGTATGCAGCGTAAGAATACCAAGAGTGTGCAAGACCAGGTGAAATTTTCGTTTGTGGTTGATAAGGACAATTTTTGAGAATAAAGACTCAATTCTGCTGTGTTTTAAAAACATTCAATCCGAGGCGTCTGGTGTATTCCTTGGAATACACGTTTAGCTAGAGTTAGCAGTCGCTGCTCTTTGCTTTTCCTTTTTCATTAGTTTCTTTATTTTCCTCTGCAGACACCAACAGGACCCTTTTTGTATTCCCTTTTCTTCGGATATGTGTTGATTGTGTATTTGAGTCTGTTTCAGTTGTGTATTCCCTGCGCTCCACGCGGTAACCTGTCGAAGCTTTGAGCTTCACAACTTCAAGAATGGTTTCAAGCCACGCAAGCAGAAGTCGTCGTTGTCGTCCTCTACCATTTCCTTGAAGACTCTATTCTTTGAAGCAATTTGTATTATGTAGAGTGTTTTTATTTTTAAATGTTACCCACTCTGTTTTTATTTTGTTCCTTTGTCTCTCCCCCACTCCCCTACGTCTTCTGGCTATCTGTGTGTTCAAATTTCTCGTTCACTACCAGTCTAGTCGGCTACGTGAAAAGTTCAGTTCTCTGAAATAGAAAACCTACGTTTTCATGAGGTGATTCAAATAGACGCCATGTCTAAAATTTGGGTTCAACGGCTGCAGGAAACATCAAACTTCAATCCATCATGGTTAGATAACTACCTACATTTATTTAACCATTTTTAAAAGGTTTTAAACATTATTTGAATGCTTTTAATGAAAGTTACAGGCAATATTTTGATTTTAGCAATCTTGTGCAATAACTGCCCCACGCAAGAATTGTCATACTTAGCCAACTGGGCTCGCCACTAAAGTCATGAAATCTAGCATTTCTTGTACTAAATAAGGGAATACCTTCACTGCAACGTGGGATTCTGCTAAAACTTGTAGCTGTCTAAAACATAATCTTTTTCCTCCCTGGGATTTCTACTGCCCTATTCTACTGTCATTATATCTCTGGAAATTTGCATTCGAAATAGACTCTAAACCATGAAGAACTATACTCAACACTGTCAAAATTACTGCCAACTTTAAGTTAAATAGAACTATTAATTGCAACCTAAAACTCTATAATGCCAGAAACATATTAAAGTTCAACTCCGTTCATCTCCACAAACTGCTATAGGAACATTTTTCTCACGTTATACAAACTTTCAGTGCTTCAAAAGCTAATGTGTGTCTTCCGCGTCGCGATTCGCTCGTATCAGTAAAATCAGCCAGGACTCTGATCCTCCATTTCCCATATTCCCAATTCCCTTACTAGAGCTCAGCAACTTGAAGTGAGACCCTGGTGACAGCGCTAGCTTTGTCAGCCAGTGTGACAGAGAGGAGGGCGAGCTTGAGCGAGAGAGTGGACTGTGAACGCTTGTTAACACATCTATTGGCTCCCGGCCAGCGATGGACTACACCCTTCAGCACAGATATTGGTCTTGCTTGAGTTGGTCAGAGCGGGCAGGGGGGAAGTACTTTTAGTTCGCATTTTTTCCGGGGTTTCAGTTAGAGTTGCTGAGCTCTAACAATTTAGGGTATATTCAAATTAGTTACTTTTGTTCAATGAGGCCTCGCTTATAAGTAGGTGCCCTCCCACTTTTGTCAGGTATCCCATTTATTCATTTTGCATGAATACACATGTGGTTATAAACCCACATTTTAATACGCATTTTTTGCTGCTACGTCCAGGAAATTAGAGTTTTCTAATTGTTAAACATTTGTCTATTTTGTCTCTTAATGTCTGCATAATTACCAGTGGTTATAATCCACTTATTAATCTTTTTTGTCTTCTCCTGCTGTGCCCAGGAATTTATAGCCTTTTCGCTTACTACAAAGGCTTTCTCAAAGTATTCTAACTAACCAATCTAATGAAATATTAAACCAAATTGTAAGTCCTTTATTGTTATCATTATAGGCTTTAAACCTTTTAATTGTATGCACAGTTCGAAAACTCTTTAGTGCTTGCAATAGGTCTGAGACCTCCAAATTGTTCAACATTATTTGTTAATTGTAAACCTCTTCGTTATTATAGGTCTGAGACCTTTGAATTGTTTAAAAACATAAAACTTCGTTCTTTAGATCAAAATAGATCTGAGATCTAAATTGTTAATGTTCCTTAACTTATTCATTTTTGTTAAATAAAATCTCTATCGTTTGGTTTTTTCTACTTCTGCCTAACAGGCAGGACCTTTCCTTCCCTATCTTTTTCTCGAATTGATTTTACCTTCAAAGAAATAAAGAAAAGCAGTAAATGCTGAGATTACTATAAACTCAATCACTAATTGCGTTTGGAACAAAACTTATGATAATATCAATCAAAAAGTTTCTTTTAGCTATCCCAGCTAATTCTAGTAAATTATTAAGGCAAGCATAGCTCGCTCAGCCAGCTTCCTACTTGAAGAGATTTTCGCTCTGTCCTGTGATTTACTGTTTACAATTTTGGTTTTGTTCAAGTTAGGTTTGAGTTTTTCATCCTCTCTATACTTTTAGTCGGCACCCTGCCGGGTAAGAGTTTAGCCTTCTTTAAATGCAACAATTGGTTCTCTCCAACGATTTCTACTAAGTTAATAATAATAAAATTCTCACTAAAAGCCCAGAAGGTGCTTCATCTCTGCTCACTCTGGGGGCATTCGGCCTTTCTGTTGGGGATCCGACACTGTCGGGTAATAAAAATATTTCGGCTAATTTAAATATTTCTAGCATTTCAGAATGCTCCAGAAAATCTCACCCTTTTGAAGGGAAAGTATATAAATCATTTTCATCTGGCATACTTTTGCTCACCAGTGCACCACCCTTTCCCATAGTACCCAAATTCACGCTCGGGAGGGAAAGAGCACTTAGCGATAGCTTGCCGGTAACCTCAGCTCATGCTGCTCCCTCCGTTATCCATGCTTAGGCTCCCGCTTATTCAAGTTGCTTCCACAACTTTCGCGCAGTATAACTATTTTCTTTCTTACTACTTATCACTTATTATTTTGGCTTGGATTCTCTTCCTCTCTGCCTAAGATTGTTTCCACTCCTAAACCCTTTTCCTTTTCTTTTCAAATCCTCTTCCCTCAGGTAGTGTCTGAGCTCAGGCTTAACCTACCAGCGTTAATACCTCACACCGCTGAAACAGTGTCCCAAGCTGCAGGATTTATTAAGTGGCTGAATGATGATACCTTCCTATTCTGGTTAAGTTTCTTCAATAACGTGATGCCTCGTGTACATTTTATGTACTCAGTTGCAAAAGATCGAAACAGACGTTACAAAGATAGAACAAGCACTGTATTTTTTATTTAAACACAAATTGTGCTAAATGTTCCGGCATAACTCAACAAAATGACAGAGTTTCGCCCCGGTGTGCTATTGGGCTCTTCAGTTGGTTAAAGCACACCTCACCAAGACACTGTCAAGTACACACTGGGAAGGCCATTGCAAGACGTATTTGATACATGTGTATCCGCGTCACGAGCAAAGCCAGTGCACTATGGGAGTCGAAACTCCACTCCAAAGCAATTATAACCTTACCTTGGCATTGAATATACAATTTTCAAAAGAAAATTATGTATTGCCCGTTGAGCCATTATATATTTAAACACAAATTGTGCTAAATGTTCCGGCATAACTCAAAAAAATGACAGCGTTTCGCCCCGGTGTGCTATTGGGCTCTTCAGTTGGTTAAAGCACACCTCACCAAGACACTGTCAGGTACACACTGGGAAGGCCATTGAGTTATGCCGGAACATTTAGCACAATGTGTGTTTAAATATATAATGGCTCAACGGGCAATACATAATTTTCTTTTGAAAATTGTATATTCAATGCCAAGGTAAGGTTATAATTGCTTTGGAGTGGAGTTTCGACTCCCATAGTGCACTGGCTTTGCTCGTGACGCGGATACACGTGTATCAAATACGTCTTGCAATGGCCTTCCCAGTGTGTAATTGACAGTGTCTTGGTGAGGTGTGCTTTAACCAACTGAAGAGCCCAATAGCACACCAGGGCGAAACGCTGTCATTTTGTTGAGTTATGCCGGAACATTTAGCACAATTTTTGTTTAAGTATATAATGGCTCAATGGGCAATACATAATTTTCTTTTGAAAATTGTATATAAGCACAAGATTTAAATGCCATCGCAAGATAAATATGCAATTACATGCTCGCTGAGGTAAAAGATCGATTTGAGTTCAGAAATCATATTTCAGGAGCCAAATTGTTCCTGCTTGAAAACTATGAAGACTACAGGAAACAGCTGCCTGTTGGAGATGTAAACCATCTTTGTGATGCTTTTCCAGTAATTCACAACTGAATTCGGTGTTTTCTAATCACGGGCAGAGTTCTCTCCAAATGGCAACATATCCAGGTGTTTAAAAACTCTTGATTTCCTTATTTCATATGAACTAGACACTACAGTTTTTAAAGAAATAACAAAGGCATTAAAGTATTAGTGACAATGCCAATGAAATGAAAATGAAAAACTGAAAGATGTTTTTAGACTCTGAAGTTGATAAAATCATATCTACGGAATTCTATGGGGGAGGACAGGTTAACAGCTTTAGGGATGCTGTCAATCGAGAAATAAATGGTGAAAGGAATTCCAAACTTCAACAACAATAAAGTGATAGAGAAGTTCATTTGTGATACTGAAAAGTCCAGAAGGAGTTCCACTACCAATGAGTGTTTTTTTAGGTAAATAGAATTATATTGAAATGTGCCTATTTTGTATGGTTGAGTCCCCCCTCTGTAAAATTCACGACCCGCCACTGCTTTTGCAGATTATTAATTGGTGGCCGATGTTTCAGTAAAGGGGCTTAATGACTATGCCACAGCCCTATTACTGCTCAGAAGGTCCGCCTCATTGTGTAGTGGCTAGCACTCTTGGCTATCACCTCGGAGGCCCGGGTACGATTCCCGGCTCTGCCAGGAACTTAATTCTGGTCTGAGGGCTGGAACGGCGTACACTCAACCTCGTGAGGCAAAACTGAGAAGAGGTGGTTTCGATTCTCCTCTCAGCCATCCTGGAAGTGGTGTCCGTGGTTTCTCACTTCTACTCTAGGCGAATGCCTGGATGGTTCCTAACTGAAGGCCATGGCCACCTCCTTCTCAAGCCTCATCTGGATTTCAACTACACACATTAATACAGCCATCTTAATGAAATACGTTATCAGACAAATTCCACACACACCCAAGTACACAGGGCTACATAACCACGATGTCGCAAAGCCCCAAAATGAATCAACAACAACTGATCAAAAGAAGAAGAAAACAATGGGAACTTCTAACCCCTTGCTGAATGAGAAAATATCAGAAAAAGAAAGAGAAGTTTCAACTCCTGGGTATCAGAAAAGAGCTCTGTGAAGTGGGAAAATGAAAAACCGTCTTGTCCCTTGGTTATCAGAAACTAAATATAGATTTAGTTCATAAAATTCTTCATAAACCCAAACAGTTTTATTAAACTACTCTTGGGAATGTTGACTTTAGCACTTGCATATGAAAGGAGCCAACATAAAATGACAAGTACAGTGGCACTATAAGCCAGCAATGCATATGAGAGATGAAAACAATTAAACTAGGTATAACCTAACAAAGAAACTATTATTAGAAGTTTTTCAGTTGATCAACACGATTGAACCCAATTACATTGGACGGAGAGTTTCAATTAATTCCCTAGTGTCTAAAATGAATTACATGAATTATTTATTCACTTAATAGACCACTTTTCTTATAAATGCTAGGGGATGAGAAGTGTTCTTTTAAGTGTATAAATAATTCATGTAATTTATTTCAGGTACTAGGGAATTAATCGTAACTCCCCACCCAGTCTGAAAAATTTCTAAAAATAGATTACCTAGTCAACACTGGAAAATGGCTTCTAATATTACAATACTATCTGTTTTGATTTTCTTATCAAAACAGACCAAAACTAAGTAAGTTCATTGTCCAGAGGACTCACCACACCTACTGTCTGCCTTGTTGTTTTTTGGTTAGCATAGTTTTCTGTGATTCTGGAGGCCTGTATGCCTCTGCCAGGAAGTTTAATTCTGGTTTAAGTGTCTGGAATGTATCGTTATCATTCGAGTCGCCCGAGTCATATCAATTTCAATGACTTGCACCAGGCCAGTGGACTACATGACTTAAATTAAAGAAAGCTTTCCAATTGGTCAACAAAAATTGTACCCAATTACATTAGGTTGGAAAACAAGTATTTATACACCGTAACCTGTGCTTTAATAAATAAAGTTAAGATGCTATATGAACGCTGCCAGAGTTGTGTCCAAATATGTGATGGCTATTCAGAGTGGTTCGAGACTGAGCCAGGTGTACAGCAAGGCAGCGCTCTACCACCACTTTTATTCATTACTGTAATGGATGAAATAATGAAGAGAGTTAAGAGACTCAATAAGACATCTGAGTTCAAAGCTTTAGCATTTGCAGTTGATGTTGTAATATGGGGTGAAGTTGAGGCTGAAATACAACAGAAGCTGAATGATTGGAATGCTATATTCAAGCAATTTGGTCTGAATATAAGCAAGTCCAAAACGGTAGTGATGCCCGTTAGTCGACAAAACATCTGTACTAACATCACTCTGAATGGTACAAAGTTAGAACAAGTACATCTGTTCTGTTACCTTGGCAGTGTAGTGTCCACAGATAACCAACCATCTGCAGAAATCACTAGTAGAGTTCAACATGGAGCACAATTTTATCATCTCATGAGAGGGTTTCTTTGGGATAAGCAAGTTCCTTTAAGATTAAAACTAATACTTTACAAGAGCTTCTTTGTACCTGTTACCACATATAGCTTAGAATAATAATAAATAACCCCTGGCACTACAGCCCGTGAAGAGCCTAGGCCTACCAAGCGACCGCTGCCCATCCATTTGGCCTGCAGATATTGGGGTGACGCGTGATCAGCGCATCGGGTCTCCTTGGCCGTTAATCTTGGTTTTCGTGATTGGGTCGCTGCCTCACAGTCAAACAGCTACTCAATTGTCCTCACGAGGCTGAGTGCACCCCGTTCCAGCCCTCACGTCAGTTTCTAAAATCCCTGACGGAGCCGGGAATCGAACTCCGGGCCACAGGGCCGGCACATATAGCTTAGAAACCTGTACCCAATCCAAGAGAAATACCAGCAAACTACAGGCGGTGGAGATGAAGTTTTTAAGAACTATGATTCAAAAGACAAGGAGGGACAAAATAAAAAATGATGAGATACTCCATCTTGTTCAAGTAGAGCAATCTCTTAATGAGATCTGTGTTGAAGCCAGGCTGAAATGGTTAGGTCATCTCAAAAGAATGGACACACAAAGGACAGCTAGAGGAAGAACTGAAAGGCAAGAGACCAAGAGGTCGACCGAGGAAGAGATGGATCGACCAGGTTAGAAATGATCTTGCAGGGAGAGGTCTGAATTTGCAGCAGGTCGTGGAGGGGGAGACATTCTTGGAGAGAATGAAATGGAGAGCGCTCGTTCACCGCACCCAGGAAACTGGAGCCGGTTCATGATGATGATGAACCTGAAAGAAATATTACATCAGATATTTATCACAAAATAACATGGTTTTATATACAAAATTGGGGGAGGGGGTACTTAATTGGATGATATGTTTCATTCATCAAGAGATCATCATCAAATCCTGCTCACTTTGTTCATCAAGAGATCATCATCAAATCCTGCTCACATGGGCGTAGATAATGTACGATGTTTGTGTATTACACTTTTGCATAAATATACGAGGGTCATTCCATAAGTCATGGCAACTATTGTATGTTATATCTTTCGAACATATGGCATCACGGTAATTCCAGTCTAGACATTCGAAACCCCGCGGCAAACAGCACAGAATTCACCCGACAGAAGGCGACTGCAAGTGCAGGTGGCTAGGTACCAGCGCCATACACGTTCATTTTGAGCTTGGCCGTGCTACAAGATGGATGTAAGCATATTGGAACAGGGATCATTCGTGAAAAATGCGTATATCGGTGGCAGAAATGCTACACAGTGTCATGCAGCACTATGTGAAGCTGATTACCGAACATTTGCACATTGGGTGGAAGCCTTGCGACAACTTCAGACTCGCCGCTAAGTGGGCGCCCCTTGTCTGCCCAAACTGACATGTCCGTGTCAGTTATTGAACAGTGTTCCAATGCTTGGAAACAGTGCCCTGGATGATGATTGACTTGTGTTCCATTTGTACTGGTGCAAAACAAATTTATACAGAGTTCCATTGAGTGGTTTTCATTTGTACCTTTGCCGTTAACTCCTGTACTCGAACCCTATTTTCTGTTGGCATTGAGATATCACACGGCTTTAACGGTTCAATGCACATCTTGTATTTAACATGCTGTAGCATTATCGAAAGATATAACATAGTTGCCAGGACATTTATGGAATGACCCTCGTATTTAGAATGTTTAGATTACCGTACAACATTCTGTAAAAGCTTGTGTTATGTGCCAATCTTATTTGTAGATAGTATTGCTCATTCGGTTTAGAGCACTTCTATAGTTGTTTTCTTATTATTAATTTATATGTTAATCTGTGACCTATTGAATTATTATTGTGACGAACTGCAGGTATGGTGTTGTCTACGCTATTTTGTTATTTATGATTCTAATTCAACCATTCCTATTTAAACTGGTGGCTATTGTAATGAGGTTATCTTGTCTATGTGGTGAATACACAAATGATACAGTAAACTAGAGTGGAATAAAGTTATGTAAACTTAGCCGGTATTTGAATCAATCCTGAGTCCTATACGACATCCACCCAATAAAGTTGGGCACAATTTGTGTTGACTGACTGGAAAGCTTTCATTAATAGAACTAGGCAACACTGAAAAATGGCTTCTAATACTTCAATCTACATGACTTTATCATCCCTCCTTCGTCTTTGTTGCAGGTATAGGAGAGCCTATGTTTTGATTACAATTTTCTTTGTTGCAGACACAGAAGACTCTTCATGTTGGTTACAATTGTCTTTGTTGCAGGTATAGGAGAGCCTTCTTGTTGGTTACAATTGTGTTTGGCCTCATCTTTTATCTTGGCCCAGATTTCATCCACTGGTTGACAAAATCAAAGCCCAATATTGATGGTAAGTCCCTTGTATGAACCGCATGACATGTTCACCAAGTCGCAACAAAAATCATCAATTTTGTTAAAAGTAACCGTATTGTTACCACATTTTTAGTTTTAGGACCTCTGTACAATTTTCCTAATAGTTTTCCTGTCAAATTTCAGAATTTTTGCTGTCTCCGAAGAATAACCCTTGCCTAAGTTGTTATTTGTAACGTACTCGAATGTGTTACATACCAGTCATTGACTCTGTTTGCATAATGTTTAGTCACCTTTCTCTTGATCACAGAAACACTGCTAATCGATCGGATATCGCTCAGTCGAGTGTCACGCGTGGGCACTGAACTACTGGTGCTCGGTGGCACTGAACTACTGGTGCTCGACTGAGGAACGATTGCGTGCACTAGTTGATTCAATTCAGGATTTTCAGGTCCGGTCATTTCCAGGCTTGATTCCCAAGGCCTCCACATTGTTACAGGAAGTGAAATGAAAAACAATAGACTGCACTTCACAAATATCAATAATGAGGTTAATATTGCAAGACTTTCAATGGTGAGTAGAACACACGTGAACTGTTTGCACTGAATGAAAGACTGACGTCTATTCTAAAATAAGAGGTATAATGGCAACATTGCGGCAAGGATTTGTCTTCGAGGCTGGAGACTTTAAACCCAACTTCTGCCTAATGACCGCTACCCTCATAATATAGTCCTCCTGTCAGACAAGAGACACTTGTAATGGGGTGCAAACCAAACACAAACCGCTTCCTTTGAATACCGGTGGGGATCTGTTGGGCAACTGAACAATACCTTCTAATAGGCCATGGCCACTTCCTTCCACCTCCTAGCCCAATTTCATTCACCTTCATCTTTCAATAACTCCTCTCATGAGGTTAGCATCAGGTAGGGCATCCGGCTGTAAAATCCACCCACCAAATTGAAATTCACCACCTCCCATCCCTCAGTTCATTGAAATGGCAATAATGAGTAGACATACGTACATCCCCCCTGTTCATAATCAAATCCAAGTTTTGAGGGAACCAAGTCATTTCAAGTTATTATTCTTATTTATCCCAATTTAGTGGGAATGTATTTTGGAATGTTTCTACGCTTTTTCCTGTCAAGAGGTTCATTGTATTATCTACCTGTGTTATTTTCATATTCTAGAGAAATGAATACAGAAGGAAAAAGACATTTGTATCAGGAAATGTTATGTTTTGGATTACTTAAATGTGGTTCTGAATTTTTAGTTGTGCGCATGGTCTCCTGATGCTTAGGTTTGGTTACCTTGGACAAGAACTCTCACCCTATGCATTCAACCTCATTCCATGCAAATTCTGGGATACTGACAGCACAAAAGAACATATCACAAATATTCTAAAAATCCTTTCACTCTTTCTCAGGATGATTAGAGAGTAGCGGTAATGCTAGATCTGAAAGAATTCAGAATAAAGCTATATCGATTAATTATCACAAACCTACTAAAAGGAAATGTTCGTCATAATAATTCATATGTGTCTCACTTCAACTTTATTTAGTTATTTGTTTTCTAGGTACTGTATATACACACCTCAACAAAAGTTTGGAATACCACCGCAATGAGTATTCTGAGATATTCATGCTGCATTGTCATAGGTACATTATTCGTTAGAATATCACAAGCCTGAAATTCAACAGTGTTTCTTATAGGCATGCATTTTGCTCATTCCCCCAGGGGCTCACTCACATCTTGTGGGATGTGGGTTGGCGACCACGGGACCCCATCTGAGTCCGGCATTGCTTCCACTTACTTGTGCAGGGCTCCTCTCAGTCTTCTTTCCTGTCGACCTCCCTTGGTCGACTTTTGGTCTTTTCTGACCCCGACGGTATTAGGGTATCCGAGGCCTAGGGAGTCTTTCACTTTCCCGCCTTAAATGGCCCTTGTCTCATCTTTCCTGGTCCCTCCTTCTTCGTGGGGTCAGACCTCTTGTTTTCTTTTCATTATATTTCCTTTTCTCTTTAAGATTCCCACTCTGTTTTTGTTACTTGGTTCCCCATGTATTTAAATTCCCTTTAGCGATTTTTTTTGTAGGTATTTTTAATCTACGTTGCATTTTGTAAGTTTTATCTATCTAAATTACCTCTCTCAATAGTTTTCAACCTCAATTGCATTTTCTAAAGATTGACAATCTAAATTGCTTTTTAGTAAGTCTTTCAATGTAGATTCAGGGCATTTTAGTGAGTATTTTGAATTTCAATTGCATTTTGTAAGTATTTTTAACCAAAACCTCATTTTGCAAGAATCTTAAATCTAAATTGCATTTTGTTTGATGGGCATTTTGCAAATATTTTGATTCTCAATTGCATTTTGTGGGTATTTTGAATCTAAATTACATTTTGTCAAGTATTTTCAATCTAAATTGCATTTTGTAAGTATTGTCAATCCATATGAGTCGTTTGAATCTACCGTACATTTTGTAAGCATTTTCAATTTCAATTGCATTTTGTAAGTATTTTGAATTTCAATTGCACTTTGTGAATAATTTGGATTGGAACTGGGATATTTCAATCTGAATTGCATTTTGTATTTTCAATTTCAATTGCATTTTGTAAGTATTTTGAACCTCAATTGCATTTTGTACGTATTTTCGATCTCATTTGCATTTTGTAAGTATTTTGAATTTCAGTTGCATTTTGTAAGTATTTCGACTCTACATTGCATTTTGTATGTATTTTGAACCTAGCATACATTTTGTGAGTATTTTTCAATCTATTCTTTTTTGTGAATCTTTTCATTCTAAATTCCCTTTTGTAAGAACATTTTGTGAGTTGTTTCAATTTGAGTTCCTTTTTGTAAGTATTTTCCGTCTCACTTAATTTTCGTTCTGGTTTTCATTTCATTAACATTTTCGCTATCACCCAGATCATTAGGAGCCGATATCCTAGATGTTAGGCCCCTTAAAACAACAATTATCATCATCATTTTTCTCATATACTAGTCAAGTGAACATACCCTGAGTGTTGTAGCAGATGGTGCGTTGTGCCATATCACCAAAAGACTCTAGTCACCTTGTGTTCAGTGTTGCAGTGACATGCCACATAGACGAATACAAACATCTGTCAGGATTCTGAGGGTGGCTTTACACAGAAAGATGTTGTCGATTGGTTAAATGTTGCGTGTCTAATGTGTGAAGAAAGTACTGGGAGACAAGAAATGTGAACAATGGGCCTCGTTCTGGCAGTCCTCGTATTACTACACCAGTCCAGAATTGTTATCTCCAACTGTCAGCTTGCAGATGTCCATCATCAACTGCCAGTTCTCTGAGGAATGACCTCTCCAGAGAAACAGAGGTCATATCACAGACCAAACAGTGTGCAGAGGACTGCATAAGGTTGGTCTTCAGTCCAGAAGACCAATGAGAAGCTTTGCACTGAACCAACGGAACTAAGCTTCTTGAAGGACCTGGGCTCTAGCTCATCATCATTGGACAATTGCAGAATGGGGTAATGTCATGTTTACCGACCAGAGCAGGATTGGTTTGAGAACTGACACCAGACGTACAAGAGTATGGAGAACCTCTGGACGACGTCATCAATCTAGGCATGTCCCGAAAGTCCATCCATATGCTGGCAGAAGTGTTATGATCTAATCAGGAATGATGCTGGGATGGTGGACCCTTCTCATTTCCATCCAGGGTGCATTGAATGGTCCCCAATATATTCAAAAGGTGCTACAACCATTTGTGTGGCCCTTCTGAACTGCATTCGGCGATCATTTCATCCGGGCAGATGACAATGCAAGGCCTTACCTTATGGGGCAGTGTTGCAGTATCTCCAAATACACAACATCTCTCAAGTGGATTGGCTTGCACAGTCCCCAGTAGGGAGCGGATTTTTATGTAATTACATTGTTTTGCATTTGTTTTAGCACAATTTTCGAAACGTGTTATTCCTAGTGTGCTTCCCCAAGCATAAAAACTTATTCTTATTTCACATAAAAACACATATTTTCAGATTTTTTAAATGTAAATACATATTTTTAGAAAATCCATAATAAGCACATAAATCGGCATTATTTGTTACTGAATAAATTTTAAAATGATTCTGTATTATGAAATGATGCAAACGTCATGTTACCGTATGTGTAGTGGCTATTTATATACTTCCCTCTGCAGGTTCAAACACTTCCAGGTCAGCGAAACGCAATCGCGGAGAGATAAGCTGTCGGGGAATACCCTCCTTGCCTAATTACACATAATCCTTTTGGTTGGTCTTCGGAAGAGGTGACCTTCAATCCACATGCTAGCTCGAAGGGGAATCCCTTATTTCTGATGAATGGCTGACGCAATACACTGGCCTTGCATATTCTTGTCAGTGTGTCATGTGAGTGAGTCAGTCAGTTCGTATTGATTAAATAAGACCATTTTTCTGTACCGCTATTTAAGTGAAGTGAATTAGTGATTGATGAAAACTGGTAATGCCGAAAATAAAGCCTAGTATTCATTCTCGTTTGCAGCAATATGTTGCTTAATTTAGTGGAATTTTTACAAGTACTGTAATGGAAAGACTCCTTTCTGTCAAAAATGTGGAAAATCTGTAAATGCGGACCAGAGATCTCAAGTCTTACAGCATTTAGCAGGTAGTAAACATAAAATTGCCGCTTCATGTGCATCCCTGACTAGACAAGTTCTTTTAGGCGAAACTGCTTCCTCTTCTCATACCCCAGTTTCAGAAAGGTCCGAATATTTTGCAGATTTTTGCAAAGCTTCTCTTTCCTCAGATATTCCTTTATATAAATTGAAAAGCCCCGAGCTTAGAACATTTCTTACAAAACACACTAATTTCGAAACACCAGCAGAATCAACTTTAAGAAAATTGTATGTCCCTGCGTGTTATGAACAAATGCTAGGAAAAAGCAGAGCAGAATGTGAAAATAAAAAGATATGGGTAAGCATGGACGAATCACCTGACTGTAGTGGCAGGAAAGCGGGAAATGTTGTGGTAGCTGTGCTAGAAAATGATGAAATTGTTTCCAAGCGGTGCTTCCTATTAGCATGTAGAGAAATATCAGCATCAAATCATGTTACGATGGCTCGCTTATTCAATGAATCTCTGCAGTTGTTATGGCCGAATGGGGTGAAATCTGATAATGTTTTACTCTTACTTACAGATGCTGCTCCGTATATGGAGAAGGCAGCAGGTCTGTCTGTAAGTTTCCCAAACATGATATGTGTAACTTGTACAGTACATGGTTTACACAGAGTATATGTACAGGTACGTGCATTGTATCCTGAAGTGGACCAATTAATTTCAAACGGCAAAAAAATGTTTGTAAAAGCTCCAACGAGAATAGATTTATTCAAAGCTAAAAATCCAGATCTTGCACTTCCGCCTAGAACCATAGTTACTCGTTGGGAGACATGGTTACAAGCAGTAGTGTATTATGCAGACAATCTTGAAAATATTAAATCAGTGATAGATGAACTAAATAAGGATGACGCTGCCTCAATTGAAATCCTTCAGAACTTACTTAAGGACAGTACAATACAAAATACATTATCTTACATATCTGCAAATTTGAGCTTTTTGTGTCACTGTATAAAAAAATTAGAAACATCAACCAACTTGTTGACTGAGACAATTAATAAGGTGCATGACATTGAGAAAGAATTTAATGCATTCAAAGGTCCCCAAGTAGAAGCTATTAAACAGAAATTTAAAAGTGTGTTTTGCAAAAAATGATGGATTTCACACTATGTGTAAAATTGCTAAAGTTTTGCAAGGGCAGGTAGACATTGGTGAAATTGAAAATTTGCATGTCAGTGACATTCTTTTGATGAAATATGCGAGGCTATCTTCCTGTGATGTTAAACGGTCCTTCTCCCGGTATCGTGCATTGTTCCGAGACAACCGGCATCGGTTCGTGATGGAAAACTTGCAGAAAGTTTTCATTGTTCACTGCAACAGTGTGTTTTTTCAACACCCCAGTGTCTCATCATGATGGTGAGTGACTTTCTGCAATAAATATTTAATTTCTTAAAATATTGAAACAAAATATTTTTGTTTTTATATTAAATATTTTCAATTTTTTTGCTACATAAAAAATAAAATATTTTCTAGATAAGTTGCCATTTTAGAGCATCAAAACCCACCAGACAATCTTCAGGAACTTACTGAAGCTGCAGTAGAGGCGTGGGACCATTAGCCCCAGGACAAACTTGATGACCTCATTCGAAGCATGCAATACAGGTTGGAAGAACTCATCCATACCCATTAATAAAGACTGCTACCGACAGTAGTGGCTACGTGGGCTAAAGCGCAGCGTTAGGTCATGGGTCCAAGCTCTCTGCTGACTCGGTAGACGCGTGGGTTCGAGCCCCACCGTCGGCTGTCCTTGAAATGGTTTTCCGTGGTTTCCCATTTTCAACACCAGACAAATGCTGGGACAGTACCTTCTGACAGGCCACGGCCGCTTCCTTCCACATCCTTGCCCAGTTTCATTCATCTTCATCCGTTCCATCTCTCATCCCGACGCGCAGGTCGCCCACGGGCGTCGACTAGAAAGACCTGCACTCGGCCTCTCAGGAGGGTACACGAAAAGAAGAAGTATAAAGACTGCTAGCACCGTGCGATGAAGAGTTGTCTGGACTTAATTTTAGAAGATGCCTTTGTTTTGCTTGTTCAATATATATTGTTCAAAATGTTTGATTCAGAGGGAAATATACTTGTTTTATTAAATATTTATTGTATGAATACCAAATGATTGACTGTAAGAATCAAATTAAGTGGTATCCATGGTATTCCAAACTTTTGTTGAGCAGTGTAGTTCCACCCCCTATTGCAGTTTGCAATTGGAAGGATGAGGTAGAAGAATAATTCTTCCCCTCTGATTGAATCATCCTAGGCTCTGGAATAATGGTGTTTTTGCAATATTGTAACCAACTACTAACCCATTACGTGTTTACTCTCCTGTGATAAATTTACAAATCTCATCTTGACTCATTTTATCCTCCCATATTATATTCCTCCTGAAATGCATATCTTCAATTTTCTTTGATTAATTAATTGCCTGTCGCAATTTTTTGCTTCCTTATGCATCTTGTTTTCTTCAGTCATCTAGTTTTCAACTGTTACGAGATATTCCTGTTATTCCTGATAGCTCAGTGTATTCCTAGGCATATTAAGTTACTCTATTTTACTATTGTTGAGGTCATCTGTAAGGTTTGACATACCATATACATATTTTCTCATTGTTTTATAGTGATTACCTTTAAATTGTTGGAGATACTCTAGCCAACCTTCATTATTGAATTGTTGTCATAGTTTGTTCTAATGCATACTGACTGTTTCCCATTTCAGATGTTGCAGAAAAATGTTTGCAGGAGAGGTTAAGTGCATTTTATTTTGATGCATCCGAATTCAATGCAAATATCATACACAATCCATTGAAAAATGAAGAGAAATCTTTTATACCATATATTGGAAATGGATTATTTGGTCTGAGCTTAAGTTTCAACTCTCCTTTGTACATTAAACTGGGACGGACCTTAGGTCTGAACGTATTTTGGCATCCTGTTGTCCAGGTGAATGGAGATAAATCAACCGCCCGTGAAGCTCTTGTGGTACACTATCTTACTGGCACAGCTTATCGTTTTCAGTGCTACAGTTCAGGACTATATGTAACTTCTCAGTATTATGCTCATCGGACAATGCCTAGTATTCTGGTACAAGACATCAAGATTACAAATCCAACTAGTGAAAATTTGAACTTGGAGTTGATACAACTGCCATCATCCAAATGGCCCACTGCTGTCTCTCATATTGTAACGTAAGCAATCCTATATATATATATATATATATATTGTGTCTAAATTAACTCTGTGTTGAATCTTTTCTTATGACTTGCTTGTTCTCTAACAGATTGAAAACCATGTTTCTCAGTATTTTCAAAGAGTGGCTTACCTTCAGTCAAAATTCATTAATTTTATTTTGCTAATGACAGAAAACTGTCCATTAGTTAATACTCCAAGATTGATATGTGCCGCAAGAGTTATGGGGTATATTCAGATTGGCTCTTTTTTGAGTGACCGGCTGTATCAGACAATGTTACAGGTGCAACCATCAAAATGACACTGATGCCGCAGATAGTTGTTCAGTATGACTCCCTGTTCTTGAGTATGATATTTTTCTCTCATTTTATAGCTGAATGTACAATTAATTAGAATTCATTACAGCTTTTGATGTATAGATGTCATAAGTTGTCTAAAAGAGGTACCCCATCAACAAATGTCAACACTGGGCTGGAATGAGACTTCCATAAAAATTCTTTTTTCTTTCTGTATTCTTCTCAGAGTGACTGTTGTGCTCTTTGTTAGTACAGTGGAAGAGGCTGATAAAATTATCATTTCCACATTTTCTGCTTATTAGACTATGGTATGTGAATTAAAAGAACCATATAGGTACTGCCACTACATGTCTGAATCAAGTTGTAAATGCTCCGGTTCATGGTATCAGCTTATGTAAAAAGCAACTACTGTAGGTGGCAGTTACCACTTGTTCATGTATCCATATGTGTAATAATTTTAATGACTTTGTTGCCAACTGTTTCTGATACATAACCTATGGGGTGTGATAGCAATACAGCAACTGATACATGTCTTCCGGCCAGCATTTTTTTCTATTTATATAATATGTACATAGTTTGTGTGACCAACTAAATCAAAATTTAGCTTGCTGTTGCATCAATATCGGGAGAAAACTGGAATTTCTTGATTTCAAATGGTATCTAGTTAGAGATGTACAGGTTTCTATACCCCTCAGCATCTGTTGCCTGAACTATGCGGTGATGATATCCCCCATTCTATCAGATTCAGAGAGAGAAAAGTTTCATGTCAGAAAATAATACAAACAATGCGATGTTGGCTGTTGGAGGCATTTAACACCACTAGAAGAAAATGTGCCTAATGAACAAAACTTTGTCACCACATGCATATAGACTAAATTGCTGTCAGCTGTTTTTGAAAATAGCTACTGATGTTTCCTCATTGGCAACTGAAGGATTATGGTTTTTGTCGTGGAACTTGTACTCAAATACTGTACATGATCTAATTTTCCTATTGTTAGTAATCTTCTTCCACCCATGAGCATAGCCGAGCGGTCTGAGGCATATTTCATAACTCGGCTGGATAGCTGGCTGGCATTCAGAAATCGGAGAGCATCCTGAATATAGGTTTTCCTAAGAGCTTTCCATGCTCACGCCATGCATGAAGCATTACAAATATTTGTGTGGCCCTTCTGAGCTGCATTCGGCGATCATTTCATCCTAGCAGATGTATGGTATTATTGATATTATGTATTATTGGTAAGGTACTTTATACCCCAATTCTTGACTGACTGTCATAGAAATGTGAAATTGTTAGTAGGGTAATTTTTTTAAAGCATTTGTTAGTTTTCACCTCACTCCTTCGTAAAGTGAAAGTGTAAATGCTTCTTCAGTACACTCTTCTCTTTTAGTAGCTTACCGATACTAGATTGAGTGTTTTGCAATTATTGGACTTTATGGCACCAATTATCATTTAAAGCTTTTAAGCTTTCCTGCAGGAGGAGGGGGGCAATCCAATCAAGTGTCAATTGTTGACAGTACATTCTTATTGAACATTACGATGATATACCTAGATATCGTGAGGAGTAAGGATGCCACTCACAATGGAGTTCCAAAGGCCATCATCTTGATGGATGACAGTAGCTTACATGTCACATGTTCTCGGTACAACATTTTGAAACATTCAATGTTTAAATGAATATTTTTGGGAACTTTTTGCTCATGCTGCACGGCCTAAATTGGGTCCTGGATGGCATGCACCTGCAACAAATGACAATTTCCTGATTTTTTTGGTTTTATGGGATCACTACACTACTGAAGTTCAGGCAAGAAATCACTTTCAAAGTGTGCACAATGTCTCCATTATTGAAAGAACAGTTGGAGGAAGACTATAGGATGCTAAAGTTGAGATGTCCTGCAACTGGACCGTAGGTCTTACAAGAGCATATAGCAGCACAATTGAATTTTGTGAGTAATTGGCATCATCATTGGAATCCACAGTTATGGAAAGAGAGCTGATTTCAACCTCAGATCTCCAGTTGGATGTGAAAGGGTCTGGAGGAGACGGGGAGAGAGGCATTTGCCAGTTTTCTCCTCCACGCGAGTGCCTTTCAGAGGAGGGTCCTTCATCAACATCAACAACACCCAGGCCCGGACTGATTTTGTGATCATCGATTGTGGGGCACTTGGTGCCCAAAGGTACATCTATGAAGTTCTTGATGAGCATGTGATCGTTTTTGCCCCATTCATTGGTGAAAACTTCACATTCATATGTGATAGTGCTCTCCCACATGTTGGTGTATGTTAAGCAGTACCAGCATGAATTTAGGATACAAACTCTAAGGCTGACCAGGATGCAGTCCACTCCCATTGAACAGGTGTGGGATAAGCTTGGTCAAAGAGTTTTGACTCATGATTTCCAATTGCTGCAAGATCTGAGGGAAATTTTGGTTGAAGAATAGAATGTCATTCCTCAGGAAGGTGGACTCCATGCCTCGCCACCTGGAGGCACTGATTTGAGCAAGGGTGGGAAAATACAATTATACCGTAGAGTGTTTTTCTGTTTTAAAAACCCTTTCAATCGTCACATAAACTGCTAAGTGTGTTCAATGCCATTTGAACAAATACGATGGGAAAATATAATGGATTTTTCAATATGACCACAAAGCATGTTTCTAAAAAACATTATACAATAAATTATCGATAATGGTATTTTTTACTTCTTGTATGTTTCAAATATTATAATTTATTAAATTAAGATAACAACTATAGATTTTTTTTTGTGCCAGTGAGCTGCAATTGTTCACAATGCCAGAGTTACGACAATATCACACAATAGAAAAACCACTCATGAACACACACACATACAGAGCTTATTGCCAAGATATCCCAAGTCCCTAAATTGAAGCAACAGCAACATAATTTTCTTCGCAGTATTATCACAGCTATTATTTATAAACATTAAGTATTGGGTCAATAAAACAGTAGTGGCTACGCTGGCTAAAGCGCAGCATTAGGTCATGGGGCCAAGCTCTCTGCTGACTCGGTAGACGCGTGGGTTCGAGCCCCACCGTTGGCCGTCCTTGAAATGGTTTTCCGTGGTTTCCCATTTTCAACACCAGGCAAATGCTGGGACGGTACCTTCTGACAGGCCACGGCCGATTCCTTCTACATCCTTGCTCAGTTTCATTCACCATCATTCATTTCATCTCTCATTAACTCCTCTCCTGAGGTTGGCGTCAGGAAGGGCATCCGGCCGTAAAAACCATCGCCACAAAGACTTCCATCGCATCTCATCCCCGACCCCGTTGGAAAAACGGGAATAATAAGGGGTAGACATACATACTCCAGCAGTTGAAGGACAGGAAAGCAACAGGACCAGATGACATACCTTCAGAACTTCTGAAGGGAATAGGAGAAAAAATGAAACGAGAACTGTTCAACATCATTGTAAAATGCTACTACAATGGTGAAATTCAAGAGGACTTGACTAAAATTAGGACTATCACCTTACCGAAGAAAGGAAATACCACTCAGTGTTCTAACTATAGGACACATTACTGTTGTCACACGCGAAAATATTGCTTAATGTGATTAAGAACAGAATTAAAAACAAAATTGAACAACATATATCCCAAGATATGTTTGGTTTCACGTCAGAAAAGGGAACTAGAGAAGCTCTCCTTGTCCTAAGAACTATCCTAGAAAGAAAATGAGTGTTACCAGGAAGACATACGTTGAGTTTGTGGATATAGAGAAAGCCTTTGATAAGGTAAATTGGAAGCAGCTCTTTAAGACCATGAAATACATAGGATTAGACTGGAGGGACAGAAGACTCATTCTGCTTCTGTACAAAAACCAAGACACAGAGATAAATGTGAATGGAAAAGTAAGAACTGCTTCCATTATGAGGGGTGTAAGACAAGGTTGTGCACTATCCCCATATTTGTTCAACATTTTTATTGAGGAGGCCATATACAAATTCAAACAAAAGACCAAGGGCATCAAAGTGAACTGGCAGAAAATCCATTGTATAAGATTTGCAGAGGACATCGCATTAACCGCAAACTCGGAGAAGGAACTAAGTAAAATGCTACAAGTCTTGTCATCAATGCTAAAGGAAGCAAATGTGATACTGAATACCTCCAAAACCAAAGTGTTAGTTGTCAACAAATCCAATGAAAATATCCAAACAAACAACGAGAATAATGGTGAAACCATTCAACAGTGCAGTCAGTTCTGCTACTTAGGAAGCATTGTCACTGACGATAATAGGTGCACCACAGATATCAAAAAGAGAATTGTCCTCGCTAAACAGGCCTTCAGCAATAAGAGACAGCTTCTGACAGGCAGGCACATTAGCATTAAAACTGGAAAATCGTTTATCAAAACAATTGTCTGGAGTGTTTTGTTACCGTATATGGATACGAAACTTGGGTTCTAAGGAAACAGGACATTCCACGCCTAGAAGCAGCGGAAATGTAAATGTGGAGAAGGATGCTGAAATTAAGCTGGACGGAGAAAAAGACTAACAAATGGGTCCTCAAGAGTAGACGAAACAAGAAAATTGATCATTACTAAAGAAAAGAGGAAAGCAAAATTTGTTGGCCTCACCCTACGTCATAATGAGTTCCTGACCACCATACTGGAAGTAAAAGTTCTGGGGAAGAAAGGAAGAGGAAGACCGTGGAAGGCTCATCTGGATTCTGTGATGCATGGACTTCAATTTAAACAGTATGCTGACTTAAAATGTTCAGCAAGTGAGAGACAAATGTGGTTGCAGCGACAAGGCCTAGCCTTTAGATGATGATGGTATTTTCGAAACAACTTTCTTTTTTTACACTGTGGCTTCTGTGCACAGAGCATTTAATACTTGCAAAGATATTGTTTGTTTGTTCAGCACCGTTCATCATTTATTCAATTACACCATCCTACCTACCCACTGTATGGTTCTTTCAATATAGCACCCTGAGGCATGGACTGATTCTACTAATACAGTTGCCCTCAGGCAGCCGTCTGGTGGAAAACGGAGGTCTTCCCTCATTTTAACGGCGGTAACATTTGATTTAAAAAATATCTTCCCATTATTGACTGAGCTACGGCAGGCTGATAATAAAGTAGCATACGTCTCTGATGAATATATAATTTTTTTGTTTATTATTATTATTATTATTTTTTAAGATTGCCTATCATTGATGTTACATAAACCCAAAGGATGCCATGTATAGTATTCCAGGCAGTGAACGTCATGTCTGCACATTTCTATTAAAGCTCCAACATGTTAGCTTTCAATAGAGTCTGTCATTACTACCAGGTCACCAGTGTAAGCCAAACTGCTTGCATGATTTATCCCACCCTGCCAATTTATGCATATCAATAACTGAATGATATATAAAATGAACAATAGCAAAGAAAGGATGCAGCATTGCCTCTTCCCTGTAAACTACTTCAAAACTCATCTTGTCATTAACCTCATTCTGCAGGCTGATTTTTAACTTGTCTTCCTTTGATTTCTTAATCCTTCAGGATTAGCACACACCTTTAAATCTACAAAACACACACATAGCTACCTATTCCTCTTCTAGAATTTGTCAATTACTTGGCACATACTCAAAATCTGATCCTGGTAGTTCTGTTGTGGTCTCGAACCACACAATCTTACTCTCGATAAATAATCCCACTCTCCCTTATAACACTTCACCATGATATACTGTGCCCATATGGCACAGGAGATCTGAACCAAGGATGATATGAGTAAGTGGATGAACCAAGCCACAAACCAGGAATATTTTAAGCTGAATTCGAAGAGTAAAGGGATCTTTGATGCACGTGAACGACATGACCAGTACAGAAAATTAAAAATAATAAATCAGATAACAAGAGATTGCAGAGTGGAGCTAGGAATTCAATTAACAAAGTTTATGGTAGCTGAGGCAAGCCCAGTAAGGCCATACTGCTAAACAATGAAGCATTACAGGGTGATGTCCGAGAGCATTAATGTCACGATAAGAGCGAACTTATTTCTAAGACGGATCACGCATTTACAAGAGAGGGAATCCCCATCAAGATGCTGAATAATCAGAAATTACAATGAGAGCGGCATGGAGGGGAGCCTTCTATACAATTAGATTACCGATTTCTCGAGAACCAAACATAATAAAGTAATATGAAGGAAGTCACCGTGAAAGGAAAAGGATATGCTAATATTTGAAACTATAAAACTCTTTAATAATAAGATATTTCCGATAAGTGCGAATGAACTCTGCCATTTACAGCTACGCGCACGAATCTAATGTGACGTTGGAAAATCACCACAGCTAGGGTCATGACACCGTCATACTTAAGATTTTGCTCCGCGAGGGATTTTTGAGACGTACAGAATCTCCTGTACATGAAGATAATTTTTATAATGCAATACGACCATGGAATCAGAAATTTAGTTCCGTAAGTATTCGGAGGACTAGATTCTTGGGCATATGAGATATAAGGCGGAGGAGAAAGATTGGAAATCACAAGTTCCTAGACCCCTGAGGGGGTAAGCCACATGTTCCGAGACCCCAAAGGGGCAAGTCACATCAGTCAATCTTCTATGGACGCATCTCTGTCATTTGCCACAGGGGCCGATAACCTAGATGTTAGGCCCCTTAAAACAACAATTATCATCATCATCATTTGCCACAGCTTGGCATCGGTACCCATCCATGCTACACTCAGTATTAGAACAAGAATTTGGACTCTGTAGTACTACCTTCCTAAGGCCTTTGGTTTGTTGAGAATTCTTTATGTTGTACAGTTGCCGACACAGAAAATTAGCATCTCCTGGAAGGTATGGTTGCCTGCATCTCGTATAGGCTTATTCAACACAAGGGCAGTAATTTTTGTTGTTGTTACTTCATGTAGGGAATATATAGGAATACAGTATATTGATCTTCAACCCTGTGTACTGGGGTGTTTGATAACCTGTGTTTCTGCAGCGACTGTAGTAGTGTGTGTAACAGTAATTGTGAGGTTCAAGGAGTGGGGTAGGTGCCTTGGAACTAGATATACCATCAAGGTACAATCTCAGTATTTAACTGGAGGAAGTGTGGCCACTGTCTGCACTGGGTTCGAATTCTGATCTCTAGACTGGCCGAACAGAGCCACATTGCAGTAACTCAAGGCTACTCTTTGGTGTTGTAATTTAAGTATACTGCTGCCGGTCAACACAAGTGAGTTCTACCCTTAAGTTCCCTTCTCTCTGAAAATGTTATTTGATTGTGTGCCATTTTGAAATCATACTTATGCATGGTAACTTCTGCCTGTTATATGAGGCAGCCAAGCAAGTAGAGTGTATGTAGTGCACCTCAGCACCTAGGCCTACACAGTCATCTTGATGATACCCTTGTCATTGTTATGGTATTTACTCGGCTATAGGACCTCCTCGCCTATAGTACCCCCCCTTAATTTTCGAGAGCCATAATACAAAATTCTTGGAAATCGCTTATAGGACCCCCTCCTTAATTATTGAGAGTCCTAGCCGTCATTGTCTAGCAACGAGCGCAGCGCGAGCAGCTCCGCGCAGATGGGATACGGCCGGCGGTTGGTCAGGCAAAACAATCGCAGGGAAAGTGTGATATATTTTCCGAGGTGGCTGGCAATAATCATGGAATATACTTGTCTTTGTATACCAGATGTTGGATCGTTGTTGGCTGCCATTCAATGGTATGCGAGCTCTGTTGCTAAAGAAGTCTCGTCTTCCTTTCTGTGCATACGGGTTATGACTCACGCTATGCGACAGGTGGCCGGCCAGCCGGCTGATATACGCATGCACTTCGTTTATTTTGATTAAATATATCGTACTATGTAGCATCAAAATAAAATAGCTTATTTTTACTCTCTCCCTTTCCCAAAATAATGGATTTTTGCAAAGTTCGCATCTATTGACCCTCCCCCCCCCAATTTCGGAACTAAAGATTTAGGAAAAAAAGGGGGTCCTATAGCCGAGTAAATATGGTACTTTGGAATTATGGACCATTGTCTCTTCAGGAAGACTGATTTAAAAGTATTACATGTAGGCTATCTTTACTTTAGACCGTTCTGCCCATTACCAAGGACTAGATATAATTTCTAGTTCATCTTCTGGGATAAGTTGAGCCTAAAATCTTGGAAGGTCAAAGCTAGACAGATTTAAGTTTTCTTAGAGAATCCTACTCTACCTCTTAAGGAGTGATCACAGTTGAAGGGTGTAAGGACAAAACAAGGAATGTCACAAAATTGACATTCTGAAGGTTATGATGCCATCTGGTAGCGATCTTTGTGTACTTCACATTGGTCTATTAGTTCAGGTCGGAAACGAGAGAGGTCACGCGATTATAGAGGTTTTAAAATCAGCTCATTGGGAGGAAACGGCAAACTTGTAAATCTTAAATTTACTATTTCACAAACATGCATTCGTTGGACATTCCTTGATTTCCCCTAACACCCTTCAGTTATTCTCTTACAGTTTCAACAGTTGTCCTGCTTTCATCACTGAGTCTGTCAGACACAATGTTTAAAATCTTTTTCTTAATCTTTTATCATATTATACAAAATCCTGTAGTGGTGATGTCATTTAAGAGACAGTTTGGCTGAAGATAAAGTGTCTGGTAGAACCCCCCAGCAACTGGCAAGTAAATTCTTTGCTATTGCAAAGAATTCTGAGCTAACAGTAGCTATATTGCCATGGTGTCCATAGGCAGGAATAGTCAGGAAAAAGTGTGAAAAAATGGCGTGAATCAGGAAAAAATGGCGAAAAGTATTAGAAAGTCGGGAATTTTATATTAACCATGCAGTATTTTGTGTTTTACAGCCATATTTTGATGTTACTAGTTCAACTAATCTCTGAAGATAAAAAGCAATTATGGTAAGTTTCCATTTTTATAGTTCATCATAGTAAAAACCTCTTTTACCTATTTTTTTAACGCTTTTTTGGCGTTGGCATAGGGATGTGGCGACCCCATCACTATAGTTTAGGTTATTAAGTACTTTGATTTTTGTATTATTGCATTATAATTTACTTTATTTTGTATTTTAAATGAATAAAGAGGCGAGCGTTGGGCAGCTGTGGGGATAATGGAGGCTGCAAGTAAGAGATATATATTTATTTGCTCAATAAACCATTTTTCCAATGTTACGATGACGTCGCGAGTCAGGAATTTTGTTGAAAAATGGTCAGGAAAAGTCAGGAAAATTGACATTGAAAATGGAGTCAGGAATTTTGTTGAAAAATGGTCAGGAAAAGTCAGGAAAATTGACATTGAAAATTCTGTGGACACCATGTATTCACTCTCAAACAGGAAGAACATGCTTCTCTGTCTTATCTTTAAGCTGTTCATAAGTCTAGTTTAATAATAGACCTATAGTTGATGAGACAAGAAAAATGTTATTTTTTGCCTAATTGTGTTCTAGATTTGCACATGGCACTGGAGACCAAGATTACACAGTTACAACTGGAATGGTGGATATCCCTCATCAAGATGGTGTTGTTCTTGCTGTCTCTATCGTCTCCAAGAAAGTTGCATCAGGAGTAGAGGTATAAATATTTTAGAAGCCATTTTTCAGTTTTGCCTTTGTTATCTAATAAAAGAATGACTTTTCAGTCAGTAAACACATTGTGTCCAATTAAATTGGGTGGGGAATAAGACTTATCGGCTCACACTTGCAAACGTAGAATAAATTTAGATGAATTAATTGCACACTTTTTATACACTTCTTGAAAGAGTGGCAGAAGTATATTAAAAGTGTGTAATTATTGTCAAAAGCTCTTTTGAAATCTTCCCTCCAGCACATTGCTCTACTTTTATCATCATTGACTTTGATGGCAAGGATCTGAAAAACAATCCAGTTTCATTCAGGTTATAGATGTCTTTGAGGTCATTTATAGAGTAGGCTAGGGATCCTTTGTGAATAAACATTGAAGGTTCGATTTTATATTATTTGTTAGTAGATTTGAATATCTCCCTTACCTTTTAAGATGTGTATTTTGGGCTAGGTTCATAACTCCACCCTACCCATACCTTATACTACCTGAGATTAGTCTCGTGCTGGAACTAGTTCAAATGCATGTGTAGTACTTTATGTTGTTTACAATGGAATCTCATGGGGGTTGATCTTGGCCTTCAACCCCATGGTATCTCTATGTAAATGGACACAATATGTATATATTTGTTGTTAATTCATTTAAGGGGCCTGGGTCATCTTGGTCATCAGCCCTGTGTAGTTGGGTGTGTGTGACAGGGATGAAGTAGTGTGCCCGTTTAGACCGAAGTCCAACGAACACATTTGCCAATTCCCGAAATCAGTCCAGCACGAGAAAAACAATCTCAGGGTCTATCTGGGAATAATCTAAAGTAATCGCTGGCACAACGGATTCCGGCAAAGGCAAGCTAGGGAGAAGAGAAAGAAGAAAGGAAATACCACAATTTCTTTAAAATTATCTCATATATTACATTTAAATTATCTAAAAATTTATGCAAAATCATTCAAAAACATCACAAGAAGAATATCAACACCAGAAAGAAAATATTCCTAGCCTAAATTATTGATAGCCAGAAATTAATAATCCATCTGGTATCAGTTCCCTATTCTAAATTTTCGCTATTTACACAATATTGTTCATAGACCCCTATCTATACACTTGTCACTTTCACTTCATGTTAAATAAACATGTCACTCATGGTTTCAAATATCTAAAAATCATTGTTTGTTTCATTGGTTCAAGTTGACAAAAGTTTTGTTTTCATTGGAAAAATATCACATCAGGTGATTTCGTATTTCACTTGTGTATGAATAAATATATATAGTTATTTCCTGTAGGAACATTAGGTTGGAAAAATACCAATATTCGACCACATAATGTCAGAATATTAATATTATATTTCCTCAATGTCCTTTTTAATTAGGGGGTGTGGTGGCGCAGCGGTCAAGCTGTTGGCCTCTCACCAAGGTGGACCGGGTTTAATTCCCGGTCAATGCATGTGAGATTTTCGATATAAAATGCCATGTCCTGTGGTTCGGATTCCAAGTTAAAAGGAGGTCCCGTGGCTCATGATCTCAAGATTAACGGTCATGTTAAACTACGAGCTTCCTTTTTCCTATTTAACTTTTCTCAAATAGCATTTGTTTCGATTGGCTGTTGTTTAAATCTTTGCTCAAATATTTACATAATTTACATAATTATCATACTTAATAAAATTTAACATTACAAAAAAAAAAAAACAATTTTAAACTTTCCATTTTCGAAGATGTTATAAATAACCATATTGTATAAGTCAACATCAAATTGTTGTTAACATTACTTCATTAAATCATTCATTTCATTGTCAATCATTATTTATCATAATCCCTGATTATTATAAAAAATAACTAAGTTCAGAAATATCAGCAATTATTATTATTATTATTATTAATAATAACTTAATTCAGAAATATCAGCAATTATTATTATCATTATTAATAATTTTCAAAAATAGGTGTCACTCCTATTCAAAGCAATATTAACTTGACTTGTAATTCATATTTATTTTATGCACTATCAAATTTTTATTTAGTTTAGGATCCTGCTAGGTTTTAACAAAACTTATAATCTTATATTAAGTAGGCTCGATAACTGGAAATCAGAATAATTGACTCAGATATTAGGCGAGAAAACATTTCTGACAGAATTAGGATTGGACAGAAATATGGCGCGGTTACTTGACTCAACCCTTCATTTTCACAACTGAGCAGCTAATGCTCCAACTTCTTCCTTACCACATGGGAATATATTCCAATGGACGGCTGCTAGCCTCCATACATTTTTATACAAATGCCGACCTTCATGTCGCATTTTTTTTTTATAAACATAATAATCATATATGATTCATTCTTTTATTATTTGTGCACTATTTCTGTCTTTAAACAAAATGCCTCCGTCTTCTACATTGCCTAGATCTGGTTTAAACAAAAGGTTTTCCAAATGGAAATATTTTTATTTTATCCTGGTCATATTCTTTTTCCTGCCTTTATTTAACAATACTGCATCCTATTTTATACATGTTCATTATTTGCTCACCTGCCATTCCTCTACTCATTTCTCAATCTAGCGGTGCATTTCACAAATACGTCATCTTACTCTCCATTTTATTGCTTGCTGACTTGTATAATATTTATTTCCATATGAATTTTAAATAATCACTGTTATTATTATGCCCGTTGCTCACGGTAAAATGTTTCTTAAAATTTATTTTACAACTAATTTTATAAAAATTTGACGAAAGCAAGCTGTGTTGTTCACGGTAAAATTATTTTATAAAATCCGTGGATGTATCAGGATCGCCATCTACCGATAAACTTCTGAACCAAGAATCAGCTGTTCAACACACATTGGTTTGAGAGTATGGCTCCAACAAACAAAGCAAAAATTGCTGCTTTAGCTACAATTAAATGTCGTACATTGGTAAAAAAGGAAGAAAAGAAATGCTAGGAAGTCCTGGACTCGGGAATGGATAAAAAGAAGAGAAGAGTAGAGGAATACTCTCCTTGGTCGAAAATGAGTTGAGGTTAGAAATCAGAATTCATATAGGAATTTTCTAAGAATGGAGGAAAGCAGTTTTAAAAAACTCCTAGATCTCGTTGGTCCCAAAATTATTCAACAGGACACTTAACATGAGGCATTTCTCCTGAAATGAGACTGCAAGTGAGTTCGAAACCCGTTTATCTTCGCCTTCACATCAGCCTGGCTTGTGTTCGGTCGAATTTATGAAACATATTCGGCGATTGAGATTTCTGCCTCCCTTCTTGCATTTCTATTGTGGTATATGGGCGTTTTAACCTCATACAAACACTGATATTTCTGGTACTCGTCCAGTAAAACACTAACAGCTTGGGAGCCTGTATCACACGACACTAGTTAGTATGAAAGTTTCTACCAGTACTGGTATAGACGCGTCTAGCACCGTGTGATATGTACCTTCCATGCTAGGTTCTGCCTTCCATACAACTCACGAAATTGAACAGGTGCCATTTTTCCTGCCAGTTTTCATGGAAGTTTGAGTACAACAACCAATCGGATTGCTTTTCTCGTTCAGGTAGATATCCTAGGGGCAACATAAACAAGTAGATTTGTTATGTGGGCAGGCCTACGAATAAATACATCAGAATTAAACTATATTTTCTTTAAACGGCGTCTGTGTGATAAGCGCTAGCCTTATCCAATAAATACAGAACGTGTCATATTATTATTATTATTATTATTATTATTATTATTATTATTCTAGGATAAATATTTAACTATTTAAATTCTAATAGTTATTACGAATGGTATCCGTCCATGGTTACAGTATTTAGGGAAAATAAGAATTTTAAATGGGAGAAAACACAAAACAAAGTTGCAATATTGCTGTACGACATAAGGAGGAAATTATAAAATAATAAAAAGGAAGTAAAAATCTCCGCCCCTGGATAGCCTTGAACCCGGGATCTTCAAATCAGCAAGCGAGCGCGATACCACGAGCACACTTTTCCAACTGACTTTAACGTAGTTTGTTGCTCTTCTTATCAGCGCGTATGGTTAAATATCCAATTATTACAAATATATCTTAAATATTGATTGGAATGAATTCATTCAGTACCACGCATATTTTCAAAGCAAGTTTCATGACCGCTTTGCGTTAATAATGCGAATCGACTGTAAATTTTACCCCCAAACGACAACCGTCCTCCATGTTTTATTTTCGAAGAGTTTGTTTACAAGCGAGCTTCACAATCTTCTCACCACGTGGCGCCAGCATCATCTTCATGTCTGCTTCCCTGATTGGTTCGTTTCGTAAAATTAATTTTTCGGAATAGAACATGTCCTATTTTATGGAAAGTTTTATCAAAGGTTTTATAAAACTTGAATTTGACCGTGAGCAACATAAATTTTATAAAATTAAATTATTGTACAATAAATTTGAAGGAAAATTTTACTGTGAGCAACGGGCATTATTATTACTGCTGAACTATACACACTGAAATCCTCGAATATTTATAATTCTTAATCAAATCAATTATTATTATTATTATGACGTGATAAAAATCATTAAATAATTGAATCATTAATCACCTTCCCTGAATTTTCTTGTAATTTAATTCATACAATTTATTCATAATTATTTATATTTATTGTGGAAGTATTTTATTATTATTTGGATTTGCTCATAATTATCATGAAATTATTTTATATTATTGTTTAGATTTTTATGTTGAATAATCTGAACTATCCAAGCTTTCTTCAAAATACGAAAAGCGTTCAAATTAACTAAATAACTTCTCTTATGTCATTTGGACATTTTATGACTGAAATAAATTTTCTCAAAATAACTTCACACTCGATGAGTACTAGCCATGGTTTCTCTGACTATAGTCTCGATAGACATAGCTGTCAGAACGAAGCAAAATTAAAGTTTTGATAATTTCTAAGTGAATTAGAAAAAGAAAGAACTTCTCAACTACTCTACTTTAGTCAAAGTCATCATCATCATCTTGCACAGTTTCCAGCCACTGGCCGGGTCTGTTTGGAACACAAGCCTCTCCAACGTCTTCTGTCTTCCCACCATCTCTCAGCCTCCACCCTTGTCCAGTCTTCTCCTCTCTTCTTCACGCTTTCTTCCACCCTCTTCAGCCACCTGTCTCTCGGTCTTCCTCTCGGTCTCTTTCCTTCCCACTTCGTCTCGTGTACCCTCCTGGGTATCCTCTTCTCCTCCATTCGTTTTGCATGTCCATACCATCTAAGTCTAGATTTCTCTATATCATCCTGTAATGGTTCCTCCTTCCTTAATTCTCTGGTCCTCTCATTTCTTATTCTGTCCATCTTTGTAGCTCCAATACTGCTTCTCAAGAACCTCCTCTCACTGGCCTGTATTTTGCTCTTCTCCCTTCCTTTCATTACCCAGGTCTCCGAGGTATACGTCAGGATAGGGACATAGTACGTCTGATATATGATCTTTTTGCTGTTCTGAGGGACATCCTTGCTCCATAACATGCTTCTCACACTCCTCCGGAATGCTTCTGCCTGTCTCCCACGCTCATTTATTTCTCTATCGTTTCTTCCATTATCTTGTATCAGGCTTCCCAGATACTTGAAACTCTCCACTTTCTTCAACTGTTCCCCACCAATTGTTATTCCCGTTGTGGTTCTTTCCTTCTTCCTTGTTGTGATCACCATCTCACTCTTATTTATGCTAAATTTCATCCCACATCCTTGTATTATTCCTTCCCACACGCCCAACTGTTCCTGTACCTCCTCCTCCTTGTTTCCCCAAATCATCAAATCATCTGCAAACACCATTGCTTTCATCTTTCCTTCCCCAATTACTTGTGCCACTCGGGACATTATGTCATCCATCATCACAATGAAAAGTAACGGTGACAGTGCACTTCCTTGTTTCAGGCCGTTTCTCTGTTCCAACCAGTCCGATCTCTCTCCTCCCACTTTCACACAGCTCACGCTTCCCTTGTACATCTCCTTTATCCTCTTTATAGTCCATTTCTCTACTCCTCTATCCTCCAGGGACTTCCATACACTGTCGTATGCTTTCTCAATGTCCAGGAAGACCATCAGTAGATCTGTTCCATACTCATAGTGCTGTTCTTGTAACTGCCTTACAGCAAAAATCAAATCCACTGTGGACCTTCCTGCTCTGAAGCCATGTTGCTCTTCCCTCATTCCTCATTCTATCCTTGTCCTAATCCTCCTTTCCAAAACTTTCTCAAAGATCTTTGCACAATGACTCATCAGTGTTATTACCCGGTAGTTTCTGCATTCTGTTCTACTACCTTTTTTGAAGATCGGGAAAATTATTCCTTTTTCCAGTCCTCTGGGGTCTTCCTTTCCTTTCATGCTGTCCTCATCACTCGGTACAACCACTGTATCCCCACCTCTCCTGCTGCTCTCACCATCTCCACACTCAACTCATCCCCACCCGGTGCCTTCCCTCCTTTCATCTTCCTCACTGCATCTTCCACTTCTTTCCATGTTAAGTCCTTTTCTGTTTGCAGTTCATCTTCCTCTTCCCCGATTTCTTCCTCCTCGCCGTGGTTTCCATTTGGGTTCAGAAGTTCTTCAAAATATTCTTTCCACATTTTCTTCAGTTCTTCCCTACTGTCTATCTCTTGCCCCCTTTTGTTCACCATTCTAACATAATCCGTAGGATCCTTCCGCCTCTTATTTTTTACCATCCCATACAGGACCTTTTTTGTACCTTCACTATCCTCCTTGTTTTAAACAAACATTTAAATTGTTCAATGTTCATATTTACTTGAAAATACATCATTCTGTCTATGCCACTCGATGATGAAATAGCTACTTGACCTCTGCGAACATACGCTTACTGTCGTTGGAGTATATGGAAAACGAAGATTCCTGCCATAATTAACCTGTGCGAGTAAACAGATATGCTCTGTAACAGATCCGTATCCCGGAATCTGTCCCGCTGTCGTAGACTAAACCTGTCATCATCATCGGCTTTAACTCGAATCCGAGAATAAATCTTCTTCCTTCAGTCCAGTTTGTGGATGAGTTTACGATGACTAAAGAGTCCAATCCTGGCATAGAACAAGCGTCCACACAAGTCACATAGTATTGCTGGAGGAGGACGTGGTTGGGCTGCTCGAAGTTTCCTAGCTTGACGCTTGGCCTCTTCATGTGTGCGTCGATCCCTTTCAAACGTTTTTACAGTATCCGAGATGGTACGGCGCCAAGTTGAGCGGTCTTCAGCCAGCATGTCCCAGGTTTGTGAATCAAGACCTGTCAATTTCAGGGTCTGCTTAAATTGGTCCTTGTAGCGCCTCTTAGGACCACCATTAGGTCTGGTGCCATAGCATAACTCACCATATAGCATTTGACGAGGTAATCTCACATCATCCATCCGATGGACATGACCAATCCATCTAAATTGGTGACCTATTATGGATGATTCTATGCTTTTGATTTGAGCTTTTTCAAGAACAGCAATATTGCCGTTGGGCCAAAATCTGCCCATCATAAATATGGACAATGGTTTGCCCTATTAAACCTGAGCAATAGGCTGCCCCATCTGCCAACCACACTGTGCCCGAGTTCACCTCTTCCACTGCAGGTACCGTTGAGGACTTCACCGTAAACCCGGCAAGGGACCCTAACAAGGTACTACCAGCCGGGCCAGCTGGACCAAGGTTTTTTAAAGAGGTGTTACTCTTCTATCACTCTCTACTTTATTCTACTGAGGCTATCCCTGTATAACATCACACTTCCTTATGTCCTGTCATAGGACATCTACTGTGTAGATAGATCCTCTAATCTCCTAACTTGGGTTTTGGATACTCTCCAGCACAATTTGTTCAGAACAAATGGCCCCAATATTGTAGTCTACTTTTCCACTCCTGACTGGTATGACGCGATAATTCCAAGTGCTTATTTCACTGAAGTGCAGCTGGCTTAGTTCGAGAGACTAAGTCCAACATCAGTTGACAATAGTGACTGACTGTAAATACGTAGCACGTGGTCTGACGAACGTTACGACGGTACTACTCCGGTAGTTGATGAAAGAATAACATAACATGGTTTGAAAAATCCTATATATACTGCCACGGAGCTGAAATTCGCTGTGTCAGCTGTTCCATCCAGCGAGTACGCCCTGCTGTTCCAAAGCTTGGCTCCTTCCGTACTTCCTGTTAAAACATGTGCTTACACAAATATATTCATAACTCGCGAACGACTGGTCCGATTTGCCTCAAATCTCTTCTGGCATTCCTAAAATTCCATAGCCAATAATATCTACTAATTTCTAGACCTCAAATCGACGATTTTATTTTATCATCAATGAGTTTTAGTAGCTCGCCCGTCGGCGCCACAGGTCTCCTTCCTAGCGCATCCTCTTGCTTGGTGCGGTAAACTAGCTATCTCAGCGCTCTGTTCAAACTTCATACTGACGTTCCGCTGTCCGTAATGCAAAAATATAATTACGGTGGCTTTCGTAATCGGGTACAGTTGGTGCCCCAGGACTTGAAGTAAGGTACTGTGCCCGACATTCCAACCGTGGATTGCGTGGCCCGACGCATCGCGATCCCAGGTTGAAATTCGAAACATCATTTACCAGAAAATATCACCAAGAGAAAAACGTGGATGGTTAGACATACTCCGACATGAAGATTAGATTTTTTAAAAATGAGACCTCAAATGACCTCGGGGCGTGACTATGGACTGGGGTTAATATATATTACCATCTGACGTCATCTCCCATCCACGTTACGTTGCGAAGCCACAGAGGATATGCAGAAATAAGGTAAAACTTCCACAATTTATTCACCTCAGCACTAGTACAATCAATAAAGAAAATAATCGTTCCTAACCCCCTGCACTTGGGAGATTGACTAAGTTAAGTCTTGATGTGCAAAAACAAGAAAATATCAAATAAAATTAATTCTTAATCGGGACAAAATCTCCTTGTGTCCTATCTTTAGATATAATCAAACTTACGGAGTTCCCGCATATGGATTTTAATGGGTTAAATTTTAGTTACACTGTTGCACTGATCATCCATTTCTTATTATAGAGTTCATAATTGGATGTCTACAAAATTGACTGCATTGTAAAAGAAAAACACAAAAATATATCGCTGTAATTATTCCATTTGATCTTCTAATTAAATTGCGACTGGTGCATAGTGGATATTCACCTTCCTCTACTAACAAATTTACATCGTATTTACATATGTGAATGTTCACATCTCGTTATATCAACTTTCCTCTTAACTCGGAATTGCAACTTTCCTTCAGCTTTGCAATGGATTCAAAATATCCTTATCTCTTTAAATATATTCATAGTTCAAGTTGTGAAATTTCTCACCGTAGATTAATACTGTCTTTATTTGCACTGAATCACTTGTAATTAAATTATTCCACTGGTATCATTGACTCGTATACATTTGGTCTTTATCCATCTCCAAGCCTCGTGGTAGGCTCGGTGTTGGTCGTGGGCCTCCATCTTGACCTGCAAGAACGTCATCCGTACCCTAAATCTCTCATGCCCCGTGTACTTTAATGTGCCATCTTACGGTGTTGAAAGTTCCTCGTAAGATAAAAGTAGATGCTGGGTCTGATGACTATCATGTCCAAAAATTTCCGCAAATTCTGTCCGTCTAATATAGTAGTTTGCAGACTCCTGAATACACTCGCGCAAACAGCACTTTAATAGACTTATAGGTTCACGAATTACAGTAAAACTCTGTTAAGAAGTTTTTCAAGGGACCATTAAAAAAAACTTCTTAACAGGGAAACTTCTTAAAAGGGTAGTGGCCTGAAATGCTTGTGAAACGCACACATTTTTGTTGTTTGTGAAGGATTCTATAATATACTGTACATAGGCCTATATAAAAGCCAGAAAAAGAGAAACCCCAATATTAAAATCTGACTATCAGACCAGAGATTAAGAGAAATTAATTGGCATAATCCTCACAATTCACATTAATAGAATTAATTTCAATAACTGTTTGAGCACACACCATATATTCCAGCAAACTACAATTTTAGACACATTTTAGAATGTAAATAAACAACAACTAAGACTGAATTGAAAACACTTTTTTGTCCCTTTTTTCTCCCTTCAAAACCAAAGATTTATCCGGAACAACCTGATAAAAAAGTCCGAATTCGTCAACATTAAAAACGTCACAATGTTTGTAATTACTGATTTTTGCCGGCAGCAGTGTTTCCTTCCACGCTTCCGTTTCCTCTGTACTTACACTCGCAGCTTCGCCACTAATAGTCTTGTAAACTATGCCAGCCCGATTTTTAAAGCGATCCAGCCACCCATTCGACGCAGTAAAAGGCACTTGTAATCGACTCGCGATTTCTTCGGCTTTCTCCTTCACGATAATCCCGCTCAAAGGAATGTTTAAACTTCGCTGCTGTTTAAACCACACGAGCAGAGCTTGTTCTACGTCTTCGTATTTCCCGCTTTTAATCTTCTTGCAGCTTGCCGAAGTATTCCCGGCAGAAGCCAAGATCCCTTCTTTCTTTGCTATGATGCCGTTCAAAGTAGACGGCGGCATTCCGAGCTCCTTCGCAAGAGCAACACTTGAAAGAGTAGACGACTCTACTTTTCTTATAATGTCCACTTTATCTTTAATATAAAGTGCCTTTCTTTTGATGCCTTTCATCTAGAACCACTCATTTTCACAATGATTTGAAAACTTTACTTCACTGACGACGCAATTCTCGTAATCTCAATAATGTTATGCTACGTCTGGCAATGCTTGGCTAACAAGTTAGATCACACAGAACAGCGATAAAAGCCACGAACAAAGAATATAGGAGGCCACAAATGAAAGCATGATGCTGTATATTGTAGTCGGTCTTGAGTGGGTGTCGTCAAAGCGTGACGTCATTCAGCCTTGAAATGCTCGCCTGGTCAGTGACCCGCGAACACTCGGAACGGCTGTATTCTTTCATTCGGAACTACCGGGCCCGGTCAGAGACCCGCGAACACTCGGAACACCGGATGTATCTTCCGCGGAGATTGGCAAGTTTTGATTCTAAGTCAGTTGTCTCTCAGTGAACTTCTTATACTCTAAGGGAATATAAAATCTGAACTATTTAACCGGGAAAACCTCTTATGCACAAACTAACACTATATACGGGAAAAATATACATGTATCTTATGGGACGAGTCACGGGACCGAGAATATCGGACGTCTTAAGCGGAAAAACGTTTTATGCGGGAACTTCTTAACCGAGTTTTACTGTATAACAGTTTCAAAAACACTAATTTCGTAAGGAAACTGTCAAGATTGTCGTCTCTAAGCTTGGCCTTCAAACACATATGGGTTGCACGTCACAAGCGGTCGGCCTTGGCGTGTCCACTGTCGCTCGGCGCAACGACCTCGCCTCTCCGTGAACAGAACATAGCTTCGAGCCGCTTACTGATTCACTGCTCGCATGAGTTCAATAACCAGCCTGAATCTAACAGCTTTCAAAGGACAGTAACTACGTGAAACCATACAGGCTTTCACTGTACACATAGTGTTAGCGTCTTCACAATACTGCGTAAAGGTTCGGTTTTGGTAACTCGTTCCGACTGTGTGAATCACATGGAAAGTTTGCTGTACTGGCATAGCGATGCTACACGTCTTTCGCCACTAGACTTGTGTTGAGTGCTACACACGCGCGCTCGCGGAACTGTCCTTACTGCTCTGCGTGTAAGAATCAAGTGAACGACCTCAGGTCATCTCCTCACCTCCAAAACTCCCTCCGTGAGTACAGTACCCTCTACAGCGTATTCTTGATCACGTGTTCCGCTTCTTCCTTACTGGTCCTTCACGTTGCTACGTCATTGAAGACATCCACTAATCCTCGAATAATCATAGTAGAATAATGAGTGTTGTACTCTTACATATTTCAAGTTCTCTTGATATCTTGGTATCTATGTGGCCATGGCAGTGACGTCACAGCCATCACGCACGTCATCTATCCTTCCTTATATCATGCGGTGCGATCCGACCTCTTTACGCATGGCAAAACGGGGACAGTACTATCCCAGCATTTGCATGGAGGGAGTGTGGAAAATCACGGTGGAAAGCACACTCAGAATAGCCACTGTCAGTGCCAGAATTCAAACCTACGATCTTGGGTCTTGCTGCACAATTTAATGAGCACAGCTATGCTGTGGGATGATATGTATATAGAACTTATGTACAACAATATGTACAATTATTTTGGTAACAAGTCGCCTCCGTAGCGTAGCGGTCAGCGTGGTTAGCTGCCGCCCTGGAGGTCCTGGGTTCGATTCCCGGCTCTGCCACGAAATTTGTAAAGTGGTATGAGGACTGGAACGGGGTCTACTCAGCCTCTGGTGGTCCAAATGAGTAGAGGGGGTTCGATTCCCACCTCAGCCATCCTCGAAGTGGTTTTCCGTGATTTCCCACTTCCTCTTCGGGCAAATGCCGGGATGGTACCTTCTTCAAGGCCACGGCCGCCTCCTTCCCTCTTCCTTGCCTATCCATCCTAACCATCCTTTACCTTCCCTCATGAGGCCCCTGTTCGCTTTGCAGGTGAGGGCGCCTGGGCGAGGTGCCAATCCCACCTCACCAGTTGTATCCACTCCGATTAGATGTTCCCAGCTCTAGGACACTACCTGATAAATGGCGGTAGGGGTGAGTTTCCTCGCTGGGTCCGTGGGAGCCACCACCCTGGAGGGTAAACTCGATTTTAAAAAAATTGGTAACAATGTAATTTTTTAGATGTGAATTTTTTTCACTTAATGATTAAGGAATGCCTATAAATGTTGCTTTTTTGTTATTATTATTTATTATTAATATTATTATTAGCTAATTTGTTAAAACGTGCAAACACTTTGTTACCACTATTTAATACTGAAGTGAATCGCGTATCTGATTGCTGGACACACCTTTTGGCAGGTCTGTTGTTGACCACCTTCCAGAGAGGACTGTTTGCTTACTCTGGTTAATGCAAGGGGTGCTCCTGGCGCTATCTGTTGTTGTTTCCTGGAAACTAGATGATTTATGTGCATGCCTGTGTGGCTGATTACCTGAGTGAGCTATGAATTGCCTAACGTTAAATGAGTGTATGCCAATGGTTTTTGGACCATGTCAACTACTGTAGACCAATTTCTATAGTTCACCAAGTCTAAAACTTCTATTCATTTATGCTTCACCTAGCTTTTTGAATGTTTTTGGACTCTATGATACTGCCTTGCTTAGGCCTGGTTTATTGGGAATTTGGTATACTGTACATCCTTCCCAAATTAATCTTCTTCCCTTATCGCTGATTGCCCTCCCCTTCTCCATAGCTTCATTCTTTCATTACATCTCTTCCCACGTGTTGTTGGAAATGTTTATGTCTTTCTTGGTGTCATAAATCGTGAATAAGGAAGAATTCCCAAAATTATATATTAAAGTTGAATTATACAAAGCTTCACTTCAATCACTTGAATAGAATCTGGGAAGTAAAAACATGGTTTTAAACTTTGAGCTGCCTCCGTCTAGCATTTATCAAAGCAAAAGAACAAATTAGATGGCCATATACTAAATTACGATTCCATGTTTCACTGCACTTGAATGATTAGATTGCCTAAAAAGTAATTTTAGATAATGAAATTTTGTTCACATCAGGTTTTTGGAAGTCGCATTTGTGCACGTGATAGTTCTTTATCACCATACAAAGTATGGTTACTTACCTGCAGCTCAAGGACTCGAATCAAGAAGAAGTTTTTTTTTTCACGCCACCGAAAGCCTGACAGTATCTCCTCCAGCATTTAGACTACTTTCCTGGCATTCCAGATGTTACGACCCTGCTGGGTGGATGCTACCATCTGAACACTCGCCCGCTGGACATGAAGAAACTTGGTCAACGTGGAAAACCCTCATCAGGCTACTCACTGGATTAGGGAGGTCTAAAACTGACTTGAAAAAAATGGGGATTTGCCTGTGACTCGACTTTGTGTGAATATGGTGAAGAACAAACCATGAACCACCTCCTTGTTTGCAAGTTGTGTCCAATTACATGTTCTCCATAGAACCTGATGGACGGAACACCTGACGCTAGCAAATTTCACTGAAAAAAATGGAAATTGCAACACCATGAAGGCATTGGTCGTTTGTGTTGATTTTCAAGATATGGAACGATGCCATGTAGGTATGTAAACGATCAAAGTTTCAGACCCATTGGATTGTTGCTACAGGTCTCCCCACGTGATTGGTCACGGAGGAATCAACTCCAGTATACGGACTCTGGTGTAGCGTAGTTGACTTGCAGTCTGTGCAGTGAAGTCCCCGTCAAACATGCCTCGACGACAGAGGAGAGCACGCTATCAACAACTGTCGCCGTTTGAGAGGGCTCGGATAATTGGGCTGTGTGAAGCCGGATTATCGCTAAGGACTGTCGCTGCATGTGTTGGCCGACAGGCATCTACGGTACAACGTGTATGGCAGCAGTGGTCAAATGAAGGTACCCACACTCGTAGACCTGGCACAGGCCCAGCGCGACAGACAACTGTGAGAGAGGATCGCCGCATCAGACAACTTCGGCCGAATTAGAACCCGCCATCTTGGGCACAGCAGTTCAGTATGCTACCAATTACGCCACCGAAGCGAATAAACTAATAATTACATTAGCAAACAAAACTATATAGAATGCAATTAATAGATTTTCAACTTAGAAGAAAAAGAAAGAGTTCCTTGAATCAAATTACACCTGAAAATTTAATGAATTGTAATTGCTTTTCAGTCGGTCGACACGATTGTTCCCAAATTGTAATATGTATTATTCCCTAAGCCTGAAACAAATTTCATACAAATAAATAAACAAATTCATTTTTATGTAATTTTTTAGGTTTAGGGAATAATAACCATTGCAATTTGGGTACAATCGTGTTGACCGACTGAAAAACATTTTAATTTACTAAGGCAAACGTGTATACCATCTCGTGATGAATGCAGTACATTTGCATTTGTCTAATGGCACAGGCTAGAGTAGTGGCTTGATCATACATAGGCTACCCATCCCATGCCAGCGTTGTGGGTAATGCAGTTGTTGGATAGTGTAGCAATAAGAACAGAACAGCACTTGGCTCACTTGTTCAGAACTGAGAAGTGCGTGCTGTCTAACAGGAAGTGATCAGTCAACGGGAGGCAGATAAGCTTGATGCGCGGGCTGGCCAAGTCATGACAGGAACTCGCTGTATTAGTATGTTGGTGCATAACATGAATTTTCAATTCGATTGCTTGAATAGGATAAAAGAAATGAAAATATGTTTTTAAAATTTCTCACCACTATTTTGAATAGTTGGAAACAATATTAGAGTTGTTAATTCATTTTAGCGGCTTGGGACATCTAACAATATTAGATGTCAATATACTAAGCTAATAGTACAGATGTGCTGTGCTAAGTTTCACTGCCCTCGAATGATTAGATCACCGGGAAAGTCATTTTAAATATTTGAAATTTGCATGGCCACCATGTTGTGCTTATCAGATGTTTGAAAGTGAATCAAGGACCTCCATACTTTTCTGTCCCTCCTCCACTCTCGTCCTTCTTCCAGTATATCTTCCACTTTCATTCCTCTTTTCTCAATGCTCTCCCTCACTGTATCCATCCACCTTATCCTCGGCCTTCCCCTTTGACGCCTTCCTGTGACTTTCTCAATAAATATTCGCTTCGGGACTCTGTCTTCTCCCATTTGCATATGTCGGTACCATTTTAGTTTACTGATCTCGATCCTGCCTTGTAACTTCCTGTAATCCTGTTTTTTCTCCAATTTCCTTGTTTCTGATTTTGTCTCTGCGAGTCTTTCCAATTATACCTCCAAGGAACTTCTTCTCTGGTGCCTGGATTCTACTTTCCTCCCGTTTAGTTGTTGTTCACGTACCTGCTGCATACGTCAATATAGGAAAGTAATAAGTTGAATACAAGATTTTTTTTTTTTTACATTTCTTGGGAACTTCCTGGTTCCACACCAGACCCCTCACACTCTAGTAAAACCCTTTTGCTTGTTGGATCCTTTTACCAATTTCCTCACTTGTCCTTCCATCATCTGTGAGGACTCTCCCTAACAAGGGAACTGTCCATACGGTCATATCAAAGCAGACAAATGATATTTCATTGAGATGATGAGGAAACCATAAATTGGCGATGTACAAAACATTAGCTGCCAATTCGAACTGGAAGGTATAGAAATCTTGATACAAAATCCGTGTGTCAACGCAACTACTGGACAACCCTTGCATCTTGCTTGCCCGTGCGGCGCACAGCGGAGTGGAGTTGCAGTTGTGCTGGAGAGAGAACGAACTGGCAGGCTACCACGCGCCAAGGACACTTCATTGTTAGGGAACGAAGGTGAAACATAAATGAGGTTCGTTAATCGCATGATAAAAACAGAAATATTTTTGGCACCATGCACAACGAATATGCTCTTTGAGGCCACATTGTTCTTCACAGTTTTCCTTACTTATTTGAAGTTAATATTTCGCAGGCACTTCGAACCATGTCCTTGAACCGTGGGGAAGAAAATTGAAAATTAATAAAGGATTGCATTTTCAGTATGCTGTGTCTCTGATATACATCAAACTGAACGTCTTCACAAGCCGACACAATGTCTGTTAAACAGCGATACAAAGCTTTCCATTGTCGGAAGAAAAACTTATCCTAGGGCTGTATTTTCCCTGTAGTGCCGGGAGGATACTGTTGCCTGGAGGAATGTCTTCAAGACAGCTTTTATCACTATAAGTAGTCCAGGAATCTAACAATAGCAAACACTTCTCTTCCACAAATGGGGAAAAAGGGTTCTTTAAACCAATATTTTAATTCCTTTTTCCCCATTTTTCCTGATTTTGTGGCTGTTTCAATTATATTTCTGGCCTGAAACATTTCTTTGGAAACTCTGGGACCGAAAGTTCCAATTGCCTCCTGTAGTACAATGAATAATTTCGGGAAAAGTGTACTATTTGTAGGCATAATTGTGTACAAATGGGTGAGTGCATGAACTGATTGAGCAACTGTTTCTGTGTGTTTCTCACCAACAAACGATAGAGTCCTTTTCACTTTCATTTCGTGCACGAAACCACTCTGATCTGTATTGTATATTGAAGAAGGGGTGTAGTCTAAAAATCGCTCCGTAGCTGCTTCTACAAATTTCTTTGCGACTTGATCTTTTTTGTCTTCTTCTTGCAGATAGGGATACAAATTTCGTGATTTTGCTACTTTTTATTCTGTACTTTTTCGTAAAACGGCTCAACCAACTAGTTCATGCACTGAAATTAGCTCGCTCCATTGAAATCTCTCGTGAAATTTCCAAGGGCCACTGTCGCAGGTCTTCATCGCATACATTCCGCTTCAGCCTTCTTGCTTCTGCAAAGCGCAAAAATAATTTTGTATGCATCAATTTCCTGTGTTCAATGGGACTTACTGATTCAGATTCCAATTGGTTCTTCCACTTGTACAGTTGTCGTAGTGACGTCACCTTACAACAAGTTTTGTTAACAGTGGTGAATGAAAGCCGCTTCTTACCCCCCTTATTTAACCACAAATTTACATCTTTCCTCTTGTATGCAAGATCTACAGTTCGTTTCACTTTCTTCTGTGGACTGGAAGCATAGTTTGAACTAGAAGATTTGTCAGGTGACTGCGGTGTCTCTTCACTGGATTGACGGGAATCAGACTCGGGGCTCAAACTCGGATCCGTAACTCCTCTTGTACCTGACAATGGTGGGTTGCCTTCATTTTCTGGTAATGCAGATGAGGTGTCACTGCTTTCATTATCACTTTCACTGTCACTATTTCTCTCCAGACATGACTCGGAAATGATGCTGCCACCCATGGAATGATTTTCAATTAGTTCGATCTCATGTCGACACATCCCCATTTCTTCCGTAGTTATTTCACAGAAAGAAATAACGTAATGCATACTCTAGACCATTAGCCGGATTCATGACTGCTCTCTCAAAGGAACATGTGTTAACTGCCTAGCACAGAGCCCTCAAGGTTATGCGCATGCTTCAGCTGGTCACCAGGGCTGTCCACGTCGAGCTATATGCTAGCGCATGCAATCCTATTAGAAATCTCGCCGATTTAACGACCTTCCAGTTCGAAATGGCAGCTAACTTTTTGTACATCGCTAATTTATGGTTTCCTCATCATCTCTACGAAATATCATTGTCGGTTTCAATATGACCGTATGGACAGTTCCCTTGTAAGTATTTGAAGCTTTTCACAATTTCAAATGGCTTTCCATCTACTGCAATATTCCCCCTATCATCTCGCTCATCTGACTCTTCTTCACACTGATTATCATTCCATGCTCTTCTATCTCCTGGTTCCAAACATTAACTTGTTCTTGGACTTCCAATTCATCGTCCCCCCATATCACTATGTCATCTGCAAAGAGTAAGGCCTTAGTTCCTTTATTTCCCATTCTCCGTTTCTCTCGTTTGTGGATTCCATCCCTTGTTGGTGACCTGTTTCTATATTGAACCAGTTTGTTTGTCCAATCTTCTTTTTCACGCTACTGACACAGTGACGATACATGGCCTTTATCATTTCAACTTTAGCTCTACTTACTTTCTTCCTTATCAATGCATCACAATCCAGTTGTCTTGGCACACTATTATGCCTTCACAATATCTATAAAGGTCATTAACACATCCTTCCCGTAATCTCACCTTTTCTCCATTATGTTCCTCATCGTAAAAATAAGATCAAAAGTTGATCTATCTCTTCGAAATCCATATTGTTCTTCCTCCATTTCCTTTTCAACTGCCATCCTCAGTCCTATTGTTCTTCCTCCATTTCCTTTTCAACTGCCATCCTCAGTTGACCCTCAATTATCCTTCCTTATACCTTTGCCACCTATCTTTCTCTTGTCTTCTTTAACTGGACAATTTTTCCGAGCTCTAATTTAGCTACTACTATTTTATGATCACCTTTAAAATCCTTGCTAGGAATAGTTGTGACATAAATTAGTTGCTGACGATTTTCTTCCTCAATAAGAAAGAGATCTATCATGGTTTTCGTTTAGCGTTCTCCCCATACTTACATAGGTATTTTTTGGCTATTTTTCTTTCTGAACCAATTATTTCCTACAATTAATCCATTTCTCTCACAAAATGCTATTAAAAGCCCTCCTTCAGCATTTTAGTCTCCAAAACTGAAAGGACCAATTATTTCATCCAGTCCTTGTCTGTCTGTTCCAATGTGAGCATTTAGATCCCCCATTATCACCACTTCCTTTTCTTCAATGCACCCCTCTAACTCCTCCAAGAACTTCTCTAGACTCTCTTCCACATTCCCTGTCTGGGGTGCATAGACCTGAATGAAATCTTGAATGCCACTTTTGAGTCCAAGTCGAATTTTTATTATACGGTCATTAACCTGATTTACTTTCTCATCATACTGAACAAGATCATTCCTTAGAATCATAGCTACACCATCTTCATACTAAATTTCAGTTTGGTCGCTGCAATAATTTTTGAGATATTGAGAACAGGTGAAAGTTTTAATGCTGCTGCCATGTTGGATTGGTTAAAATGTAAGCAAAGGAGTTATTTACCAGTATATAAATGTTAATATGGTGCTTCATTGCACAAACTTTCCATTTGAATGCTTAAATAGGTTATGACATGAGAAATAAAAATATATATTTAAAATTTCCAACTGATGCCATCTTGAGTTATTGAAAACAATTGAACAGCACTAGATGCCAATATATTAATTGAAAAGTAGAGATTCATTGTGCTATGTTTCACTGAACTTGGATGATTAGACCAACAAGAATAGCCGTTTTAAGTATTGGAAAATTGTGTTTTTGTATTTACAGTATCAGGTTTTTGAAATGTTGCTTATATAGATTTACTTACTCTTCTGTCACCTTTTGTTCCGCCCCATAAAACAACAATGACTACATAATTATCATCAGCTTTACAAAATTTCAGATTGATCGTTGTGATAGCTTTGGAGATGTTGAGAACCAGTGAAATATTGTATATGGCTGCCTTGTCTGTTACTTTTAAATTGAGGCCATAAAGTTATATACCATTGAGTACATTTTACAGTATTAGTACACTATACAAATTTTTTTGCTTGATTGGGGGAAAAAAGAACTTTCTTTCTTAAATTTGGGCAGCCATCAACTTGAATTTTTGAAAACAATTGAGCTCGGGTAAGTTAATACCAATGTATTAAGGTCTCAAAAATAGATTTACTGTGCCAAGTCTCACTGCGGTAGGATGATAATGTTGTGAGTAAAGCCAATTTCAATATTTTAACACTGTGTGGCCGCCAAGTTGGTTTTGCGCTTATCAGGTTTTTGAAAGTCATGTACAGTAGATTATGTTGCTCATATTGGCTCCATATTGACGCAGTTAATTCAGCAAAATCTCATTGTATTGTAAGGGCGGTTCACAATAAATTAGATTTTGCTGAATGTACAGTAAAGTCGCGATTATTCGACCTAAACTGGACCTGGAGTATGTCGGATCACCGAAAAGATCGGATAATACAGGACGACTTTGAAAATGAATTAAAACAAGTAGGTAGGCTATACTGTATTACTAAAACAATGCCATATTTTACGGTACTCTATTTACTGAATTATCAATTCAATCGTACATGCAGTATTGAACAAAAACGCTACAAATGCCTTAAGAAAGGATACTTGTCAATAATGTCTGCTTGAGATCTCGCCATTGACGAAAAATCAACACCTCCGTTGCGATTGCCTCCGGCTGTTGCTCCACCTACGTTAATGCCATATCGAATGTACTTGATCCTTCACTGTGAGACATAGTTTTATTCTTTTTTGCAATACCTTGTTCTTCTTCTTCACCATCCTCATGTTCGCCCATGGCTGCAACCGACACACCGGGTGTCCAAGAATTGAGTGTACAATACACCAAATGTTCAATTAAGTCTACCTTTGTTGGAATGTCGGATAAGCGAAGGTTGTTTGAGTGGGATTCTACTGTACTTGAATTTACATTTAGTGGCCTCTATTATCGTACACGATTTCAGGTTAATTGCTCGATTAGTATCGGGAGATATTGAATGCTTGTGAAATATTTCGCATGGCTGCCTTGTTGGATTTGTGACACTTATTAAAATTTGAAAGGCTAGGTTGGATGAAATAGTACCATGTCATTACCAAGTTTAATTGAAATCGCTCCTGCCAATCAAAACTTATTATGGATGTGGGACACGCTCACCACATATGCACATGGACAAAAGGTGATCTCGTAAACCTATACTGTATTTCATAGGGCAAAACTAGGTTAAAAATTTAAAAAAAAAAAGGATATTAAGATTTCAAATGCAGATCTACAGTCTCGCAAATAAGCACTTTACACCAGGGCTTAAAACACAGGGTGGTCAGGGGGGAGGTGCATGCCGCCCTCTCCCCCCACCTACCCCAGTTTTAAAAAATAAAAGTAAAATAACCAGAAAGTGTTCTATAAACGATTCAACGCTACGTGAGGTGGAAAATGGGAAAAGCCATCTTGCCTTTCTTAGTCGTAATTTCTTTATTCTACCGAACACACACTCTGTTTTTGCCCCATCTGCCGTTTCCTGCTGAGGCGCCAACTGAGCCATGGAGATATGAGCTTTGTCCACTCTCCACGACGATCTGAAAGGGTACATTTTCGAACTATTATTTCTTATCCCTTGTTTAAATCTGAGGTAAGGGGGGGACACAAAATCATTACTCCTGCCCGGAAACAACAGTGTGCGCGTCGTTTTTTGAAATAAACAAGGTAAAATAACATGGCTCTTCCCTTGCGCATCTCACGTTTTAAGCACAGCCTACGCATGCGCCCTGCGTTGTGCGGACAAGGTTCGAAAAGCAATGATACATGTGACGTTAAAAGTTTGACATTTAGTGCTGCGCTTGTGCCGTGTTGACCCAAATCGGTGGAGCTCCAGCATTCCATCAGCTTCTGTCTAAACTTTGTTGGTTACTTCGTTTGAATTTGTGAAGTTTGTTCTTTGTCACTTTGATGACCGTGAATCTGCTCGTCGTACCTGCTTCAAGCTGTTCTGCAGAGAGAAGTTTTTCAGTGATGAGAAGGGTTAAAGACCACCTCCGATCTACGATGGAACAAATTAGGCGGAATCATTGCTGTCTACTGGCCACCTACTCGGAAATGGTAGACAAGCTCCATGACACGCGTCTTGCTCAAGAGATTGTAAACAAAGATCGACGGCAGTCCAGGGGCGTCCGCCCAGTCCCCCCCGAAATTTTGTCACTGATATTTGTTTATGAATTAGAACATTGATAACTAATATACTTATCATGTACTATTGTTACTAAGCGACATATGGCAATGTCACAAAGTGAGGCGATGGGTGGATGTTTAATAGTTAGTTTTTTTCTTCATCCTTCAAAACTAACCACACGCACAAAATAACAACCTACCCCGCCTTCAAACACTGCACTAGCCTGCGTGCTTATAAGAACGGAGTGCCGAGTTGCCGACCAAAAGAAACTATTCGATAGATCGATTGAAATCGAGGATAACTCGAAATCTCCCCAGCTGTTGTGAACAGTGCGTTGATGCCAGCTGATCAATGAACTTACAAGTCAGAAGTTACATTTGCCAGACTAGATACAAAATGTACCAATATTTTTTCTTAAACAGTTTTCAAATGTTTAAGGGGTGCGCGTACCCCTGTGTTCCCCCTGAAAAAAAAAAAGCACTGCCCTTATCAAACTTTTGGCAATTTTGCCTGTCTCTGTAGCTACCACTGAACAGAGTTTGAGTAGGTTGAAAACATACTTAAGAAATTCTACTTCAGAAAACTCAACGGTCTAGCATTGTTATCTATTCTCAGAGACATAAAAATCACTGACGACGAAGTTACAAACCAATTTGGTAATGCTTCAAGAGACCTCGACTTTACACTAGAGTGTAAGTTGTAAATCAAAATGGTTAGTTATTGAGTTTTTAAGCGGTCGAAGAGCGAGGTCATGTGCCTTGAATCCAAACAGAAATGTTCATTCTTTTTATCTAAATACTATATAGTGTGCAAGATGACTGTATTATTAAAAGTCACATAAAATTGTCTTAAGTTAGTTGTGTTTGACATTAATCAAATATAAAACATCATAACAACAAATTGGTTGAAAAAGTGATGCTAGATAGCCTTTAAACTCATCATTTTGCACCAAATTATACAAAAGTTTCCAGGACCCCATTTCTTTTGGTGCTATTCCATGCCACCAACCCCCGGTTGCCCTCCCCCCCCCAAAAGAACTTCATATATGCCCCTGCGGGCAGTCAGTATTTGGGTCTTTAGCTCGACATTGACAATTGTTTTATGTTTTGTATTCATATTCTGTTTGTATTTTAATCCCAATATGCTAGGGGGCGATATATCGGCTATAAAGTGCCATGGGCCACTCTATCGGCCCTTTTTTTAATATTTTATTTGTAAATGTGTATTATTACTACTTCTAGCCAAGCAGTGCTATCAGTGTTGTAACCAAGACAATGTAGAAATTATTCTCTCTCTGGATATCCATATGTTTGTATTCTGTGAAATAACTGGGTTCATAACACTGAAACACTCTCACACCTCCTCGCTGGAGTTGATTTAACTTTAAACCCCCTGAAAACAAGCCTACAGAATTTACTGCCTTTACATACAGGCACAAGCGAATTTACTATTAATATCCCGACTTTAATTGGGCGCCAGAGTTGACCGTATGGGTCTTCCCGAATAAAATAAAATAACTGTTTCCCCCTACATTGAGACTCCTTATCCCAGGTGTGGGGCATTATACATGCATCGGCTGATGCTACCAAGATAATGCAATACCTTTAAAAGAAAACATATATTCTGGCTGTACTGGCCTTTTACATATATACACAATATTTACACACATATTATAGACCCTTGAATACAATATTTACAGTACCTGTGATCACTGAATCTACGCTCACACAGAGTCCACAAACACATCTGGTCAACTAGTGACCCCAGGCATATCAGCCTCCTAAATTAAGTACAGTTTGTACATAAAATATACACACGTTACACAGTCGACGGCGTTGTTCCTCAGTCTCGGTCTGCTTGATCCACCAAACATCGCTCGCCACCACTCGCCAACATGTAGACCATAAATAGCTTGTTAGGCTCAGATGTATAGTCATGTATAAAATCGTCCTTTGGGCGTGACTTGCATCAGTAACCCATCGTATTTGAACAGAACCATAAATAACATAAATATCAATAGCCAAATTCAGTGAAAACTTATAATAGTCCCAGCTGTTTGTTAGCACACCATGGCAAGTGAACAACCCTGATTCGCTCAAGGACACTGGAATAATGTAGTTACCAATAGCCGAAGACTCAGAGGAGAACTATAACTGTCTTTGCTGTTCGTTACCGCACAATGGCAAGTGAATGACCCTGATTCGCAAGAAGACATCTTAAGAGCACTAAACACACCATTATAAACACAGGCACACGAATCTCCTTAAACCAGGAACTGTCAAGAGGGACCCCAGAACTATGTTTGTTGCGCATGCCTGCTCCAGGCAGATATTCGTGGCAACATCTGAACATCTGATGATTGTAGTCCTTACGATCGCTCACGGACGGTCCCGAACGGCTCCGAACATCACCTCAGTACATTTCCACTCACCGGTTCATGAGAGTTCACACTATTAATAGCCCAGGTATTTCCTGGCTTGACACCAACAAGTCGAATTACCACTTAACTTTTCCTGGTGTGCAACTTTCTGGCACACGAAATATCATTCATCTGTACCTAATAGTGCAGCCAGCCGTCAAAACTTTTAACATTACTAGTTGCAAATAGTCAAATTAAGCTCAAACCAAAATGAAATAATGCTTCTACTTCACGTAATAATACAGTCTTTTATATCCCTGTTCCCAAAACGTAATAAATTGTAATAAACCCCGTATTTTATAATATCAAACTTCCAAAAACCGATAATAGATAAACAGAGAGTTTAGTTGGCCCGGAACATACGAAAATGAAATCCGTCCACAAACATACACTTAAGCACAATAAAAATCACCGCTGCTCCCCCGACTCTAACCCAATATAATAAGATATGAATAAAATACCCCAAACTAACCGCACAAGGCGAAAACCTGAGCGTGAGCTTCTTGTGACTGAATAAATTCGGTTACAATACGTATTCTTTGAACATGCTCTAGTCAGCTGATTATGTAGAAATTTGAAGCCATTCGTTTACAGTGTTGCCTACACAAATTGCGATTTGTAGCTTTTCAGTCGGTCAACACGATTGTGCCCAATGAATGGGCGGGGTACAAAATATAAATATGTAAATACACTCCTGGAAAAAATTACATGTATTAGTTAATTATCACAATTAAGTGGGGCAAGTCAGCTGATTACCCACACTGATCTTTTAAAGCTATGTTTGTTTACCTTCTTACTCTGAGTCAATTGAGATATGTGGTGATAAATATGGCTAGCTCTTGGAACGATGGGTAAATAAACAAGGTTTTAACGCTGAGTGAAGTGTGTGAGAGTACATTTTCAACTCATAATGACGACTTTGAAAAATATCCATTTCAATTTTTTTTTTAAAATTAAGTGTTTTTTAATGAAACAAATGAAACACTGCTTTAATTATTTAGCATCTCATATACTATATTTGCCTCCTATAGTCAAATATCAACTTCTTAAAAATTATAGGTAGGACATAATGTTTATCAAAGACTCATTAAACTTAGCTTGGCATCCGAAGGGTTAATTAGGAATAATGAATAGCATTAACTTTTTTTTAATGTAGAGTTAGGCCTACCGGCGTAGGGATGTGGTGGCCCCATTGCCCAGTGGGAAACCACTGCAATCAGCCACCCGAGTATTGGCGGGAAAACCATAACTTAGTGGGTAAGGAGGAAATGCCTGCCCAAACCCTGACCATCTGGGGCACCCTGTCTCCAGGGGATAAATATGGAGGATGGGAAGGTAACCCATCAAACCACTCTACATTGGGCTAATCACCCATGTGGAGGTAAAGTGATTCAGAGAACTACAAGTAGCCTCGGTTTGGACGGATATAAGCGACGACGACCGGAGTGGAAACGGAACACGATATTTGGAACATGGAATATTAAGACAATCGTTGGTAAAGAAGTGGAATTGATACAGGAAATGAAGGACCACAAACTAGAAGTACTGGGATTAAGTGAGGTTATGAGAAAAGGTAGCGGAATGAAGAGAATGTCAGAAGGTTACACTTTGAGGTACTCTGGAGTTGGGATGGATAGTCGAGCAAAAGAGGGAGTACCGTAGGAATATTAACCAGCGAGCAGTTGGAAATAAGAGTGAGTGGATGGGAACCAGTTAATTCAAGTTAGTTGTCAATTTGGATTTGCAATTGGAAGTGTCCTATATTCAAGTGTATGCACCAACGGAAGATTCTAATGTACTAGATAAGGAGGAGTTCTATGCACAACTACAACGAACCATAGACAAGGAAGTAGTCAGAGGACGCCATGTATTAATAGGAGGTAACTTCAATGGGCGAATCGGTCAAGTCAAAAGGAAAGTTCATGGAAGTATGGGTAACCATGGAGGAGAGAAGACCCTAAATGACAGTGGTAGGTGCCTATTAGAATTTTGCATAGAAAATCAACTATTATTGGGAAATTCCTTCTTTCCTCATAAGCAAGTGCATAAGATTACTTATGAAGCACATGGCAGAGATAGCAAAAGTATTATAGATTATTTTGTATGCCCTCAAAATATCCGGAATAACATTATGGATGTGAAGGTTATAAGAGGGGCAGAACTTGCAAGGGATCACAGATTGTTGGTGGCAGACACCAGGTTTAAAAGACCAGCCAAGCCTAAAACCAAGAAATTTGAGACGATTAAGTTGAGGTAACTGCAGAAGGAAGAAAAGAAGACTCGGTATGGAGAGTTGGTGAAGACGAGATTACAAGGAAGAACAATTCTGGATGAAGACGTCAACACTGTGTGGACTGATCTGAAAACAGTATTAATAAAGTCAGCAGTAGAAGTATGTGGGAAAATAGTGGTAGATATAAGCAAGAAAAGAACTTGTTGGTGGAATGAGGGAGTGAAGCAGAAAGTGAAAGACAAAAAGGAAGCCTGGAAAAGATATATAGCATCACGGACTGAAGAAGACTGGAGAAACTATAAGGAAAAAAGGAATGAAGTGAAACGAGAGGTGAAGGAAGCTAAAAGGAAATCTTGGGAAGATTTTGGAAATATGGTTAAAAATAAGGCAAGGGAAAAGAACACAAGAAGTTTTTGGAAAACAATAAAAGCACTCAGAGGAATATATGGGAAGCAGATAAGGACAATTAAGGATGGAGATAAGCTGGTTTCAGAAATGGCAACTGTATTAGAGGTGTGGAGAAGGCACTATAAAGAAAAGTTTCAAGAACATGAGTAATTACAAGAAGAAGGAATTGCCTATGGACCATATGAAAGGGTGCAAGATCCCAAAATTGAAGGGGATATAAATGAAGAGGAGGTGGGAATGGCAGTTGAACAAGTTAAGACAGAGAAAGCAGCAGGAATTGATGAGATAGCCCCAGAATTAATTAAATATGGAGGAATGGAGGTGGTAAAGTATTTGACTAAAATGTTCCAGAGAATGTGGGAAGAGAACAAAATCCCTGAGGAATGGAGGAAGAACTTAATTATACCATTACACAAGAAGGGGAACAGCTATGACTGTAATAACTACAGGGCCATATGTCTGCCATCTACAGTCTACACTCGTGTGCTGGAGAGGAGATTGAGGAGGGCGGTAGAAGAAGATATGGAGGAGGAGCAGGCTGCTTTTAGGCCTGGGAGGCAGACACAGGATCATATCTATACCATAAGAGCAATATATTAGACAACATATCATAAAAAAGGTCATAAAGTCTTGGATTCGTTTAAAAGCAGGTGGAGGGGGGGAAATGCTTAAGGTAGCCTACCTGCACCAAATGAAGCATCAGCAAGAGGGCTACTGGGTGGACGGGGTAAGAAGTGTACTGGAAAGATTAGGAATGGGTTATCTATGGGATAGGGACTTACAAAGAGAGGAAGGTAGGGTGTGTAAGAAAGTGTGTAGAAGGGTTAATGACGTAGAGTTGCAGGTGCTAAGAGAAGAGTGCACCAGTAGGCGAACCTTAACGGAGTTCTGCGAAATAAGGAACTTTATGAGCATAAAACCTCAATGCCTAATGAAAAGAGAAATGAGAGGGATAATTTGGTGGTTAATGGGGGTGTATAAGAACAAAGCGTTGAGAGAAGTAGGAAAAGAGGACATTTGCCTGTTTTGTGGGAAGGTTATGAGTGCAGCGCACCTGATCAGGGAATGCAAGGAAATTAAAATGATAAGAGCAAAGTTTGCAGACAAAGCAGATCTAAACAGAATAGAAAATGAAAATGAGTATCACACTTTAATTAAATTACTAAAAAGGGAATGGGGGAAAGCAGGTCAATTAGCAAAATATTTTAATACCATCAGGGCAATGTGGAATAAGAAAGCGTCGGATGAGATTCAGAACATAGATGCATGTAAATTAAGCATTCAAGTACAGGAGATGGCTTCCTAAGCTATAAATCTTGTTAAAGCCTAGGAGAGCCTATCTGTATTAACTAGGTAGCCTATACGATTACTACAGTACAGCCACATATTGCTGTCTGTAGATTTTTCCTGTGAGTTTGATATTATTTTTTTTTCCTTACTACAAAACTTATCAGACTCCCTCAGTCAGTAAGGGCTCGATAGGGAAATAAAAGTAATTCTTTCTGTGATGTGTCTCCCATGGAGAACTGTCAAAAAATGAAGAACACTGTGTCCACATTTATGATTAAGAAAGAACTTTGTGCAGTCTCCATCAGAAAAGTTGCCCAGTGATATTGTGAATGAAGATAACTACTGCAAAGCATTATTAGGTTTTGAAATAACGAGGAAGCTATGAAATGCCGAATGAACATTTGGTTTAATTATCTAACGCCATACTGTAAATTTATGTTATCTATATGTTTATTGTCTGTATGTCACGATATGACTCTCTGAGTTAAAGTGACAATTAACAAGTAGATTGGTTAAATAAATAAAAAAATGATAAGAGCAATAATGGAGCATATCCAAAAATCGGGACCTGTCTTTAGCATTTCTCGCTCTCAAAGCTGCATTTGACTCGGTACCAAGACAATACATGTGGGAATCACTGGCAGTGAAGAGGGTGCCAATGAAGCTGAGAAATGCTGTGAAGAGCATATATAGACTACCAGTGGGAATAGTACGTGTAGATGGAGAAACATCTGAAGAATTTCCAATGAAGAAAGGAATTTAACAAGGGGATAGCCTTAGCCCTTTGTTTTTCAACTTCTTGCTAGACGAAATAACTAAAATACGTAAGAGAAGAACATACAGAACAAAGCTTGGAATGTGGAGATTACGACCGGTTTATATGCAAGTACTGCTCAATGCAAATGATATAGTAGCCTACTGGTAGCTGACACACCAGAAAGACTTCAGCAAGCAGTGGTGGTATGGTATGAAGAATTGAAAAGGAAGGGAATGATAGTGAATGAAGAGAAAAGTAATGTAATGAGGGTCTCAAAACAGAATAAACAGGAAGAAGAGCTCAATATTCTCTGTAATGCAAAGCCTCTTGAGAAAGTAGAAACTTTTGAATATCTAGAAACCATATTAAGTAATGATGGAAAAATTGAACCCGAGGTACTAAATAGAACTAAGGAAGCAGTATCAGCTTATGAAATGAATACCACAATAGTAGGGAAGAAGGAGATAAGTCTTAAGACCAAAAAGCAGATCTATAGTGCAATCATGGCACCGATTACATTATATGGTATGGAGAGTTTGGCATTACATGATAAACAGGATTACTGTCACAGAAATTAAGTTTCTGAGGAGAGCAGGAGGAAAGACGAGAAGCGATCGATTTCAAAATGGGAGAATTAGAGTGGAATTAGGACAAAAAACAATGGGTGAAGTGGTTGAGGAACGTCGGTTGAGATGGTACGGACATGTTACGAGAATGAAAGAAGAAAGAAAAGTAAAACAAATACATGAAATGCGAGTTGAGGGAGGAGCTGGACGAGGTAGACCCCGCATTACATGGGAGATTGGGACAGAAAAGGGGAAAAACTCTTGTGGAAATGAAGACAATGTGTAGAAATAGAGCGGAATGGCAGAAATGGCTCAAACGAGGCTACCCTGAAGTTTGAAGGCATAGGGGAATTAAAGAAGAGGAAGTTGGGCTTACATTACCAACTTATTTCAAGCCTAAAACGAAAATAGGTTCTGATTATAAATTTGACCCCCCCTCAAGTTTGTGAGGAGTTTTATGCCCCTGCTTTACACAGACCTATTGCTGCATGGCAGATATCATCAGCCATGAGTTCTGTGAGCCTTATTGCCACTTGAGTGAGGTATAGTGAGTTTGTGTAAAATAAAGGTTGGGGGAGGGGAGAGCAGGAGATAAATTCTCTGTAGTTGAGGTGTGATGGTTAACCTTTTGTAGGTCGAGTATCATTGTAACCAATATGAAACCGATTACTGTATGTCATTTGTCTCTGATCAATCTCTGGATGTTTAGGACTGGATTTTGAGCATAAACACCTTTACCATAATGGCAGAGTGATAAAAGCTTTGTCTTCCTAGCAGAACTGCAAACATCTACCATTTATAGATTATGCATAGTTTCTACAACTTTTACTGCTCATTATGGATAGGAGTCAGAATACTATGATTTTCTGCAAATGGTCAGGATAACCATATGAATTTAAATTTCGAGGAGAAGCTTGATAGTATTGTACTAATGTTGGTAGAATCTGTATGTATGTTTAAGAAAGGAGTGATTGTTGTCAACTATAGCTCCTGAACACAAGCAATTTACTTTGTTATCTAGCGAACAGAAGCGGGTCATGAAACATAAGAGTCTTGTTTGTCTAAAGTGAAGTGCTTAATTTCCCATACAGCTCCAAAGATTTAGTAGTACATCTAGTAGTAAAATCAGATACTGCATATTTTGTCACATGATTGTGAATTGATGTATTTTTTAAAATAACATTCTAAACTAAGGCAGTGCTTTGCTGTTGAATCTAGGATATATTGGGTATTTACCAGGACCGAGCAAAATATCGGAAATTTAGGGGGGAAATATGTGCAACAATCCTGCATTTCCAACTCTAATGCAAAGTGCACTTCCCTGTGCCATCCATGTTCAGAGTCCAGAGGGGCTTCTGGAAATGTTAGCAGCCCAGCCTTAATAAGGGTTGGGGTAACCCAATTGGATTGAAACTGATAGATTCTGTGTATGAATCCCAGAAATGCCAATATTTTCACAACATTTCTATTTCAGATTATTTTCTCAATTTCATGAAAAGTGGTCTCCAAAGCTGTATCTTGCTATTTTGGACACATTTGTAACCCCTCCCCTCCTCGCTATACTCCCTTCCTTTTCTCTCCACTGTTTGACATGTCAATGTTATTATGTTGACTCCATGCTAACTGGCTCAGTTTTGCAGAAGTTACATGTCATGATAGAAGAACTGTGCTTTCCTGTTGCAGGTAAAAACTCGGAGTTCTACAACATTACAATACATTACTGCAATGAACTATTCAGAACCCATTGTTAAAAGTGAATATGCAGTAAAGAAGGATATAGTCGAAAAACAATGCATGGAGGTTTGTATTTTTTGTTATATTATGTTCTTAATGTGATGCAGTTCTCTATCTCATATAATCCTCCCATAGTAGTACTCAGTTACTTGGCAAATATTGAATATCTGATCTCACTGGTTTTTATCCATTTGATTTTAGGTCAATGATCAAAGGATTTTATACCATATATATAAATAGCTGACCCGTGCGAGAACTCGCGCATAATGGGTTGTGTGCACCCATGTAGACAAACTACCCGCCCGGAACTAGTGCTATGCGGGCTGTACGCGCAACAGTTCCGCCAGGGGCTATCGTCTTGTTTATTTGTTTAAAGGCACTTTATAAACAAAAATATATATTTACGTTTACTTTTCAAAAAATGCAAGATTTTTCCTGTACTATTGAGACAATTTGGAAGATTTTGGTACAAACCACACCTTATAACTCCCTCTGGTTTAGGAGCTTGAGTTTTGTGAAGCATACACCTTAGCGTATTATATAATAAGATAAAATGGCTCAGAACGTTTTGCCTCTAATACTAACCAGGGCGATACCTTACCTGAATCCCTTATTCTTGTCCTGCTGGGTGTTGTATCTGAGATATTACCAAAACTGTTTCCTTACCTGAATCCCTTATTCTTGTCCTGCTGGGTGTTGTATCTGAGATATTACCGAAACTGTTTACTCAAAAGTTTGGTGCTTTTCAGTCGGTCAACACGAATGTACCCAAAAGAGTTGGGTTATACCCTAATCCTGAAAAAATTACATGAGATTACATTTATTACAGTGCCCGAATCAGGAACGAAAAGTGACGACAGTGAGGCAGAAAAAAAAAACAAGAAGTAGTTCTGTCAGTGAAGCAGGGACTAAAAATGCTTAAACAGATAAAGAATTTGTGTGTCACGCTGGAACGCGAGTACGGCGATAACACAATGGAACCATTTAACAGACTTTTTTCCCTTTTCGAGAATATCGCAGTTGAGAATACATGTGCTAAATTTACACAGACAAATCTTAATGATTACTTCACGAAGCTGTAATGTTTTTAAATTATGTAACTTCACTTGTAATAACTCCCAAGGAAATACTTAAGGGGAGATGTCAAAGTAAATGCAATGCTTCAAAGAAACTGAAATAAATCAGGAAGTTGTAACTCTAGTGGTATGAAATTTGATGGGTTGAAACTTTATCCTTTTCCAATGATGTTACCTCATTTTAAAAAAATTCGGAACAATTTTGGATGTATTTTGGCTCCAAAAATTTTTGAAATTCAAAAAAATAAAATATAAATCTCACTTTTTTGAGAAAACAGGAGAAGATATTACAATGAGATTTTGTATGCTGTTTTGACTCATATATAAGATAAATTCTATGTAAGGAATTCTCTCTAGGTTTTTTGGCACAGCAGTTACGATTTTTCAAATATTTACAGTATTATCTGTTCTTTCGGATGTGAAGTTAACAACAGTGAAAATTGAAAAGTATTAATAATACTGGAAATTGCTTACATGGAAATGAAGTTCTATTATAGTTCAGTAAGTGTGCTAAATTTCAGCTGAATATTCCACATGGTTTTGGAGAAAAGTGCACACAAATTTAAAAATTGGTAAGTCCTGGGAAATTAAGAATAAAATTTTGTGCTACTATGAGAGCAGCAGGAGAGGTGGGGATACAGTGGCTGTACCGAGTGATGAGGACAGCATGGAAGGAAAGGAAGACCCCAGAGGACTGGAAAAAAGGAATCATTGTCCCGATCTTCAAGAAAGGTAGTAGAACAGATTGCAGAAACTATCGGGGAATAACACTGATGAGTCATTGTGCAAAGATCTTCGAGAAAGTTTTGGAAAAGAGAATTAGGACAAGGATAGAAGGAGGGATGAGGGAAGAACAACATGGCTTCAGAGCAGGAAGGTCCACAGTGGATTTGATTTTTGCTGTAAGGCAGTTACAAGAACAGCACTATGAGTATGGAACAGATCTACTGATGGCCTTCCTGGACATTGAGAAAGCATATGACAGTGTATGCAGAAACAAAGTATGGAAGTCCCTGGAGGATAGAGGAGTAGAGAAATGGACTATAAAGAGGATAAAGGAGATGTACAAGGGAAGCGTGAGCTGTGTGAAAGTGGGAGGAGAGAGATCTGACTGGTTGGAACAAAGAAACGGCCTGAAACAAGGAAGTGCACTGTCACCGTTACTTTTCATTGTGGTGATGGATGACATAATGACCCAAGTGGCACAAGTAATTGGGGACGGAAAGATGAAAGCAATGGTGTTTGCAGATGATTTGATGATTTGGGGAAACAAGGAGGAGGAGGTACAGGAACAGTTGGACGTGTGGGAAGGAATAATACAAGGATATGGGATGAAATTTAGCATAAATAAGAGTGAGATGGTGATCACAACAAGGAAGAAGGAAAGAACCACAACGGGAATAACAATTGGTGGGGAACAGCTGAAGAAAGTGGAGAGTTTCAAGTATCTGGGAAGCCTGATACAAGATAATGGAAGAAATGATAGAGAAATAAATGAGCGGGGGAGGCAGGCAGAAGCATTTCGGAGGAGTGTGAGAAGCATGTTATGGAGCAAGGATGTCCCTCAGAACAGCAAAAAGATCATGTATCGGGCGTACTATGTCCCTATCCTGACGTATGCCTCGGAGACCTGGGTTATGAAAGGAAGGGAGAAGAGCAAAATACAGGCCAGTGAGATGAGGTTCTTGAGAAGCAGTATTGGAGCTACAAAGATGGACAGAATAAGAAATGAGAGGACCAGAGAATTAATGAAGGAGGAACCATTACAGGATGGTATAGAGAAATCTAGACTTAGATGGTATGGACATGTAAAACGAATGGAGGAGAAGAGGATACCCAGGAGAGTACATGAGACGAAGTGGGAAGGAAAGAGACCGAGGGGAAGACCGAGAGACAGGTGGCTGAAGGGGGTGGAAGAAAGCGTGAAGAAGAGAGGAGAAGACTGGACAAGGGTGGAGGCTGAGAGATGGTGGGAAGACAGAAGACGTTGGAGAGGCTTGTGTTCCAAACAGACCCGGCCAGTGGCTGGAAACTGTGCAAGATGATGATGATGAATAATTCATAAACTGTTTCACTTGGAATTTAGATGGCTCCATATGAATAATGAAGATCATTAGCATCACTTTCAGCAGCTCTCTTGCCTCTTCTCATTTTCTGGGCAAACTGGGACATGTTATCAACAGCTTTATCTGCAGCGTCAACCCTCTTAGCATCAATACCCTTTAGTGTTTGTACCATATGGACTCCAGGAGGGAAGCGCAGCTTCTTTATAACATTCACGCTACCTACATTTCCATCATTAAATACAATAGCAGCATCAAATGCTGCAATCTTAACCACTTTTACTGAAGCAAAACTGATTTTTGGACACTGTTTCCATATTAAACTATTGAAACTCTCATTAGGATTTTGTGTTTTGCTATGTGTGCACTTCTTAAACAACTCTGGATCTGCTAGGACTCTAAATGTTGGTTTGATGGCATTCATAACTGCTTCAGGAAGACTATGCTTATGACTGTATTTATAGAAATATTATTTACATCCTCACTAGGAAGTTCACTAAATAATCTTCCCGACAGCTTTTGCCTAGAAGCACTTGTAGTAGTATTGTTCATATCCCTGGTTACCATAACCTCAACAGGGACACATTCGCGTCTTCTGGATGGTATATTATTTATTCTTCACCCCTTGATCTTCCGAAACACTCTTGGTGATCTATCCATAGCTATAAATGTTAACAAAACTCACTATAAGAAGTACATTCACTATAAAAACTCAGTAAAATATAACGATTTCCAGACTCAGCAATTGAAATATTGTAAACACAAGTCAGTGCCTTCTATACGTGTAGTGTTATTATCTGCCTGTACAATAAGGAAGGGAAACACCATTTTAAAACTTTGCATGCAAAATGAGAAGAAAATCAGGTGGAATACGATACAAGGAGACCTAGTGTATGTCATTGCTGTAAAAACGGGGCGTGGCACTCTCTACTGCTGACCCTTATTTAATTGTTTTGAGGCACTTCCCTACAAGATATCCCTACGAAATGTTGGAATTTTATTCTTCAAGCAATGATGCTTGAAATAAAAAAATAAAATTGCCATTTTTATAATTTTTCATTGACATCTTCCCGTATTTCCTTGGGAGTTATTACAAGTGAAGTTACATAATTTAAAACATTACAGCTTCATGAAGTAATCATTAAGATTTGTCTGTGTAAATTTAGCACATGTATTCTTAACTGCAATATTCTCGAAAAGGGAATAAAGTCTGTTAAATGGTTCCATTGTGTTATCGCCGTACTCGCGTTCCAGCGTGACACACAAATTCTTTATCTGTTTAAGCATATTTAGTCCCTGCTTCACTGACAGAACTTCTTCTTGTTTTTTTTCTGCCTCACTGTCGTCACTTTTCGTTCCTGATTCGGGCACTGTAATAAATGTAATGTCATGTAATTTTTTCAGGATTAGGGTATAACCCAACTCTTTTGGGTACATTCGTGTTGACCGACTGAAAAGCACCAAACTTTTGAGTAAACAGTTTTGGTAATATCTCATATACAACACCCAGCAGGACAAGAATTTGGTGCTTTTCAGTCGGTCAACACGAATGTCCCCAGAGTTGGGTTATACCCTACTCCTGAAAAAATTACATGAGATTACATTTATTACAATGCCCGAATCAGGAACGAAAAGTGACGACAGTGAGGCAGAAAAAAAAAACAAGAAGTTCTGTCAGTGAAGCAGGGACTAAATATGCTTAAACAGATAAAGAATTTGTGTGTCACGCTGGAACGCGAGTACGGCGATAACACAATGGAACTATTCAACAGATTTTATTCCCTTTTCGAGAATATCGCAGTTAAGAATACATGTGCTAAATTTACACAGACAAATCTTAATGATTACTTCACGAAGCTGTAATGTTTTTAAATTATGTAACTTCACTTGTAATTACTCCCAAGGAAATACTTAAACAGAAATGACTTAGAATAATCAAAATAAAGATATGTATGTTTATGTTTAAGGTGGATGTACGTTGCCATTAAATTGTTCGATTATTTTTACAAACTTGTTTCAGCAGACACCTCTCGTAACGGACATTTTCCCTCGGGACCAACGGTGTCCTAAGAAGTTAGGTTCGACTGTATTTCTATATTAGTGAAACACTTCCTGTTATCGTATATGTGCTCGCATATTACCCTTTCACGAATTGATTGCCGGCGGTCGAGATGGGAACTATTCTCTGTTTACTTGTGTCACACGTCACTCTGCTTCGTTGTCAGGTACAGTTTCGCGAGTAGGATACGACTCAGCTCCAGTTGCTGACCGTGGTGACATGAGCTCCTGTGATGCTTATCTGCGCTTCAAGACAGGTAGCGCATGCAATGCTGCTTGACTTTTGTGCAGACTGCACTGTGTCATCACTGTGTTCTCCTCTTTACCCCACGGGACTCCTGCTACAATAATCAACAAATGGTGGCGCAGCCATGCTCAGCGGCAATCAAATGTTGAATGGGTAATACTGCTGAGTATTTTCTGTGTTCTTTATAATGTGAATCTATAAATTCGATTTTTTTTTTCTTCTTTTTTGTTCTGGAACCATTTCTAATATGGCTTATTTTCCTTTTACGTGTTCTCTTGACTCGACCAGATTGTGAGGATTTTCCACCTTTACACACTTTTGTTCCAAGGTGGTACTCCTAATACTGTAGTATTGTAACCCATCCATCTGTTTCAATGCCTGAACTTTCTTACCACCCATTCTTTGGAAGTTACTCATTTTCATTTGCAGTCAGGTAGGTGGACTATATGGCGCATTTAGTATGTCCTTCCATACACTAATCTATCTTCTTTAAAAAGTCACCCTCCTGTCAATCCTGTGTGCTGTAGTGGTAAAGCAAATTAAAAAACTTATTGGGGCTCCAAGTATCAGAGATGCCATTTATTGGATGCCACTAAATATTCTACACTGTTTGGGGACCTCAACTTATTTCTCTGATAATAATGTTAATGTTACAGGCTTTATGTCCCTTTTAACTACTGCAACTTAAGAATTTTGTCCTGAAGGGGATCGTTAAGGGGTTTTTTCATGTACCAGTAAATCTGCCGACATGGGTCTCTTGCATTTAAGCATCCTCAAATGCCAACTTACTGCTCCAGGATTCAAGCCTACAACCTTGGGCACAGCAGGCAAGAACCTTATTGCAGCTTATGTGTCTTAGCATAAATGTATTCGCAAGAAATGTGTGCATATTTTTTAGTTTGGGACCAATGAGTGGTCTCTCTCCACTATCCTGAACTTTATTCCCCCTAGTTTATTTGTGGGCAATTACATTCATTATTGATGGCACTACAGGCTTATGTTATCATTGTAGATTGTTGGCTGTGAAGGAATCTTAGTTTTATCTTCCGCATTCTATTTTCTTTTCAGAAAATGAAGCGGGCTCTACTGAAGAGCAGGCGTAATTTGCAGGAGGACCATATGAACGTGTGGCAACACCTGTGGAGCACTGGGGTCTCCATTAGCTACTCGAAAGCTGCAAAGGCTTTGAATGGTGATAAAATCAATGCTACCATTTATTATGTTTTATCTCAAGTAATATCGCCCTACTATGAAGAAGACACGACTAAAGAGCAAAAAGCTGAACTTAGCAAGACCCTTGTTTATGCAGAAAGCTGTTATGGTGGTCATCATACATTGTGAGTATCTCAGACCTATCAAGACATAAACACAACAGAGTAATTAACCCGTCAGTACACAGGTAGGGTCTGTGAGTCTCACAAGCTGGATTTTTCTTCTCATACTGTTCTGTTTATTTATGATTAGTACCGTATTTGCTCGCATAATCGTCGCACTTTTTTTGCCAAAATTTCGTGGAAAAAAGCAGGGTGCGACGATTATGCGAAGAATATTTAATTTCAAAGAATATACTGTATCATTATTTGCTGCACGGGCCAGTCATTCGCGTAGCGTGAGTCTGGCGTGAGTCATAGCCCGCAGTCAGCGACAGGGTTCTTTCTTTTAACAAGGTCACGACAGGTTAACGCTCGCAGAATGTGCTGACGAAGCTGGCCATACGTGTTGTGGTTCATAGCCCGCAGGCATAAATATGAGATTACTTTCTCCTGACAAGATCACGCCAGATTAGGCCTATAAACTCGCGGAATGTGTGCTGGCCGTTCGCGTCACAGTTCATAGCCCGCAGGCATAAAGACGAATTACTTTCTGCTGTCAAGATCACGCCAGATTAGGCCTATAAACTCGCGGAATGTGCGCTGGCCGTTCGCGTCACAGTTCATAGCCCACAGGCATAAAGACTAGAGTACTTTCTGCTGACAAGATCGCGCCAGATTAGGCCTAAAAGCTCGCGGAATGTGCGCTGACCATTCGCGTCGCGGTTCATAGCCCGCAGGCATAAATACAATATTACTTTCTCCTGACAAGATCACGCCAGATTAGGCCTATACGCTCGCGGAATGTGCACTGGCCGCTCGCGTCACACTTCATAGGCCGCAGGTCTAAAGATGAGATTACTTTTGCTGACATGATCACGCCAGATTAGGCCTATAAGCTCGCGAAACGTTCGCTGACCATTTGCGTCGCGGTTCATAGCCCGCAGGCATAAATACGATATTACTTTCTCCTGACAAGATCACGCCAGATTAGGCCTATACGCTCGCGGAATGTGCGCTGGCCGCTCGCGTCACAGTTCATAGGCCTCAGGTCAAAAGATGAGATTACTTTTTGCTGACATCACCACGCCAGATTAGGCCTATAAGCTCGCGGAATGTGCGTTCGCCGTTCGCGTCGCGGTTCATAGCCGGCAGGCTTAAAAATGAGGTTACTTTCTCCTGACAAGACCACGCCAGATTAGGCCTATACGCTCGCGGAATGTGCGCTGGCCGTTCGCGTCGCGGTTCATAGCCGGCAGGCATAAAGACAAGATTACTTTCTCCTGACAAGATCACGCCAGATTATACGCTCGCGGATTGTGCTAAGTGACGAAGCTTGCCGCTCGCGTCACAGTTCATTGCCCGCAAGCATAAATACGAGATATTTTTCGTCTTACAAAGTCGTGCCCGGTTATAAAGTCGCGGCAGTGTGTGCAACTGACTGGCGCACAAATACGAACATGCTATGCGACGATTATGCGATGAAATTTTATAAACCTATTTTAGTGTTTGAAAAGTGGGGTGCGACGATTACGCGGTGGCGACGATTATGCGCGGAAATACGGTAGTCCCACAGACATACAATGAAGTGATTGCCAAATGGAAGCTTCCAGCTATGTGGTTGTGTATTGTACAGACAGTAAAATTCATTTAGATGGATGATACAGAATTAAAATGTCTGACCTATGTGGGACTAGTCATTACTCTTACCTTGAGCTATGGAAGATACATGTGAAGTCAGCATAAGCTTGACACAGTCACACTGTAATAGATGCCCCACTGTGGGCTTTGCACACCTGTCAACTCTCCCAATTTTCCATCGTTTCTCCTGCCTCCGGATTATGCAAGTTTTTCTCCCGATTTTAGCTAATTTTTGGCCAACTTCAAACATTTGTTTTATAATCCTGTCATGTCAGCTTTATATGTCATCGGCCTTAATTCCGTTCATTGGCCTTTTTCAAACAAAATATCGATGTTTTTGAAACTAATTATGACAATCGATATATGGGCGCGATGCCAAGTAACCCTCTAAATGACACTACACACCACTGACAACAGAATACTACTCCCATATCAGATTTAAAATATACATTGCACATTTCTCAATATCTTTTGTTCTCGTGCGCTATGGTCATGTAGATGCCTTTGTTGCGGAGTGGTTTATTGTGTTCTGTATTTGCTTTTTGATAAGAGTGTGTGTTTCAGTGAAGTTCACTTCCAGTATTTATTGTTTATAGTGAATGTTATTTTGGTACCTGAATTCGTAAAAGGGTTTTGATTTCGTAAAAGCGGTTGCTTATTGATTTTGCTGCAACATTTTCGTCACATTCTAGTGTTTTTGATCGATGCTTGATTCTTCACTATGGCCGAAAAATACAATTCTGTTTTTTTAAACAGTTTACGGAACAATTTCCATGCACTATTGAATCCAGAAAAGATCCATTTTTGCATTTTGTACTGTTTGTCGATGTTATGTTTCTCTATCACATAGTTGACAAAAGAAAAGGCAGACGACCTCGTATTCCGCCCCTTAAAACTAATAACTATCGTTGAAAAAGTTATGTTTTGAAACACGTGAGAACAAAGAAAGACAAGATTATGTAGGGTGTATAGGTAGCAACAAAAAATAGATGTTGGCGTTAAAAGTGAAAGTGATGGAGTAATGAATGCCGAATGCTTATTTACATCATTCATTTTGGAGCATAATTTGCCAATTAATTGTGCTGATCATGCAAGTCTCCTTTTCAAAAAGACTGTTCCCGGACAGTGATATTGCAAAGAAATGCAAGAATGAAAACTGCTGCATTTATTGGAATAATGGCAAAGAAGGACAATGAAGAAATAGTTGGAACTTTAAAGGAATGGCCATTTTCTCTATCAACAGACGGAAGTAACAAAGGAGATTCTAATATATATCACATACAGTAAAATACCAGTATGACAAAATTTTGGGGACCTCTGAAATTAATTTGTTATACAACTGAAATAAGTCAATTCTTAAGAACTCACCTAGTGTTATATCCGTTGGTTATTGTTGTTTTAAGGGGTGGAACTACTAGGTCATCTGCCCCATTATAACCATTGCAGGATCCATATAACTTCAAAATGCCATTATGCATTTAAAAAAAAGCTCAGAATTTATTACTTGATAGGAAAAATATTAAATCTACATATACCTAGCCTATACACAAAGAAATTATCAGTAGTTATTGACAAAAAGTTTTCAGAAAATCTATTTTTGCATTGTACTGGCAAGTCTACACAATGTTCCAGGACCTCATTTTTTGAAAAAGTCTGTGATTTTCTTCTGAACATACTGTAACTGTTTCATTTGCTCCACGTTGAGCGTACAAATGTAACGGTTCACTACGTTGGGATGACAAGTGTAATGTTTACTCTGACTGAGATACGTTGTATTAATGGGTGCCAAGACCTCAACGCTATGTTGAAATCTAAATTTATATTTAACAACACCTAGCTCTGGCAGAACACCTTTAAGAATCTTCACACTCAGATCGTGGTATGATTTGATCATTAACCCAACTAACAATTGTATCAGGAGAAGGAATTTGGTCTATATCTATTGCTACCTATTGAAAGCAAAGATTGCATAGTATAAGAAATGAATTTATTATATAAAAAACAAGTAGTGGCAATTTTAATAATAATAATAATAAATTTAAATTGGAGCGTAACGATTTGAATTTACCACTAGAGAATTACGTGAAAACGGAGTCGGATAAATTACTGATTTTACTATTATTCCCAAGCTAAGAAGTTACTGAAGTACTGAATATGAAACAAAGAAGCGAGAGATTACGTAGTTCTGAGTCATTCACGCTTACCATTGGAAATTGCCGTGGCATTTCCCTCGTACTTGATGCTGAAGAGAGCTTCCCACAGCCTTCTGGACGTCGCCATCTTCTTCATCAGTTGTGGAGATTGTTGTAGAAAATATGTTAAGTTATGGTCCGATCACACCGGAACCAACCACACGAGCAACCACAATGGTCAAGTTTTATCATGATAATCGTCCTCCCTTCTCGGCGCGCAAACAATATATGTACTCGCCGAACCCCCTCTCCGGACCCGTCTTCCACTCGCCCGGTCTCCTATGATTGGCTGAGCCACCACGCGATACTCCCCACCTAAGGGTCAATACACTCGGCGCGACGATGTCGATTACCGGTCCAGGCCATTTCGCCTTTTCTTGATGCAGCCAGCTGGAAGTGCCCCACGGCTTACGTCACGCTACTCGACAAGAATATACCTGTAGCTGAATTCCCAGTGACTCATCTCTCTCTCAATATACTCTAGCTGACAAAAATCCGTAAAATTCCGTAATCATATAATTTTCCGCGATAATGTTGTTCGTAATAATTCGCTTGATAGTGTTTTCTATAACATCGAAAACCTATCTGTATACTTATAATCTATAAAAAACGCTCCAAAAAATACCTTAATAATAATAATAAGTTACATGAAACTTGTCTTGGCAGAACAATTTGCCGCGTAAATAAACATTGAACGGCTTCCTACTGACTTATGTCATTGGCGTAAAATACCCTCGAAAAACACGTTACAATACCCATACACGAAAGCTCGTTCCAAATAGTCGCCAACCACTGCACATGACTTTAAAACCGATTCCGGCTCATCACTTCGTGGCACAAGAAAATCTTGAAGGCTACGTGCCATGTTCGTTGCCTGCAGAAGAATCAAGCTCTGTCGATCACAATCATTTTGGGGGTTGTCTTCCTCTTCCTCCTCATCACATGGATCTCTATCATTCATAGTGCCCTCCACAATTTCCTCATTGGTGATTTCTTTGTGGACTATTACATCACTATCTACATTGACGTAGGTAGTATGTAAGATTTACCGTAGATGGCACATCCAACATTGCACACAAACGCTTCCAATTCTCCTCGGTTTGCACATCTTCCAAAACTTCACTTTCTGCGACGTCTTCTGTAAAACCCACTCCAGCTTTTCTAAAGCAGTTCGTTATGATGTCTGCATTCAGAGATTTCCATGCAGCATTAAACATTTGCATTGCTTCCAATGTGTTCATGTTAATGTCTCTATTCGTGGCAACATTTCACAGTATTCGACGGACCACACAAGCTCAGTAATGCCGCTTTACTGCATGAATTATGCCCTGATCCAGCGGCTGCAGAATTGAAGTTGTATTTGGAGACAAAAATAAATCCTTTACATGCTCGAAATGGCGAGGCACACAATTATGTGAAGAGCAATTGTCCAATAACAGAAGAATTCTCCTCTTTTCTGCCTTCATCCGAGAGATGTCATCCATGCCTTTGACTTGTGCCTGTATTCACAGGGCAGATTTTGCACCCCCTTGAAACACCTTGGCTTCCCAAACTTCCCAATTATTAGAGGCTTCAGTTTGTCCGTCCCTGTGGAGTTGGTACACAAAAGAGCTGTGATACGTTCTTTTGAACATTCGCCCCCAAAACACTTATTTCCCTTGAAATCAAGGGTTTTGTTCGGAATTAATTTATAAAATAAGGCAGTTTCGTCTGCATTATAAATGGCCGCCGGCGAATATTTCTTCAAGTCATCCGTTAAGAGTTTCCAGCCACCATGAAGACGCAACATCCTTCGGGGCATCGTTAGCTTCACCATTTATAATTTTGTGGGATATGCGATATCTCTCCCGGAACGTAAGCCAACCAGCACTACCTATAAACTCAGGTGACCCAAGTGAACGTGCGAAAGATCGCGCACGCTCACATAACATTGGGCAATTTATTGGAATGTTTTGCTTATCCATTTGCGATGATATGAACTTAATTATTAAACGAAATGCACACGAATTTTTTAAAGTCTAATGGTATAACCTTAGACCCACGTTACTTTGCGAATTAAATACGAAGAAGAAATATGCAATGCATGATGCGACGAAACAAGGTAAAGCTATGTAACCTTCGCGTTCATTGGTGGATCACAAACATTGAGCTCCTACTCAGCCAATAGTGTGACGTCTTACATTGGTTGATGGGCGGAGCCTATTGGTTACACAAAGCTACGAAACCCTAGCGTTCATTGGTTGATTTTGGAAACTTGGCGCTCCTACTCAGTGAATGGATGACGGGCAAAGCATAGTAGTTATACAAAAGCGATTGCCTTCTCGATCGCTTATGGTGCATATATGGAAAATGATGATCATATCGTGTGAATAATGAAATAATGTAACAAGAAAAGTGTTGGTCATAAAACAGGATGAATTTTAGTTTTAATTTGAGAAAATATGGTCAAATTGGTTTTAAAAAAACCTCAATTTTACTTTGTTAAACTGAAACTACAAAATTCGTTAAAACGAAATATTTTAACACACAACAAATAGGGAAAAGGGAAAGGACCAAAAACATTTTTTGTTATTCTGATAATTTTGTTACACTGGTGTTCGTCACAGCGGAATTTTACTGTAGTGTTATCGTATATAACCAGAAGACCCGAAAAGTTGAAAGCTGCTTATTGTCTGTCCCTAACCGCAATGGGGCTCATCTGGCGTCAACATAGGTGCTCTTCTTCTTATCACTCTGAAAGACTGCAATATTCCACTCAATAACTGTTTGGCCTTATGTTGTGATACTGCACTGGTTAATGGTTGGAAAGACTTTATTGCATAAAAAACATTATCTTGCAATTTCTGAAGCAATTTTCTACTGCTTAAGGCCCTTCAGTATATCTGTAAGATGGAAGGTAGGCTTACCAAATACAGGGAGCGGCAAAAAGATCTGACGGTTTTTAAATCACAACAACACAAACATTTTAAATGATACAAACTCTTTTATTATTTATAACAGCAAGGTGTACATGTCAATTAATGGAAAACATGAAAGAACAATAGATTTGAAGATAACGTCTTTCAAATGATGCCCATCTTTTGCCATGCATTCTTCCAGTCTTGCACTGAAGCTGTCAAACGTCTTCTCTTGCGCCTTGCATAGTCATTAGGCTTCAACTGCTGGACAATAACCATTTTATACGGTTGAAAATGCAAATCGAAACGCAATATTCGTCTCACTGTTCGATCAGACATTTGCAACGCAGGAGCTTGTTTACGAGCCGGCCACCGTGGACTGGTTTCCACAGCTTGTCTCACTTGCTCAACATTTTCTGGTGTCCTGGCTGACCTTGGACGGCCTGTCGACGTACGTTTTAAGGCTGAACCTGTAGCTCTAAAATTATTCACCCATAACAAAATTGTGTTACAAGATGGAACGCGTCCTCTTCGACCCACATTAAAGTGTTGACGGAACTGACGCTGAGTAACGACGCAAGACTCACCACTTTTAAAAAATGCCTCAACAACAAATGCACGTTGTTCACCTGTCCACAGCTCCATGGCTACTGAAATGGCATCACGTAGGCTCATCATCGCGCCAATGCCCACTACCCCCACCCCACTAACTCGCTCAGCCGTACAACGACATAAACCGTCAGATCTTTTTGCCGCATGGCAAAAGATGGGCATCATTTGAAAGACGTTATCTTCAAATCTTAAAAGTTAAAATCTATTGTTCTTTCATGTTTTCCATTAATTGACATGTACACCTTGCTGTTATAAGTAATAAAAGAGTTTGTATCATTTAAAATGTTTGTGTTGTTGTGATTTAAAAACCGTCAGATCTTTTTGCCGCTCCCTGTATGTCTAAAAATATTCCAATGTTATTTGATATTTATGTTTAATGGAATACGAATACGTACCAGAGTTAAACATTTGTGGATTGAGATTCCACTTAAAATTTCCCTGGAAATATGTGTTATGTTAAATGTGGATTTGACAACATGATGCTTGGAGCGTGATAGGAGAACGTAAGAACTGCCCAAGACATGTAGAATAAACGGTTTGGACTCTTTGTATCTCCTGATTCCTCCTGATTTTCATACCCAATTCTCCTGTTTTTTGTTTTTGTTCTTAAATGTTGGCATCTATGTCTTTGTATCCCGAGGATTTTTATGAACATATTGATGACGAGACCAGATTATATGCAACATAAAAGGTGTGAAATATGCATGAAAAATGCTTAAAATACGTATGAAAAGTGTCAACGTATGCAACATCAAATAATAAAAAGCAAAGTAATGAATAGATATATTACTTCAAAAACAACATAGCCTACAATCGGCAATTTTTATTATTTACTTCATCAGAAAAAAGTATAATTTACAAATTATTTTAATTTTGCTACTATGGTAAACAGAAACGAACAGGTACTGTTGCAAATGTTCAGTAGTAAGATTGTGTCGTCGATCGCTCAAAACATTTTTATAAACAGAAAAGGACCACTCTACATCAACTGACGTAACTGGTCAGTATTTGAATTTGTGTGCTATATTGGCACTTACTGTTTCTGGCAAAAGTTCACCCATCCCATTAATAAAACTATTAACTTGACACAAAGATTTCAAAGCCTGAGTTATTGTTTTGGAATACCTCCGGCAAGGAGCAGTTCACTAGACGAATTTTATTCATTACTTGAATAGATTCAGTCAACAACAAACCTTGAGTTTCAAACTTTTTAATACTCGCAGATGAAAAATCCACAGCCTGCTTCCAGTCTCCGACCGGTTCAGGAATGGAATGAATGAAGCCCCCATCTAGCGGCGAGGCTATGAACTGTGCCTGCTGCCGAAGCCTGACGCACTCCTCTGGGGCAATGATTAAATGAATGACAGATGAAATGAAATGATAGTGGAGAGTGTTGCTGGAATTAAATTGTGACAGGGAAAACCAGAGTACCCGGAGAAAAACCTGTCTGCCTCTGTTTTGTTCAGCGCAGATCTCACATGGAGTGACCGGGATTTGAACCACGGACCCAGCAATGAGAGGCCGGCGTGCTGCCGCCTAAGCCACGGAGGGGAAAATGACTGCTAATCACAGCAATGTTTTTCTGAATACTGGAATCGTTAAATGCTTTCTTGCACTGACAAACTGCCAAAGCCTCTGCCCTATCGAAGTCATTTCCTACTCCTTTGATGGCCTCGATATGTTCATTGTAAAACAACACAACTTCGACCCAGGTACCCCAACCAGTTACCACTGGTTCTGGAGGTAATGTACATTTTGTAGTTTTTCTTTGTAAGCCTGCATGTGCCTTAAGAAACACTTTCTTTGTTGATGAAATCAGTTTGTTTACATTCCCAAACATGGATCGTACTTCTTCAGCGAGGCGATGTACTCCGTGAGCGAAGCACGTCACATGAATCATATTTGTGTAAAATACTTGTAGGGCTTTTCCTGCTTTGATCATGTAGGGAGGAGCATCTGAGAGAAACACAACACCCTTCATCTGCAGATGATTTTGGAAATATCTTTTTAATGCCCTCTTTCACAAATCTGGCGATCGTAGAATGTAGAATGATTTACATTTTGTAATTCTTTGCAGGCCACCAAATAGGAAGAAGAAGGCTCGTGGTTTAATGTACCAACAATTAAACTAGCAATGTAACGGCCACAATTGTCGGTAGTTTCATCAGCTGAAATCCAAATTATGTTATCCTTGCATATTCCTTCCAGAACATGTAGATAAATTGTAGGCGTGTAATTTTTCCGCAATGTTGATTCATTCGGTTTATTTTGATTTAAGCAACATTTGCGCAGAAAACCTTTGAGGATAGGGTTTGTGAGTTTGTAAAGAAGAATATTACTTGCAATGAATGCTTCACATAGATCCATGTAAAAGCGATTTTTTTCGTTTCCTCTGGATGTTAAATCACTGCTACTGTTACTTGCCGCTGTTAAAAGTTGTTGTCGTGGGCCTTTCTTTTGCATTCCTGCAATATGAAGACTTGTCTTGACAGGCTGTTATATTTGAAACCTTTTTGTGCACGATACGCTTTTCTCGCAAACTCGACAATATAACTTACTTCCGTCACAAGTAAATGTTCCAGGACGGTCAGCTATCCACAAAACGGCATTTCTTTTTTCGGGTGGCATGGTGCACCGCACGTTACACACTACGCGTTGAACTTTGTTCAAATAAATAGAAAACTAAACTGAAACAATGGACATGTGACAAACAACTTGAGTAATTTATTTTCAAGAGTTTAGTGCTTTTCAGTCGGTCATCAAGAATGTACCCAAAAGAGTTGGGTTATGCCCTAATCCTGAAATAAATTACATGGGATTGATAAATACACTTCAAACGCCACAATAATTTATTTTCATCGTTTCCGACCCGTGCGCTATGACAGGCCAGGGGATTAAGCAGGAGCACGGGCGGCAGGCGCATTGACTCTGCGCAGTTATATATCGCGGTCACTATAAAACATCAAAACGAGATCGAGCTTGAGCCCGCCCTTTTAGATTTCTAAAATATTGTAAATATAGCCCTAAAATATGCATCATCATCAGTTTTTAGTTAAAATACGCAATAACTGGTGAAAAGGGGCTAAATCTGCAACATGCAAATACGTATAATCCCGTCTCTATTGATGACAAATGGAAGCTTACAGCTACCTTTTGCAATGAGATATAAATGTTGTTCCATTACCTAAGTGGTCAGAGTACACAAATTGGAGGTTTTAATTCTGTACCTTCCATCTAAATGACATACTTTTCGTACAATACATGTCCTAATAGCTGTAAGCTTCCATTTGTCAACAATATGATGGGAAACCCAATCTGGAATTCAAAGCCCACAGCGGCCATCTAATATAATGTGCTGGCTTCAAATAATGTATCTTTAGCAAAGAGATTTAAGATGTCTGTTTCATTTGCTCATTGGTTGCAGGCTCTAGTCCTGCATGGATTAGACATTTAATTCTCTACTTTCCATCTAAATGAAATTTACTTTGCATACAATAATACACAACCTAACAGCTTTATGCTTCCATTTTTCATCAATACAATCTTGAAAATTCTATTCTGGAATGAAGTGAATGCTTTTGATTGTAATTTGTGGAAGGCTATATTATAATGCTCTGTGGGTCTGCAAAACCCAACCCATGCAGTAATACAGTTTCTTCTTGTAAGTATATCTGTCATTCCTCTTTAAATTGTGTACAAAAACAATATTTTATATAAGTTTTTCTGCTTATATCATGGCATACCTAGGACAACTGGTAATGTGTTCATTCCTTCATAAATCTAGACGAAAGGATTGTTACTGTGTCAATAACCTTCAGGCATGGAACAGGTTGTTACATTTTTGAAGAAACCATTTTCTCAAGATATTTCTGACTGCAGATTCTGATTCAGATCTTGAAATTTGTTTCAAACAGTGACTATAATACAGACTAGGGAAATGATGCAGAAAACAGATGAGGTAGAAGAAAATGATCCAAGAATGAACCCCTCTATACCCAACCTTCATATTACACATTATTCTAAGGAATACATAAATCGTCCATGGAACATTGTTGTAAGAAAGACAACGGGATATACAGAAGAGGCAGATTATGAAAACATTAAAAATAACGGAATACTGTGTTCAGTGACCCACTGCTTGCGCTGACTATGCAAAAAGTACTTGTACTATATTTTTAAGCAGTGAATATACCGGTATAGCTGAATCTATTCCCAATGAATCGATTGCACCTGGCAGAAGCACGTGGAGTGTAGAAATATCGAGACTGTTCGACACTCATGTATAAAGCCCAGGAGAATGGAATCAAATTAATATTAATAATGATGATTTCCTTCGCTTAGGCTGGTCTATTTCAGTCCACAGTTACATATGTTATCAGACAAATTCAACACACACCCAAGTACCAGTACTGTATAATGGTTGTTCTATTAGAAAAGGGAATAGAACATAAAATGCTTAATATTTTATATCTCTTAACCATTGTAGTACAAAAATTATTTGTAGCCTGGATTGGTGCTCTAATGCCCTTGGACATAAATCTAAATATCATTAAATTAAAAGCAACCATTCGCACGTGAGCTCATTCATTCAAATATACTGTACCCATCGTCGAAGAAGATACTACGCACAATTACCCGGCTAAATGACACTACACACCGCCAACAACAGAATACTACTTACTACTATATCTAGAAAATGACTTATGCTATGGAATCTAGCTCAGAAATCGAATAACTAGTGCGATAGGAGCAAGATCTTGGTATCATGCTTAAGATGCTTAATATTTTACGTCCAACAATAATTGTCAAATGCAATTTCTTCATAAAACAAATCATTACAAGGATAAAGTAAAAATCAAAACAAAACAAAAACTGAAAGACTAGACTTTATATCATTTTAAATGCTACAAATGCTGCGTGAACCCGAAGTCCGTTAGCAAAAAGAAAAAAAGAAAAGAAAAAAAAAGCAAGTGCAAACCAAGGTCAAAGGTAGCTGGATGGATGACTTCACGCTCACCGGAGCGCATGGGGAAAGAAGGAAGCTCAAGCAGTTCTATGACGTGACACACCTCAGTGCATTCTCGGTACATTTTGTCCCGTCACCGTAACGTAACGCCAGACCCCAGTGAAGTCGACATAATCATTTAAAATGATAAAATGAATCCCCTTAAATTTCCCTTAACCATTGTACTACAAAATTTATTTCTGGCCTTGGGATATTTGATAGGTTGGATAAGTGGGTTCGTGGTCAAACTAAATTCATCATAGCATAAATCCGCTCTTCCAGTTGCCTAACAGAAAATATTCTACAATAAACAGTTCCAGCGTGCTATGAAAAATCAGAAATTCATCCATATTTATTCTCCTATTTAAGAATACATGTTGTAGCGGTTATTAATGCCCCATGTTGGTAGCGACAAATGTAGCAGCTTCGCTTGCCCCTAACTGTTGGGTGATAAATGTAACTGTTTACCTTTGCCTAAGCTATGTTGTTTTAATGGGCGCCAAGACCTCAACGCAATGTTGAAATCTAAATTTGTATTTAACAACGTCTAGCTCTGGCAGAACACCTTCAAGACTCTATTCACTCAGATCGTGGTATGATTTGATCATTAACCCAACAAACAATTGTATCAGGAGAAGGAATTTGTCTATATCTAATGCTACCTACTGAAAGCAAAGATTGCATTGTAAAAGAAATGAATTTATTATATAAAACAAGTATAGCAAAATTAATAATAATAATAAGTTTAAAATTTAAATTGGAGCGTTGCGATTTTAATATTACCGATAGAAAATTACGTGAAAACGGAGTCTGATAAATTGATTTTACTCTTATTTCCAAGCTATGAAGTTACTGAAATATGAAATGTAAAACAAAGAAAAATGAGAGATTGCGTATTTCTGCGTCATTTGCGCTTACCACTGGAAATTGCTAAAGCATTTCCCTTGTACTGGATGATGCTGTGTGCTTCCCACAGTCTCCTGGACGTCGCCATCTTCTTCGTTATTTGATGATATTCTGGTAGATTAGATAATTCTATGGTCCGTACATCGGACCCAAACCGTACAACCACCACGGTTAAGTTTCACAAAGATAGTCGCTAACTCCACTGAACATCGGAGCGACACGCACTTGCAACCGTACTCGGCAAGTTCTACACAGATTCTCCTCGTTCCACGGCGCGTCGAACGATATATGCACACGTTGGCTCCCCACTCCGGAGCCGTCTTCCAGCTTACGTCGTCTCCACTGATTGGCTGCACCCCACGCGCTATACTCCCCTCCTCTGCCTCATTACACTCGGCAGTAAGGGGAAGTCGTATTCCGTTCCAACAATTCGCCTTTTCTTGACGATGCGACCCAAGCTTGCGTCATGCTTCCCGACAAGATTAAGCTTGTATTTGAATTTCCAGTGACTCATGTCTCTCATAATATACCCTAACTGACGAAACTCTGTTAAATTCCGTAATCACATAATTTCCTATGATATTGTCGTTCGTAATAATTTGCTTGATAGCGTTTTCTAAGACATAGAAAACCTATCTGTATGCTTATAATTTTTATAAAATGCTCCGAAAATATCTTAATAATTATAATAAATTAATAATAATAATAAATTAACATGAAAAATTCTCTTGGCTGAACAATTTGCCGCGTAAATAAATATAGAATGGCTTCCTACTGACTTATGCCTGTTGCACAAAAACCCCTCGAAAAACACGTTACATATTCGCCTCGGATCATCGGATGATTTACTGTGACGACGGTCCATTATCCGATTATCCCAGACACGTTAATAAACCCCATCCAAAATACATATTACATAAATGAAATCACCCTAAATTACAGATATATACACTCATAATTTTTCTTCACGCACTTTGCGTCAAAGTTTGTTGTCACTATGGATTGCACTTTGCAACCAGTCCAATGTTTTACATATAGAATAGTGTTCCACGGATATTTCCGCCTCTCAAATTTCTCTATGTTGGGGAAATAGACATAATTAATGTGTGAGCACTATGTATTTATGATGTCATATCACACGCATTGAAGGTGTTCTGATATATTTATATCTCCAAAGAACTTCCTAATTTCACTGGAGGTCCCTTCCTTATGGTGAAATTTAATCTCACTTAGCACTGAACACACGATCACACTATTGTGGCAGCGCCTCGTGACCATAATACTTAATCTCTCTTCAAAGTAGATTAAATTAATATTGACTTCTGAAAAAAACAACAGTAAATGCGCATTACATATAACACCAAATATTTCTGTACCGTAATCGCCCTGTCTTGTTAAGTTCCCGTAGACCATATTCTACTTAATACTAGTTCTCACCACAGACCATTTCTCCTCACACAAATAATACCTTTGTACAAATTACCTTAAATTACACACTTACAAATCTTACATGGCGAGGCCGTAAACAGAAATCACGTGTGCTGATATGTATGAGTTTCATGAAGGACTGTCTCGCATTCTGATGGCCCATCTTTTGCCTCGTGGACGCCTTAAGCAAAAATACCATGTACAAGCGCTCACCCATCTCTTGGAGGCAAATGGGAATTCACCAGCGCTACCAAATTCTGGCCTTGGTGTATCGAGACATTTTAGTGCTCAAGAGCATCCGACAATCCCGTCATATTTCCCTGTACCTTAAAAACTCTCATTTACTTACATACTACCCCCCTGTGTGACTTCTGATACGCCTGCCTGGAAGACCAACTCCTCCCACGCACCAAATACCACACTTACTCATTTGATAGGCTGGCTCGCCAGCTAAACACACTCACTTTATGACACATATTTTCGTAGACTATGTATATTATACGTTCCGTATAATCTGTTTCCCTCACTATTCTCCAGCACATATGCTGTTTTCCCAATACGTTTGGAAACTATAAATGTTCCTGCGTCACCTGCTTCCAACCTTGCAAGTGGCTCCCTTTGAATGAACGTCATCACGTTGCTCTACTACCTAGCATATTTCTCAGTATCTGTAACGATGCCCTGTTGCTACTGTCCACACATGCCAACCCTACTTCCTTCTGGTGTCACACCTCTACTCGACACTCTATGACCTAAAAATGTCACTTCTGACTGACAGAATGACGACTTAGACAGCTTCAAAGTGAACCCTGCCTGATCTAACTTCTGAAAAACTATATCTAAATGACGTAGATGCTCCTCAAAACTGTGTGAACTAATTACCATATCATCAATGTAAATGGTTACAAACTCTCCTGTGTCATCCCCTAATGCGATGTTTAAAGCCCTAATTAAAGCTGCTGAACTACTCTTTAACCCATAAGGTGTTCTACAAAATTGATAAAGGTTATATTTATGACTAAAAGCTGTAAATGGTCTATCTTCGTACATAAGTGGCACTTGCCAAACCTGGAACTCAAATCTACACAAGTGAAATACTTCTTCCCCTCAAATGTTTGCATTAATTCCTCTATTGACATAGATTTCAGCTGATCTGAACTAATTCTACTGTTAACCAAACGAGCGTCTAAACAAATACGAACAGTGCCGTCGGTCTTGGGTACCGTGATCAAAGAATTAACATATGGACTGTTAGAGTGCTCAATAATCCCATCTTCAAGCATCTGGTTAATTTGTGCCTCAACTGCACTCTGATAAGCGAAAGGTACAGGATATCTATGTCCTGTGAATACTGACCTATCAATAACGTTCAATGAATGTGTATAGCAATTGGCCATACCAATGCGATCCTCAAAAACTCTCCTATTACACAATAACACATCATAGAGCCGAACACACTGTTCATCCTCTATATTTCCCTGAAATGCAGCCTCACGTAACGAGTCCTCTAGACTTCCGTTCGTAATCACACTGCCCACAAAACATGGAGAACCCCGCTCTACGGCTGGCGATATCTCATTTAAAGTACAAATCACACCTACAATACTACTCCTCTGAATATGGTCATTGAACGCTACTTCTACTTCAGAATCTCCCCATTTAAATTTCAAACTCCCTACATCATAACATAAGTTACCAGACACTCTACTTAGCCACTCTGAACCCAAGATAACACTGAATACTAAATTTGGAATTACAAGACAAATCTGCTTCTCTACATGATTATTAATTTTAATGTCTACTAAAACTTGCTTAGAAATTACTTTAGACCTCTTCCCAACAGCTGTGATAACAAAAGTGCTTTTAATTGGCATCTCCTCAAAATTTACTCCAGTTCCTTTCATTTTATCATAAAATGCACTACTTATGCAACTCTTCATACAACCACTATCAATTAAAACATCTGTGTACGCCTCGGACACGTTAAATTTAACTATGGGGCTCTTACTAACCACTTCCTGAATAATACCTTCATCATTTAGTTCATGTAATAATTCATTTCTTACATTTAGGTCATAGGGTTCCTGTATAATTGTATGGACAGGGCATGCTACAGACTGAGATTCTGACCTTACTTCGCAGTCTGGTTCGCGTTTAAAGAACCGCTACAGCTGGCCGTAGTACTAGTTACTACTGCACTGGTCTGGTTGTTCTGAGTTGTGTTGTCATTGTTTGGCTGTATATTACTACCTCTAGGCTGTCCTCTTCCTTGACCCCTATTCTGGTTGTAATTATTGTCATTATAATTTCTCCCTTGATTTCCCCTGAAATCATTGTTTCTCCCTTGATTTCCCCTGTAATCATTGTTCCTCCCTTGATTTCCCCTGAAATCATTGTTCCTCCCTTGATACTGATTACCATAGCCATTTCCTCTGTTCTGATTTAGCTGATTATTATTATTATTTCTATTTTGAGCGTTGGCCCCTTCGCCACCGTTCCCTTGAACTTCTTGATGCCTGGCTTCATTAGGTCTATTATTATTATTACCCTGGTTCCGATTGAAATTGTCCTCATAACCCCCTCTCCCTAGTGCATCAAATGTGCTTAACAAATTTTCTACTTGTGATATAGTCTTTACATTCTGGATACAAGCAGCCTCCTTGATCCTATAGGGAAAGTGCCTAAGTAGCAACCTCACCACATCACTTTCCTCCTTCAAGCCATCAAGATATTTACACACTAATACCTGCCCTAAAAAGTATTCGGTCATGGTGGAGCTTCCTTTAGGGTTATATTTACCACACACTACTCCCTCACGATGCTGCGACTGAATGACCTCATTCCAGAACTTTTCACTGAATTTCATTTTAAAATCATTAATATCAGTAAACTTGTCTCTGTAGATAGCAAACCAATTCCTCGTTTCCCCCACAAACACTTGTTCTAAAATTTCAACTACCTGGCACCACTCAATACTACCATTTTCCAACCTCTCCCCGAATTTATTTTCTATAGTGTTCATGAACTCCATTGGGCACCCCTGTCGATTGCTGAACTTACCCAGTTCTACCTCCCTGTGTGTGCTATTCACAAAAACTGGCCTATTCTGACTATTTTCTTGCCTGATCCTAGCTTTTAATTTTAACTCTAATTCTGCGATTTTCTCCTCAGCCTTCCTCTCAATACTGTTTACTGTTAATTTAATGTTTCCTTCTGATTCTTCAACTTTATCATATAGCTTTGCTTGTTTCTCCTCAATCTTGCTAATGCTCTCTCTATTACTCTCTCTTAAATCATTTACTTCTGCAACTATTTGTGAGTGGACTTTCTCAATTCTACCCCCCAGCTATTCCTTAACCTCTTTAGTTGCTACCTGAATTTTGTCAATTTCTCCCCCCAATTGCTTTTTGGCCTGCTGTGTTTCCAGTTGCACTAGTTCTTTTAAATTTTCAGCCTGTGTACTGATTCTAATTTCCAACTCCTCCTGTACTTTTCCTAATTTTCTGTCTACATCTTGAATAATCTCTTTAGCCTTTTCTTCCATCACCCCCCTGATCTCACCTCTAATCAGTTCGAATTTGTCACTCATTTCCCTACTGTTTTGTTCTAATTTAGCATTTAAAGTTTCAGTACTCTCCCTATTTTCCTTACTGTTTTGTTCTAATCTGGCATTTAAAGTTTCATTACTCTCTCTATTTTCCTTACTGTTTTGTTCTAATCTGGTGTTTAAAGTTTCATTACTCTCTCTATTTTCCCTACTGTTTTGTTCTAATTTAGCATTTAAGGCATCTGTACTTTCTTTATTTTCCCTACTGTTTTGTTCTAATTTAGCGTTGTTTTGTTCCAGTTTTGCATTATTCTGTTCTAACTTTGCATTTAAGGCATCACTACTAACTTTGTTCTGATACATGAACTCGAGAGTAAAGTCTTTAATTCTGGTTGGCCGCCTACACTCCCTGTTTCAGTATCGGGATTTACCTCCGCTAGCCCGGTACTACCATCACTCGACATACTGCTCGTATCATCACTCTCCCGTTGATGACCACTACGTAACCTCATCTGTCTTTCTTTCTCATCCCCCATAATGATATACACTGATACAGACAAATAACCCCCAAAATACAGGCACAGAAATATATACCCTTCTCCTTCCACAAATGTTATTAGGTTTTCATCTCCACGTTGGGCGCCAAATGTAGCGGTTATTAATGCCCCATGTTGGTAGCGACAAATGTAGCAGCTTCGCTTGCCCCTAACTGTTGGGTGATAAATGTAACTGTTTACCTTTGCCTAAGCTATGTTGTTTTAATGGGCGCCAAGACCTCAATGCAATGTTGAAATCTAAATTTGTATTTAACAACGTCTAGCTCTGGCAGAACACCTTCAAGACTCTATTCACTCTGATCGTGGTATGATTTGATCATTAACCCAACAAACAATTGTATCAGGAGAAGGAATTGGTCTATATCTAATGCTACCTACTGAAAGCAAAGATTGCATTGTAAAAGAAATGAATTTATTATATAAAAGAAGTATAGCAAAATTAATAATAATAAGTTTAAAATTTAAATTGGAGCGTTGCGATTTTAATATTACCGATAGAAAATTACGTGAAAACGGAGTCTGATAAATTGATTTTACTCTTATTTCCAAGCTATGAAGTTACTGAAATATGAAATGTAAAACAAAGAAAAATGAGAGATTGCGTATTTCTGCGTCATTTGCGCTTACCACTGGAAATTGCTAAAGCATTTCCCTCGTACTGGATGATGCTGTGTGCTTCCCACAGTCTCCTGGACGTCGCCATCTTCTTCGTTATTTGATGATATTCTGGTAGATTAGATAATTCTATGGTCCGTACATCGGACCCAAACCGTACAACCACCACGGTTAAGTTTCACAAAGATAGTCGCTAACTCCACTGAACATCGGAGCGATACGCACTTGCAACCGTACTCGGCAAGTTCTACACAGATTCTCCTCGTTCCACGGCGCGTCGAACGATATATGCACACGTTGGCTCCCCACTCCGGAGCCGTCTTCCAGCTTACGTCGTCTCCACTGATTAGCTGCACCCCACGCGCTATACTCCCCTCCTCTGCCTCATTACACTCGGCGGTAAGGGGAAGTCGTATTCCGTTCCAACAATTCGCCTTTTCTTGACGATGCGACCCAAGCTTGCGTCATGCTTCCCGACAAGATTAAGCTTGTATTTGAATTTCCAGTGACTCATGTCTCTCATAATATACCCTAACTGACGAAACTCTGTTAAATTCCGTAATCACACAATTTCCTATGATATTGTCGTTCGTAATAATTTGCTTGATAGCGTTTTCTAAGACATAAAAAACCTATCTGTATGCTTATAATTTTTATAAAATGCTCCGAAAATATCTTAATAATATTTATAATAAATTAATAATAATAATAAATTAACATGAAAAATTCTCTTGGCTGAACAATTTGCCGCGTAAATAAATATAGAATGGCTTCCTACTGACTTATGCCAGTTGCACAGAAACCCCTCGAAAAACACGTTACAATGTTAAACCCTATTTAAACATTCCTAGATGCTCAGAAGAAAGTTATGTATGCTATTAAGTGATCGTAGTATCTCTACATAGTATAAAACAATGTTCCCCGTTCTTGGATATAATGGGTAATCTCGAGAACCACTGGATGGATTGTAATCTGTTTTTCACCATTCTGTAAAGGATTTCTCGAGGAAGGTTTCTGTAGAAAAACATTCATTTATGACCCAAGGAAGCTGAGCAGTAACTATTTCAGTGAATCTAGTCGAAGAGAAACCTGCCGTCCTTGCACGTTTTAAGCTTACACTGGGTAAACCATTAAAAATATCTATATACTGAACCCTTGCAAAGAACCTTATGAGACTCAGTTTCGGGGGGTGTAACAGTCCATATCGTAAGTTGTTGTTAAAGCGCTTCATTAACATGCAGGGTAACATATAACAAAATAACATGCAGGAAAAAGTGAAGCCAGGGTTATAACAAATGAATTTAATAACAAATCAGCTATTTACAATAAGAATTAACAAACAAAAACTCCCATAATGACTCCCACTGAATAAATTAAATTTGCCAAAACTAGGCCAAATCTCAGGAGAGATTATTATTCGGACCAAGTGTCCCAAGAAAAATCAACAATAATGGCAATGTATGCGCGAGTGCTGTTCTACATGCTTCACGATGAGTACAATTGAATGCATGATTCGTCATCATCCGGAATAAACTTTCAGAAGACGAATCCGCATTACTTAGAGCTAGACAGACGCGGGGAACAACTATACAACACTTAAAACTAAACCGACACTTCCTATACTTAATATAAACAACACAATAATTTCCGCATGAAATTGGAATCAAGACTGCCGTAGCAAAACATTACTGCCTAAAAATTAGGACTTCTCACACAAATCAACACAAGTAAGTTAGACACGTGACCAACAAAACAAAAACACATATGACCGCCGTCATTTTTACAAGTATACTACCACTACACCACACGGGCGTCACACACTAAATTACATGAACTGAGTCATAAACAACATCACTAGGCTCAAAGCCCACATTTACATTATTAACAATATTCCATCCATACGACATGCAATAATCCGTCACAGACATGGCGAACTCCCCAATTAATTATGGTTCAAAATAACCATCACAAAGAACAGGTTTGCTAAATGAAAGCTTAAAGGGGCCAGTCGGAAAATAGGACTGCCTAACAAAATAAGTCACCAGACGGGACGGGCGATTCGTGGAAAATCTGCATATCTGTCAACCCACGTGTCAAAATGACCTCGGCCTCCCAAGGCACGGGATCCAGTCTCGAAGAAGCATGCCCCAAAGCACAATAATACGTGTGTGTGTGTGTGTCAGAACAAAATATATCTCAGCATTTCCCCTAGGAAATCCAAGAATCAGCATATGGACAAGGAACAGCGGTCTCCTCAGAGCACCCTGCCTTTCCATCAAAATACAACAACAAAAATATGAGGGCGGTAGGACCTCTACCCCTCTTCACGTAGAATCAAAACACACATCTGACACGATAACACACACAGAATCACACGTATGGGTTTGACAGACCCTGAAATAAAAAGACATAAATATTTTCCACCTGCTGGCGCCTCCGTTCGATGCCAGTGACTAATAAACCTGAAAAGGACTCAAAAAAAAATCTAAAAATTAGAACTAAGGTGTTCTACAATTACATCTTAATTCATTGCGCTAGGCAACCCTAATATGAATAATAACCTGTTCAGCAAACATCTTACAGTAATTACCTCCCTTTCCTATCAACAAAATGAACTTTAATAAAGCACCATTTATCGAATGTAACGGGTTTCGCATTCGCATGGATAAAATCACGTACACACGCCGTGTACATTAAATATGACTCCAAAGAAAAATAAATACACAATAAACAACTTTGGCCACGCGCCAACGGACATTTAAAATATTAGTGTCGGTACAAGAAAAAGCAATCTAAAACGAGAAAAAAATAGACTAAAATGAACTATTTACAAAGTTCCCCCGCCAATCTAACTACATATTGAATAATCAATTTTTGTACATCACCGTATCAGCTTGCAGAACATATGACTTGCATCTCGGCCCATTTCCCTCCGGGAAAATTAGCGCTCCATCGTTGTCTTCGTAGAAGCGTCGGACATCACTCCAGCTCCTGACCACACGTCGGACATCTTGGTGTAGTCTCTATGGAAGAAAAGTTCAATGTTGTTATAATTTGACCTGGCTATAATCGCTTGTGAGTTACTAATTTCGCCCACGAATTGTCCTATGCGATTAATCAACGAAGACTTTCCCTAGCTCTCGTTTACACACGCACAATACAACACTTGAAAAAATATACAGTAAAAATTTACATGAAATGTACACTTCAAACCCATCGACACTGGTTTGACAATACAAGTTTTAAATCTGCCTGTGTCGCAGTCGTTATCTCGCTCGGTAATCTCTACTACTCTTGGACCTTCGCTCGCTGAGCGCTAATTGGAATGTTACTCAAGTCTTGCCCCTAAGAGCTGAAAATAGTTGTCTCCAAGATAATATTAGAGTACTTAAAATCACCACGCAAACTGGAGTGAAGTTAGCTCACCAGAGCTCAAAACGAATTACTTCAAATAATATTAGAGCGTTATAATTACTACGCAAACTGGCGTGAAGTTAGCTCACCAGAGCTCAAAACGAAAAGACTTCAAATAATGTTAGAGCTTTAAAAATCGCTACACAAACTGGCGTGAAGTTAGCTCACCAGAGCTCAAAACGAATGACCTCGAAACAGCGTCTCGTCGATCAATTTATTGGAAACTGACAGAGTGAGGAGGAGTGGGGTGAAATAAGAAAAATTTTCTAGATTTTTCATCTCACACACACGGGACTAGTGTCAATCTTCATCATTTAATTCAAACGTCTCAGCACACTCATGCGGAGATAATTCGGATCGGCGGTTCTTTAGATAATCAATTCCGCGCGCTTTTTACCAGTGACGCCACCCATCGCGTGGTTTTGGCTTGGTCTCTCCTGATTGGGTGATTCAATCGTGGGTCGGTTGCAAGAAACTCGTGACCATCCCTTTATGATTCCACTTCTGGTGCATGTTGTTACACAATTTGGCCTTGAACGCAGCTTACCCGGCCGTTTTCAAGAATAGCTACCAAGCTCGGTTTCTGTGGCAATCATTGCAACACGCTAACTTGCCTTCCTCTTGTCACCATCCATAAGTACTGCCTGGGCCGCAGTAATAATAAGGATAAATCATGAATACTTATTTATCGCAGATTAATAAGGGTATATTTATCCTCAGCAAGGTTTTGAAATTCGAAGCAAGAGATTGATTTGGATTTCAAAAACAATATCCACAGTAGTAACAACATCTCTTTAATATCTCGCTCAGCTGCTCGAGTGTACACTCCACTGACCCAATTAGTGTGCGCGCTCTCTGCCGGAATGTCATTCATACGTCTCGGTAGACCTCCCCTTCTCCTCACGTGATTACCACTCCTGTCGTCTCAGCTGCTTGTTGTTTACAAACAAAGCACGCTCTCTCCCCGGGTGCTCCACGGCCACGTACATTTGTGTGTTGGCTCTCAAAATTAAATCTGCAATAATGATTCTGCACACATAATCCTGCTTATTCATCAAATGGTTCTCTTCTGTAATATGGTTTTAAGTTGGCGCTATTGAAGACAGATTTCGCACCAGTGCTCACTTCTTCAAGCCTGTAAGCATTGTTACCCAGATTCTTAATGACACGGAACGGGCCAATAAATTTTGCAAACACTTTGTTTTTGGGATCAGATATCGGTGGCCTGCGGACAAGCACTAGCTCTTGTTCCTGTAATTCCCGGTGAAACTTCTTTCCTCTGTACCTTCTCAGTCTTCGGTCCGCTTGGTTCCTCATGTGCTCTCTCGTTCGCTGAATTCGCAACTCATGCGCTAATAGTGGATCCCTTGGACATGGAATAATCTTGTCCCACGACCTCTCTGGCAACCTGTTGTGGTGTACAATTAGTGGGACTTGACTGGTCGACTCGTGCTTAGTGGTGTTCATGCACATCTCAATATCTCCTACTTTGTCAACCCACTTATTATGATCGTTAGGAATCATTACTCTGTAGTACTTGGCAACACAGCGAATCGTTCTCTCGCTCGGATTCCCACAAGGATGACGAATGCTCGAAAATATATGTTTTATCCCCAGGCTCTCTAGACCTTGCCTAAAAACATTGCTCGTGAAATAAGTACCATGGTCTGATAAAATGGATTCCGGCTTCCCAAGCATCGGAATAACTTTGTTCTGAATTCTACTGAGGACTTGTTTTGATGTCGTCTTCTGGATTGGACATAACACGACCATCTTTGAAAATACATCGACACACACCAGAAGGTGACGGCATCCACGTTTCCCTTTAACCAGAGGGCCAAAACAGTCGATAGCGAGCATCTCGCATGGTTTTTGTGGTAATAGTGGTCTTGGAGGTTGTTTCATAATGAAGTTGTTTGGCTCAGTGCGCTGGCACGCGTCACAAGTTCTTATTACTTCCACAATGGTGAATCGCATCTTATGACGTTCATCCTTCCAGGGCAATGCTCTATTGTAATGTCAAACTGCTGTATGTAGATGGACCAACGCGTAACTCTCTCACTTGCCATCGTCGTCTTGAATAGAAATGTCAGTGCATGGTGGTCGGTTCTGACAATAATGGCATAACCGAAAATCATCTTGCGCCATTGTTGAAGAGAATATAAAATCGCTAGCAGCTCAAGCTCCGTCACAGTGTAGTTCCTCTCGTGCTTCCTCAATTTACGACTCGTAAATGCCAAATATGATCTCTTCTTGGGTTCTTCAGCGTCCTCTTGGTACAGCATAGCACCGATTCCAATCAATGAAGCATCCGCTTGAATAATAAATTTCTTCTCGAAGTCCGGATACTCTAGCTTCACACAGTTTTCCAGTAAGTCTTTCGTAGCTCTAAAGCACCTGTCGCACTCCTCATTCCACGACCATCGATTTGCCTTCTTTAACATCTCTTGCATAGGTGCTACTGTTTCCGTGTATCCAGGACAATTCTCTTTGAAGAAACCTGTCACTCCCAAAAACGCTCTTACATGTTTGACTTTAGTTGGTGTGGGAAATTTCTTGATTGCATCAATTTTCGCTGGATTAGGTCTCACGCCCTCAACATCAATTATATGACCCAAATATAGAATCTCGCTCTGGCAAAAGTGTGATTTCTTTAGATTAATTTTGAAGTTCATGGTTCTCAAGTTATCCAGAAGTTTATTTAGGTTTACCAAGTGTTCCTCCATTGTTTCAGATGCAATTAATATGTCGTCAACATATCTCGTAGTGAAGCTCTTGACCTCCTCAGTCAGATTCCTATCTAGTGCTCTTATCAGTGCACATCCAGCTGTTTTTACACCAAAGCGCATCCGAGACCAGATATAACTTTGGTTATCGAATAAAAATCCCGTCAATAGTTGGGATTTTTCTTCAAGTTCAAGATGGTGGAAACTATTTGTCAAGTTGACACTCGAATAAATCTTCTTCCCACGGAAGCCCTTCAAAACATCCTTGATCCTAGGTGCTTGGTCATGCTCAACTAGCAGTTTACTGTTCAAAACTCGCGCGTCTAGGCATAACCTAATTGATCCATTTGGCTTGGCCACAGCCAATATTGCGTTTAAGTACGGGGTTGCTGCTTTCCCTATCATGCCGGAATCTAATAAATTATTAATGATGTCCTTCACCTGAGCAAAATGTTTCTCTGTGATCGGGTACAATTTACTTTTAAATGGGGTCCAGTCAGTAACTTGCATGGCGTATTGGAAATTCAAAACTTTTCCAGGGATGGTGTCGAAAGCTCCTTTATGAAATCTCAAAATTTCTTCCAGTTTTCTTCTATCAGGTTCCCCTACTATTGCCTCCTTAAGCCGCTCCTGAAGTAGAATTTCAAATTTGGTTCCGCTAATTTCTTCTTCCGCCAAATGTACCCAAAGTTCCTGCGAAATATCTCGGCTGTCAATTTCAACTACTGCTGTCTGGTTTACCCGTTCCTCCGTCAACTTCTTATCTCTAATCGCCTCATTAGTGCATTCTTCAATGACCCAAGTATTCGCCTCTCTCTCTAGTGGACTCTCTTCCATGTTTAAACCCACATGATTCAACCCCTCAACTTGCTTGAAACTTACAGTGTTGTTATGTAAGTCAATTACAGCCTGAAAATCACAGATAAAGTTGGCTCCCAAAATGATGTTATAATTCATTTTCGGTATGACAATGAATGTTTGCGAAAATGTGTGGTTCAATATTTCCAGATCTAAATATGCTTGCTGCTTACAACTTATGGTCTTGTCAGGAATGACCCCTCTGACTTTCATTAACGGGACAGGCATAATTGGAACAGTTTGTTTACTTCTGATTTCTTTTAACAATACCTCTGTGACTAGGCTCACCTGGCTACCTGTGTCAATTAAGCATCTCACCCTCATACCTCCAATATGTGCGTAAATAATCGGCAATTGTCTGATGACATTTTCTCGGTCTTAACCACTTCCTCCAGGCAATCGTCTGGGAATGCTACCCACTCCTCTATATTAGCAACAATCAGCTCTTCCCGCTCCCTGGCGTCCTCCATTTTCAGGCTATCAGGTTTTGATTCATTTTTTTTTTTTTTTTTTAATCCCGGGGCCCATTTGTCGAGTTTCGCCGGTTGTCATCGCGCCTCTCTTGCTGCCGTAATAAACTTTCCGCCCCCTCTCCTTGGTGATTATCCGGGCTCTGTCTATTCGCCATTGCACGCCCCCACTTCTCTTTCTCCGTCTCCTCGGCGTTTAACTGATCTAAATACTTCTGCGATTCGACGTACCGCTCATCCCAATTGTTGCGATATTCTCCCCGATTTTCTTGGCGATAATTCCTCGTGTTGTTCCACCTGCCATCTCCATTCCTTTGGTAAGGTCTACCCTGCCTTTGGTTTCCCCTCCAATTGGTGTATTCCCGCTGGTACGTCCATTGATTTTGCTGGTTATGATTGTTTTGGTTATAGTTATCTCGGCGATTCTGAAAATTTCGATTACTCTGGTTGAATTGATTTCGGCCATCATAGTCTTGCCGTCTCGGTGCAAACTGCGTTCCCGTAGATTGGGTTTTTATTTGGTTCCCTGGTTGTGACTAGTTTGGTGTCCCTGAACCACTTCTGCCGTGTTGACACATTCCATGTTTCTCCTCCCTGTCTGTGGACTAACCATGCTTGTCTCGTCTAAATGGCTGAGTAACTCTTCAGCCTGCACTGCGGTCTTAATATTTCCGGCTACTAACAGCTGTTGAATGTTCATAGGAAGTTGTTTCCCGATGGTTAGAACCATGTTTTGTTCACTAGGGGGGTCGTCAAAATCGCGGAATTTAACCAGCTGTTGGATAAAGAATTCTGAAAATCTGGTCGGATGCGTGCTGTGATATTTTCTAGTGTACAGATCCATTCTTAATCCCTGCTGCAAAGAAGGACTCCAGAACTTCTTTAAGAACGCTTCTCTGAATTGTGCCATGTCGGTGAATGTATATTTAAAGCTCAAGAACCAGATTAAGCTTGGGCCTTCTAAAACGTCTCCACAAGTCGCAACTGTTTTGCGGGACTGATAAGTTGATCATTAAAATAGTCATCCAGCTGACGTAAAAAAGCTTTGGGAGTGGTTCCTGTGTGCTCCCTGAATTTATCGGGTTTGAAATCATTCCCCCTAATGACCTGAATTACTTGGGCAGGTGCCAAGTCGGGTTGCGGTGTGGATGTCTCTCCCCTGTACTGTTGGAATGCGTTGCTCGTTAATTTAGGACTTTGACCTCGGCTGTTATCCTCAGCCAACTTCAAGCCCACCGGACTTCCAATGCTTCCCTGCTTGCCTACTGTATTTTCTGTCGAAATTAATGTTGCATTCTCTAATGATCTGATTTCATTTTTAATTATGAGATCTGTGTGTTCTTGGAGTTTGGATTTCATGTTTTCCTCCAACGTCTGCATTCTCGAATTGTATTCACCTAAGCGCTTTAAAATTGTCAGCCTGTCTTCCTTATTTTCGTAGGCCTGCTGCTCCAAATCTCTTCGGATCCTACTCTTCAGACTGCTAATTTTTTCTTCGCTTCTTTCCTGACTCTTCTCCAGCTGTTCCCCTATTTCTTGTATCTGCTGCTGTGTTTTGACTAATTGTTCTCCAACCTCTTCTCTTATTACCTCTTGTGTTTTAACTAATTGTTCTCCGACCTCTTCTCTTATGACCTGCTGGGTTTTAATTAATTGGTCTTCCATGTTTTCACGCAAGTGCATACGTTCTGTTTCTGTTTTAATCTCAAGTTTATCGATTTCCTTTATTAATTAAAGTACGTTGCTGTCTACTGAATTAATCTGTTGCTGTAATTTGTCCTGTGTGCTCTTTATTCCCGCCGTGTTGTTGACGCATGCTGCCTCGATTTGCTTTAATTTATCGGCCACCATTTCGTCAAATTGTATGAGTTTATTGTCAAATTTCGACTCCAACTTTTTAATTTCACCTAATTGTTTGGCATTATTCTCCGCGACCTCATCTGCCAGTTTCTCTACCTCCCTAACACTTTGATTTATGTCGTGAGTGATCTTTTCTAATTGCTCTGTTTGTACAGTTTGTGTTATCGCCTGTTCTGATAGTTTGTGATTCAATTCGTTTAATTGTTTATCAGTATCCAATTTTTGGACCTGTAATTGGACCGTAATATTACCGCTCATGTCGTGTAACTGTTTTTCACTATGCTCACGTAATTCATATAATTGTTTGTCACTGTGCTCACGCTGACTTTCTAATTGTTTATTTAATTGTTTTTCATTGTCCTCGCTTATCTCCTCCTTCATGTTCTTAAACTGTTCTTCCGTTTACGCGGACATCTGCTCTAATTGTTTTTCCGTTTTCGCGGACATCTGTTCTAACAATCCCTTGATTTCTTCAACACTCGCCATTGCACAATACACAAATATAACCAGAGAAAAACAGTGTCATGCACCGATATATCAGTCATACACACGCATACATGTCATAATATTTAAATATTACTGATTCTAATTTAATAAAAATTTCAGTAATCAAAATTTACTGAATATACTACTCTTATTTCCAAACAACAAAATAACTCCCTAGTGATCTGCTTTTAAATTCCTAACCAACAGAATTTACGAACAACACTAATTAACCGAAGTTAATTAGATGTACAGATATAAGGCAACACCTTCCTGCTTTGACTGAGTTCAATAATATGCAAATTTTCTAATTTTAATGCCGGGCGCCAGAACAAGTTTATAACAAATACTATATCAAATTTTAACCTTGTTCAATCTTTCTAACTTTAGGAACTCAGTGATTTTACTAATGCACATGGCGGTACAACATCGCCTCAATTTACTGAATTTACTTTGCCCGCTTGACCTGGCATCATTTCTCAACGAAATAAATATGAGATCAGCGAAGCAACAACAACAACAAGTCCCACTTGGGCAGCCATTTTTGTTTTATGAACCCTTGCAAAGAAGCTTATGAGACTCAGTTTCGGGGGGTGTAACAGTCCATATCGTAAGTTGTTGTTAAAGCGCTTCATTAACATGCAGGGTAACATATAACAAAATAACATGCAGGAAAAAGTGAAGCCAGGGTTATAACAAATGAATTTAATAACAAATCAGCTATTTACAATAAGAATTAACAAACAAAAACTCCCACTGAATAAATTAAATTTGCCAAAGCTAGGCCAAATCTCAGGAGAGATTATTATTCGGACCAAGTGTCCCAAGAAAAATCAACAATAATGGCAATGTGTGCGCGAGTGCTGTTCTACATGCTTCACGATGAGTACAATTGAATGCATGATTCGTCATCATCCGGAATAAACTTTCAGAAGACGAATCCGCATTACTTAGAGCTAGACAGACGCGGGGAACAACTATACAACACTTAAAACTAAACCGACACTTCCTATACTTAATATAAACAACACAATAATTTCCGCATGAAATTGGAATCAAGACTGCCGTAGCAAAACATTACTGCCTAAAAATTAGGACTTCTCACACAAATCAACACAAGTAAGTTAGACACGTGACCAACAAAACAAAAACACATATGACCGCCGTCATTTTTACAAGTATACTACCACTACACCACACGGGCGTCACACACTAAATTACATGAACTGAGTCATAAACAACATCACTAGGCTCAAAGCCCACATTTACATTATTAACAATATTCCATCCATGCGACATGCAATAATCCGTCACAGACATGGCGAACTCCCCAATTAATTATGGTTCAAAATAACCATCACAAAGAACAGGTTTGCTAAATGAAAGCTTAAAGGGGCCAGTCGGAAAATAGGACTGCCTAACAAAATAAGTCACCAGGCGGGACGGGCGATTCGTGGAAAATCTGCATATCTGTCAACCCACGTATCAAAATGACCTCGGCCTCCCAAGGCACGGGATCCAGTCTCGAAGAAGCGTGCCCCAAAGCACAATAATACGTGTGTGTGTGTGTCAGAACAAAATATATCTCAGCATTTCCCCTAGGAAATCCAAGAATCAGCATATGGACAAGGAACAGCGGTCTCCTCAGAGCACCCTGCCTTTCCATCAAAATACAACAACAAAAATATGAGGGCGGTAGGACCTCTACCCCTCTTCACGTAGAATCAAAACTACACATCTGACACGATAACACACACAGAATCACACGTATGGGTTTGACAGACCCTGAAATAAAAAGACATAAATATTTTCCACCTGCTGGTGCCTCCGTTCGATGCCAGTGACTAATAAACCTGAAAAGGACTTTAAAAAAATCTAAAAATTAGAACTAAGGTGTTCTACAATTACATCTTAATTCGTTGCGCTAGGCAACCCTAATATGAATAATAACCTGTTCAGCAAACATCTTACAGTAATTACCTCCCTTTCCTATCAACAAAATGAACTTTAATAAAGCACCATTTATCGAATGTAACGGGTTTCGCATTCGCATGGATAAAATCACGTACACACGCCGTGTACATTAAATATGACTCCAAAGAAAAATAAATACACAATAAACAACTTTGGCCACGTGCCAACGGACATTTAAGACATTAGTGTCGGTACAAGAAAAAACAACCTAAAACAAGAAAAAAAAAGACTAAAATGAACTATTTACAAAGTTCCCCCGCCAATCTAACTACATATTGAATAATCAATTTTTGTACATCACCGGATCAGCTTGCAGAACATATGACTTGCATCTCGGCCCATTTCCCTCCGGGAAAATTAGCACTCCATCGTTGTCTTCGTAGAAGCGTCGGACATCACTCCAGCTCCTGACCACACGTCGGACATCTTGGTGTAGACTCTTTGGAAGAAAAGTTCAATGTTATTATAATTTGACCTGGCTATAATCGCTTGTGAGTTACTAATTTCGCCCACGAATTGTCCTATGCGATTAATCAACGAAGACTTCCCCTAGCTCTGGTTTACACACGCACAATACAACACTTGAAAAAATATACAGTAAAAATTTACTTGAAATGTACAGTTCAAACCCATCGTCACTGGTTTGACAATACAAGTTTTAAATCTGCCTGTGTCGCAGTCGTTATCTCGCTCGGTAATCTCTACTACTCTTGGACCTTCGCTCGCTGAGCGCTAATTGGAATGTTACTCAAGTCTTGCCCCTAAGAGCTGAAAATAGTTGTCTCCAAGATAATATTAGAGTACTTAAAATCACCACGCAAACTGGCGTGAAGTTAGCTCACCAGAGCTCAAAACGAATTACTTCAAATAATATTAGAGCGTTATAATCACTACGCAAACTGGCGTGAAGTCAGCTCACCAGAGCTCAAAACGAAAAGACTTCAAATAATGTTAAAGCTTTAAAAATCGCTACACAAACTGGCGTGAAGTTAGCTCACTAGAGCTCAAAACGAATGACCTCGAAACAGCGTCTCGTCGATCAATTTATTGGAAACTGACAGAGTGAGGAGGAGTGGGGTGAAATAAGAAAAATTTTCTAGAGTTTTCATCTCACACACACGGGACTAGTGTCAATCTTCATCATTTAATTCAAACGTCTCAGCACACTCATGCGGAGATAATTCGGATCGGCGGTTCTTTAGATAATCAATTCCGCACGCTTTTTACCAGTGACGCCACCCATCGCGTGGTTTTGGCTTGGTCTCTCCTGATTGGGTGATTCAATCGTAGGTCGGTTGCAAGAAACTCGTGACCATCCCTTTATGATTCCACTTCTGGTGCATGTTGTTACACAATTTGGCCTTGAACTCGGCTTACCCGGCCGTTTTCAAGAATAGCTACCAAGCTCGGTTTCTGTGGCAATCATTGCAACACGGTAACTTGCCTTCCTCTTGTCACCATCCATAAGTACTGCCTGGGCCGCAGTAATAATAAGGATAAATCATGAATACTTATTTATCGCAGATTAATAAGGGTTCAATACTATGAGTGTAAGAATTGTCCAGCATGAAAAGTTCTACAAAAAATTCCCAGACACCATATCTCTATCTTTAATACATCGCCCACTATAAGTGATTTTACGTTTTCATTTCTTCCAACAATCTCCATTCAGTGGAAATTTAAATTACTAGCTTCGGAGCAAGTTTACGAGATAGCGAGCAAGCCTATTTTCCCAGCTCGGCCAGCAACAAACTCTCGAGTCATGTCGGGTTCAGACTTTAGAGAAGAGTATTACCGGTATGTGTTTAGGGTTTCGCTGTTCATCTCGGGCTTTCTGATTTGTGTTTGGGACCTGCCGTCGTGCGCCTATTAAGATTATGCTGGGTAGACAGTTAAAGATACCGGGCGAAGCGGGTTGCTAGTTTTATGATAAATAAATCAATATTTAATTAAGCATTTCCCACTCTGTTGTCTAATATAATAGAGGACATTTAAAAATTCAAAATTTATGAAACTAAATAATTCTTCTCTTCACCAAAATAAAGTTCATTGTTCAGAAACACTAAAAAATTATTCACTGTTACATTCCTGTAAAAAATTACATCCCAATTCTTCTGGTTGCTTTGCTAACGCATTTTATAATGTTAAGTTTAACAACTCTAATCTCTTTTTCTTATTCTTAAAATTCCTTATGATTGGATAAAATAACAAACGATCCTATTTATTCACAAAATATGTATAATATTAAGCCTTGAAATAAATTTGTAAATTTATATTAATAATTCTGATTGTTTCTTTCAACATCACAATGTGATGTTCATGTCATGTTCTATAACTAGTCAACAAATGCCTCCTCTCATTCAAAATGAGTCCATGTCACTTCCATGAATGTTGCACTCCTATATTTTTACCTTGCCACAATTAAGACTCTTGTCATAAATCCTGAATTTTATTTAATTGAGCTTACTAGGGCATTATTGTATCATAACAATTTTAAATCTATTCTCCAGATCCTTAATTTCAATAGTAAGAGCATAAACTTATTCTGTATTACTAACATGGTACTATTTTTCAATGTAGCCTCTTTCGATTACCTAACATTCGCAGGTCATTTCATAAACACCTCTCCAACATAATTTGCAAAACATTTGCCTATCTGCAGTATTATTCTCTTCACATAGTGTCATACAACTTTCATAAACCTGAGCAATATCGTGGGATCATATCCCTCACTTGTGGAATATCTTTAATACACTCAATATTATGTTTCGTAACTTTGATTTATGCTTTATTTACCTTAATGCATGTCTGACTTTCCATAAAAATTGCAGTGTGACTTTCATTTCATAATATATTAACTTCAAATAATTTCCATTACTAATGATCAGCTGATGGAAACAAATAAATACCACAATCATCCCTTTGTCTTTCGAAAATGTCAATATCCAGTTAAATAAATTCCTTTTTACATTTCTTTTCATTGGCAAACTTTCATATACAGTGAGATTCTTTTGCTGGATCGGGGCCAGTGGCCAGCTACCAGGCGTGCGCACGCCTTCCGCCAGCCAACCGAACTCGGTCGCAGATTGCGCGCTGGTAGAAACATTAACTTCAACAATCTAACGAGGCGAGCTAACCAGGGCCACTAAACTTTCAACAACATATAAGAAGGTAACATAAACAGCAGCTTCCTGCAAGATTTAATTAAAGAAGCACAGATGTTTTTTATTTCCTGGGAGTCTGGATGACCTCACGTCACCAGTTAAAGATTAGAACTTACCTTTTCACAGAAAATGTTCTCCTTCAGCTGACAGACAGTAACTTTGGAAGTTACTTCGTTACCTTATGTAGCTACTCCTGTACCACCCTGCATGCTTACTGTGATTAATCGAAGCACGGACCTAAGCCCGTTTGATGTTTAATTGTGGGGTAATTTAAAATACAAAGTGTCCAGATCAAATACCCATACTCGAGTGGAGCTGGAGAACAATGTACGGCAGCAGGTATTCCTCACAACAGAAGGAAATTACAACGTGTAAACGCTAATTCATTTACACAATACAATGCCTGTCTGTCAGCTGAAGGAGAACATTTTCAGCATCTTCTGTGAAAAGGTGCCGGCCCGTGGTATTAGGGTAGCGCGCCTGCCTATCACCTGGAGGCCCCGGGTTCAATTCCCGGTTCCGTCAGGGATTTTAGAAACTGACGTGAGGGCTGGAACGGGGTGCACTCAGCCTCGTGAGGACAATTGAGTAGCTGTCTGATGGTGAGGCAGCACCCCGATCACGAGAAATAAGATTAACGGCCGAGGGGACCCGATGCGCTGATCACGCGTCACCCCAATATCTGCAGGCCAAATGGCTGGGCAGTGGTCGCTTGGTAGGCCTAGGCCCTTCACGGGCTGTAGTGCTAGGGGTTATTATTATCTGTGAAAAAGTAAGTTCTTGAACCCTTTTGCTCTCAGGCTATATTCACTAGTCATGCCCAAGACACTCAGGCCATTTTTCATGATTATACATGTTAAAATGTAAAAAAATCACTGCATAAAAAGATCTACAGATACAAAATGGAAACAAAATCACACTAGCATATTATTCAATGTAGTTTTAGGAAGAATATATCCCAAAATTGTTAATGACATATTTTACCACAAAAAAAAAGAAAGAAATATGGAAACTTGGAAAATAAATTACAAAAAAAAATGTTTTCAAATACTAAAATAGTAATCTGTTCTTTAGTGATCTTCTTGACCGGTCATACTAAAAACAAGAGCAATTAATTCTGTATAACATGATATAATTTTATTTTTTGTATTCTTATCCAGCCATGAATTATATATTGCACCTAATGTAAAGAACTGTACACGTACCTTCCTGGGTCAGCATTTGTGCTTTGGAAAGCACTCTCCATGTAGACCCTTGGTACACCTAGTGCATACTGTTCTGGCCCTCCTCTTTTCTTTGGTGCTGCATTCAACACAGTTCGATTCTTTCTTCTCAGGAAGCTTTCTCACCCCCACTGGTCCTCTTTGATCATTAATCGCACTTAATTTTGTGGAAATCCATTCCTCCCCTAGGCTCTCAATTATTGATACTGTATACCTCAGTCTAGATTTTATTTTCCCTGCTCCCTTATTTTTTCCCTTATAAAGAATGTAACTGTTAAGTACCATTCTAGCAATGATATTGAAAGCCACCTTCTTCCAGTAACGTACAGTTCGCCTCTCATCAAGGTAGCTATACAACTTCATGTCAGATGTGTCAAACCCACCCATACATTTATTATAAGATGTTATTATTGCTGGTTTAGTTTTGCTGTTGGCACTGTTGTGGGTTGCTGGGATTTCCTGTTCTTGGGCTATTGCATGGCTAGATAGAAGCATGACTGGGTTTTCTTGGACTTTTTCTCTCGGAATGCACATGCTAACATTGGACCTGACCTAAAATATTGTTTCTGTCCAACAGCAAATTTATTTTTAAAATTCTGAGGCAAATATTTCCTATTCCTCCTAACAGTTCCTGTTATGTATGTACCCAGCTTGTAGAGATGGCGTACAAGTGGTACAGACATAAAGTAATTGTCAACAAAGACATGATAACCCTTGTTGAGGTAGCCACCCATGACTAAAAGTTTCTTCACAACGATGTATCCCAAACCATGTTTTATGATATTGTCTCTGTCTTCTTGAGATCTGGCACCTCTGTAGGTAAAAAAAAAACAGGCAGTAATTGGAAACTGAATCACACAGCATCCAAAATTTGATACCCCAGCGATGGTGGTGTTTGTTCGGCAGGTATTGGAGAAGGCTAGTTTTATTTTTAGTCCCCACAAGACACTCATCAATGCTAATCTGCTGATGTGTATAGTGGTGCTTAAATACCCTGTTGGCATGATCCACTAGAGGTTGATCTTTTGCACAGGGATCATATCCTGTTTCTCCAGGCCCTGGCATTCCCTCATTGTTGACAAGATGAAAGAATCGCAGCAAGTGAGAGAACCTATGTTTAGAAAACATTTTAGGGAACCATGGGCTGAACTGAGAAGGCATAGTGGACCAGTAAGAGGCAATGGTTGGTTTTCTATTGATACCCATATTAAGAAGGCATGCAATAAATCCTTTCATTTCAGACATTGTGATCCTGACCCAATTCTTTAGAGGGGTGGGAACATTATCTCCCTTACTGGTGATGAACTGCTGGACATACCGATTAGATTCTGTCACCATAAGAGAAAGAAGAAAATCTGTCAAAAACAAAAGGAAATAAGCTGTTGGAATAGAATCAGGAGGTGGCATGTGTTTAGGCCCAGATAATTCATGATATTGAAATGGGAGAGGGAGAGGATTTTCAGGCGACAGAACCTCTATGTACAGTAGTCTCCAACATTCATAATATCATCATCATCATCATCATCATCATCACTGTCAGATAATCTGTGAGCAGCTATTGGGGTTATTTCTGGGGCACTATCATCACTTTCTATAAAATCAGTATCATTCTCGGCAATAAAGTCAATGTCATCGTCTATAGCCTCTAAATAATCCAATACTTCACAATCATTTAGCCTAGAACTCGGCCCAGCCATTGAAAAAAATAGGCCTACACTCGTCACGAAAAGATAATAACACGAAATATTAAACGTTACACTTCACTTGATAACACAGATAAACGTTAAATATAAACAAAATATAACAAATAATAAGCTAGTATTAAAATGGTAACAAAATAACAAGACCAAACACGTAATTTAAAGCGCAAAAGATGACTTTACTCGCACACAGAACAGGTCAACACGCCAGGCGGTAAACATTCATACGCGGCTTTATAATTTAATTTGTTTCATACCAATGTGGCAATGTAGTGTCTCTATCTGTCGAGAAAAGTGTAAACCAAACTCAAATGCTACTATACCAATCTTCTCCTGCCATCTGGGAGTCCAATTAGTCACTATTACAGCCATTCGAACACAGAGCCGATGGATCGGCACCTGAGTGTTTTGAGCCAAGCCACTCGAGCCGATAGATCGGCTCGCTGAGCGTATAAGAGTTAATCATGATTTGCAGGTGAATTTACCATTAATTAATGTACTCTGTTACGGTTTCTACCTGCGAACAATCTGCGGTCCGAGTTCGGTTGGCTGGAGGAAGGCGTGCGCGCGCCTGGTAGCTGGCCGCTGGCCCCACTCCAGCAAAAGAATCACCCTGTATTTTTACCTTGCCATAGTTAAGCCTCTGTTTAAATCCGTAATTTTATTTAATTTAGCTCACTAGGGCATTATCGTATCATAACAATTTTAAATCAACCTGCCAACTATCAGCTGTTGTGTGAATTTACTAACCTCACCATAATATAATAATCCTGAATTAATCATAGTGAAAAACTATTCCATTCCTGAATTATTAATGTCTAAACCTACTAAAATATTATATCACCAATCTTGATAGATACTGTAAAATGTAATTGTAGTTATTTATGGAAAATTGATAATTGTTGTTAAGACCTTCAGTAGGTGCCTTTGACTTACTTGATTTACTGACTTAAGTCCATTAACTCTTTATGGGGGAAGTAGAGGGCTGCAACAGAGGAGCACCATCTCGTTCTGTTCCTAGCCAGGGCTTTGATCTCTCCCCAGCTCTTCCCCTTTTGTTACCTTCTTCTTCTGTCCATCGCCATGTCATCCTGGGCCTGCCTCTACGTTTTCCTTGCGAGTTCCAATTGACTGCCACCTTTGCAATGTGGCCATCTGGCCTCCTCAGCGTGTCCCATCCTTCTCCATTTCCGCGTCCTTCTTTTTAATTCAATAGGCACTTGATTGGTTCTTTCCCAAAGCATAGTGTTGGCGAAGACGTTTGGCTGCCATATCCCCAGGATGGTCCTCAAGCATCGGTTAATGAATGTCTGTAGCAAGTGGGTCAGATGTTTAGTCGCTTTCCAAGTTTCACATCCATAGAGCAAGGCAGACTTTACCTTACTCACAAAAATCTGCAGTTTGGTCTTCATTCTCAATTCTTTGGGCCTCCATATTGGGTGTAGAGTTGCGAAGGCTCCCTTGACTTTGTTGATGCAGCTCATGATATCCTCTGTGGTGCCTCCATGGGTGGTAATGATGCTATCAAGGTAACAGAACTTGTCCACTTTCTTGATGACCTGTTCCCAGAGTCTCGGCTCCATATGTGTTCAGATTCTTGAAAAGCCATCCCCTTCGTCTTTTGGATGTTGATCTTCAATCCAACCTTGGCAGCCTCGTCTTCCTGATCTTTCAGCTTCATCTCCATGTCCTTGAAACTGTAAGCTAGAAGACAAAGGTCATCAGCATAAGCCAGGTCCTTCAGGCATTTCTTGAGACTCCTCTGGAACCCTCTTCGTCGGTTCATTGCTTGTGTCGTGACCAGATCCAATACTATTGGGAACAGGATTGGTGAGCCAAGGCAGCCTTGTTTCACCCCAGTCGTTATCTCTATAGGGTCTGAAAGCACCCCTTGGTCTTCTGCACAATATGTGCAGGCATTGTATATGCTCTTGATGGGGTTAATCTTCTCAGGAATGACGGAATTTTCTAATGCTCTCCACATTCTGCTTCGGGTTATGCTGTCGAACACTTTTTCAAAATAAACGAACGGCATGTAGAGCACTGACTGATATTCATTTGTTCAGCAATCAATCTCAGGGTGTTTATCTGATCTGTGCAAGACCGTCCCTCCCGGAATCCTGCCTGTTCACATCGCACTTTGGCATCCACCCATACTTTAATCCAGTTTAGAATTATTCTTGATAGAATCTTGCTGGGAATCGTCAGCAGTGTGATGCCCCGCTAGTTGTCGCAAACTGTCATATCGCCTTTCTTTGGGAGCTTGATAAGCATTCCTTTGTTCCATTCGCTTGGCATCTTCTCCTTTTCCCAGATGGTTGTCAGGTGTGGTTGAGGAATTTTCACTGATTTGTAAGCGTCTCCTTTCAGTAGCTCTGGAACAATATTGTTAAATCCCTGTACTTTCCAATTCTTCAACTGTTTGATTGTTTGGACAATTTCCTCCTCCGTGGGCAGCTCTGTGTTGATTCCCCGATCTTGTGGAAGTTCCTCTTCTCTTGTGCCTTGCTATTCTATACCAACACTATTTGTCTTACAGTTTAATACATTCTCAAAATGTTCCTTCCACCTCTGCACTCGATCTTCCAGTGCTGTGAGAATATTCCCTTTCTCTGTTCTTGACTGGCTTATAGCCGATGGAGCTTTTCTTGAATAGCCTCCATATTGTATAAGGTCTTGCTGTCCCCGCAGCTGGCTGCTGCCTCTGCTTCTGTTGCCAGGTTGTTGACAAATGCCCTTTCGTCCTTTCGGAAGCTCTACTGTATTTTGAGAATGGAACTCCTCTTGCGCACTTGTCCGGGCCAAGTTTAGCCTCGTTTTCACCTTCCGTCGTTTCTGTATTGTATCCCAGGTATCTTGCGAGATCAGTCTCTCTTCTCAGCACTTCTAAGCGATTTTTCACTTGGATCGAGAACTCCTGCAAGCTTGCTGCGTCCTTCAGCTTACTAACATTAAATCTGGTCCACATAATTGCCTAACTGCCGCAATTTTTAGACGAATTATCGCCATCATGAGGTGGAGGTCGCTGCTGACATCTGCTCCTCTCTTGTTCCTAATGTCTAAGAGTGATCTTCTCCAAATCCTACTAAGTGGTCAATTTGGATTTCCGCCCTGTTATTATTTGACACCCATGATACTTTGTTACACTGCTGGTGGGGGAAGATAGTACCCCCAGGTCTAGCAGTCTATCGTTACATGTCCCCAACTTAAGTTGTTCCAGTATCTGCTCCACTCCATGGTTCTCATTTCCTACTCGGTGTTGAGATAGCCCGTCAGCATCAGAATATCTCTCTTCTGGCATTTTTGAAGTGTGTCTTGCAATTTTCTGTAGAATTGCTCCTAATCCTCTTCATCAAACACTTCAGTTGGTGCAAAACACTGCACAATGCTCACTGTTCTCACCTTGGACACAAATTGGGCTGCCATAATCTGCTGTGAGATAGGGTTCCATTCCGTCAGACACTTCTACGCATTTTAGTGCCATTCCCTCACTGTGGTTTTCATCTTCTCTCGCATAATATAGAAGGGTGTATCTGTCCCTCGTTCTTATCTCTCCAAAGCCCGCCAGTCTTGTTTCACTTAGTCCCAAGATGGTTAGTCGATACCGCTCCATCTCTCTCGTCACCTCTGTTAGTCTTCCTGTTTTCTATGTTATCTTAACGTTCCAAAACCAATGCGTGTTTCCTCTTTCATTGCAAAAGTCGTTACCATAGAATCCGTCTGGCTATTTTCCTTTGTCTTAGTTTTTGTGATATAATATATTCAGGTCCATGAGTTATCAGCACATTTACTCTAGCTAGATGGGAGGGCTGCCCCTTTTCCATGTTCAAGCCCACAAGAGTTTTCTGTTGGGGTTCTCTCCCCTAGCCTTTGGAGTCCCCTTCCTAACTGCAAGGCTGCAGTTTATGATCCCACAGATACTTCCATCTGTGGGTTGCCTCTACCATCATCCCCGCCTACCAAAAGTCTCCTTCTCCGCTGGAGCTGCCATTAAGGACTTCACCAGAACCCCATTAGCCGTCACTTTTCTTGGTACCTGTAGGGCTTTCACAGTTACGGTAATGGTCCTGGGGCACACAAGGTTCCCACTGTACTTCACCCCTACAGGCCTTCCCCCTACTTCATGCCGTTGCCCGTCTCCCCCAGATGAGGATGAGGGATTGAACTTCTGCAAGACAGGTGTCTTTGATATTGAAAATTAATTAAGTTACCTCAGTGCCGCTTGGTTATGTTAGTGTTATATTGGGGAATGTGTGGTTTGAGTGTTGGTTGATGATGAACATTGTTTTATTGCTAGATTGTGTGGTCCAGAGATGCTGGAGAGAAGAATGCTGGAATTTGCTCATTTGAAATTATACTCGTTCATTGTTGGCTGTCAATGCAGACAGTATCATTAGCCCCAGATATACATGGTGGGTGATATGGCCTGCCCCTGCACTTTGAGCCAGGTATGCATGAACTCCCAGTCCATGCCCCTACTTGACAGAAATGCGAATGGAACATAAAATTTTCCCTTTTCATCATTGTACTACAAGAGTTATTTCTAGTCTACAATAGATTGGAGCCCTAATGGTCTTCGACGTAAATACAAATCTTAATGAAATTGTGTGCAGCCATTCACTTGTGATGCACGTTCATAAATAGAGACACATGCAGGACTCTAACCATTTCAGCCTTCTACATTCATCTGCCATGAAACATATTATAGAAAACATAGAAATTTCTTGATTTGAAACAATCTGCAGGCAAAACTTTAATAGAGGTAACAAAGGTAATCCAATTAAGGCATTGATATTCCGAGTTTCAGATTAAATGGTTTAAAGGTCTACTGAAACTTTAGGTTACAGTTTTTTAAATTAATTAAAAATAACAGAGAATTTGATACCATTTTCTTTAAATGATATTGGACAAATTTTCTATTACAATTGATAAGTCAGACTTGGACATACCAACAGCATTCAAATACACTAGTGTCCAAAAGTCAAGCATAAGTTACGAATAAGCAGGGCAACAGGAAATAGACCGTAAATCGCACGACATATGCACCTACCAACCTTGAGTGTTCGCTCTGTATAGGAAAGGAATATTCCCTGCTTTGACTAGCGGCGTAACCGCAAGGTAAACACAGCCAGTGCCTGCGCCCCATATTCCCTCAGTCGTGTTTGCCCTGTTATAGTGTGCGGAATGTAGCCTCGTGGTGAACGTGACAACATAATGGCACAACGGCGCCATTTGGACCCCGTTTTGCTGGGTAGAATACTCGGCCGCCTGGAAGCAGGCCAGACACAGACCAAAGTAGCCGTATCCTTAAATGGGCCACAAAGTGTCATTTCCAGGATTTGGAGACGATTTTGAGACACAGGAGATGTTGGTCGTAGTCCAGTACCAGGTTGACCAATAGTAACCTCCCCACAGCAGGACCGATATCTGGCCTTAACCGCCCGACATAATCGGAGTGCACCTGCAAGACAATTGTCCATGGAGCTTGCAGCGGTCTCAGGGGTTGCTGTTTCCCGGCACACTGTGTATCGGAGACTCAGAACAGCAGGGCTGTTTGCCAGACGTCCAGTGGTGTGTGTCCCGCTCACTCTAGCACAGACACGTGCCCGTTTTTTGTGGAGCCGTCAATGTCGAAACTGGACCATGAATGAATGGAGGCATGTGCTCTTCACAGATGAATCCCGCTTCTGTTTGCAGAACGATTCCCGTCACACATTAATCTGGAGAGAACCAGGTAGCCGATACAACCACAGAAACATCGTGGAACGGGACCAGTATGGTGGTGGTGGTGGCGTCAAGGTGTGGGGCGGCATCATGTTGAATGGCCACGCACATCTTCATGGGTTGACCAAGGAACACTGTGAACACTCGGAGATACAGGGATGAGGTACGGAGACCACATGTTTGACTCTTCAGATGTGCAGTTGGTCCAGACTTCCTCTTAATGGACGATAATGACAGCACCGCACTGCTCTGGTGGATGAATTTCTGGCTGGGGAAGACATTCATCGCATGGACTGACCAGCGAGGTCTGCAGATCTGAATCCTATAGAACATGCTTGGGAGGCATTTGGGAGGCGAATTGCATCCCGTCATCGGGGAGGCAAATTTCATCCCGTCATCGGGCAGGCGAATTGCATCCCATCAGCCTCCACCAAGGACCCTCCAAGACCTTCACATTGCCCTTTTGCCCTTTCGGAGGAATGGGATCGACTGCCACAAGAGCTCTTGGACCATCTGATAGAGAGCATGCCACGTTGCTGCGAAACATGTGTGGCCATACACCCTATTAACATCATATTTTGTTGTGGAAAACATTGCTAAGTTTTGTTAGTAGTTGTCAAAGGTGTACCTTAGCTATCAGAACCTTTCTGACACTGTTTTTTTTGGACAAGTTGTGTGACATATGGTGTGTGATTTAGCTTCCGTTTGTTCAGCAATCTGTCGTGACATTCCTATGAGGCAGTTGGCCTCGTTTAGTTATTATGCTTAACTTTTGGACACTAGTGTAGGTATCCTATTACATGAGCTCATACTAGATCAGACATCGTTTTGATTGCAGGTCTGTTAAATTATATACATTAAAAGTAAGTTATTATGAATAATTAAAAGAATGTCTTGATAATGCAATGTGTTAGATCTCTTGGGTTTGAAACATTTATTCAATGTATGAACTAAAGATGGGAATAGAAGGTTAATGTTTTGGAAAGAAAGAATAGTATTATTTTAGTTGCAAAGGAACGTAACTGAAGCTTTGTCTCTGTTCTGAGATTGAGGTATATGTAAGAAAAATTAGGAAAATATGATGCACAAGGGAAATGTTTTAACTTCTTAAACAGCTGATGGCTATTGTTGGTGTTAGTCGTTATCGCTAATGACTTCAGGGGACAAGGCACAGGAACATAGTACAGTTTTGTAGATTGAATTCTAGCCCTAACAGCAATGATGCTTTAACCCTTCACGGGCGGCATTAGTTTATGGCTTTAGGCGGCGCAGGATTTTGTAAAACAAGAATTCCATACAAATTGTTCAAAAGTAACTAAAATCATGCAAATATGCTTTAAAATATCCACATACCTTGTCCCAGATTGGATACCCATCGTTGAAGAGGTTTGAAGACTATACAACATTTGGAGTGTCTGTTTGTCAATTGAAGAACAGCAGACACTGCACTTTACAGTCTCATATTTTGCTGCTCCCTGTATGTCTATTCATTACTATTCCATTTCTACGGGTTCTGGTTTGGAATTCGATGATTATTTATGCGGTGAATGGTTTGTACAGCCGGATACCCTTCCTGACACAGGCCTCAAAAATTAGGTAATGCAAGATGAAATGGTTGAAAATAAGTGAAACTGAACAAGGAGTTAGAAGGAAGCAATCGTGGCCTAATAGATGGGATCGTCCTGGCATTTGCCGGGGTTGAAAATTGTAAACCACGGAAACTTAATTCAAGGATGGCCGACGGTGGGATTCGAACCCCCTTGTCTATTCAGTCCGGAGCAGCAGGGTACATGGTCTTATGCCTTAGCACGGTCGGTATTTCACTGCTCACTGTTAGGAAATGTATGTACAACGAAATACTTTGAATGAGTTTTAGTGTTAATGTAAAAAATAAAAGACGAATTGAATGACATGTAATACCTACGCGATTTATAAAATAATAGTACATTATGCAACAAGCCTATAATGGTAATAATTAAGAAACAAGTATGTTTATAAAACTCGCATATGCTCGTTTTATAATTTCCATACGAGTGTCTTAATTCCCATTATAGGCGAGTTGCATACGACTGTTTATGTTCGACGATAATTATTATAAATATTTTATGTTCGAACATAAATATTCATGAATGTCTGTTGAGATTTCGCCAGTTTTATGTACTGAACAGAGCGCATGGGACGCAGAGAATACCTGGTATTTGACCATGGCCTCCTTGATTACCCCACTATGACACTAGGCAACACAGTGAAATTTAAATTAGAAGGCCTTGGAACTCTGCGCAGATGTGATGCTATCCTTACCTAATTGGTCAAACAACTGTTTCTTGAGCTCTGATTGGTGGGAGAAACTTGTACTATAATGAGCCTCATTATAGTACAGTTTTCTGACATATAATATTTACATTTCGACATCGTCGAACAAAGCTATATTATATACAACATTTAGAAATATCACTCTAAATTGCAGTCATTATGAAACAGATTCCTCAAAACTCTTGTTGCGTTTGGTACACTTCGAAACCCTTTTTGTTTGTCTGCGTGTAATTTAGTTTTATAATGAATATCTTCAATTACTTCATCATCAAAAAATAAAATAAATCTACAGGGTGTGTGTCTACATCAAAACTTATTGATAATATTGACCCTTGATCAATGTTCTGTATGGGGATGGTATTTGTGGGTCCACGATTATTGTGCACGTCTGTTCAGTTATCTGCTTGCTCACCAGCTGTGGCACTTATGTCATTGTTGCTCTCAGATGAGCTGTAGGATGAATTTTCCATTTCAGAGTCACTAAAACTAAAATCTGACATATCTTCATCTGAATAATCAAGTATTCACACTATGTCAACATCACTAACTCGTTTTTCTGATGCCATTATATCTAAAAACCGCCAAAATACGGCAAATACCACAACACGAAAATACCGCGCCATGCAACATACATAATTATCAGCTGTCACTACCAGGAATATGATGTTACTGATATGCTGAGGGGAATCCCCACAAGAGTAAAGTTGAAATAAACAGCTCTCGCCATCTATAAGGACTTTCATGTACTTCATTGACCTCTGCAGCGTGATATTTGAACAGTAATGGTTCCGCCCGTGGTGGAAAAAAAGTGGAGCATATATATATATATGGTTCTGCCCGCTGAAGGTTAAGAAACATTGTTGGTAACAATGTTATGTGTTTATGCTGCACTGTACTTAACTTTATACAGGGTGTCATTTATGTACTTGAGTACTCTTAAGGGGCATGTAGGGGATGGGTATAGGATCAATTTGAGATAGGGAACTTGGGGTCGGAACGGCCTCCTAACCCCAGAAAACAGTTTTGACTTTTAGTCATGTTTTCGTTTGACTGATTATTATGTTGGTTGTTAAGCTTTAATTTCCTGTTTTCAATTTTTCTGAAATACATTTTTGGATGGAGTAAGTTTGGTTGTTGAGCTTTAATTTGTTTTTCGTTACATTTTGATGACAAGTGAAGAACATTTCTTGACTGAATTACATTGGTTTCCAGAGTTTTAGGTAAGCTTATGAAGTTTTTATTAAATAAAGCTGCATTCCTCTTGCCAATCGATAGTTCTGTTGCCTGTAACTACTACAGAAACACACGTAACTTATTGATACTAATAATCAAAAGGCAAATACTTTACAGAATCAACGAGAGTTTAAAAAATCAACACAGAATAGACACGCACTGTGACTACGCCCCTTCCTACCCCTCTAAAAAATAAAGAAAAATATAAATAAAGAAATGAAGACATGGCACCCCAGGAAAAACGAACCCGGGACCACCGGGGCACCGCGCCTCGCTGCTTAACTCTCGGCTAACGCAGCGTTGAGCGGTGGTAGCCCCTGACCTCAGAGTAACACATGGCGCGTTTGCCTACTTTACAGAGGTGGAGGGCCTGAAACGAACCTGTTTTCTGGGGTTAGGAGGCAGTTCCGACCCCCAGGGTCCCTATCCCAAATTGATCCTATACCCATACCCTACACGCCCCCTGAGGGTAATCAAGTACATAAATGACACCCTGTATAAACGCACTAAGTACCATCTTCCTCACTACCCTGTCTTCTAGTTACTACCCTACACTTCCTTTTGCCAGCCAAGTTTTTTAGAGCATGTGTTTCTCAAAGTGAACTGCAAATGAATGCAAACTTCTTAATTGTTCAACATTATCCTAACAGTATTTGTCTGAATTTAGTAAGCCATACATCATATGTACAGAACAAGTAATAGTCTGATTTTTTAATTAAAATTATGTCTGGATTTGTGGCAGAACTCTTCTGCTAGCAGCAAAGATAAGTAAAATTCTATTTAAGGAATAGATCGATATCTCCGTTACTATGAATCACATCTATAAACTAGCCCCTTGGTACCATGTAAGAATGCAGTGTTTTCATCAGATTATATGTTATTTGGGTGAAACAACTTACTGAATAACCCAGTATTTATATCTTCTATAAGACTTTCACAAACCAGTGGTAATCATTGTGTGTAGCTGCTCATGTGCATTGATCTTTTTGTCTGTAGGGAGGCAGATAATCTGTGGGGTGATCTCTCATCTATTCAAGAAGCAAATAAGACAGCTGCATACTGGTTACTTACTTTGGAGAAACAGGTACTGTCCCATCCCATAAATATCTAATAAGAATTTTTTCTATTTTTAACTTCAGAAGATTAAGAATTGGATTTTAAAAGAAGGTATAGGGTGGTGTGATTCATTTTAACTCTTTCACTGTGGCAGTTGACGGTCTTCAAGTTGCTTCAATATAGTACTCACATTTTAACAGCAGAAACGTGTATTCATCTGTTATCACGTATTGAGTATTGTTCACGTCAAAATCACCAGTATTAGGCCTAGTTTATTATTATCTGCCTCTCCAGAATTCTTCTTGAAAAAAAAAGAAAAAAAAAATTACACACACTTAAGCTATATGTCTTGGTATTCAAGGTCACCTGCAGTAGTCAGACAGCTAAAGGTATGTTTAACAACATTGTTATTGGTAGTGTATATTATTATTCTTGAAAAACTTCATTAGTTTTGAAAATGTTGAAAAAGTAACATGCTGATGCTGTATGTCTCGGTATTTTAATGCCACGGTGAAAGAGTTGAAAGCCATTGTAAATTATTGCCTAAACACCATCTGATAATGGAAAATATCTAGTTCGTCTTGATAATGGTGAACCAATCTAACCAATCATTTTTCCTTAATTAACTTCCTGTATTTCTGATACTGATAACTTTAATCAATGTAAATATTTTGTATCCAGCTGTAAGTTTACAGCAAGGGCAGATCCACAACTAGTAAACTGTGAGGGAAGTTGAGGAAGTGAGTAGAGTTGGGATTACCAAACACATGTACTATGGCACAAACTTAATCGTTTTGCAAATATATATATATGCCAAGTCCGTTTTCACAACGGTATGAGTGTGGAGCTAATCCAGCTCTGTCAATCGTTCTTGGGTCATCCTGGTGGGAAACCAGGTCTTCAGACTCCTTATAGTAGGCTACTTCACTCACTGAAGAAATAATTACGGGTAGTGCTGTTTAGAGTTGCCAAAGAAGATTAACCTCTCAGGCCGGCTCTACGTACGAGTGTACGCACGGTAGTAGTTACTGCTCTGGCGGTTTGCCGTACAGGTATACGTTTCGCACAGCACTGCACGAGAACTGCGTTTGTGCGCTATCTGTTGAGCTCATATGTAAACTGCTTATACTAATGTATTTTAGAAGCCTTGACCTTGCTAACCACGTAATTTTACAACAAATAGTTCATAGGTTTCCCTTCTCTTTTTTTTTTTTTTTTTGTGGGGGGGGGGAACATTGAAATGAAAATAATTGTGCATTGAGGCAAAAGAAACGGACAACCCATTGACATTCGCCGTGTTCTTGACTTCCATCTGTGGTAAGAATTTTAACCTCTTGTAAGTGATTCATGTGGATGCGGAATATTGTCCGGGGAAGTCCCTAATTATTCCGTGAGAAATGACCTACGCGACGCCTTACAGGGTCTGAAATAGAAAGTGCTCTGATAGGCGAGGAAGACAGTACCGTAGTGGAAGTAGTTTTGCTAGTGATTCCGGTATTGCAGAAAGTGACTTAGATTATGCCCTAGAAGAGTTGGTGCCTCTTGAAGAGGAAGACTAAGAATTAGGACATATCAGTGTGCCATCAGCTGATGGTGACATTCAGTGGGGGTGGCGTGAGTTGCATACAGCTAACATGGAGCGGAGAATTCCTTTCACTGTAAACCCGGCCCACAGAAGGATTTCAATAGTGTTTTAGATGCGTTCTTACTATTTTTTGTGTTGATATAGTGTACATAAAACTCTCTGTAATGTACCGATACATAATAAATGGACTATTTATGAGGTGTATACGTTGTTACATTGTACATGACACACAGTTACCGTGAAATGGATACCCTCAATATCTGCATTATGAAATGAACTGGCTTCAAATTCATTCACTGTTTACAGCCAGGGTCATTCAATACACCATTGGTAAGTCATCCTGAAAATATTGTGTTAATAGAAATGCCACCTGGAGTGCAGATGCTAGGATCTTTAAATGCCTCCCTGAGAGGTTAAACCTTTCATAAATATCATTATTATCTTTCTTATTATCCGTGCCAGAACCCCACAGGAGTAGCAAACTGCACACTACCTCCCTTATTGTGAAGCACACCTGGGCTTCTTTACTGTGAGAGCACGGAACCAACTCGCTGATGAGCCTATCGTGGTGTTCCTAGGTGAAACCCCGCACAAGACATAGCATAAACCTAGAAAAATTGCTGAGTTTTGATGCTTTAGAGCAGGGGTCTCCAAACTTTCCAGCCTTAGGGCCATACTGATTACTCCAGTAAGTTCCGAGGGCCAAACCATATTATCATTGTTGCCGGTGGTAAAAAGTGAAATAGTCCACTGATGAAAAAAAAGTCCGAAAAAGTACGCAACGTTGAAAAAAGGCTGCATATCGGACTAAAGTCCGCAACACTGCATATGATTAATTTTCCTGTCATTATCTGTAATTTCTAGATTAGTCGTAGAGTACGAGCCATGAGGAGTAACGTGACACGACATCTGGTGGACACAAGCGGAAATAGGTAGTACCTTCTATCGCTAACAGATGGCGCTAATAGCACGTACAGAGTAATCTCGTTGGTTCGAGAGAGTTCTGGTGTCTTCCACTCACTTCTAGATGGCAGTAATTGGAATATATAAGAAGGCTAGTTGCGCAACCACAAGTCAGTTCCTATGACACTGTTGTGAAATAAAATAGTGCGTACCTCCTTAAAACGTGTTTGTGCGTGTTTAAGTTTAAGACATCTTTGTAACAGTATTTTGATTTGAATTGTTGCTTTTGTGTGTGATTTAGTAGTATGGAAAAGAAGCGAAAAATTGATAGTGAATGCAGAAAATTCAAAGATGAGTGGAACATTCAGTATTTCGTAATTGAGTCCAGTAACAAGGCGCTATGTTTGATTTGCAATGAAAGCATAGCCGTTCTCAAGGAATATAACATTAAACGTCATTATGAAACAAAACATTTTCAAAATTACTCAAAATATACAGGAAGTTTGCGGACAGAAAAATTCGAATCTATGAAGCGCGGATTGAAATCGCAGCAATCTTCATTTACAAAACTCAAAACCGAACAAGAGGCTGCAACTTGTGCCAGCTTTCGTGTGGCTCTTGAAATTGCAAAACGTGGAAAACTATTCACCGATGGAGAAATGATCAAAGAATGCATAATTGCAGCAGCCGAAGAAATGTGCCCTGAAAAGGTAAATTTATTAAAAACTGTCAGTATGTCAGCAAACACTGTGGCTCGAAGGGTAGAAAACATCGCTGAAAATATATCCTCTCAACTGTTCGACAAAAATGGAGATGTTGAGTGGTTTTCTTTGGCCTTGGATGAGTCAACGGATGTGTCAGATACTGCTCAGGTGTTGATTTATATTCGAGGAGTAGATAAAAGCTATGAAGTGCATGAAGAACTTCTTGATATGTATAGTATTCATGGCACAACTACTGGTACAGATATTTTTAAAGGAGTTGAAATGGCCATTAATCAAAAGAACCTTCGATGGAAAAACTTGAAATGTATTACAACTGATGGAGGCAAAAACATGAGTGGGAAAGATAAAGGAGTGGTCGCTCTTGTGTCAAAGGCTGTAGAAAATGACGGTGGTTCATAACCATTAGTCTTACATTGTATCATTCATCAACAGTCTTTGTGCGGAAAATGTTTGGATATGTCTGAAGTTCTGAAACCAGTCATATCAACTGTTAATTTTATGAGATCTTTTGGGCTGAATCGCCGACAATTCCGACAATTTATTGAAGAGATTGGAGAAAATGACTTACCTTATCATACTGCCGTACTGTACCCGATACCTAGTTTAGGCTATCGGCTACGCCAGCAGACATTAAGCCGTAGTTGAGGTTTTGGGAAGAGTTAGGAAAAGATAGCGCACCGATCGAGTCAAGAAGAATGTCAAGATGACGTAGGAGGTCTAGGATCAAGGAGGCACTGACATCTGTAAGAAGATGGAATTATGGATAGAGATGTGAAGCTTTATTAAGATATGTATGGAATATAGAATTAAACATCTTAGAAGAGAAGATATAACATGCATTATATGTGGAAATAATTGTAAGGAAGTTAGATAACCCTTAAGTTATTTTATAACGGAACAGCCGAGATGATGTGGGTTCGAGACTATAATCGTGACGCAAGAGCACAGTGGTGGGGGACTACACCACGTGTCTGCGCCAGGCAGATAAGTGAGAAGACAATGCCAGCACATTCAGTGGAGTTCTGTCAGTCGAGCAAGTAGGGTCGAGCTCTGTAGCGCAAGCGAGACGCACGGTGAAGGTCGCGTAGCATACCGAAACTGTCACGGCAGAGTGTAGGCGACAGTTTCAGCATCGCCGAGCAGCGAACGCCAAGCAGGTCATTGATCCAGGCGGACTTGCCGAGGAAGCAATCACAGACGGCCGGGATATGTTAGAACAGCACTGCAAGTAGTTGGAGACTTTATTACAAGCTACATTTCAACGCAGTTTGAACATAGTTTTTATGAATAACTTTATGGCTAAGCTTTTCCATAACGCATTCAAAGTTACTTTAACAACTTCAAGCAAACGGAATGTTGTTAGCATAGGCACTGATGAACATTAGATCGTGCATTAATGAAATTTACTTCTTATGCAGTTTCATGAATTACCAAATACAGACAACTACAGGGTGTTTCGTAAACTTGAACACTCTCATGTAAAATTTTATTTTTACGAAAGTGAGACTTAGCAGTTATTGGAGATTGGTCTTTCAATACTCAAACTGAACGTTTAATGGAACAGTGGCGTAACTTAGAAGAGGAGTAGGGGGTCCGCTGTTTCCATGAACTTTTTCGAGAGGAGTTGGACAATATCCGCTATGGGTAATCCGAAGTTCAACATGTCAGAGTAGACGCAGATAGAGACAAGATGGCACCGCAGAGCGATGGATTCGATTCCTGACGAGAGGAGTCCACCAGCTGATTTACTTGGGATTTCGAAGGCAATCGTCATTTCATGGATGGAATGATATTCACGCCGATCTTTCGAGAAATTCATTATGTAGGGAAAATCGACGATCTTGGAAATTTAATAACAGCTGATTATGAAAGGTACTGTAAGAGTCATAACTACCTGATACGATTATTTTCATGAATACTGGGCACACTTGTATATTTTTCTAATAGGAGTGATACGATTATTAAGACATGGTTTGGCTTTATATACTTCGAATTTGCTAGAATATGGAGTGACCATATGATATGGCAGGCATCATTATACGATATTCTCACCATTGGTTGGCTTTATTAAACAGATGTTTGGTCTTTTAGACATTTTTCCAGCAAGGATATTTTTCATAAATAGTTTTTTGTGTAACGAGTATTTCGAACTCGTGATCTGCAATTGATTATCTAAAATTACTTCGTCAGTTCATTGCATACTAGCGAGTGTGTATTATTCATCAGTAGGGATTTTTTCCATTGGATTGTTTGGAGATATTAAGAAGTTATTCACTTTAGTGAATGAACATCGCTTTTATATGACAACTAGAAACTTGTTGATTCCTATCTGGTACATTCACTCATATAGTCTACGAGATGGGGTCTTTCGTATTTATACGATTGTATGGTGGTACTCATCTTACCCATCGTTCAGGGCAATATCATCCAAGTCGACGGGGCGAGGTCTTTCGTATTTATACGACTGTACGGTGGTTACACATCTTACTTGCCATTGAGGGACTCATTTTTATCATCCGAGTGTACACGAGATTGTAAGTGAATCAAACAAGGAACTACTAGTCACATATCAGTCGAGATTTTGTTAAATAAAGTAACGATAAATGTCAGCAGGATTGCATTTAGTAATTCTTGTTTGCCAATCCAATATTTTGTTGCTATACTCTTTTGAGAGTAATTTCAGTTTAACAGCTGTTACAGCTGATGCTTTGATGAGTTTTATAATTGTGTTTGATACCTTTGAGAAGGATTTAAAGTAATTGAATCTTGTAAGATTAATCATTAATGGTCAGAATTATTTTAAGGCAGATCAGTATTGCAGATTTAGATATGAGAGATTATAGCACATTGGTGTTTTTCTGTGATGTGAGTTAAGAATAGTAAGAGAATTTATGCTATTTGAAAGCAGATCTTAAATTACTGAGGTAAATTATTTTTCCAATTGTTTAAGAAGTTGTCTAGATGTGATCAGAGTAATTACAGTTATTGGAGATTGTGTGCGTTGATAATTTGAAGCCAGTTATATATTTTTTGTAGATCATGCAACATGGTTAAGTGGAGTTTGTGATAGGCATTTTGTGGAAGTTGCCAAGTGATAGTAGCAATATTGCTAATGTATTTTGAAGCAGACGTGAGGTCGTCGTACCCAGTCTAGCGTAATTGTTGAGATTCATGCTGTATGTGCTGAATATTTATGGAGTTTTTGTGGAATAATTGTTGTATTCAAATGTGATATTTGAAGTATTGAGGAAATGTAATGTCGTTGTGGATAGTTAGATCCAACGTGATGTCGTGGAGGCAATAATATTTTTTGGCATGATAATTAAATACGAGATATAACTTGGAAGTGATAAAACTGTAAGACAACGTTCTATAAACCATATTAAACAATTTGTTAGGAAATTAAACAAATAAATGAAGTTGATAATACAAGATTTTCTGAAAATAATAATTAACGAAATAATAATCTGAGATTTAAGCATATTAACGATCTGACCTAATGAAATAAAAATCAGAATGACTAGATGAAATAATGAAAACTAAATAACCAGAAGATTGAAATTTAAATAATTTGATAAATTAAATTTTGGAATAAATCGATGAATTAAATAAATGGATGAATTAAAGATTGGAGAAATAAACTGATTTAAATAAATTAATAGACGATTGTGATGATGATGAATAACTGAATTAGAAGGTGATAATTAACTAAAGAAGCTGATGATTAATGGATTTATATGGAATTAAATAAATTTAATTGAGAAATAATTTGAGGAATTGCAACTTGAGTTGAGAATTTAAATGATGTAATGGTGATGAATTAATGATTCTGACAGGAATATGTAGAATTTTGAAGTGAAAATTAATGTGAGAAATATTTAATGATGACGATAACGATGACCAATGAGCCATGAATTTTCTGTAATTCACAGATAAGTGATTATGAATGACAATGTAAATAGTGTAAATTAATTATTCGATGTTTAGGAGCATTTGACTAACATGTTCAACATTCAAATTATGCCATGCAAGCCATAAAATACTTGATATTTAATATATGTGATTATAATATGTGTATGTTTAGACAGATTAATAATTTTTTAAATCCACATTGATGATGTTAAATTAAAGAGAAATTAGGTCTCAGGTTTCACAAATGTCAGTGACGAAAGACATAGTGCTACAGTGATCCTGAGAACCCAAGAGAACTTTAGAGATTTTTCTTGTTATGTGGATGGAAATAATTTTGGATTAGAAAAGAGATGGTTCGATTTTGGACAATGACAATTTAACGTTGGCATTCGACCATACTCTTAGGTAGGAGTTATATTTAAAATGTCTGTCTGACTATCAAAGTAAAATAAATTTGTTTTTATCTTAGTTGTGATCTGATGATGGTGTGATGTTCCTTTTTCTTTCCTTGTCTTGAGTAAGGCTTATCCGGAAAGGAAGTGGTTTGCTAGGAATTCAGTTGATGGCGCCCATTTATATTTGCATTATTTCTATTAAACTTAAGCCCGTAACGACCCTAGAGATACTTTGTCTCGTGATACCCACTGCTTTTTCGATAACTCAGCTGAATTTCCGACACATTCCTTATTTGACTAGAGGTTCATTTAACTCCGCTCTGTCCCGGAACTCCAGGAATGCGATGTTATAGCAGATGGGTCATCGCATCCCCAGGACGAACGGGTACAGTACGTTGGCTTAGTTGTGGGAATGTCCTTCAGCGCTTTTTTGAATGAAAAGCATCGCCCTCTTACTGAATTACAAAACAATGCATGGCTGTGGAAGTTAGCATTCTATGTTGATTTGACAAAACATGTGAACGAACTGAATTTGAGATTGCAAGGAGAAAACCAGCATCTTCCTGATTTATACACTAATATCAAATCATTCCGGAAGAAATTGATACTGTTTCAATCACAACTACGAAGTAAATGTTTTTCACATTTTAAAACATGTGAAATATTCAGCCACACCACTGAGACTGAGTTTCCTATCGATTTTGCAATCGAAACTTTGAATGCTTAGAAAATAAATTTTGATACTCGTTTCTCGGACTTCGATGCCTTTGCGAATCAAATTAAGATTTTTCAGGATCCTTTTGATACTGACATTGAAACCCTAGCCCCGGAACTTCAAATGGAAATGATTGAACTACAGTGCAGTGATATAATTAAGAACAAATATCAAAACTCATCTTTGTTGGAATTTTATAAGAGTCTTCCACTGACACAATTTGATAATTTGCATAAATTTGCTCGTGGGCTGTTTTCTGTTTTTGGTACTACTTATTTGTGTGAGAAGACCTTCTCCAAAATGAAGTACACAAAAAATGTTTACAGATCTAAATTAACTGATGAGCATCTTAAATCTCTTTTAATAATTGGTACAAGTAAAATTAGTCCACAACTACAAACTATTGTCAGTGGAAAATCTCAATTACATAATTCTCATTAGTATTTCATATGTCTGCATGTTATACATGTCTTTACTCATTACAATTCTGTGTTACTTTATCCAACTTATCACAAAAACAATAACAATAAGCCAACAACAATGTTATGAGTAGTTAGCCCATGACCATATCAATGTAGATGTCATATTAATAATTATTCAACATAAAATTAGAATACTTCAGTAAACTTAATTTAATTTGCTATAAAAAAATGTTCTCTAAAAGGAGTTTTCAAGTGTGCTAGCTCTCCGCGGGCCGAACAAAATCTGTCCGCGGGCCGGATGTGGCCCCCGGGCCGTAGTTTGGAGACCCCTGCTTTAGAGAGTTGAGTAGTCAGATTTGGCCATTTAACATAATTCCTTGTTAGTGGTACCGTAGAATGGGGTAATACCGGTATAGTGGGGCAATAGCAATCATTTGGCCTGTAGTTTGAAAGTTGAGCTCTCCAGCCAAACTGCGACAATAATAGCGCCGTCACGTATTGTAGTAACAAAGGTAACATTATTGCGTACTTGGCTGAGCGCTGAGAATTCGCTCAGTTTTTACCTGCAATCGGCTAGTGAATGTTGGGAGGAACACGTTACTAAGTGTAACACAAGTTAACAGTGAAAACTTCAGTTGAGGAGCTTCACATACAGGCTGTACAAATACAGTAAGTTAATATCATTAACTATTCCTCAGTTAGTTGGGTATCATATGAACATTTCCGTAAGTTTCTAAGCAATGCCACTTTGAAGTTATAGGGCTTTATATGAAAAGTTGTCTTGTTATAGGGTAATACCGATCATGGTGAGAACATACGTCAAGAAATTTGGGCCTGATGGAAGGTGCAAATACAACTCAATTTTCCTAGAAAATGCAGTAAAGGCCGTGCGACAGGGGAAAATGAGCATCAGGAGAGTTTGCTGTGCCGTACACAACCCTTAACGACAAGTTAAGGAATAAGTATAAACACAGCTTTAAACAGGGAAGAGGAGAAAACGCTTGTTGAAGGCTTATTGACGTGTGCCAAGTGGAGTTTTCCACTGAGAAACACGGATGTACGTAACATCGTGCAGGGTTACCTTAACCACGCAGGGAAAGTGGAAAAGAGATTCAAAGACAATCGGCCAGGACTAGAGTGGGTTCATGCATTTCTGAGAAGAAACTCTGAACTGACTGTGAGAATTGGAGAGAACACGAAAAGAGTTGGAGCAGCAGTTTCGAGGGAGATCGTAACGGAATATTATGCTAATCTTAGGGAAACGTTGGATGGAGTTCCTGACTCTAATATAATTAACTATGACAAAACAAATTTTTGTGACGACCCGGGACAGGTGAAGGTGCTGGTCAAAAGAGGCGTGAAATTACGGTAGTTTCTGTATTTTTTAAAACGCAAAATTTTGATCGTTATAACCCCTGTAATAGTGTAACACCGATAATCAAGCGAAATAAACCTATGATCAGAATTACCCCTCTCCATGGGGTAATTCCGATCAGCGATTTCTTTCCATTACTCGCGATATACTCCATTGCTTGGATTTTCTATTCTTGTCAAATGGACGAGAAAGAGTCACACATTTTAAATATAACATTGCGTAAATATGGTTTAATTCGTATGGGAAATATTAATTTAAAAACACCGAAAAATGATCGGTATTACCCCGTTTTACGGTAAGTTAACGAGCATTTCTGTTTGATGAAATGCTCGTGCAAAGTTAAATAACCTTTAATGATGAATTAAGAGATAATAATGTTGGTAAAAAATGCCCTTAGTTTTATCCATCCATTTTTATTTTTATTTATTCCCGTTGTGAATTTCCCAGACCTGACCAATGGTATTAACCCCTCAATGACGGAGGTCATTTCAGTGATGAATTACCCAGTGGGCGGAGATGAATTGGGGGTGGGTGCTACAAAAATGCGACAGCCTCTTCAAAAATTCACTGTTCTGTCGTATAGCTCAGATTATTTACAAACTTTTAAAATCCTGACTCAGAAGATTATACAGTAGTGTATAGACATTTATTTTATGTTATTTTCTTTGTTATAATAATTGAGAAAAGACCTGCTATATTTTAGACAGAATGATACTGGCATTCTTTTTTTTGGGGGGGGGGAGGGTTGTTTCAGGATGCAATAACATCTAGTGTTATCATTGCCTTGGAAACTATGTACGGAAAATTTGGAGGTAAATGTTTAATGAATCTTTTAGTTCACACCGTAAATTGATATTACAACTAGTTTATAAGAAAGAGGCAATTTATTTCGAAGAATGTCACCTTTCGCCATCTCGCCGCATGCATAGTGAGCACTCACATTCCATCTGCCACGGGTCAGGTCTCCCTTTGCCAGACTTTCACACTGAATAAAGTTGAAATACCTGTCGATTGAAAGGTTACAGGTCATATTATCAATATATTCATCTTATATTGCAAGTTATTAGTCACTTCTTCAAACTCGATAAAAATGAAACAAATGGGCTACTCATTGGATCATGTCAGCTATCATTGGTAAGATAATGGTTCGTATTATCACTCCACATACAGAAGCTTTAACTAGTGTGTCATAGATCCGCTATGAAGCAGAAGGAAGATACGACAGAGCACTCAAGTGACTATTTCAGTCACTATAAAAAGAAAACGGAACATTGATAAGGGATCATTCATACATAGAAAGAAGCCAACGTACTTCAGCTTCAAAGATGTGCCATTCCAACATTAATAGCACTAGAAGTTTTCAAGCTAGAACAATATAAAGTCTGGCCTACACAGGTCAATACCGCGTATGGATGTCGGCAGCATGTGGTGCAGAAGGGGTCTATACGTGGTATGGAGATCGTCATCGAGTGGTGAATCCCCATCGAGAGTTATTTTTGAGCCCCAACCGACAGTATTTTCCCACTCCATGTGAGCTTTCCTTTAATTCATTTGTAATTTTTTTTTTTTAATTATTATTATTATTATTTTGAAAAAGTTAATACATCACATTTTCCTGTGATCGAAAAATATTTTATGATACTCACTAAATATTATCTCTACTTAGTATAAAACAAAGTCCCCGATTCTTGGATGTTACGGGTAAACTCGAGAACCACTGGATGGATTTTGATGGGGTTTTCACCATTCTGTAAAGGATATCTCGAGGATGATTTCTGTAGAAAATAATTTATTTATGGTCAAAGGAAGCCAAGCAGTTACGATTTCAGTGGAAAAGTAAAAAAAAAAAAACTGGTGTCCGAGCGCTTTGTAAGCTTACGCCGGGCAAACCGTTAAAAATATCAAAATACTATGAGTGTAAGAATTGTTCAGCATGAAAAGTTCTACAAAAAAGTCCGCGAGAGCATATGTCTATCTTCCATACATCGCCCACTATAAGTGTTTTTACGTTTTAATTTCTTCCAACCATGTCCATTCAACTACTGAGGCGACAGTTTACGAGCTAGCTAAGGGCGAGTCTATCATCCCTGTTACAGCCTAGCTAGCGGGCGAACCTATTGCCGCAGATAGAGCCAGCAGCAAACCATTAAGTCGTGTTGAGTTAAGTCTTCTGAGAAGGGTGGTTGTGTTTGGAGTTTCCCTGGAAGTGCAACTCGGGTTTTCTTCATTTCGCCTGTGGAACACAGTCAAGTTAAGATTGGACGGAAGGGGGATTTGAGTTTCATTCACCTCACCATTCCCTGGAAGTGCAACTCACATTTCGCCTGTGAACTTTGCGGAAAGTTCACAGTCAACTTAAGATTGGACGGAAGGGGGATTATATTATATTAAATTATACTGATTGGCGTATAATTTCTACTTAGTATGTCACGGGTAATCTCGAGAACCACTGAATGGATTTTGAAGCGGTTTTCACCATTCTGTAAAGGATATCTCGAGGAAGGTTTCTGTAGAGAATATTTTATTTATGACCAAAGGAAGTCGAGCACTAACGATTTCTGTGAAAAGGTCGAAATAAAAGTGGCGTCCGTTCGCTTTTTAAGCTTACGCTGGGCAAACCGTTAAAAATATCTATATACTATGAGTGTAAGAATTGTTTAGCATGAAAAGTTGTACAAAAAAGCCCAGGAGAGCATATCTGTATCTTCAATACAGTACATCGCCTACTAAAAGTGTTTTTACGTTTTATTTTCTTCCAAAAATCTTCATTCAGTTACTGAGGCGACAGTTTACGAGCTAGCTAGGGGCGAGTCTATCACACCAGTTACAGCTTAGCTAGCGGACGAGCTTATTGCCCCAGATACAGCCAGCAGCAAACTGTCGAGTCGTGTTGAGTTAAAAACTTTAGAGAAGAGTGGTTGTGTTTGGAGTTTCCCTGGAAGTGCAACTCGGCTTTTCTTCATTTTGCCTGTGAACTTTTTGTTCCGCAAAATTCACATCAAATTAAGATTGGACGGAAGGGGGATTTGTGTTTCATGCACCTCGCCATTCTTAAATTACGTCTGACAAGAATTTGTTGCACATGCATCTCCATGATAATATAATTAATAGTCCAGTCAGTTATTTTAACCCATCATGCCGAGACGTAAAATGGATATTGGTCGTCGTTCATTGACATTGGAAAAAAAAAAAGCGCTTATCACGTAATGCATTCATAACTGTTCCTGGGCGAAGCCGGGTCAGGTTGCTAGTATAATTATAAAACAAAAACATAATATGCAAAAGCATGCATTGTAAAATTTATGTTTTCTGATTGGGGAAATATTGTTTCGTGCTCTTGTTGCAATATGCAGAGGAATGGATGGGTACATAGAGTAACAAATGAAGGGGTATTAAGGCAAGTGGGAAGGAGAGATGTTTCTTGTGAGTTTTAATTAAAAGAAGAGATAAGTTGGTAGAGGAATCCTATATCACTCAGGAATAGCTAAGTTATGTAAGAAAAAAGTGGCGGATAAAAACTGGAAGAAAATGTTAGATTGCCTTGAATGTAGGATGGAGTGGTTGTGTAGAATTGGAACAGTTAGCTTAGATTAGAGGAGCATGGAGGGCTTCATCAAACCATTCTTCAGACTGAAGGCGCACACCATCATGCTGAAGTGCTGCTGTACCAAGCTAGTGTACACCTTTAACCACTTAGTGGCTTGGCTTGATAAAGTCCTACTTATGTGCTGTGCAATTTAGGCTGTGATTTGTTTAGTAAAATAATTGCTCTTCAGTTGGTCAATATGAAAATGAAAATCCACAGCCTGCTTCCAGTCTCCGACCGGGTCAGGAATGGAATGAATGAAGCCCCCATCCAGCGGCGAGGATATGGACCGTGCCGGCTGCCGAGGCCTGATGCACTCCTCTGGGGCAATTATTGAATGAATGACAGATGAAATGAAATGATAATGGAGAGTGTTGCTGGAATGAAATTTTGACAGGGGAAAACCGGAGTACCCGGAGAAAAACCTGTCTGCCTCCGTTTTGTTCAGCACAGATCTCGCATGGAGTGACCGGGATTTGAACCACGGACCCAGCGGTGAGAGGCCGGCGTGCTGCCGCCTAAGTCACGGAGACTTTAGTTGGTCAATATGAAAATGTCCAATTAAATTACGCCGGGAATGACACTTATCTTATCACATCTACTTACCGGATTTTTTTTACATGAACTATTTATTCACTTTTTATATACTTCTCGAAAACAAAAGTATCCCCTGTAAATTCTGCATTGTTATATAGTTACGACATGCAGACACCTCAATACCATTATCTGCTACTGAAGTGAGGCTCTGGTTGGAATGCGGGAAAATCCCTTTAGTTAGGGCCCTTACCACTTCAGTGTTTGTGTCTGATGGTTTTTTCTTTTAATTTTATTAGTTTAGTTTTTACGACATGCTAACACCTAGGTACAAATTAATAGAATATTTAATGTATGGAGTGGTGGAGAGACTGATGACTGGAAAGAGAGGACCGGGAAGACCTAGAGTATGGTGGATGGATGGATTTGGTGAAGGGCAGTGTGAGAGAACGGAACCTGGAGTGGAGTTCAGTGCTTTAGGAAGGATGGTGGACAGACGGAGTAAAGTGGAAGGGTGTCCTATTTGCTCCGAACCGGCCCAAGCTGGAAAATGGAAAGGATGATGATGAATGTATGGAATGTGAAACTCTTATATGGTTGCTGGAAAAACCTGTAGTCCACATCCTCTGTCACTGCGCTTTGTTTGATGTCGGTTGCACAACAACATAATAAAGCATAATTGTAATTTTACCAGCTACAGTATAGAAAAGTAATTTTTACTCTACATAAATAATAATTTCCTTTAAGTAATCTAAAATTTATTTTAGTCTGTATTTTGTAGTGCTGTTCCCATAACTGCAAATAGCCCTATGTTGAGAATAAATTTTTTATTGCATGTGGAGAATTTTGGAGTTGGGGATAGAGCTGCTCAGTGTATTCATACATGTGATGCAGAGGAAAATTCTAACATGTGACAACAGCTGTGGTGCTGTATATTTCAATCACTGTAGTGTTATTAGAGCCCATCCAGAAATGTGTCTGTTCAGACTGAAAACAGTACAGTAATATTCATATTATTTGCAGGGTTGCCACAACCTACTGAAAGCTGGTGCCAGTGGAGTCATGCAAGCTATTGTGTTAAGTATAGGAAGTTTGCGTTTCAGTAAACAACATTTAGAATTCAACATTCATCCTAAGTACCTCCACAGAGACTTTTCCTTCAGGTAAGCTATAGCCAGCTAAGCAACTGTATATATAGACTGGCGAGCAAAAATAATGCAACACCTCAGAATTTGCCAAGAAAGTGAAAGTGATTCACTTCATTCAATTCAAAACTTGTGTGTGTTGTCTTTATGAATGTTATTTAACTCACTACTACTGTCGACCAAAATATTATGTGCACTAGAGTTTGAAGGTTGTTTGTGAAGTAACCAATAGACCTACATAAAATCCAATAACATCATCATTTTCATCGTTCTATTTTATGTTAGTTCATGTAGGTTTGGAATGTTTTATTTATATTTTAATATTTTTTATCGCAGTTGAAACACAAAAAGTGCCTGTTTTGAGCATGTTTCAACCCTGTGTCACATTTAAGAATTATTATCTCACAAACCCGTCAACAGATCGAATCCAAATTTGAACACCCTATACATTGGAATGTTGTATAACTGGTTTATTAATTTTAAAATTTTGTGTGTCCAAGAAACAAAGTTGTTATCATTGTTGTAAGGTAACTTTTTCTCGGCTCGGGGTGGTTGGAAAATGTAGTTCTTGGTGGCGTTGTAATCCTTATGCATCAAAAGGTTATGCTGTGTGACTGTGAAATACGTAAATTAATTCACTCATTTTATATCGGTTTGTATTTGTACTGGGAAGTAAAACATGGTTCACCAGCTAGCCGCTCCGGGGAAAGCTGTACAGCATTGCTAAGATGGAGCCCAACACACGCCATGGCGCGCCTCGCTCGGAAGTGATGGGCCCCATCTCAGCAACACTGTACAGCATTCCCCGGAGGGGCTAGCTGGTGAACCGTGTCTTATTTCCCCGCACAAATACAAACTGATATTAAATACGTGAATTAATTTATATATTTCACAGTCATACAGCATAACTTTTTGATGTATAAGGATTACAACACGACCAAGAACTACATTTTCCAACGACAACGAGCCGAGAAAAAGTTACTTTACAAAAATGACAACAACTTTGTTTCTTGGACACACAAAATTTTGAAATTAACCCTTCCCGAGCGGACGTTTTTATGGATCTGAGCGGATTATTTTTAAAAAAATTCAGAACATGTAGATTGTATTTTCCATGCACTAAATTTAATTAGAACTCACATATATTTCTTATACCTGTTGATAATTCAAGTTTGAGTAGCATCTGAAGGTTGTAAAGTTAATTAATTATAGTTATTAATTAATTAATAATTATTATTTTATTAATAATTCAGTGTGGAAACACTTCAAACCATCACTCAAATCCAAAGCAGACACTATATCTTCATCATTCCATAGCCATTTCCGTGAAATTATGCTCACATCACCAAATAAACACCATAAAAGTACACTCACTTTAACCAACTACGTAATACGACACGTGCGTTCCATGTGCGTTCATCTGAAGCAACACCTGTCTGCGGGTATTTGTGAAGTCAAAGAGTCTCTAGGGGTGACGTAATTGACTATCAAACATGCGTCTGCATAGTGGTGCCATCTCCTGGGTTTAGCATTAACTATTATGGCTGAAAACGGCGCCAGATTTAAATGTAGGAATTTTCCGGATATATCCGTTTTCCGCTCTCGGCTGAAAAGTACGCTCCGGATATATCCGTATTTCGCTCGGGAAAGGTTAATAAACCAGTTATACAACATTCCAATGTATAGGGTGTTCAAATTTGGATTCGATCTGATGACGGGTTTGTGAGATAATAATTCTTAAATGTGACGCATGGTTGAAACACGCTTAAAAACAGGCACTCTTTGTGTTCCAACTGCGATAAAAAATATTAAAATATAATTTAAAAATTCCAAACCTACATGAACTAACATAAAATAGAACGACGAAAATGATAATGTTACTGGATTTTATGTAGGTCTATTGGTTACTTCACAAACAACCTTCAAACTCGAGTGCACATAATATTTTGGTTGACAGTTATGTGATATTCAGGGCACTGTGCATTGGGAGAAATGAGAGTTTACATCATTTATATTATTAATGTTATTCATATCTTTGGGATATTGCCATGTGAAAATAAAAAATTAAAATACCTAGACGTTTCGAGAGGGACCTTGCCTCCTTTTTCAAGTGAATTAAAACAAAGTGGCCAATTTTAATTCTATTGAAAAAGGAGACAAGGTCCCTCTTGAAACATCTAGGGATTCTGATTTTTTATTTTCACACGGCAATATCCCAAAAGTATGAATAATTTTAACAGTGTTCAGGGCCGTGAAAGCCTTGATCTACACATCATGTATAATATTTCTCAGTTTCCCAAATATCTTGGGGTGTGGCGATTTTCTGCTCGCCAGTGGTGTTATATTTGAATAGAAACGTTTTGAGATTGTGTATATCTTAAGGACTAGTAGGAAATGTGTTATATTTACTTATACTCCCAGTATCATCTGTGAACTGGAGCAGATGACCTTGCCGTTCTTCCCCATAAAACAACATTAACTACCAAATCATCTGTGAAGGGGAAGCAAGGAAAAGAAAAGAAGTCAGGTTGTTCACAAGGTTGGACTTGTGATGAAACAACTTTTCAAAGATCCGTTGCTGGGTTGGGGAGTAACTTGTTGCCGTTACTAGTAACATTTACCTTTTACGGTAACGAGATTACTTTTAAGATTAACGAAGTAACAAAAATGGTCGTTACTTTTTCAAGATGGACAATCTGTTGTCAACAGCATCTGGGAGTGGAACCAACAACTTTCCATTATGAACCAGCCCATCTCAATACTCAATACAAACAATTAACATAAACGAACTGTGAATTTATGATGGATTTGAAAGGTTCTGGTACCTGTGCCTACCTATTCCCTGCACTGGTGCCATCAATGTCCCAAATGCTCTTTGAGTGAGCATAATTCTGACATGTCCCTGTATAGACCATTTACTTGGTGGCCTGAGAATAGAATATGAAACTTCCCACAATCTTCTGTGATGTACATCCGGCTTATTTAAAAGGTCTGCAAGTGATTAGGCTTGACTCTCAGTCAGGGTTTATAAACAATTCTCTGTATAAAACGTGCCAAATAGCTCAAGTAGGAGCTATATTACAGATATGTTTTTGTAGTCAATTTTGAGAAACACTCTTTTCTACCAGAGAGCCTGAGAACACAAAGCAACATTTTATTAATACCGACCTTTTTAAAAGATTTGGCGAGGGGTATGAATTGGAACTGACCTCTGCCATATTTCATGTTGTACACTAAATGTCTTGTTAAAATCATCCCAGGTGCTGGTGCGATTTAAGTTAGAATGTGTTTGTGTCAACAGTTGTGCCATTGTTATGAAGCCATCAAACACCAGTATGTTTAATTTCTTAAAATCGGAATTAAAGTGTGCACAGGTGGAAAAATAATATAGAGCAGTCTTAGTTCCACAGTTAATTTAAGGAAGCATGTGCAGGTAAGACATCAGTAATTCGATAGTTTGATTTTTGATTCGTTATGCCCAAGGAGCGCATTAGAGCGTATTCAGCACAATGTTTCCTCTTTCCTTCCCAATATCTGTTCATCCATTCACTATGCTCTTGTTTGCGTTCTTCTGTCCATCCTGTATTCTTCCATGTAGGTTTCTCAGTAAATTTGTGTCTGTTTGTTAGGGTTCTAAATTTTGGTCTATTGTGAATAATTTCTTCATTGATAACAATTTCTTGTAGGCCTTGTGTTATTTCTACCAGCCAATTGTTCTGTGTTTTTACAGAGATAGTGCTAGGTTTAAAATTTTCTTTGTTAGCCTATTGTCACCCATTCTGTATATGTGACCATAAAATGTTGATCTCCTTTTTCTGATAGAATCTATGGTTTTCTTTCTCAATACTTATAGATTTCATGTGGCTTCCTTTTCATCCAAACACAGTTTTCCTATTTTGGTCCTAAGATTTGATATTATTATTATTGTTCTGGTTACAAAATATTTTATAGTTTTAACTAATTACTTTTCATGAATTGAATTATTTTTAAGGCATGAGGTGTGCTACCACACGATGAGTGCCAGATTGTTGTTGCATTGTAATGATAACTTTGTTTTGTGATAGTTCATTCTGTATTTCCATAGGCCTATTACTGTAATTCACTATTCTGTTGAAATCAATAAATTATAGTTGGGGAAAATGTTATTTAGCTTTTACAAAAGTAACAAAATAGTGACGATTCATTACTTTGACAATAATTGTAATTGTAACATTGTTAATATTTTTGACTATTAACTATAACTGTAACTTTGTTACATTTTATGGCAAGTAACTGTAATGATTTTGCCCCAGAGGAGTGCGTCAGGCCTCGGCAGCCGGCACAATTCATATCCTCGCCGCTAGATGGGGGCTTCATTCATTCCATTCCTGACCCGGTCGGAGACTGGAAGCAGGCTGTGGATTTTCCTTTTTCAACTGTAATGATTAATGAAGTTACTTGTGAAAAGTAACTTGCCCAACCCTGATCTGTTGTGAGAAGGTTTCTCTTCTTGAAATTTGTTGGATGACATTAAAACATACCAACTTTTGACATATCTCGTGGATATTTTGATATTTAAAATTAGATATTTCCAATTCAATCAGATCCACTTTGCATATTTTTAATTTTGCTATGAAGACTGATACATTCATTTCTTCTTAAAAGAAAAAGGACATTGTAGTGAAAAGGAGTTCCGGAGGGTAGTATAGATTGTCAACACACTTTCTCAGAAATAAAGATTATGTTTCTGTCAGAATATACTTTAAAGCAGGGGTGTCAAACTCAATTTTGCAGTGGGCCATATATTAAATTTAGAATGTGTAGGCGGGTCAGATTCAAATAAAAAAATGTACTGAATTATTATAACATTTTATTTACTTAATTATATAGTATATAATATACGGTTGTTAAAAATCATATCAAAGTTATAAAAGAGGGTAATTATTTTGAGCTCGAGGATCCAGATACCTGACTTCTCTTGTTTTTGACAAGCTCATTGATGTCAGGTATCATATTCGTTGCAATTACTTTAAGAATTGATTGGAGTTGTTCATTCGTAAGTCTTGTGCGATGTTCGTTGTTATTTATTTTCATGACGGAAAACATCTGCCCACATAAATAGGTGCTACCAAACATGCACAGAATGCGTGCTGCATCTTTTTTAATTGCGGGTAGTTATCCAAACTCTTGAAATATTGTGTATAAAATGTAAGAGCGTTAACCCATAGAGCGGGGCTCGCGGCTCCATCCGCGATTGCAACTTTGCGCTTGGGTGGGTGTCGCGTCTCCAGACGCAGGACGGGTTTTATTTTTTTCTTGCCTTTATAATTACGCGCCAGGCTTGAGACTTTCCTCACAGGCTCTGGGAGGTGCTGCCATCTCTACGATATTTTTTGAACTACGTAGCTACTATGGTTTTATGATAGGGAATCCCCTTGCTATTTGGTACGTATTTGCTCAATGCAATAACCGCTCAAATGCCGCGTCACACTCAACTCGAGCACCGTGCGTCTTTAGTAGCCCGTATGGTTCGTACACGGTACTAAGTTCGCGAGATACAGAAGCTTTGATGTGTTTCTGTTGTGGTTTTTAGAATGTTTTAGAGATTTATTTTGTTTTATATTGTACTACAGTATGTCTAAACGTTCGAGAGATATTCCAAGTGAATGTGTTATTCGTGATATGCTCGAACATAGCGATGATGATAGTTGTAGTGAGTCCAGTTCAGAAAGTGACGAAGAAACTCCGTTATTAGTAAATACTCCAGGGACTAGTTTTTTTAGTGGGGTTCCAAGACACAGTGTATCGGTACGGAGTTCGAGTTCTAGTGACAGCAGTGACAATGAAATCGCGAATGATGGTAATCCTGCTGTACACGGTGAATGGGACGTACGGGGTTGTAGGCGGGGAAGATTTCCAGCTAATTACAATGCTGGAATACAGGGTGAACTTTTAGATAAGAAGGAACCGGAAGAAATTTTCGATTTTTTTATAGACGACGGATTTTGTGAGCTTATTGCACAGCAAACAAATCTGTATGCACAGCAAACAATCAGTTCGAATTCGTTGATGGCGAAAGTAAAAAGAAGGAGTCGTGATAGAGACTGGGTACCCACTAACAAAAATGAAATAAAACTATTTTTAGGAATTTTATTACTGCAGGGCATTGTTCAGAAGCCGAAACTAGCCCATTACTTCTCTCGAAATAAACTGCTAGCTACTCCCGTATTTTATGAAATTATGTCTGAGAAGCGATTTTTCCTTTTGCTGAAATTTTTACATTTTGCAGACAATGAAGCTTATAACAGGCAGGTCCACCCCAAATTGTATAAAGTGACGCCAGTTCTAGACATCCTTGTATCAATATTCAGAACTGCATATATTCCAGACGATAGCTTATCTATAGATGAGAGCCTCTTATTGTGGAAAGGTAGACTGGGATGGAAAGTATACTCACCAAAGAAAATGTCGCGCTTTGGTATGGAGTCATATAAGTTATGTGAAGCTAAGACTGGGTATGTGTGGAACATCTTATGGTATACTGGGAAGGAAACTAATCTCGTAAACGAAGTTAGCGGAATTGATATTTCTGAGTACACTAAGCCTTCCAAAGTTGTCTTTACACTGGCCGAAGATCTCCTGAATAAGGGCTACCTAATAGCTGTGGATAATTACTACAGTAGCCCGGAGCCGTTTGACCTGCTCAATGATCTACAAACAGATGCTGTAGGCACCGTAAGATCTAACAGAAAAAATCTCCCAAAAGATGTTATGGCAAAAAAACTAAAAAGGGTGAAATTGTGTTTGCTTATCGTAACAAACTCATTGCTCTCAAGTGGAGAGACAAGAGGGATGTGTGTATGCTAAGTAGCATACATGATGCCGAAATGCGCACTGTGAAAAACAAAAAAGGGGACACAATAGTAAAGCCTGTCATGTGTATAGATTACAACGATTCAATGGGTGGGGTCGACTTATCTGATCAGTGAATTGTTCCGTACAGTACAGCCAGAAAGCGAATAAAGAAGTTCTACCAAAAGATTTTCAGGCAATTGTTGGACATAACAATATTCAATTCCGTCGTTATTTATCAGAATCATGGAGGAAAATTCACTCACTTACAATTTCGTTTGCAAATTATTCAGAAGCTTTTTGACAAGTATGGTAAATCAACCCCCACTGAAGCCCAGCCAGTCAGATCAGTGGTGTCACTATCAAATGATCCTTCTGATCGATTCTCGGGAAGGCATTTTCCGGATTTCAATCCTCCCTCAAAGACGAAACCCATTGCAAGCAAGAGATGTATTGTCTGCAAAGCGAACAATAAAAGAAAGGAGACACAGCACTGCTGCAAAATGTGCGATGTAGCACTGTGCCCAGCTCCTTGCTTTGGAATGTATCACACCGCAAAAAATTGAACTGACAGGTGTCCATTCCTCGTGTATTGTAAATAGTGATTATCATTGTTGTGTAAATTCGTGTGTGTGTATATAATAAATAGAGAAAACCTCTGAATGGAATAATTAGTGGCTCGGCAGTTGCATATTCACAACACGAGAAGAAAGTACATATTAGGTGAGTACATTGTTATCAGGTCATTATCGTATTCTTCAATAGTGTAATTATAGTGTGAAATATATTTATAGCGCTTGTGGGACTACATCTATCTTTTATTATCGACAGCAGTGGCTGTGCTCGCTAAAGCGTAGCGTTAGGTCGTAGGGCCCAGCTATCTCCTGACTCGATATATGCGTGGGTTCGAGCCCCTCCATCGGCCGTCCTTGAAATGGTTTGCCGTGGTTTTCCCATTTTCAACACCAGGCAAATGCTGGGGCAGTACCTACTGACTGGCCACGGCCTCTTCCTACCACATCCTTGCCCATCCCGACGCGTAGGTTGCCCACGGGCGTCGACTAGAAAGACCTGCACCAGGCCTCTCAGGAGGTCACTCCAAAAATCCGATCTTATTGGATACGTAAATACTTATTGCTAACGTACAAGTTTCGGAAAGTAACGATTACAATGCTCATCAGTGAAAAAATAGTAATATGAGACTTATGCCTTTGTTGCACTAAGATATGATTCGCTTAAAAATCATTCTATTTCGTAAATATTCGTTGCAGTATTGAAATTAATGTGTCTTATTGTCAAAATATACATGCAATACTAAACAGATACATGTCGAGCTGCGTAAATCCAATTATTTAAACATTTAAAAAAATATGAAAACCTCTCCCCACCGTAGTGGTCATGTGGAAGAATTCGCTCCCCACTTAACGGGTTAACCTCTTTAAATTTTTCTTTCAAAATACTGTCTGATTGAAGATCTATCAATTCCATTTGCAAATGAACTGGTGCCTGTGAAGCTTCAAAATTGAATGGATTGTTGAAAATTGGGAATTCCATTTCATTCATTTTGTGGAAGTCTTCAAAAGGATTGTTGAATTCCGTGATCAGATTTTGCAGAAGTTGAGAATATTGATCCAATTTATTTTGGTTCACCGTGCCAAATGATTTTAAATGAGGGAAATGATCCAAAGTTTGATTTTTTTACCTGATTTTCCCACTGCCTCAACTTTGTTTCAAAGGCTTGAATACATGAATATTATTATTGATTTAAGCCCACTACGGAGCACTTATGACTAGTTCTTCGATGCTCTTTTCTGTACATTTGAGTGACCCTGTAACTTTACATTCAGATCAGTCAAGTGTTTATTCACATCTACTAAAAAGGCACAATCAACCCACCAGTCATTGTCATAATCAGTTGGGTTGCCTTTTTCTAACATGAAAGCTTGAATAGGGTCACGTAATGCAAAAAATCTTTCTAAAACTACGCCTCGACTGAGCCAACGAACTTCGGTGAAATAAGGGACATCAGAAAACTTTTCGTCCAAATCTTGTAAAAACTGCCTGAACTGTCTGTGATTTAGTCCTCTGCTCCTTATAAAATTTACTATTTTAATTATAGGTTGCATGACATGGTCCATTTTTAAATGTTTGGATGCCAATGATTCCTGATGAATTATACAGTGAAATCCCACAAAATTCCCTGATGTTTTCTGTTTTAACTTAGTTACAACGCCTGAATGTTTGCCAGCCATGGCAGGAGCGCCATCCGTAGTTGTGCTGCTAAGTATATTCCAGTCGAGTTCATATTCTGCTATCAAATGCTCAATTGCAGAATAAATATCATTTGCTCTTGTAGTACCAGTCAATGGGACGCACTTTAATAGTTCTTCAGTTATTTCAACTTTACTGTTAATACCTCGTATAAAAACAGCAAGTTGAGCCGTATCCTCAGTATCAGTGCTCTCGTCAACAGCCAGTGAAAAGTTTGTAAATTCCTTAATTTTCTCCTTCAGTTGAAGAACCAAATTTTGAGATAAATCATTTATTCTTTAAGCAACAGTGTTTCTTGACAGCGAAATATTTTTAATTATTGACTTTTGAAATGGAAATGAAACATCGGCCACTTTCAACATGCAGTCTTTAATAAACTCACCATCAGTGAAAGGTTTTGATCTCTTCACGATTTCTAATGCAATAATAAAACTCGATTTCAGGGCATCTTCGCTCTCAGTATTAGCTTTAGTAAACATCGATTGTTGACCTTGAAGTTTAGATTTTAAAGATGACAATGTGCCCATTCTTATTTTTTCAGTGTAACAATCGAGTTTTGATTTATGATTCGTATCATAGTGTCTCTTCAAGTTAAACTCCTTACAAACAGCAACAGTGGTTTACCTTTCCATTCTATGAAAAAATATGCAATTTCCCATTTAGACTGAAAAACTCTGCACTCACTATCAACTTTACGTTTTTGTGACATTGTAACGTGTTTTTCGAGGGGTTTTTATGCCACTGGCATAAGTCAGTAGGAAGCCAGTCTATATTTATTTACGCGGCAAATTATTCAGCCAAGAGAATTTTTCATGTTAATTTATTATTATTATTAATTTATTATTATTATTATTAAGATATTTTTCGGAGCATTTTATAAAAATTATAAGCATACAGATAGGTTTCTATGTCTTAGAAAACGCTATCAAGCAAATTATTACGAACGACAATATCATAGAAAATTATGTGATTACGGAATTTTACGGAGTTTCGTCAGTTAGGATATTATGAGAGACATGACTCACTGGAAATTCAGGTACAGGCTGATTCTTGTCAAGAAGTATTACGCAAGCTTGGGTCGCAGCGTCAAGAAAAGGCGGATAGTTGGAACGGAAATCGACTTCATCATCCGCGCGCCGTGTGTAATGAGCCAGAGAAGGGGAAGTAGCACGTGGGGTGCAGCCAATCAGTGGAGACCACGTAAGCTGGAAGTCGGTACCGAGGTGGGGAGCCGACGTGTGCATATATCGTTCGGCGCGCCGTGGAACGAAGACAATCTGTGAAAGACTTGACTAGTTCGGTTCCAAGTGTGTGTCGCTCCAATGTTCCGTGGAGTGGAGAACTATCTGTTTAAAACTTAACCAGTGTGCTTGTATGAGGGTATGGCTCCAATGTTAGGACCATAAAGTCACCAAATCTACAAGTATATCATCAAATATCGACGGAGATGACGACGTCCAGGAGACTTTGGGAAGCACACAGCATCATCCAGTACGAGGGAAATGCTTTGGCAATTTCCAGTGGTAAGCGCGAATGACGCAGAAATACGCAATCTCTCATTTCTCTTTGTTTTATATTTCATATTTCAGTAACTTCATAGCTTGGGAATAAGAGTAAAATCAATAATTTATCAGACTCCGTTTTCACGTAATTTTCTATCGGTAATATTAAAATCGCAACGCTCGAATTTAAATTTTAAACTTATTATTATTATTAATTTTGCTATACTTGTTTTATATAATAAATTCAATTCTTTTACAATGCAATCTTTGCTTTCAGTAGGTAGCATTAGATATAGACCAATTCCTTCTCCTGATACAATTGTTTGTTGGGTTAATGATCAAATCATACCACGATCTGAGTGAATAGATTCTTGATGGTGTTCTACCAGAGCTAGACGTTGTTAAATACAAATTTAGATTTCAGCATTGCGTTGAGGTCTTGGCGCCCATGAAAACAACATAGCTTAGGCAAAGGTAAACAGTTACATTTATCACCCAACAGTTAGGGGCAGCCAAACCGTTACACTTTGTCGCTACCAACATGGGGCATTAATAACTGCTACAACATTATGCCAAAATCGTAACAATTATGGATATCGCATGCGCACGACACAAACAAATGCACAATACCTTCACAATCACTATGTCGCAGTACAACTAAATTAACTAAAATCTTTCTCCGACCGTATCGCTTCGATTACTCGACTCAACTGACTAACGTCGTGTCGACGCACTCCTCTTATATCAATAAGGAAGGTTCTAGTCTAGACTCGAAGTGCGTGGAAGATTCTAGCCTTCGTGGTATTTCCACCTGTTGCTAAGAGATGGCGTTACTGTCTACCTCTCTCGCTTGTCTAGGCACGCGCTGCCCTTGAAATTACTTATAAATGTTGTAGTGTGCGCATTTTAAAACTTCCGTAGAGGAATCGAGTGAAGTCATGATTCTTCTGTCACACATTGCGATCGCGGACCGTATTGCTATGGCCCGGGGGCCGGATACGGCCTGCAGGCCGTATCTTTGACATCCCTGCTTTAAAGCAATGTGCCACAACGTCTTATGCTTATCAGAACAATGAGGTATTATTTTCCAAAATATATAACAGTCTTTGGATATATTTAATTGCAGAATTACTCTGTTATACAATTAAACTCATAAATGGTTTTCATATCACTGCCTTAGTTGCTGAACACCCACCCTAGAGGAGAGCCATTCACATAATTCACAGTCTTATTTTTGTGATAAGAGTTACGGAATAATGGTACTCATCTGTTCTCATGAAGGCATTGTTAGTAATATTTAAGCCACATTCCCCATTGAGAATTTCTAGTCTTCACAACTGTTGTGTCAAACCAGAAATTGTTCCAACTTGGGAACTTACATTACACTGACCGGCACGAAAAACGCAACACCCAATAAATGATGTGAAATTATTGTGTAATTTATCTATTTAATCAAAGTGAAGCACTTTAACCTATTTTTTAGACGGGGTATGTTATTGGTGTTGCTTTGCAAGCAAACAATGAAGTGTTGATTGTTGATTGCACTAGCCTCAATTGATTTTTCCCGCGTAACCTGGAAAACACATCACTGGATGTAACCCAATAATGTGTTCCCGCTCTTATAGCGCTTAGTGTTGTACTTTCAATTGTTCCCTTTTCAATCACATGTGTTTGTGGGATCTTTCTGTGATTGTCGTAATTAGCTTTCTGGAGCAAACATGCCTTTAAGCCCTGAACAAGCTGCAAAAGTTGTTGCTTTGGTGGAAGATGGTCGCAGCATGCATTACATTGCGGAAGTGTTGAGGATTACAGCTTCCATGATTTCCAGAACCGTACGAAGGTACAGGGAAACTGGAGGCTTTGCAAGGAGACCAGGATCAGGCCCGAGAAGAACAAAATCGAAGAGAGATGTCTGCTTCTTACAACTTCAAGTTCTTCACGACCGTCACTCCACCGCCATTGAAGCACGAAATCGACTCCACCAAGTTCGAGGGGTCGATGATAGTGAGAGAACCGTCCGAAGAAGATTGGAAGAAGCCAATCTTCAATCCAGAAGACCAGTTACAGACCCAGAACCTACCAGAGAACATCGCACAGCTAGACTACATTTTGCAAGGGAACATCATGGCTGGACAGTACAACAATGGGAACAAGTGTTGTTCGCCGATGAGTCGCGGTTTGACCTCCGATCACCTGACGGAAGAGAGAGGGTCTGTAGAAGGCCAGAGGAAAGGTATTCCCCTTGCACATTCTCATCCAGGACGCCATTTCAGGGTGGTTGTGTGATGGTGTGAGCAGGAATCAGTATGGCTGCAAGGACGGATTTGGTCTTCGTGGAGAATGGGAGCCTCACTGCACATGGGTATGTGGAGGAAATCCTTCTGGAGCATGTTGTGCCTTTCGCTCCATTTATTGGTGATGATTTCACACTAATGCAAGACAATGCACGCCCACATGTTAAGAAAGTTCTTGGGTGAAGCAGGGATTCATGCTATGGCTCGAAGCCCTGATTTGAATCCTCTTGAGCACGTTTGGGACCGGCTGGGGAGAAGAGCCCGTCAGTGCTATCCAGAGACCCTACAGGACCTACGGAATGTCCTCCTGGAAGAATGGGAGATGATTCCTCAACAGGACATTACAGCATTAATCAGGAGCATCCCTGAAAGGTTGAATGCCGTCATTGGTACAAGAGGTGGCAAAACACGCTTTTAAAGATGCGAACAGAGGTCTCCGAGGTCTGTGAAGTAATGTGTGAAGTGTATAAAATCAAAACAGAAGTGAGGACCTTTAGGACCTTACTCAAAATTTCCCGCTCTTTTAGCGCTCTTTCCTTGAAGTGTGCATCACTGGCTTCATTTTTAAATTTGTGTATAATCATCTTTTATTTTCCATTGTTAGACACCTACATGGGACCGTACTACAATATTTCATCATCATATAGTAGATTAGTGTTATAAAAGTGTCATAAATTTGAAATAAATTTCAGTTTTTGTAAGAAATTGAAGTGTTGCATTTTCCGTGCCGGTCAGTGTAGTTCAGTTGCCTCACCTTGTTGTAACTAAAACCAATGTAATCTGCGAGTATTTTCACTGAAAGAAAGTTCTCAGTCAGGTATTTTTGTGTATTATGTACAAATTTTCCACAATTTCTTATTACAACTCATATTAGCAATATAACTACAAGCCTCCGTGGCTTAGGCGGCAGCACGCCGGCCTCTCACCGCTGGGTCCGTGGTTCAAATCCCGGTCACTCCATGTGAGATCTGTGCTGGACAAAACGGAGGCAGACAGGTTTTTCTCCAGGTACTCCGGTTTTCCCTGTCAAATTTCATTCCAGCAACACTCTCCACTATCATTTCATTTCATCTGTCATTCATTTAATCATTGTCCCAGAGGAGTGCGTCAGGCCTCGGCAGCCGGCACAGTCCATATCCTCGCCGCTAGATGGGGACTTCATTCATTCCATTCCTGACCCGGTCGGAGACTGGAAGCAGGCTGTGGATTTTCATTTCATTAGCAATATAACTATTGCTCTTGAATACACTGATAGTAGTAAAAGCACTGTTAAAGAAAATTGCTTGTACATACCAATTAACCTTAGAAAAATGTCATCCTGTTTCAACAACAATTTAAATGTGAAGCTCTGTCGAAGGATGGCTAGAACTTACATCAGGTCAACACTCTTATAATGGTATTGAGCCCGTATAGCTCTTGCTGGTGATAGCTTTTACGAGAGCAAAGGAATTTATTATGTCAGAGAGTTATGAACGCATCCTAGAAGCATGTCACCACTTCAGATGTACTTTTGACTCTGTTAAGAAGCTCCGGATAATTTCTCATCATGATTAAAGAATTTTTCTTTAATGTGCAACCTTGGATTTATAATTGATAGTCATACAGCATAATTAGCCACATTTTCATGGGCTTGTATTTAATTTGTTGTATTTAAGACAAAAGGTAACTGTCGCAGACATGCGAGTGGAACGGATTTAGTTGCTAAATGACTAAGGAAGTGATCGAGCTTGAACGCCTGCTTCCGTGAGGAAACTACTCTTCCTTTTGTGCGATCGACGCGCGCACACGTCAATTTTGAGGTCTGAAGTAGACCGGGATTTGTACATGTCGTAATCAGGAATCTGAAAGTAATCCGACACAATCACAGTTTTATTTTAGCACAAAGTGATGTGAGTAATTTGAGTGATTAAATCAGAGGAAATTGTATTTTCCCAGTGATAGTGAATGATCGCATTGTTCTACTGTAATGCGAAATGGCCGACCATCGTGACACTAAGTGATTTTCATACAAATGAAACAACTGTGAAATCGAGTTATAATATCACATATTTAATATTCTACGTTACCGAGCTGTGTAAAAGCCGGATTTGTTACTATCACGATTGAGCCGATCTAGGCAGATTGATAATTTTTCACGTGCAGTGATTAAATTCTGTGTGTAGACACGTGCCCAGTGTCTGATCTAGCTTCAGTGATAAAGCAGACGAGGCCATTTATTAAATATAGTCTGCAAAGTTTAAAGTGTAGACGCAGTGAATTGATACATGCTGAAAGCAGTGATTTTCATCATCCTACATCTTTCTACAAGATGTCAGCATTACACCACGTGCGGATATATAACTGTCCTGTCCTGACCAAGAAGACGATGATGGCTTTAACTATTCCCATGGGAGGAACGCCAAACATCTAAGCTGCACTACAGCTATGGAGGAAGACCGATGGATAACCATGCTCATGTCTAAGCAGAGAAGATATCCTTGGATACCTTGGATAAAGGAAAAACCCCTCAATCCTTTTCTTTCGGGTGTGGTGAACATCAAATAGCTGTGAGTCATGATCTAAAATCTATTTCTGTACGGTGAATGGTCATGGGTGGATTAGTTAGTAGCAACCGTAACTTTGATATCAGTCATCGGGTAGGATTTTCTCTCTTTTTAACCACCTTCTATGGTGATTTTCACTTTTAACACGCTTCTATGCCATTCGTTTCCACATAGAGTTAGTCACCAATTTTTGTGTGGTTACACACGGTGAAATATTGTTTAAAATGATAACTCCGCGTAACGGAAGATGAATTTCGTCATGTTTGATGGGAGCAATATTTTTAATTCAGCTCAAGCTGAATATTTTTTCAGGTTTTTCTGAAGCTGCCCTTTTTGTTAATTATTCTGCACGCCACTGCATTTATTTATTTTATTCTATGGGCGTATCGGTTAGGTATGGGAGGTCCCCAGCCTATTTTGTTATTGTACATACATTTACTTAGAGTGTGCAGTATGCCACCAGATTCAAGATGAATTCACATCGTTGTAAATGAGTCAAGCCCTGTGTTAACTCGCTCATAAATCCCGATTACACGATGATCGTATCATTTCAATAATTTCCACCAGAGGTTTAGGTGTGAAGAACTGTATAAAACTCATTTAAACGTGCCTTGTGCGCATGTGTGTATTTTGCAACCAGCAGTGGTGTTGCATACTTTTCAAAGACTTTCAACCGGAGAGACATATATTTCCGTTAGGCTTCTTTGGTTTGCCAAAGCCAATACATTATTATTCTTGTAATTTATATGTCTAGAACTACCTTATATTCTTCACTACATGTGTATAATTCTACAGAGTGTATACTAGGGTCACTCATGAACTTTATTGTGAACCCAGTGTGAATTGAAACCAGTGAAAGAGACTTTGCCTTGAGCAGAATTCACTTCATGGTGTCCACAGGCAGGAAAAGTCAGGAATTTTGGTTTTGGTCAGGCAAAGTGTGAAAAAAATAGTGTGAGTCACGAAAAAATGGCGAAAAGTATTAGAAAGTCAGGAATTTTATATTCACCATATTAACTCCTTCAAGTTTTACTTCAGGAACTGTAACATCTGTAGAATCTTTGTTATAAAGATGAAGTTACAAGTGCCGAAATAAAGTGGGCCCTTAATGTCGTCCAAAATAATTCTTGTGAAAATACTTCAGAAACCTTCAGGGAAATGTTTCCTGATGGTGCAATTGCCACAAAATTTCAATTGGGGAAGACAAAATGTTCATGTCATCAATTATGGATTAGCTCCATACTTTCATAATTTACTGCAAGATGAAATTCTTTCATGTGATGATGTTATCTGTTTTGATGAGGCATTGAACAAAGTTGATCAGCGAGGTCAGATGGACCTATTTGTGCGTTAACTTGACATCAACAGCAATAAAGTTAACACCGGATATTTCAACAGCATCTTTATGGGACATGCAACAGCTCAAGACATTTTGGAGGCTTTCAACCAGGGAATCTCTCCACTTGCTAGAAAGAGTATTTTAGAGGTGTCTATGGATGAACCGAATGTAAATTTGAGTTTCATAAAAAAGTTCTGTGACCAAATAATAGAAGATAATGCAGATGGCAAACAACTCGTTAACCTTGGTGTTCGCGGCCTGCACGTTGTCAATGGAGCCCTACAAACAGGAATGCATTCTGTAAAGTGGGATCTTCAATTATTTTTGAGAGACGTGTATTATGTATTGAACGACTGTCCTGCACGCCGAGCAGAGTACTTTGATTTATGTATTATTGCATTATAATTTACTTTATTTTGTATTTTAAACGAATAAAGAGGCAGCTATGGGGATGGTGGAGGCTGCAAATAAAAATAATAATTTGTTTACTCAATAAACTTTTTTTCCGATATTACGATGACTTCACGAGTCAGGAATTTTGTTGAAAAATGGTCAGGAAATGTCAGGAAAAGTCAGGAAAATTGACATAGAAAATTCTGTGAACACCATGCACTTACACGCAGTATTGCGGGTATTGCAGTGCACTTGATGGCATATGACAGATGCTCACCAAGGTCGCGCCTGTCATTACCCAGGCTAACCTACGATCTCAATTGCAGGACAGTTGACGAACGACACAGTTTTTTATTTCTCTAGACACACTGCTAGGAATGTTTCATTACGAGCCAAGTCTTGTGAATGCTCATACTGTTAACCTTGATCAAGTGATGATTATTTTTGAGGAATGTCACAGTACAGGGGTACTGTTAAGTCATGCATTATTTTTTAAATATCCTCGCAGATATTTGTAAGCGAGTTCAGTCTATTATTGTCATGAATTATGTTGATATGAGTAACCATTTGATGGGTTTGATGTTTTAAGGCCATTGTAATTCTCACTTGAAAGTGAATGTTTCTTTTCCGTGTTTTTGATACAGGATGTTGGGTTGGTTACCGTATTTATTCTAGTGCAGGCCGGCAAATCTATGTTTCTGAACAAGATTGTCCGAGGTGGGATGGTAACGTGCTGAGCCACGTATATTTTGTTGAGGTGTACCATGAGATGATCACACACTCGTTCGAAGCCTTGCATTTTGGTCAACCATCATAAATAATGAACTCATAAATCTACGACATTAAACTTAGAGCTGAATCATGAACGTTAATTTATGTACTAAACCGACGATGCTAATACTACTGTTAACTCTTAATCCATGTTAAATCTTGATCTTGTTTTTAGTCTAGCAGACCAATGCACAGAGCTTAGGTGATTTATTCCTGCGGGAATGCCTAGTAGCTGACATGGATAGACCTTTTGACGGAGATCGTAAGCGAGCCAAAAGTTCAGAACTTATGGGCCGCGACTCGATCCAGAGAATGCTGTTATTGAGCAGTTTTTGATTCTCACACTTAGATGCATACTGTTAGATGACTGTGAATAACAAACGGTTGTTCATCTGACTGTAGGCAGAATAATAAGATTCTTGTTGAGTGTTTTATTTATTTATTTATTAACATGTAATCCCAATGTTTACCCTACTGTTTCTTACACTATTATAACTTTGTTGTTGTACAGAATTGTAAAATTGTATTGTAATGATGACTGATAATCATTAGATCTTTTCTTTAGTTTGTTTATCATGGACGCCTAACACCGTTGATTAGTTAATGCAGGTTTAGTTCGAATTAAAATAATCATAAATGTAAATATGGAATGGTACCAGTCTGTTAACTTTTCTGTCATGTTTGACAAGTTTTTATTACATGATGTCTTCTCCCCAGAAGCATCATCTGCCATTGTATGTTCATTTTGTTTCGGTACCATTTTCCCAGCTTTGAATTTTAGTTTGCTGTATTTAGGACCTGTCGAGAGGGTTCTTCACTAAATCTGGGAGTTGTTTGTTTTTCTTTTTGTTTATTTAGCATACGGATTAGCCGTTTTTCCAAACCCTCCGACTGTAGGATAGGGGTTTGGCATTTATAATAAACAAGCCACGAATATGTCTTAAGTCTGGATGTTATCATTTAGTAGTTTGATCTTTTGGGGGTGCATTTCTTTGGGTGTCTCTGACAATCACTGTGATGGGAACCTGAGCCTTTAGGGAAGCAGAGTCTTGTGCCGGCTTGTCCCACAACGAGTGCATTCTGATCCTCTCCGGCAATGTGTCTCGGGGAAGGGGTCATCTGGGAGGCCACATTACGGTTGTTGGTGACCAGATAACCTCCTCCAACGGGCACAGTATGGAGGTTTGAACTTGGAAGAATAGCACCATGAAAAAACTAGAGGCATTCGAAATGTGAATCTATCGAAGACAAAAATACCCTTAATTGATAAAAGTTACAGAGATGTCCTCAGAAGAGCAAATAGTAATCTTCAACTTTTGTCTTCCATTAAATGTTGTTAAAGTGTCTATTTAGGTCATGTGCTTAGAGGCCAAAAATATCAGCTGCTTCAACTAATATTGTAAGGCAAGACAGATGGCCGACAAGGACAAGGCAGAAGACAAATGTCCTTGCTTCAAAACATAAAGGAGTGGTCAGAGATTCAGTTGCTGGTGAATTGTTCTGGCTTGCAGAAGACAGAACCGCCTTCACCATAGTGATTGCCAACGTTTGGAGGACCGAACACGGAACTTAAAGAAGAAGACTTGGTGCTCCATATACAAGGTACATTCTATATGGTAGTGATCTGACATGTTGTAGCATTATATGCTAGTCGCTCAGCTTCGGAGAAATACTGAAACTTACTTACTAAAGTGGTCATGCAACAACGTGCATAGCCTTTCAGCACTTGCGAGGGCAGTGTCATCCCAAGCACCTCCGTATACAATCTGTTTACTGGCATTGTTTGAACGGTCACATTGCTGCAGGATAACTGGACCATTTGTGCAGTTGCTGTGGAGTTGAATGTGGCTTCTATTATTATTGATGGGCCTGGGAACAATTCCATGATACAGAAGACCCGTCTAGGGACAGAATTTTAAGGCATCGATCAAAGAAGAACAATATGTGCTGTATTGTCTTTACTGGTGGTGCACTGATGTGGCCTGAAATACAATGAAGGCGACGGTACGTGCTGATGTCGGTGATCTACACAACCGTTTATGGCCACAAAACCCTGTTCAAGTCCAAAATGACGTATGTTTTGTATGTTTGTGCAAAACGAGTTTAAAAGGTGTTCCTTCAAAATAATTAGCATATATTTCCGTCTGTATGAGCAAATTCAGTATACTCTAGTAAAGAAAGTTGCCTAAATTTAAAAATTGTCTTAGAAAGAATGAAATATAATTGACACAAATGGTAAGTGTGGGGTGCTACATTGGACCAACTAAGAGGGATCATAGCACCCTAGATAACCTAGCGTAACCCTTTGAGCACCACGCACTATATGGTTTCCTTACCGCTGAGCGCCAAGCCCAGTTTCTGCTTTTTGCAAGTTTTGTTTGACCACTCACAGTTCAACGGTTATTGTAGGTAGAAACTTGATTTTTTTCATCATGTTTTACTAATATGATTGCTTATACAAATTAAGACTTAGTTCGTTAATTTATGACCATTAGTAAACATTTGACAGCCAGAACCGAAAAATATTAATAAAAAATGAAGTAAAGTTAAGCTGTAAAATGTATGTTGAACAAAAAAAATGTATATATCGCGAACATATTAAATTGAATAGTACACCTTCTTGTGAAGCTAAATTAAATCTGTAGTAAAAATAATTAATTTTCATACCTAAATGGGCCAGTCTAGTTACATTTGTTTGGTTTATATTTCAATACAGTAGAAGCCCGATATACCGCGAATTCGGATATAACGTGGATGAACTATGTTTCCCAGAATAAAATACTGTATCATTTATGAATGATTTTTGCACTCTCAGTGGTATTTTATAAGCTCAAAAGAACTTAATACAGTCTGCATGTAGCGTTTCTGCAGTATAATTTACTGCTGCAAACTTCAACTACAATAACCAAAAGAGATGGACATAATTAAACTCAACTCTTGGTTTGTCTTATCAACACACATACTGTATCAAGATTGTTGCTAGACAGAAGATTGAATACACATCTCACGGTTAACATTGTGACGCAGTCAACAAAGTGACTTTGCAACAGTGCTTGGCAATAATCAAAATGAGCACAACCATCATGGATCATGAATTATTCATTCATTGTCTAGATTTCTGTGTGCTAGCTGCGATGTCACAGAAACGGAAAGCGTATTCTGTGAGTGATAAACTAAAAATTATTGATCGTGTGAAGAATGGCGAAACAAAAACAAGTTTATCACGCGAGGTTATTGATTGGTCGACGTTTCAGTTAAGTTTGTCTAATTGCTGTATCCTATTTGGTAAGTTTCTGAAATGTTTTACAGTATGTATTTCTAATGTTTTTAAAATTTAAATACAGTACAGTATATAGTACAATATGTATAATACTGCATTGCATTATGTGCTCTTCCTAACTTTCCATGCGTTGTTCGTCATTACACGGCTCACTCCCAATATACCACGGGTACTCTATAACGCGGGGAGCAAAGCAGGTCCCCCGACAACCGCGTAATATCGGGCTTCTACTGTACTTACAAAATTCTAGCATGCTAATGGTGCAAACTTCTTTTACATAACATTTATATCACAATATATAAATGGCCATTGGCTGCATTAACCCATGAATGCCCTAATTAACACTTTTTAAAAATTTTGTTTTTTATTAATAAGCCACACCATAGGGAGTCCTTAAGCTGCTTAAGCCATATTTTTTGAAGGTGTCTTCTTAAGTTCCGGAAATTCAGGGCGTTACATATGGGGAGTGTTATGCCATAGTGAACTAAGCGACTCAATAGCAGTTTTGGGATAAATGGCATTGACGTTTACAACTTCACTACTTTGTAATAGACAACCTGCAGTCAGCGATACCACGGTAGCCGAAACAAATATTGATTCAACTTGGTTCGTTATGGCAGCTCACAAAGAACACATGTCAGTCACATAGCACGCTTAACTTGATTTTCTTTAAATTTTGCTTCATTCACTATGGCATAACACTCTCCATATATGTAACGCTAGGCGCTTGTGTTGTCTTGCTGCTTATTCAGAATGGTGATTTATAAATACAATACTGTACCAATTTCATGTTTGTTGCTAAATACTTATCTTGATAATATTACACTTTAAAAAGCACTGAGCAAGTATTTTGACACCATTGAACCTTCGATCATATAGTCTAGTTAATGCTTGCATAGTTACTTGGTATGGAACGGCAAGAAGCATGATATGCACAGTCCCACATCACATTTACAACATGCAGTGCAGACACTGCTTACACACATTTCACGGGCACACCGCGTCAGTTTATTTCCTGGGATATTGATGACAAGATGATCGCAAGCCTTCAATGATGCGGCCCTCTCCTGCATATCCTGTTAACGGCCACCCGGCTCCACGTGATTCTATTCCATATGATTTCACGTAGAACTGCGTCACTTCCCTCTTGAACTCCAGTTGATTTGTCCTTGGCCGTAACAGTATTGAGGTACCATGCGTTTTGAAGACTCTCATCAAGAAGCCAAGAAAATATGGCCCACCACCACTTTTTGCTTCTTATGGACACACGATATTGGTTCACATTTTCATCCATACGTTCCTCCCATGAATTTGTTATAGGTGCCGCTGAGGAGAGGACTTGGGATTGTAACTATTTTCTTTTCTGCCCGAGAGAAAAACAGGATGAGTCATGGAGGCAACATTTACTGTGCTGTTATCATGCCAGCGAGCAATAATCATGTTGTCCATTACTTGACATATAATCAAATGTACCTATATTTTCTTGCTTCAAGTCTTAATTGCAAGTAATTTTACATTCTTTGGAAACTCTGTTATCTCTAATTGTTAGCTGGCTGCGTGGCTCAGTGGTAACTTTCTCGCCTGCTGTTCCCAGGGTTGCAGGATCAAATTCTGGCACAGTCAGCTGGTAATTGAGGGTGCGCAAATGTGAGGGAGCCTTGTCAGTTGATTTACTGCTGCGTTAAAGAACCCCTTCGGGACAGAATTCCAGTACCCTGGTGTCTCTGAAAGTCAGAGTAGTTAAAAAGAATGTAAAACCGATAACATTATTATTATTATTATTATTATTCTCTAATTGCTCCTGTACCTGAGTAACCACACGATTTTGTAAGTGAGAAACTTCATTCCCGTAAATAAATTATCAAAGAAGATGTCGAAATAAAGTTTCTTCTTGACATCAGGAAGATCGTCTTGCAGATATGCCAACTGAGAAGCTGCTTTTCAAATCACACTTCATAATCATCTTGGAAACCGATACCGGTGTTTGGTTGCTTTCCTTGATACACATCAACATTTATTAGATACCCTCCCTGAATATTCAAGCACCATGCTTTATAACCGAATCTGATCGGCTTACCCCTGATGAATTGTTTACACGGGTGTCGTCCGTAATAGGCATTCATACATTCATCAAAGTTTATTTGGCGAACAGGGAGTAAATGCTCCATTAAGTTGCCTTTCATCTTCGTAATAAGGGGCCATAGTTTCCATAGTTTGTCATGTACATCAATCTCATTGTTGTTACCAAAATGTAGGAATCGCATTATTTTGAGAAATCTGTTGTGCCTCACTGCATTGTAAATCATATAATTCATCATATCTTCAGATGAGTCCCATTAGTACCTCACGCCTGGAAGCTCATTATAACCTGATAAGAGGAGGATTCTGATAATGCACTTAAGTTTGTGTTTTGACACCGATAGATCTGGACAGTTCCTAAACAGAGCATAATTTTGAATTTCACTAAAAGAAACTCTCACAGTTCATCATCATCGAAGAAAAGTCAAACAATTCAGTGGGAGAGAAACTACTGTGTTTTGAAAAGTCACTGTCAGGGAATGGGCAAGTTAGCAAAGAAATGTCTCTTATTCCAGTATCGAGTTATCTGGGTTGTGGAGGGAGTTGCACCTAAGAAATCAACAGCTGGATTTGGATTTGAAACATTGGTACTATGAGAAGAAACGATATCTGCCGTAGCATTGTTGTCTTTCTCTACTCCTTAGTTAAGACAACTTCGGCATCTGCAGCTAACTGTCTGTGTTTTAAATTATCTACAAGTCCGCCGTCATCCTCGTCAGATAAGTCTTCATCAGAAAGAATGTTAGGTTCTGGTGGCTCAATAAATATGGTGTCAACATCCTTTTCCTCCTCTTTCACTTCCTCCAATATTTCTGCCAAGGTCAGACCTCTGAAATAAACGTAATAATTCTCGTATTGTATTTTCTGAAACACTGCCTGCAACCAGATATGTCATTTCAAGTCCGGAAGCCAGTTGGTTCACAGGTGGACAAAAGCACTGAACAGCTATAAAAATTATAAAACACCTTCAGATTAATTAATTATTACAAATATCATAATTATTTATTGAACGCCTATGATTAATTATGAGCATAATTAAGTTGAAAAATATTCCAGAAGAAATTTGACCAGGGAAGAGATATGATTGACTGGGCGATGAACAAGCCAGAAGTGGTTGTGGTCTCGAAGACCATCGTTGACTTAGGCTAATGGTGAGCGCAACGTGAAATTTCATAGTCTCTGTGAAAGTGCTTATAGTTTTGTAAGAAATACATCTAGATGCAGTAAGAGTGAACTTAAGTTTAATTTATAAGTGTTTGAAACGGTTGATGAATTATTATTTGATTGGAAAACAAAATACAAATGATATTAGTATATTTGCGATAGTTATATTCCATATAGAAGAACATGTGCGTCTGAAAAATATCATCGTGCTTAAATGTTGCATCAGAAAAATATTTAACAGTGAAAAGGAAATACTAAAATCTGTGAGTGTTCAGAAAAGTATCTGCAATAGAATCTATAACATGATTAACTTGATATTCTCAGATTACTTGAAGTGGAAAAACATACGTGCAAGTGACATTAGATGACCACGAGGTAGTGAGAACGAGTGGAAAATTTATTACGAGTGTTAGAATCGGTAAAATAATTTAAGTGAAAATACAAGGCTGTTTAACACTTAGAGCGCGGGCGCCGTACTATCGTTTGAAGGTAACTTTTTAAAACTGCGGCGAGCGTAATATTACGTTGATCGATTTCTCGTGCTTTGTGTTAGACGAACGTAATATTACAGCTCTAGCACTCGCGTGTGGGTGCCAGTAAGCATGAAGTTGCACATACTACTGCTAGATAGCACCACGTCGCTGTTCAGCAGAAGAATATCGATCTGTTCAAAGGCAAGTGAAGGAGCTTCCCTCGTTGGACTTTGTGTCACCCCTTGTTTCAAAATTTACCATACCGTAGTGCATTATGAGAAGTGACATTTTTGGTTTTAAGTTCAAAGCAGGGTGTTATGTCAATGCAATGATTATTGTGATTTATTTCAAAAGTGTAGTGCATGCACATTTGATTTTACAATTTTTATTTTTTCTTCCTCAAAAAAATTGTGTAATTTTATGGCATTTTTTTACAATATATATTTTTTTTTTTCAATAGTGTCGGATTTTTATTAAATTTGTAGTGTAAGGATTCGGAAATCGAACGGACTTTTCAATTTATTTGTAACTCAAACCACATTCAGTTTGTGCCATTCTGAACCTAGCCATAAATTCTGAAAATCGGCCAGTACACGGGTGAGGAGCAACATTTAAGGCATCAGCAGGGTAAGTGTTAATAATCATCGCATAGTGAAGAAAAATCAGTGCTACCATTTATTCTACAGCTGAAACCATGGAGAAATACAACACGTTCAATCCAGTTCAAGACAACATTATGATGGCTTAAATTTCCAGATGGGGGTGCAGATGAGCTGATTAACATAACAATTGCCATGTATGACCCTAGAGGAGTTCGAGGCGATGGAGATCGAACCAGGAACCCTCAGTATAAAAGATGGAGCCAAACTCATCATACCCTTTGTTGTAGTTACCATTGAACTGTGAATTTAAAGTGTTGTTTATTACTGTATTAGGTAGAGCGTATTCTTGTACAGTATAAAGCTAGGCAGGCAGGAAATTGTATTATTTAAACTGTATGTAATACATTCATGACAGAGTTAGTCCGCTCATAATGTTGTAGCGTGCTGTGAGCAGTGCACGTTTAGAAGGCACTGGATTGTCGAGACGAGAAGTAGTCAACAGGTGTTCCGCAAACTTTCATTTATTAAGCGAGTAGAGGAGACTAAAATGTCAATGCATAACTAATGGACTGAAATAAAATATTAAATGAATGTTGTAGATTTATAATGAAAATGTTGACAACTGACAATTTAAGTAGGGGTGGTATTATTGTCAAGCCGTGCTAGGTTAAAAGTCAGTTATTGTAAGTCAAAGTTACTGGTTATTAAATGAATGAAAATAAAAGCTACATTTATATGAGATGTTTCACTAGATTATTTAGCTCGAGGAGGAAGCCATGTTTTAATTGAATGTTATGATTTTGGAGGAAAGCTTGTTATGTAAAGAATGTAAACATTGGTGAGAAGTGAGCACATGTTATTGAAGGTTAAAGTTGTTATCCGATGTGTAATGTTGTGATTATTATAAGTAAATAAATTGAGAGGCCACTGATGATAAATTATGTCTTAAAAGAATATTATTGTGCTTTAGTAGAGAATTGATAACATAATGGAAATGTTAGCCACTGACAAGGAAGTCATATGATTACAGTCGAGCTGCAGAACAGCTGATCTAATAAACAGTGTTATTGTATTGTCTATGAGGAGAGATGATTGAATTTAATGATCAAGTATTAAAAATATATTTAGCTGAGGGAATAAAGGAATATAAAACATCTTCATGAATAAAACATGATATTAGGATTTTGTATAAACGGAATAATTAAATAATAACCTACATCCGACATAAATAATGGTGAATTTTGACATAAATTTAATAACGTTATGTGAAAATAATACTATGACATTAAATAAATTAATAGCTATTAGCTCGCCTATACAGTGAAGAGCTGCTAATTCTATCACCGCCAAAACAGACTATTGCTGAAGAGGAAGTAAAGACAAATTCCAGTGTCAGCAGTGATTTCAATTTTAGTGTTCAGAGTATTTCTAGGGAACCACAGTTCTTTACTCGACAGAAATTGGATGACTTACTGTGGAAGTTGTAACCAACCAAATCAAGGCTGAACTCCTTGCACCCCATCTGAAGGAATATAACTTGCTTGATAAATCATGCAAAATAACAACATATAGGGTAAACCATAAAAATTTTGAGTGCTTCTATCAAATGTACAAAAATCTTTGTTTTTCTAGTCATGTTACTGGTCACTTTAAACACATAATAATTCCTCGTGAACCTCACCAATAGCACCTTTTTATAGATAGCTCAAGTCGAAGTCCCAAGCTCTATTACTGCACAATGGGAACAAGTTTCTAGTAGCTCATTCTGCAGAACTTAAAGAGATTCATGAAAATATCAAGCTGTTCTTGGAAAAACTCGACTATGGATGTTACAAATGGGATGTTTTGAGTGAATTTAAGATGTTAGGATAGTGGGATAGCAGGGCAGAAGAACAGCATTAAACCAGTAAAGAATGGCCAGCAAGAAAAGAATTGGTTCCAGGTGCACACAATGTAACAAATAAGCCCCCTGTATCTAGGGAGACGATTCTGGTACCACCACTCCATATCAAACTTGGACTTGTTAAACAATTCATCAAAGGTTTAGATAGCAACAGTGAGGCTCTGAGCCTCATCAAGCAAATGTCCCCCAAGCTATCCGAAGCAAAATAAAAGGAGAAATTTTTACAAGACCTCAGATTCATGTGATGTTACAATCTAAAGAACTTGAAGATGTAATGATTCTTGATGAACAAAATGCTTGGGATGCTTTCAGAATAGTACTGCAATGTTTTTTTGGGCAACAAAGGAAGTGAGAATTACATCCAACTGATGGAGAATATAGTTACCATGTACTTGGATGTAGAATGTCAGTGAAAATGCATTATTTGTTTTCTCATTGTGTCACCTGTTTTTTAAGAGGGGCTTTTACGCCACTGACACAAGTCAGATGGTCGCCATATATGTGAAACCAATGCGGCAGATATTGGGCCAAGTTTGTAAATTGTTAATTTATTATTATTATTTTAAATTATCTGAGCTTTAAATTTTTTGAATCGATAGATAGATTTTCTATATAATAGAAAATACGATCTATTTAATATTTTAAAATTACGCGATGTGAATATATGAGAATATGGAAGGCTAGGTTTTAATATTCATTTAGGATTTTTGAGAGGGCTTGGTTCATCTTGGATTCTACGGTCTAAATATAGACACGCTACTCAATAACACGTTACGCAAGGGACTTAAGGGAACAGGAACAGTTCTCACTGAAAACGTGAAATATTTGAACGGAACTCTCGACCAGGAAAACCGACTTGAACAGGAAGGAGACTTGGACGTCTTAGCCAATCGCGAGACTAGGCGAGCTAGCCGAAATGGAGAAGAACCCGGAAGTAACGCGCTGTTTGGCGGAGAGGCAGCTATAGCCTTTGCCGGCCGAAACGGAACTTGTTGGGACAGTTGTAGTGAGGTATAAATACGTGGACAAGCGAGGGAGACAAGGTTCTTATTCTTCATAATTCACGAGGTTGATTCTCGACGTGCATTTGGTGTTCCGTTAGCACGATGTGTTAAGTTCAAATTAGTATTACGGTGATGTGAAGTTGGCAGACGGTTACGGAATATTTTATTTTATGTTACAAGAGAGGGCACGTTACACTTGTGCGCCCAAGTGGGACAAAGAACATGTTACAATTGATTTATTTAGAGCTAATTTAGGAGCTGTAAGCGAGGAACACAGTGAACACTTTCACCATGACATTCAGGATACGGAAATAAGGTACAGTATCAGAGATGCTGGGACTGTGCTATGCTTGGGGTGTATGGTAGTACACTACATGCAAAGGGGTCGAAAGAACTTCAGAGGAAAAGCCATTCTGATGAAGATTTTTGAATCACACCATTGTTGTATGAAAAGGCAGTATTATTCAATATATTTGCAATTATTCCTACTACATTTTGGAGAACTGTATGTTAGTTTTTTTTTTTTATATGTTTCGGTTGGTGTTAACGCCTCTGTGGCTTAGGTGGCAGCACGTCGGCCTCTCACCGCTGGATCCGTGGTTCAAATCCCGGTCACTCCATGTGAGATCTGTGCTGGACAAAACGGAGGCCGACAGGTTTTTCTCCGGGTACTCCGGTTTTCCCTGTCAACATTTCATTCCAGCAACACTCTCCACTATCATTTCATTTCATCTGTCATTCATTTAATCATTGCCCCAGAGGAGTGCGTCAGGCCTCGGCAGCCGGCACATTTCATATCCTCGCCGCTAGATGGGGGCTTCATTCATTCCATTCCTGACCCGGTCAGAGACTGGAAGCAGGCTGTGGATTTTCATTTTCCGTTGGTGTTAAAGAAGCATGTAATAGTAGTACCTTTTAAGAAAATTGAAAATTTCATTTTCAGCTCAAAATATTGGCATTGGAGCTAAACTACTTTTATACTCATAATAAAAATTTTGTCAAATGTTGTTACCATATGTAGTGTTATCAGAGTCACCAAGGCTACCAACTGTGTATTAATAGTCTCAAGACTTGTGAACACTAGACACATTATCTCCAAATATGTGTGTGTAACCAACTTCAAACTTGGCATTCTGTAAGTCCAAGATGTTTTTGACATACAATAGAGTAAATCGTCAAAGTTAGTGCTACCAACATAATCATATGAACACGTATAAGTTGTTTAACTGAATGTAATTACCACCTACTAATTAATGGATTTCAACTAAATTTTGTTTTTTGTGCAGTACATACTTCAAGAAACACCCAATGTTCGAAGATGTGTGTTTCTAATATAACTGAGGCCTGAAGAGGAGTAAATCCAGGCTCTCTTAAGCTGGGAGCACACTGCCTCCGTTCCGTTCAGTTCGCATCGGTTCGGTTTCTCTCGTATCCGTTCGGATCAGTTCGCCAGCCGCACATTGCCGCAGTCTCCGTCCAGTCCCGGAACACACCACTGTGAGAGTAGCAATGTCGAGTTCTTGAAAATTGCACACGCATTGACCGGGATCTGTTCATTTTAAAAGAGTTGTACCACTATGAAGGAATAAAATAAGACCTTCAATTGAATCTCAGTGATTGCACGATTGCTAAAGTCGTTACATTCCCAGATTGTATTAAGATGAAATGTATGATTATTACGTTGTGTTCATTAGTGTGTATATAACTTGTTTCTATAATTTAATAAAAGCTGTTGTCTTCCGTAATATTTATGTATTATTATTATTGCTATTTATCACAATAATGTGCAACCTTAGAAACACGCATTTGCCCTTTTATGAAAGTAAATATAAAAGTAAGGTTAAGTAAATAGTACACATACCGGTACCTGGACAGTTTACGACCTCGCTAACTATCTCCCACCCATTCCTTGTCCTTGTCGTCAGATCGTAAAGAATAGGATGTCGTTTTACAATTTCAATAAGTAGTTCCTCATTGAGCACTCATTGTACTAAAATATGTAACAAAGCACTACAGAACAATAGGATCCTGCCTTCCGTCTTCCGTCAACTTTGCTTGTCAGGGCAAACTTGACTGAACGGATGGTGGGGGGAAGGGGGTGATGGGTACGGAACTGATGCAGTGTGCGGCTGGACACTACGTTGCATTGCCAGCAAGTCATCCAAGGTCAACTGAACTGAACTGAACGGAACGGAGGCAGTGTGCTCCCAGCTTTATTGTGAAGCGCATGCCAGTGTCTGACACCCTGTGAGGATGTTTTGCATATTTCTTAACTGGGGGCAATGAATAAAGGTACGGTAGCTTACCTCCTTGCAAAGGAGGTTAACAAAGCCCTCTGTCTGTATCACTTACCACTTGCGAGCCAGTATAAATTTGGAAAGAAAATTTCTACTAAAGCAATGCATTTCACACAGGCTAATACACCGACAAAAAACTCAAGTTAAAATAAGTAAAGTAACGGGCATTAGAATTACTCATTACAGGTTATGTTACCATTAAATTTAATTAAAAATCCGTTACTAACATTGCTTATGAAAAGTGGCATTCATCCCATGCTTAAATAGTTTCTATGAGCTATCGTACATAATTGACGTCCAGGGTATAATCATGAGCATGTCCAGTAACACTTGGCATACCAACTGACATCGGTGTGTTAATTATATTAATGAAATTCTAAACATAAATATTTAGGTTATTAACAATCCTAAATTCTAAAAGATATGTAGTAATATAATACATTATGGATATAAAATTATGGACATTTATGATATATGGAGATTTATGTTACATGAACATATAAGGTACATGGATGTTTCTTTAATAGAATATAATGCTGTAGATATTATGACATGGAACCAGTACATGGCATCTGGAACAAGGATATGAGTTTAGCGCAAGCTTGTATAACAAAGGCATTAGAGTAAGGAGACACTCAGGTAAGTGATCCTTCATTATGGAGTGCCATCAGGAGAAGGGGCTGTCTCATGTTTTGGAGTTGTTGATGTATGCTTCTTATCCAGAATGACTGGTCTGGTCTATAGACACCACATTTTCCGACATGCAGTTACTATCCAAGAGTGTGGCAATTTGTTCCAAAACACACTGGTTCTATGGTGTAAAGCATGCCTCAGTGCCCAAGGGGTATTGCTGTGCCACACAATGAATGATTATTTTGAGTTCAAACATCCTTTTTAGTAATCGTATGCTTCTGTGTCATTTCTGCTTATTTTGAATTGCTGAACGCACTTGTTTACCCTCTTTGTATGTACCCTATGTACTATAATTAGATACATCTAGCACAGTGGTTCTCAACCTTTTTTGTTCACGGCACACTATCCATTGTAGCAAGTTCCCGCGGCATGCTAACGTACGAGGTGGCAACAATGAGAGGGGGCTGAGAGCATCCGTCTAGCACATGCACAGCTTGCCTTCGCCACCCAGTTGTTTGTAGAGACACAGTCTCACCTCCTCAGTTTAGGGGCTGCGACAATGCAGTCATGTAGCCGACACACAGTCTGTGTTCTGGCATATTGAGAGGTTGATTTTTAGTTTCATACATACATGCATTGTCCGGTTAATGTGTCAATTTTTCAGATTGGATATGTTTTTTATTAAAATAAAAAACATTGAGGATGAGTCAGTGACAAACAATTGACAGTTACAAAAGTAAGAACGAACTGGTAAGTCTTGTGAAAGCAGTGCAACCTCCTGGAACATTTCAAAGTACTAAGAGAATTATTTAAACTTTGGTGGACCTTAAAACTGTCCGTCACAAATATGTGTCATGTGAGGAGAAAAATAGCAATGAATCCAATGTCACTAGTAAATTGAAAAGACATTTGAATAGCAAGCATGGTCACTTATCTGAGAGAGAAAAGATAACTATTTAAGGAAGCAAAAGCTATGGTACAGAGAGCAACTATTTCAGAAAAAGCTTAAGTGACCAGTTATAAAGTTGCCGAAATAGTAGCAAAAGAAATGCAACCCCATACTATTGCAGTGGACGTAATTTTCCCTGCATGCGAGGAAATAGTGAAATCGATGTTAGGTGATGGCTCCGGGGAGGAAATATCCTTGTTTCCATTGTCAAACGATACTATTTCCCAGCGATTTTTAAGGACATGTTTCAGACATCCAGTGCAATGTCCATGAAAAGCTAAGTGGCGGTCGTGTATTTTTACTACATCTTGACGAGTCAAGTGATATAAGTAAGAAATGTCAATTACTGAGTTACATAAGATTTGTTGATGAGGATTCAATTACTGAATAATTCCTTTTGTGTACTGAACTGCCCTCAATGTCAACTGGTTCAGATTTGTATAATTCTATATCCAGCACCTAGGAACAAAACGGGATGTTCTGGGAACGTTTTACTTTTGTTCGCACAGTCAGTACACTAGCATTAATAGAAGATTCAAAGGATTTGTTGCAAGATTGATGCAAGATTTCCCGAGCATAGGTTCAAAACATTGCTTCTACATCGTGAGGTTCTGGTGGTAGAGACAATCCCAACAGAACTGAGTGTTTTAGACTCTGTAGCTGACATATTAAATTTTATTAAGTCTAGAGCTCTTAAGACAAGTCTCCACAAATAATTGACCATGAAGTGGGATCTAGACAAAACACTTTGGTTCGTTATACTACGATCCGCTGGTTGTCAAAAGTTAAAGCCCTGGAAAGACTTTTGAGTTGAGAAAGTATGTTCAGCATTGTAAAGCCAGACTTTGCAGCTCAGTTAAATGACAAGGAGTGGAGTGCAAAGGTAGCCTATTTGGCTGACATTTTTTGCCATTTACATTACATGAAGAAGAGTATGCAAGGAAAAGAAGTAAATGTGCTTGACGTCAAGTGACAAACTCAACGGGTTCTTTAAAAGCTGTAGGATATGGAAATCACACGTGGAAAACAAAATCTTAAGATGTTTCCTCTTACTTTCGAGGTAGATCCAAACAGTGACATAACCTCCAAACTCATTTGAAATCACCTCATGGATCTTGAGAATAACTTGGCACAATGTTTTCACTCCACCACTGTTACGAAAATTACTAGGTGCGTAAACGTTAAGCTATGTCTCCAGGATCTACCACCGACCTTCCTCTGGAGGAACAAGAGCAGCTCACTGAAGTTCATGCAGACTAAACACTTTAACTGAATATGGTGAACTAGTACTTATCAATTTTGGTTGTTAGCGAAGCAGTAATAACAGTGGAAGCAGTTAATACCCTGTTGCATTTTGCCACCACCTATATGTGCCAGCTGGGATTTCTGGCACTAAGCAACATATAAAACAAGAAATCTAAGGGACTTCCCTCATTTGACCAGGAAATGCATGTGGGTTTGTATTAAATTCCACCACCAATTGAACTTTAGTGTAAGAAGTGACTGGTTCGAGTTTCTTATTGATTACTCAAACTTGTACGGCATAAAACCAATAAATAACCTGTAAATAAGTTAAGTTTCGGAATAATACTATATATTCTGATCGTGTTTTTTTTTTTATTATTATTATTATTATTATTATTATGAATATTCAGTGAAATCATATCAATTACTTTTATGAGAAATATTGCGGCACACCGATTGAGAACCACTGATCTAGCAAAAGAAAACTTGCACGATTGTAGAATACGGAAAACTTTCATTTAACACAGTTACTCCTGCCAGTTGGACCATGGTGTATTTTACTATAACTTTAATTTCAAAATGTTGTATCTTGCAGGAGAGTGAGCTACGGCAATTCAACCCATGTGAATATCTCTGTTGTGGTTCAGGAAGACAATAAGGCTGTTCTCTTTGTGGCATTAGACAGAAGTGACAGATATTACTATGCTTGCGACGCAGGTTGTCTGGATCCTCCTACACAGTTGGGGTGAGCAACCTAACTCTTTATTAATACATTTAGTGCTTTAACATCAATAATTCATAGCTTATAACCATGCTGTCTATGCCATCTGGAATGAGGTAATAACATTTAATAAGTTTAATTTTTTAGTCTGTCATTGAATGTGGTTTTTATCAACCTTTTTCCTACTCGAGGTCTGCCTTCTCCAAATCAGAGACTTTGTAATCCAAAGCTACGTGCGTGCATTTTAGCACATTAGGACTTGATACTTGTTTTGCGGCCATTAGATATAACTCTTCTAAAAAATTTATTTCCCTTCACTGTACTTTTTCTAGTTTTATCTTAAGTTGTACTTGGCAAGTTTTCCAGATGGAAATTATGTGAATTGGGGATAAATAAGAGAACAATAGGCCTATACTTTCTTATTTTCTTCAAATTTTGTCCCCCCAGGGGCTCACATCTAGTGAGACGTGGGTTGGCGACCACGGGGCCCCAGCTGAGTCCGGCATTGCTTCCACTTATTGTCCCGGGCTCCTCTCTGTCTTCTTTCCAGTCGACCTCACTTGGTCAACTCTTGTTCTCTTCCGACCCCGACAGTAAGAGGTTATCCGAGGCCTAGGGAGTCTCTTCATTTCCCGCCTTAATTGGCCCTTGTCTCATCTTTTCTGATTCTCTCCTTCTGCGAGGTGGGTAGATTATTGGCTGAGGAATAACCTAACCACCAAGGGAAGATGATAAAAAAAAAGGGAGGTGGGTTTCGGACTTGAGAGAAAGGATGGAGAAATAGGAGGAGAGTCCCACAAAAGTTATAAATTTAACTTGAAATACACTCAAAGGCGGTTGCCACCGCAAATCCGCTCTCAGATACCTAAAGTGGGTAAGGACCTGGTCGAAGCTAACGGGAAACGCAGCTAGGACTTGGGCGGTTTGCAAGAAAATGGCTTTAGCGTATTCCCTCTCAAGCATACATATGCCTACTATGGGGAAGGGTGATGGTCTGGCAAGACAGAGAGTAACAGACTTATTGTATGTCTGTTCAAAGGAATTCGTTTTGAACAAGTAATTCGAAGAATGCCAATAATTTGAATCGGTTTCGATATTTCCAGTTTTCAAAGTTGTAGAGTTCCTAAAAAGCGACCAAGTGCTTCCAAGAAGGATAGTGATAAAAGAATTATACCTTTGGGAATGATTTTGGTAAGTGTACCAATAGTTGCATTTGGAAATGGCTAAGCTTTTACCCAGCCAGGAGCCGACTAAATGTTTAGGCAAAGAAAAACACTTATCTTTTGGAAAACCAACCATAAGTTTTTTGGAGAGGATCTCCACAAGCAGGAAGCTGGCGTAGCGAGCTATGCTTGCCTTACTGGCCAGTTAGAATTAGCTATTAAAGCTAAGAGAGACTTTACCGAGTTGGCAACTAAGAGTTCTTGCTCAACTGCAACAAGTGGTGAAAACCCTATCACAAGATTTATTTGCATTAACGAGGGCATGAACCTAGGAAGAGTCAGGGAAGACAGGATCTTGCCTAACTGTAGTATTAGAGAAATGATGAGTCAAAAAAAAGGAACTTGAATTTATTTTAACAATGCAAAAGAGCGTAATGAATTTAACAAATAAGTAGTAGTTTTTTGCCAAATATATAATTTAAACTTTATAACAACTGGGGTCACAGACCTCCGAAAAAACATCTAAAGTTTGCTCCAGGCAATTAACAATTCTTTAGGTTTCAAACCTTTATATGCACTAAAATCTTTGTAAGATTTAAAAAAGACAAATGAAGTGATTAAAGTTAGACATTAAATCGAGTACAAGGTGTGTACTTTAAGAAATTTCCAAGTACCTATCCTAGAAAAAGTTACAACTTCGAAAATAACAAAAAAGAAAGCAGGTAGAATGAAAGAGAAGTTCCTATAACTTCTTATATTTACGCTGAATTACTTTTATAATAGTTATACAAAATAGGACAGGTCACTTACTGTGAAACCTGAAGAGAAAGTCAAAAGGAAGGTTCTAGACTTCCTATGTTAAAGTAGGAATCACGAGACAAATGGGGCAAGTTTCCCTTTCGTGAGACCAAGAAGTAACTCACTCATGAGTTGAAAGAATTGTATTTCCTAATTAGAAGGGAGAAACAATGTAATTTAGAAACGTGTACTCGACACGTATTTATGCAGAAGTTAATTAATGTTATATAAGAAAAAGGGGAGGGCACTTCTATAGAGTGACACCTCATTGAAAAAAGACTTAAAGTAACAACTTTATTATTATGGTTTGTTAGTAAAAGGTTTAGGAAAGATCAATTGGGATTGAGGATAAATGTTCATGGCCTTATTTATGGTAATCGGACAATCGCGACGTGGTAGAAATGTTGAACAAGCACTAGTTTTCACTATAGTCTGTTAAATGGATGAAAAGTTCACTGTAGTAACACAAAAGTTTATGGCAAAAAAAAGTTATTGCAATTGTGGAAAAAAAACTGGTTGCACTAGGTAATTTAGAGTCTATTGCTTGAGAAAGTTATAGATTGTCATTAAGTACGCCAGAGAAAAGTTAGCTATTGAGCATTATATAATAAGGAAGATCCTTTAGTTTGAGAAAGTATTCACACATGTGAGTGGAAAATAAATTACAGCGTGACTGGTAGATTCCAGAGCAATTTTGACTGAAGAATAGGGCCAAAGTTATTCCAGCGGTGGAACGAGCAAAATATTTGATAGACAGTGGGTATTCATTGGTATCTCACGTTGTGAGAAGATTTCTCATTTAATTAGCTTAAGAAAAGCTACTTTCTATGAAGGTTGGCTTAGACAGACAAAAGCCCAACATGGTAAATCCCGCGAAGGATGATTATTGCCCCAAAATATAGTAATCTCACACTGTCTATAAAATTATCCTTAAAAGCATGTAGATATTAAAACGATGAGAATGAGGTTAAAACCTGAAGTCTGTACTTATCTTTGCTGCATAGCGATGGTGAAGTTCCCTTTGAAGGTTTACATTAGAGTTCCAACATGGCGTGGAATGAAGAAAATGCCTCTTGAGTTCAGGAGGCTGGCTTTAGTTGAGCCTTGACTGAGTCGACGGTCGACGTACAAGTGAGACCCACTCAGCGAAGCGCAGAGGGACCAGAAAAGGGGAAAAGAGTGGGGGTAGGAGACAAAAGGAAGACATATAAGCATCACCAACATACAAAAGTTAAATTCTCTTGAGGAAATGGTCTTCAAAGAGTTGATAGTAGGCGACACTATCGCAGCCTGGTGGGTGAAAAAGTAGACGAAGTTCTCTTGATCACGGAGATGATAGCTGGCGATGGCGACGAGATCTGGTAGCCAGATGGATAAGGACGTCCTCTTGTACAGGGAAGAATTGAGGAACTTCAGAGATTCGCTGCTAGATGACGCTAGGTGAGTCATGGAAGATATATATCTAGAACAGACTCACAAATGACATAAGAGACATGACCACCAAAGAGAAACTAGATCACTGTTGGTGTTTGATAAAAAGGAAGGAATGAACAAGAAAAGAGCATTAAAAAATATACTCTTATCATACCGTGTATTCCAAGAATACACCACGAGGGGTCAGCCTTCTTTTTCTTTTCATGTTATCTCCTGCCTTCTGTTCAAGGCCCTCTAGGAGGCCGGGTTTATGTAGCCCCACCACTTTTGGTGCACCCTAGATAATGCTACACCCTCAGGGGTGAGTTCGGGAGTTGGCGACCCCGAGGGATTCCTGAGCTGGGTCCGTTTTCCCCTTTTGTCCCTTACCTTTGGGGCGGACCCTCTCCTCACTCCCCTCTCCTCTCCTCTCCTCTCTTCATTATATTTCCTTTTCTCTTTAAGATTCCCACACTTTTTTTTGTTACTTGGTTCCCCGTGTATCTGAATTCCCTTTAGCAATTTTTTTTGTAGGTATTTTTAATCTACATTGCATTTTGTAAGTTTTTTCGATCTAAATTACATCTCGCGATTGTTTTCAACCTCAATTGCATTTTGTAAAGATTGATAATCTAAATTGCTTTATAGTAAGTCTTTCAATGCAGGTTGCAGGGCATTTTAGTGTGTATTTTGAATTTCAATTGCATTTTGTAAGTATTTTCAACCAAAACCGCATTTCGCAAGAATTTTAAATCTAAATTGCATTTTGTTTGGTGGGCATTTTGCAAACATTTTTGATTCTCAATTGCATTTTGTGGGTATTTTGAATCTAAATTACATTTTGTCAAGTATTTTCAATCTAAATTGCATTTTGTAAGTATTGTCGATCCACATGAGTAGTTTGAATCTACCATACATTTTGTAAGCATTTTCAATTTCAATTGCATTTTGTAAGTATTTTGAATTTCAGTTGCACTTTGTGAATAATTTGGATTGGAACTGGGATATTTCAATCTGAATTGCATTGTGTATTTTCAATTTCAATTGCATTTTGTTAGTATTTTGAACCTCAATTGCATTTTGTATGTACTTTCGATCTCATTTGCATTTTGTAAGTATTTTGAATTTCAGTTGCATTTTGTAAGTATTTCGACGCTACATTGCATTTTGTACGTATTTTGAACCTAGCCTACATTTTGTGGGTATTTTTCAATCTATTCTTTTTGTGAAACTTTTCGTTCTAAATTCCCTTTTATAAGAATTTTTTGTGAGTTGTTTCAATCTGAGTTCCTTTTTTAAGTATTTTCCGTCTCACTTAATTTTCATTCTGGTTTCCATTTCAGTATAATTTTCGCTATCACCCAGATCATTAGGGGCCGATAACCTAGATGTTAGGCCCCTTAAAACAACAATTATCATCATCATCATAAAATTGTGTGGTACTATGTTCCTTTACTGGTTTATTGTATTGTGACAGGAGTTAAGGTTCTGTTCATTAAATCACATAGCAACTGGTATTGTGCATTACTAAACAATAAATTTATTACATCTACTTTACACAATTATCTACACGCACTGTACAATTCTCACGCAGCTGGCTGCCAAGTCCACCTCTGCTCGGTGGTGCTCCACCATGAAGATTCTGCCAGAGTTTCTGTGTCTAGCCCACACCCCATCGAAACCAGGGCCTCCAGTGCTATCCCACTGCTGCCCTCATACAACACTCCGTTGTCATAAACATTCACACAAGCGTACTGATTCACTCTTCGCTCCACTGCACACACCATAATGGACTTTATCTTGTCACTTGTCACAGCTGTCAGTCACTGTTTGGATTTAACTCTCTAACTGAAGTGAACTCCTTGGCCCTCGCTTGGCTGGTCATTAAATACCTGCTAACTGGACTTCCCATTGCTTCTAGGCCACCACAAACCTATTGGCTGATGTCACTGTCCCTCAGTCTGGCTGCGTGGCTCAGGGGTAACGTTCTCGCTTGCTGAGCCCAAGGTTGCAGGTTCGAAACCTGGCGCAGTCAGCTGGCATTTGAGGGTGCGCAAATGCGAGGGAGCTGTGTCAGTACATTTACTGGCACGTTAAAGATCCCCTTCGGGGCAAAATTCCGGCACCCCGGCATCTCTAAAAGCCAGTGTAGTTAAAAGGGACGTAAAACCAATAACATTATTATTATTCACTGTCCCTCAAACTATCCAGAGTCTTGCTTTCACCCAGCCGTTTCCAGAAACAGAACAGTCTTGGCACGTCAGTGACCTTTTGTGACTCACAGAGGCCGGAGGCCACAGAGGGCCAGCCCAGGAAACTCTGTCCTCTTGTCAGCCACCTAGTGGATCAGTCAAAATACTGGAATAATCTTTTTGTAGTGTTTTATATATGTTCTTACTAGGGCAGTTTGAAAAGTCAATGTCTAAACATTTTTCCAACTTCTTCAAGCCTTCCAAAAAATATGATTTCTTGAACACTTCAAAATAGGTGTCTGTTTCAGCTTTATTCTCATTCGATGCAATTCCTTTTCCACCAAGTGAGTCCTTCGTATTTGGATAGAGAAATTAAATGCAATGGACCAAATTTGGAGAATAAGTTGTATGAGGAAGCAATTCTTATTGCAATTTAACAATTTTGGCCATGGCAATTGCAGTCACGAAGGTTGATCATCTTAGTGATCAAAAAATTTTCAAAGAGGGTGTTCAGTTATACCTTGTAAAAGGGCAAATAATTGGTCCATTTAGTCAATAGGAAAATTTAAATGTACTGCTTATTCATACGTGTTTCAAACGTTATAGATGTCCTTCGTCAATGAATCCCTGAAGAGAGAAACGTATGTCGGACATTAAAATACAAAAAAAATCATTAAGGATTTTCCAAGCTGAAACTGGTTTGGGGAGTCTAATGCTTAGTAGTTCTTTGTAAGGAGGCACTTTCCAGGTACAAATTGTTACTTTCGTCATTTTTGGCAAAAAATATTGTCTTGTAGTTGAAAGGTTTAAGTTTCTCACTAAGTTATTACATTCAATTCAAACTATTTATCACTTTAAAGATGCTTTGTTTGCTAGTCTGCACCCAGCAGTGGATTTGTGCCATCCTCTGTCTGCCAATGTCATGTTCATGCTTACATTCATTCTAATATGCATGTTCCTTTTAAAAAGTATGAGCCAAGAGCCCCCTCCCCAAAGGAAAAGGGTGAGGAAGCTCAGCCCTTGACTGTGAGCACTGTCATTTAGCAGCTTCTATTCAGAGCACGGGCTGCAAATTTGGAGCCCCAAAATTTTCCCCCTTAAAAAGGACTAGTGGAAAATTCAAATCCCTCTCCCAACCCGTTTCAGATTAAGAATACCTTCACGAATATGTGATTTCTATCTGTACTACTCTGACCCCTCTGTCAGCTAACCCCGAGGTGGGAGGCAAGAAGGTACCCCTCTCGAGTCTGCCAACCTAGAGTATCAGAAGTGAAAGATCCAAACCGCGGCACCCAGGACCCTTTACGAAGTTTCTGGCTTCGCTCAGTAGTGTATAGTGACGATACTCCCCATAACCCGACCAGATGGAGACGGACATAAGGAGAAGCGGTTTATACTCTGGCGGATAGGGTGGGAAGGCTTATCTAATGAGGGTCGGCCCAGGAGCAACTGCTTAAGTGGTCGGGATTAAGGCAAGTAACAAATAAAGGGTGATTTCAACAAAATGGGGTGTATATTATAAAATTCAAAAGAACAATAAATTACAAGGAAACAAAATACAGAATTGAATTGATGAAGCTAAATAATTAAAACAGATCCTTCTTAACTTTAATTAAAAGAGTGTAACGTAAAGTTACCTTGTGGTACTGAACCCATATTTTATGAACCTGTGTATAAGTCACAAAGCGAGACTCGAACCGTGTTTTGCATGATAAAATATGTTACGATTTAAAGGGAAAGATACAGGCAACCATCTACACACAAATGCAACCTGCTTGACAAGAAAAGGATGGAGAGAAAGATGTATATGAGTGAGATGAAAAGTAAAAATTATCAGATTATAGTGGGCTATGTTAAGATTTATAATAGCTGGAAGTGAGCAGTTTCAACGGGCTACTCGGCGAAGGCACAAACAAAAGTGGTTGACAAACAAGTTCGCGACATAAGAAAACTGGATTAGGGAGAGGCAGCCCGCCAGCCACTGCACACTCTTGACGCGTGTGGGTGATCACGCCTGATCCCAGTCACGTGATGGTCATAACCAATCAGAAAATTACAATTTCATGAGGAGTAATTAGAGGACAATAATTGCTATGTACAATTTAGAAACGACATGATGATAGTAAAATAAATGGGATCTGAAAACGAACAGTTTTGTATACTCAGGTTCTATAGAATAAGCGATATTAGGCGAGTAAAATTATTGAAATGATACCAGGATTTCGGCCGCCTAACTATGTAGGTAGACGCTATCAAATTGATAAGGTGGGGGAAAGCAGTACATCCATCGAGGCTATTGTTGTAAAACATTGAAAGCATGTCGCGATGGAGGAGAATATTAGCCCGGCGAAATTTAAATTATTCAGTGGAGAAGACAAGGTATTCTCTAATTAAAATGAATTAATGGACAGTGAAAGTTCCAGTACAAATATAGAGAACTTAGAAATGTTCTACAATTATTAACGGAATATGTCGACTAGTGGAATAATGAGTGAAGGGTGGTAAGTTCTCCTAGTATATGAAAGTTACATTTTTAACCAGCGTCAGTCTTCGTAAGGAAGAGTTCAGCAATATAATTGAGAATTACAACCTACATATCTGGGTACAAAAATTAACTAATTACTACAGACAATAAATACTCTTTGAGTATAACTTCAAACAGCATTACATTATCTACAATTTATTGCAAAAATTCCCAGTCTGAATTACGAAATGGAGTCAATGAGGAAGCTAAATATGAACTGTATGAAGATGTAGATGACACACTAAATTAATGGAAGGGAAACAGAGCCTACGGTCAACATGTGGATTACTGGAGTTACTTGAAAACCTAAATTAAATGCAGATGGACATAAATGTGGATCTACAACTTCTTAATGGACCACATAATTGGAATCTCAAATCTACAATAATTAATTTCCTATGCCAACATGGAAATTTAATCATCTATAATTACATGAGATGAGTACAATGATTTCCAACTAAGAGACCTTCAAGAAAGCAGCCGTTCGAAGCATGATATCGTCAGTTTTGTCTAAAGCAAGAAGCGAATGAGTTCTATGCAGTTGCCAGACTATGCAGAGCCAAATTCCGAGGGATCATCCGACAACTCGACATCGAGCCCAGGAAGGCAAGGGTGAACTCATCTTTAGCTGGAGGGAGATACCGGTTTGGGCAGACCAAAGTACACCAGGTTTGGCTATGCAGAGAATTAACGGGGCAGAAGGTAGATGAACGATTTGTCTTATTTTAGTAATTGGATGATATTTGTGGATGACTTTGATTTGACCATGTTCTAAGAGAGATCTACGATTTTTATACTCCCTATGTAAATACGTAAAATTTGTAGCTTCATTAGAAAGTGATTGTTTTTTCGAATTTTGTATTTTAGTATATTTCAACGATTTTATTTAACACTTATATTCGATTTCTAAGCCTCCGTGGCTTAGGCGGCAGCACGCCGGCCTCTCACCGCTGGGTCCGTGGTTCAAATCCCGGTCACTCCATGTGAGATCTGTGCTGGACAAAATGGAGGCAGACAGGTTTTTCTCCGGGTACTCCGGTTTTCCCTGTCAAAAATTTCATTCCAGCAACACTCTCCACTATCATTTCATTTCATCTGTCATTCATTTAATCATTGCCCCAGAGGAGTGCGTCAGGCCTCGGCAGCCGGCACAGTTCATATCCTCGCCGCTAGTTGGGGGCTTCATTCATTCCATTCCTGACCCGGTTGGAGACTGGAAGCAGCCTGTGGATTTTCATTTTTTCATTCGATTTCTATTTCATTTGACGCAGGGGACGTTTTATCGATAAAGTTAGTTGTAATAAGTTTTGGATAGTTTGTTATTCAAATTTCAGCAAGATTTTATTTAACCAGTTGTATTAGATTCAATGATAGAAGTTTTGGTATTGTTTTGCTATGGCAAATTCGATCTAGTTTTATACTGGAGTCAACGAGGAAAATTTATCTTGACTCTGAGGTAGCATAAAAGAGTTCTAAGTTTTGTCATGGAAGTTGGAAGTCTTGACAACTCTAGACCTATGCTTATTTGTAAGATGAATTTAATGAAGTTCATATAATATAACAAAAGTAAATAAGTGTAATTCCTTATTCATGACTGACCAGAAGGAAGCAAACAATTGGTGAAGTCAATATTTTACGTAGTTACCTATGAAGTATATAGTGAAAGAGAAGTTAATATTAAATGTAAAACCACTATGAATAACAATAAATGTGTATCAAGGAAGGATGTTCTATGTAATGTCATGATTATTATTTTAGCACGGATTTGACGTAATTTAGCTACAATTAACTTAATTGTTAGTTCTGAGGTTAATTGGATCTGACGATAAAGAAACACTAAAGCGAATTGAGACAAGGCAAAGTAATGTAAAAGTAGTGTAAATAGGGAAATTAGATAATCTATACAGACATCGATGAATGTAAATTATGTATATAAATTAATGTGTAATTAGAAAAGATTCAAGAGAAACGAGGGGTAGAATTAAGGAGTAATATATGTATAGAGTTCAAATTATGTTTGTAAATAGAGCATGTTGAAGTTAGCTGTCGAGAAGTATTTAATCTGAATAGTATCGGAGTAGACGGAGAAGTCTATAGAAGATCGGAATTTTATTTTTAACTCCTTAACCCTGCGTAAGTGTGGCGAAATATTGAACATGATTCGTGTGGCTGGTCTCTAAGACCGGATATTTTATTTTGTTTGTTTTTTAAATTATGAATTGTAAGAATAGATCAGATATCACACGAAATGTATTTATTCAAACTCACAGAAAGGAAACAGACTCTCAAGTAACATCAGACCCATAAAGATAACATAAACAAAGGAAAATATCAGAAAAGGGAATCCCAAGTAAAATCAAATCATTTAAACAGCAAGAACAACAAAAAAATAATTTGATAAAGATATATCATACCTTAAGTTGTGTCAGTTTTGGAAATGTGGCACATAATAAATCTCGTTTAAGCCTGTGGCTTATGAAGTAAGATCTCCCGTAAACATTGCACATTTATTTTGAAAGTTCACTCACAGTCTTCCGTAACACTTCTATGTGCTCTAGGTACATGAACTTTTGCACTTTCTACAATAGTATTTTGTTTTTCTGTTCTGCTTCCAAGTACACGTTTGACATCGTCCAAAGAGACGTACAAGTTGATTATCTTGTACCCTTTCGAGCTTAATGATTACAGCAATCCTCTCACGCAGACCTTTTGGGATGTTTGTCATCGCCACACGAGAGCGAAGGTGGCTTTGTAAAAGGCTCATTCCCAACCCTGTGAGAAATTTTCGCCGTACTATATCAGGGTGTCGAGCGATACGGGAAATACGGGAATTATACGGGAATTTTAGTGACCCGGGAAAAATACGGGAATTATACGGGAAATTCGCACTTGATACGGGAAATCTTGAAAAGTCTCATAATGCCCGACTTCTTAGCCCCCGAACGCTCGGTAGAGTCCTCCCGCTCAGTCTTCTATTTCGCCTGCAGACCGCGTTGCCACCCGTAATTTGCGCCACCGATAGAGCGCTTAGCGTGATGAGAACCCAGCCAACGTCGAATGCATACTTAGCCTGGCCGACCGCCGGCCGTACCCTCTACGCGTGGGGCTACGCGCGCCCACGCTCGTTGCTGACAATGACATACAGGAATCAGTCCGCATTGTTATTCAAAGAGGAAACGTGGGTTTCTCGACAAGAGCAGCCCTTGATGAAGCTAACAGATCAAGATATCAGAAAATTCCAGACGCGGATGGGCTGCAATTTCGCACCAACTGCCGGAAATTGTACATTTGTATCCTATGGCTGAAAAAATCAAAGAGTGGTCAACTCTTGCTCACGAGAGACCCGTGCTATTTCCTGCCTAGACACTATAGGGGTCGCTGATACTCCTAAGTTGGAAGAAGTTACGATCGTCATTGCCCTGGAAATTCTTTGTAATCAGAAGAATTTGCTTTCTGGCGCAATGGCTGACCGCATCAAGAGCAGCTACTTCGCACTTCTGAGACTGCTCTCCGTTACTGCACGTTTGAAGCAGTTCGACGGAAAAGAGCCACGGCTCGACGTGCTGTGGTCTGAATTAGTGGCTTCAGCACCTCCCTCAGTTCCTGCCAAAAACGATCTCACAAGCTTCGTTAAAATGATACTGATTTTGTATCACAACAATGCAGCTCTAGACAGAGGTTTCTCCCTGAACAAGGAGTGCATGATCGTCAATCTCAAACAAGCAAGTCTGATTGGAATGCATAGCCTACTGTTCAGGACGCTGTGATGGCATCTGGTGCAGTAGAAAAGATAACCGTGAGCAAGAGTCCATACTGCATGAAACTCTACGCCGTCTTCAAGGAAACAAAACAGGTGCGAAGTGACGGCTAAGTGGCAGTCGGAAGAAAAGCCACGGAAGGTCTCCAGGAAGGAAAAAAAACTACTGTCAAAAGTATTTAATTTTGTGCTTTGTATAACTGAAGTTCCTAGTAACAATCTTGTATTTGTCAAAGTGACTTATTTAAGTCCGTGCAAACACTCAATGCAAATGCGTTACACATGCATACATTTCAAAAACTACAAACAATATCTCACAGCTCTCGACATTTTACTATCAAACACCCGTTACCAACATGTGGCTACAAAATACACCACACGAGTGACAGAATTCTTCTCGTATGGGCAGGCATTGTTTCAGTCGCTTGTTAACCACTGTCTGTGTCGGATTTCCTTTCATTGTCATTGTTTCGTTACTTTTACTTCGCCGAAGTTCGACCCGAGGACTGGACACATTGTAACGTTCTGGCTTAAGCTGGGATGACAAGTGAAACGGTATTTACTTTGCTCCACGTTGAGCGTACAAATGTAATGGTAATTAGTGCCCCATGTTGGTAGCGACAAATGTAATGGTTTCTTTCGCCCTCACGTTGAGCGACAAATGTAACTGTTTACCTTTGCCTAAGCTATGTTGTTTTAATGGGCGCCAAGACCTCAATGCAATGTTGAAATCTAAATTTGTATTTAACAACGTCTAGCTCTGGCAGAACACATTCAAGACTCTATTCACTCAGATCGTGGTATGATTTGATCATTAACCCAACAAACAATTGTATCAGGAGAAGGAATTGGTCTATATCTAATGCTACCTACTGAAAGCAAAGATTGCATTGTAAAAGAAATGAATTTATTATATAATACAAGTATAGCAAAATTAATAATAATAAGTTTAACATTTAAATTGGAGCGTTGTGATTTGAATATTACCGATAGAAAATTACGTGAAAACGGAGTCTGATAAATTGATTTTACTCTTATTTCCAAGCTATGAAGTTACTGAATTATGAAATATAAAACAAAGAAAAATGAGAGATTGCGTATTTCTGCGTCATTAGCGTTTACCCCTGGAAATTGCCAAAGCATTTCCCTCGTTCTTGATGATGCTGTGTGCTTCCCACAGTCTCCTGGACGTCGTCATCTCCGTCGAAATTTGATGATATTCTGGTAGATTAGATAATTCTATGGTCCGTACATCGGACCCAAACTCTCGTAAAACCGCACTGGTTACGTTTTACAAAAGTTCGTCGCTAACTCCACTGAACATCGGAGCGTCACGCACTTGCGACCGTACACTGCAAGTTCTACACAGATTGTCCATAACTCCACCGAACATCGGAGCCACTCGCACGCGCACCCATACTCGTCAATTATTTCACAGATTGTCCTCGTCTCACGGCGCGTCGAACGATATATCCACATGCCGGCTCCCCACTCTTCAGTCCCAACTAGCTTACGTCGTCTCCCCTGATTGGCTGAACCACCACGCGATCTTCTCCTCCTCCGGGTCATTACACTCGGCGACAGGGTTCCGTTTCAACAATTCGCCTCTTCTTGACGATGCGACCCAAGATTGCGTCATGCTCCTCGACAGGAATCAGCTTGTATTAGAATTCCCAGTGAGTCACGTCTCTCAATATACCCTAACTGACGAAAACTCCGTAAAATTCCGTAATCGCATAATTTTCTATAATATTGTCGTTCGTAATAATTTGCTTGTTAGCGTTTTCTAAGACATAGAAAACCTATCTGTATGCTTATAATTTTTATACAATGCTCCGAAAATATCTTAATAATAATTATAATAAATTAATAATAATAATAAATTAACATGAAAAATTATCTTGGCTGAACAATTTGCCGCGTAAATAAATATAGAATGGCTTCCTACTGACTTATGCCAGTTGCATAAAAAACCCTCGGAAAACACGTTACATATTCGCCTCGGATCATCGGATGATTTACCGTGACGACGGTCCATTATCCGATTATCCCAGACACGTTAATAAACCCCATCCAAAATACATATTACATAAATGAAATCACCCTAAATTACAGATATATACACTCATAATTTTTCTTCACGCACTTTGCGTCAAAGTTTGTTGTCACTATGGATTGCACTTTGCAACCAGTCCAATGTTTTACATATAGAATAGTGTTCCATGGATATTTCCGCCTCTCAAATTGCTCTATGTTGGAGAAATAGACATAATTAATGTGTGAGCACTATGTATTTATGATGTCATATCACACGCATTGAAGGTGTTCTGATATATTTATATCATCATTGAACTTCCTAATTTCACTGGAGGTCCCTTCCTTATGGTGAAATTTAATCTCACTTATCACTGAGCACACGATTGTGGCAGCGCCTCGTGACCATAATACTTAATCTCTCTTTGAAGTAGATTAAATTAATATTGACTTCTGAAAAAAAAAACAGTAAATGCGCATTACATATAACACCAAATATTTCTGTGCCGTAATCGCCCTGTCTTCTTAAGTTCCCGTAGACCATATTCTACTTAATACTAGTTCTCAACACAGACCATTTCTCCTGACACAAATAATACCTTTGTACAAATTACCTTAAATTACACACTTACAAATCTTACATGGCGAGGCCGTAAACAGAAATCACGTGTGCTGATATGTATGAGTTTCATGAAGGACTGTCTCGCATTCTGATGGCCCATCTTTTATCTCGTGGACGCCTTAAGCTAACAAGCCCTATACAAGCGCTCCCCCATCTCTTGGAGATAAATGGGAACCCATCAGCGCTGCCAAAATGGCCTTGGTGCATCGAGACAATTTAGTGCTCAACAGCATCCGACAATCCCGTCATATTTCCCTGTACCTTAAAAACTCTCATTTACTTACATACTACCCCCCTGTGTGACTTCCGATACGCCTGCCTTAAGACCAGATCTTCCACGCACCAGATACCACACTTACTCATTTGATAGGCTGGCTCGCCAGCTAAACACACTCACTTTATGACACATATTTTCGTAGACTATGTATATTATACGTCCCGTATAATCTGTTTCCCTCACTATTCTCCAGCACATATGCTGTTTTCCCAATACGTTTGGAAACTATAAATGTTACTGCGTCACCTGCTTCCAACCTTGCCAGTGGCTCCCTTAAATGAACGTCATCACGTTGCTCTACCTAGCATATTTCTCAGTGTCTGTAACGATGCCCTGTTGCTACTGTCCACACATGCTAACCCTACCTTCCTATGGTGTCACACCTCTACTCGACACTCTATGACCTAAAAATGTCACTTCTGACTGACAGAATGACGACTTAGACAGCTTCAAAGTGAGCCCTGCCTGATCTAACTTCTGAAAAACTATATCTAAATGATGTAGATGCTCCTCAAAACTGCGTGAACTAATTACCATATCATCTATGTAAATGGTTACAAACTCTCCTGTTTTAACCCATAAGGTGTTCTACAAAATTGATAAAGGTTATATTTATGACTAAAAGCTGTAAATGGTCTATCTTCGTACATAAGTGGCACTTGCCAAAAACTGGAACTCAAATCTACACAAGTGAAATACTTCTTCCCCTCAAATGTTTGCATTAATTCCTCTATTGACATAGATTTCAGCTGATCTGAACTAATTCTACTGTTAACCAAACGAGCGTCTAAACAAATACGAACAGTGCCGTCGGTCTTGGGTACCGTGATCAAAGAATTAACATATGGACTGTTCGAGTGCTCAATAATCCCATCTTCAAGCATCTGGTTAATTTGTGCCTCAACTGCACTCTGATAAGCGAAAGGTACAGGATATCTATGTCCTGTGAATACTGACCTATCAATAACGTTCAATGAATGTGTATAGCAATTGGTCATACCAATGCGATCCTCAAAAACTCTCCTATTACACCATAACACATCATAGAGCCGAACACACTGTTCATCCTCTATATTTCCCTGAAATGCAGCCTCACGTAACGAGTCCTCTAGACTTCCGTTCGTAATCACACTGCCCACAAAACATGGAGAACCCCGCTCTACGGCTGGCGATATCTCATTTAAAGTACAAATCACACCTACAACACTACTTCTCTGAATTTGGTCATTGAACGCTACTTCTACTTCAGAATCTCCCCATTTAAATTTCAAACTCCCTACATCATAACATAAGTTACCAGACACTCTACTTAGCCACTCTGAACCCAAGATAACACTGAATACTAAATTTGGAATTACAAGGCAAATCTGCTTCTCTACATGATTATTAATTTTAATGTCTACTAAAACTTGCTTAGAAATTACTTTAGACCTCTTCCCAACAGCTGTGATAATAAAAGTGCTTTTAATTGGCATCTCCTCAAAATTTACTCCAGTTCCTTTCATTTTATCATAAAATGCACTACTTATGCAACTCTTCATACAACCACTATCAATTAAAACATCTGTGTACGCCTCGGACACGTTAAATTTAACTATGGGGCTCTTACTAACCACTTCCTGAATAATACCTTCATCATTTAGTTCATGTAATAATTCATTTCTTACATTTAGGTCATAGGGTTCCTGTATAATTGTATGGACAGGGCATGCTACAGACTGAGATTCTGACCTTACTTCGCAGTCTGGTTCGCGTTTAAAGAACCGCTACAGCTGGCCGTAGTACTAGTTACTACTGCACTGGTCTGGTTGTTCTGAGTTGTGTTGTCATTGTTTGGCTGTATATTACTACCTCTAGGCTGTCCTCTTCCTTGACCCCTATTCTGGTTGTAATTATTGTCATTATAATTTCTCCCTTGATTTCCCCTGAAATCATTGTTTCTCCCTTGATTTCCCCTGTAATCATTGTTCCTCCCTTGATTTCCCCTGAAATCATTGTTCCTCCCTTGATACTGATTACCATAGCCATTTCCTCTGTTCTGATATAGCTGATTATTATTATTTCTATTTTGAGCGTTGGCCCCTTCGCCACCGTTCCCTTGAACTTCTTGATGCCTGGCTTCATTAGGTTTATTATTATTATTACCCTGGTTCCGATTGAAATTGTCATCATAACCCCCTCTCCCTAGTGCATCAAATGTGCTTAACAAATTTTCTACTTGTGATATAGTCTTTACATTCTGGATACAAGCAGCCTCCTTGATCCTATAGGGAAAGTGCCTAAGTAGCAACCTTACCACATCACTTTCCTCCTTCAAGCCATCCAGATATTTACACACTAATACCTGCCCTAAAAAGTATTCGGTCATGGTGGAGCTTCCTTTAGGGTTATATTTACCACACACTACTCCCTCACGATGCTGCGACTGAATAACCTCATTCCAGAACTTTTCACAGAATTTCATTTTAAAATCATTGATATCAGTAAACTTGTCTCTGTAGACAGCAAACCAATTCCTCGTTTCCCCCACAAACACTTGTTCTAAAATTTCAACTACCTGGCACCACTCAATACTACCATTTTCCAACCTTTCCCCGAATTTATTTTCTATAGTGTTCATGAACTCCATTGGGCACCCCTGTCGATTGCTGAACTTACCCAGTTCTACCTCCCTGTGTGTGCTATTCACAAAAACTGGCCTATTCTGACTATTTTCTTGCCTGATCCTAGCTTTTAATTTTAACTCTAATTCTGCGATTTTCTCCTCAGCCTTCCTCTCAATACTGTTTACTGTTAATTTAATGTTTCCTTCTGATTCTTCTACTTTATCATATAGCTTTGCTTGTTTCTCCTCAATCTTGCTAATGCTTTCCCTATTACTCTCTCTTAAATCATTTACTTCTGCAACTATTTGTGAGTGGACTTTCTCCATTCTACCCCCCAGCTGTTCCTTAACCTCTTTAGTAGCTACCTGAATTTTGTCAATTTCTCCCCCAAATTGCTTTTTGACCTGCTGTGTTTCCAGTTGCACTAGTTCTTTTAAATTTTCAGCCTGTGTACTGATTCTAATTTCCAACTCCTCCTGTACTTTTCCTAATTTTCTGTCTACATCTGCAATAATCTCTTTAGCCTTTTCTTCCATCACCCCCCTGATCTCACCTCTAATCAGTTCGAATTTGTCACTCATTTCCCTACTGTTTTGTTCTAATTTAGCATTTAAAGTTTCAGTACTCTCTCTATTTTCCCTACTGTTTTGTTCTAATTTTGCATTATTCTGTTCTAATTTTGCATTTAAAGCATCACTACTAACTTTGTTCTGATACATGAACTCGAGAAGTAAAGTTTTTAATTCTGGTTGGCCGCCTACACTCCCTGTTTCAGTATCGGGATTTACCTCCGCTACCCCGGTACTACCATCACTCGACATACTGCTCGTATCATCATTCTCCAGTTGATGACCACTACGTAACCTCATCTGTCTTTCTTTCTCATCCCCCATAATGATATACACTGATAAAGACAAATAACCCCCAAAATACAGGCACAGAAATATATACCCTTCTCCTTCCACAAATGTTATTAGGTTTTCAGCCCCAAGTTGTCGGCGACAAATGTAACGTTCTGGCTTAGGCTGGGATGACAAGTGAAACGGTATTTACTTTGCTCCACGTTGAGCGTACAAATGTAATGGTAATTAGTGCCCCATGTTGGTAGCGACAAATGTAATGGTTTCTTTCGCCCTCACGTTGAGCGACAAATGTAACTGTTTACCTTTGCCTAAGCTATGTTGTTTTAATGGGCGCCAAGACCTCAATGCAATGTTGAAATCTAAATTTGTATTTAACAACGTCTAGCTCTGGCAGAACACATTCAAGACTCTATTCACTCAGATCGTGGTATGGTTTGATCATTAACCCAACAAACAATTGTATCAGGAGAAGGAATTGGTCTATATCTAATGCTACCTACTGAAAGCAAAGATTGCATTGTAAAAGATATGAATTTATTATATAATACAAGTATAGCAAAATTAATAATAATAAGTTTAACATTTAAATTGGAGCGTTGTGATTTGAATATTACCGATAGAAAATTACGTGAAAACGGAGTCTGATAAATTGATTTTACTCTTATTTCCAAGCTATGAAGTTACTGAATTATGAAATATAAAACAAAGAAAAATGAGAGATTGCGTATTTCTGCGTCATTAGCGCTTACCCCTGGAAATTGCCAAAGCATTTCCCTCGTTCTTGATGATGCTGTGTGCTTCCCACAGTCTCCTGGACGTCGTCATCTCCGTCGAAATTTGATGATATTCTGGTAGATTAGATAATTCTATGGTCCGTACATCGGACCCAAACTCTCGTAAAACCGCACTGGTTACGTTTTACAAAAGTTCGTCGCTAACTCCACTGAACATCGGAGCGTCACGCACTTGCGACCGTACACTGCAAGTTCTACACAGATTGTCCATAACTCCACCGAACATCGGAGCCACTCGCACGCGCACCCATACTCGTCAATTATTTCACAGATTGTCCTCGTCTCACGGCGCGTCGAACGATATATCCACATGCCGGCTCCCCACTCTTCAGTCCCAACTAGCTTACGTCGTCTCCCCTGATTGGCTGAACCACCACGCGATCTTCTCCTCCTCCGGGTCATTACACTCGGCGACAGGGTTCCGTTTCAACAATTCGCCTCTTCTTGACGATGCGACCCAAGATTGCGTCATGCTCCTCGACAGGAATCAGCTTGTATTAGAATTCCCAGTGAGTCACGTCTCTCAATATACCCTAACTGACGAAAACTCCGTAAAATTCCGTAATCGCATAATTTTCTATAATATTGTCGTTCGTAATAATTTGCTTGTTAGCGTTTTCTAAGACATAGAAAACCTATCTGTATGCTTATAATTTTTATACAATGCTCCGAAAATATCTTAATAATAATTATAATAAATTAATAATAATAATAAATTAACATGAAAAATTATCTTGGCTGAACAATTTGCCGCGTAAATAAATATAGAATGGCTTCCTACTGACTTATGCCAGTTGCATAAAAAACCCTCGAAAAACACGTTACAACATCCCGTACAGCATGAACAGAAAGAAATACTGAAGGTGGTCTGGATATCGCGGTGGATGAAATGATTATTAACCTTGGCAATTCATCAAGCTCTGACAAAGGCAATGATGGTGGTGATGATGATGATAGGGACAGTGAAGGAATGGAGGGTGTCAAAGAAACCCTTGCCAAGTGACTGAGGATAATTTATTTATTTATTGGTGTCAGTTCGCTTGCGTCAATCGATAATAGAACACAGGCTATTGTTTCCCTTCATAGTGTTCAAAATATCGTCCGTCATTCAATAGCCTACTACTCGAAAATATAAAACCATGGCAATAATATCGCCACAGAGGGGCTTGTGTGAGTGCTCAGTGTTAAATATGTCTTTACCTTAACTTTACTTTTGTATTATCACGAAAGCTAATATTAAACGTAGAGAGTCGCGATTAAGTGAGTGTGCATGGTGTTATCTGTCAACTACTGCAGTTAGCTGTGAACGACCTCCACTCAGACTCTTGTTTCATGTTAAAGGATAATCATTGCATGGTGAGTGTTTTTATATTCATTATCTGTAGAGTATTTGCCCTCTTTGTCGTATTTATTGAATTGAATACCGATGATAAAGGTATCATAGCTTCGGTGTGTAATTCATTTATTCATCTAAAAGTATCGTATTTCTCTGTTTGAATGTCCTCGGCGTTGACTCAGGACCGTTTGTTTTAATATATTACGTATAATTGTAAAGAAATAATGTCTGAAGTATATAGCGCTGTGTATTATTCAAATCAGTTGATTTACAACAACTCTAAAAACTTAGCAACACAGCTCAGCTGTTCCAAGCTCCCGGCATATCCTTCGCGTTGTTTCCTTCGAAATACAGGGTGTAGGTGAGAAGCATGCTCAGAATTCTTGCCGTGTAGCGGTTGGACGTAGGGTCTTGTTATGTGGTGACCGTGAGTTGCGGAGAGGAAGAGCGGGGCAAGGTGACAGGAAGGTTGTCGGTACCGAATGCGCGGGGTGGGCAATACTGTATTTGTCGCATAATTTACGCGTGTAATAGCGGACACGCCTCCAATTTTACTATAAAAGTCGTGATCTTAAAAGGGATAGTAGGTGGGTAACATTTATTGCTACATGACCCCCAAAATTATTATTCATTATTACAAAGGGTATTTTGACTATTTTCAGTAGTATAGAAGTATTGTATTGCCTTGTTCCGGGCTCCTATAGAGCTTACATTTTCTTTCGATCTTTCATTTGCCATAGGACGCACCACCGGCGTATGGTTATGCATTACCAGCTTCTGGTTTAGTAGTCAGGTAATGGAAGCAATGGGAACTGTGTACTACAATTTTCCTTGCATGTAACTAAGCAACTTATTGTTGTTAAGAGAACGTAAAATGCACCAAGAATGATATGATCTTCAGCTGTGTGCAGTGAGAAGGCTCTGCATGTTTCATTCCTTATGTATTAATGATACGAAATATCAGCTAACGTTGTGCCACATACAACACTCGTAGTCTCTAAATGTTGCACATTTTCCCGTAAATTGCAGCAGTTTATGTTTTAATTGCTTATAAGATCGTGACAAAGAAAGTGTTCCTCCAATTAGATGATTGTATTTAACTGTATGCACGTCGTATAATCTTGGCGAAGTGTATTTTTTCACGGAGCAACTTAACACCGTAGTAGGCACGCAGCTTTTTGTATTTAGTTTTCTGGCATCTTGTTTTAAATTATTGACTAACATATTTCTAAATGCAGACAATCCATACCTTCATTAGGATTCGAGTTCCATAATTCATGCAAAATGTGGTCCTTCGTTTGTGAAATTGGGGTCATAACCCCCCTACCCTTTCAGTGATCACCGTATGGTACTTTACGTTGACTAGGGTGAAGATGTAAATGAGCATTTAAAAAAATATGTTGCCAGTTGTTTGATTTATTAACTTGCGGCAATATCATCCATAGGTAATGAAAACTGGGCATGGTTGGATTTTAAGGTAGAGCCGCATGTGCTATCAAATCGCTTTCTTGCAATACCTGGAATATGTATAGAATTATAAATTGTTTATTGGTTAAATAAGTGTTAATAGAGAGGCTATTATAATTATAATGATTAAATAAATATTAAAGAAGAAACGATGCGTTGTTAGTAAATATTAGGCCTACCGGTACGGCGAATTGCCTACAACTCGTAGCCTACGTCACAATTTAGCATTTAAACGGGTCACGTTAATGCATAATATGCCAATATAACAACCGGATAGCAAATTATAATAATATTCTCACATATAACATATATAATTTGCACCAACTTAATTATTGTAATCTAAGATATGTTAGACCAATGCCGTTTGAAATGTGCAAATCGCACACTTTGTAGGCAAGCTGTTTGTTATGGTCGTCTCTGATGCGAAGTTCTACTAATTACTCTTTTTGGAGACACTTGTCTTTGGAATATTCATGAAAGGCCAACCCTCTAGTTATTATTTCATAAGTTGAACGCCTAAAAACAAAACCACAATCCGAAATAATAAGGAAGATAATCACGAATGAACGTTTCACTGCCAATTAAAATCAAATGGAGATTCGCGGACCGGAAGTTCGTTATGCATAAGCTTCGATGCCATTTTAACTCGTGGGAGCTCTATAAGGTTACGGTCCCATACAATTCAATCACTTCCAGCAAATATTTATTACTAGCGGACCCGTGCGAGAAATCTCGCATGTTCATAAACCACACTTTCTCCAATAGGTTTATAATGAGACACTTAAGGAGAAAGGTTATGTTTTTATTTCTACCAAATGATTATAGAACACTATTAACATTTCAGGATAAAGGAAAGACCTCAGAATGTTAATATGACATGAAACATGCGTCTCAGTGGCCCGTGGGCAGCAAGTATGGAGCGTATTATCCTACATCAACGGTGATTGCAAATCGCACACTTCGTACAATTTTTTTAAAGTCCTTTTTTAAAGAAATTATAGATATTTATGAAATTATAGTGCAATAAGTCACTGTTAATGTCTATTCTCTTTCATTTGAATGCTCATTTGTCACGATCGGTCGCTTGTGAGCGCCGCAGGAGGGATGCATACTACTGAAATAATATATATGAAGATGTGACACTCTTATTCTCTACTCTCTCAACCCTCCTCAGTAGTGATGGGCTGCGAGTGGACTCGCGAAGAATCGAGTCTGGAACCGTAAAACTCGAGATACTCGAGTCCGGAATCGAGGCCGAGGACGCTGTCAGCGTTATGCGTGAGCCATATATGGAAACTACACGATATATAGTAATGTCGGTACGCCTTGGCCAAGTATTGTATTCGTTTCCCATCAATGCACAGTGATACAATAGAATATTCAAAATTGGAAACCGGCAAGAAGTGGACTGATGACAGAAAGAAAGAACGCAATACAGTAAAGAGAAATTTCCTTCAACGTGATAATTTGCTAAGCAGTAGTATATATCGCTGTTGATAACGCCAGTAGTCTTATCGATATCTCTGGTTGAGTGGTTAACGGTGCTAACTTTCACGCAGCGTGCTGGGGTTCGATTCCCGGCGAGGTTTTTTTAACTTGATTTTTTAAATTACATTTCTTTCTTTATCATTTCCTAGTCGTTATAATATGAAGCATAGTGTGCACTTTGCAAACGATTTCTCTTGTAAATCACTAGTAGAAAAGTCGTTTGCAAGTTTAGCGAGTGTTGGGAATTTGGCCGCATTCTGTCCTATATCGTAAGTACGGATCGTGACGTCACCGTGGAGACTCGAGTCCTTCGCACGGGTTACTCGTTCAGACTCGGAACTGCTAAACTCGATTCTCGCGAGTCCAAGCGTCACTCGCGCACATCACTACTTCCCAGTAAAACAGTCATTTATATCAGCTCTCCTCAGGTAAACGGTATTTTATTTGTGTTTGTAGCATCCCATCCCACCTGCGGGAGAGTTCACTCGCGCGCGCGGGCGCGCGCTTTGCTCACGCTACGGGTTAGGCCTAAATATTGCCATCACCCGTGAGCTGCGGAAGTGTCTCCAAAAATGCAGTTACACTCACGCCAGAAAATGTTGATTCGCGCTTTAAGATTCATTTTTCAGCCATTCGGTATGCGAACTCTAGTCTTCGAGGGTTCTAAAATATACGGGAATTTGGTGGATTTTCGTACGGGAAATACGGGAATTATACGGGAATTTGAAAAAAGGCCATCGCTCGACACCCTGTATATTCTGGGTTGGTGCATTTTGGCTTATAATAACTTGATTGTTTATGCCAGTAATGTTTATCAGAGAATAAAATACCACCATAGGCCAACGTCTTGTATTTCTGGCCACATCATAATTTGCAGAGAGCTGATCTACGACATCGACACCGCCTTTAGTTTTATTATAGTCCAGAGTCATATCTGATTTCCCTGTTTCTTCATCGACGAAGTCATCGTGCATCGATGAAGTTAGTAGCACAATCTCTTGTTTGTTAGGAATATATGACAGAAGAGTACAATCTTTACGAAATTCAAAGATGTTGGATGGGGTAGGCCTGGACTGTCCTTGAGTGAATTGAGGTGGAAGCTGGCGCTTGTTTTTCCTAATGGTGCCTAGCAGCGTGAGTTGGTACTGACTGGTCAACATCTCTCAGATCTCAATGCTGGTGAACCAGTTGTCCACTGTAACGTTCCTTCTCGTCCCAGAAATAGGCTGTATCAGTTGCTCCACTACATTCTTCGGGCTGTTTCTTGCAGCATACTGTGATCCTTCTGACTGCTTTCCAACGTAGACTTCCATTTTTGAAGTATGACAGGGTGTCTACTACTCTGGAAAACAGGGAATACTTTGGGAATTTTTAAATCCTGGAAATCTCAGGGAATTATTAGGGCATTTCAATGCCACTCAGGGAATTTTAGTTTTACAAGGTCAGGGTATCTACTGGAAGTATCAAGTAAACATTAGTTACTTTTTAGTTACCTTTAGCTACTTTTTAGCTCCCTCTTATTTCTCGTCTCTGCAATCTACAAGCATAGGGACTCATCGTGCGCACGGCCATGATTTAATTCTCATTTCTGCCATGGAGAATTTCAGCTGTGGGATGAGGAGATGCAGCTGAACAAACAAAGCATTGCTCTGGCAAATAACATCTCATTCATTCACAACAAATCTCTTCTTCATAGTATAAAACAAAAGTCCCATATTCTTGGATGTCACGGGTAATCTCGAGAACCACTGGATGGATTCTGATGCGATTTTCACCATTCTGTAAAAAATATCTTGAGGAAGGTTTATGTAGAAAATTATTTATTTATGATCAAAGGAAGCCGAGCAGTAGCGATTTAAGTGAAAAAGTCGGAAAAATAAACCTGGCGTACGTGCGCATTTTAAGCTTACGCTGCGTAAACCGTTAAAAATGTCAATATACTATGAGTGTAAGAATTGTTCAGCATGAAAAGTTCTACAAAAAAGTCCGCGAGAGCATATCTCTAGCTTCAATACATCGCCCTCTATAAGTGTTTTTAAGTTTTCATTTCTTCCAACGATCTCCATTCAATTACCGAGACGACAGTTTATGAGCTAGCTATGGGCGAGCCTATCACCCCAGTTACAGCCAAGCTAGCGGGTGAGCCTATTTCCCCAGATACTGCCAGCAGCAAACTGTCGAGTCATGTTGAGTGAAGACTTCAGAGAAGAGTGGTTGTGTTTGGAGTTTCCCTGGAAGTGCAACTCGGCTTTTCTTCATTTCGCTTGTGAACTTTTCGTTCTGCAAGTTAAGATTGGACGGAGGGGGGATTGGTGTTTCATGCACCTCGCCATTCTTAAATTACGTCTGACAAGAATTTGTTGCACATGCATCTCCATGATAATGTAATTAATAGTCCAGTCAGTGATTTTAACCCTGAGACGTTAAACGGATATACATCGGAAAAAAGCGCTTATCACGTAATGCATTCATAACTGTTCCCTGGCAAAGCCAGGACTGGTTGCTAGTAATTACTAAAACATGACTGACTGTAATAAGGCAGGAGAGAAAAAGGGAGGAATAAACAGGTAGTTCCGTGAAGAACTATATACGGTAACCTATTTGCATATATCCTACTTATGTTAACTGCCTCTAGCAACACACATAATTTCAGTTTGATTGTTGTAATAGATTCGTAAATATTGAGAACTGTCTTAATATTCGGATTGTCGCCATGTTGGATATTTTTATATGTAGGCTTTAAGAGTTATGCTAAGGCCTTAGAGTTTCTTGAAGATTATTCTGTAGGTGTATTAATCAAACTTCAATCGCATGATTAGGACACAATAAAAATAAAAACGAAATTTTAAAATTTCGCACAGCCGCCATCTTGTGGTTATGAAATCAAATGAAATAAATTTGATGCCAGTGGATTAAAATTTGTATAAGCATATACCGTACCAAGCTTCACTGCACTTGGGTGGTTAAATCGCAAGAAACGTCCATTTAAATATTTACATTTCGCGTCGCTGCCAAGTTGGATTTGTGCTCACCGGGTTATTGAAAGTCCCATAGGTGAACGTACGTTTATAGCCTCTATCAACATACAAAATTTCAGTTCGATTGCTGTCATAGATTAATAGATATTGAGAACCATCTAAATATTTTGGATGGTCACCATGTTGTATTTTTGTACATGTAGGCCATAGAGTTATGCACTATTAGATGACCATTATTGCGGAGGTTCATTATTCAAACGTTGACTTCGATCCCATGGTTAGGACACGAGAAAAAAATAATAATAATTTTAAAATTTTGCACAGCCGCCATCCTGAGGTTGGTAAACAATTGCAGGGTGACCGCTTTCTGGAAAACACAGGAAATTTAAATTGCATAGAATAAACAGGGAAAATACAGGGAAAACATTTGGGACGAAGAAAAAATGTGTCTTGACCTATGATTGGGCTTAATAATAACGCATCGTTGGCGGTATTAATTAATCTTGTATACAAGATTCATTTCTGTTAAGATTAAAGATTAAGTACCATAATTTGACCGTTCTGCCATTTCTTCTTTTCGGATGTTCGCCTTTTCGGGGTATCCAAGGTTAGAAAAATTTGCTTCGCGAGAAGAAAATGACTCGGGTGTTTATACCTTATTCCATATAAGTTGAGAGTAATTACCACACGCCGCAGCCGCGAAGAAGAGCTCTTACCTATACGAGCACACTACCTTCAATTGAAATATTAAAGACACCGTGTTAGTTATAAACTGGCTTTAACTTCACGTCAGTAAGAGGTAAGAGCTCTGTCATTTGACTTTCAACGTATATGGAATAAGGTATAGTTGTGGTGTAACGTGATTCACTGAACAGATGGCACAAAATCTGAATTGAGAGTACTTATGTCCCAGGCATCCTTCCTGTACTGTCGACTTGTGTCTGTAAATGATTTGCAGACTGTCAAAGCATCTTTTTATACGTTGTCGTAAGGGTCTACGTTCTACTGTATAATAAATAGAAAGAAGTATTTACCGTACATAAATTTTGTTTTATTTTTTGAAAATAAACAATAATATCATATGGCCTCGTGTGCCGGGTCCTAGCTTTGTTATTTGACACCCAAAGGGTAGCTTGCATGTCGAATTTTGTTGTTCCTTGAAGCACTATGAAAGTCAAGGAGGTTAGATATCTAAGCTCCTTGACACTATAGCGCTTTCTAGTGGGGAAATGAGGAAGGAACTTTGTGTTGGCGGAAAATCCCGAGATTAATTTTGCCATTACGAACACGGCCTACTGAATTCAAATGGGTTCTTTGACATGCCAACATCGTATGACATGGTGTCGTAATTTTTGCCGCCTTTCAAAAATCGCTTACCACGGCCAGGAGAGTACCTGCAAGCTTGGGGTTAGTAGACCGACATGTTGGCCACTCACCCACCGTGGCAAGCTAAAATAAACATAAATAGTATCCTTATAAGAGTGTATGTGTTAATAAAAGGTTAAATTTAGCACAGGGAAAAATTATAACAACACAGGGAAAGTAATTTTAGGTAACAAGCGGTCACCCTGAATTGAACGTAATTAGATTGCATTGCAATATATATAAACATTTGTTGTACCAAGTTTCACTGCGTTCGAATGGTTAAATCGCGAGAGAATAGTCCATTTAAATGTTTCAACTTCGCTTGGCCGTCTTGTTCGTTTTGCACTTAACAGGTTTTTGAAAGTCACATAGATGAACTAATTAGTTCCCTTTATCACCGTACAAAACTTCAGGATGATATCTGTAATAGTTTCGGAGATATAAAATGCCGGTGAAATAATTCGCACAGCCGCCATGTTGGATTGGTGAGGCTTAATGAAATTTAAAGGGCACTGTCAGAGTCGGTCAAAGTAGTACTATGATCTTACCGAGTTTCATTGAAATCGCTCTAGCCGTTGAGATTTACATGGACCAAAGGTGATCTCATAAGCCTATATTTTCATAAATGAAAATAGGCTAAAAAGCAGTGGGTGGGACGAAAAAGGGGTGAGGGAGGGGTAAACCCGGTATGCGAAAGAGGGGGCAGCATATAGTGGATGGATCACGCTGTCTGTTGGAACTACTTACTCCGAGCCATAGGTTGGCGTCAAAATTTTACATTAAGATGGATCTCTATCTATTATATCCTCTTTGGACTGAAGCCTATGCATGATGTTCTCCGCATGTCTGACATATAGCATAGGTACTGAAATGCCGGCTTATGATTGGTGGAAGATTGAACTATAGTTGATTCGCACACTCACCAAGAGATAGCGCGCCACTCGTGTCTACAGAGAACGCAAGGGAGCTGCACACGTGAATATTAGAAGATTGTTTTCCTGAGTTTGAGATTTATCACTCAAACAGTTTCAGAGAGACACACGTTTTCACGACTAAAAATATATCAAAAATTTCTGGGACATGTATCCCTTGAAGTTTATCAAAAAGCATGAATACCAAGTTTTACGTTTGAAACTCAAGTGGTTTAGGATGTTTTTTTTCAGCCCGTATTTTTCTCCCGTTATTAACTGAATTTCGTAAACCTTTGCCTATGAACTTAAAGCAACCTCCGTGGAAAAATGAAATCGTAATATTTCCCTTTTATATGTAGAAATGTTTCACTTTGTCTTAATATTAATTTATGGATACGGCCCTGTTCCGTGCAAGTAGTTAATGACAATGCCTATGTATGCTGATATATGGTATTGACTTATGTAAAAGAAAGACTTGAGATCTTACATGATTCTTAAACTTCGCGATTATAAGCTGCAAGATGTCCATTCTACGAGAATTCTGAACCTCTGGACGCGACTTCTCACTTCAACAATCTAACCTATAAACCTGAAATTCAACATATTTAGTACGTCTGCAACTCACTTTCGTTCACAGATTACCATCTACTTTCGTTCTCAGCAGATGCCAGTGGCACGCTATCTGTAGACAAAAATACGAATCAGATGTAGCTCAACCATCCACCAATCATAAGCCGCCATTTAGGCCTATGCTATGTGAGACGTGACGTTACAGGCAGAGTATTGTACTAGTGGGATCGGCAAACATACGTGCGTGAGGTTGGCCAGCTTCCGAGTGAGGCGCGCCATGACGCGTGAAGGGCTCCATCTCAGCAACGCTGTACTGCTTCCCCAGTATCGGCTAGCTGCGGAACCATGTCTTATTTTCCCGTACAAATACAAACCGATATAAAATAAGTGAATTAATTTACGTATTTCACAGTCATATCGCATACCCTTTTGATGTATAAGGATTACAACGCAACCAAGAACTAAATTTTCCAACCACCCCGAGCAGAGAAAAAGTTACCTTACAAAAATGATAACAACTTTGTTTCTTGGACACACACAATTTTGAAATTAATAAACCAGTTATAAAACATTCCAATGCATATTGTGTTAAGATTTGAAATCGATCTGATGACGGGTTTTTGAAATAGTAATTCTTAAATGTGACGCATGGTTGAAACACGCTTAAAACTGGGCACTTGGGGCAGATGACCTCGTAGTTCTGCCCCTTAAAACAACAATTACTAACTAAAATGGGCACATTTGTGTTCCAACTGCGATAAAAAATATTAAAATATAAATTAAAAATTCCAAACCTACATGAACTAACGTACAATAGAACGGTGAAAATGAGGATATTATTGGATTTTATGTAGGTCTATTGGTTACTTCACAGACAACCTTTAAACTCGAGTGCACATAATATTTTGGTCAAGAGTAATTGTAATGACTGATAGTACTTGGTGAAATTGCATGATCATTACTAATAAATACTCTTTTTCTACTTCCATTAAATATTTAGAATTTAACCCTAACCTGTTTCACCTTTTGGCATAATCCTGGGAAAATGTTTTTATTTAAATACATATTTTAAATAATTTTACTGGATATCTGAAGACATGTCATCAATTCGCTGGGAAATAGTATCGTTTGACAATGGGAACAAGGATATTTCCTCCTTGGCGCCATCACCTAACATCGATTTCACTTTTTCACATATCTTTTCAAAAATTTGTATAATTACCGTATTTGCTCGCATACAGTATAACTCGCACTTTTCTGACCGAAAGTAAGTGTGAAAATCTTCGGTGCGAGATATATGCGGGGATTTGTGAGGGAAATACCTTATTCCGGAAAAATACGTAAAATTTGCATTATTGAAACAAGACGACTGGACTTGTCAACTGCCGTCGCTGCTGCCAATCTCCGAGCTACTCTCGCGTGCATCATCCTAACTTCCGTTCAATGCATTTGCGATGCCGGTCTTCAAGAAGCTCTTAAGAACGTCTGTCAACACCATAACCCATACCCCTACATCCAATCATGCAAGAGTTCCAATGACGGCCTTCTTTATTTTGTCTTTTCTCATCAGCTTATCGTGACTAACAATACCAGATCTCGACATTTTCTAACCTCACAATTTCTTATTTAGCGTGTGGAGCACAGAATCACGCAAGAGTTTTTAACAGACGGCCTTCTTTATGATGTCTTCTGTCATCAGCTTATCGTGGCTAACAATACCAGATCTCGACGTGTTCTAACCTAACAATTACTTATTATTAGTGTGTGGAGCGCCAAAAAAACAGCTGTTGATCACTCCCCGTTTTGCTGTTTTAATGCGTCGTCACATTTGAAAATACCGTGTGTGTATGGTTATTGGTTTCTAGCGTGTCTTTCTGTAGACGCCAGTAGCGAATATCAGATTCATTCGCAATGAATTCTCGACCGGCAACTCTATTACTGTCGTCGTCAGCGTATTTGATCACTTTGAGTTTAAATCCAGCCATATAACTTCCACACTTTTACATAACTAAAAGATCGATTTCCACAAGAAAACAATCATACTTAACTTAGAAACAAAAATGGAACGTGGATACAATGCTGCTAGCCCTACTTGTCGACATTGCAGCAGACGGACAACAAACACCGTGAAAGAAAGGAAAGCACTGCCGCAAAAACGAACTATAACATCGCGGGCAAGACATGTTTTAAAATCACTACGATCATCTTTAGGACAGCGTCAGAAATTAATGCGAGATATATGCGAGGAATACTTTTTCCTGCAATTTGCAATTTTAAAATGAGGTGCGAGATACATGCGGGGGCGAGATGTATGCGAGCAAATACGGTACTGTAAGTCAATACGGATTTAAAATTCAACATGGTTCAATTCATGTTAATATAAACCAACAAGTAGAAAAATCTCTTAGACACAAACCAAACCTTGTGACACCACAGCTCATGAAGGCCTACAGATTATGTTGTACTCGTGGTCAGCGCATCGGATCCCCTCGGATCTTGGATTCCACGACCAATGCTCTGCCTTGTTGTCAGATGCCTACACAATTGTCCTCACCAGGTTAAGTGCACCCTGTTCCAGCCCTCACGTCAGTTTCTAAAATCCCATCTGAAGCCGGGAATTGAACCCGGGGCCTCCGGGTTAGAGGCAGGCATGCTACCCCAACACCACAGGCTCCAGGCTCTTAGGCTCTTACTTGTGATAAATAAACCCTAGCTGGGCACTTTTAAACGCAGTAGTGTTGCAATTAGTTGTCTTCTGTGACCTTCCGCAAGATAAAAATCCCCTTCGGCACGCTGGAAGGCGGAGGTGGATTTCACCAGGAAAACCCATCGATGTACACGGGGCTATATGACCACTATGTTGCAGCCCCTAAAATAAGCAACACCACGTGAGCTGACGTTGTCATGGTAACGATACCTACAAAAATTCCACACGTATAGCATACGAGAAGTCCCATTCCTTATAATTCCAAAAGCATTTTGTTCATCCCTTGGGGTAAGGTTGGGTCATATCATAAATTCTTTCAGACAAAAGTTTTAGGTAATTTTTAGAAGAATATTGACCATTTTTTGTGTGTTTGATATTGTACCTATTAAGAGAGATATATTTTTAATTCAAAATTTAAATTTCACACAGCCGCTATCTTGAGGTTATGTAAACAATTGAACTGAATTAGATGTCAGTGCATTGCAATGTGTAGAAACATTTGCTGTACCATGTTTCACTGCGCTCTGATGGTTAAATCGCAAGAAAAGTCTATTCAAATAATACAAATTCGCTAGGCCGCCATGTTCATTTTGTACTTACTATGTTTTTGAAAGTCACATAGGTGAACTTCTAGTAGTGCCCTTTATCACCGTACAAAATTTCAGGGTGATATCAGTAATAGTTTCGGAGATATAGAATGCCGGTGAAATATTTCGCACAGTCGCCATGTTGGATTGGTGAGACGTAATAAAATTTGAAGGGTTGGAGAACATAGTACTATGACCTAACCGAGTTTCATTGAAATCGCTCCAGCCGTTCAGATTTTATTGGGGGGGGGGTCACACACACATACACACACGGACAAAAGGTGATCTCATAAGGCTATTTTTTTCAAAAATAAAAATAGGCTAAAATATCTACATCAGAATACGGTGAACATGAAAATGTAAACGCCAGCGTAACTTCCAAATAGTTTAGTATTTATTTGTGTCGTAAAATAACCAAATTTTTAAACAGCTCTACTGAAAAGTTAGGAAATCTTATGTTGTAACATTACGTGCTAATTTAAGGCCTTCATTTCTTTTGGAGTTATCCAATTCAATTACATGATATTAGTTACAGATGAGACACGTCCAGAAAGTAAGTTCCGTTTGGTAATAAAATTAAATTGTGTACAGATACAGAAAAATTATTTATTGCACAACATTCTACACCTCTTAAACTACTTTTCCACATAACTGCCGAACTTTTGCAGGCATTTGTCATAGCGTGGCACAAGTTTTTGGATACCTTCTTCATAGAAGTTTGCCGCCTGTGTCTTCAACCAGTTGGAAACATGCTGAATGCTAGGAAAGTGAAACCAATTGAAATTTATCGGCAAATTTGCGAAGTGTATGGACAAAATGCGATGAGTGATTCAATGGTGAGAAGATGGGTCCGACAGTTCAATGAAGGATGTAGTGAAGTGCACGATGAAGAATGAAGTGGGCGTCCATCTTTGGTTACAGAAGAACTGGTTCACGCGATTGATGACAAGATCCGGGAAAACCGCAGGTTTACAATTAGTGCTCTCGCTATGGAATTTCCTCAAATCTCACGATCACTAATTCATGAAATTGTTACCGAAAAACTGAACTTTCGTAAACTGTGCCGACGTTGGGTACCAAAGATTCTTAAGGAGCAACACAAAACAAAACGGTTGGGTAGTGCACTTCAGTTTTTGACCCGTTACAATGAAGGCGGCGAAGAATTTCTGACACAGATAGTCGCAGGAGATGAAACTTGGGTTTCTTACGACACCACTGAAAGTAAGCGGCAATCAATGGAATGGAGGCACACTTCATCCCCAGCAAAAGTTAAGCCGAAACAAATCTTGACACCTCAGAAAATGATGTGCACAGTGTTCTGGGACTGGAAAAGCATCTTACTCATTGATTTCTTACCGCGTGGTCAAACAATCAACACAGATGCTTACTGCGAGACACTTAGGAAATTGCGCCGCGCAATACAGAATAAGCACCGAGGGTTGCTGTCAAGAGGTGTTGTGTTTCTTCACGACAACGCACGACCACACACTGCAAATGTGACGAAAAACCTCCTACAGGGATTTGGCTGCGACGTGTTTGACCACCCTCCGTACAGTCCTGACCTCGCTCCTAGCGACTTTCATCTGTTCACACATCTCAAGTCTTTCCTTGGCGGTCAACACTTCAACAATGACGACGAGCTGAAAGAAGATGTTTCCAACTGGTTGAAGACACAGGCGGCAAACTTCTATGAAGAAGGTATACAAAAACTCGTGCTACGCTACGACAAATGCCTTCGACATTTCGGCAGTTATGTGGAAAAGTAGTTTAAGGGTTGTAGAATTTTGTGCAATAAATAATTTTTCTGTATCTGTACACAATTTAATGTTATTACCAAATGGAACTTACTTTCTGGACGTACTTCGTATTATGGAACCCGACAGTACCTTTATCTCAATACCCTATGTATGGTTCCTTTTCATATGCACGCACACATATGTAGGCCATAGAGTTATATACTATAGGATGACGATTATTGCATAGGTTCATTATTCGAACGTTGACTTCGATCGCATGATTAGAACACGAGAAATGAAAACTTACTTTTAAAATTACGCACACCCGCCATCTTTATGTTTTGTAAACAATTGAAATAAATTACATGTCAGTGCATTACAATGTGTATTAACATTCGCTGTACCATGTTTCACTGCGCTTGGATGGTTAAATCAAGGGAAATGTATATTTAAATGTTTCAACTTCGCTTGGCCGCCATGTTCGTTTTGTACTTAAAAGGTTTTTGAAAGTAACATAGGTGAACTTCTAGTAGTGCCCTTTATCACCGTACAAAATTCCAGTGTGATATCTGTAATAGTTTCGGAGATATTGAATGCCAATGAAATATTTCGCACAGACACCCTGTTGGATTGGTGAGACATTATTAAGGGGTGGAGACACACATACACACACACTGAGAAAAGGTGATCTCATAAGCCTATTTTTTCATAGATGAAAATAGGCTAAAAAGAATAGAACATAAGATGTAAAAAATATATCATTATGAAGATAAAGTTAAACATCCAAAATAAGATTTTCCTTAATCTTAATTTATACTTTACAAAATTAATTTACAGCCTAGATTCTTGCCTTGATTGTCTTAGGCATTAACTGCCGTTGGCACATGACACACAAACAAACAGTTGATGTACAGACAGGAATTTAAGGAATGTGCAGCCCTGATCTCTTTTAGCATGAAACACAAAGAAAATTTCAAACTTATTTATTACAAGCAATATGCCGACAAAACTATAATTCTCTCTGTTGAGTAAGACTTGAAAATGTAACTGCAGTTGGAATTCAAACCTGAATATCCTGGTTGCTTAACTACTTACAACACTGTGGGCCACACTTCAACTAGTAGTCCTGAATATTGTAGAGTTGTTTGTGATCTCGCAGATGACTCCAGAGCCACCTGTGTACCTGTCTGAACCTGACTTGGGATTTTAGAATCATAAAAATTGTTTTATGGAATAGCTCTCTTTGGAGCAGTCATATCTTTTGAGTGAGACTCGAAAATGTGGCTGCAGTCGGGATTCGAACCCAAATCTCCTGCTTACTTAGCCACTTACACCACAGCAGGCCATGTCACGTCCAGGAGTCATTTTAAGTCTTAGATGAAGAGGGTGCTGAGTGCCAAAGTGCCATGAGGAAATATTACAGAATATTAGAAATGAAAATCCACAGCCTGCTTCCAGTCTCCGACCGGGTCAGGAATGGAATGAATGAAGCCCCTATCTAGCGGCGAGGATATGAACTGTGCCGGCTGCCGAGGCCTGACGCACTCCTCTGGGGCAATGATTAAATGAATGACAGATGAAATGAAATGATAGTGGAGAGTGTTGCTGGAATGAAATTTTGACAGGGAAAACCGGAGTACCCGGAGAAAAACCTGTCTGCCTCCGTTTTGTCCAGCACAGATCTCACATGGAGTGACCGGGATTTGAACCACGGACCCAGCGGTGAGAGGCCGGCGTGCTGCCGCCTAAGCCACGGAGGCTTGTTATGTCTGAAATAATGGGTGAAAATATATACAATATGTACACATTTCCTTAGTTGCGGAGTTAGTTGAGATAGTCTTACTCGTCGACATTTGTTAGTTATAGTCTGTGTGTTGTTTTGTTAAAATACTGAAAGTCTTGATTGACCTCCAAACTTTCTTGTTTGCTTGCAACACTGAAAATAGCTTCAAACACCATTATAATCAATTCATCATGCTACCGACTGTGCCACCGAAGCCTATCAACCGACTTTTTATATCTTCTTTGCTTCGTCCATCACTGGTTATTTTCCTTTCTAAGTAAGAGAAATCGTCTACTTCAATTAGCTTTTCACCTGCCAATTTGACGTCAATAGGGGTTCCTGATTTATTTTGTCTGCATTCTATTATTATTCTTTTACATTTCTCGATTTTCATCATGAATTCTTTCCTCAAGACAATTGGGGCTGTTCCGCCCCTTAAAACTTCAATAACTAGCTAACTAACTAACTAACTAAAAGGATGGTTTATTGGCTTTCACGGCCAGTGAGTGAAACCTCAGCAATTCTTCTAGGTTTGTGCCGTGTCTTGTGTGGAGTGTCGCCTAGGACACCAAGCTGGCTCATCAGCGGGCTCTAGGCGTCCGCGCCTGGACCCCTACTGGATTAGCGAACTGCGCGCTTCATCTCTTTTTATGAAGTGCACCCGCGCCTCTCTACTGCGAGAACTAAACGCTCAAGCAGCCATAACCTCCCTATGAAGGCTTCCAAAAAGATGGTTTATTGGCTTTCACGGCCAGTGAGTGAAACCTCAGCAATTCTTCTAGGTTTGTGCCGTGCCTTGTGTGGAGTTTCGCCTAGGACACCAAGCTGGCTCATCAGGGCGCTCTTGGTGTCACCGCCCAGACACCCACTGGAGTAGCGAACTGCGCGCTACATCTCTTTTTATGAAGTGCACCCGCGCCTGTTTACTGCGAGAACTAAACACTCAGGCAGCCATAACCTCCCTTTGAAGGCTTCCAAAAAGATGGTATATTGGCTTTCACTGCCAGTGAATTAAAAGTCAGCAATTCTTCTAGGTTTGTGCCGTGTCTTGTGTGGGGTTTCGCCTAGGACAAGAAGCTGGCTCATCAGTGGGCTCTTGGTGTCCCTATTACAGAATATTAGAGCTGTGTGCAAAAATGAATATGGGTGTGCGTAGATGAAACTACAGATTCGACAGAAAGAAAAGTGTGAAATGTAATTATCATTGTGCTTCGAAACGTTGAAATTGCTTCTAAATGTACCGTATTTACTTGCGTAATCCCCCCTTTTTGTTTTAACTTTTTTTCGACCTCAAGATAGGGCAGGGTAATTTGTGTGAATCTAAATTAAAAATTAAATTTAAAAAATCAAACATAATGACCTTACTTAACTTACGAAATTTATTTAGGCCTAAATAGTACAAAATAATTGAAAATATGTATAACGCAATTAATTTGAATAAAATATCAAAGGCAATAATACATTCCCTAGCAATAATTATACGGAAACAGTCATATTTTAATGTCACGCAGGAATTCTCTGAAGATAGGAGCCAGATACCTGAAATAAATTAGAATACAGTATTAGGTTAAAATCTGTAAAATTCTCTACACAACACGCAATCCTTTCATTTCAAAGAAATAGACTTACCATGCCACTCATTGTCGCTTTCTTCCGAAGTCGTCTGTGATGAATCACTCCCATTCTCTTCCATCTCCCAGATGCAATCATCTTCAGTCCCATGTAGTTCATTGGAAATGCCAGTTTTTTTGTAACTTTTCACAATAAAGTCTGGTGAAATCAGTCCTCATGCACGAACAATCCACTCACATATTAATTCTTGTGAAGGCCTCTTGATCTTCCCGGTAGGCGTCAAGAGTATGAGAACCTCCCACCATCCATTCAGAATATACACGTTGTCTTTGAATGGCTTGTTGACGCTTACATCAAGAGGCTGCATGGTTGACGCCAAGCCACCAGGAATTATTGCAGCATCAGTCTTCTGGTTGACCATTTCTTGGCTAACATCATCAACAAGATGGCCACGGAAACTGTCCAAAACCAGGAGAGACCTCTTGTGTAAGAGATGGCCTGGCCGTCTTCCCTACACAACACGCAACCCATCCTTCATGAGATCCGTTACCATCCATCCTTTCTCCTGGACACAAATGTGCACACCGGAAGAAAATTTCCCTGTTTTATGGTTGAAAATTAAATAAGAAGTTTTCGCCCGTCCGCAGTAACAGGCAGCATAACTGTGCAGTGAAGCTTCTCTGCCCCAGTAGTCCTCATGACTATGCTGGACCTTTTCGGTAATTTTATTGTAGTGTTTCTCGGCATATCAACGAAAATCAGAGTTTGATCTGCATTTCAGATTTGCGAGAGCAGGTAATTGTACTCGTGCCGCTTCCTGACAACACATCTATGAAACTGCACAATTTTTTCACTGTGGTCCTTCGGAAGTCGCTGGCATACAGGTGTCTTTCGAAGAGAAATATTGTTCCTTATCTTGAACCGACAAAGCCATCCTCTGCTTGCTTTAAAATCAGGAATTTTCAAGGTTTTTGCTACTTCTACAACCTTTAACTGAAGCATCTCGTGGGAAACTGAAAAGCCATCATTTCTCAATATTGATGTATGTAAAAAACAACTTCCTTTTCAATTTCTGGATGCTTCCCGGTTTTTGGTCCCCGAAATGATAAAGTTGTTTTCTTCGTACACTGTAATTCTTCTTTCTGCTTCCGCCAGTAATGCACGTGTGATGGTGTAGCATGATTGCCGTTATTTTCGGCAAATTTTATTACTGACAATTTAAATCGTGCGTCGTAACTACTGTTGCTAGATGACCAGGCCGTCTTCCCCACACAATACGCAACCAATCCTTCATGAGATCCATCATCCATCCTTTCTCCTTGACACGAATGTCTTTCCCATCACGTCACTAACAAACACTTTGCACAACAATTCGCACGTAAGAACATTTTTGAAAGCGATTACTGTATGCGTGTGAGTCACAGCTGATAACAAGGGCGAGTTATGGCTAGCGGTCACAGGTGTTCTGGCCCCGGGCACTTGAATGTTGAGTAATCAGTTCCAACCTAGGGCCTTACCACGCTTCCTCCTCCCCTTGCATGGGAAACGTGAACTGGAATTTTCTTACTAGTTCCCGATTTCCATACATCGGCATGGATCTCGAAGACGAGATAAGTCAGTGGTTCGCAACTAGTGGAAACCATAGATAAAACAAGGGGGGAAATTACGTGATTTTTTTTTCCAAATTTTCGTTCTAATAATCAGGTAGGGAAAATGATGCGAGTATATATGGTATTGCTTGTAAAGAAATGTCGGCGGCAAATCACATCACATTTTTTAATGAAAGTATGCACATACAGTATTGTGGATGAAGCATGCTAACTACTATAATGAGCTGCTTTTTCTGCATGTAAGCTGTTGCTATCTCTTGATGAATGCAGTATTTTTGCATTTGTCTGTTGGTACAGGTTAGAGTAAAATGTGATTTTTCACCGGTATCTCAGTATCATTCCTGGCTGTGATTATATGAAAGCTACTGAGGTATGAGTGTTGCTGAATAATGATGTTTGGGGCACAGATAGTGTCTTTGGATGTTATAAAATGTTCTGCTGTACTGACTTACAATTACAAGGGAACGGATTGCGGTGTAAAATTCTAATCTGGTTGATATTTAATACACAATATTCCTACAAAGTTGTACAATGACGTAGAGAAAACCGCACGGGCCACTTTCAATTTTGAATGCCGAAAACCTGCCGGGCCCCGGCATGAGTGAGAAGGTGGGAAGAGGTAAAGCTGACCTTGAATCCTAGCAGTACGCGGCCACCAGGTTGCGACTTGCCGTGCTGCGTTGTATTCCCCACCTTCCTCTCATCCCGTCACTCCCTTATGAGTTCGGTAAGGCTATGCAAAACAAAAGTGATGTTTCGGATGAACAGGTCCCAAATCGTTCCTTCATCAAGCCATTTAAGTGTGTCACTTTTATTTAGGCTGTTTTTAATTTTACTGGCACAGACAACAATTAATGTTAAAACTTTATTTTACAATCGGAATATTTACAAACGTCAGAGAGTAATAACGACAATTTTCAATTGGAACACCTTCCAAATTTTAATCCTTGAAATGTGGTAGTTTGTCCACAAAACTGCTTTGCTGAAAGGTGGTGGCTGCGTGCTGCTAGGATTCAAGTTCAGTTTTACCTCTTCCCACCTTCTCGCTCATGCCGTCGCCCGGCAGGTTTTCAGCGTTCAATATTGAAAGTGGCCCGTGCGGTTTTCACTACGTCATTGTACAACTTTGTAGGAATATTGTGTACTAAATATCAACCAGATTAGAATTTTACACCGCAATCCGTTCTCTTGTTAGTCGAGAAAGCAATGACAACCTTCCTCAATCTTCGCTTTGCCTAGTGCACCTTATTATAGTGCTGTCTTGGGTTTTTGTGGATTTTTGTAGCCTATGGCAGTGCTTTTTGAGGATCCAACTAGCCTCTGGATTAACTACACAACAGACAGACTTAACCCATAGTAATACAAAGAATTTGTATTATGCATGCACTGCTGGTGAGGGTGTGCAAAATTGTTCGATTCTTGTATCCTTAAGTGAACAAATTAGTGTCAAATGGAAAGAAAGTATTTGTTAAGGATGTTAAGAGAACTGATTTCTTCAGGAACAAAAACTAACATGCAGCATAGGCATGCTTGTTAAGTCACACACCATGGCTGTGTGGGGAGCTGGAATTCCAGATATTAAGTTTTGAATTCTGGTACTGACGGCGACTATTCTGAGTGTGATTTTTCCCTAAGTTTTTCCACACTTCCTCCAGGCAAGTGCCAGAATGGTACTTTGTCTCCAGTCACCTACCTCTATCCTAGACCCTAAAAATTACAGGTACTCTACTACAGTCACCACAGAAACACCAGTTATGAGGCAAATTCAATGCATACCCAAGTACAGGGAGCTGATGACCAACAGATCTTAAGTGTCAGTGACATATTTTCTTTGTAGTATGCCGGAGTAACTTCGTGTGACATGGAATGATCGTTCTCTCGATACCAAGCTTTCCTCTGTGATAATCAACACAGATTTTTAATTGAAAATTTTGACAAAATGTTTATTGTGCTTACGCTAGCCCCCTCCTCTAACCGAGGAGGTCTATGTTTTGAATCCAGGGTTTGTCAGGTATTTAAGAACTTACATGAAGGCTGTGTAAATGGTGTGCACTCAGTGTTTTGAGGACAATGTAGTAGTTGTCTGATCTGAGAGGTAGCGACCCTGTCCCAAGAAAGCCAATATTAACAGCCTAGAGGCACGTTGCACTGACCATGAACTGAATCGCCCTGCAATCTGCAGCCATTTTAACATTTAAAGAAATTAACAATTTTCAGTTTTTTAGCTCCTAAACATGCACTCCCTACCTATGGTCAGCAACTAATCATGTAAAACTATAACCTTCATTTTTAAGAATTCATAGTAGGGCTTGATGATGAACTGTAGGTAGTCTCACCCTATCACCTATCTCGCATGTAGTGTACTGACATTTGTGTGGGTTTTTTCTTCCAGCCCTGTGAAGAAACAGTTTCCTGTAAAACTGACTGATCCTATCACAGCCATCTTGTATATCACACATGATATCCAGCACATGGAAGACCTGAGACATGCTATACACGTGAAGGAAGTTATAGAAGGTAAATGTTTAATATTTTATGTATAGTGAAATGATTAAGAGTGCCTTGGCTTACTTTTAGATGCCAATGAAACTCAAGCAGCAAGTTGCTAAGTTATTATATCTTCAGGCAGTTATTATGAATTTCAGTCTTGATGCTTCAGTTAAAAATGGCATCAGTCAAAGCTTATATAATCCCAGATGCTGACATTTCAGAAATATGACGTAGTCAGTGAGGCTCATCAGCTGTCCGTAATGTCTGTTGGATCCATTCGCCCACTGTGGAGGGAGTACTGTACACCAAGCTCATGTTCCAGAAGTCTCTCATCCTAGCAAACTGCCTATCACATGCTACTACTGGCTGGCTATAAAATCAATATGATCATTAAAATAAAGTGAACTTCATTTGTAGGTGTGAAAAAATGTATAACTGAAAGCGAACATAATTAACATATTTATCACATCCATAACATGGTACATTACTCCAGGTGCAATGTATGGTATAAGATGGTATCAGCAAGCTTCTCATACTGTGTACGTTTACAGAACTCAAATCGATTTGGGTACACTTAGCGTATTGAATACCGTCATATAAACGGGACTCAGATCGTATTGAGTTTCAAGGTCGATACGGTGAAGTTGTGCGATCGGATCATATCCAAACTGGTGTTCAGGAACATGTAAATGCATATCGTACTGAATTGGGAGAAATAGCCATCTCTCAAGGTCCGTATTGACAATTTGACTAATTTATTGATTATTCTATGGTCCGCCAATCAGTACCTTTACAGTATAGTGTGCCGGTAGGCACTAAAGACGGTACATGTTTCGAACCTTGTACGTACGGTTCTTCTTCAGCCGATTTGAATTGGCACAGAAAAAATCACAGACAAGAGTAATGACATCTTACAAGTATACATAAAAGACCCTTAATATACACATTAGAACAATTAAAAAACAATTTAAAAATCTTTCTTCATTTCATTTAAAACCACTGTACTATGAGTTTGTCCATGCTGTGGGACAGCTTGTGTTGAAATGCGCAGAGAGAGCGCACTTTTGTCCGTACATTATGACAATTTAAAAAACGTGATTGTCTCCTAATTTTCATAAAGTCCTTTCAGTTGGCTTCTGTTCAGTTCTTCTTGACGAGAACATGATGAGATTCTTTGAGTAGTTAGAACTTAGTCAAGTGTGGATGAAAGGTGGAAAGTTGTCCCAATTGGGCAGTTCCTGCGAAGCCTGTGGATCAGCGTGTTGGCATACTACGGCCACTGTTGAGCAAAAAATTACGGAATTACGAAAAAAGGGATAAAAAAGAATAATCCCTGAATAAGAGAAAACCACACTGTAAAATAAAGGAGAAACCGAACATGCAAATGCAAAAGCGTAAGAACTGAAGTTTACCTGAGTGGATCATAGGTGCGGGTCCAACCAGCCGGCTGCGGCAAGTGCGCCAAAGTGGAGCGAGGCCAAGTGACAAACTGAAGGCGCAGATCTGACGGCCGGAGAAAGGGGGCGGGGGGTAGCGTGACAGACAAGAGATGAAGGGATGAAAGGTTGTAGGGAAAGGAGGGTATAGGAGAAGCGTGAGCAGACATGCGCTCTATGGAGGTTTTTACCGTTTAATGCTGGTAGCATAATCAAAGTTTCATATAAAATATTGGTTTCAAAGTTAATTTCATTTAGATTGCAAGAAGGATTATTCCTCAGGGCCTGTTCGATTTCAATTTGCTCCAATATATTAAGCATGATACCCTTGTTGCAGTAATGCAGAATTTCCAAGTCGTCACTGATGTTTGAAAAACTGTGGTCAAAATCTTTCATATGATTGCCGATGGCGGAAAATTTCTTGTGTCTTACCGCGTTAATGTGCTCATTATACCTGATTTTGAAATTGCGCCCCGTTCGACCGACGTAATCCACATTGCAATTTTGACATTTGATCCTGTAAATTCCTGATTTTTGTCCTGCGTGTTGATCAGATTAGAATTAAATAGAAAATCGTTGGTAGTATTAGTTGTTCTATAGGCTATTTTTAGATTTTGTTTTTTAAACACGTTAGTAATGTTATAGATGAGTTGGTTTCCATAGGTAAAAATTGCAAAGGACTTATTCTTATCCTCCGGTTGTAATTTTGTCACAGGCTTATTTTTTATTTTATTAAGAAGGGAATTGACATAATGACTATTGAAGCCGTTAGTTCTGGCTATTTGGTGTATAATGGTGAGTTCTTCGTTCCAATTTTCTTCAGAGAGGGGAACTTTGACTGCTCTGTTAATGAAAGCCCTAAAAGCGGCTCTTTTGTGGCTGGTTGGGTGATTTGGATCGTTCCTAATGACGTTGTGTGTTTGAGACGGTTTCCTAAAAAATTTTGTACTGCAGGCGTGTGGCATTTCTGATAACCGTTAAATCAAGGAAATTGATAGACTTGTTAACTTCGAAAGTTGTGGTGAATTTAATTCTATTGTCCATTGTATTGAGCTTTGCTGCGACGTGATCGATGCTGCTGATATCACTGTCTATTATTGGGAAGATGTCGTCTACGTACCTTGCCCAAAACTTATGCCTTTCATTTTGCCGATATTGTTATTTTCCAGGTGTTCGATGTAAATGTTAGCCATTATGCCCGATAATGGGGAACCCATGGCCAGTCCTTGAAGATTTTTTGATTAAATGAAAAATAATTGTTTCGCAAAGTGAATTTAAGCAGACTGGTAAATTCGTTAATTTCATCCTTGGATAATCTGCTGTGCATCTTGAGATTTTTTTCTATTATGTCTACAGTGGGCATCACAGGAATGTTGGTGTACATGCCCGTGATGTCTTCTGTGTGTAACGTTTCTGAATTTTTCAATTTCATATTTTTAGTTAACTCGCAAAAATGAACCGAATTTTTTAACGCCCTGTTAGCCGAAAATTTGTAATGTTTATTCAAAAATTTCTGAATGAACTGGGATAATTTGTATACTGGGCTGCCCCTAAAGTTGACTATAGGTCTGATAGGTGTGTCCTTTTTGTGTGTTTTAGGTAATGCTCTTAGGGTGGGGATACTTGGGTTCATGTTAATGAGCTTGCTACTTTGATGTTCATCTAGAATCACGATGGTGTTCTTAAGTAACTGTTTTAACTTCCTCTGCGTAGTCCCTGTGGGGTCCTTGTTAATAACTTAAAAATTTTGATTACTTAAAAAGAGTTCTGTTTTTCCAATGTAATCTGCTTTGTTCATGATGACCGTGCTATTGCCTTTGTCCGCCTTTGTTATTATTAAGTTTTCCTGGGTTATTTTCTTTTTGAGGTTGATGATTTCTTTGTTATGGGGTGGCTTTACGTCCTGTTTTATGATTTCATTGATCTTTTTGTTGAGCACATGTCGGACCTCACTCCTCCTATCAACAGGAAGTTTTTGGATAGCCGCTTCAGATTCTGCTACTAGTGTTGTTAGTTTGTTTTTATTAGTATGAGAAGAAGGCCAATTGTGTTTAAAACCTTTACCCATTAGATCCATTTCTGCCTGGTTTAAATCCACGTTAGAAAGATTTTCTACTGGTTCATGAAATGCGTGTGTTGGGGCTCCTGATGTTTCATCACCCGCACTGCTCGCCCGCTGCACGAGCTGGTTAAGTTTGCTGCTAAGGGTGCCGATTTTCTTGCTTACTTGGAATGCGACTGCTTCCTCTGTTGAGCCACTGAAAGCGATTCTGCACGCTTTTGAGTTACATTTTGAACTAATTTACGCCTACTCTCATCTGTCACCCAACTCATGAATTGCTTGTATTACTTTCTGCCCATATTCTTCGTTTCTGTCTATGTTCCTGTCATGGTTGGTAAGCGTAGTTTGTTTGCACAAGTTTTTAGCGCTAACGTATTTTTGTCAGTTTTGCGTTTAATGTTTGGTGTATCCGTACGTAAAATGTAGTCAACAGAAAAAGTGAAAATAAACCGTCTCACTCTGCCTCTTAATCCGTTCCTTTTCCCATTTGTCCACTAGATTGAATAAATTGAACATAGACTGGCTGAGTGGCACAGCGGTAACTTTCTTGCCTGCTTTTCCAAGGTAGCAGGATCGAATCCTGGCGCAGTCAGGGAGCTTAGGCCTAAATGCGAGGGAGCTGTGTCAAATTTACTGGTACGTTACAGATCCAATTCGGGCCAACATTCCGGCTGCCCGGCGTCCCTAAAAGCTTCAGTAGTAAAAGGGACATAAAACCAATAACATTTCATCATTATTAAACTGAACATAAACTTGTTAAGAACAAACAACATCAAAATCTTCTGCACTTCCATTTTTCGTGTTTACAAACAACCCGTCAAAGATCGCCGGATGATAATTACGGGTCTTTTATGTTTTGCTGTTTAATACGAGTTAGCCAACGTAACTGCAGGTTGGCCATCATAAATTATATATCGTATTCAAATCGATTTGAGTTCGCCATGTAAACGTAGTAAATGTTAATGATGTGTACAAAATATTAACAAAAGGGTATGCCACACAAAGAATATGATATGCAGTGCACTTCCAGTATTTCGTTGCTGGTAAATTCACTTTGCAGTGAATTTCCAGCTCTATTCGAGTATAGTTTTTAAAGTTCTAATTGAAAGCGTGATTTTAAAAACATCCCATGTCTACAGACCAACAGTTTTCAGGAGACACAATAAACTCAATATAATTAGAAATACTTATAATGCTTATTTATCATTTTACATTAGACACACAGTCAGTGTAACTATCCAAATTATGAGATTAGTACGTTTCTTATCTGACTGCTGCTTGCCACGGTGGGTGAGTGATTATCGTGTTGGATTATCAACCCCAAGCTTGGAGGTTCGCTCCTGGCCATGGTAAATGACTTTTGAAAGGCGACAAAAATCATGACACGCATGTCATACGTTGTTGGCATGTTAAAGAACCCATTTGAATTCGGTAGGCCATGTTCATTATGGCAAAATTAATCTCAGGATTTTTCGCTAACACAAAAGTTTCTCCTTTCTCTACTAGAAAGTGCTATAGTGTCAAGGAGGTTAGATATCTAACCTCCTTGACTTTCATAGCGCTCCAAGGAACATTAAAAAATTCGACATGCAAGCTGCCCTCTGGGCGTTAAATAGCAAAGCTTGCACCCGGCACCCGAGGACATACAATATTATTATTATCATCTGATTGCTGGAGCATTTACAAAGTGATTGGATGTTTTTGAAGTCATCAGGCAATATTATGAACAAAATATATCTTAATGCTACTAATTTATTTTATTAAGCGCCGGTTCTACCATCCCCGGGCACACCTGCTGGTAGCTGCACGGGAGATAAACTATCTGCCAGCATAAAAGCCCTGGCAACACTGGTTGCATGCTACCACGTCCATATGAGTGGCAGGCAGCTACCGGGAAGTATACAATGAAATACTTCAGATGGCAGGCCTGCATTTGTGCAGCAGAGTCGCAAAGCCTATGGTGTGTCCTCTATTTTCGATTGCATAAGACCACTAAATATATTTCAAATGTATAGGTCATGAAATCTCATCAACAGTAAGACCATTTTTCTCTTTATTCCGAGTTGAGATACATCCTATTACTGCCATAACAAAATCTTTGTCGTAACCCAATGTGGTGGATTCGTCACATCACAGTATTATAAAATTAACGAACTACTGTAACATAAAAAGCATTCATCTTTATCATAGGATTTAATAAGATATTCTTTACAGACTACGGACAAAATTATAAGAGTGGCTACACGGTTGGAGTTATTGCTTCGGTGCATAAGATTTGAGGCTCAATTCCTCTTATAGATTTTTATCAAGCCTCCCTTCTTATTTATTGATACTAGTGCATTATTATTCAAAAATGTACATGGCCATTGGCTGCATTAATAAAAATGTTATTCAAATATTGTCAGTTAAAATTGTTCATAGTGAATGTTTCAGTAGGACTGAGATATATCATATACAGGCTGTAAAAAAAGTCCTGCACCAAACTTAAACTCCGCATGGGGGTGGGGGCAGGGAGTAATTTGAGATAGGAAACCTATGTCCGGTACGCAACCGTAATGCCCCTATGGGCGATTTTAATTATGATTACATCTGGCAACGTCACGTGCTATCCACGGCAGAGGACCGATTATCGCTCACAAGTCTACCTAGCTCCAGTGCCACTTCATGGCTCAGTGGTAAAGCGCTCGACCCTCAGGCGTAGGTGACTACACTTTGGGTTTCGAATCCTTCTTCCAACCCAACTTGATTTTTTTTTTTTCCTCGGAGTAATTTGATGATGGATCAACTCAATTACCGTAAGCATGATGTTTTCAGGTAGATTTTTCAAGAACGTTTTAAGAATGTTAATTAAATGTTTATGCTTATCCTATAGCCACGTTTTCGGTAACAGTTCAAACTTCAGCAATGTTGCGACTCTGTCTTGTCTTAAGATGCTCTGGCAGTTCTCTTTTTCATTTAATTTATTTATCTTTTTATTGTTGTTGCGGAGGGAGGTTTGTAATTAAAAAAACAAAAATTTCTCGTTTTGAAAATCAGACAATTTATCAGTTTTAATACAAATTCTTCTTCATTTTCAATACATAACTCTCCAGACAAGTAGACTTGGAAGAAATGAACAATAGCAAACTAAATGATCTTTACTTTGGGAGAGTTTTACAATATTTTTTTTCGTTAAAGCAGTTGCTCAAAATTGCCTCCTTGCACATCGCCACGAAGGCAAAAATGAAGACGGTTTACAAGTGATTCGCGGACTTGTCCAAAAATTTCTTCTGCTCTGTCCCGAACGACGCTGGCCGCTACAGCTGTTCTTCCGACTAGCTCTTCTTGACTGTCGATTTCTGTCCCATCGTATATCAGGTCCTTCATGTATCCCCAAAAGAAAAAATCAAGTGGCATCAAATCAGAGCGTGGCGGCCACTGAACTGGACCTCCTCTGCTGATCCATCTTTCAGGGAACGTTTCGTCCAAAAAGTCCTGAACTGCTCAGAGCCGGTGAGCTGGGGCGCCGTCATGCTGGAAGACCATTTCAGCCCTCGACTCCAACGGGACATCCTCCAGAAGTTCTGGGAGAACTTCTTGAATAAACCGCAGATAAACGCGTCCGTTGAGTCTGGCTGGTAAAATTTATGGCCCGATTAGATGGTCCCCTATAATACCCGACCAAACATTCACAGAGAATTTTTCTTGATTTCCCTGCACGACTGTCTGGTGGGGTTTTTCGTGATTCCACGTGTGATTGTTGTGGATATTGAAGCAACCATCCCTGGTGAACGTCGCTTCGTCGGTGAATAAAATTTTCTACAAGAAATCAGGGTCCTCCCCCAAGTGATCGATCATTTGATTGGCGAAATCCATCCTCAGGCTTTACTTTTTGAAAATTTTGAAAATGATACGGATACAGGCCATCTTGTATCACGCTGTGGACAGTGGTATGCATTAACCCTTCCGCACATCCGATCGCACGCGTGCTTGTGGAAGGATTGTTGCGTACACGCTCCAAAACCCTTTCTTCCATTTCTGGAGTTCTCCTCCCCCGCGGTCTTCCCGGTCGGGGGTTGTGAGCCTGTGTAAGGAAAAATAACTTAATGAACAAATGTGAATTAAACCGTTCTTCTTTGTTCCCACTAAACGATAACTTGAAAAATCCAACCTAAAATTCAAATTAAAAAACAAAGCAGAAAAGAAAGCACCGTTCGTAAAGAAAATCTTCTTTCAAAACTGATACCTCTAATAGGAAAAGTACTCAGAAAAATCACCGACGGATACCCCTAAGCATAACAAAATGAACATTATGAATCACTAATATAAATTAATTTCAGGGAGTGTAAAGTTTATTTTTGCATCCAAAAACCCTGAATCCGCCTTGAAATTTTAAGGCTTCACAATCAAAGAACATACGGGCGGAAACCCACTGTTTGCCGTCCAGGCACTTTCAAACGTTGGGTATCGGTACCCGCCATTCAGACTGGGCATTGTTTTTTCTACAAATATTCGAGTTGAATAAGGTAGTTGTATTTTTTAAAGTAACTTTCATTTCTAATATATTGGTCCTATTTGGAACGGTTTGGGTTTTAGGAGCCAAAAGCGAAATGCGAAAGTGTTACGTTCGATGGGACAATGTTTACATTCTCTTTTCGGCTTCTAGTACCTACACCGTTCCATTTTTTAATTGTTTAAAACACTAAGACGTAGCTATTAGTTTATCACATTTACAGGGAAACAAAAGATGAATAAGAGATACCCATTGACAGATATGGTACTTACCTGAATCGATCCTGTTGCTCGCATACGATTGTGAATTCGCGTAAAATATTGGTAGTGTGGGATACGGGGCATGGGGAACCTCTCTTGGTTGATGCGCTGGGCCTGGCGACTATTCCCGTCGGCCAATCCGTAGACGTCGTGGATGTCTGCGAGGTGTTCGTGAGGATATCCGTCCATTGCGATTTTTCAGGAAAGCTACGGTTTAGAAGACTCTCGCGGAAGAAGTGATAACGCATCGCTGTTCTTAAGGGCTTTTATACCCCAACAGAATTTTCTAGACTTCACAGAAACCGGAAACACCGAAATTTCCTGAAGTTCGATATTTGTTCCACAATGTTCTCGAACAAATTATGTGGCATGAATAAAAATACGTGTAGTTACTCGGATTCGAACCGGGAATGCCCGATTCGTAGGCCAGCACGCAGACCAGAGGCTACCTCACTTTGATTGAAATAACGTGTAACAATAAGGCTTGGGAGCAACAAAATGACGGTTAGAAAATTCGGAGATTCATTAACATACAATAACTAGGAAATCTAAGAAAAGCGACACAGAGAAGTGATCTAAAGCAAAATTCAATAAAATAATTGATAAGCATTTAAGTTCCTCAGTTCCAACGATCGCTGAACCTGTATCTGTATCTTCACTGTAACTTTTTTGAACTCACAATCTTTTGCTTGTAAAGTAACCGCCTATGACCTTTGCCTCAAATTGCGATCTTAAAGATATCATTGCTAAACAATCATACAGCAATTAAGACAAAAACAAAGAGATCATTTGTGTCCAAACAAATTCCTACCGCGAAGAAATAAATCGGCAACGAACAGAACCAACTTGTTTTTCTTTTAAAACGCAAAATTGCGGTGTATAATTTAGCCTCAGCTTTATTCAACTCCATAATGAAATCCATTAGGTCCGTATTGACAAGAAATTTTATGTCACAATTTGAGGAAAAACTCGGTCAATCAATACCTTTTATTTTCAAAACAGTTTGATAGGGGACATGTTTCGAGTTATTTTTCTTAGCCCTTCTTCAGCCCTGACTTAAGTAGTAATTAGACAATCAATCTTTGTACATCACCTTTCATCAAATAAAAAACATGGAAAGATACACTGCAAACAAACATGTTAAAAACACATTAAAACACACTAAAAACACCGTGAAATAACTCCGTATAAATGCTGTGTCAAGTTTGATGAATCCTGATTCAAACATGACTTGTTGTTACAATGTAAGCAAATTGTATGCTGTGTCATTGATTATGCCATTTCCTATATGACATTTTTCTTGATGGGGCAGTTTTGCCACGTAAAAATATTAAAAACGCTAACAGCACTATAAAACCTCTATTGTGACTATTGCGTCATGTTAATTCATACAGATTGACGCTTTGTTCGTCTCTATGCGAGCTTGATTATGTGACCTGATCTTAATTGAGGATTATTTAACATAGGTTTTTTTCATTGTTGGGACAGCCTGTGAAATAAGGTGTGCTCTCCTTGCGCCCCAAGTCTGTCCAAAAATTGAAAATGGAACAGAGATTAGAAAACAGAACAATGATCTGAGATCTCGAAAAGCGGAAACCGTAATGTATATTGACTAATTTGGCTTACGTTCAAGTAAGGGAGAGGAAGAAACCGGGCCCGATGACCAATCCCAAGTCGTCGCAAGATTTCTGTCTGTAAAACCAGGAAAGGAAAAATAGAACGTTACGGACAAACTGAGGATATTCAATTAACGAAACTAAGCTCGAGGACCGTCCGAACAACGTGCGGATCTTACCTTGCAGTACGGTGTGGTCTGTACGGAGGTCACTGACTTGATGGAAACACATGTGACAGCGCTGGCTCGTAGAGTGAGTGCGGAGCATGGCGGGGAACAAATGCAGTATGAGGGGAGAGAGGGGTGGGGTAAGGGAGAGGATCTGGTAGAAGGTGGGCCGGGAGGGAGGAAGGAAGTAGCTGCTGCCAGTCACTAAACTGCAACCGGAAAACAGAAGCAAATCGAATTTTGCATTGTTTACCTTTCACAACAAATTAACCTATAACATTACCAATATTTTCAAGAAGAACGATTGCAAAATAGCCTACAAAACTGTCAACACCAATCAGAAAAAATTCTTTAATTCTACAAAAATTAATCAAGGAAATAAATTCAATAGATCAGGCATTTACAAATTAAAATGCCAACAGTGTAATTCAGATTACGTGGGTCAAACGGGGAGAGCTTTTTTCACCAGATACGCTGAGCATTTCAACGCCATTAAACATTAAAAAATTTCGGCAATGGCAAACCATATGCAGGAAAGAGGCCACTATTTTTCAGACATAAACAAGGATTTGCACATACTCCATTACGACAGCAAAGGTTCAACAATGAATGCACTAGAACAAATTGAAATTAATATAGCACAGAGATCCAACCCAGCCGAAAATCTTAATGAGATATATTGGGACGCTAACGTTATTTACGACACGCTAGCAGACCATATAATTAAAACCAAACTCAAAAAACCACCTTAGTTAGAACATCAATCCCAAGAACATCTTTCCTTTTTTCGCACAGGTAGCAAGCACACAGTAGCAGCTACTTCCTTCCTCCCTCCCGGCCCACCTTCTACCAGACCCTCCCCCTTACCCCGCCCCTCACTCCCCTCATACTGCATTTGTTCCCCGCCGCGCTCCGCACTCACTTTACGAGCCGCGCTGTCACATGTGTTTCCATCAAGTCAGTGACCTCCGTACAGACCACACCGTACTGCAAGGTAAGATCCGCACGTTGTTCGGACGGTCCTCGAGCTTAGTTTCGTTAATTTAATATCCTCAGTTTGTCCGTAACGTTCTATTTTTCCTTTCGTGGTTTTACAGACAGAAATCTTAAGACGACTTGGGATTGGTCATCGGGCCCGGTTCCTTCCTCTTCCTTACTTGAACGTAAGCCAAATTAGTCAATATACATTACGGTTTCCGCTTTTCGAGATCTCAGATCATTGTTCTGTTTTCTAATCTCTGTTCCTTTTTCATTTTTTGGACAGACTTGGGGCGCAAGGAGAGCACACCTTATTTCACAGGCTGTCCCAACAATGAAGAAAACCTCTGTCAAATAATCCTCAATAAAGATCAGGTCACATAATCAAGTTCGCATCGAGACGAACAAAGCGTCAATCTGTATGAATTTACATGACGCAATAGTCACAATAGAGGTTTTATAGTGCTGTTAGTGTTTTTAATATTTTTACGTGGCAAAACTGCCCCATCAAGAAAAATGTCATATAGGAAATGGCATAATCAATGACACAGCATACAATTTGTTTACATTGTAACAACAAGTCATGTTTGAATCAAGGCTTCATCAAACTTGACACAGCATTTATACAAAGTTATTTCACGGTGTTTTTTAGTGTGTTTTAATGTGTTTTTATAGTGTTTTTAACATGTTTGTTTGCAGTGTATCTTTCCATGTTTTTTATTTGATGAAAGGAGATGTACAATGATTGATTGTCTAATTACTACTTAAGTCAGGGCTGAAGAAGGGCTAAGAAAAATAGCTCGAAACACGTCCCCTATCTATCTGTTTTGAAAATAAAGGGTATTGATGGACGGAGTTTTTCCTCAAATTGTGGCATAGTATAATTTAGCTCCTTTTAAAAGAAAATTAGAAACGAAAAGGATCTAATCCAGCCCTATGTAGTAATTAATTGATGCAAATCCAAACGACTTTAAGAAAAAAAAAATCAGCACTGTCGGAATGGGGATTCGAACCCGGTCACCTCAGTGTGAGAGTCTTAACACCTTGCCACTGAGCCACGAGGTGGGCCTATAGCTAGATTGACTTGTGAGCAGTAATCGGTCCTCTGCCTTGGGTAGCACGCAACGTTGCCTTATGTACTCATAATTAAAATCGCTCATAGCGGCGTAACGGTTGAGTTCCGCACATAGGTTCCCTATCTCAAATTACTCCCTGCCCCCACCCGCATGCGGGATTTAAGTTTGGTGCAGGACTTTTTTTACGGCCTGTCTATTATTTCAGTAGTATAGATCCCTCCTGCGGCGCTCACAAGCGACCGATCGTGAAAAACGAGCATTCAAATGAAAGAGAATATACGTTATCAGTGACACATTGCACTCTAATTTCATAAATATCTATAATATCTTTAAAAGAATTACTTCTAAATAACTGTACGAAGTGTGCGATTTGCAGATACTGTTGCTGCAGGAAGATACCCTCCATAATTGCTGTCCACTTCACATTTTGGCCGCTGTGACGCCTGTTTCATGTCATTTGAACATTCTGAGGTCTTTCCTTTATCATTTTGCATGGATTTCAGAAACCGTAATTTAAATGAATGAGTACTCAAATCGTATAATTTCATAAATATCGAATAACTGGGGAGTGTTACGGCTAAGCTGTCAATCAATGGACTCAGCACGCAAATGACATTAGAAGTAACGAATTGCATTCTAATTTCATAAATATCGATTTTTGTAAGAAGTGTGCGATTTGCAAATACTGTTGCTGTAGGAAAATACGCGACATCATTGCTGTTCAGTTAGCATTTTGTCCGTAGGGACGCCTGAAACGTAAATAGTGTTCTATAATCATTGGTTCAAATAAAAACATAACAACCTTTCTCGTTTTTCTTATTATAAACCTATTGGGGAAAGTGTGACTTATGAACATGCGAGATTTCTCGTACAGGTCCACTAGTATATATTATTTCAATAGTATGGATCCCTCCTGCGGCGCTCACAAGTGACCAATCGTGACAAATGAGCATTCAAATTAAAGAGAATAGACATTAGCAGTGACGAGTTGCACTCTAATTTCATAAATATCTATATCTTTAAAAAATGGCTTTAAAAAATGTGCGATTTGCAGATACTGTTGCTGTAGGAAAATACGCTCCATAATTGCTGTCCACTTCACATTTTGGCCGCTGTGACGCCTGTTTCATGTCATTTTAACATTCTGAGGTCTTTCCTTTATCATTTTGCATGGATTTCAGAAACAGTAAATCAAAGGAATGAGTACTCAAATCATATAATTTCATAAATATCGAATGACCGGTGAGTGTTATGATGATCCAATTTTCAGTGATTGCCTTCTTGAGTTAGGGAACGTAGAACTTGGAATTCTAACTGAAATTAAATGAAAACATAACAACCTTTCTCCCTAAGTCTCTCATTATAAACCTATTGGGGAAGTGTGGTTTATGAACATGCGAGATTTCTCGCACGGGTTCGCTAGTAATCTTATAATTCAGGAAGTTAACATTTCCAACCCATTTGTGTTATTGTAAACAGATCGGAACCCTTCTGATTCACATCTGGTTAAAGTCATTGGCACATTAATATACTGTTATGTTAATAGGATTATTATATTGTTCGAATCTAATAGAAAAGGATCGAGGAAGTGTAAGCCAAAATATAAATACGCGAGTTCGTGTAGCCAGATATTTCATCACCTCTTTGTTGACCCGGGTCACGGTAGACTTTTCTTAAATCCTTCTCAAGCAATGCTGACCACTAGACCCCACTGACATGCCTTCAGTGGACCATTTATAAGTTGTATACAACCAAATGATAACAAATTAAATGTTTCAAATAATAACAAGTTATTTAAAAATGCAAGATAGTATTTCTAACTTGGAACGTTCATTATTTTTGTGGTTGTATTAAACGGAAGACCGCAAATCAACTGAAATACGCATAAGGTAAATGTTAGTCGGCCATTTTGGAGTGTTACACGGCTGGTAAAGCTTTTATCGGCCTCTCGGAGCGGCCGACAGTTTACAACCCCGATAAACAATATTTGAAGAGTTGAGGTCTGGAATGGATCTACATAAGGCAAGTGGTTCCCCCATAAATCCAGTGTTACATGACACAGATTCACTATTACGAACTACTGTATTATTATATATAGCCCGACATATCAGTCTCGGCCGTGACATGACCCGAAAGGCGTCTTTTAAAAACGAAAGATCACGCGCACCGCTGGGTCAAGTTTGGCAAGTTAGGGTTTCTGCATAAGAGTAGGATAAAAGGCACCATTTTCATGAATGTATAGAAACATGAATCACTATTCTACACCCAATAGTTTACTTTTTATGTTACTTTAAATGTATTTGAAAGAGGACACTACTCATTGATCATTAATCTCTCACTCATCAATTACTAAAACCTTCTGCAATGTAAGCGTGGTTTTATATGAATATTGGAGTTGTGAAACACTTTCTATATGCGTGTTTTTTAAACATGTCCTGCCATGATAGAAGCAAGCTTTAAAGAAAACTATCCATTAGTGAAAACTGTTGTGTTGTTTAGTGCCTTCCGCCACCTAAATCCCTTTTTACGTAAAGGATGTCATAAACACTCTCTTTACTGCCTGAGAAATGAATGTCTTGTTGTAACTTAAAAAGTAACAGTTCAACTGTGGGAATTTTCATTTCGTGCAAAGCAAAATCATATACTGTGACATCAGTCGTATTACTTCTTGATCAAAATTATACACTGAACACTTGGTAGCTGCTCGCAGTCTTGCTTTACCAGATGTGGATAATGATGTAGAGGGGCCTCCCATCGACTCTAAAACCTTTCTTCCACTTACTATCGCCCTAATTGCACGCTCAGGAACTCCAGCAGCTGCTGCTGCCCTTTTGCCGAATTTATTTCTAGATATGTCAACACCACATTCCGTTTCTTGTTTCATTAAATAGTGCTCATAGATACTTTTTCTTTCGTCTGACTGTGTAATATTTTTGTTTTTAACTTAGATAGCACCGGACAGTTGATCGTCAGTGTCTTTGAAAACCGTGGCCTACGTATAGAACACAACAAGAAGTTTACTGGTATATCAATATTACGGACGTATTCAGTTCAGAGCGAAGAATTTAAATACACACACAACCTGCGATTTCCGCTATGCTAGCAAGAGCATCCAAGCAAACTGCTTCGTTCTTATCTGCTGCTGAGTGCACGAGCCAATGTAATGTTGTCAAGTCATTGCACAACGACAAGGCTGGTGAGCAAAGCTCTCCCTACATTGCATAACATTCTATTGCCACGGCCAAGTCCAAGCAGAGAATGAACAATGTTGCTACATCGGGACTCGGGGAGTCAGGACGTGTCACATGTTTCAGAGGAGGTGTGAAGGAACTAAAGTGCGTTACTGCATCGCGGCAGAGACTGCTGTGTCGGGCTTTACCCATGATTTTAATATACTACTTGTTATTCCCACTTAACAACACAACTTACTTTGTATGAGGCGCTATATCCTCTTCAGGGACATGTTTTGGACCAACAGGGGTCCTTCTTCAGCCTAAAAAGTAAGGTCTCAGTCTAAAATATTCACCATACTTTCACCATTATGTTGATGATGTATCTGCCATCATAGATGAAAACCTAATAAAAGCGGATAAGCTACTAGATAAATTGAACATGATAGACGAAATTAAATTTCCTTTGGAATCGGAAATGGAACGCTCTCTCAACTTTTTAGACCTTAACATTTCCAAAATCAACAAAGAACTTGAATACAAAATGTATAGAAACCCGACTCAAACCGATGTAGTCATAAAATACAACTCCAATCACCCGGATTGTCAGAAAAGGGCAGCATTCCTAATTAAATAGAGCAATGGATGTTTCTTTTAAAAAAAAAAAGAGAATTTCGACAAAGAGTTGAGAATCATATCCACAATAGCAAGGAAAAAGGGATATAAACAGGAGTACGTGGACAGAATCAGAAACAAAATTCAAAATAAATTTAAATCAATGCTAACCAAAGGAAATAAAAAAGACAAGGACAGATATGCTACTTTTACCTACATCAACTCAAAAATGCATGCCATTACTAATGTCTACAAGAAACACAACATAAAGAATAACAACAGTAATATTATTTTTAACCATTACTCGGTCAACAAAACAGACAAATACAATAATTCAGGAGTATATCAGGTGAAGTGTAAGGATTGTGGTTGCAGTTATATTGGACAAACAGAGAGATCCTTCAAGATCAGACACGCTGAACACACCAATGCAATAAAATTTAAAAAATTCTCCGCCGTGGTGAACCATATGGAGGAGGAAAAACACAATTTTGGCTCCTTAGAAGAGGACTTAAAAATCCTACACGTACAGAACAAAGGCAAATTCCTGAACATCTTGGAAAATACACATCAGCCAAAAGTTGGAGCCGATAAAAAACTTGAATGACCTTACATTTTGTGACAATGTATTATTTAACACGGTAGCGAGTTTTAAAGACAAGTCAAGGACAGCACACACCGCTACATCACAACCACCTCCTACCGCGCGACACGGGCTAGTAGCGCCAAGCTTCAGCTAACGCGAACAACTCGGACCTCTCCTCACTCAAAGTTTGAAACGTTACATGCATACAAAATAAAATATTTCTACAGAAATCATTTAATGCCAAGAAGGATTGTCAACCTTACTGAACTAGGCTGAAGAAGGACCCCTGTTGGTCCGAAACATACAAAGTAAGTTGTGTTGTAAAGTGGGAATAACAAGTAGTAGATGATTTGTAACATCAACACGGAAAATGATTACAAAAGATATGCATGATTTTAATTGAAAATTAATGCTAAATTAATTCAACATTTATTTCCTTATATACATCATTTTTTACTGCATAATTATTGTTTGAAATAGTTTGAAACAAAATATTGCAGTAGAATGGAAAAATAAAAGTAATGTGTCTTGAATTCCCTTGACTGTATATATCACATACTCTTCTTACTGGAAAAGTTTGGTTAGGGTGAAGTGTTTGTGGAATAGCTGTATAATGTTCATCGCAATCAAAGACGTCCTTTCCCCATTAAAATTAATACATTTCTGATTATCTACCAAATTGTTAACATTTAAAAAATATATATATTTATCTTACTAATACACACATCAAAATAAGTTTTACATCACCCATGTACATTGTGCCAATGTGTTGCTATCGCAGTTGGTCCTTTACTGACCATAAAACTAACCCTCAAATTGTTTGTAAACATACCGACTGCTGTCTGTAGCCCAACCTATGGGCACAAAACCACACCAAAGGGGGGGCAGCATTTCAGTGGAAGTTTAGGGGGGCAGCATTTCAGTGGAAGTTGTAGCACCAGTAAGGAGGTATAGAGTAGTGAGCTTCCTTAGTGGCAATAAATAATGATCAGGTATGCATCATCACTTTATAATTATTTCTACAGAAATCATTTAATGCCAAGAAGGATTGTCAACAAGGTAGGTTGCTCGACGTGTGTGTCATATTCAGAATATTGTGTTTCGAACCTGAAAACGGTTCAGACAATGACAGCTCATACAGGCCATTCATATTCAATGACTGCAGCTGATGAATGACCACTATCTCAGACTTTTCACTCTGAGAAACTACGGGCTGAATGGTACGGAACTACGTTCAGCTTTTGTGGGGTTACAGGACGTCGCATATCCAAGCAACCTATTAGGGTCAGGTTGCACAGTGCCCATCCGCATTCCCAAGGACCATGGTGAGGTCCCACTCTTTGACACTTCAACACCATGCAGCCCTCTACATATGGGAAAGAAATCATGGTACATGGACTTCCCAGCATCATTGTAAGGTGCTGTTTACTGACTTATGTCACGTACACCTCACACCTGACGATCGCAGATGGCGTGTTTGGAGGAAACCCAGCAACACCAAACGCTTCTGACACTGCATTAACCATGACCAGGAGGGAGTAGTGCATTGATGTTCTGGGGGTTGGCATCACATGGGGTCATCATAGCCTACATCTCTCGTGGTTATTCAAGGCACTCTAAATGTTCAACAGTACATTGACAACATTTTTCAACCAATAATGGAATTGTATCTCCAGAGCTTTGATGAGAACTACATCTTATTGAATGATAATTCTTGTGTCCATCATGCAGTTCTCGAGGAAACTAGTCCCAAAATACAATCAGGAAGGTAGTTACAAAACCTAATTCCAACACTAATTTAAAACACACTTACACCATTTTATTAAAAGAAAACATCATACAGACAAAGGTATCACAAATCATCCCTTAGGAGCACAACTCGACTGAAATGAATCATCACTATATGTACATTTAGGGTTGCAAGACCCGGAACAATTCCGTTTTGCGTTTTTGTTGTTGTTAATATATTCAATTTCGCACCAATTTTCAAATGGTCCGCTTGAGTAATCCATGCTTGACGTGATTGGAGATTGTTGTTAGTGACGTCAAATAGCATCGGCACCGGCACACCGGCTGTGTTGCTTCACTTTACTGAGTGGTAGGGTACAAGTGCTAGTTTGAAGAGAAAATGATTTCTATGTCTATGTCAGATAGATGGGTAAATGTTATAGATTTATTAGGGACAACAACATTAAGGAATGTCTTAGTCCTTGTGAAGTTCATACTCTTAATTTTCCCCTCCAATGATTTTACGGAAAGTTTTTTTCTGTCATGAATATCAAGTGGGGAGATGATAGAAACAGAAGCTCTATTAGTTTGATAAAACAAGAATTGTCCACATATTTGAATTAGGATGAAAATTGTAGTGAATTTTATCAGAAGGTACTTACAGATTTTTAAAAGTCCTTGCAGAGGGTCGTTCAAATGAAAAGTATTTTTAAGTTGCTTGTGTCATAGGGCTATATGATATGTAAGCAATATCTAGTTTTAATTTTGTGTATTTGATTATGTAATGTTTATTTTATACACATGTATATTATTTATTACAACATTTAACAACCTTGATTAAAAAATAATGTTTTGGGACGTGTGTTCTGTTTTTCCATTCTTGAAATCTGGCAACCCTATGCACATTAGACATCAATTCCTACCAAAATAAAAAAAACTCTTCCTATATTATGATCCTCTGTTTTACTAGGTTCATGTTCATATATGCGACACCTATCTCATTCTATCACAAATTCATGTTACTCACTTGCTATATTCTCTTGATACATGCTTCACAAATGTCATTGAATTTATTAATTACCAGATCCTCATAAAATGGATTTGATTTAATATCATAAAACTATAGTTTTATCACCAATTGACATTTAGACTATTCTCATCATTTTCTCATGGGACTAACTTGCAGATAATTTACAAAACAATTTGAGTAGGGCTTTCATAGCATTTGACATCATTTCTCAACTTTGGATGGGATACGTGGCATGACCTAATTCGACATTACTACTTCAATAATCGTTAATCAACATGCATCATGGCTAACACTTGGCTCACGTGCGTAAATATTATCATCTCCACCATTAATCAATAGTCCCTATTTCCAATTTAATGTGCACTGTGGCCTAGCTCATGCACTCCAAACACTATAACATCCTTATAACATTACAATAATTTCAACCATCCCAGTCTGTCTTAACTTCACTTAGAAATACTCTATTCAAAACTACAATGCAATCAATGCATCCACTTACTTGATATTATGTTATACAAAATCACATCATCTTATTTCATATCTTAAATTCACATCTTCAAATTTCGAAGATTTCAAAAAATTGATCCGATTAACTCAATTCAGCATTGCCAGCGTTTCGTCCCAGTGTACCATTGGGCTTGTCAGTTGATATGGTGCACCTCACCAAGACGCTTGGCTAGTAAATACTGGGAAGGTCACTGCAAAGCTACCATGATGCCACGAGCAGTGCCAGTGTACTGAGAGCTATGCTCCCTCTATTAAAAAATTAGCCCACCTTGGCTATCCATATTGGAATAACTGTCTCACAAAGGATCCAGGATATTTTTTTCTCGGAATGATCCCAATCATAGCCACCTATAAGGAAGGCCCTGCCCATAGCAGAGCGGCAACACCGCACTCTAGTCCATGTGTGGCGAGCGGTAAGCTTGGTGATGAATGATGCTGAACGTGCCACTCCGCACATATTCTTTTAACACTCGCATGTTTTACAATAGCATTTAAAGTAGACCCCAGAGGGAAGGCTAATCATCTGGTAAACGTAAGTGCTGCTCCTAATTCAGCGTCGTTATTCTATATTATTAAATATTAGTAATCTCTCGAATCTTATCACACTTGTTTGCTCTTCTGCATTGTTCCAAAGATTCTTGCATTATGATTTGTAAACTTCAGACACTTGCTAAAATTCTAATGTGTTGTTTATTGTAACTTAACCCTGTAACAACAATTGTACGTTGATACTAGTGGGGTCTGACAATTAGTTGCGTAACTACGGGGGGTGATTAAGGAGATCAATCCCACCCCCAGAGCCAAATAATACAAATATTAAATTTGTTGAAGTTTTTAATTTTGAATAAAACCAATCTTCGGATTGATTACTAGTGATTGGAAGATGTAAGTTAATGCTTACTAATTTGCAAGCATTTCTTTTCACTCGTTTGAAATGTGCTACCCTAACTTAACACACTGAATGAGCAAAATAGTCAGCTGTTCAGTTAGCCAGAGAAGAAGCAGTGAGGTGGGTGAGCAGTAATTTTCCTCATTCCTTGCCAAAATACACCACTTGTCAGTTGCCTTCATGTTACTATCCGAGTGTGTGTCAATTTGAAAAGTTACTACCGGTAGTATTATGTTACACTTTAGTTGGAAACATTAGTTTATCAATATTTTATTTATAAAATGTTGGGAAATACAAAGGGCCAGATGATTTGCGAAGAAAACCAGACATTATAATTTAATACCAAGAAAATTGTTAAATTGTTAGTTTTCAATCATGTTTACATTGATAAGTGCTAATACAACTTATCAAATGCTAAAGAAATAAAACTTTAGGATCATATACTTGCTTTCATTATGAGAGTCCTCACCCCTCAATGTAATTTTGACTAAGCTCATGCTCCTCCAGAAGTAAACACTAGTTACGCCACTGCTGACAATCCTCGTCAATATTTAATCATTTTGATTGATCATGGCTAGAGATACGGGAAAATCGCAATTGCGATAAATGTGAATTTTACTTTCTTCTCGGTTTTTCTATTATTTGGTAGCTATTATGACTATGTATACCCAGAATTTGCAAAACTGAATGTGTGACAAAGTGCGATAACTAAGGGTTTTTGCGAATTATTCCCATAAATGCGATAAATGTTTTATTACATATTTGCACGGTACTTTAAAATTTGTCAGTTCCTTGCAATGGAAATATCGGCTAAATAATCGATACTTACGAGTAATAATTGATATGTACGAACATCGATTATTGTCGTGAAAACAATTGATTACGGTAGAAATCAATTTGCTAATGGCTGCTGTTATTGCCGCACGTCCACTGATTATCGCCAATAAAACGATGTTTTTGGAGAAATTATTTCGTAGTTTCATTTGGTTGTGCTAATAAAAGAAATATTCCAATCGTTTGTAATGATTATTTAAAAAAAAATTAGAATAATAAGGTAATGCTTAAATTGGTTTATATCGCTCCGGCCCTCATTTCTAGTATTTGACCATCATAAATAAAACTGTAAATTATGTATCGTGACATGAATAGACAATGTTTGTTAGACGTTCTCCTCGCTTTGGGGAATGTTGTATAATATGATGAAAGTATTCTCTAGAATGTGTGAGTTATAGGTTATGTTACATGTCGTCCGGCGATTTCTCCATGAATTCGGATACTATTTTACAGATTGTCAGTCAAGAGTCACAAAAAGGTATATCAGTAATTAAGTGTTTGCATATTTTGATTAACTTAACTTAAGAAAACCTTTGAAACTGATAAAATGTGATCATTTAATCTTTGGAGTAGACATGAAAGACGCACAACAAAATTCATCTATAAAAGTTGCATTGGCAGCAGTGTTAAGTCTCCTGTTGTTTTTTACTAAGGGAGTGTTAGAAGTACTAAAATCCCAATATCAGTATTAAAGAAATTTAGAAACTTGACACTAAACATTTTTCAGACATGTTAAATCTCTGAAAATAAAGGCATCAGCAGCCACTTGGCAAGATTGAGTTAAAGTGCTGTTGGTTGGTTGTATGACATGAGATGAGGGCACCTGAGCCATGCTGAAGAGATCCAAAAGTCATGTTCTCATTATGCAATCAACAATATCAGGTGTTGTGCAGCAACTCAAATTACCCTGAGCTGCTGGTGTTATCGGTACGGTGCTAACTCCACAAGCGAGATGGACAGTATGTCGAAGGCCAGCGAAGATTTGTATTAATTCACTGATACCAAAGTGCCAATTGTTAGAATAAAGCGAGCTGTGGTAAGGTGACAATGCTTGTCTTATGAAGTTTACTGTGTGGCAGGTGGAATGATAACAATACCGGGCTGTCCTGGACTCGGTGGACGAATTGGTTCAAATTCTGTGAGATATCTATGAAATCCTTTTGTGTGGTTTCCCTACTAACTCCTTGCCAAGTTCCATTCATTTCTTTTAATAACTTGTCTTATGAGGTTGGATTCAAGAAGTGCCATTTGACCATTAAACCACCCGGCAAATAGAAATTCAATGCACCTCATCCCTGGCCCTTATTGAAAAGGGAATAATGAGGGAGTAAACGTACATTTCATTATTTAGTTAATTATCCGTTTTATGGTATTTACCTGAAGTTAAGTAAATGTATAATTCACATTAGCCTATTATGTTAAATGCTTATGATGTTCATCAGAAACATCCATATATCCAATCCTGGGCATGTTTGAATAAGTTTCCATGCATATTAATTTTGAACTTGTTAAATATTTATCGACCTGGTGACGAACTTTTAAATGCTCCAAAATGCTAATTTTTAACATTCAAAATGCTTTTTTTTTTTTTTCTTTTTTTCTTTTCAAAATGAAAGTGCTACAAAATCGATTTCAAAATGCTATTTTCTCGTATCTTTAATCATGACCTACGATAGCTACTTTTCTCATGTCTGCGTTGACATTTAAGCAGTGTAAGTACAATAGATACACATAAATCATTGATATGGGCATACTAATTAGTCAGTAAAAATAGATAGTGATTTATTGCATCAGGAAGTTACAAGCACAAATGGAAAGAACTACCTTACTAAATGTGACAATGCTAATGTGGCAAACAGAAGGATGCTTTGTAATTACATAGTGAGAAGATAGTGTTTTCTGACCCAGTTATGTGTCACGGCGTTGAAAATCCGTGTAACTGTGGCAATAATTGCAATTTCATCAAACATCCTTCTCAGCAATTATTCTAAAATGATGACAGACTTGGAATGTAATTAAGAAACTTCAATTGTTAACACTTGTACGAGGTATTTATTTGTTTCTTGCCATGTTCTTGTATTTCATTAATTAGTTAACTTTATGTGAGATAATTTTAACAGCTTAATCATTTTATTTGATTAATTGTTAAATAACTTATATCAAAATCTCCTTTTGTCACCTATAAGCACCTACCCCTGTCCATACATATTAGTGAACTTCTTTCCAATAATCCAATATCAAATTAAGAATATTAAGAGACAGGCTAGGCGCTTGGTCGGACGTATGAAGCTGGTGAGGCGGTGTTGCAATTCGGTCTGGCCGAGGCCTGATTATAGGTATCCATGGTTCAGTGGGATGAAACGCTAGCAATGCTGAATTGTATTAAAGAAAGCTTTCCAGTGGGTCAACACAAATTGTGCCCAATTACATTAGGCGGAAAAGCAAGTATTTATATACCCTAACCTGAAAGAAATATTACATAAGATATTTATCATAAAATAACATGCTTTTATGTACAAAAATGGGAGGGGGGTACTTAATCAGATGACATGTTTCGATGCAATATTTCTTTCAGGTAAGGGTATACAAATACTAGTTTTCCCACCTATTGTAATTGGGCACAATTTGTGTTGACTGACTGGAAAGTTATCTTTAATAGAACTATGCAACACTGAGAAATGGCTTCTAACACTTCAATACAGAATTAAGCTAACCGGATCAATTCTTTCGAAATCTTTGAAATTTGATGAAGTGTTATTATGCTCCATGTGAGCAGTTAGTTTGGAAACTATATCAGCACACCAGTCGAACGTTATCACCCAAAGAACTAGTTCAATATTCGTGAGAATCTGGTGTAGAGTGTATGGAGGTGGCCTGAAACCCTTCTCTTTTAACATTCTCCACAGAAATACGTTGGGTATTGTGAAATCTGGACTTCCAGGGGGATAAGGAACCTCCAAACCTCATGACACAAGCCAATGTGGAAACTGAACCAATAACAGTTCCAGGTTTCTTTGGCCTATGTTGCAGTGTTGCTGTCCTTCTGAAACAGCATAATGCTACAAAATATCCTCATGCTCTGTCCTTCCAAAACGCTTGTCAGCGTGGAAATTGTTAATGCCACAAGATTTCCTAGGTCTGCATGAAACCACTCTATGACTTACTCCCTGTATACTTAGGGCCGGGTTCACCATGGTTCGTCAAAATGTTAACAAACCAATTATGGCTGTTGACGGACGATTACCGAAATGTCGTGGTTCACCAAACTATAACAATCCTTCAACTTCCCTAACAAGCCGTCTAATCTAATTGCTCTGTCAACATGGAATTAATGACTTGACGGTTGATTTATGTGACATTCAAATCCAAAATGGCGCGTGGCGAAAGCCGGAGCGGGCGTGTATTAAACTTTATTCTGAACGATGACGATGTTTTTGTAGGCATGCTAGATTTTCTTCGACCACTAACTTATAAATAACGAAGGAATTACTTAGATGAATGTGACGACACAGAATTTATCATGAGATTTCGGTTGCCAAAATCTTCTGTGTTGAATATTCTACAGATGACAGAACTTAACCTGGTATTCCCATCTGATAAGTAAGATAGCCTAGGCCTATGTACCATTTCTTTTTTACGTGTAATATCGTGTGGTGCATTACAGTATAGCACATGTAGTTAATTTAATAAAAGACTACCTAGACGTCACAGCAACAGTTCTCATTTTTACGTGTAATATCGTATGATGCATTACTGTATAGCACATCCTAGGTAATTTAATAATAGACTCCCTAAACGTTACAGCATCAGTCCTCTTATTTTCAACGATTTCACGATACTTATCCACTGGACTTCCACCAAGTGGATAAATACGTTTCTTTCGTCCTAAGTAAAATTGGGGCCCCCGGCTTTTTTTTCCTCCTCTCTTCGTCAACCATGTTAGTTTTATTCAAGGAACAAGTAACTTTTAAGCTTTATTTTGTTCACGGCTTGCTTGATTATGCCTAGAATATACAAATTAATCTTCATCTTTCCATGAGTTTTGTGCAGCCCTTAACAATATCAAGTCGTTTGCTCATGCTAATCGGTGATGTGCTGGTGAAACGCCAACAAGCGTAATTCCAATGTTAAAATTAACAACGCATTTACTGATGGTTAGAGACACGATTTTATGGTGAATAAAAAACCACAATAGCGGTGTAAAAACTAAAGGCAAAGCGGGATAAAAGCGGTGAATAAATGCCATTGCTTACGGTGTAGAAAAACGGTTTACTAGACTATATACACACTTTTGCCTTATGTTGCAATGAAGGAAACAACAAACACACTAAGTATGGCTTGGTTTACAATATTCATTTGCTGTTGAAGAAGTAACTCAGTAATGTTTCTAAGTTATCATTTGACAGGTTGGTACGCTTGTCAGACAAAATATCATTGTAGGCAGAAACATTTGAAATGGAAATGTACAGAGATTGAAGACATTTCACAGCTATAGGATATTCCTCTAACATTCCCTTCAATACATCTTCAACTACATTACCGTCACTACATGAAAAAGATTTACAGGTGATTTGCAGTTGAATGTAGAACTTCAAAAAGTCATGAGAATTCACTCCAGCAAAAAGGGATATTTTCTCTATCTTGTTGAAGAGAGATGACTCTATGTTCACAGTTCTTAGCAGGAGCAGATGAAACAGTGAGGAGAGTGAATTAAAAATCTCATGAGCAGAGTCTTTTGCCAGCATATCTGAGAGTTTTGTGTGACATGCATTGGCAAGGGCTACAAACCTTTTTTCAGCACTTTTCTTTCTATCGCTTGATAGTTCATTCAATGCCTTCAATGTGTCTGGTTTCATCACTAGTTTTTCGATAACCGTTTACTCAGAAATGAGTTCATTTACCATTGGAACAACCTTATGTGCCAAAGCATAATTAGAACCCTCGAAGCAAGTTATCTTTTCAGAAGTTGAGGCACAGTGTTCTTTCACAAAAATTGCCACACATAAAATTGATTTTACTTCACTTTCACTTAATTTTTGAAAGTATTTAACACTTTCAGCATCACTCTCCACTGTTTTAAAATACTGAACCAAGTCCATGACATAGTCTGCCAAGTAGGAAACTGATGTGAACCACGTATTCCACCTTGTGATAACTGGTGAGGGAAAGAGCTTTATATCCTTTTCTCCTGCACCATACTTCTGCTGCAAGAACCTAATATACCTATGCTTCCGTTTTCTTGTATTAAGAAAAGCTTGCTTTGTTTTGGTAACACACTCATTCACACGATGAAGTTTCTTCGGCCAGATTCCTGCTACTAAATCAAGCTTGTGTGCCCAACACTCAATGTGAAGAAGGTTGTCCGATATCAAACCTTGTAAAGTTTGCACACACTTTTTCATATATCGTGCACCATCTGTTGAAATACCTATGATATTTTTGTATTCAAGTTTATGTCTCTTAATATCCTCCACTCGGTCACTCCATGTGAGATCTGTGCTGGACAAAACGGAGGCAGACAGGTTTTTCTCCAGGTACTCCGGTTTTCCCTGTCAAAATTTCATTCCAGCAACACTCTCCACTATCATTTCATTTCATCTGTCATTCATTTAATCATTGCCCCAGAGGAGTGCATCAGGCCTCGGCAGCCGGCACAGTTCATATCCTCGCCGCTAGATGGGGTCTTCATTCATTCCATTCCTGACCCGGTCGGAGACTGGAAGCAGGCTGTGGATTTTCAATATCCTCCACTATGGCTTGAGAACATTCCTGCGAGTTAACATTCTGAAGCATTAGGACACCACCTACTAGCACTTTAGGAGTCTCGCTGCTACCCTTGGGAAGAGTTCTAAATAGCACAATGAACACGGCTCGACCCATCCTATCTGTGGTTTCATCACAGTGTAGAATAACATGCTGATTCTTTAATTTCTCATTACTTGATTCTTCTTTTTCTTGATGTAATAGAGGCAAATATTTCTTTCGTAACCAGTCAGCTGTGGGAAAATTTCCACTTCCTAAAACAGTGTAATGAAAAAAATCTATTAGCAAGCAAATCATTTTAATTTAAAATATTAATAAATCAGACTTATTTGTTGTTTATGATATGAACTTAAAAGTATTTAAAAACTTTCAGCTGTAAATGTCGCGGTGGGTTGGTGGATTCTCGGCAATCGTAAAAGAATTACCTTCCCTCCCTGATAAAATTCGTTACATAAAACTACGTCTTTCCACCTATTATTATTTTTATCGCTACGAAAAGTGGGGCTGCGGGATACTGGTAAGTTTAGTGGCATCCGAAAAAAAATTAACTCGCCTGGTATATGTTTGTTCATCCAATCCTTCATTGTTGGATGATCTAGCTTTTCTAAAGGAATGTTGGCACTCAAAAAGGCCCTCCACTGTTGACATTACAAATTCGTCGGAGTCATTTCTCACTTTTTTGGCATTCCCGACCGCCTCTTGAACTGATATCTGTCTTTTGGTACCTCCTTCAGACAAAATCCTTTTCTTCTTTTTGTGATTTTCACTTAAGTTGTGTTTCACACATGAATCGTGATGCTTCCAATCTAGTCTAATGTTGCAGAATTTGCACATAACTATCTTCTGCCGCGCATCGAAAACATGATAGCCTTCGTCTTTAAACTCATCAGCCCTATCAAAACACGTCGTTATTTTCGGCATTGCGAATTCACATTAGAGATAGAAATTTCAACTACAAATCACAGCGCACCCACGTGGTCAACAATGCGCGGCCCAACTCTCTCACTTGTCTCCCAGTACGACAGGATAGCCAATATTGAAACTGTGTAGTAATTTCCTGCTACGTGATGTTAGGATATGCTTAGGCTTTAAACACTTAAAAATACATTTGAATTGGGTTCTACCAGCAATGCTAACCAGGTGAAAACCACTGAAGGCTCACGATATCGCACCAAATCGTGTAGAGACGTAATAAACAAGCCGATTTCGTGATATGTCGCAAATAAGGTGGAATTTCGCGTTTAGTCGTGAGGACAAATTCAGTGCTTTATGATCAAACCGTATTAAACACACATTTAAAACACCTTTGATGCACATATAAACACATTTCGCATTTTCGCGATACACCATAAAATCGTGTCTCTACTGATGGTGAACCCGGCTCTTAAGCGGTTAATGTTAGTGTGTTACCTTGTTCATCTCTGTATAATTTTCGGAATACTAAAGTCATCTGTTGAGATATCCTCGAACTACTTGCAAATAAGTATTCAGAAAACATTGCAGATGTTTGTTCGGTGAATATCGCAAATTACACAAAATGTAACATAGACGTTTGTTCGCATATACACTTCAGTTATTATTTTTCTGTTTCAGCTCCTGCCCACGAACATCATGTGATTGCTCTCCATAAGCATGGACATCACCTTGGAGGTCTTCCCACCTTGTTCTGGGTCTCTATTTGTGTCCTTATTGTTTTGTTTCATATGTTCCTATTCAAACTTATTTATAATGAGTGTTGTGGTTCTCCGGACAGATACCGCAATAAATACAGTAACATAGAGTACCATGGTCCTCAAGAAAAGTACCGCAGTAGGTATGGAAAGCTTTAAAAACAGAGGACTTTGGGACTTCCCAGCCCAAATAAACTCTGCTAGTGGCTGGAATCTGTTCATAATCCTACACTGAAGGTGGATTGTATACCAGAAGAAGACTGCATTTGTGTGAAAATAAATAAGTGTGTTTGAGGTTCTATTCTACTGCCAGCCAAAGCAGTAATTTTTACTGATCTTTACAAATTAACTTTATAAAAACACCACAAGAAGAGTGAACTTCAGAATTGTACTAACATTGTCTAGATTTTGATAGAAGTACATATTGCATGCTCACTGCTACAATTGGTAGGCAGTGACACATGGTCCCATGTCAAACTAGGGATATGGAAAAGTCATAATGTTTGTTTAACTGAAAATTTGGAGTTATGTAGCTTAATGATAATGATGATAATAATAATGTTATTTGTTTTACATCCCTTTTAACAACTGTGGCTTTTAGAGATGCTAACCTGAGTAAATAAACTCTGAAATGAAAGCAAAAATTATCAGCGAGAAGCGAGGGTGAATGTACAACCTTCCATGGATACCTGTTCGGTGGATGGGACACAGTAACACCTCTTGCCACCATATTGAAACGGCAACAGTCCTATGTTTTTGCATGGTATATATGTTCATGCACAATTTTGCCAAATCGGTTGAGTTGTTTCTGCGTGAAAGAGTAACAGACAGGCACCACGAGACTTATATATTAGTATAGATAAGAATAATCTAGGTGAAGAAAATCCAGGTCTCTCCAAGGAAGCAATGGTTGTGATATATCTCCTCCTACTCAACAAATAAGAGACATTGCTGGAAAAGAATTTATCAGATATTTTGAAGATAATTGTACATGAAATTCATTCATAAGAGTGGTAGGAAGTGTTATCTGGGAACATTTTGTGATATGATGCATGGCAGTCTGTATCAAACTTAAAATTTGTTTTGATTTTATCATTTTGAGAGGACAGTTGTTCATATTCTGTCACAACTTATCCTTTAAATCTATTGACAACTGTTTTTGTAAGTGTATGATGTTTAGCAGTGACTAGTATTGAACCTGCTTGTGGTGTTACTCAGCAAAACTGAAGTTCACTCTCCTGTAATGATAGGTGTTACTTTAAGTATATTCTGAATGTTCTGAAATATTATCACATTCTAGGGAGCTTGTATGAAAGTTGGCACATTCCAGAGGTCCATGGTTGCAGCTACTGCCCAAGCTCTTTGCCACTTTCCGGAGGCAAACACTGGGCTGGTATATATTGTCAAATCTCTTAAGTCCCTTTCCCAATCCTTAAGTTACCATATTCCAATTCTCTACACAAAGACAGTAAACAATTAAGAACTACACAATATAGGGCTCACCACACACTATGTACCATTTAAGGACTAAACACAATTAAATCTGATGCTCCTAAAAGAACCAGCTGTTTTCAGATCAGTGTACCATGAAAGGCCTTAGATGACATTCTATGGCTCTTTCTCTATGAATTCATACTTTCGTTGCAATTAAGATTTTTTTCAAATTAGTTTTTGATTATTTATAAACTATAAACCTTCTAATATTATTTTCTTCCAGTTCAATATCAACTTGCATGGCCATGCTCCATGACAGGAATTAGAATCTGCACATTCTGAGGTTCAAAGTTTAAATTCTGGTACTCTCAGCAGATATCGTGGTTGTGGATTTTCCTCTAAGTTCCTTCTCCTTCACACACACTCTCTCCAGACAAGTACTGAGTTGATGTCTTATTTCAAATTGTGGGGGCTACCTCAATTTTAAACCCTTATAATTACAACTCTGCAATTTATCTAGGTTTGTGCCGTGTTATGTGTGGGGTTTCGCCTAGGAACACCAAGCTGGCTAATCAGTGGGCCTTGGTGTCTGCGCCCGGACCCCCACAGGAGTAGCGAACTGTGCGCTACCTCCCTTTTTATGAAGCGCACCTGCGCCTCTTAACTGCGAGAGCTAAAGGCTCAAGCAGCCTTAACCTCCCTATGAAGGCTCCCAAAAAGATGGTATATTGCCTTTCACAGCCAGTGAATTAAAACTCAGCAATTTTTCTAGGTTTGTGCTGTGTCTTGTGTGGGAGTTTTGCCTAAGAACACCAAGCTGGCTTATCAGCGGGCTCTTGGGGTCCGGGCGCTGACACCCAGAGCCCGCTGATGAGCCAACTTAGTCTTCCACAAACCTAGAAAAATTGCTGAGTTTTAATTCACTGGCCGTGAAAGCCAATATACCACCTAATAATTACAATTCTACACTCCCGAATGACTCAGGCTATGAGACAAATTCCATATACAATATATGTTATATCCAGATCGTGAAATTGCCCAATGTATGAATCAGCCAAGGTTCTTCCTAACTTGTAAACTGACTTCTAATGTTGCCTATTTTATGAACTGGGCAAAACATAGAACTGAGCGTTCGCGTGGGCAAGCCACCGTAGTTTTTGGCTTGTCCATGATTATTTACAGATACAGTAAGTACAAAGGTGCTGGGCTATAAGTTCGTAGGAACGTCAGCCGAGCGGCACGCTGCACGGGGCTCTGTCACCTTGACCACACTTGGCCGGCCTGTGCTATTTGGGTGGTTTTTACTGCGAGGAAAAAAAAATGTCTGAAAGGGTTAAAGATTATGGTAATTGACTTGTTGGCCTTGAAGTGTACATGCACATTCCGCCTTGAAGTGTACATGCACATTCCATTCAGCCCGGCTGACTGCCAACAGAGAGAATGCACCGTAGAGCTCAGAATGGAATATGTTAGAAGAAAAATTCAATATATAATGGTGAACTGCCATGATTCATGGTGGTCAGGATCATAACATTTCTTCTTGTTTTTCATACATTATTTTACATCTGAAGATGTAATAAATGGACATAAATGCACTGTGAAATAGCAAGAACACTGAACATTTGTAGCATAACTCCTGAGTCTTTTTTAAATAAATTCACTACAGCCAAGCCTCTAGTGACATTTAGAGTTGCCACAGTGGCCTGGGTCCTGTTTTACAATGCTTATGAGACTACTTGTGAAGTTGTGTTCCACAATGTGTTCCTCACTAAGCATACGACAAGTATAATCATAAGTTGCTACTAGTGGCTTTACGATACTTTGGTGGAATATAAGATTTGGCTGCCATTAGTGAAAACATGCTACATTCTTAAGTGATATGCTCTAACTTTACTTAATAGCCCCAGCATGATATTTCTGAATATTGGTTTGTTTCATTGTCTGTGCTATGAATGTGAGAGTTTGTGTTTGGCATTGTATTGGATTAATATGATAAGAAGTGTTAAGTTATGTAGCAAGCTGATATTTAAGATCTTTACTCTCAAGAGACACAAAGTACCTCATTGTGGAACTTCCACCTCGTCCTCTTTATGCAGTTTTTTTTTAAACTTTACAGACTTTTGAAGACATACATATTTTTTGGAAGGTGAGGTTGATTCGGCCGTCTTTTGTATAGCTGGTCATATATGGGCCATATTGAATAAAAACGTCCTTTGATGTTAAGCTTGGTTGTCTTTGGAATACATGTCATCACTGGTACACACAGGGGTACAAGACAAGTGAAGATGATTGTGGAGCAGAATTTTTTTGAGGCTAGTAACTTTGGACTTATGAATATGTTGCTAGTACCATAGGTAGTAAACTTTTTAACATGATGAAATAGACCCCCTGGTAGATATTAAGTCCATTGGTCTATCAACCATACTGTATAAATGCAAGCAAAGCAAGCATAAGGGTTTAGGTGCCTTAAGGTAGGTCCTCGAGTAATGTCCATGCTAAAACCATTGATCTACCAAGGTAAAATCTGATGAATGTTATATCTGTGTTCCTTACAGTAAAGAACAGCATTAATGCTGAAGTGAGATACGTGGTTATCCAGTATAGGGAGAACAGGATCCTCTTTTGTTGCCTTCACAAAGTTGCTGAAATGCTTCTGCCACTATACAAGGAGTTAAGCATTCATAAAGCCAGAGTCAGAAATCATTGGCTATTGGCAGAAGCATCCATGTACAGTTCTGGCTTCATTCTTTTCCTCACGAAGATCATCGCTGGAGGAACAAATATGCCTGTAGGCCCCATGGAACACACTACAGTTGTCGACCAAATACAAAAACCGAGCTAAGTGCCAAAATCTAAGTTCTGAGATAAACAGAAAAAGACATTGCCATTTTCACAGTTGTTCATTTATTCTTCCAAAAAAGTGAAAAAAGTCAGAAGCACTTTCATTATAAGCACTCATGAAAGCATAATGTTACCTAAGGAATATTACTCTTGTAATTACCTCTTTTGTCTGAACATTTTATGAAATGAGGTATGTGCCAACTCCTGTTCCCTTAAAACTGGGCTAAGTGCCCTCAAATATCACAATAATGAAAGGCAAAATTTAGCAATAACCAGGTTATGGACAACATTTCGGTAAAGAAAGGAGAAAATCTTTATTTTAATGAAATTTAATCTTAAAACATTAAAAAAAATATAATATTGTCCTAAGTAAAAAGTAGTGTTTTTGAAAACTTTGTTGTTGAAAAAATTAATTTGAAAATAATGTGGTGTACAGTACTTTTCTTTAGGCTATAATAATTATTATACAAATATTAAAAGTTTTAATAAGTAAACAGTGTTCTTCAAACCATGGCTACTGTGTTAGTTCAGTGCAAAAAGGTTTGTTATCGCCCTTTAGTAATGGTATCATCTTTTTCAGATCTTCCTTCTTTTCAGGCTTCAATCTTGATGTCATTCCCAACCGTGGCAATTCCAAGTTTTTTATAGTTTCATTTGTTGCCCCTATTTTAAACACTTTCGTTTTTGCCCAAAGTTCAAAATCTTTTTTTTTTTTTTTTTTTTTTTTTTTTTTTTTTATACAGTCCCTGGCTTTTTCTTAGTGGCTTTGACCCAAACAACCTTAGAAATTTCTAAAGTTGTCGTATTAAGGCAAGTTTTAGTTGCTGCGCTGAAGTCTTCTTCATCCATCAGAGTTGTTAGAATTTTTTTTCATTTTTTTTTTCATGCAAGCAGTACAGAGAAGTCTGACAACATCCAAGGGAACCTCACATTTCACAACTCTTTTTATTTTGGGAAACACTTCCTTCTCCCCTTTTACGGCGTTTTTAGATACATCTATTATTAAAACACCACAACATGCTGAAAACACTGAACTCGCGCCAAAAAGCAGCACACAATATAACACCAAAACGTCCAAGTAACTACAAAACCAGTCACATTGTTTTGGGACTTGGCTCAGTTTTTGTATTCAGTCTACAGTTACTGTCTGCCCTCTTCCTCCCAATGTAATCTTACTGACAAATTTCTTCTATTTTGGAGATATAATTTTGGCAACATTATTATGCACTGTCGAAATACCAGACTCTCCCATATTAAATTTTCGATGAGCTGAGAACCTTTCTTTATCACACACTGGCCAGATTATCAAAGAATTGGCCACATTGGACTTCATTAAACCCAATTGCTCTCCCTATACTGCACTTATCTGGTGTGTATAATGCCAGCCTTTTCCTCTTACAAAAGGTTAAAACCCAGTTTTTTCCTACCAATCTTGTGTTTTTGTTGAACTCATGTTTAATCTTGTTCCTCTAAACAAACTCATCAGCTTTTTTCTGGTAATGCAGTAAAACCTCTTGTCCAGTTTCCCCAAATGGTCAGCCAAGTGCTGTTCCAGTTCAGGCATGAACACAGGTGTATGACAACCCAGGGAAATTGATACAGCTCCCTGTAAATTAATGCTGAAATAAATTACATTAACATACCAAAATTGTTATATTTTGGAGTTTAAAATACAGTATTATATTGTGTTAATGATTTTTGTATTTAATTATAATTATTTACTTCAATAGTTGTTTGCTCCCTTACCAATTTTAATCTATTTCTCAAGGTGGATTCTTTAGTATCCAATAAAGTAGCCACTTTTCTTTGGCTTTCGCCAGTCTCCTATCTGATTTTCCAGAGTACCGTACGTTGAGCTCATAATGCCCTTAAACAGACATCTGAAAAGAAAAAAAAAAGAAGAAAAAACAACACTAATACCAGTAGTGTGCCTGTGATATGGTGTACAGTGCCTCTAACATTGCGCAGAGTGCAATCATGCTTCTGCATAGTTCAACATTTAGGCTAATAGATAGTAGGAGAATTCACGTATACGCACACCGAACAGTTTGCAGCCTCTGTTATGAGTTCCCTTTGTGAGAGGAACATTTATTTCCAATAAATCATTCTTCAAATTAGCTATGATATTTATTTTCTAAAGCCTACAAGTTATATCAAAATGGATGAATTATTCTTATCTCTTAATTCTTTATAAATCTAGAGTCTGCAAAATCAGTTACACCTTTCAAGAGCACCCTAGAAGCCTAGTCTCTCGACAGAATGGTTTCGGTCTGCAGTGCTGCCAACTGTAGAAAAAATGTCACTGTGCAATCTTAGAGGCTGCATAATCTTAAGTGCCTTATGTGTAATGGAACGAATTAACATACACCTATCCAAAACATTATGGAACTTTCTGGACAACCCAATAAAACAAACTTTCTATTACCGATTTTAGAATGTGGATTATTCTCTAATCTATATTTTTGGCGGGAGATTTTGATAATTACAGAAACCACAATAACAGAGGTTATTAGATAAATTCCACTCATACCCAAGTACTTGGGACTGATGACCAAGGAAGTCCCTGGCCCTCAATTAAATCGATACGAATTCATTTATGCATTACAACTTTGTATCAGCTTTACCTTGAGAAAACTAGTCATTCAATTCTTGGTGTTGTCTTTCCAGTGTATAAACCTAGGTCAACACTCGCCAGGCCCCATTAATTGTCTTTATGGATTTCTGGCTCAGCGAAATCCAAAACCTTGGCAGAAGAATCTTTTGACACAGTGCTGAATCAATTCCACTACTCCACAGTCATTATCAGTCTAATTCAGGGACCTAGAGTTGAACCAACATTTTGTCAAACACTTGGACAATTCACACACTCCCTCACACCCTCAGTATGCCTTCCTTCGGAGGGGAAGTAAAGCCGGCGGTCCCATGTCATAGATTTAATGCATGTTAAAGAACCTTCCACTAATTACTCCTGTGTGAAGCTAAATTGTATAGGTAAACAACGCCCTTAAGTTTCTAAGTTTGTTGCCAAGAGCCGACTGCGGTGGCGTCTAGTAGCTAAGTTCTGAACTAGGCCTAGTAGTTGTTGATGGTGGCGTTTGCCGGCAAAAGTAGGAACTATTTGAAAAATTCGAAGTTGCAGTCCTTACTTGAATTAAAAAACAGATACACACACTAATACAGCCATCACTATAACACCGGTTATCAGACAGATTCTACACACACACAAAGTACACGGGGCTACATGACTGCGTTGTCGCAGCCCCTAAACTGAGGAACCAACCAACCAACACTCCCTCAAACCAGACAGCTGATCACTTCATAAGGTATAAGGATATGTATATTTAATATATACTGGGGTTGGTACATGAAATGAACCTCCAAGCCAATGCTTTAAACAGGCAGGCAGAAATCAGCATATCCCTAGAATGTGCTTGTATAAATCGGATGAAATACCATCTATACGCGAATACTGCCCACATATTTATTTTTAAACTTGTTAACGAAAAATTGGTGTTAAGGCATTATTTGTGTCAAGGTTGGTACCAAACTTCTCCAATCCGAATTTTAATTATGTCATTTACCCACCCTACCTTCAAGCATGCGTGCACAGTAATCGCGATACTCGACTCTCGCAGATGCTGAAACTGCGCTGTAATGGCAGTCGATAAAATGCATATCTTGGTGCAGACTTCAAAGGTTAGTGAAGGTGAGCTATGCTATAGGCTTGTGAGCAACGCACATCTTATTCCCAGGCATGTGCGCACTGTAACATCAAGGTACAGACTTAAACAGCCCCGAAAACGATGCCTTAATGATTGCAAGTGAAATACATATCTTACCATAGACTCGTTAGGTTTGTGGTGTAGAGATTCGTCTTAGGTGGTGAGCAACGCAGGGCTACCAAAACTATTGATGACGGCCAATGAATGTGTTAGGCTTCGGCGGATGCTTAATTACCCTGAAAGTGGCACCCTTACATCAGGTTCTCGTTGCCACTAAAAATTTAAAAATTTAAATTTCCCTTCCCCCCACAGTTTCCTTCCTAAAATTTTGGTGTGGGGATTATTTGTGTGTATACGGTACCTAGGGGCATGCTTGTACAGTACAGTGCCTCTTTATTCTTTTTATTCTTCTATTGTATGTATGTTTGTAAAACAAAACTGTTTTGAAACAGTAATGGTGTATATAAATTATTTCATGTGTGAAAAGTAAAGTATTATTTAATTTTGAGAAATATCCTATATAAGTTATTTCATTGGCCTGACGAGAAACACACTAAGTTAGAGAAAACGCCACAAAGAAGCGAGTAACTCGTACAGATATTCAAGTGTGTTTCTCTTGTAGACTGATGATTTGTTACTGTAATCTTACCTTCTCTTTTGGGTGGGATTTGAGATACCGTCTTTGCCACGACAATATCTCCTATGTGTGAAGTCCACAGCTTTTCAGGAAGTGGGGAAAATTTCCTAAACCCTCTCATGTTTGGCTTTATGAATCTGTAGTGTGTAGTAGTTACTCTGTGACCATACAAGAACTGTAACAGTATACTGTATATTTATGTGGTACCGTGTTATTAAAAAGTAGTAATAATAAATTATATCACATGAAGGTATTGCCCGTTATGAGTGGGCAACACATAGGTACTGTTGTGGCAACGACAATAGGCCCATGGCATCCCCTGCCTGTCGCAAGAGGTTATTAAACAGGCCCACTTCAACATGATGAACCCTGGCTACATTCTCAAGGGCTCATCACATCTTGGTAGTCGTGAGTCCTCTGGGATGGATCCTGTAATCTGTCTCTTCGCTTCTTTCTTTCCAAGTCCTGAGACCATACTTTAGTGAGCAGTGCCACAATGCAAAATTTCCATGTGTGTTAATTGTGGGGCTTTTTTTTCCCCTTGAGGTAATTACAGTACAGATTCATACTCACTAGCATCAAGATTACAATGCAGTATATCTGTTGTGAATACTTTCATCATGGTACGTCTCACCGAATCAGATTCTAATGAACAGAAGCAAGATTGGGTTATTCATATATCCATTCTATGCATCATGCCAAACTGTTGCAGGTACCCTCAGAAAAAGGTCACAGTTGGTATTAGATGATGCCTCTGTTTGAGAGTGCAGTGCTATAGCACCAATTGGTCTGAAAAATAAATTGTGGGAAGAGGGTGAGACAATTGCAGCCTAGTAATCAAACACCTGTTATTTCTATGCTTTTAAGTGTGGAACATTGAAGCTTTTTACGTTGATTTAACATGTTTTAAGTTATAACCATGTGCATTTACATTAATACTAAAGCATATGCATTGAAGATTTTTTAGGTACATTTTTCTCATACACTGTTACAATTAGGTGAGTGAAATGTTATGTACAGTACCCTACAGTAGAGGCTCAGCCATATAGTTCAGTGGATTTCTTTTTTAAGTTAATGAAAGTGCTTAAATTGAAAAAGGAAATCTTCAAACATTTACTCAAGTAAATCATCCTATAGCAATAACACTAATTATTATTTTACAAACTTTATTATTGTAGCTTTAACAATGGGGATAATAACTTCCTCTGATATTCTTACATTTTATTTCTTGTATTCCTTGGAGGAATATTGGTCTTATTTATATTACCAGTTTAGCATCTAATGACAAAAAAATATTTCAAGTTTTAAACCACAGATGTATTTAAATAGGTGATACAAAGAAATCATGCACTTTTAAGTTAAACACAATGAAAAAACTGTGTATAAAGTTTTATCATAATCCATGAAGTAGTTTAGGAGAAAATGTACCTAAAATTAGAAATTTACAAAACTGAGAAAACATAGGAAGAACTTGGTTTTGTTTTTTCTAACGATACCTTATTCAAAAGAGACAATATCCATAATCTTGCTAATCTTCTGCACTCTCTGCTGCTCTCTTTCAGCCTCTCTTCCTGTACCTAGCACTTTTTCGTTTTCCATTGATAGTTATGCTTTTGCAATATACTGTTTATCAGTCAGTGGAGGTCTGGATTTGATTCCCTGCCTTGCCATGAAATTTAATTCCTGTTTGAGGTACTGAAACGGTATCGATGACATACAAGTCATCCAAGCAGTGTTCATTTCGAAGACTTGCACCAGACAAGTGGGTTATACGAGTTTGCTTTTTTTCTACATTCTCATCCTGCAATTGGAACATTGATATGTCAACTCTGACAAGGGACACCTTTGAGCTCCAACGCTCGGATATAACAAAAACAGTGGTCTGTTGTAGCTGCACGAACAAATGCTCAAGTTGCGTGAATGGTATAGCTGCAGTACGAATGTCTCTCTTGGAGTGTTGGCAAGCGTGGTACTGTCCTCAGCGGGGGGTCCCTGGCAAGGAGTAACATCCTGCAAACCCTAACGCTGGACCTTGAGCGGGTATCGTGACGCGTCGGCAGCTGGCGGATAGCCGGCACCTGTCTGGTAGCGACAGTTGACCACTGACGAGCCGGACAGGTGTTTCTCTGAATATAATGAATAAGAGATTGCGGACCACCTCCCCAACCCCAAGGTGTTTAGTGTGGCTTGCCTTAATCCGTGCCGAAGGGGTGCATGGCACATGGGCGATGTGTCCTTAACGGAGCCTCAGGGAAACTGGGCGACCTCCCTGAGAATGCAGCCTTGCTCAGACAACCGGAGCTCTGTCGGAGTGGACTATTTATTTCTCGACTGGCTGCGTGGCTCAGGGGTAACGTTCTCGCTTGCTGGGCCCAAGGTTGCAGGTTCGTATCCTGGCGCAGTCAGCTGGCATTTGAGGGTGCGCAAATGCGAGGGAACCGTGTCAGTGGATTTACTGGCACGTTAAAGATCCCCTTCAGGGCAAAATTCCGGCACCCCGGCGTCTCTAAAAGCCAGAGTAGTTAAAAGGGACGTAAAACCAATAACATAATAATATATTTATTTCTCCGATACTCGTGGGACCCATATGGAGAACCAAGAAAAAACCTGAAGCGAAAGCTCAAGTATGACAATACAAGGAATGGACTCGTCCATAGACTTGTCGACATCAGAAGACTCCACAATGGAGGTGACTGAAACAACTCCAGGAGAGGTGACAGCACCAGGTACGTCAGGAACTGGGATCAAACCTAAGAAACTCTCTGGAGCACAACGGAAGAAACAAATGAGGGAAAGGAAGATGAAAAAAGAAAGCTTGTAGTTTAACGTGACCGTTAATCTCGAGATGATGAGCCACGGGACCTCCTTTTTACGTGGAATCCGAACAGCAGGACATGGCATTTCACTTCGAAAGGAAGATGAGAGAAGGGACCTGGACGGAAAACAAACCGTCCAGGAGCAAAGAGACCTCAACCTCAACTCAAAAAAGACCTCGCTCTGAATCAAGTACCCCTAAACGGCGAGAACCTAAGCATCGAAGGAATGAACCATCTCAACCTGTGAGCTACAGGGATGCTGCTAAAGGTATCAAGGTAGCCGTAATGGCAAAAAACCAACAACTTAACCAGGAAAAAGCAGAACTGGTGAAAGGGAAAATTCTGGAAATGTTGGATGATAACCCTGAACAGGTGACACCACAATTTCTAAACAACAAATTCTCACAGGGTATCCTTTGGATGACCTTTGAGAATGAACAAACAAAACACTGGTTTTCCGGAGCTATAGGCAGACTTGGCAGCCCTTGGGAGGGAATGGAGTTACAAGTTGTAGACTCCAAAGATCTTCCAACGAGGCCAAGGGTCCTAGTCTGGGTACCAGCAACAAATGATGTGGAAACCATCAAAAAGAGACTGAAGGCACAGAATTCAGGACTTGAGGTAGGTGAATGGCATCTTATGAGCCGAAAGGTGACCGAGAAAGGCCAAACTTTGGCATTCTCGGTGGACCTCGACTCGTTTGAAAAGCTAGAAGCCAAACAATTTAAGGTCTTCTGCGGCTAAAGTCAGGTAACCTTTAAACCATTAAAAGGCAAACCCAGACCCAAGGGCGTGAATGAGTGGTCCAGATAAATCTTCAGCATAGCAGGGGTGCCTCGGCAGCACTGTGTGTGATGATGAGAGACTGACCTGGCTCTCATTCAGGAACCCTGGGCTGTAAAAGGCAAAATAAAGGGACTGGGAGGAGTTGGAGGCAAACTGATATTCAGTCGGACAAACCAGACTCCCAGAACCTGTATACTTGCCAAAAAAAGGAATAGAGATACTGCCGCTGATGGATTTCTGTTCCAGAGACCTCACGACAGTGGCAATTCAGACATCATCAAAGGAAGGGTCAAGGAAAACCATCCTTTGATCAGCATACCTTCCCTATGATGATGAACAGTTACCACCTACCAAGGAAGTAATGGACTTGGTAGCAAGGTGTGAAAAAGAAGGCGAACACCTAATTTTAGGATGTGATGCCAACTCACACAACCTGGCCTGGGGTAGCACCAACAACCACCCCAGAGGTGAGTCCTTGTTAGAATTCATTCTGGAACGTAATTTGAACTTGATGAACAAAGGAAATAAACCAACCTTTGTTATTAAAAACAGAAAGGAGGTTATCGACATAACTTTTTCTACCCCCTATATAGGGAGTAGAGTAAGTGAATGGCATGTATCTGAGGAAGTAAGTTGTTCAGACCACAGATATATAATATTCGACATGGCGGGATTAGAACGACAAACAGAAATCCCCAGAGAACTGACTGGGGCAGCTTCAAAAGAGAACTAGATCAGAATCTCAGGGGAGTAAATAGAAACTTCAAAAGTACAGAAGAAGTTGAAATTGTTGCAGAGCAATTACAGGATGCAATAATTTCAGCCTACAAAGAAACCTGCCCTCTGGTAGCCAGGCAGTCCAACAGGAATATCCCCTGGTGGAATAAAGACCTAGCAGACCAAAGAAAACAGGTAGGAAGACTGTTCAATGCAGCTAAAAAATCAGGAAAATGGGAGGAATATAGAAGATCCCTTACTGATTACAACAAAGCCTTAAGATTGGCAAAGAGAGAGTCTTGGAGAAGGTACTGCACGGAGATAGATGAGACTCCGGAATTTGCCAGACTTCAAAGAATTCTCTTTAAAGAAAGCTGAAACTGCATAAACTCACTCCAAAGAGAAAATGGAGAATACACCCAAACTGCGGAAGAGACCATGGGAGAACTATTTCATGTACACTTCCCAGGTTCGGAAATCATAGAAGAACCTCCCGGAGGCTGGGGCAGCCTGGAACTGGAGTTTCCATCTTGGAAAACTGGCAGGAGAGACTGGGAAACAGCCAGGAAAGTGGTTAACTATGAAACTCTAAAATGGGCAATCTTCTCATTTGAAACGTATAAATCCCCAGGAAGTGATGGAATAATGCCCATCATGCTCCAAGAAGGCTTTCAAATGCTTGCGAGGATTATGATTAATATACTTGGAGCCAGTTTAGCCCTAGGTTATATACCGATGGGGTGGAGACACTGTAGGGCGGTATTCATACCTAAACCTGGGAAAGTTATAGACCGGGCTAAGTCCTACAGACCTCTCACACTCTTGTCTTTTATTCTAAAAACTCTAGAGAAAATGCTTGACAGACACATCAGGGATGATGCATTGGATGAGAGACCTCTGCACCGGAATCAGTATGCTTATCAAGCCGGTATGTCAACAGAGACAGCTCTTTTCCAAGTAGTACAAAGACTGGAACAAAAGGAGTTAGCGTTGGGTGCTATTCTGGATATAGAAGGAGCCTTCGACAATACCGCCTTTAAATCGATGATTACTGCTGCCCGAGAGCGAGGACTAGATGAAACTTCTTGTAGGTGGATCGAAGCCATGCTTAAAAGCAGAGTGATACACACAACATGTATGGAAAGCAGTCTGTCTGCAAAGGTTACGGGGGGATGTCCTCAGGGAGGGTTCTTATCCCCTCTGCTGTGGAACCTCGTTGTGGATGGACTGCTTAAAATAGTAAGTCAGCTAGACTTCAATATCTTTGGCTATGCTGACGATATCGTCATTATAGTTCAAGGAAAATTTGCTAACACCGTTAAGGAACGAATGCAAATGGCACTTAACGTTGTATATAATTGGACAGAAAATGAGGGACTTAAAATAAGCCCTCACAAAACAGCCATTGTCCCATTCACCAGAAGAAGAAATCTGAAGGAAACACGTTCCCTGCTTCTAAAAGTGAAGAAATTAAAATGAAGGGAGAGGTTAAATACTTACGAGTAATTCTTGACTCCCAAGTTAACCTGGAACCAGCATTTGAACAAAATATACAATAAATTTGTAACCTCCTTCATGACTGTGAGGAGGATGTATTGAAATACGTGGGGACTAAAACCTAAGATGATACACTGGTTGTATACTAGGGTACTGAGACCCTCGATAACATATGGTGCACTGGGATGGTGGACCAAGGTGCAAAATAAAACAAGTCTGGTACAACTGGGAAGAATTCAAAGACAAGTCTGCCTAGCAATTACCGGAGCATTTGAAACTACCCCCACAGCGGCTATGGAGGCCTTACTAGACCTGGCCCCTCTTGACATTCTGATCAAAGGGGAAGCAAGGATGGCATTACATAGGTAAAGCTGGAAATATTCCTGACTCACAATCAGGAATATCATCAATAACAAAAATTGTAGAAGATTCCATATTGAAATGCGATCAGACTACACTCCTACACAATATAACTTCAATAAAACATTTGAAGTAATAATTGAAACAGACTCTTGGAAGGCAAAACCCGAGCATCCTGAGGAAACTTTGATCTGGTTCACAGACAGGTCAAGAGACGACACAGGGGCAGGCTCGGGAGTATATGGAATGAGACCAGGAAAAAGCATTAGCTTTCCCCTGGGAAAGTATCCCACGGTATTCCAGGCAGGAGTTTATGTAATACTACAATGCATATATGAAAATATAAAAAGATCTTATACAAATAAGAAGATTATTATATACTCAGACAGCCAGGCAGCACTGAAGGCTTTAATAAGCCGCAAAGTGAACTCAAGACTGGTGGAAGAATGTCTTAATGTCCTATCTAAACTGGGGGAACGTAACAACGTCAAATTGATATGGGTCCCAGGACACAAGGGCATTGAAGGAAACGAAAAAGCCGATGAACTCGCCCGAAAGGGAGCGGCAACAATCTTTTATGGACCAGAGCCGGCTCTAGGAGTACCTAAATGCTCCATAAGAGAAGCTATTAAAGACTGGATCAAAAAGGAACATAGGGATAGATAGAAAACTAGCCCTGGCATAAAACATGGGAAAATGTTCATCAATGAACCATGTAAGAAAACAGCTGGAAAATTACTCAGATGTAAAAAAATTCAGGTAAGATACATAGTGGCTCTTCTCACGGGCCATGTTCCCGTGAAAAAGCACCTAAACAAAATGGGCATAATCAAAGGAAATCTAGACTGCAGACTTTGCGGGAAGGAAATGGAGACAGCCCATCACATAATATGTTCTTGCGAAGCTCTAGATCGCAGAAGATTCAATCTTTTTAGGAGATCGACAATTGAACCAAAAGAAATTAAAACAGAGTCCATCATGGGACTGTATTATCTTATTAAAGACACAGGGATAATGGACCAGTGGCGATTCCTCCATGTAGGATGTGAGGATCATCCTACAGCCAGCTCTCAGCTGTAACTGTTGAAAAAAAAAGAGTTTTGTAAAATAGTATTTGGGGCTAACTTGCGCGCCCTCTCGATAAGCTCTGTGTCACTGTCACAGATGGTCACTGTCACTGCCAGGACTTGTAACTAGTTCTACATTTCACCCCTAGATGGGTGAAGTGTGACCTTCACCACCCGGAGTAGAAACTGAGGAAGAGAGCCTTGCATCCTCAAAGCACGTTTTTATAGCTTAAGAAATGCATGGGGGACCTTGAGGGGGAAGGGGCAGGTATGGTCTGTTAAATGGCGCTCTGAGGACGTCTACTGAGATCCTCAAGTCTCGCTATTGGATACATTCAAACCAGCACTACAGGCTTATTGGTTACGATTTCGCGCGGTCAGAATGGATACGGCAGTCTGTCTTCACCGTGTGCACATCATTTGAGTGGTATTGTATTTCGATTGAATTGTATTGTGTTGTGCTGTGTAATGTGTTCGTAATAGTGCTGTGCGACTGAATAATTGAGTCTAATATCTTCAATTTAGCCCAGCTAAAATAATTATTTTAAATGAATAAGTAGCCTATTAAAGTGCGTTGATTTATCTTGTGTGTAGTATTTTTATATGATGGCCAGCGTGAATATGCCAGGTAGGCCTACTTCGGGACCAGAACCAAATAGCAGTAGCCTAACAGGTGCAATAGAGGAGCCATGTGACCGTAACTGTGTTATCGAGCGGCTTTTTCTGCATCCATTCAGTTCATTTAGCCATGCGGAGAAGAAAGAACTTATCTGGAAGGGACGACCTACTCCTCCCCTACCTAACTTATGTCAATTCAAAACAACAGGTGGGAAAATAGTCAAATTAAATTTTTTCGTTTCCAAATATGCAGAAATACCTTGGTTATGTGGGTGCAAGGCATTAAATAAGCTTTACTGTTGGCCTCGTTTACTATTTTCTGTTCAGAAAAATGTTTGGAACAGCAGTGGCGTAGCTGATTTGAATAATTTAGGAAATGTATTACGAAAGCGGTATCAACAAAGTAAGGAACACATTGCAGCGGCAATCTCACTGAAACAATTTCAAAACTCAGATACTAGAATTGAATGCTGTCTTAGCAAAGCCTATAAAGAGTCAATAGACAAACACAATGAAAAAGTGAAAGGTAATAGGTACGTTATGAAGTGTTTAATAGATGCTACTTGCTTGCTCTGTGCTGGACAAAACGGAGGCAGACAGGTTTTTCTCCGGATACTCCGGTTTTCCCTGTCAACATTTCAATCCAGCAACACTCTCCGCTATCATTTCATTTCATCTGTCATTCATTTAATCATTGCCCCAGAGGAGTGCGACAGGTTTCAGCTGCCAGCGCAGTTCCTATCCTCGCCACTAGATGGGGGCTTCATTCATTCCATTCCTGACCCGGTCGGAGACTGGAAGCAGGCTGTGGTTTTTCATTTAAGTGTAGCATCTGAGATCAGGAATCTCGATTCATATTGCAATGGTGAAGTATAACACGGACCTCTGGCTAGCCTCCTGTGGTTAGTGAAGAGGTTGGCACCAGTGAGCTATTTCGCTTTCGTGTTGAAGAGTCGTGAGTGAGGTGGTAATATTCAGCAGTTGTAATCTCTGTGTTGGTGATAATTAATCTGTAAATCATTAAGTAGTGTTTTATTTTAAATTTACCGGTGCGACTGTGGTTTGGAAGTGCTTGTGCCGTAAGTGATATTCTCATGTCTCTATAATAGTAATAATAATAATAATTCCTGTTACGGCTGTGCTCTAGAGATGAAACTCCTTAAGGCTTGACTGTCTTTTTTTATGCTTACGTCTCAGTGTGATAAAGTATTTCTGCGTTTCAAAATGAGTTCTGTGGATGCTATTTTAAAAACGGCAGCGGAAAACTTTCTCTTGAGAGTAATTTTCACATCAGGTTCTCAGTGTTGCTACCCTATGAAATCATTGTTGTAATACCGGTACCAAATGATAAAAACAAGTGTTGAGGGCAGCTTTGGGATCTGCCATCAAGAATATCGAGTAGCGATATTTTCATTGCATATAAAAGTAACTTGATTCTAGGCTTACCGGTACTCTTTTTTTCCTCTGTCAACTTATAAAAAGGTGCGGGAAAAATACTCTGATCGCCCTCCCAGCCTAACAGCTTACGTCTTCAGTTCACCGTCATTCAGATTAAATTCCATATCAAAATTGAATGACTACATTGTGCCAAACGATTTCGGTGACACATTACCGGAAGTGTCAAAACTCATCAACTTAATTCTGACTATTCCCGCTACTAGTGCCTCAACAGAAAGGAGCTTCTCTGTGTTGATGCGCATTAAAACATACTGCAGAAATCCTACAGCACAAGAACGTCTCAATGGTCTAGCATCACTTTATATCGAGAAAGCTTTCTTCCGGGACTTGAAAAAGAAACATCAATTCCGTGACACAATCATAGATATCTTCGCGGAAAATAATGACAGGAGAATAGATTTGAAATTCAAATAATCCACTAACCAGGTATGTTTTGTGTTGTTCACTATATATTTTACAGACTGATATTACTTTTATTATTATTATTGTTATTATTATTATTATCATCATGCTCTTCCCTTTAGAAATTCGAACTACAGTAGGCTATAGCCTACCGGAAACTGTAATTTTCAACCTTTCTCATTAATTTATCTTTGGACTTCATCCTATTACGTCCTACACATTATAAAAATCAGGAGTCGCCACTGTAATGGACTGGTGCTGAGTACACAGTGGTGGATCCAGGCCTTGCGGGGCCCTGGGCGATATGATAAGGTGGGGCCCACAACAATAGGAAATAAAAAAATATCAAATCAAATGGAAAGTAGTTTTGTAACAAAAAATAAAGGATAGTTCCAATATTTTTAATACACTGCAGTACATTTTTAAATAATATGAAAGAAACCTTTAAGCCCCCTTGAAGAAGATGATGTAAACTATGATATGAGGTGCCTAGAATCAAAACCCGCCAAATCCATTCCTTCACTTTTTCGGCAAAGTGGCAAAAACTGTCACAAACGAACCAATGCCCAAAACGAAATACTTTTTTCACTAAAAAATGAATGAATTATTTTTAAAAACAGTGACGAAGTACGAAGCTGATCCCCGATATAGTTAAAAATTTATGTAGAAAAATATAAAGCAATAATTCGGATTTGTCGGGGTTTGTTACTAAGATTTGGATTTGGCAGGTTTTGATACGAAAGAGCCCTAATACATTTGAAGTTGCGAAGTGATTGTAGAAACTGCGTAAGCTTTATACAGAAATTAATATTTGAATGAAAGTTAACTAAATATAGGTTATAAAATATAAAAAATTGTATAATTTTTGTGTTTTGTTGTTGTTGTTGTTGTTTTAAGGGGCGGTTGTGTTTTATTAGAATAAACAGAAAAAGAATAAAACTCATATTACCCATTCAAGATTTGAGTGTGGCTGTGCCAGCGTTTATGTTTATTGTAGCATGATCTCTACGGGGCGAAGCGGAGGACACAGCGAAGACAGAGTCAATCTGCACATAGGTCACGCTGCATTGCGTCAGATAAGCGTCACAGGAGCTCATGTCACCATGGACAGTTAAATCCAAAACTGGAGCTGAGTCATATCTTACACGCGCAACTGTACCTGTCAACGAAGCAAGCAGACGTGTGACACAATTACATAAAGAATAGTTCCCATCTCCACCGCCGGCAATCAATTCCTGAAAGGGTAATAATACTGTACAGTAAATAACTCCTTGCACTACAGCCCGTGAAGGGCCTAATCCCCAGCCATTTGGCCTGCAGATATTGGGGTGCCGCATGACCAGCGCACCGGGTCCCCTCGGCCGTTAATCTTGGTTTTCGTGATCGGGGCGCTGCCTCACTGTCAGTTACTCAATTGTCCTCACGAGGCTGAGTGCACTCCGTTCCAGCCCTCACGTCAGTTTCCAAAATCCCTGACGGAGCCGGGAATCGAACCCGGGGCCTCCGGGTGAGAGGCAGGCGCGCTACCCCAACACCACGGGGCCGGCAATACTGTAGCCTACAGTAGGCTACTGAACAATAATAAGGAAAAGCGTCAAATTAAATTAATATTCAATTACTATGGTCCAGGCCTTTAGAGACAAAACTATCGTCATTCAGCTATTAAATCACATTCTTTACTGGAAGTTATAGCTACACAATTTCTGTTTCTACCTCATCCTCAATAGTAGTTTCTCAATCATCATCATTCTCTTCGTGTTCGCCACGACTTTGCAGATTGCAATAAAACTGCAGCTCTACATTTTCCCTCCATCTTTCTCCAGAATGCTTCGAAATCAGTCTCGAAACATCTTTCACTTCTTGTGCCTGAAGGACAATCCCTCTGTTTATGGCTTCTGGCTTTACGTGAGTCATATCAAAATCAGGTTTCGTGACAAGTTTGTGTTCGCAAATGTCAGTTCTGTGGAAAACATCACCCAGACCAGAATGTCATTGTTCTTCTCGTCCTTTGTCAAAATTATCCAAAACAAATTATTATCAGAAAGTACAACAACATAAACCATTCTAATCACGTCAGGCAGGGGCAAGGATCATGTAAGTATAAGAGATTTGTCACTTTTGGTTATAGAATTTCCGAGAGAGAACACCGCCTGAGGCTATGGATTGTACTGCCAAGTCTGGCAACATAAAAAGTAAAAAGCCATATGAATGTAGCCTTTATTACACGTAAATGAACAGTATGTTCTGCGAAGAGTTATTGATTATTGATGAATATAACTCAAACATAACTGCGCCTTTCGCTAGGTGCTGAAATATACGTCCAGATAGGAAAAGAATACATTTTGATATATATCAATGTTGGCAATGGATTTGTCACGAAAGACACAGTTATGCCGTTCTAGAGCTTAATTCACCTCTAGGCTAATTAAAAATGCTCTCATACTCTACAGAATAGTTGGGATATTCGATGAATTTAAAGAAAATCGTCCAAATGCACACACTACATTGCCATAACCTCACTTTTTGCCTAGCATGCCGGCTGCCACCCACCCCTCCCCGTAGCCCTAAAACAAATTTTATTGCAATGCAAAGGAGAATGGGTAAGGAAACAAACAAGAGATGAAATGCACACATTTATTCTCTATATATTTTTATTCGCGAGTAGTCCATATTGCCCACTAGTTTTTCACATGGTCAACACCAGGAAGATAAAAATTGCCGTATTGTTCTTACTATCATTATAATTCTTACATCCCGGTGCTTGGCAATTTTTCCTCCCTTGCAGTGGCATGATTGACTCTCAATTCAATTCAAATAAACAATGAAAATACTGAACAAATCAAAACAACCAACAACACCACGAGGAAAATCAATCAATACAGACTATTCCCGCTTCCGCCATTAGGTTTGATGTGAACGTTCATGAGTGCCAACTACGGAACCTTAGTGCTAAAATTAATTCTTCATTGGTTGGCAGAACAAACAGTACAGGGCCTTACCCCGACCCACGCGCTCCCTATGAACTGTCGTCCCCCTGGGCAGGGGTACATTCTCCGACTAATGCACGTAGGTAAAGAGTACACACTTCGCAAAGCATCATGGAAGGTAAGATGGCGGATCTGGGTGCTCCTATTGGCTGATGTGGATGTGGCGGGTTTTGTGACCAAAAATGGCGAAACTATCGTTGGATTTGGCGGATATTGCAACTAAGCCTCAACTTTGACTTCGTTTTACAGTAGGATGTAGCGGGATTTGTAACAAAATAATAGTTTTAATGAATTCAGCGCAGCAAAAGCTATATGAAACAATGCTTATCTCAATTTTCATAAAATATGGATTTGGTGGGTTTTGATTCTAGGCGCCTCATATAGGCTCTTAAAATATTACTTTGCGACTATTTTTCCGGCTAAAGTCTTCTATTATTTCGCTGAAATCTAAACTTGCTAAACGGTCAAGGGAGGTCATAGCTGCACTGAAAGAAAAAAAATAGTTTGAAATGTATAATTAATTAATTATTTTTTAAAAAAATCCATGGCGCGGGGCTCTGGGCGATGGCCCTCCTCGCCCTCCCCTAGATCCGCCCCTGGTAGTACAATAAACCTCAAGGCTGCAGTACATCCGGAGCTTAGCTGACGGGCCCTTGGTATATATATATATAAAAAGCGTGGTACTGTGTAATCTGTGTACAGTGATATCATGAAGAGAATTAATCTTACGAATGTGGTCCAAATATTAGGGACAAAGTTGCGACGTGCGGAATATGGAAATGATATCGGGGTCGAGGATAGAGAGTTCGTGGATATTAGAGGGTGTCGAGCGATACGGGAAATGCGGGAATTTTAGTGATCCGGGAATTATACGGGAAATTCGCACTTGATAAGGGAAATCTTGAAAAGTCTCATAATGCCTGACTCTTAGCCCCCGAACGCTCGGTAGAGTCCTCCTGCTCAGTCTTCTATTTCGCCTGCAGACCGCAATTTGCGCCACCGATAGAGCGCTAAGCGGGATGAGAACCCAGCCAACGTCGAATGCGTGCTTTGCCTGGCCGACCGCCGGCCGTACCCTCTCCGCGCTCGTTGCTGACGATGACATACAGGAATCAGTCCGCATTTTTATTCACAAAGGAGACCTGGGTTTCTCGACAAGAGCAGCCCTTAAATAAGCTAACAGCTAAAGATCTCAGAATATTCCAGACGCGGATATGCTGCAATTTCGCACCAACTGCCGAAAATTGTACATTCGTAACCCATGGTTGAAAATATCAAAGAGAGGTCAACTCTTGCTCACAAGAGACCCGTGCTATTTCCTCCCTAGACCCTATAGGGGTCGCTGAGACTCCTAAGTTGGAAGAAGTTAGGATCGTCATTGCCTTGGAAATTCTTTGTAATCAGAAGAATTTGCTTTCTGGCGCAATGGCTGACCGCATCAAGAGCAGCTACTCCGCACTTCTGAGACTGCCCTCCGTCACTGCGCGTTTGAAGCAGTTCGACGGAAAAGAGCTCGACGTGCTGTTGTCTGAATTAGTGGCTTCAGCACCTTCCTCAGTTCCTGCCAAAAACGATCTCACAAGCTTCGTTAAAATGATAGGTACTGATTTTGTATCACAACAATTCCGCTCTAGACAGAAGTTTCTCCCTGAACGAGGAGTGCATGGTCAATCACAAAGAAGCAAGTCTGATTGGCATGCATACTGTTCAGGACGCTGTGATGGCAGCTGGTGGAGTAGGAATGATAACCGTGAGCAAGAGTCCATACTGCACGGAACTCTACGCCGTGTTCAAGGAAGCAAAACAGGTGCGAAGCGACGGCTAAGGTGGCAGTCGAAAGAAAAGCCACGAAAGATCTCCAGGAATTGGGAGGAAAAAAAAAGTACTGTCAAAAGAACTTAATTTTGTGCTGTGTATAACTGAAGTTCGTAGTAACAATCTTGTATTTGTCAAAGCGACTTATTTAATTTCGTTTTGCATTATTTTATTTTCTATTATCTACTTTGATAAAATAAATCTGAATTAAAAAGTATTCGCGGCGTGTCGCGTGCGGAATTTTACTGCTTTTAGCCTTTCCATGGTCTTCTTTCGCAGGGGAGATGCACATACCAAATTGTCTTAAAGTCCGTGGAAACACTCAATGCAAATGCGTCACACATGCATAAATTTAAAAAACTACAAACAATATCTCACAGCTCTCGACATTTTACTATCAAACACCCGTCACCAACATATGGCTACAAAATACACCACACAAGTGACAGAATTCTTCTCGTATGGGCAAGCTTTGTTTCAGTCGCTTGTTAACCATTATCTGTGTCGGATTTCCGTTCATTGTAATTGTTTCGTTACTTTTACCTCGCTGAAGTTCGACCCGAGGACTGGACACATCTCGTACAGCATGTACAGAAAGAAATACTGAAGGCGGTCTGGATATCGCGGTGGATGAAATGATTATTAACATTGGCAATTTATCAAGCTCTGACGAAGACAATGATGGTGGTGATGATGATAGGGATGGAGAGTGTCAAAGAAACCCTTGCCAAGTGATTGAGGATAGTTTGTTTATTGGTGTCAGTTTGCTTGCGTCAATCGATAATAGAGCACAGGCTATTGTTTCCCGTCATAGTGTTCAAAATACCGTCCGCCATTCAATAGCCTACAACTCAACAATATAAAACCACGGCAATAATATCGCCAATGAGGGGCTTGTTTGAGTGCTCAGTGCTAAATATGTCTTTACCTTTACTTTACTTTTGTATTATCACGAAAGCTAGAGAGAGTCGCGATTCAGTGAGTGTACATGGTGTTATCTGTCAACTACTGTAGTAAGCTGTGAACGACCTCCACTCAGACTCTTGTTTCATGTTAAAGGATAATCATTGCATGGTGAATGTTTTTATATTCATTAGCTGTAGAGCGTTTGCCCTCTCTGACGTATTTATTGAATTGAATACCGATGATAAAGGTATCATAGCGTCGGTGTGTAATTCATTTATTCATCTAAAAATATCGCCTTTCTCTATTTAAATGTCCCCGGCGATGACTCAGGATCTTTTTTAAAAATATATTACGTATACTTGTACATAAATAATGTCTGAAGTGTAGCGCTGTGTATTATTCGAATCGGTTGATTTACAACAACACTAAAAACTTAGCAACACAGCTCAGCTGTTCCAAGCTCCCGACATATCCCTCGCGTTGTTTCCTTCGAAATACAGGGTGTAGGTGAGAAGCATGCTCAGAATTCTTTCCGAGTGGCGGTTGGACGTAGGGTCTTGTTATATGGCGACCGTGGGTTGCGGAGAGGAAAAGCGGGTCAAAGTGACAGGAAGGCTGTCAGTACCGAATGCGCGGGGTTAGCAATACTGTATTTGTCCCATAATTTACGCGCGTAATAGCGGGCACACCTCCAATTTTACTATAAAAGTTGTGATCAAAAAAGGGATAGTGGGTGGGTAACATCTAGTACTATATGACCCCCAAAATTATTTTTCATTATTACAAAGGGTATTTTGACTACCGACAGTAGTGGCTACGCTCGCTAAAGCGCCGCATTAGGTCATGGGGCCAAGCTCTCTGCTGACTCGGTAGACGCGTGGGTTCGAGGCCCCACCGTTGACCGTCCTTGAAATGGTTTTCCGTGGTTTCCCCATTTTCCAAATGCTGGGACGGTACCTTCTGACAGGCCACGGCCGCTTCCTTCCACATCCTTGCCCAGTTTCATTCACCATCATTCATTTCATCTCTCATTAACTCCTCTCATGAGGCTGGCGTCAGGAAGGGTATCCGGCCGTAAAAACCATCGCCACAAAGACGTCCATCGCATCTTATCCCCGACCCCGTTGGAAAACGGGAATAATAAGGGGTAGAAATACAATACACAAAGGGTATTTTGACTATTTTCAGTAGTGTAGAAAATTGTGTCGCCTTGTCTATTGTATTCAAACATAAACTGCTGTAATTTACGGGAAAATGTGCAACATTTAGAGACTACGAGTGTTGTATGTGGCACAACGTTAGCTGACATTTTGCATCATTAATACATAAGGAATGAACACATGCAGAGCTTTCTCACTGCACACAGCTGAAGATCATATAATTCTTGGTGCATTTTACGATCTCTGAACAACAATAAGGTGCTTAGTTTCATGCAAGGAAAATTGTAGTACACAGTTCCCATTGCTTCCATTACCTGACTACTAAACCAGAAACTGGTAATGCATAACCATACGCCAGTGGCGCGTCCTATGGCAAATGAAAGATCGAAAGAAAATGTAAGCTCTATAGGAGCACTTGTCTTGGGAATATTCTTGAAAGGCCAACCCTCTAGTTCTTATGTCATAAGTTGAACGCCTAAAAAAAAACACAATCCGAAATAATAAAGAAGATAATCGCGAATGAACGATTCACTGCCAATGAAAATCAAATGGAGATTCGCGGACCGGAAGTTCGCTATGCATAAGCTTCGGTGCCATTTTAACTCGTGGAAGATCTATACGGTTACGGTACTATACAATTCAGTCACTTCCCGTAAACATTTATTATGTGACACTCCTATTCTCTACTCTCTCAACCCTCCTCAGTAAAACAGTCATTTATATCAGCTCTCCCCAGGTAAAGGGTATTTTATTTGTGTTCGTAGCATCTCATCCCATCTGCGAGAGGTTCACTCGCGCGCGCGCGCGCTTTGCTCACGCTACGGATTCGGCCTAAATCTCGCCATCACCCGTGGGCAGCGGAAGTGTCTCCAAAAATGCAGTTACACTTACGCCAGAAAATCGTGTTTCGCGCTTTAAGATTCATTTTTCAGCCATTCGGTATGCGAACTCTAGTCTTAGAGGATTCTAAAATATACGGGAATTTGGTGGATTTTCGTACGGGAAATACGGGAATTTGAAAAAAAAAAGGTCATCGCTCGACACCCTGGATATATAACATAATTCAGAAATATAATGGGGATGACACAGAAATACATGATGTTACGTTGGATAGACCTACTGTTGAAGGACAGTAAGAACCGGAACTTGAAGGTGGCTGTTCAAGCAGCACATGACTTTCATCTCTAGAGCAACAGGAACAGTCAAGTCAAAGTGTGTACGAACTATATCCGCTCGAAAAGTTGAGGCCCAGTGTATTAGAAGTTATTGTTGACAGCGTACTAGAGAACATTTATGAAGACTATTACCATCGTGGCTTCAATTCCTATAGCAAGCTAATGAGGCGCGATAAGTTCATTAAAAGTAAATCAAATTGCGGGTTGATTCTAAATTATGTGTCTAGCTAAAGACGAGCAGGCGCTCGTTTCACAGGAAACAGGCTGTTGCAATTACAAACTAGAAAAGAACATGTAATATCGCAATTTGACAGGACAAGGACGTAAGGATCTACAGTTCACTTTTGGCATCTACAAATGTAGGCACTATAAGCGTCGAAAATGGTTGGCGTAGACAATTTCAAAGCTTCGATTTCGTTTATCGACAATCTTAAGGCTGAATATGGCATTATATCGAGGCATATTACTACATTTGTCAAACATAAGGACATGGAAGATGATAATAATGTTATGTCAGAAGGCACAAGCGTTTGTGGTGGAAGTGAACTTGTGTATGAAACAGCAGGTTGTGGAGAAAGGAAATGTTTGGAACAGTGACCAGAGTAAATTCCAGTATGAAATGTCTTCATCAACACTGTCGCACAGAGGAGAGAAAACTACAGCTAGTGTGTTGCAGTCTGTACATAACTCTACCCACACAGCTACACAATTGATGTGGATTTATCAATGACAGGCAGACTAGCAAACAAGTTGTACATGTTTTCAAGAGAAACAAGGTACTTTTGGCCCAATTATCTCCAACAAACTTGAAACAACCTGTCCACGAAACATCCATGTGGAGGCAAGCAAAATTGGAAAAATGACTAAAGAACACATGAAACTTTTCTAACTTCAGTCCTTGGCAAATATGTAACAAGTGTATTGCTGTGTGATTCCTGGTCAGGTCATACAGATCAGACCCTTCTAGATGCAAATTTTCCAAACAAGCTTTTATGCTGAAGATATTGCCCCCGAAACGACAAAATATTGCCCACATGATCGTTATTTCATCATCAAACTTCACTCTGTGATTTACAATCAATTTTTTGCACCAAAATATAAGCCTAGGTTGCAATATGCATGGCGAAAGGCAGGCTATGACGTCGACATACCCATATCATCATTTGAAATTGTAATTAGTGAAGCTTTTGATATTGGACTGTTTGAATGTGAAAGTGATTTGGAATGTAAAAACGTGGCTTTAGTGAGGTGTGCACATTGTTCCCTTCCGCTTTATTTTAACCTCTTCGTCAAAATCCTGCTTATGCACTTTGAAGACTAATATACGCACTATCAGGTGTGTAGGATATGTGTGGTCTGCGCAATTATAATTACTTTAAGCAGAGGGTTTTTGGCACTGTTGGTTGCTAATGTAATGATACACTGCCGTCATTGAATTATGTACACTTTCCCTCCTATTGTATTGATATTTTGCTGCTTTCTTTCCCTCTATTTAAATGTCACTTGTGGTAGATCGAAACGTGTTGCATGGAATTGACACAGACCACTGTTATTGTTATGATCGAGTGTTATTCTACGCATGGTTTCGTGCGGGTCCGAGCGTTCGAGCTGAAAGGTATCCCTTGTGAGAGCAAATCACTACGTAGAGTTGTTAGGATAGCTTCCGTTAAATATTCTTAAAATCCAATGCTACAAGTAGCCCTCATGAGTTAATCCAATCGCATATTTATATTTAATACACATATCGTAACCTATTTAAGATATTTGATTTACATTACATGCTAAGGTCTGTGCTTAGGAAAACCTCAAAGCTAATTTCGCAATTTTCAGTGAATGAACTTCTGAGGTATAGTAATCATTATGTAGGGAGACTGTGCCACATATATACAGTGTATGCAAGAATTGTTTGTAGTCATGGTAACTATAAAATGAGCAATTTGTGTTCATACAACAAAGGAGGTTGTCAGGACGGTGATGATGAAGATGATAACGATGAAGACTGTGATTTACTAGTTAGGAACCAAAATAATATAAATAGCCGACAATTAAGACTGAAGCGGACCAATGGAAACCTTAAAATGAACTTGCAGGTTGGTTTCAAAAGTCCAGAAACTATCTAATCAGCATATTTTATGGAGAACGACTAATCCGGGAGTAGACATGAAAGGGAGTAGCCCAGCACAAGTAGGTTGCAAAGATTGCTCTTGTGCGAGACCTCTATGGGCGTAGCCCATACTCTGTATGCTGCAAACACTGCATAGTGCCTGAAACCCTAGCTCACATTCATTAACCATGATTATGAAAGGGATTCCCTACAAACGTTAGGAATGACCAAAATAGATCTAAGATACAGCTGTAACATTTCAGAAATGTTACACAATCCATGTATTCGTGTATTCCTCGTGGCAGAAGCAAAAATACAATGGACATAATTCATATTGGTCATATGATGGATACAAGGTTTATGCTGGACCGCACAATAAGATGTGAAGTAACCATCGGCATGACAAGACAGGTCATTTGGAGCAAACGATAGGCTGCAAAGAGAAGTGAAAGCTTGTGGTACGTTTTGAATAAGCGAGAGGAACAACATCAAAATCGTATAACCAGTTATCTAGTTTGGGTATGCCTAAGTGGGTATAAATGACCTAATTTTCCTATCAATGGATCCATTCAATTTTTGAGAATACATCTATAATGTACTCGGGAACAGTATGAGACTTAGTCTACTGGTACTGCACCCGAATCCCGCTTAGTCATAGCCTATATCCGCAAAGATAGAAAAGGATTGTAGGGAGGTCGATACCCGGCAGGTAGATATACGCTACCCCACTAGGATAATGACAAGGGAACCCTCGATGCATACTGGTCATGCAATAACACTACCGATCAGTTACACATTTACATAGACAATAAACTATCCTAAACACAAAATGGTAGGACGAGAATCTCGGCTCTCGGGTGTGAACGGTGAACGTTGAGACTAACTTTAACTCTAGTAACTAATTCGCAGTATCATCGCATGTCGATTGCCAGAATGAAATGATGATCAGATTTATAAAAAACGAACAGGCAAACAAAAACTAGTGCCTGGGATTTATTTCCAAACAAATACAGATAATAAAATAAAATAATCCCTATCACCATGAATAAATAAACATGTTAAAATTAACTAATACACATGTCAAATAAATCTACTATTTGTAGAATAAGTGTTTCTGAACTACTCTTGTTACAGCAATGTAACGATATTAAGATTCATAAAATGTTTACATAACTTTACAGTCACCCTGTGGCTGTGTCATTGAAAATGGTCTGATAAAAATCAGCTGTTCACTCATGAAAAATGAAGTTGACAATTCAAAACCCTACATTATACACGGCGTGCGTAGAATGTAACTATCTACTCTAATAAACTTGTTATTTATAATATGTGGTTTAAATATTTACATAATTTACAAATCTCGTGCTTCACACGGTTCAAAATTACCATTAACACTGTCAGTCGCGCTCTGACAGCTTCATAGTGTCTCTGTTACCTAAATTTAAGTTCTCCAGCAATGCTTCTACCAACGATAAAATTTTCAGGTACTTCTTGTGGAGTGTCATAATAAATAAGCCTGAGTATCAAACAATTAAGTTAAATACAGCTTGGAATGTCGTGTCAATAAATAAAACAATAGGATAAAGATTGATGCGAAACTACTGCAAGACTTTATACATTACGTGGATCATTTACAAATACTCTCAAACATAAACAATTCAAACAATAACCTGTGTGGTAGCGCTTTCACTCATCTTGTAACAATTTGTTGCTCCACATAGCAATATATTCCTTCCTTCCGCAATACAGTGAACAATACTTATCAAAGGCGTCTTACTACGCTCTAAACATGTCATACTTCTTCCTTTCCTCTTTATAAACAATCTTCACAGCTCCACACGGCATTAATTCCTTGAAAAAAAACCCATCTTGCTATACACTTATAGAAGAACTAGTGATTTTAATAGATAACTACACTAGAGTATGTTACCGTTCAGAATGCACTCCTAACTTTCACCTCTTGTCTAAATTATTATACCTCGTGCATCAAATTACAACAATTACAGGTTCGTTCACATTAATACAATTCACAAAGTACTTCTTATTCTTTTCATTAGCACTTTTCGTTCTCTATGATCCATAATAAACTTGTTCTTTCATGTTACCAAACTTTAACAATGTTACTATGTAGTTCGCTCGTCTTTTAGTTGTTAATAAAAATAAATTCATATCCTCCCGCTTCTGGTGTAAGTTTAAATATGAACATTTCACATTTAAGTTGTTTTTAACATACAAGACCGCAGGTAGATTAACATATCTCCTGGTCTGTTCATCTCAATTAAACAATGTTTATGCTTTAATTGTTAATAAATATAGGCATCATCTGACCTCAATTGTCAATACTATGATCCTATTTTATAGTGTATATCCGTAATATAATAGTTCAAGACTATTTAGTTGTCTAATAAGTTGTATTCCGCTATTGGAATTTTATAACAGTCCAATTGTTATAAATAAATATATCAGATGTATATGAACATCGTAATGTTTGTTACATAGAATTATAGCATTTCATAGATATGCTTTACTGGATAACAATGCATTATTGACATATCAATTAATACTTTCGTTGTTGCGCATAGAAATTGTTAATGACAATTATAATGTTTAAATGTTCTTACAATTTGTCAATATCTACATTCTTCTCCAAAATACAGTGTAATCGAATAATCGAATAATCTCTACATTCTCAAGTTATCTTAGCATTATCGAATTATCTTAGTTTTATCGAAGTATTTTAGTTTTATCGAAGCATTCCTTTTATAAAACGAGTATCGTTGAAAAGTGAGAGTCAAAAAACGTTTCCTTCCGAATTAAAATATAAGAAACGCAAATCTAACTTAATGAATTAAATAACGTCTCATACGACACATGAAGACGTATTAAAAATTACAATGAAACTCTAAAATTTAAGCTATTAAAAGACAAAGAATAAAGATAAGAATAACTACAAATGATGTTGGTCACTCCAAAAATGGACCTCTACTACTACAGCAAAACTACATACATGAAACAAACGGTTGTTCTGCCTTGAGACGTCTTCTAAAGCCAGGGAATACCTCTGTCAGCTGTCCTAGATGTTGCGTCGAAGCTGTCATCGTTCGTCTCCCAGCGAAACCAGTTACTGCCAAGCTCGTTCGTCAGCTGCGGTCGACCCCAACTCACTTGGCTTGCCAGCTGTTCTCCAACACGGCTTGAGCTGCTAACGGTAGATGCGTCATTTTCTCGGCCAGCGGCCTGGAAACTGCGATTCCCAGTTCGATCGGCTGCAAAATGGACTTCTTCTTCTTCTTCTTATCTCTGTCCTGCAGAGTGGTCTCGCCATTGTAGATCCGCAAGTCCTGGGTTGACATCCCGTCCTGGTGAAGTTGGACATATTGCTTGTGGTGTAGAAATTCATATTTGAATACTGCTAGTTGGTGTGCAGTTGTAGCTGTGTCGATCCTTGAATTTCCGAGTCACTCTGACCTCCCAATCCATGGTATAGATTAACCTCCTTTCATTTTACTTAGTTCTCCATAATCTCTTCTTCAATAGACGTATAATAAGCTTCTCCTCCCGGACTTATGATTTCTGCCATCATGTAGACTGTGATGTAGCTTTTGATGAAATACTGCTGTATATTTATATATGAAATAGTTGCAGCAATATCGTTGCTTTCTGTAGATAATGCTCTTAATTATTTCTTCTGTGTGAAGTGCTGCTTATATGTGAAGTCTCGTTCTAAAATTGTAATGCTTTTATACTCGCTGTTCTCTCCAATAATGTAAAATGCGTTTCGCCGGCTTTTCTTCCCATCTTCCTCTGCGATGCCTTGGTTGTTTGATGGTACAACGGTGCTTATCGTCCGGGCTTATGCTGTGTTCAAAAACTGCTCCTTTGTTGTGCGCGTGCGTGAAACGCGTCTGCTCGTGGCCAGTCGCTATGAGAGAGTGTTTAGCCACGCTTCTCCTTCGCGGCGCGTGTCAGTCCTGGCTTCGCTTCGCTAGCCTCCAACACATGTATATTAATAGAAATATACTCATATTCGCTTTATTATTCAATAATTTATATTTCTTTTCAACCAAATAAATTTCATTTTGCATTCTACACCTGTAGGTGTGCTTATTTCTCTTAATATCTGCCAAATTTATATAAAAGCGATTCCCACAAAAAATATGTGCTATTAATTGATTGGCAGTTGAAATATTCTGAAAAAGGCTCCTGGGTCTAGCCTCTTCTCCACGGGTCGTGTGCATTGCTTTGTTATGATAGCCTTGCTAACCAAACTGGTTTTTTCGTGCCAAACATGAAGCTTTGTACAAAATCCAGCTACGAATAATCAAGCTCTTCCTTAGTTCAAATCTCATTCACCAGAATATTTCCAAATAATAAATTCCTCAAAATGCTTCAAATTTCTCCAAAATACTTTCATTATGCATCATTTGCATCCCATAATGCATATATATTTATTCAATTATTTTAATTCCAAATCTCCAATTTTTCCTTTCAATGGTGCACAAGTCGTTCGAACCTCGGCTCGGTCATGGGTCCTAAACTGGGCTGAATTCGAGTTCAGGTCCTCATCCAACTTATAAATAAAGTGTAAAACAGACTTTATTGAACATTCGACTTGTTAAATACTGGAAATCGAATTCTTCCTTAATGAATCCTTGGATAAAATCTTTTTAATTTTGAATGGTTATACTTCCCGATGGGTCGTTCGTCTTTTATCCTGACGATTTCATAGCAATTGTTGTTGAAAACTCTTCCAGCCTTGAACTGGCCTTTGAACACATTAGCAAATTTGACATATGTCTTCTTCAAAACGTCAGCTTTGACGGACATCCTAACGAGAACTAATTCTCCGAGTATCAGTGGTCTACTGTACCTCTTTCCAAAACCTCTCTTCAGCCGTTTCTCCGCTTGTTTGTTCAAGTGCTCTCTGGCGGTTTCTATTCGTTGTTCCAACGATGGTTCGTCATCTTCCGGAAGATTGAAGATTCCGTCCCACGGCCTAACTGGTTTTTCGTTGTAATGAAGTGTCACTGGAACTTGGTTCGTGCTCTCATGCTTTGTGTTATTTATGCAAAACTCCATAATTGGAACTACGCTTACCCAATTAGCGTGGTTCTCAGAACTGTAGAGTCTTATGTATTTTGAGGCCTCTAACATAGTCCTCTCAATAGGATTTGTCTGTGGACTACGAATGGAACTAAATATATGTCCAATCTCGAGTCTTTCCATAGCCTGTTGAAATTCTGTAGAAGTGTGCTGTGTTCCATGGTCGGTCAGTAAACGTTCGGGCTTTCCTAGCTTAGGAATTATGTTTTTCTCTAAGTGGTACAATACAGTTTTCGTAGTTGCCTTCTGCATTGGATTCATCATAACTATTTTAGAGAAAACATCCATAGTGACTAGCAAGTATTTGTTTCCCCTGCTACCCTTAGGAACTGGGCCGAAAATATCTTGACTGAATAATTCCAAAGGCTTAGTGGGTATTATGGCTTTTGGCTTCTCCTTCAAAAGCTCAGAATTATACTTATTTTTCTGGCATAGTTCACATGTTCTGATAATAACAGATATGGATTCCCGCATGTTACTCCAATAGAACTTCTCCTGTGCAGTACTGTACGTCTTGTCTACACCTCCGTGACCAATAGATTTGTGAACCAACCAAACTATGGGCACTCTCAACCTAGGTGGAATTACAATTCTCACCTTTCTGTGGTCAGTGTCTACGTACTTGCATACAATGCCTTCTACTAACACATACTGAGTAGCTTTCTTCCGTGTTTCTTCATATGCCTCATCGTCATTCTGCATCTTTCCTGACAAGAATCTGAACAAATTTCTCAAACTGGTATCCCTCTTCTGACTAATGGCAATCCTCCTCAGACGTTCTAATGCTGCCTGATCTTCGTCGTCCAGTTCTATTACATTGACATTCACGCTCCTCTCTGTAGTTGGATTTCTGGATAGAATGTCTGCCAACAAGTTTTCCTTCCCAGGAACATGAACTATTGTGGCGTTAAATTGTTGCAGAAACAACGTCCATCTAGTGATCCTGTCATTAGATAAATCTGACTTGGGCATGAATTCCAAAGCTTTATGATCTGTCCTAATAATGATCTGGTGTCCAATTAAAATTTTCTTCCAGTGATGCAGAGCGTTTATCACTGCTAAAGCCTCCCGCTCTGTCGTGAAAGAATTTATTGCATGGGATTTCAGTTTTCTACTGTTGAAGGAAACATAATGGTTATTCCCCTCTTGGTCCTTCTGGTACAGAATTGCGCTGATTCCGACTTTTGAAGCGGTCGTCTCAACAATAAACGAACGTTCAAAGTCCGGATACTCGAGCTTAATATTGTCTCTGAGCATCTGCTTTGCCTAAAATAAATGCATTTTCAGCTTCTGTTCCCCATTTCCATCGGTTATTCTTCTTCAATAACTCGTGCAATGGTGCCATAACTTCGGAATAACGAGGACAGTGGCTGCTAAAGAATTGACAGATACCTGCGAAAGCTCGCACGTCTCGGATCTTCTTCGGTCGAGGAAATCTTAAAATAGCATCAATTTTGTCTTGGTTTGGATGGTAACCATGTTGATCAATTGTATGCCCTAGGAAATTAATCTTCTGTTTAAAGAAGTGACATTTACTGAACTTAACTTTCATGTTGACCTCTCTCAGGTTCTCCAATAGTTTCTTTAAATGAATCAGGTGTTGCTCGGGATTTTCTGATGAAACAATTAAATCATCCACGTAGCATATGACGTTAGCTTTCACTTCTTCTGTGAGCTTGCTATCCAATGCTCTAATTAAAGAAGGGCTTGAGTTAATAAGCCCAAACGGGACACGTTCAAAACAAAAGCTATTCTGTTCGAACAAGAAGCCTGTGTAACATTTACTCTTCTCAGTTAGTTCAATCTGATAAAAGGATGAAGTTAGGTCCAAAACACTGAAGCATGACTTCCCCTTGAACTTCCTCAATAGTTCTCTGATCTTAGGTGGTCGGTCGTGTTCTTTTTCTATGAGGCTGTTGAGACCCCTTGTATCTAGGCAAACCCGCAGACTCCCATCTGCTTTCTTCACTGCTGTGATTGGGTTCAAGTAAGGTGTTGCCTGTTTTGGTATTATCCCATCCTTTTCCATTCCTTTAATGAGATTAGCAACCTCTGCTTGATATTTCTCAGGAATAGGGTATAGCTTCTTCTGAAATGGTGTATTGTCCTTAAGTTTAATTTCGTATTTAAAACCCTTGATAAGACCTGGTTTATCATCGAAGACATTGGAATATTCCTGAATTAATGCTTCCAATCTGCCTTCATAGACCTCAAAATCGTCTTATCTTCAAACCATAATGTCCTGTCTTTTCTAATTAGACTTCCGAAATAATTGTCTCCAAAAAAAATTCCGTGGTTTCCTTTTCTATTACGTATTCATTTCTGTCTTCATTTTCTTCGCCAGTGTTCCCCTCGTTAAACTTCACTATGCCATTCTTTAAGTCTAACACTGCACCTGTCTTAATGATGAAATCTATCCCCAGTATAGCATCGAAATTAATTTTATTCAGGAGTATAAACATTTGTTCATAAGCATGACCGTTTATAGTGAACTTCATAAGTACTTGTATTCTACATTTCATCGTCTTATCGTTGAACATGCCTCGAACTTTAATAGATGAAACTGGCATTGATACAATAGATTTTCCATCTTTCAATTTATTATAGCAACTTTCTGACAAGATAGATGCATTCGCTCCCGTATCTAGAAGAGTCCTTAAATTCTCTCCTTCCGTCGTAATTTGCAAAATAGGTAAACTAGCTATTTTTCCTCTCTCTGGCTCCTCTCTTTCATACAATAAGTCTTCATCTTGTACCTGATAGAATTCGTTCACGGCGATCTCATGCCTATCGTTGGTGAACACTGTTCTTCCCTCTACTTCCGTATTCCAATCGGAGTTTTTTTGTACCCCACTCAGGTTCTGTTCCTGTGTTCCTGAGTTCGAGGCTTGAGGTTGTACCTCTTCTCTTACTTGGCTATTTCTTGCCTCATTTTCTCTATGGTTGTTCCTATAGTCTTGACTTTCTCTGTCACGATCTTGGTAATATTGCCTAACGTTCTCGTTGTTGCGCCAACCTCTCTGTTGTTGTTGTCGTGGCTGTTGTTGTTGCTACTGTTGTTGTTGTTGTTGTTGTTGTTGGCGGGCATAATTATCGTCGTTCCAGTTTTTATATCGGCGATATCCTCCTGCTGTGCCTCTATTGTTCCGGTCGTAATAGTCGTACCTCCGTGCGTCATTGTTCCGGTGGTATCCAGTCCTTCTCTGACCATTATTCCACGTTCTTGCCTGGTATGGCCTTCCATCTCGAAATCTGCGATACGGCGGTTCATAACGGTTCCTCCCATACGCATTATTTCTGCTAGGACCTGGTCTACTACGGTTCTCCTCCGTCTGCTGTGTCTGATCTACCAGCACGGTATGAACTTCTCTAGGCTCCGGTCTTCCTCTAGTATTACTACTAGGCGTTGCATTCGGTGTGGAACTAGGATGATCTAACCTCCTCAATATCTCTGCCATGCCTTCCAGAGATTTCACATCTGCCGCAATTAAATGTCTTCTGACATCATTTGGCATCTGTCTCGATATCGCACGGATCAGTTCTGTCTCAACCAATGGTGGATCCAAATACTGAAGTCTGGCGAGCTGCGATGTAAAGAACGTTGCATAACGCGTAGGGGTAGAGTGCGCATATTTTTAGAGTATACTTCAGCTCTTATGTCCTGCTGCATCTCTAAACTACAAAATCTGCGTTGTAAAGCGTCCGCAAACTCTTCAAAGTTGGTGTACGTATATTTTAAAGCCTATGCCAATTTAAGGCTTCGGATTCAAGATGTTTCTCAACTACACGCAATTCTCGGTCCCTTGGTATGCGATTATCATCGAGATAATGTCGCATGTCTCTAAGAAATTCGACTGCTGTGATGTTTCCCACTCCGCTGAAGCGAGTCGGTTTATCGTCAATATTTCTTATCACGATAACGTTCGGGTTATTTCTATGGCCTCCTTGGTCATAGAATCCCCCAGTCCTGCATATTCCCTCTGAATACGCCCCGGTTCTTGCATCATATGTGGCCGCTCCTGCCTTCGACTAAAGATGCTTTCATTATCGTCTTCAACTCTTTTTTCTGGTTTACTAAGTCTTCCTAATTCTTCTTTATATCTCTCCTCTCTCCTTAGGAAAAATTGAGTGATATCCCGTTGGATTCCTAGTTTTATCTCTTCCTTCAAACCCTCATGGTCGCATGGTTCTACCAAAGTAAGTGCGTTGACTTTGTTACAAATGTCACTTAGTTCGCTTTCCTAACTAGACTTTACTTTCGCGAGATCAAGAATTATTTCGTTAACTGTCGCGCGGATAACGTTCAATTCCTCACTTTTTCCGATTCTGTTTTATTCACAATACCTCTCATTTCGGTAATGCTCGATTTTCTACTTTCCTCTATTTGCTTATACAGTTCTAATTTCAAATTATCCCTGTGAATCTTAGCATTTTTCTCTATTTGGTTAACATCCTGCAATATTTTACCATGCAGTTCCTGCATGGAATCCCTATTTGTTTTAATAACCTCATCCCTTAAATTACTAACAGATTTAGTTATACAAGATTCAATGTCAACATTTATACCCTCTGTTATCAGCTTCTGTTGGTCTTTCAACTTACATTCTAAGTTACCAACAGTGGTGCTCAAGTCACTGAGCTTATCAGTGTGCTTCTTCTGGGAACCTTACAAGGAATCATTGTATTTGAGCTGCTCTATTGTGGCTTTCCCTATGCTTTCCTGTATCTTTCCTTCTAGCTTTATAATGTTGTCATTACATTGGACTCTAGCTTCTACTACCTTCTGGCTAACTTCCTCTCTAAGTGAGCTCATTTCCATTTTGGTAGAGGCCACATCTTCTTTCACCTGATTGAAAGCTGATTTGGTCTCTTCCAAAGCTCTCCTGCTTTCGTCTATAGAAATTCTGCTTTCGGTCTGCGCTAGTTTGCTTTGCTCCTGAGGTAATCTTCCTTCCTCCTGGTCTTTCTCTAAGGCTTTCTTAATCTCTTCCTCCGTTTGTTTTGCCTCGTCTTGTATCTGTCTCACCTCTTCTTGTGCCTTTTCTTGTGCTAATCTGGCCTCTTCTTGGGCTTTTCTTATAGCTTCTTGCACCTTTCTATCTTCCTCTCTCGCCTTTCTCATTTCTTCCTGTACTTTCTCTTGAATCTTTCTGTTTTCTTCTTGAGTTTTCCTACACTCCTCCTGAACTAAGGATATACTAGCTTTAGTAACTGACTGAGCTAATGCTATCTCTCCCTTCATCTCAGATTTGACAGTAGCTGCTGACTGCTTTATCACTCTATCTAACTTCTTAGTACTATCGTGTGTGGATTTATGGAGGGCATCTACATTTCCTGTTAACTGCTGCTGACTTTCCTGGATCTTCTCCAGAATAGCCCTGATATGGCTCATATCTCCCGACGACATAATAATTTCACACTTGAGAAATAAGGAGGTATCATCTATACTACTTCATGGACATGTCAGAGTGACCAACTCATTTAAATACTACAAAGGAATACTTCGATATACGTATTAAAATACATTAACTTAACGTATACAATCTTATCTAACCTTATTCTAATAAACTGATCTTCCTTCACTCCGCAATCCCTAACTAATATTACGTTTCGACAACAAGAATTTAACTAAATTTGACTGTAATATGACCAAAAATGTCATTAACTGGATAAACAAACATGCCTCTAACAAACTGTACTCCTCAAATTTGGCAGTGTTTATTCACTTAAACAACTTTCCAAAATTTGGGATCGGCATTTCTAAATAAACACAAAATCTAACAAACATCTTGTACAGTTGTCGTTGCAGACTACACTATCTCAACACAATCGATGTCAAAACACGTTCGGGCGCCAAGAAATTACCACCTATATGCACCCGAATCCCGCTTAGTCATAGCCTATATCCGCAAAGATAGAAAAGGATTGTAGGGAGGTCGATACCCGGCCAGGTAGATCAACGCTACCCCACTAGGAAAATGACCAGGGAATCCTCGATGCATACCGGTCATGCAATAACACTACCGATCAGTTACACATTTACATAGACAATAAACTATCCTAAACACAAAATGGTAGGACGAGAATCTCGGCTCTCGGGTGTGAACGGTGAACGTTGAGACTAACTTTAACTCTAGTAACTAATTCGCAGTATCATCGCATGTCGATTGCCAGAATGAAATGATGATCAGATTTATAAAAAACGAACAGGCAAACAAAAACTAGTGCCTGGGATTTATTTCCAAACAAATACAGATAATAAAATAAAATAATCCCTATCACCATGAATAAATAAACATGTTAAAATTAACTAATACACACGTCAAATAAATCTACTATTTGTAGAATAAGTGTTTCTGAACTACTCTTGTTACAGCAATGTAACGATATTAAGATTCATAAAATGTTTACATGACTTTACAGTCACCCTGTGGCTGTGTCATTGAAAATGGTCTGATAAAAAACAGCTGTTCACTCATGAAAAATGAAGTTAACAATTCAAAACCCTACATTATACACGGCGTGCGTAGAATGTAACTATCTGCTCTAATAAACTTGTTATTTATAATATGTGGTTTAAATATTTACATAATTTACAAATCTCGTGCTTCACACGGTTCAAAAATTACCATTAACACTGTCAGTCGCGCTCTGACAGCTTCATAGTGTCTCTGTTACCTAAATTACAGTTCTCCAACAATGCTTCTACCAACGATAAAATTCTCAGGTACTTCTTGTGGTGTGTCATAATAAATAAGCCTGAGTGTCAAACAATTAAGTTAAGTACAGCTTGGAATGTCGTGTCAATAAATAAAACAATAGGATAAAGATCGATGCGAAACTACTGCAAGACTTTATACATTACGTGGATCATTTAAAAACACTCTCAAACATAAACAATTCAAACAATAACCTGTGTGTTAGCGCTTTCACTCATCTTGTAACAATTTGTTGCTCCACATAGCAATATATTCCTTCCTTCCGCAATACAGTGAACAATACTTATCAAAGGCGTCTTACTACGCTCTAAACATGTCATACTTCTTCCTTTCCTCTTTATAAACAATCTTCACAGCTCCGCACGGCATTAATTCCTTGAAAAAAAAACATCTTGCTATACACTTATAGAAGAACTAGTGATTTTACTAGATAACTACACTAGAGTATGTTACCGTTCAGAATGCACTCCTAACTTTCACCTCTTGTCTAAATTATTAAACCTCGTGCATCAAATTACAACAATTACAGGTTCGTTCACATTAATACAATTCACAAAGTACTTCTTATTCTTTTCATTAGCGCTTTTCGTTCTCTATGATCCATAATAAACCTGTTCTTTCATGTTACCAAACGTTAACAATGTTACTATGTAGTTCGCTCGTCTTTTAGTTGTTAATAAAAATAAATTCATATCCTCCCGCTTCTGGTGTAAGTTTAAATATGAACATTTCATATTTAAGTTGTTTTTAACATACAAGACCGCAGGTAGATTAACATATCTCCTGGTCTGTTCATCTTAATTAAACAATGTTTATGCTTTAATTGTTAATAAATATAGGCATCATCTGACCTCAATTGTCAATACTATGATCCTAATTTATAGTGTATATCCGTAATATAATAGTTCAAGACTATTTAGTTGTCTAATAAGTTGTATTCCGCTATTGGAATTTTATAACAGTCCAATTGTTATAAATAAATATATCAGATGTATATGAACATCGTAATGTTTGTTACATAGAATTATAGCATTTCATAGTTATGCTTTACTTGATAACAATGCATTATAGACATATCAATTAATACTTTCGCTGTTGCGCATAGAAATTGTTAATGACAATTATAATGTTTAAATGTTCTTACAATTTGTCAATATCTACATTCTTCTCCAAAATACAGTATAATCGAATAATCGAATAATCTCTACATTCTCAAGTTATCTTAGCATTATCGAATAATCTTAGTTTTATCGAAGTATTTTAGTTTTATCGAAACATTCCTTTTATAAAACGAGTATCGTTGAAAAGTGAGAGTCATATAACGTTTCCTTCCGAATTAAAATATAAGAAACGCAAATCTAACTTAATGAATTAAATAACGTCTCATACGACACATGAAGACGTATTAAAAATTACAATGAAACTCTAAAATTTAAGCTATTAAAAGACAAAGAATAAAGATAAGAATAACTACAAATGATGTTGGTCACTCCAAAAATGGATCTCTACTACTACAGCAAAACTACAGACATGAAACAAACGGTTGTTCTACCTTGAGACGTCTTCTAAAGCCAGGGAATACCTCTGTCAGCTGTCCTAGATGTTGCGTCGAAGCTGTCATCGTTCGTCTCCCAGCGAAACCAGTTACTGCCAAGCTCGTTCGTCAGCTGCGGTCGACCCCAACTCACTTGGCTTGCCAGCTGTTCTCCAACACGGCTTGAGCTGCTAACGGTAGATGCGTCATTTTCTCGGCCAGCGGCCTGGAAACTGCGATTCCCAGTTCGATCGGCTGCAAAATGGACTTCTTCTTCTTCTTATCTCTGTCTTGCAGAGTGGTCTCGCCATTGTAGATCCGCAAGTCCTGGGTTGACATCCCGTCCTGGTGAAGTTGGACATATTGCTTGTGGTGTAGAAATTCATATTTGAATACTGCTAGTTGGTGTGCAGTTGTAGCTGTGTCGATCCTTGAATTTCCGAGTCACTCTGACCTCCCAATCCATGGTATAGATTAACCTCCTTTCATTTTACTTAGTTCTCCATAATCTCTTCTTCAATAGGCGTATAATAAGCTTCTCCTCCCGGACTTATGATTTCTGCCATCATGTAGACTGTGATGTAGCTTTTGATGAAATACTGCTGTATATTTATATATGAAATAGTTGCAGCAATATCGTTGCTTTCTGTAGATAATGCTCTTAATTATTTCTTCTGGGTGAAGTGCTGCTTATATGCGAAGTCTCGTTCTAAAATTGTAATGCTTTTATACTCGCTGTTCTCTCCAATAATGTAAAATGCGTTTCGCCGGCTTTTCTTCCCATCTTCCTCGGCGATGCCTTGGTTGTTTGATGGTACAACGGTGCTTATCGTCCGGGCTTATGCTGTGTTCAAAAACTGCTCCTTTGTTGTGCGCGTGCGTGAAACGCGTCTGCTCGTGGCCAGTCGCTATGAGAGAGTGTTTAGCCACGCTTCTCCTTCGCGGCGCGTGTCAGTCCTGGCTTCGCTTCGCTAGCCTCCAACACAAGTATATTAATAGAAATATACTCATATTCGCTTTATTATTCAATAATTTATATTTCTTTTCAACCAAATAAATTTCATTTTGCATTCTACACCTGTAGATGTGCTTATATCTCTTAATATCTGCCAAATTTATATAAAAGCGATTCCCAAAAAAATTATGTGCTATTAATTGATTGGCAGTTGAAATATTCTAAAAAAGGCTCCTGGGTCTAGCCTCTTCTCCATGGGTCGTGTGCATTGCTTTGTTAAGATAGCCTTGCTAACCAAATTGGTTTTCTCGTGCCAAACATGAAGCTTTGTTCAAAATCCAGCTACGAATAATCAAGCTCTTCCTTAGTTCAAATCTCATTCACCAGAATATTTCCACATAATAAATTCCTCAAAATGCTTCAAATTTCTCCAAAATACTTTCTCGGCTCGGTCAAAGGTCCTAAGCTGGGCTGAATTCGAGTTCAGTAGCTTACGACATTTTATCGCTTATCATACAATAATAATACGAAGAGAAGTAGATTTCCTAGCGACTTTGAGAAACTGCCGGACCAGGCTGGCCAGCTCTACAGTGTGTGCAGCTGAACGGACGAGTTCCAGCACAGGCGGGGCTAACAGGGTGAGGCTTGGTTGTCAGGCACTGAAAACACTTGCCCTGCTGGCATGGTACCACACGCTCGCACACATAGCTGGTGGCAGGTGGGGTGAGTCAATGACATTACGTCACGCGTTTGTGGCTTACTTTTTAGACAGTCCGTAAGAGTGCAGCCAGATAGAACATAATGTACTACATGCATTAGCTACGCAGGACCCTGCTAGGTAGTCCATACACCTTTACGCATAGAATCTAATTTGTTGACATTATCTCAGCTTATCGTAATAATTCTGCAGAGAGGCAATTCTCTTCTTTGTGAATAATTTTTCCTAATATAAGTTTTAGCTTCTTACCTCTATTTTGATCAACACTAATTACAGAGGAGACGCCATGAAGTGATGTGTGCCCTCGTTTCATCCATGTATTGTTGCAGGACACACTTGAAATCTGTAGAGACACAACCTCCAGTTTCCTCATCAATGGTATTTTCTTTAGTTGCCTGGAGAGCTGCTGGATTCATGTTGTCTTCACAAACTTCCTGTGCAACTTTTAATAAAGGTCATTGCTGAAAAATTCTCTCTTCCACCCTTTCTCTTCCATAATGTTCTCCTTGCCATAAGGAGCACTGTCACAGAGAGCTTTGAAAGCATTAGAGTCTCTATTTCCTGAGTACTTAACGTACCTCACCAAATGCTTCTCTTCAGAAGGATGAGAACATCCCTGCAGGATCCATCCCACCACTAGAACCAGAATAACTTCTGCTGCAGTAATTTGTGTGCTTTTCTGGTCATTCTCCTTTCTCATGGTGTTGGTCCTTTCTACACATGGTACAAACATTACAATGTTTGAACATAACCTCTACACCTCAAACTTTCCCAACATCAACACTTATTACAGTGGAGACGCCATGAAGTGATGTGTGCCCTCGTGTCATCCATGTATTGTTACAGGACACACCATTGATTAGCCAATTGCAAGATCTTATTCTTGCAACAAAATCTGCAGGCTGTATGTTATGGACTGAATGAGACCGGTAATAATGTTGATGCATTACGAGCTGAATTACGCGAAATACCAGTTTCTTGAGCTAATCTTTGAAGCGACTTACGTGGACTGAGTTGCAGGCTTGCCCGTAATAGTCTAACCTCTCCTGTGTGAGAGCTGTCCTCCTTCGATGTTGTTTCTTATTACATACTGAACCCGTATTTTGCTAATTGTTAATGCAGTAATTGGAGTTACGCAAAAAGAATTAAGTGAATATCTTTATTGAGGCGAGAATGACACGGCGAAGTATATTTAACAAGCGGAGACCAGAGGGGAGAGCTAGTAGTCTATGGATTTACCGACTATGAAGTCGTATTTAAGTTAATATTAAATTGGAAATCCACGGCGGTTCTTGCTATAGCGCATTGGCGCGATGAACCCGCACTAAATTTGACCATATATTTAGCATTTTGTCCCTTTACGTAACATAAATATTTGTCAGAAAACAGCTCGCAGTTCAAATGCAAGTAACGAGCCTGAGGATGTCGAGCCAGCGCAAGACATGGTTTGAACCCCCAGTCTTGGCCAATCCTTCCTGCAGAGAATAGGCGAGTAACGTAGAGTGGGGGCATGGGGCATGAAGCGGGGGTTAGAAGGGAAGGGGAACAGTGGATACACGCATGCACAATAAGATTGCTGAATTCTTTCACTAGTCCAGCACAAGCCCTTCAGTAGTAGTAGTTAATCTGTGCCCTTCAGGTTGCGGAAGAGGTATACACTCCGCTATCTCTTGACGTGTTTGTAAAATAATGCGGTCAATGTGAACATACAGCGAAAGTGCTCACTAGGGGTGCTTCATGGCTGCCACATTGGACTGTTCATATGCGCCCGTAATTTATCCGTGAATTTATCTACATAAAGTAAACTACCTATCTATTTGTTGTATTTGAAGGCTAATTAAATAAAAGATTCAGTTAGGTTGAAATAATACCAATAAAATAGTGTAAAATGGTGTCTTGTTACGCTCCGGAGTTACCCAACTCACTACTGTAGTTCACTATTTTCTCAGGTTTAAGTAGGTCACACTGTCAAGAGCAGGAACGTAAATTACTTTCAGTATTCCCTTGTACCTATTAACTGCGTGATTCGATTATTTTTTTCGCGTGTGCGTGTGTGACAGCCCGACAGGTAGTGAGAAACAATATGGCTTTAAATAGTGTCCAAAGGCTTATGAGAACCAACTCTTCCTCTCTTATATTAGAACAAAAAATAGAGATAAAAGCAATAGGGCGGCCAATGCCGGATCTCGATTTAACAAACCAGACTAAAAATAAAGATACCGTAAGAGAATTGTTCGGAAATTTAAACCGGACATATACAAGAGAGCTGAATTGATTTGTGGGTGTAATATTGTTATTAGATTTTTCTGTTTCCCGTGCTTGTGTTTCTCAAATGGGGATGGAGAAGGAAACTGGACAGTTTCTAAGGGCACCTCGACAGAAATTCAGAATGATTAATCTCTTGTATGCTTGATATCTGTCATGAGAAAATAAAGAAAGAAATATTCACAGCGGACGTTATCTCGATAATAGCAGACGAGACCACCGCTGAATCAACGGCTGCGCAGTTTGTCATCGTGTTGCGTTACGTTCTTCCAAGTTGCAAACCAGTTGAACGATTCTGGAGTTTTCTCTCACCCGATGAACATAGTGCTAAAACATTAGCAGAATGCCTAAAATCTACTTTAAACAACGTACTAGACAATGCGGATAAATTAATTCCACAGAGTTATTGTTGAAGGGAATGAATATATGAAGGGTGTGTTTCTATCTCCCAAAATGTTAATAATGACACCCCGTCGTCTTCGTTAAGCCGCCATTTTCGATACGATCACAGCCTAGGGTGGGGGCTTAACGAAGTGCAGTAAATCAAAACTTTCTAAAAATTTTCCGAGCATGGTGTCCAAATCAAAACGTCCCTGATTGGCTGAGCACTTATTGGGTCCTTCCCGCCACACAGCCGCAATCAATTCCGCCATTAACCTCAATTTAACATAACCTACTTAAATTACAAATATTAATGTTGGTGTAGGGTGTGTGACTTGTGGATTAGAAATTGTATAAGCCATTTTTAGTGTTGCCTTTTATAGATTTGTGGGTGGTTTTTGGCAATCTGGTTATCGTGTAGACTTTTAGATAAATAGTTCTATTTCACCGGCCTATCACTCAGTAGCTGTATATCACAACAGTTGCCTACTATTACGAATAGCAGTACTTTATTATGAATTTTCTGCACCTTCGCGAATTAGTGCCTGTGATCTGAGATTATTTTTGACTACCATAAGGGGGTTTCAATAGTTTTTCATAGAGTATTTTTGTTGTCTTGTAGGTATGATTGATTTGACAGGTTAGGCCTGCATGTACAGTATTTCTTTTTCTGGTTTTGGGAATAATACTCATTACTATTAGGTTCAAACGTGTTGACCGACTGAAAGACATTTAATATTTCGTTTACTAAGGCAACACTGAAATATGGCTTCCAACACGATATGGACTTGGATCTTTATGTTCGCTCAACGAATGATACATCAACAAGTCATTTTTGTAATCTCAGCAAATAATAAAAATATTTCCCATCCAATATATGCCTATTCATGTTGAACGGTAGAAAGTTATCAACTGTTATTAAGGCAACACTGAAAAATGTTCATTTTAATCTAGCCTACTTAAGTTACTCGGAGTCATCTGTGTTGAAGAGAATTAATATTTCTCGTACTTTCTTATCTCGAACGCATGTAAATATCGTTTGTCTTTTGTCAAATGTATATTTTTGACTTTATGTTCTTTTCCTTTTGGCTGTATCCTGTATCCTGTGTTCTTGTTCAATACAATCTAAGTCAACATGTGTTCGTGTATTTTAATCCGTTCATCCCGTGTTAAACTGATACAATAAAAACCCATGCATAGCACAAGTAGTTTCAATAGGTTATGGGCCCAGACATAACGGTGTTCTGTGATCATTTTCTTCAGTGAACTTTAAAGTGAGAAAGCAAAATGGGTGAACATGCTTCGAGTCCTTGTGCTTATGGGTTTCCAAAATTGAGTGGTCGGGAGGATTATTCGAATTGGTCTTTTGGGATGTCAAATTATCTCAAAAAAACATGGATTGTGGGCCAGTGACCGAGGCACAGATGTGTCGGAGGGACATGATCGGCGTAACGAGCGAGCGCTGGCGGATATATGTCTCATGGTGGCTGTTCACAATTATCCCCATGTTCGAGACTGTGCAAAAGCTAAGGATGCCTGGCATGCCCTTGAAAAGGCTTTTGAAGATAAAGGAAAGTGGAGGTATATCACGCTGATGCGAAATCAGTGCTCGCTCAAATTATCAGATTTTGATTCCATGGACAAGTATATTTGTGAGGTTATATCAGTTACGCAGAAGATAGCAGCTGTTGATGAGCCTGTCGCTGATAAGTGTGTTGCTGCTATGATACTTCGAGGTCTTCCTGATGAATACGATAACTTAGTTTTGACCGTAACCTCAACATCGGAGGAACTACTGTTGGACCGCATCAAGTCTATCTTGTTGGACGAAAGCTTTCGTCGAAGTCATGGTGAGAAGTTAGCTGATGGGGCAGCCCTGTACCCAAATGTCCAAATTATAGATGTAAGTAAATTAAACAGGAAGTTCCACACTCGGCATGGCCTACATTTAAATAGGTTAGGAAAAGAGTATCTTAGTGATGAAATCTGCAAAATTGTAAATTCAAATGGTAAGAATAGTGAAACAATAATATCTTTAGAGTGGAAGCAGAGAAACTTGTAACAGAAGCCAAATGTGAGGTTTGGCATTCAGATTTTCGATGTCAAATTTAACAGAGTGCAACAATGGTATTTCGGATTTGTCTAGCAACAATAATAATAACAATTATGATAATAATAATGTAAATAAATCACCAACACAAGCTTCCAAAAGTAACGAATTTAAAATTTACCACCAGAATGTTCAGTCACTCTATAATAAAATTGATCACTTAAATCTAATGCTTAAAAATGAACTTAAAGACATCTCAGCACTATGTATTTCAGAACATTGGCTGGAAGATGAACAACTTGAAGTAATTCAATTCCCAGGGTATATACTAGCTAGTAAATACTCTAGATCTAATATTAGCCATGGCGGTACTTGTATCTTCTTAAGAAATAATTTAGATCATGAACAGTTAACAGCTTATGATTATCTAATTATGGAACAGGATTTTGAATTCTCTGCCGTAAAAATACAGCAGTTTAAGTTAATAATTGTATGCGTATACCGTTCTCCGTCAGGAAAGTTTCCTTTATTTATAGATAAATTAGAATTGTTACTCAATAACATGAGCAAAGCAAATTTCGATATAATAATTTGTGGGGATGTAAATGTGGATTTCTTAAAAATTGTTGGAAATTGTGAATTATTAACACAGTTACTAATTTCCTATGGACTGAAACCTACAATAAACACCCCTACAAGAATAACAAAATTTAGTAAAACCACTCCTGATCAAATTTTTATAAATATAGATAAATATCACCATTCAATAGAAGTCTATTTCCCGGGTTTTAGTGACCACCATGGACAAATACTGAGTTTTGAAGTACCCGAAAAAATCAATAATAATCAAAATGAAATATAATCAAAGTGCAGGTCATTCACTGAAACAAATGTTACATATTTCAATGACTTATTAAATAAGGAAACATGGTCAGTAATTTATAAACTAGAAAATGTAAATGATAAATTTAATGCATTTAACAGTACCCTAAAACACTATTTTGAAACAGCATTCCATTTTTGACAAAGAACTGCCTGCGGCAAGATGGCGTCACAGTGAAAGTGTAGTGAAATAGCAGCTAGTGTAAATATTTGATAAAAGTGGTAAAATATTATAACAGAGGTATAAAATCTATTAAGTTACTTTCCTTAGGTCAAGTGAAATATGGAATATTGATAGTATTTAGAAATTCTCATTGATAATTTAATAAACCTAAACTAAGTTGTGGGAACGTGTATCCAAAGATTCGGTGACTTCTTCAATCACTGTTTGAACCAAGTAGAGCAGTGGTGCTTTTACGAGATTTCACCCTATTGGAAGATATACGTATTTCACATTCTTCTTTATTGGTAGGTAATTAGATTAACTCATTTAGGTAGTAATAATTAAAATAAATTTAGTGTTATTTGGTATAAACATCTAGGCTAACTTAGATCTCTAGTATGTCGTCAGTTAACAGTGTTAGTGTCTCGTCAGGTAGTGTAACCGTTACGGATTTATGCTCGTCGTGCAAAATAAAAGTACAAAATGCAAATAAAATAATCACAAGATCTCAGGTAAAATTGAGTGAGGGCAAAAGTGAAACCGATTGTCGTAATGTAGGCCTACCGGTACCGTCATGCGAATGTCATAACCTGAGAAACGAACTGTCCTCAAAACATGAAATTATAAAGCTGCTAAAGGAAAATATTGCTAAGTTAATGGAAGAGTTGAATAAATTAAAAGGAAACAGAGAGGAAAGCAAGGAAACTTGGTCGACAGTGGTTGCTGGTAGTGTAAGATTGAATAAGCTTAGGCCAGTACATGTAACTGAAATTCCCGTCTCAAATTCATTTGGAGCGCTCGTCGAAGAAAATGATGACTTTCTTCAAGAAGAAAAGAAGAAAGTGATAAAGAGAAAATCCAGGTAGATGCGGATATTTGCGGATAGCCACGGGCGAGATGTAGCAGCAACCGTATTGGAGAGGAGCGGAGAAATGGAGGTCACTTCGACAGTAAAGCCAGGAACACAAATTGCAGCGGTCACGAACGGGATAGTAGGAAAATGTGCGACCCTCACTTCAAAGGACTATGCAGTAATCATCGCTGGAGCAAACAACGTCTATAGAAATGAGAGTAAAAAGGTAATCAAAGATTTAAAGGGTACATTGCCATCCATGCATAACACAAATGGCATTATTGTAAACATTCCGCAGAGATACGATTTAATTCCCAAATATTGTGTAAATGTAGAAATAGAGGCTACAAATGGAAAAATTCGTAAAATTTGCAAGAGTTTTCCAAATGTCCAAATTATAGATGTAAGTAAATTAGACAGGAAGTTCCACACTCGAAATGGCCTACACTTAAATAGGTTAGAAAAAGAGTATCTTAGTGATGAAATCTGCAAAATTGTAAATTCAAATGGTAAGAATAGTTCAACAGTAATATCTTTAGAGTGGAAGCAGGGAAACTTGTAACAGAAGCCAAATGTGAGGTTTGGCATTCAGATTTTCGATGTCAAATTTAACAGAGTGCAACAATGGTATTTCGGATTTGTCTAGCAACAATAATAATAACAATTATGATAATGATGATAATAATGTAAATAAATCACCAACACAAGCTTGCAAAAGTAACAAATTAAAATTTACCACCAGAATTTTCAATCTCTCTATAATAAAATTGATTACATAAATCTAATGCTTAAAAATTAACTTAAAGACATCTCAGCACTATGTATTTCAGAACATTGGCTGAAAGAGGAACAACTCGAATTAATTCAATTCCCAGGGTTTATACAAGCTAGTAAATACTCTAGATCTAATATTAGCCATGGTGGTACTTGTATCTTCTTAAGGAATAATTTAGATCATGAACAGTTAACAGCTTATGATTATCTAATTATGGAACAGGATTTTGAATTCTCTGCCGTAAAAATACAGGAGTTTAAGTTAATAATTGTATGCGTATACCGTTCTCCGTCAGGAAATTTCCTTTATTTATAGATAAATTAGAATTGTTACTCAATAACATGAGCAATGTAAATTTCGATATAATAATTTGTGGGGATGTAAATGTGGATTTCTTAAAATTTGATAGAAATTGTGAATTATAACACAGTTACTAATTTCCTATGGACTGAAACCTACAGTAAATACCCCAACAAGAATAACAAAATTTAGTAAAACCACTCCTGATCAATTTTTTTAAGTACAGATAAATATCGCCAATCAATAGAAGTCTATTGTCCGGGTTTTAGTGACCACCATGGGCAAATACTGAGTTTTGAAGTACCCAAAACAATATATAATAATGATAATGGAGTAAAATCAAAATGCAGGTCATTCACTGAAACAAATGTTACATATTTCAATGACTTATGAAATAAGGAAGCATGGTCAGAAATGTATAAACTAGAAAATGTAAATGATAAATTTAATGCATTTAACAGTACCCTAAAACACTATTTTGAAACAGCATTCCCCTTTAGGCAAAGAACTGTTCAAATTAACAAAACTAGCAATTGGATAACAACAGGGATTATAAATTCATGTCAAATAAAGAAATGTCTACACAAATTATATAAACAATACCACACAACAACTGAATTCAATTTATACTACAAAAAATACACTAGCATATTAAATAAGGTATTAATACTAGCAAAGAAAATGCATAATGATAATTTTATTTCCCAATCATCTAATAAAAACAGGGCTATGTGGTCCGTGATAAAAAAAACTGGAAAAACTGCTAAAATACAAAGGAACATTACACTCACCAGAAATAATAAAGTGATTAATAATCAAGAGGAAATAGCAAACAATTTTAATGACTATTTTCTGGAAATTCCACAAAAATTATTAAATAAATCACAGGTAAATACACTAAATTCTAATAATAAAATAAATATATGTAGTGATTCTTTATTTATAAATCATGTCACAAGTGAAGAGGTAAGAATAGTTATAAAAGAGCTACAAATAAATTCTGTGCTGGCATTGATGGCATCCCTGATGCAATTTTAAAGAAATGTGCAGAAAATATAATAAATCCACTTACACACTTAATAAACAGTTCAATTCTCTCAGGAACTTACTCGGATATTTTGAAGTTATCAGAAGTAATTCTAGTGCACAAAAACGGTTCAAAAGATGAATTAGATAACTATCGTCCTATTACCTTACCAACTGGTATTGCAAAAATTGTGGAAAAAATCATGTATAAGAGACTGATAAGTTTTATAGAAAAAAATAAAATATTATCAAACTCACAACATGGATTCAGAACGGAAATATCTACACAGACAGCAATTTATGAATGTATTAATAATATACTGAAATTAATTGACAATAAGGAACATGTAACTGGCCTATTCTTGCATTTATCGAAAGCATTTGATGTTCTTGACCATAAAATCCTCCTCACAAAACTAAATCAATATGGTATTAGAGGTCTTGCTAATAAATGGGTCGAGTCTTACTTAACAAGGCGTAAACAAATAGTAAGCTTGAGGCACAAGGATGATGAAACCAGATTACTTAATGAAACATTGTCCAATATTAAATTTGGAGTGCCCCCAGGGATCGTAATGCCCAGCTGTAAGTTGTTGTATTTATAGAATTAAGTTTTCATATTATGATAATAGAGTAAGGTGTAAATAGTTGTCCAGTAAGATTGTATCTCGTAAGATCTGGCCCACTACTCTTTCTTCTATATATCAATGATATAACACAGAACGTTCATTCACATTAGGAAATTTTGTTTGCGGACGATACAACACTCGTAATAAAAGGTGAAACTAAACAGGTCATACAGCAGTCTGCTGACTCCGTTACAGGAGAGTTAACCAAATGGTCACAAGATAATCGCCTCATAATAAACTATAAAAAACAGTATGTCTAAATTTCCACACTATACAGAATAGGAATCCTGCTAAGCCCAATATAACATTAAATGGTCATCAAATAGAAAATTAATCAGAAACAAAGTTTTTAGGACTATGGACACAACATGACTTGAAATGGAATAAACATATACAATATCTGAATACTCAACTGAAATCGATGTGCTTTGCGTTACGTATTTTGAAAACCTGCACTAGCATGCACACATTAAGAAATACTTATTTTGCTTATTTCCATTCATACTTAAGATATGGGGTCATATTTTGGGGTATGTCGCCAGATGTACTAAGCACGTTTAGGATACAAACGAGGGCGATTAGAATTATGGCAAATGTAAACTCTAGAGAATAATGTAGACCTCTGTTTAAAGATTTAAACATTCTCCCACTGCCCTGCATATATATCTTTGAAAGTATTATGTTTTTTTTAAGAAATTAATGAATAAGGATGTTTTTCTTAAAACAAACAATGATGTTCATAGGCATAACACAAGACAAAATCAAAACATTCATATTTCACACACACATACAAGCATATATCAAAAAGGAACTTTTCACACAGGAGTTAAATTATACAATAAACAACCCCAGTATATAAAACTTGCCCCAAAAATAAAAACCTTTCATAGAATGTTGAAAGCTTATCTGCAGTGCCATTGTTTTTACTCTGTAGTTGAATATCTTAGTGTATAGAAACGATGAAATCTATAATTATATTTTACTTTTCTATTTTAATTGTAATACCTAGTTGTAAGTTGTTGTATTTATAGCATTAAGTTTTCATATTATGATAATAGAATAAGGTGTAAATAGTTGTCCAATAAGATTGTATCTCTTAAGATCTGTTATTATAATAAGTTATAAATAGTTATAGTATTAGTATTACTGTATATACCTATTAGTACTTTTATTTTATAGATGTAAATTCTGACGTGTCCTATATCAAAAATGTATTGTATACATTTATTTGATCAAATGGAATTAATAAAATCTATCTATAAACTAGCAATTGGATAACAACAGGGATTATAAATTCATGTCAAAGAAAGACATGTCTACACAAATTATATAAACAATACCACACAACACCTGAATTCAATTTATACTACAAAAAATACACTAGCATATTAAATAAGGTAATACGACTAGCAAAGAAAATGCATTATGATAATTTTATTTCCCAATCATCTAATAAAAACAGGGCTATGTGGTCCGTGATAAAGAAAGAAACTGGAAAATCTGCTAAAATACAAAGGAACATTACACTCACCAGAAATAATAAAGTGATTAATAATCAAGAGGAAATAGCAAACACTTTTAATGACTATTTTCTGGAAATTCCACAAAAATTATTAAATAAATCACAGGTAAATACACTAAATTCTAATAATAAAATAAATATATGTAGTGATTCTTTATTTATAAATCATGTCACAAGTGAAGAGGTAAGAATAGTTATAAAGGAGCTAAAAATAAATTCTGTGCTGGCATTGATGGCATCACTGATGCAATTTTAAAGAAATGTGCAGAAAATATAATAAATCCACTTACACACTTAATAAACAGTTCAATTCTCTCAGGAACTTACCCGGATATTTTGAAGTTATCAAAAGTAATTCCAGTGCACAAAAATGGTTCAAAAGATGAATTAGATAACTATCGTCCTATTACCTTACCAACTGGTATTGCAAAAATTGTGGAAAAATCATGTATAAGAGACTGATAAGTTTTATAAAAAAAAAAAAAAATTATCAAACTCACAACATGGATTCAGAACGGAAAAATCTACACAGACAGCAATTTATGAATGTATTAATAGTATACTGAAATTAATTGACAATAAGGAACATTTAACTGGCCTATTCTGGGATTTATCGAAATCATTTGATGTTGTTGACCATAAAATCCTCCTTAGAAAACTAAATCAATATGGTATTAGAGGTCTAGCTAATAAATGGATAGAGTCTTACTTAACAAGGCGTAAACAAATAGTAAGCTTGAGACACAAGGATGATGGAACCAAATTACTTAATGAAACATTGTCCAATGAGGGAATTATTAAATTTTGAGTACCCCAGGGATCGGTTTTGGGCCCACTACTCTTTCTTCTATATATCAATGATATAAAACAGAACGTTCATTCACATAAGGAAATTTTGTTTGCGGACGATACAGCACTAGTAATAAAAGGTGAAACCAAACAGGTCACACAGCACTCTGCTGACTCCGTTACAGGAGAGTTAACCAAATGGTCACAAGATAATCGCCTCATAATAAACTATAAAACAGTATGTCTAAATTTCCACACTATACAGAATAGGAATCCTGCTAAGCCCAATATAACATTAAATGGTCATCAAATAGAAAATTAATCAGAAACAAAGTTTTTAGGACTATGGATACAACATGACTTGAAATGAAATAAACATATACAATATCTGAATACTCAACTGAAATCGACGTGGCTTTGCGTTACGTATTTTGAAAACCTGCGCTAGCATGCACAAGTTAAGAAATGCTTATTTTGCTTATTTCCATTCATACTTAAGATATGGGGTCATATTTTGGGGTATGTCGCCAGATGTACTAAGCACGTTTAGGATCCAAAGAGGGCGATTAGAATTATGGCAAATATAAACACTAGAGAATCATGTAGACCTCTGTTTAAAGATTTAAACATTCTCCCACTGCCCTGCATATATATCTTTGAAAGTATTATGTTTTTTTAAGAATTTAATGAATAAGGATGTTTTTCTTAAAACAAACAATGATGTTCATAGGCATAACACAAGACAAATACAAACATTCGTATTTCACACACACACACAAGCATATATCAAACAGGAACTTTTCACACAGGAGTTAAATTATACAATAAACTACCCCAGTATATAAAACTTGTCCCAGAAATAAAAACCTTTGATAGAATGTTGAAAACGTATCTACAGTGCCATTGTTTTTACTCTGTAATTGAATATCTTAGTGTATAGGAGCGATGAAATCTATAAATATATTTTACTTTTCTATTTTAATTGTAATACCTAGCTGTAAGTTGTCGTATTTATAGAATTAAGTTTTCATATTATGATAATAGAGTAAGGTGTAAATATTTGTCCAATAAGATTGTATCTCTTAAGATCTGGTATTATAATAAGTTATAAATAGTTATAGTATTAGTATTATATACCTATTAGTACCTTTATTATATAGATGTAAATTCTGACGTGTCCTATATCAAACATGTATTGTATACATGTATTTGATCAAACGGAATTAATAAAAATCAATCTATCTATCTATCTATCTATCTATCTATCTAGGTCTTTGCTATGCACCTGAGCCTGGGCATGTTTTATAAAAACTCAGTCTGATGTTAATAAGGTAGTATATTACTATACATCTACCTCAAGCAAATCCAGGAAGTTACCGGACTAAGAAACTACATATCAATATTAAAAAAAGAGCAGCAATCAACCATATAGGTAGACTAACCTGCTTGGTATTATTTTGTGACAACAGACCGGTCTATGGACTGAATACTCGATTAATCTAGGAAATATATGTAGGTACCTTGCTTCATTAGTTAAACCATAATATTTGTACATAAATACAGTAAGGACTTCGTATTACAACCGGCCACTTACATTATATGCCTTAGCCTAACCTACAAATTACATGTCATGAAATTGGTAAATATATTCAGACAGAAACATCAATATGCAATGTTCAATAATGTAGTTTTAGAGTGCACAAAGGGTTATTGTACTGAATGTATTTCAAACTGATGATTAAAACTGGTGGAAACGACAGCCATTTGATTTGCATCCAATGTAGTAGAAACTTTTAGTTGAACAGCAAGAGTGTTGATTAGTACTTTTTATTTTCACATAGTTTTGATGAACAGTGTCACGTTGCAATTTAAATAAAAATGCACATACAATTCCCCATCGATAAATGAATTGCACTTCATACTGTCATGAACTGGAATAGATTTCTACATAAATTAAATTGCTAGCAAGAACATCCTCTTCTCGCCGCCATGTTGGTGATAATTGTAAACAAGCCAGCGGTGACCACCGGATGATAATTCGCGTTTCACTCTCACTGAGTTTTACTTGTGGTTACGAATCAGCTGTTCGTTAACGCCACGGGGTGCCACTTTTAAAATTATGGGAGATAGAAACACACCCCTAATCTCGCATGTAAATATCGTTTGTCTATTGTCAAATGTATATTCTTTGGCTTTATATTCTTTTCCCTTTGTCTGTATCATGGGTCTTGTTCAATTCATCTTAGCCAACAAGTGTTTGTGTATTTTAATCCGTTCATCCCGTGTACAACTAATACAATAGAAACCCATGCATAGCACAAGTACAGTGAGTCTCTCTCACGACTCGTCCGGCCGGCGCGCCAGCTTATCTGTCTCACGTTGACAGATCACTTCATGTAACACAGTACGCACTTCGCAGTTCTGGTCCATGCTTATAACGTGTATTAAGTTAGTGTTGATCTGTCGCTCCAACTGTTCTCGAGTTGTGAAGTGTTACTTTGGAGTATAATTCTCATAATGCCTCCACGTGTGTACACGGTAGAGGAAAGGGTATTTATGTACGATAATTATGTGAAAACAGAGTCTTGCAGGGAAGTCGTTAGACGTTTCATTACACATTTTCCAGGCGTGCGCTCTCCACATAGAGATACCATGCGGAATCTCGTAAACAAATTGACAGGAACTGGTTCTTTACTCGATAAGAAGCGAAGTATTAAAAAACGTTTACTTAATGAGGAAAAAGTAAATGAAATATCAGAAAGATTAGAACATACGCCTACAAAATCCCTAAGACAACTTGGACAAGAAGCCGGGGTTTCGAAGAGCTCAGCATGGCGGGCTACGAAAATGTTGAAACTGAAGCCATAGAAGATTACTGTACTACACGAACTGCATCCACGTGATCATGATAAGCGGGTACGATTTTGTAATTGGATGTTACGAAACGTTCATGATGAAACAATTGATCCACACTTAATATTTTCCTCGGACGAAGCTTGGTTCCATTTACACGGTTATGTTTCGACGCAGAATAACAGATATTGGAGTACAGAAAGCCCCCATCGCATATACGAAATTCCTCTTCATGACGAACGGGTCGGAGTATGGTGCGCAGTGAATGGATAAAGAATTATAGGACCTATATTTTTTCAGGGCACAATTAATGCACAAAGATACAGGGAGAATATACTAAAACCATTTTTTGACGAACTGACTGACACTGACTGTCGCGCATACAGCTTATGACACATTAAACCTAATTGAGGAAATTTTTGAAGACCGTGTTATTAGTACGGACTTATGGCCGTCACGGTCCCCAGATTTAACAGTTTGTGACTTTTACTTATGGGGGAACTTAAAGAATAAAGTGTATGCAAGAAACCCTCACACGTTGGACGAACTGAAAGAACATATCCGGAGAGAAATAGCCTCAATTACGGAAGACGAACTTATGCGTGTGTATCGGAGTTTCCTAAGACGATGCCGGAAATGTATGAATGTAGGAGGTGAACATTTCCAACATCTCCTGTCATAAGGTACGACCTTAGTTTATTAATTCTTCCTTTCTACATTTTAATTGTTGTCTCATGTCATGCACGGATAAAGTGAGCCAAGTGCTGTTCTGTTCTCATTGCTATGTTATGTTATGCCAAGTGGGGAGTGATGAGTCAACGGGAGACAGATAAGCTGGGCGCGCCGGCAGGCCGGACGAGTCGTGAGAGAGACTCACTGTAGTTTCAATAGGTTATGAGCCCAGACATAACGGTGTTCTGTAAGCATTTTCTTCAGTGAATTTTAAAGTGAGAAGGCAAAATGAGTGAACATGCTTCGAGCCCTTGTGCCTATGGGTTTCCGAAATTGAGTGGTCGGGAGGATTATTCGAACTCGTCTTTTGGGATGTCAAATTATCTCATAAAGCATGGATTGTGGGCCAGTGCCCGAGGAACAGATGTGTCTGAGGGACATGATCGGCGTGACGAGAGAGCGCTGGTGGATATATGTCTCATGGTGGCTCATGCGACTTCCGGCCCATGAGGACCAACTGTATGCATTGGTCCGTGGGGGGCCTTCTGTTACGATGTGTGTATAGATCTAGGCCAGGAGAGACCACTGTTACGATGCTGCTCATGAAGACCTAACTAGATGCGGTCCAACACCGTTAATGACCGTAAGATCCATAGGCAACTACATTCATATCCGGGTCCAGAGAATTGGAGAGAGATGGTGGAAAGTGGACTATATTTACTTATGGTCATTGTGACATAATATATGCCTCATCCTTGGAGTATACATATATGGGAGAGCTGCGAAATATGTAGTAAGACTTGGCTTGGGGTCCATTCGTACTACGTAAATAAGTAGATCATATTTACAAAAGGAAGAACTCGTACCACATTTTTTGTTCAATGTAATACTTCTCACCTGTACCTGGTACGTGGGTGCTGAAGCTAGGGTTATCTTGCGTAGTAGCAAGTACGAGAACATATGCCGACACTAGATGAATGCAGGCAGCCATTTGCATGTATGACAATAGAAGGTCATATTCAAGTAACACTGAACACATTTCTGATACATTTGACTCACATGTATAGCTTGTTAATATTCTGCATTGAACCGTATGAATGCGTGAGAATATACTGCTTAGAGCAGGTTTTATGTCAGGCAATTCCTCTTCTGACCTAGGAAGCCATGTCCATTTCTACACAAATACTTAATTATATCACCCTCTCTCAGAATACCTAATTGTATCTCTATTCACAGCCTCCCAGATTCTCGCTAGACCGGCCTGTTTGAGAACCAGACAAGCTGCCATCTTGCGACTAATGTTATGATTAGCCTTCTGGCCTGCACAAAGTAATATAACTTACACTCAAAACATGAAGAGCTGACTTGGCCATATGTGCTGCAGGTCGCACATAGAATTGAGGGTAGAGCCATGCCTTCTAGTCGTAGAAATGATTCCCCCCGTTGAAACAGTAAATGTTTCAAGACATATCAACAAACACAATTGAACTTACATACTAGGTACAATCATAAATGCAACTTACATACTAACACTGATAATATCAAAACACTGAAATACAATCATTTACAAGTTAAATCACAACCAGCCTTTACACTGATATCTTCCTTTGGTAGCACCACGAGTTTATTGAGTGCACGGTTCATGATGCTTCCTGTCGGAGTCCTGACAATGACTACTTGCACAAGACCATCTTTCCCTGGGAAGATTTCGCAGATTGTTGCTAGTTTCCAAGTTAGAGGCGGCTACTTGTCCTCTTTTAGAACCAATTTCCTGAGTTCTTGTAACTCCCTGTTGGCTCCAAGTGAATTGCCTTTGTAGAAAGACAAACAAATACGGCGACGGGCCATGTCATTGTGGTCTCTTCTAGGGCAACCGACCTTGATTTGCTTTGGTCCAGCATAATCCACTGCTGTATGGAGAAAAGCTCGAAAAGGTGTAACTCTTGCCACAGGTAATTGGCCCATGAGTTGCAGAGTGGATAGGTTTTTGCTACGAATTAACCCTACCCCCAACGGAAGATGAAGAGAAAATGAAAAGGGAAGTGGGTTTCAGACTAAGGAACAAGTGTGGATAATAGGACGAGAGTCCAACACCAAACTAAATAAATTTAAGTGAGTTAGTGGCGAGTGTCACTGCAAAGCCCGTGAAATACCTAAAGTGGGTATGGACCTGGACGTAGCTAACAGGAAATGCGGCTGGAGCTTTGGCTATTTGCCAGCAAGTGAAGTTTGTGCTTTCCCTTCCCACCTAGACTTGGGTAATATGGGGAAGGGTGGTAGTCTGGCAAGACAAAGAATGACATAATTTTTGTATACCCTTTCAAAGGAATCAGGTATAATCAACGGTTTGAAAGGCGCAAATAATTTAAATTCTCCGTGATGTTTTTAGTTCTTGGAATTGTAGGATTTCCAAGGAGCGACCAAATGCTTCCAGGAAGGGTAGCGATGAAGCAGTTATCGTGCTTTTAAAACTATTTGTTGTTTTTGAAGCTTTTTGGTTTTAAATTTTGGTAAGAACACCAATTGTTGCATTCAAAAAAGGCTAAGCTTCTATCCAGCAAAGTGCCGACTAAAAGTTAAGACAAGAAGAAAAACTTAAATTTGGAAAACCAACCATAAGTTATAGAGAAAGTCTCAACAAGCAGGAAGCTGGTGGAGCTAGCTATACTTGCCTTACTGGCTAGTTAGAATTAGCTATAAAAGCTAAGAGCGAATTTGAAAAAGTTTTTGCGGGGAGTTTTTGTTCGGATGCAACAAATAGTGGATCCTTTTTAACTTTGATGCTCGAGTTACTTAAAACGAGAATGCACTTTCGGGTAGAGTTAGGGGAGGTAGGATCCTGCCTAATCGTTATTTTATAGAAAATGATGAAGCAAAAGGATATAGTTTGATTTATTTAACAATGCGTAAAAATATGATAACTTTAACAACTGTAAAATGTACAATTTAAATTTTAAACCTATGAGGTCTCAGACCTCTAAATTTGTTGAAGTTTGCATTAGCCGATTAACAAAATTTGGTTTAGAACCTCTTGAAAGCACCAAATCTACATAAGATTTTAAAATAGTGCTGAGATTAGCAAATTTAAAGTTTAACAATAAATCAGGTACGATATATGTACTTTGGGAATTCCTAATGAAAGTTCTAAAAGTATGAACAAATGTTAAATTTGAAATTATAACAAAAAAAGGGAGAGAAATTAAATAGAAGTTTCTATAACTTCTTATATTTATACAGTAATTACGATTATAATTTATACAAATAGGGCAGGTCACTTATTGTGAAACATGAAGAGAAAAATTAGGAAGAAGTTTCTAGGACTTCTATGTTTAAACAGGATCACGAGGAAAATGGGGCCAGTTACCCTTTCGTGAAACCTGGAGAAAGAAAAGTTAGAAAACTCACTTGTGAGTAGAAATAATTGAATTCCCTAATGAAAAGAGGAAAAACAATATGATTTGAGATGTGTACTAGACACCAATGATGCAGAATTACTTGTGAAAAACAGTACAAAATTGGGAGGCAGCAGCGGCCGGTGAAGATAAATTGTGGGTGTGCGCTCTTAAAAAACATCTAAATTTCATATAAATAGATGCACATCTAAGCATAGACTACAAAATAACTGTAGTCGGTTTTTCGACACCTCGATATTATGCTGTTCTATATATGTTCCCTCCTGAATGCACAGTGAAGCTGTTGTCTGATTTGTTTTCTTCCTAGTACTTGTAAATCCAATTCTGCATTCATGTACGCCTTTGATTGTTCACATTTGTCGATTTTAGTTAGATTTCATTAGAAAGCTACCTACTGCAAAGGGTACCAATGCGACTTCCGGAAAAAAATGACATATCTTCGCGTTTCACATCCCACAGATCCCAAAACCACCGTCAGTTCAAAAGTTAATATATAATGTATATGTATAGGCCTACATAAAATATAACCATTCAAAATCTCGGTCGTGTTCGCTAACGGGCAAAATCGGACCAAGGGGTTGGAAATGGGCGGAAAGTGAAATATTGCTATATCTTTCTTAGTATGGTAAAAACTGAATCCATTCAAAGTTCGTACTATTTTTCGAATAAGGGCCAAGTGCTTATCTTCAAAACTTTGATCAAAGGGGTGGGAAAAATTGATTTTTAAGAGAAAAGAAATCATACCTCCCTTAATAGGCACAATATCAAAACCGTTTAAAATGGCCAATACCCCTCTAAAATGTAACAACATTTTTTGTCTGAAAGAATATTTGATATGACCCACCCTTGCACCACGGGAAGAGCAAAATATTTCAGGTATTATAAGAAGATGCTGTATGCTAAACACGTGGAACTTTTGTAGGTATACTGTACAACAATTTGCAAATTTAGTGAATCCGAAGCATTTTTCTTTGCCCGATGAAATCTACCTCCGCGTCCGGTGTGCAAAGAGGGATTTTCATTTTTGTGCACAAAGCACGACTTTAAGCACGGAAAACAATACATCCTGTTGGTTAGTTCACAGCCACAAGTCCACTCATACTAACTTGCTATAACTTCATCATGGCATAAGCGATTCCTAGCCTTCGCTTTGCACAGGGATGTTTGAATTAAATTCAGGTTTGGAATAGGTCTTCCCATTTTTTTTATCATATGGCCACCTTTTCTTGCAGAGTAAGTAAGTTGGAACAAGGTACGGTAATAGTTTTTAAATCCTGAACAGTAGCCATAATAATTCCGAATCCCACCTCGGCCGTCCTGAAAATTATTTTCGTGGTTTTCCATTGTTATCTCTAGGCAAATACCGGAACGGTTCCTTTCAGGCCAACGGTCAAAATCCCTTCTTTGACCCTGAATTAGACCCAAGTTTGCAGTCACCTGTTACCATCCCCAGTTGAATCTGCTAAAAAGGGTGTTTGGCTCCCCGACACCATCCTTCCGACGGTAGAGGAATGATCCTCGCTATGTCCGTGGGTGAAGCCAAGCTGGGAGGATAAGCTTTTAAATACTTAATAATGCACACGCACTCAAATATTCCACACTTTAAAAACACACTTGTGACAAATAATTGCCACGGCCAAGATCAACAAGATATATATTATAGGCTGCGTTAATCCTCCAAATACAATCATACTGGACCTTAAAAATCTGTAAATTATAAAGAAATTATATGAAACTGAATTCACTGTTACAACTATAGACTATATAATATCATACTGTTGGCTGTATGGATGTGGTTTTTAAATGCACATTTAAAATCAAATGGCAGTGGCACTATTATACAAGCTGCGTAAAGATACAACTTTTCAAACTGCGCATGAACCTCTACTTGGTACAAAAATTCACCAACAGATAGTGCGGTAGCTCCTGCACACTAGCGGTCATCGCTTCTTCGTCTGTCAATCAGATGCGACAGAAGGAGATGGAACGGAGCATGCGCAGTTCTCTTCGCCAGGCAAGGATTTGGCTCCGATTCTGTTATAGTAAACACACATCCCCTCTTGCCCCCCTCTTCTGCCGTCAAGCCTAAACGCTGGCTACAAACCTGCAAGTGGCGAACGGCGATCTTTGATGATACCCGAGCCAGCACACAAGCAACGTACAGTGAGGCGCAATGAACGAGGTACATTTAAATGTAAAAATGCGGTATCATGGACATTTGTTGACGCTGTATAATACCATTTGAATCTTATATTAATTTTATGTTCATAAAATTGAAATGTGAACGGCAATTTTGCAAGAATGGGTGTGCACTGGCTCCAGGGCGAATACCCAGAAGCCGCCACTGTTGGGAGGGCACTTCTATAGAGTGTCACCTCATTGAAAAGAACCTACATTTTACAACTATTATAATGTGTTAGTGAGGAGTATGAGAGGAGGAAATAGGAGAATCAGGAAAATGTTTATGGCCGTATTTATAGCTTTCGTTCGAACGCGACACGGATGGTCGTTGAATGGGCACTATTATGCACTGTAGTCCGATGAAAAATTCACTATTGCAACAAGGAAAGTTTATCAGACGAAAAGTTATTGTAATTGTAGAAATCACTATTTGAATTTTAGTTTGAGAAAGTTTATTGCGTTATGACGTTTATAGATGGTAGTTGAATGCAGTGGAAAATTTTCCACGAAGGAAGACAAATTATATGCTGATCAGAAGTATTTTCAACATAAATTCCTCAGTGAGGAACAAGCATTCCCATATTTAGGAGGAAGGCACTTGACGGCATTTCTTGCAAAAAGATGATTTGCTGTAGAAAATTCTAGAGTTGAGAACAGTAGAATTGAGTATAATATCCCGCGGAGGTGAAAGCTAAGTTTTTATAGACAGTGGGTTTAATAGGACTCTCACGGTGTGAGATCTCATTCCCAGATACTCAGTACAAGAAGTACCTTTTCATTTTAGAAAGCTAGCTGAAGTAGCTACAAATAAAAAAAGGAAGATGTTTTGAAGGCAGATATTGCATCACATAGCAATCTCACACTGTCCATAAATCAGGTTAAAACATTTAAAACTTAGTGAAAACCATTGAAGTAATACTTAGCTCATTTTGAAGAACGATGATGATCTGGATGACGGTTGACGTTAAGATTAGGACATGGCGTCCTGATTTAAAAATGTCTCAAGTAGACAGGAGACAAGCCTGAAGTAGGCTCCAACTGTATGGTTTGACGACTGACCCAGAAGTGAGAGCAGCTCGACGAAGAACGGAGGTACCAAGGAGGGAAGGGGGTGGGGGAAAAACAAAGGAACATTCATATGAAATACCAACTTTGGAAATAAAACTAAAAGAAATCTTCAAGGAGTTGATAGTAGGCGTCAATAGCGAAGCCTGGTGGAAGGGTATGTTGTAGAAGTCTTCTTGAGCATGGAGATGTTAGCTGATGATAGCGGCGACATCTTGTGGTGGGGTTAAGAAGGAATTCCTCTTGAGCATAGAGATGTTCAGGAACTTCAGCAGTTAGCTGCTAGATGCCGCTAGGTTGATCATGGAAGTTATATCTACAACAAACTTACAAAGAAAGTAAGCAAGGTGCTTAAATAAAGGAAAAAGTAAGAAATCACTGTTGGTGTTTGCGAAAAAGGAAGGAATGAATTTAAGCAAAGAGCAGAAAAAGCTACCTCTATCTTACCGTGTATTCCAAAGAATACACCAAGCTGGGAGGGGACAACACCAACAGAGAACAAGACACACAATATTAAAGATTTAAAGGTAGGGGGGCAATTGAAGACAATGGTCTTGTAATATGCCCATTTGTGGTCAAAATCTTGGCTACCCTAACTCTCCCACCCCTTCCCGTGTAACACTCGGTCACTCTGCCGGAGATCCAGACCAAGGGAGGGGAAGCCTCTTTAACAAGGACCAAGTCCCCCACTTTAATGTCAGGATTAGAAAAAGCCACTTCTGTCTCCGTTGCAAGGAAGTTAAATATTCCAATTTCCACCTCTTCCAGAAAGCATCGCGAAGAGCTTCTAGTTTACGCCAAACAATAGGCAGGTTAGAGTCTCTATAAGAGTTGGGAAGGGGAGGTGGGGAGGAAAGAGAAGTGCCTATAAGAAAGTGACCAGGTGTCAATAGAAGAGGATCATCAGGGTCAGTAGAAAGCGGTGTCAAAGGACGTGAATTAACAACACCTTCAATCAGAATAGACAGAGAGTTAAATTCCTCATAAGTTAGGGTACGATTACCTAACAACTTTTTTAGATGACGTTTGGTCAGCTTGACACAGGATTCCCACCTACCACCGTGATGAGGGGCGTAGGGAGGTATAAACCGCCATTTGAAACCGTTTGAGTAGGAAATATTAGAAATCTGTTCCATGGCAGGAGAAGATGTAAGAGTTTTCTTCCACAAGGAAGCTGCGCCTTGAAAAGTGGAGGCGTTATCGGAGAACATCTCAGAGGGGACGCCACGCCTAGCAGTGAAGCGAGAGACGGCTGACAAAAAGTAAGAAGTAGAGGCATTTGTTACTAGTTCCAGATGAATCGCGCCAGTAACCATGCAAACGAAAAGAGAAACATAGAGTTTTCCAAACAATTTGCGTTTAGCTTCAGGGGAATTGCATTGATATTGAAACGGACCCATATAGTCCACACCAGTTAAAGCAAAAGGACGTATAAGGAAAGAGGGTAGATCGCTCATTAATTGAGTATTAACTTAAGGTTTCGCTTTGAAGCAAGGAATGCATTTGTGAATTACGGAGGAAACTTCACGAACTCCATTTATAATCCAGTACTTTTCCCTTAAGAAACAAAGCAGTGTGCGTGTACCAACGTGCAAGTTACGATAATGAAAGTCACGCATGATTAAGAAAGTTACGTGATGATGAGAGGGCAAAATAACAGGATGCTTTTTGTCTTCAGAAAATGAAGAATGCGAAAGCCTACCACCTACCCTGAGTAACCCATTGTCATGATGGAAGGGGGCTAAAGCGCGAAGACGACTAGATTTAGGAAGATTTTTGTTAGCTGAGAGCAAAGACAATTCAGAAGAAAAGGCCTCTTGCTGAGTTAGCTGCAAAACTTTAATTGTAGCGAGATTTAATTCGTGATTGCTCAGGTGTGGTTTAGGGAGAAGAGGTTGGTCAACCACAAGATATTTCCATCTGAGAAGATAGGCAAAAATTCGAATTAATTTATGAAAGGAGGAATAGCGGGACAACAAAGGGTGTGAAACATTGGAAATAAGACACGAAGCCGTGGATTTGGATACTTTAGTGTCAGGCAAGTTGGAGTTCGTAATCGGAGGTTTAGAAGGCCAACAAGAAGAGTCTTCGATTAACCACGAGGGCCCATGCCAGTACAACTGAGATGCTGCCAATTGAGAGGGTAAACAACCACGTGAAATGATGTCAGCGGGGTTATCAGCGCTGGGCACATGTTTCCATTGACATCCAGAGGAAAGAGTTTGAATTCTAGAAACTCTGTTAGCAACAAAGGTTTGCCAGTGGATGGGGTTCTTCGCGATCCAAGAAAGAGTAATCATGGAATTGCTCCACAAATAGGTTTGCGTAAATTCGACCTTTAAGACTTTGTGCAATTTTTTGGCAAGTTCTGCGGCCATGAGTGCAGCACACAATTCAAGGCTAGGCAAAGTAATAGTTTTAAGAGGAGCGACTTTGGACTTAGCGCAAATAAGGTTGGGCAATGAAGATTCATTTAGCGAATTGCAATAAACCAAACCGTAAGCTTTCTCGGAGCTGTCGGCAAACACATGAAGGAAGAAAGATGTGTTAGGAGGAGCATTAATTAAATTCCTAGGAATGTCAATGAGAAAGATCAAGTAAACTGCTACGAAAAAGAGCCATCTATTAAGAAAAGAAAGGGGAACAGCTTCGTCCCATTCACATTTGAGAGACAATAGCTCTTGCATGAAAAGCTTGGCTATAACAATAACCGGAGCAAGGAATTGAAGCGGATCAAATTTTTTGCAATTTCAGAGAGAATTTGCCTTTTTGTGTTGGGGAGCTCTTCGTAAAGCGAGACTTTGTAGATGAGAGTATCAGTGCGAGTGCACCAGTGAACTCCAAGAGTTTTTATGGATTCAGAATCTCCGCAGATTTTGACGGAAGTGGGGTCTACATCTTCTATGGGAAAATGGGCAAGAAACTCATGGGAGTTGGAATTCCACTTATGAAGTGGGAATCCTCCATTCTTTAACAATGCCTGAAGTTCTAGTGACACGAAAGAAGCTTCCTCAAGGGTTGGGAAGGACTGGAAATAATCGTCTACATAAAAAGAGGTAGTTAGTGCTTCAGAAGCTTTAGAATCAAATAAATGACCATCTTGAGAGGCTAACATATGTAGGGATCGGATAGCAAGGAAAGCGGAAGGTTTTAAGCCATAAGTGACCGTTTTTAAGCGAAATATTTTAATGAACTTGCTGATTTCGTCGCGCCACAAGATTCTTTGGAGATCTTGTTGTTCGGGCTGAATTAAAACCTGGCGGTACATCTGTTTGATGTCCGCTATAACAGCTATGGGAAATAATCGAAAATGTAAGGGTATAGCAGATAAATCGGAACGAATAGCGGGACCTGAATAAAGAGTGTCGTTGTGACTGTTGCCATTGACGTCAGGTGATGAACCATTGAAAACGACTCGGGTTTTATCCTTTACAAAAGGGGTTTTCCACACTGGATGGTGATTTAAGAAAACCGTTTCAATTGGTGGGTGCAATTCGTCATCAGATTTGCTGACAACTTCCATATGATCTAAGCTTTCATACTCATCCATGAAATCAGTGTACTGTTGTTTAACGGGAGGTTCTTTCTTGAATTTGCTCTCGATAGCAAAGAGAGCTTTTCGAGCTTTAGGTTGAGAATTAATAAGTTTGGGGGGATTGAGTAATCTTGGCATCTGAACAATGAACCAGCCTTCAGGAGAACGATCGGTAGTGTTTAAGAAAAGTTGCTCACAGAATTCGTTTTCTGAAGAGGTTACGTTAGGAAAATCAACGCTTTCCAGCTTCCAGAACTGTTCCAAATCAGTATTAGCGAAATAACATTGTGATACGGGTTGAGGAGAATAATGAGGAAGTTGACCAGTAACGATCCATCCAAAATTAGTGTCTCTGGCAACCACGTTTGAAGATAACTTACGAACCTGTTTACGAAGGCAATTCCAGAAAACATTGGCACTAAAGAGTATGTCAATGGGGCTTTGTACATTGAACAGAGGATCGGCTAACCTTAAATGAGAAGGAATATTCAAACCTGAGATATCGACGGAGTGACTAGGAGTATCCTCTCCGATACTGTTGAGGGTGAGGCAATTAAGTTTTAGAAAGTTATTTCTGTGACAAGTGTCTCTTATGGTTAGTTTAGAAAACTGTAAAGCTTGTGATTTTAGGCTGTTGATGCCTGATGCATTAATAGAAGTAGGGTTTACAGGTAGGCCTAGTTTTTTGATTAATGAATTAGAAACGAAATCATGGGTTGCCGCCGAATCAAGAAGACCACGTGCACGGACCCAGTTGCCAAAATTATCCTGAACTTCGATTTGGACAGTGGACAATAGTACTTGGGCACTACGTATGGACTTGGCATTTTGAATGTAAGATGAAGCATTAGAACTGCTAGCATTGTCACTTTTCTGAGAAGTAAATGCGGCTGATGACCTTGCTTGATCATGACGATGTAGTAAAGTGTGATGAGATTTTTCACACTGAAAACAAAGTCTGGTGGACTTGCAATTTGAAGCAGAATGCTTAGATGAAAGGCAGTTGAAGCAATGTTTATTCTGGGAAACTAATTTTCTTCTCTCGTCGACTGACAGTTCTTTAAAAGATTTACATAGATATAAGGCACTTTAATGGTTCATTTAAACTCTTACGGGGTTCGCTTTGAGTGTTTAAAGCGAGAGAACTAGCAATACGGCGTTCACTAGACCTAGTTGGGTAACCAGTGGCGTTTGACTTGAGTTTAGAAGAGCTGGACCCAGGTTTTTGGGTGCTAGACGCTACGTGTTCAGTTTTGGATTGAAAGGACAGTACTTCAAATTTAGAACTAGGAGAAGATGGTTCACTTTGATTAGCTAGGGCAGTTAAGAGTTGGCATCTAGCATTTATGAAAGCGACTAAATGCTCGTAAGAGTAATCGTCATCTTGGGAAAGTCCCATTTCCCAAGCTTTGAGGGTAGCAACATCGACTTTAGCAACCACTAAATGTATTAGGAAAGTGTCCCAGTGGTCAGTGGGTTGGTCTAATTGGGACAAAGCTTTTACGTGAAGTTGTGTCGTATCAATAAGAGTACGCAAACTAGTGACGTCATTGTGCTGTGACCCAGGTAAATTGAATAGAGCCTTCATATGGCGTTGAATACGTAACCGTAAATTGCCGTATCTTTCTTTCAACATGTTAAAGGCAATGGGGTAGTTATCAGCACTTAATGGGGTGTGCTTCAACCAACTGCAGGGCTTGACCGCGGAGAATAGATGGCAAATAATGAAACTTGTAGATGACTTGAATGTCTTCATTGTCATGAACAAGAGAGCAAAATAGTTCATAGAAAGAATCCCAAGTAGATTCGTCTCCAGAGAAGTGGGGTGAAATAATCTTAGGTAGAATTGGTTTGGGCTTGTGAGTACCCTCACGAAAAGAGGTTTGTTGTTCGTGAAGGGAACCAAGAACAGAACCGTCCTTTTTCTGTTCTTCTTCGAGTTGGCGTATTATTTTAAAAGCAGAACCTATGCCTTCGTAATATTGGTTTTCTACTTCTACTCGATCATCAGTTTGATTGAGCATAAAAGTTTCGATTTCAGTTTAGATTTTGCAATAATTTTCATATGAACGTTCAAAATCCTTTAGGCGATGTTTTACCAAATCTAGTTGAACTTGTGAAGGATTTAGCTCTTTGATGTATTTTCTGAATCTGGTAATTTGCCCTTTATAAGAAGCTCGTTTGGAAGTAAGGTATTCATCCTTACCATCCTTGTCCTTTTCTGTAGGAGCCATGGCGAAATAGGTAAATTAAATTATAACTTACGAAACTGTGGAACCATGGAAATGCTGTCAGACTGGCAGCAGCAACAAGTTGAAAGAAAGGGACACACCAAAGGAGACAGGAGCGGCCTCTTTACCCCTCACAGGCTTTGCACGGTGAAGATATAGCAGAAAAATTCAAAGTAGATATTAATGATTTGCAAAATATTAACAAATGGACTCTCCCAGGTTTGTGGGACCAAATTTTGGGTAGGTTTTTGCTAGGAATTAACCCTACCCCCAAGGGAAGATGAAGAGAAAAAGAAAAGGGAAGTGGGTTTCGGACTAAGGAACATGTGTGGATAATAGGACGAGAGTCCAACACCAAACAAAATAAATTTAAGTGAGTTAGTGGCGAGTGTCACCTCAAAGCCCGTGAAATACCTAAAGTGGGTATGGACCTGGACGTAGCTAACGGGAAATGCGGCTGGAGCTTGGGCTATTTGCCAGCAAGTGAAGTTTGTGCTCTCCCTTCCCAGCCTAGACTCGGGTAATATGGGGAAGGGTGGTAGTCTGGCAAGACAAAGAATGACAGAATTTTTGTATACCCTTTCAAAGGAATCAGGTTTAATAAACGGTTTTGAAAGGCGCAAATAATTTAAATTCGCCGTGATGTTTTTAGTTTTTGGAATTTTAGGATTTCCAACGAGCGACCGAATGCTTCCAGGAAGGGTAGCGATGAAGCAGTTATCGTGCTTTTAAAAACAATTTGATTGTTTTTGAAGCTTTTTGGTTTAAAATTTTGGTAAGAACACCAATCGTTGCATTCAAAAAAGGATAAGCTTCTATCCAGCAAAGTGCAGACTAAAAGTTTAGACAAGAAGAAAAACTTAAATTTGGAAAACCAACCATAAGTTATAGAGGAATTCTCAACAAGCAGGAAGCTGGCGGAGGTAGCTATACTTGCCTTACTGGCTAGTTAGAATTAGCTATAAAAGCTAAGAGCGACTTTGAAAAAGTTTTTGCGGAGAGTTTTTGTTCGGATGCAACAAATAGTGGAACCTTTTTAACTTTGATGCTCGAGTTCCTTAAAACGAGAATGAGCTTTCGGGTAGAGTTAGGGGAGGTAGGATCCTGCCTAATCGTTATTTTATAGAAAATGATGAAGCAAAAGGATATAGTTTGATTTATTTAACAATGCGTAAAAATATGATAACTTTAACAACTGTAAAATGTACAATTTAAATTTTAAACTTATGAGGTCTCAGACCTCTAAATTTGTTGATGTTTGCACTAGGCGATTAACAAAATTTGGTTTAGAACCTCTTGAAAGCACCAAATCTACATAAGATTTTTTATATAGCGCTGAGATTAGCAAATTTAAAGTTTAACAATAAATCAGGTACGATATATGTACTTTGAGAATTCCTAATGGAAGTTCTAAAAGTATGAACAAATGTTAAATTTGAAATTATAACAAAAAAGAGAGAGAAATTAAATAGAAGTTTCTATAACTTCTTATATTTATACAGTAATTACGATTATAATTTATACAAATAGGGCAGGTCACTTATTGTGAAACCTGAAGAGAAAAATTAAGAAGAAGTTTCTAGGACTCCTATGTTTAAACAGGATCACGAGGAAAATGGGGCCAGTTACCCTTTCGTGAAACCTGGAGAAAGAAAAGTTAGAAAACTCACTTGTGAGTAGAAATAATTGAATTCCCTAATGAAAAGAGGAAAAACAAAATGATTTGAGGTGTGTACTAGACACCAATGATGCAGAATTACTTGTGAAAAACAGTACAAAATTGGGAGGGCACTTCTATATAGTGTCACCTCATCGAAAAGAACCTAAATTTTACAACTATTATAATGTGTTTGTGAGGAGTATGAGAGGAGGAAATAGGAGAATCAGGAAAATGTTTATGGCCGTATTTATAGCTTTCGTTCGAACGCGACACGGATGGTCGTTGAATGGTCACTGTTATGCACTGTAGTCCGTTGTAAAATTCACTATTGCAACAAGGAAAGTTATTGTAATTGTAGAGATCACTATTTGAATTTTAGTTTGAGAAAGTTTATTGCGATATGATGTTTATAGATGGTAGTTGAATGCAGCGGAAAATTTCCAACGAAGGAAGACAAATTATATGCTGATCAGAAGTATTTTCAACATAGATTCCTCAGTGAGGAACAAGCATTCCCATATTTAGGTGGAAGGCACTTGACGGCATTACTTGCAAAAAGATGATTTGCTGTATAAAATTTCTAGAGTTGAGAACAGTAGAATTGAGCAGAATATCCCGCGGAGGTGAAAGCTAAGTTTTTATAGACAGTGGGTTTAATAAGACTCCCACGGTGTGAGAACTCATTCCCAGATACTCAGTACAAGAAGTACCTTTTCATTTTAGAAAGCTAGCTGAAGTAGCTACAAATAAATCAAGAAGATGTTTTGAAGGCAGATTTTGCATCACATAGCAATCTCACACTGTCTATAAATCAGGTTGAAAACATGTAAAACTTAGTGAAAACCATTGAAGTAGTACTTAGCTCATTTTGAAGAACGATGATGATCTGGATGACGGTTGACGTTAAGATTAGCACATGGCGTCCTGATTTAAAAATGTCTCAAGTAGACAGGAGACAAGCCTGAAGTAGGCTCCAACTGTGTGGTTTGACGACTGACCCAGAAGTGAGAGCAGCTCGACGAAGCACGGAGGTACCAAGGAGGGAAGGGGGTGGGGGGAAAACAAAGGAACATACATATGAAATACCAACTTTAGAAATAAAACTAAAAGTAATCTTCAAGGAGTTGATAGTAGGCGTCAATAGCGAAGCCTGGTGGAAGGGTATGTTGTAGAAGTCTTCTTGAGCATGGAGATGTTAGCTGAAGATAGCGGCGACATCTTGTGGCGGGGTTAAGAAGGACGTCCTCTTGAGCATAGAGATGTTCAGGAACTTCAGCAGTTAGCTGCTAGATGCCGCTAGGTTGATCATGGAATTTATATCTACAACAAACTTACAAAGAAAGTAAGCAAGGTGCTTAAATAAAGGAAAAAGTAAGAAATCACTGTTGGTGTTTGCGAAAAAGGAAGGAATGAATTAATGCAAAGAGCAGCAAAAGCTACCTCTATCTTACCGTGAATTCCAAAGAATACACCACTGAGTAGTGTCTGCTTTCAATTTGTAGCAAGGCAGGCATTTATGAATGACTCCTCTGACTACTTGTCTAATGCGAGATATCCAAAAACTTCGCCGCAATGATGCAATGAGCATATGGGCTCCTGCATGCAGGAGATGAATGTGCTCATCCCGTAGGATGAGTTTTGTAAATTGATGACTTGAAGGATGTTTATTGTCGTAGGCTAGCTGCGAGTGGCGTAGCCGTCCACCAACACGAAGAGAACTATTTTCGTCAAGAAAAGGACGAACATCCCGAAGGTCACTCTTAGTAGCAATCTCTCCTTGCTCCTGAAGTGATGCAATTTCTTTGTAGACTTCCTGCTGTGTCATCCTTGAGCACCAATGCAGCGAAGTTTGGAGTTCTTGTGCAGTTAGTTCACCACACCTTTTGTTAGCTTGATGCCGTGTATTCTGAACGAATCTCAAGAAATAACTGACGACCCTCAGTAGACGAGTTAATGATGAGTATTTAGTTAGTATGCTTTCATTATTACATAGCAAAGATAATGCAACAATGCGATGTGATCGCTGTTCTGCAAGTTCTGCGCCTGTTACATTTGGAATGGATGTAGGCCAGACTGATGAAGGAAGCGTTAGCCATGATGGCCCATTCCACCACAGTTGAATATTTTGTAATATCACAGGAGTAGTTCCTCGTGATATCAAGTCTGCAGATTTATCCTGTGATGATACATGCTGCCAAGTGCTGTCACAAGGCAGATCTTGGATTTCAGACACTCGGGTCGCTACAAACGTTTTACATCGAGTAGGTGGTGATGATAACCATGCCAGCACAATGGTTGAATCAGTCCACAACCTGACTTCAGATAGATTCAAACTTAAAATAGGCACTGTCTTATATACCAGTCTTGCAAGTAACAAAGTGTTACTGATTTTATAGGGGCTACACGAGATTTCGAGCACAGCAATCTCGTCCTTGTTGTGATGTAGATCGAAGATAAATGCAGGCTCCATATACCTTCTCACTCGTGTCACAAAAGCCATGAGGCTGTACGTTTTCGATGGTGTACCCTTGATTAATACATGTCTATCAACGTTAATTCTTCTGAGCATAGACAATTGCGAATTAAGTTGATGCCAACGTGCATTGAGTTCTGTATTCAGTTTACTATCCCAGCCTATGTTGTGTAACCATAGATGTTGTAGGAATATTTTGTAGTTTATGACCACTGGACTGACAAGTCCCAATGGACTGATGCGACTGTAGAAGCCACATCTCTTTTAGTGACTGGCAAATCCCTTGAATTCCCATCACTATTACAAGAAGATGATGTTGGTTTGGTACCAATCATGAACGTGTCTTCTTTGGGATGCCACAGTAATCCCAATGTCTTCACTTCGGTTGCCGTCTCCATTTGAAAAGGGTACTCGGTTTGTTTCAATGCCGAAGGGATGGCGTCTAGCACAGCTAGATGACTGAAGAAAACTTAAGTGGAAATCCACCACTTTTGGGAAGTTCAATAAGCTCATGTAGAAGATATTGAGCCTCAGTTATAGTGCTTGATCCACTGAGCACGTCATCCACGTAGAAGTCTCGCCTTAATATCTCTGCAGCTCTCGGAAACCTGTGATTCTCGTCATCAGCTAGTTGCCAGAGACACCTAGTTGCAAGATAAGGTGCTGATGCCGTACCATACGTAACTGTAGTAAGTTCATACTGTGACCGATCCAGTCAGGGTCAATTACCGGCCCCGGATGACAGAAGATCGGAAGGAGACCGGAGAGTCAGTATGACTTCATGGCATGACGCGGCGAGGTAACCGCGAGAGTAGGGGAATGCTCCAGAAGGTTCCAACCCCTCCCACTTTCTTTTTCTCGAAGAAGGACGCAGTTCCAGAATGTTCAGTATGTGAGTCAGCAGTGTGCGAGTCAATAGTGCGTGAACGAGTACGTTATATAGCGGAGCACGGAAGAGTATCCCATGTCACGTAGACAGTGATTTTACATCGGGAACTTGAATGGTTTTCGTGAGTGACCAGCAGGCCATGAAGCCTGAAACTAGCGTGCATGTATTGCCAGTGAGTTTTTTTTCAGTGAAGTATGTCAGTTTGTTTGTCGAACAGTGTGAATTTCAAGACGATATCGGCCTCGCTAGTATATGAGGAAACAGTTAGAACTGATAAAGGAAGTCCGTTTATGCCGACAATTTATGTTCATTAAAGATTGATACCAGGAGGTGTTTAAAATTACGAGTATCAGGGGAAGAACTATATAACGATAGTCGAGGCGAAGCATTATCGCGAGGCCCTATATTGTAACAGACATCCATTCGGAAATAGCATAGCAGTGTGGCATTTTAAGAAACGCAGTGAGAATGCAATAGTAGAAGGCTACATCTACTTTAAGCTTGTGGGAAGACTGTAGGCCGCAGGCAACTTGATATGTCGGTCAAGGCCAGCTCGAAATAGCTCCTCGTGGAAGGAAGTGTGTCACTGGGTTAAAGGAAAGTGAAGACATATAACTCAAGTGAACCAGGAACTAGACGCGAGCGTGAAAGTGCTCTGATATAGTGAGATGTAATATTGCCACACGGCAGCATGAACTTAATAACCATGGACTCAAATACTTCGGGAATCAACATGCATATTAACATGCAAATTATGCTGCACTGAACTTCTAAAGGGGCCATAATGGGGTGAACGGTCGCAACGAGATGGACGAGTGGACCATGGTTGGGACGTCCGGAGACGCCGCTGATGAAGGTGACCGGGGACAACCTGTGGGAAGACATGGGCGTCGCCAGGAGATTGAGAGGTGCCAGAGGCGGATACCTCTACCAGTACGCAGGGAGACCACATCGCGGAGACACTGGAGGAACGATGCCGCCCTGATGCCGCAGACGATGACGACGCCGACGCCATGGATTTCCGAGGACACCGGATATAAAGTAAGACGTTTCCTTTCCATCCTTGTTCATCAGAAAGAAGAGAACTTCTACCTCGGATAGCCATGCCATGAGATAACCTGAGATCGTGTAACTTAACGCCCTTTATAATCATTTATTCCAGATTGAATAAGAGCATCATTTTTTTCATAGGGTCGTGCAGATGTTTTTTTTGTCTTTCTTTTCGGGTCATTTGACCTACATAAATTTACAGCATCAATGGTAGGAGTAAGACATGTATTTATTCTCTGAGACATAATAATAATAATAATTTGAAATTGGGTAACGATAATAGGAGATGCCCATTTTGCTGGGAGATTCTAGCATGTCGATTTCAGAGGTCATTATTCGAATTTTATTCTGAAAGGTTTGTCACGGATTGCATAGATTTTTATAGCAAATGAATATGGTTGAAGATTGTCGGATAAGGTTCCTTGGATAGGATGCCATATTATCATACGACCTCGTGGTCCCGATAAAGTTGATACGCTCTGTTAGTGTGGGTTCTTGAGACATGCTAATAATGCATGATTTATTTTGTAATGATGTTGTGTAAAGTTTATGTGATAATTATGTGGTAATTAGATATGGTATTATTCCGTCATATGTGACGAGGTTATTCACGGGGCGACGGATGTCCGTTGAATTGAATTTGTAAGGACAGGGTCCTCTTGACGGACGTGCCACGTTCATTGATGAGTTGTATTGAATAGCGCAGGTGTGTAATTGATGGTGCGCTCGACAGTCAGGTTGTTTGGATCTTCACACAGAGTGTTCGGCGGAAGGGTTACGATTAAATGTTTGTTGTGAGTATGAAATACGCTAGGGCGCCTTATTGCGAGGTTCTTAACCTTTCATAAACATTAGACAATGCTATAATTTAATTACAATGACAAATATGACAGTGTGGATCAAGGTTGTTGGAAAGGCGGAGATAAATCATTAATAATAATAAGAATTAGTAGTGTAAATATGTAAGCACATTCTGGGCGTGTTAATAATTTATGATAGGTTATAATTAATTGTTGAAATGTCATCTTATGTGAAGCTGAGTCGATGTTTGAGTGCTATTTGATGTAACATGATGCTCTTTAATTATTAATTTTGCAGTTCGATAGAGGAGATCCGTCCATTGCTGTATAAGGGTAGACAGTTGTAATTTACATAGATATTCGACATTTTCTTTGAATTTTTGCCGCAGGTGAACTTTGTGATAAGTGGCTAGTGATGTTTACATGCGTGTGCACCGATAAATTAAGGGTTAATTTAGATTTTTGAAAGGCGATCTCCTTGTCGGAACTTTAAGAGAGGACACCCACGAGTTTGAATAAGTATATATTTTTTTGCTTGTTTAGGGACTATGAACTTTATTTTTTTTTCTCGGAATTTGTCCCAACATAACTTTATACTCGTGCGTGATAGGCAGGTTGCATATTTATTTATCCTTTGGCCAATAAAGGAGCATATGTGATTTTACGAGGGCTTTTCCTTTCTTTTCTGTTTGTCAATTCAAGTTAGGGTTTTGCTTGTGAATCCTGGTTCGGTCTATTTGCCATCCCAACCCGTAAACGACCCGAGACCCTCTGTCTCTAGCTCGCTGGAGCTTTCTTTTTAGTCTTGTCTGTATGAACCAAGATTCATGCCCTAATTTTTTTGTACCCACTCCCTTGGCTGTTTCTTCTGATGGGGCCGGGATGCTAGCCGGGTGATCGCCTGTCCCATTGGAGAAGCGGGCACAGGGGGGGGGGGGAGTGGCGCCGCCAACGTGTTGGGCTCGACGACGATGGGGTGTTTCGTTTCCGTCATGGGCATGTTTTTTGTACTCAATCATTTGTTGTGGTGATGGGAGTATACTGTGTGGTCAGATTCGTGCCTTGATGGGAGCGCGATGCTTGCCATGTGTAATTCTTGTGTAAAATTAACCTCGTATCACACTGAGCCTTTAGTGAACCATTTGACAGGGTTGGTACACGATCTCAGGTTATGGCTATACTCGACGACCTACATTCCCATGTAGGCCCCTATATTTAAGTTGTATTGTAAGATGTCACAAGTAGTAACCGCAGAAAATATTGCTGATATATTAAAACAAATCCAAGTTGGATTAAATGGTCTAACCACTGAAATGAATAATGTTAAGGATAGTGTTGGGTCAATTAAAACAAACATGAAGAGCGATATGGATCGCTTATGGACGGCACAAGAGGGTGTCGGTATTCAGGTAGCAGAGGTACAGAGGACACAAGAGGGTGTTGGCACTCAAATAGCAGGAATAAAAAAAGATGTTAGTGATAAAGTTGATGGTCTCAGAACCGACTTATTAGAAGTCATGGGATCTAATCTTAAGAGTTTAGAATCTCATTTGCAGAAAAACATTGATGCTGTAGAACGTAATCTTAGGCTATCAGGAAAGGCTATAGATAATAAGATTAATCTACTCGATAAAAGGTTAGAAACTACATTCCAAGTGCTCACCGCGGAGCTCAAAGATTCTATGGCACGGCAAATCAGGGATACTCAGAGTTCACTTCGGGGGAATATTGAAGGACTTGAGGAGAAGTTGAACAGTAATATAAAAGGCATGGGACAAGAATTGACGGCAAAAATTGAGCAAATTGGTCAGTCTAACGAGGAAACCCTGGATAAGTTGAAACAGGACGTGTCAGGTTGGAAAGAAGAGGTTGCGAAGGACGTGAAAAACATGCAGATACAGGTTGAATCATTCCAGGACACGTATGACAGGAAAATCACTAATGCACAAACGACATTACTCGAACATGTGAGAGAATCTATCCACACTTCCATTGTTGAGTTGGAGGAGAAGATCGTTATTCAACAGGGAAGGCAACTCACTCGATTAGGCAACTTAGAGGCGGAAATGACGCAGATAAAAGACAAATCGGAGTCAGAAGGGGTTAGATGGTCCGAAATTGAAAACACGCCACATCTCAACGAGACAGAAAGTGAAAACGCCCCATCTTCTAGACAGGCGGGTGAGGTAGTTGCAACGCCGAGAATACGGAGTACAAATCCCGCGGGACACCTAACTATCATTAGAAGTATAGACCACCAGCCGAGGAAATTCTCGGGGAACAATGGGACTAATAACGTCACACCTATCGAATTTATGAGGGAGGTCCGTGAATACATGGCGGAAAATAAGATACCACGTGAGAGGGAACTAAGAGTTATTGAGAGGTCCCTGGAATCGACGGCATTAACTTGGTTTCGGGCATTTCGATACACGTTCACGAGCACGGATGAGTTCGAACGATTATTAATCAAACGTTTTTGGAGCCCTGAAGAACAATTGAACATACGGGCGGAACTATACGCTAAACGATATGCGACGTCCAATCCGACTAGGTATGCGGGGTACTTCGCATCGCAACTCGCCAGGCTGCAGTATTTGACTCCACCAGTGCCGGAGGACGAATTGGTCCAAGCCATTATACGACAGTTACCTGTAGAGGTCCAGAAGAGTGTAATAGCGTCAGGAGCCGAGACTTAGAGGGATGTGAAGAGATTCTTCGAAAACTTGACCACACTAGCGCACAGTTACAGGCGAGGTCCGGACGACAGGAAAATAGAGATGTGAACACGGTCGTGATTGACAAAATTGCGCAGACGGAAGAGCGAACGCCGCGGGAGACGGACAGGCCAGGAGACACGGGGTACTATCGGAGCCGAGATAGGAGCTACGGTGGAACAGACGAGCGACCCAGATGGAGGAATAAACCGTACGAAGAACGTAGGAGATCCCGATTCAACAATACGAAGGGACGATATGGTGAATATCAGCGAAGGCAATCAAATCAATATTATCAGAGACAGAATGCCTATAGGGATTCTCGTTCGCAGGGGTCGCGGCCGAGCTATACGGAAAGACATCGAGAGAGCCAGGAATATTTACAACAATTACGGAGTAATCCATCCGCACCACCGGGGGAAGCTGACCGACCACCTGACACAAGTCGGTCAGATCAACAAAAAAAACTTCAAATTAAGAAATTCCTCAAACCTTGGTCCTCCCGAACTGATTGAAATTCAAGAGATATTTCAGGCTACCGACGAAGACTTGATTCATGAGGAAGACGTTATCCGCCGCGGGAAAGTGTATTCTTTGCCGATCATAACAGTAGAGGTGCTCGGTAAACAAATAAAAACCCTGGTTGACACCGGAGCGATGATTAGTGTGGTGTCTCAGTCATGTTTGGACGAGATAATGGAGGCAGGACCCGTACATACTCTACCAGTAGCGAATGTAAAGGTTAGAGGTGTAATTCCCGATCGCTCAGTGAGATGCAAGCTGCAGGCCCTGTTGACGATCAAGATTGCGGGGAGGTTTTATGAGCACGTGTTCGTGGCCATCTCCAACATCAATTTTCAAATAATTCTGGGTGTTGACTTCATTTCGGAGTACGGCTGGATTATAAATATGCAAGAGGTTGTTATGTATGTCGGAAACGAATCGCCGAGCAGAGGATCGAAAGATTATATCAATGCCAACTCGAGCACGCCCTTCTTGGAGAACACACTTGAGAATATCGTGGAACGTGAGGAAGAGACGATCACCCACATGCCCGTTGGTGTAAAGGAAATTTTGGATCCAACCATCCAGAAACAGTTTGATGACCTAATACAGGAGTTTCGGGAGGTATTTAGCGACAAACCTGGAGTTATCAAGAACTTTCAGTACGATATCAAGTTGAGGGATGACTCACCATACAGGAAACACATATATCCAGTCCCAGAGAAATGGAAGGAGGAGGTAAAGGCCATGATAAACGCCATGGAGAAGGATGGCATAATAAAGAAGGCTCCGACTTCCTTCCTAAACCCTTTAGCGGTTGTAAGGAAGCCAAATGGTCGCCTGAGGATTTGTCTGGATGCACGTGAAATTAATGCACGCATTTTGCCAGAATACGACCGCCCACCGCAAATTAGAGAGCTGCTGAGGCGCTTTAAAGGAAAGAAATATTTCTCAACCGTAGATCTCACAAATTCCTATTATCATGTCGAATTAACCGAGAACAGCAAGCAATACACTGGCTTCCTGCATGAGCAGAAGACCCACGTCTTTAACCGCCTTCCCTTCGGTTTGAAAAACAGTGGCCCTGTGCTGATTCGAGCGCTGGACAGCAATTTGAGTGAAGAGGTCAAGAAACACGTACTATGTTATGTGGACGATTTGATCTTGGCATCCACGTCAGTAGAGGAGCACCTGAAACTCTTGATATTGTTGTTTGAGAACTTGCTTACGGCCGGATTCAAGGCAAACCTGGAGAAATGCAATTTCTTTCATCGAGAAATTCGATTTTTGGGACATCTCATTGACGAACATGGATATCGGCCGAACCCGGAGAAAATTGAAGTGATAGCTGAGTTTCCCAGACCAGAAAGGGTGAAACAAGTGAGGCAGTTCCTGGGAATGACTTTATTCTTTTCTAGTCATTGTCCCCGTTACACGGATGTAGTTGCCCCTCTGCAGAGCATGCTCAGGAAAAACAATCGGTGGAAGTGGGATCAGGCGTGTGAAGAGGCCTTCACGCAAGCTAAACACATGCTCCTTAACAACGTTAAACTGGAGTACCCAGACTTCTCCAAAACATTTTATATTGACACCGATGCTTCAAAGGTAGGAGTGAGAGCTGTGTTGTACCAGTTGGATGACGAGAAGAAACAACATTGTCTGGCATTTACCAGTAGGAAATTGCGACAGCCTGAGCTTAATTACTTTGCCACGGAATTGGAGGCGCTGGCTATAATTTATGCTCTAAAGATGTGGAAGAAGATTCTTCTAGGGCATAAGGTTGTGATTGTGACGGACCATCGCGCGTTACAGTTTATGTTAAAGTCTGACATTTCAAGCGAAAGAGTCACGCGCTGGACCCTGTTCCTGCAGCAATTCGATGCAGAAGTTATTCATAGGCCCGGGAAGCAAAACTTTCTAGCGGATGTTTTGAGCAGAAACCCACGTGAGGAGGCTGTTTTGCACCAGGTAGAGCTAATACCGGACGATCAGGAAACGGTGGAACGTTTGAAACGCCTGAGCCAGGCGCAACGGCGATATACTCCGTTAAGACGGATATACCGGTATTTGAAGAATCGCATGGGTGCAGATGATCCCGATTATGCTGGAACGGCGAAGATTGCTCACTTTTATCACATTGTTGGTGACATGATTCACAAGTTTGTCGATAAAGACCACACAAGGCTACGTATTGTAATACCGCCGAAGTTGATTTCAGCAGTGGTTTGGTTGGCTCACCGATCTATTGGGCACGGAGGATGTGATAAAACCTTACATGCCATACGGGAAACATTTACCTGGGAGTATATGGGAAAAACCATACGAGCGGTAATCAGGACATGCGACATCTGTCAGAGGTGCAAATTCCCATCGGACGTATCTAAGGAGAAGCCTAGGGCTATTATACCGACTCGTCCGAATGAATTAATGGCTACGGATCTGTATGGCCCCCTTCCGAGGTCCACCAGGGGTAACCAATACATCTTGGTGACGATGGATGTGTTTACCAAATTAGTCATGTTGCACCCTATCCAGAAGGCAACATCCCGATACGTGATTCGCAGGATCGAAACCGGCGTGATTCCAACTGCAGGGAAGCCAGAGTTCCTTCTGAGCGATCACGGAACGCAGTTCACGAGCGCCGAATTTCAAGAAGCTATGGCACGACTCGGCATAAGGCATATCTTGAGCTCCATAAGATACCCAGAAGGAAATCCTGTTGAAAGAGTAAATGCGGAGATTGGAAAATACTGCCGGATTTATTGTCATGAACAGCATCATCGATGGATGGAAGTGGTACCCATAATTGAACGTTGCTTGAATTCTACAACACATGAGAGTACCAGACAAATTCCTTGTCTTCTGCACCATGGACGAAAACCGAGTAGACCTTGGTATGCTGTTATACAGGCACCCCCAGAGATTGAGCCGTCGGTGCAAAGGAGAAACGAACTGGCTCGGGAGAGGATGCAGCTACAGGCGCAGAAACGGGAGAGAAGGAAGGCTGGCCGCCGTTTTCGCGAGCCACTTCGAGTCAATGACCTGGTGCTGATTCGGAAACCTATGTCATCAAACTTACCACTCAGAGTGTATGGGAAATTTGCGCGCCCATTTTCGGGACCCCATAGGATTGCCAGAGTGATGGACAACAATTGCTATAGGGTGGTTGACAACGTCACGAATGCACTTGTTGGGAATTTCAATGCTGCGAATCTGCGGAAGTATCACCGGCAAGCCCGTTAGTCAGCATTGAGGAGATGATTGAAAAGATCGTTCACATGCATCACTTGAGGAAAAACATAAGCTATGTTCCCACCGCTTATATTTTGAAGGCCGCGGGAGAGATGTGACCGATCCAGTCAGGGTCAATTACCGGCCCCGGATGACAGAAGATCGGAAGGAGACCGGAGAGTCAGTATGACGTCATGGCATGACGCGGCGAGGTAACCCCGAGAGTAGGGGAATGCTCCAGAAGGTTCCAACCCCTCCCACTTTCTTTTTCTCGAAGAAGGACGCAGTTCCAGAATGTTCAGTATGTGAGTCAGCAGTGTGCGAGTCAATAGTGCGTGAACGAGTACGTTATATAGCGGAGCACGGAAGAGTATCCCATGTCACGTAGACAGTGATTTTACATCGGGAACTTGAATGGTTTTCGTGAGTGACCAGCAGGCCATGAAGCCTGAAACTAGCGTGCATGTATTGCCAGTGAGTTTTTTTTCAGTGAAGTATGTCAGTTTGTTTGTCGAACAGTGTGAATTTCAAGACGATATCGGCCTCGCTAGTATATGAGGAAACAGTTAGAACTGATAAAGGAAGTCCGTTTATGCCGACAATTTATGTTCATTAAAGATTGATACCAGGAGGTGTTTAAAATTACGAGTATCAGGGGAAGAACTATATAACGATAGTCGAGGCGAAGCATTATCGCGAGGCCCTATATTGTAACAGACATCCATTCGGAAATAGCATAGCAGTGTGGCATTTTAAGAAACGCAGTGAGAATGCAATAGTAGAAGGCTACATCTACTTTAAGCTTGTGGGAAGACTGTAGGCAGCAGGCAACTTGATATGTCGGTCAAGGCCAGCTCGAAATAGCTCCTCGTGGAAGGAAGTGTGTCACTGGGTTAAAGGAAAGTGAAGACATATAACTCAAGTGAACCAGGAACTAGACGCGAGCGTGAAAGTGCTCTGATATAGTGAGATGTAATATTGCCACACGGCAGCATGAACTTAATAACCATGGACTCAAATACTTCGGGAATCAACATGCATATTAACATGCAAATTATGCTGCACTGAACTTCTAAAGGGGCCATAATGGGGTGAACGGTCGCAACGAGATGGACGAGTGGACCATGGTTGGGACGTCCGGAGACGCCGCTGATGAAGGAGACCGGGGACAACCTGTGGGTAGACATGGGCGTCGCCAGGAGATTGAGAGGTGCCAGAGGCGGATACCTCTACCAGTACGCTGGGAGACCACATCGCGGAGATACTGGAGGAACGATGCCGCCCTGATGCCGCAGACGATGACGACGCCGACGCCATGGATTTCCGAGGACACCGGATATAAAGTAAGACGTTTCCTTTCCATCCTTGTTCATCAGAAAGAAGAGAACTTCTACCTCGGATAGCCATGCCATGAGATAACCTGAGATCGTGTAACTTAACGCCCTTTATAATCATTTATTCCAGATTGAATAAGAGCATCATTTTTTTCATAGGGTCGTGCAGATGTTTTTTTTTGTCTTTCTTTTCGGGTCATTTGACCTACATAAATTTACAGCATCAATGGTAGGAGTAAGACATGTATTTATTCTCTGAGACATAATAATAATAATAATTTGAAATTGGGTAACGATAATAGGAGATGCCCATTTTGCTGGGAGATTCTAGCATGTCGATTTCAGAGGTCATTATTCGAATTTTATTCTGAAAGGTTTGTCACGGATTGCATAGATTTTTATAGCAAATGAATATGGTTGAAGATTGTCGGATAAGGTTCCTTGGATAGGATGCCATATTATCATACGACCTCGTGGTCCCGATAAAGTTGATACGCTCTGTTAGTGTGGGTTCTTGAGACATGCTAATAATGCATGATTTATTTTGTAATGATGTTGTGTAAAGTTTATGTGATAATTATGTGGTAATTAGATATGGTATTATTCCGTCATATGTGACGAGGTTATTCACGGGGCGACGGATGTCCGTTGAATTGAATTTGTAAGGACAGGGTCCTCTTGACGAACGTGCCACGTTCATTGATGAGTTGCATTGAATAGCGCAGGTGTGTAATTGATGGTGCGCTCGACAGTCAGGTTGTTTGGATCTTCACACAGAGTGTTCGGCGGAAGGGTTACGATTAAATGTTTGTTGTGAGTATGAAATACGCTAGGGCGCCTTATTGCGAGGTTCTTAACCTTTCATAAACATTAGACAATGCTATAATTTAATTACAATGACAAATATGACAGTGTGGATCAAGGTTGTTGGAAAGGCGGAGATAAATCATTAATAATAATAAGAATTAGTAGTGTAAATATGTAAGCACATTCTGGGCGTGTTAATAATTTATGATAGGTTATAATTAATTGTTGAAATGTCATCTTATGTGAAGCTGAGTCGATGTTTGAGTGCTATTTGATGTAACATGATGCTCTTTAATTATTAATTTTGCAGTTCGATAGAGGAGATCCGTCCATTGCTGTATAAGGGTAGACAGTTGTAATTTACATAGATATTCGACATTTTCTTTGAATTTTTGCCGCAGGTGAACTTTGTGATAAGTGGCTAGTGATGTTTACATGCGTGTGCACCGATAAATTAAGGGTTAATTTAGATTTTTGAAAGGCGATCTCCTTGTCGGAACTTTAAGAGAGGACACCCACGAGTTTGGATAAGTATAATTTTTGTTTGTTTGTTTAGGGACTATGAACTTTATTTTTTTTTCTCGGACTTTGTCCCACCATAACTTTATACTCGTGCGTGATAGGCAGGTTGCATATTTATTTATCCTTTGGCCAATAAAGGAGCAGATGTGATTTTACGAGGGCTTTTCCTTTCTTTTCTGTTTGTCAATTCAAGTTAGGGTTTTGCTTGTGAATCCTGGTTCGGTCTATTTGCCATCCCAACCCGTAAACGCTCCGAGACCCTCTGTCTCTAGCTCGCTGGAGCTTTCTTTTTAGTCTTGTCTGTATGAACCAAGATTCATGCCCTAATTTTTTTGTACCCACTCCCTTGGCTGTTTCTTCTGATGGGGCCGGGATGCTAGCCGGGTGATCGCCTGTCCCATTGGAGAAGCGGGCACAATACGTAGTGATTGGCTGTTGAGGCGAATTCCTCCACAATATTCTTTGGAGTCGAGTATCCTCTGAGTGTACCTTCACTTGTCTGTACATCTTAGTTATGTCAGCCATGAATACAACTTCGTGCGTTTTGAAGCGCAGAATAATAGATTGCAAGCCTTGTTGTACTGTTGGTCCCTCAAGAAGTTTGTCATTGAGGGACAAACCAGTGGTTGTCTTTGCTGATGAATCAAAGACTACTTTAGTCTTTGTGGTGGTACTTGAGGGATTGAAGACTGCATGTTGAGGTAGATAGTAGACTTGTCCTCTCTTTTCTTGACCTCTTTCTACTTTCTTCATGTGTACTAGATCTTCATACTCCTGAAGAAATTCATTGTATGCTGCACGCAGAGTAGACTGTCTTTGTAACCTATGCTCTAGTTGTAACAGTCGACCGCTGGCATTGCCATATGAATCTCCTTGTTGCCTGTCATCATTTCGAATTGGTAGGCGAACTACATATCTGCCTGTCTCGTCTCTGTTGACATTTTGTTGAAAATGTCGCTCACATTGGCGTTCTTCTCTTGTAGAAGGAGAATGAATTAGTTCTTCAACTTCCCAAAACTTCTGCAGTTGCTTGTCTAGCTCATCATTATTCCTAACCAAGAAAGTTCGTTGAGGTTGTCGTGGATATTTGGTTGCGTTCTGCATTTGTACTTGACCGGAGGGGATGTATCCGAGCTCTGTATCTTGTAGAAGTGGATAATGACCTGGTCTCGTACGTTTATCTGCTCTCAACAGACATCCAAATAGTTCTGCACCAATGAGTAGATCTATCCTGCCAGGTTGATAGAATCTATCATCTGCAAGTGCAACATCATTAGGTAGATTCCAACCTTCAGTGCTGATGAATGTTGACGGAATATCCCCAGTTATTCTTTGTAGTACTGAACAACTGATATTCGCTTTGAGGTTAGACACGTTGGAGTGTATTTCGACCCTAACACTATGGGTGGTTGGAGATTCCACATTGATTATGCCATGAATTGCAATGACATCTCCACTTCTCTCTAAATTGAGAATCCGTGCCATGGAATCAGTGATGAAGTTCGTTTGAGACCCACTGTCTAACAGGGCTCGACAAAGGTGTAGCATGCCCATGTAGTCTTTCACCTTTACTATTGCAGTTGACAGAAGAACCTGAGTGTTAGGATTCATCTTCAATGTGCAATAGCTGCTAGTAGGCAATTGGTTGTTGTAAGAAGGAGCAGGAACACGACTGGTGTCTGCTAATTGTTGTGGTATCGATGCGTTGTGAGTGAGCGGACTAATACTTCCAAGTTCTTGGTGACCCTGATGGATAAGCTTGTGATGTTTGTTACCACATTTCCTACAGTTCCCAGATTGGCATGCTTTGTGCTCATGTGAAAACCTTAAGCAATTGAAACAGAATTTGTTGTGCTTCACAAACTTGTATCGCTCACGTACACTTAACTGACTAAATGAAGTGCACTTATATAGTGTGGCCTTGTTGACAATAGGAGCATATATTGTCACTATGGCAACAAATGCTCGAGCATGCTTGTTTACCTTATTATACCTTGACGCCCTGGCTGTACCAGACGTATGATTGACACCATAGTGTGCCTGACATGAGTGATTTGTTTGACTGAGTTCTAGTGCCTGGCATCTGCTTTCCAGGAACGACAGAAGCTCATCAATTTTAGGAATGTCCTGTGACCTAGTTCCTAATTCCCATGATTTCCTTGTAGCAGGATCAACACAGTCTAGCGTGAGTTGACCTAACAGTACTTCATGTAGTTGAATCTTTGTGCAGAATGTTTCTACAGCGTTAATATTACGTCTCATGAGATTGACAAGATAACGTAATTCTAAGGCACAATATTTGCTAACACGAGGAGGTGATAATAGTTGTGTAGCAAGTTGAGCCACTATTAATCTTGGATTGTTATAGCGTTGGTTTAATAAGCCCCATGCTATAGAGAAATTGTCATTAGAAATAGCAAGATTTTGCAATAACTGCTGCGGCTCGCCCTTCAGTGACGATAACAAGTAATGAAGCCTTTGCACTTTTGATAAGGATTCATTTGAAATGACTAATCTGGCAAAAGTGTCATGGAACTGAACCCATGTCCTATAGTCGCCATCAAACTCAGGAAGGTTTATGGTAGGTAAGAGTATGGTATTTGAATGACAACTAGCTCTACCTTGAATCGATTGATTGTCACTGATTGCGTTGACCTCAGATGATGCTGGCTTGACAAGAGTAGTCATTTGTACCTTGAGAGCAAAGGATACACTTTCAAAATCATCCCTGTCTTTACTGTGATCTTGACTGTCGTCACAACATTCCAGTTCTGACTGAACACTGTCGTAATTTTTCCCATATAACTGTTACCTGATCTAATCTGCAACGAATGTGTCCCAGATCTTGTTCACTGTTAACGTATTTGACTAAGTTATGTATACGTTTTATGCTAGCCTTCGCTGAAGCTCTTTTCTTTAATATTAGCTTACGTTGAGCCTGCTCCATGGTGTGGATACAGCAGTAACACTATTAGAAATTAACTTGACCTTTACACTGACGAACTGATTGACATATAAATACCGATATGACCACAAGCTCCATAGGTTGCTAACTCATATCCGAGCCCGGAGACGACCAAAACATGACGTGACATCCGGTCCATGAGGACCAACTGTATGCATTGGTTCGTAGGGGACCTTCTGTTACGATGTGTGTTTAGATCTAGACCAGGAGAGACCACTGTTACGATCCTGCTCATGAGGACCTAACTAGATGCGGTCCGACACCATTAATGACCGTAAGAACCATAGGCAACTACATTCATATCCGGGTCCAGAGAATTGGAGAGAGACGGTGGAAAATGGACTGTATTTACTTATGGTCATTGTGACATAATATATGCCTCATCCTTGGAGTATACATATCTGCGAGAGCTGCTAAATATGTAGTAAGACTTGGCTTAGGAGAAGCATTTGTTTCTACCCGACTTGGGGACATTCGTACCACGCAAATAAGTAGATCATATTTATAAAAGGAAGAACTCCTACCACATTTATTGTTCAATGTAATACTTCTCATCTGTACCTGGTACTTGGGTGCTGAAGGTAGGTTTATCTTGCGTAGTAGCAAGTACAAGAACATATGCCGTACACTAGATGATTGCAGGCAGTCATTTGCATGTATGACAATAGAAGGTCGTATTTAAGTACCAGTGAAAACATTTCTGATACATTTGACTCATATGTATAGCTTGTCAATATTCTGCATTGAACCGTATGAGTGCGTGAGAATATACTGCTTAGAGCAGGTTTTATGTTGGGCGATTCCTCCTCTGACCTAGGAAGCCATGTCTATTTCTACAACAATACTTAATTATATCACCCTGTCTCAGAATACCTAATTGTATCTCTATTCACAGCCTCCCAAATTCTCGCCACACCGGCCTGTTTGAGGACCATGAGTGCTGACATCAGTCCTTCTGTCCTGCACAAAGTAATGTAACTAACGCTCAAAACATGGACAGCTGATTTGGCCATATGTGCCGCAGGTCATACATAGAATTGAGGTTAGAGCCATGCCTTCTAGTCGTAGACATTGGCTGTTCACAATTATCCCCATGTTCGAGACTGTGCAAAAGCTAAGGATGCCTGGCAGGCCCTTGAAAAGGCTTTTGAAGATAAAGGAAAGTGGAGGTATATCACGCTGATGCGAAATCTGTGCTCGCTCAAATTATCAGATTTCGATTCCATGGACAAGTATATTGGTGAGGTTATATCAGTTACACAGAAGATAGCAGCTGTTGATGAGCCTGTCGCTGATAAGTTTGTTGCTGCTATGATACTTCGATGTCTTCCTGATAAATACGATAACTTAGTTATGACCGTAACCTCAACATCGGAGGAACTACAGTTGGACCGCATCAAGTCTACCTTGTTGGATGAAAGCTTTCGCCGAAGTCATGGTGAGAAGTCAGCTGATGGGGCAGCCCTGTACAGCAACACCAAGAAGGAAGTCAGGTATGTCAAGAAACCAAAGAGCTCTATTGAAAAAGCAGTCGACAAGAGCCATTGGAAGTGTTGTATTTGTGGTGAAAAGGGTCACGGAAGAGATACTTGTCCACAGAAGACAAAAGTTCAAAGTGCACCGAAGTGTCCAAAATCCAATAAAAGTCTGTTTTATGCTTTAACTGCTCGCGTACCAAAGAATTGTTTCGTCATTGATTCTGGTTGTAGTGCTCACATGTCTCCTAATGTTAAACTTATGTCAAATTATAAATGTTATGATGATCCTGATAAAAACATTGTAATTGTTAAGAATGATAAGTTGTCTGAACGAGGAGTTGGTGACATTGCACTGAATGTAAGCGACAGTATTAATAATCTGTCAGACGTGATGCATGTTCCAGGACTGAGTGTCAACTTGCTGTCGGTAAGTCAGATGACTAAAAGGGGTGCTGTTATTGTGTTCAACAAAAATGGGTGTGAAATCTTGGATTCAAAGAATTGCTCAGTGAATGGTAGCGTGCTAGCTACTGGTTCAGTTTTGAATGGTCTGTATTATCTGAATGTTAACCAAGATAATTATGTCTGCCCTTGTTGCTGATGTGTCTGATTACAATTTGTGCCATCAACGGTTGGGCCACGTTGGACAACTAAAGTTACAGGTTACAGTTACGGGCTCCCTGAGTCCTGGAACGGTGTTAAATACATGATGACAATAATTGACGATTTCTTCAGGATTTTTTTATTTTTTTTAAACAAAAATCTGAAACCAAGGAGAAAGAAAACAATTTTGTTACATATTGTGATTTTTAGATCTGATAATGGTAAGGATTTTGTCAATTCTAACCTGAACAAGTATTTCAAGGAAAAAGGGATTGTGCAACAGAAAACTGTAAGATATACAACTTAACAAAATGGCGTAACTCAACGTCACAATCATGCTATTATGGAAAGGGTTAGATGCATGCTATTTACAGCAGGATGTTCTGAAAAACTGTGTGCAGAAGCAGCCAATAGGCCAGTGTTTATTTTGAACAGGAGTCCTCATAGTAAAGTTGATAATGCCATACCAGAGGAATTGTGGGCTGGTAAAGCTGTAAGTCATGAGGATATGAAAATATTCGGTTGCGATGCTTATGCCCATGTTCCAAAAGAGTTGCGTACTGGCAAATTTGGAACCGGGTACCGTCTGTTTGATCCCAGTAAACCTAAATATATTTTTGTAGAGCACAGTGTTAAATTTGTAAAAGATAAATTCACCAGGTGTGCTGAGAAAAATGTTGAAATGAGCGACGCATTGTATTGTCCGTTGCATGACATTGTAAATGATGATGAAAACAGAATTGGACAGGATAATAACCTGCCAATCATTGAAATTTCAGTTGCTTTTCAGGTTAGTGACAACATTGATGTTCCAGGTATTGCTCAGGTTAATGAAGACATTGTTGTAATTCATGATCATGACAATTATGAGATTGATCAGCTTGGTGTTCCGGAAAATGTAGGTAAGAGCTACCCTTTAAGGGAGAGACGTCCAAAATAATTTCCTGATTATGAGGTCTATTTTGCTGAACGTGGTGGTTATGTGGAACCAACAACTATGTCTGAAGCACTTAACGGTAAGGATGGCATGTAATGGAAAAAGGCGATGGAGGAAGAACTCAAGTCATTTCATGATAATGATGTATGGACATTAGTTGAGAAACCTGATGGAACAAATATTGTAAGATGCAAATGGGTGTTTGAAGTGAAACGTAACACTGAAGGTAATGTGTCTAAATTTAAAGCACGCTCGGTGGCTAAAGGTTGTTCTCAACGGTACGCAGTTGATTATCTGGAAACTTTTGCACCTGAGTAGTGGAGTGATGATGGTTCTGCCCCACTTGACACTCCTGTGCCCAACAAACCAACATGGCCGCCGTGCGAAATTGAAATAATTAATATCTCTCAAACGCATGGCCGGATGTTGACAAATGAGGTGTTGTTGAACTCGAGCAGTCGTCCTCTTTCTTATCGACCATGTATTATATTTTTCAAAAATTCTTTGAATTTTTTTGTTTTGCAACGTTGGTGATAGTTTGAAAACCAAACATGGTAGAACGTTGTGCCATGGCTCAAACGAACGGCCTTTATGACCTTTATTTTTTGTAATAAAACTTTTTTATTTTTTATGTTTTTTTGAAAACACTCGAATTTTGAAAATCCTATATTTTGGAAACTAGGAACTCTACAAAAAAGTTTGTTTGACGTAAATGAAAGGTCCCTACCCCCTCTACCCCCAAAATAAATTTCAAGTCTCTAGGATGAAAACCTGTAGGTAGTAGTGTGGTAAGGACAGAGCTGTCTCACTTAGGAAGTTGTGAGCCCCTGCGACCTTGGAATGGAAGGAGCCATGCTAGGAGGGCGTGCTTGGATTCGTTTTTTTCGTCTCGTTGTGCTCTTTACGGGAATGTCGGTGTCGAAAAGGTGAAAATTTGGAAACACGGTCTTTTTGGGGTAAAACCGTGATTTTGAACTTTTTGCTATATCTCGCGAACCAATCATGCTAGAGGCATGAACGAGGGGTCCAAGGACTCGGGCTGACGTCCTCTTTGCTATGGACCACACGTTATATTTAAAAAAAAATTGGAAACGCGATTTTGGGGTAAACACGTGTTTTTTGTGATTTTTGCCGATATCTCACGAATCAATAACGCTAGAGACGTGTACGAGGTGTCCTAGGACTCGGGATAACGCCCCCCTTTCGAGTGTGGTAGATATTGTTTTCCAAAAAATAATTCGCAAAGGGACTAACGCCATACACATTGAAAAAAAAAACTGTTTTTTTTTCTTTACCTGTTTATAATGTCCATGAAGCGTGGTGGTTGAGAGAGACGATACGGCTGAGTGTGTGTTTCAACGAACCTGTCGCTGACCATGGTGGCTGTGTTCAATAGAACAATCGCTATTTCGGCTGGTCGGTGTATGACAGAACGAGCATGCGTTTTCTGATATTTTACCTTTAACGTGTAAACGGTGATGAGAACTTGATTCTATGTTGGTCGAAGCGAGTACAGAAAACAAACTTACAGGAGGTGAAGGTCATTTGAGCTTATTGGAAGGCATTGATCTGACTTGACAACAAGTGCAATGGAAAAAATGACCAAGACGCTTGAAGGTGAAATAATCTGACCATCGTGGTGGCAGGGGAGTGTGAAAGGCGTGCACACATGTGTGAAACCACAGGCACGCTAAACCAGTGACATCCTGTTTTGCTTCGTACGTGACAAAATGCAAGTTCATGTGAAATTTGATCTTTCACAGGTGTTCGCTTGGGTGTTATCTGTCCACGTGCGCGATAACTGTTAACAAGTCACATCCTGTTTTGCTTCGTACGTGACAAAATGCAAGTTCATGTGAAATTTGATCCGGCACAGGTGTTCGCCTGGGACGTTAGCTGTCCACGTGCCTGATAACAGAATGTTCAAAGCATGGGAAAAAAAGATTATACATGCAACGTACCATATATAAAGACATGTCGTTATCATTTCCACGCTCACTTAAGTGACTACCTTTGAACACACTGCGTTGCATGAAACCCTTGGTCTTGTTTATCAGTTTTGGTGTTGGTGGAAAATACTTAACCTTGTTGTGGGGTAGGTATATATTTATTCATTTATATATTTATTGATTTTATATAAATACATGCAATTATTTATTGATTAGATAATTAATGATTTTATTTATTTATTTGTTTGCAGATAACGTGTATAGCCTACCTGTCGTGTGTCTGTGGGAAATATATTAAAGAAAGAGAAAGACAGACAGATAGAAAAGGAAACCATTTCCACACTAGCCCACGAGACGAGAATATAGCAAAGCATTACACGTCAAGGTGAGATTTGTTTTTTATATATATATATAACCTGTTTGATTTTGTTTTGTTTATGAAAAGCATAAACTATATGGAATGGTTATACTTATGGTGGTTTATTTTTATTTCTTTTTAGATATTTGGTTAAAAAAAAGGGTTCACTGCTACAGCAAATACAGTTGAAAACCAAGTGGCTTTAGAGTGGAACCATTGTCAAGCAGTCTACAGCTGAAAACTCAGGTGAGAGTGTTCTTTCAAAATAATGTCTTTTGCCACTGCTACCGATACGTTAATTTGGGAACCCCTAAATAGTTGTTTTAAATCGCGTGTGTGCTCTGGCCGCATAGTGAATGTTAGAAAAAGTTTGATTCCCAAAGAATTTTTAGAATCTTGTTTTGAAATTTTTAAAATTGAAATTTGTACAGCGCAAAGGTTGCATACGGCTTTAAAGGTGAATACAGAACTGGTGTGCGATTTCATATATAAAAAGAAGAACGTAGAGCATAAAGTGACATTTTATATTTGCAGTAAAATGCAAGAGCTGTTCATAGCCCATAATTTGGAACAGTGGTATGAAACCCACGTGGTGAATGTCTTGCTATCAAAATTTGATAAACTGCAACAAGGACCGAGTGGTATAGCCTTAGACAAAATTCATCATCTACAAATCAACATTTGCCAATTCAACCCGTTGAATGCTGGGTCTAGCTATATTAAAACACCACCAGCAATAGCTTCGAAAAAGGCTGTGGTGAATATTGAAAATTTTGATGATGAATGTTTTCTGTGGGCTGTGGCTGCGTATTTGCAGCCAGCACAACATAATGGTTGTCGACCAGGAATGTACAAGACCAAGTTTGATGAATTGAAACAAACGTTAAATTTAACTCGAGTATCGTTCCCTATGGACTTAACCGAGATCCATAGGTTTGAACAAGACAACCAGGACTTTTCGTTCATGGTGTATGGTCTTGACGGTGATGAGATTGTGGGTCCTCTTTATGCCACAAAAGAACCGAAACGACACCACATTCATCTTTTATATTTATCTGTAGGAGAGGTGAATCACTATTGCCTCATTAAAAGCCTGAGTAGATTGCTAAGCAGTCAAACGTCTAAGCATGGACATAAAACACATATTTGCGACCGTTGCTTGCAATATTTTACAACCCCCATGCTCTTAGAACGTCATAGGGTAGATTGTGTTTCTCAGGAAGCGGTGAGATTGATATTGCCACAAGGGGACAAGGCTGTGTTAAAGTATAAGGACATTCATAAGCGTGACACTGTTCCCTATGTGGTATATGCAGATTTTGAAGCTCTCACTACACCCATGGCGGGATGTGAACCAGATCCCTCCATGAGCTCAACCACACCCATTCAAAAACATGAACCCTTTGCCATAGGATTTAATGTGGTGTGTGCCTATGACCCCACACAATCCGTATACAAATACCGTGAGGGGCCAGATTGTGCCAAATGGTTCTTGGATGAACTTGTCAAGTTGGCCGACCATGTACAGGAATTACTGGACCACCCAGTACCCATGAGCCTATCTCCAGAACAGCAGCAGAAGTATGAGCATGCCATGACATGCCATAATTGTGAAAGGCCTATTTTAAGTGGAGAGGAAAAAGTCAGAGACCACTCGCATTTTACAGGGGAGTTTCGTGGAGCTGCGCATAGTAAATGTAACTTGAACTTTCCGGCTCCTCGTTTCATCAGTGTCTTTTTCCACAATCTGGCAAATTATGACATTCAGTTTTTGATTCGTGAATTGGGTCATGTCAACAAGGGCTCGTTTACTATTATCCCCCAAAACCATGAGCGTTTTACTGCCCTGACATGGTGGTTGGGCGACTTTAGCATTCGATTTTTGGATTCCTTTAAGTTTATGGCATTCTCGCTAGACAGCCTTGTGAATGGCTTGAATGAGGAGGAATTAAAAAATACTAGAATGCATTTTAATGATCCTGAGCAATTTCAATTGTGCATTCGGAAAGGTATATTCCCGTATGATTTCTGCAATAGCTGGGACGTGTTAAAGCAAAGAAAACTCCCACCACAAGAGAAATTTTACTCGAAACTAACACGCAGTACCGTTTCCGATGAAGACTATGCACATGCATGTCAAGTTTGGCGAGTGTTTGGCATGAACACGCTAAGTGAATATGCTTTGCATTACCTAAAACTGGATGTATTGCTGCTCACTGATGTGTTTGAAAAATTCCGTAACTTGTGTCAACACATTTACGGTCTTGACCCGGCTCACTATTACACGAGTCCTGGACTCTCGTTTGATGCCGCTTTGAAATACACTCAAGTGGAATTGGATTTACTCACTGATGTAGACATGGTTCTATTTTTTGAAAAGGGCATTCGTGGCGGCTTTGTATCACTTAACCAGCGCCATGCCGAAGCGAACAATGTCTACATGCCTGATTATTCACCAGACAAACAAGAATCGTACTTAATGTACTATGACGTGAATAATTTGTACGGTTACGCCATGAGTCAGCCTTTGCCCTATGGAAAGTTTGCTTGGCTGACAGACAAACAAGTGTCAGAAATTGATGTGATCAAGGCTAGCCAAGAAACAGGCCGTGGATATGTGCTAGAAGTGGATATTGAATATCCCTCATCCTTGTATGATGAACATGCCGATTTCCCATTCTGTCTTGAGCAAATGGTTCCCCCTGACAGTAAAGTGAAAACTGAAAAACTCATGGGCACACTTTACAACAAAAATCGGTATGTGCTACATATCCAAATGTTGGTGCAATGCCTCGCCCAAGGCTTGGTGTTGAAGAAAGTCCACAGGGGTATTTCTTTTGCTCAAAAAGCATGGCTTGAGCCATACATGCGACTCAACACAGAGCACCGACAAATGGCAACACAGCAGTTTGAAATTAATTTTTTTAAATTAATGAACAACTGCATCTATGGCAAGTCTATGGAGAATGTCCGCAAATACCGTGACATTAAATTGGTGAATGTCTGGGAGGGGCGGTGGGGTGCCCGGCGGTACATTGCCAAGCCAAATTTCAAATCGATCAAAATTATCGATGAGGATTTGGCTACTATTGAAATGAGTAAGACCAGCGTGACCATGGATAAGCCCATTTACTTGGGTCAAGTCATTTTAGACTTTTCTAAATCGGTCATGTATCGATTCCACTATGAGTTTGCCAAACGCCATTTTGAGGACGTTTCTCTTTTGTATATGGACACGGACTCATTCATTTACCACATTCGCCACTGCAACCCCTATGACGTCATGAGGCAACATAGTGACTGGTTCGACACCTCTTGCTATAGCGCTGACAACGTGTTTCAACTGCCCATAAAAAACAAAAAGGAAATGGGCGTTTTAAAAGATGAATGTGGTGATTCCATTATGACGGAATTCGTAGGTTTGGCTTCGAAAATGTATGCTTATCGCACACTCGACTGTAAGGAAGCCAAAAGAGCAAAAGGTGTAGGTAGGGCAGTGGTAAAATCGCTACGTGTTGATGACTATCTAGCGGTTTTACGCACGGGCAAAGCTATGTCTCATACACAGTGCAGGATACAATCCAGCAACCATCATTTGTATCTTGTGGAACAGAGAAAACGCACCCTCGCCTCCATGGATAACAAACGTGTGTGGGCTGATGACCTGCTCACCAGCCTGCCCTGGGGTTATGATCGCAAGGAGGAGGAGGTGTGATTTCACTGTTTAATCGTTTATGGGACATAGCTTTATGTAACTTGTAGATTTAGTATTTTGTAAATATTGTTTTTTGTCATTGTAAATAATAGATTTTGTAAAATAGTGACAACCCACTTGGACCTTTTGCTCTTTAAAAAAAGTTCTATGCAAACTTATTTTTTTAAATTTTTTTGATTGGTAAATAGTATGATTCTTTTAACGCTGTACAAAGTTGAGTTTTTTTTTTGTAAATATGTAATGAGTAAGATTTTTAGTAACTTTAATAACAATTTTTTAATTATTTTTCGTAATGTAAATGATCAAATAAAAAAGTTCTTTTGGGATGAGTGTGCATGTCGAGAATGTGCTTTTGGGAATAAATAAAGTGGTTGTGTTTGTTCCCAAAGACAAGTGTGAATGTATGAGTGGAGAGAGAAAACTGGTGTGTATGATTGACCAGAGCAAACACGGTGAGGTAGGGTGGGTGGGTGGGGAGGGGGTAAATGGTCACTTATATACTCATTTTGTTTTAAATAGTTTCGTTTTTTCATTGAAATGTGGCAGTCAAAAGACATTATTTTTGTAAAAACAGTCTTACCTGCAGTAGTCGTAGACCTCGACGTTTCTCCAAACACACATCAACAAATTGCAGTATTATCAAGGTCAAGCACTTGCATCAACATCATTGTCAAATCTCAACTTTCGACATACATCAAATGGAAAAAATATGAAACAGCAAAATGGAAAATCCGTGTTTCCATATCACCAAAACAGCAAAACTTAAAACGGACATTTTTAAAAACTGGAAATGGCTATGTGTGAAATTTGAAAATTCAAAAACTTCAAACAGACATTGTTTAAAATGTGTCATCAGCAAAATGGAAAACTTCATATCATCAAAAACGTTAAACTTGAAACGAACGTTTTCAAAAACTGTAAATTGCAAAATGATAAATGACAGTGTGTGAAATGTGTAAAATGAAAAAAATCAGCCATCAACATCACGATTTCTTAAAATTAAAAATAACAAAACATCGTGCTCTGGAAAACTTTTGTTTTTATTTCATAGTCATAGTGAATTGACAAAAGAAATATAGAATACAAACAAATCCCAATTCCTCACTCCTCAATGTTTATGTCCTTGCATCATCAACTTTCCTTTCATAGCACTCATGACAATTAGGGCTGCCATTCTTTCACCCACTGAGGCATCACTGGATGTGAAACGTTGTTTAGCTTTCTTTAATAACAATTTATCTGCCACATGTCTTAAACCAGGATGACTATGGCGATAAGAAAGGTCATGTTCCTTGCATGCTTGATCCAAAAGATTAATGGGTACATCACCACGTTGTAAACGTTTTTCGAGACGAGTTCCAGGGCCGCAAAAACGATAACCTGGAAGATGGATTTCGAAAGGTAAGTATTGAATCACTTTGTCAATGACGCCATTGCCAGTACAAGTCTGGCATATCCTTTTCCATCGATGGTAAAAAGGTTTGGTCTTCCTCTTCCTCTGTGGACGATGTTTGTGTTTGTTGTTGTTGTTGCTTTTTCTCGCCATGACACCCGTGGAATGATTCAACAAAGTCTTTACACGGACTTTTATGACCGTGATACAGTTTCACTAGTTGGCAAGTCGCACACTGACGCATAGACGGTATTTTTGCCATGGCCACTTGCTTATGGTGATCGTAATCCGTACAGGATTGCAATTCACTCAACACAGGGTCTTGAGTCCATGATTTTGGTACATGTTGCCAGATTTCTTTCACTGCGTTGGCGGCCACATAATAAATGAACGACTTGGGCAGCGCCAAGAGTTCCTCTTTGGTAAAACTGTCTAGTTTCTTTTTGCACACAAAGAACTTGCCGATGGCTTTGTCCGTAGCATTGCCTTTCTCCATGGTATCACGTGCTGTAGATGTTTACACGTCGCTTGTAGAAATCTCACTGACGTCATTCACAGGTAAATCTTGAGTTATAATTTTGTTCAACAACTCCCAGCAGGCATGGGTGGTTAACCAATGAAAGAGATGCCACGCATGTGATAGGGCTGTATGGGTAATGTTGCCACAGGAACAAGTATCCATGAGCGTTTGCAGGGAGGGGCAGCCCAACTCCATGAGGTCGATACATTGGCAGTAAGACGCCAAAAATGGTTGCAACCATTGACGTTTTTCATTACCTTTCACAAATACCACATTGGCCGAGGACAAGTGTGCTTTCATGACCACGTCCAAATATTTATAGGAAATGGTTCCCTGATTCCAGTCTAGTCGCCTATGATTTTCAATCCACTGGGTTTGTTTACGGTCTTTTTCACACAACAAATCAAAAGCATGGGGTGGTTTAAATAGCAAATGCGTAGCTTGCGATATCCAAAACGTGGTACAATCGATCATGGCCACTTGTTTAAATATAAATTTGTTGTCACCAATTTTAAACCCTTGGCAATCCACAATGAGTGTGCGCAACATGTTGACGCTTGCCTGGACCAAGTTCAACTGACGACTGACGGACGATCAGGTGTGATCATGACATGGACTTACCTGCCATGCTAGTTTCAAATTAAGGTTAGGGTAGGACAGGGGGGACATGCAAAAATAAGAATTTAAGAATTACATCATTTTATTATCATAACACGTCTTACAGGCTTTTCTCATTTTAGGATAAGGACGATAGCAACTGATACAACAATATAGTCTCTTGTGTTTGTAACGTCCATAACACCGATGATGTCCCAATGTCTCTAAAGTAGGCGTTTTTGATGGTGAGCTGCTCACCGAAGCACCATGGATACCATACGGTCCACACGTATCGTAACTTGTTTTTTTTTCATCACCCAAAGACACAAGCGAGGGATAGCTTGAATGACAGGGTATATTTCCCACTTTCATTCTGCACAGGTAGGGGCAGGTGGGTGACCAGCGCTGATGTTCCTGCATGGGTTCATCGCCCTCCTGCCATTGGTCTATGATGATGGGACAAAAGGCACATTTCACTTCATCTCTTGTTTTTAAATAGTAGAATCCAGCAGCCGCCAAGGCTTGAGGGTTTATGAAAGGCACTGGCCATGTGGCAAACGTCTTGAAACGTTGTTCCTCAGAGTTTAAATTCATGGATGTGACGTCTCTTGAGGCTTTAAAGCAAGACATGACTGAGCGGCTTGACGTGGGATGACCTGTTATTTATACACTCGTCACTTGGTTGGACAGTGGATAATAGTTGACTTGTTTGTGGTGAATAATCAAACAGTAGGCCGTCGTATTGGCTGGTACATTGTCATGCGTTTCAAAATCTAGTCGAATGTCGATATTGGATGGCTTGACAGACTCTTCCAGGTAAGAACAGTCAAAAACAATCAGTGGTGCTCTTGCCTTAAACGCTTGGGGTAGTAGCATGGGGCCGTTCTCTTTTTGATAATACGACCATCGAAATTTAGAAAACAAGTCGTACAGGGGGCCAAACTTATTTTTTGAAAAATCCAAATCCAGTCCTTCATAGGGAAACACAGCTCCGTTGAGGAAAAGACGTGCATTTCTCAATTGCAGGTGATCAAATTGCGTGGCATCTTTGGTTTGTTGATACTTGCGATTCGTTTGAAAACCCACAATCAGGTAGAGAGGTCTCTCTGTATAGCGAGCTGTTTTTACAGACCAACTGTGTGTGTTGGTGGTGGGCAATAGCGGATACTCATGGAGTGCCCAGCTTCTAAATTCCATGGGTAGAGGCATATCTCTCTTTACCATTTTGAGTATGTCCAGTTTTTTGCTATCGTTAAGGGTCACATGAGGCACTTTCCATAGCAAGCGTTGTAGTTGAACTTTTGAATCGATGGGGGCATTGTCGGCTCCCTTGAGTGCATTATTATCACTCCTGTCTCTCACCAGATAAAGCACTTGCCTTGCGTTGACCACAATGCGTTGGTGATCTTCAGCAAAGCCTAGAATCAGTTTAAGAGGTAAATATCCAGTAAAGGTTCCATCGGTGTGTACCATCCAGTCATTGGTCGAGTCAGGACACCAACCTGCCATGCAAAGTGTTTTACCTTCTTCCTCACTATAAGAGGGGTATAGTTTCATGACACTGGAAATGCCCACATTTCGAGTGCTATCCACCACGATATCGTTAATGACATAACGTACTTCAGAAAACAGAAAGGCCAAACCATGGTTGGCCAACTTGGATGTGGTAGGTGTAGAGCCATCGGCTTTGGTGAGCCGACCTTCAATCTGAATGACACTTTCATGCGGTAGGGTGTAAATATCTTGGTTGTTGATAACAAATTGAATTTCATCATTGTTATTGAGTCCAGGTGTTTGAGCTTGATAGGAATGGAGATCAATTCTTACCACTCCTGGTTGCTCCTCGATGTGGTTCGCTATCTCTAGGATAGAATTCATCATGAGGGTTGACGTGGTAACCCAAATGCTGTAAAATCTGCTTGCCTTGAGATGTTAACGTGTATTCACGTGGCAAACAACTAACACCATTCCTAGACGGTGTTGTTGTTTTATACACAAACTTCATAGTGGCTTTAGCACCAACTTGTAAGTCACTGGTGTGGTAGAATCTAGATCAATGAGTTGTTGATCTCTATTGATCAGTCTTAATGTTATATTACTAATACTATCGACAGCCACAGCATGAAAAAGCACCACTGGAGGGTTTTCACGAATAATATAGCCATTGGGCGATGTCACAATAAAGTCATAAAGTGAATGCGATGGTTCTTGATTGGTGTACACTTGGCTAATAATATTACACGTCACCGACACATGATGGTCCTCAATGAATTTCACTTCATGGTCTGATTCATGTTTTTTGTTGGGCTCCAACACACGTGGTTTAAATCCTAGTAATGGACCAATGGAATCGGGGTGTGTTTTAAAGTCAATGTTGAATGAGGAGAAAATACTGCAGCGATGAGTGTTGGTATTTCCTACAAGTTCAAACTTGTGCGTTCCGTCGAGAAATGACTTTAAACCATATTGATTGATCAACACCACATAAATGTGTTCATAAATGTCATCGATCGTGTATCCACCAGAGTTCAAGGTGAGCACAGAATCATCATAGTAAAACTTGTTGTTCACATTTTCACGTATGTTGTATATTCGATTGTACGTTTCAAGAGAAACAAGTCCTAAACCATAGGGTTTTTCACTCAATTCGATAGGCGGGTAGAAGTCTAGGCTGACTTCAGGTCCACGTCCATGCACTGTAAACGTTTTACTTTCTGCCGACATACTGGTGGCGTTTTTGCTTATGCTGCGTCTTATATAAAAAAATTAAACACAAACGTCCACACTGTTGGCTGTTAAACGTTTGCTCTCGTTTCACATTATAATATATCTTGATCCTGTTTCCAAAATAGGTCACTAGTTCCATGGGCGGGGGCAAATTCCCAAAACTGTCAAAGTACCATACCGTGGATCCCTCTTTGACATAAGCTACATAATGCGTTCCTGGTCCTCGGTGATCATCCAAATTGACAACAGCACATTCCTGTTTCCAAGGTCGTGGGGGTAATTGGTTTCGCATAAACACACCTCGAAAATGAGAAAGCTTTAGTTGTTTAGCATAGCTTTCCACTTGTTGATGCGTCAGGGCATGTCTCGCTATGGCAGAGGTTAAATTTTTTTTTTTTTAATATTTCGAAATGGTGAAATCCCAAATCCTTGTTGATAAAAGGCTGGCTTTAAATTGGCATTTCTAGCCCCCATGGTAATCGCTTCCATCGTTTCATTGTGTCGCTGACTTTCTTTGAGTTGTTGCTTGCCCTGCTGCGCGGCTTTAATGGTTTTCGCCACTGCACTGGCACCGCCCAAAAGTGAGCCCAGAGCAGCCAACCCGGCAAATAATGCAGGTAAAAATCCCGCTCGTTTGGGGACGGGAATCACTCGCCCTTGGTTTGAAACCTGTCGCCGATGTTTTGGAATAACATGTCTCTGTGCTGCTCGAAGGGCTTTCCTTATGGTCAATACATTATTTTTTCTTTTTTTCTTTCGCAAGGGCTTGTCCTCGAATGTTGAAAACCCTGACTTTGCCAAGGACAAAGTCCTTTTTTTAGTCTTTCTCACTGCATACCTTTGTTTCACCATGATGATAATGACCAACAACCTTTCACACGAAAGTTTAAATCACAACTAACGTCAGATGGTTATTTCATGGCTGTATATTCCAATTCCACATAAAGTGGGAAATCGTTTATGGTTTTCCCCGCTTGCTTTTCATCCCATGTCAACATGAGATGAAGAGATAATTCGTCACCTGCATTGACCATTTCATGGTCATGGACCAACATCCTATGACCATTTATCTTTATTTGTAAATGGTTCTCATCAGGTATGGCATATTTGATGTGAATGGTTCCATCATAGTGTAATCGATAGTGGCTTAAACCCGAAGCAAGCACATAGGTCAAGTGCTGATCATGGACTAGCGGTAAATGGTTTCTGTCATTCACAGGTTTTTCATTTGTCAGATACACTAAAAACACAGATGGGATGAATTTATAAAGCCTTTTCATTTCATGGGTCACGTAACGCTTGGTACAAACATCGTCTTCGTCTTGTGGGTCTTCCACGTGAATAATCCGATGGTGATTAGCGCTATAGCCATTCACCATAAGCTGGGGCACTTTGTCATAAAACTCATACACTTTGTTATCCACATACTTTTTCGTAGTAACGTCTGTAGACACTTGAGGATGTTTTACATGGGTTAACCGCTTTCCCTTAAAGTCATAATCTCCCTGTTTTGTGCGTGGCACTACTGACCTATCCACATAGTGTTTATTAGCAGGATCTGTTTCCTGTTTAGGATCATGTATGAGGACAGGCCTAGCTTTGGCCATCAACGCACGTCCAAAGACATCCATCGTCAACCTGTAGTACCAGTCTTCTGTTTCTATGACAAGGTTCGGTGTCCTGTATATAGACAGCCGGCTAGCCTGTCTAAGCCTTAGTTGACATGAAGATTATTAAGCAGCAAGAGTCATTCCCCGTGGGGGACATGGTTTCCCATCTCTGTCCCACATCACGTGAACAACGCCATGGTTCACTGTTTCCATCTTCCATTCGCTGCATCATTGTGGGGCCTTCCGGCTGTGGAAAGACTAATCTTTTGCTAACGCTCATTACAGCGCCCAATGGTCTGCGTTTTCAAAATATTTATATTTTTGCAAAATCTCTCTACCAACCCCTCTACGTGTTTCTGGATCAAGTCATGTCTGGATTACAAAAAGAGAATATGGGTTATTTTACATTTTCCATGCAAGAAAATGTGATTTCACCGGATGAGGTAAAGCCTGATTCACTCATGATTTTCGATGATGTATCCACTGAACGTCAAGGCATCATTCAAAGCTATTTCAGCATGGGTCGACACAAACATATCGATTGCTTCTATCTTGGGCAAACGTATTCAAAAATGTCCAAACAGTTGATTCGTGACAATGCCAATGTCATTGTTTTATTTCGTCAGGACGAGAGGAACAGTCGTCACATTTATAATGAACATGTGAATCCGGATATGACCTTTCAAATGTTTACAGAATTGTGTGCCAAGTGCTGGAACACTCAACGTCATGCCTGTTTAGTGATTGACAAACAAAGTGAACTCAACCAAGGACGGTATCGCTTAGGGTTTGATCATTTTATTGCTATTTAAGGCCTTGTCTCATTCCCCATCAAGTCATTTGTCAAGACACCATGGCGTTAGCAGAGAGTCAATTGAAAAAGCATATTATTAAAGCAAAAAATACTATTCGCCAAAAGTTTCGTCAATTGAAACAATCACGTGCCAATCATGCTTTGTTTATTCAACAACATTTAGCACCTCCACTAAAAGCCATGTTGAAACCCTCTTTCAAGCCATCTGAAACGCTACCCACCGTTTCACAAGCCACGCAGACGCTGCACGAGGACCCTGAGGAAGAGGAAGTGGAAGATTTGACTAGTGTTAGTGAAGTTGAGGATGAGGAGGAACAAGTGTTTACACCTCAAAAAAAGGCCGCACCCCTTGCAGAGTTTTTGAGAAAAAAGAAATCCTTGGCCATGGTCGAAACACCTTGCCCTTCCAGGGCGTCTCCGTTTTCACAACTCTTGGCCACCCCTCAACATAAAGCTCAACTGAAAACCATTTTAATAAAATATTATGGATCAACATTGGAACCCTATTTCACCGATCTATTTATTGGAAACACAGATACCACGTATGGTGTTCGCTATGAGGATGATAGTTTTAAAATTGACGATTCATCCATTAAATTTGCTCGTACTAAAGCTGTCATTAAAAACATCAACTATAAATTAACGCCAGGACTGTTAAAGCTGCTCTTTTCTCGGACCCCCTCTTCCCATGATTATACGTCAGAGGATCTTGACAAATATAAATCCATTTTATTGGATACCCATGCTCACAAAAGACAGTATGATCCTGCTCAACAAGTGAATGCCAATATATCTCAAAAATATAAAACCATCATTGCAAAAATGTTTCCCACTAGTCAAAGTACTCGTCGTAAAGTGTCCGCTTCGGGAGTGACATTTAAACCATTAAAACCCCTTGTGAATGTTACCTACTGGCACAATCCCAATAAGCTCGTCCAGCGGCTACAGTTGTTGCATGCCTCACGTCAAGCTGGCCATACCGGTCACGATTGGGAAATTCAAGAAATTGAACAAGAACTTCGAAATGCCAAAATTATTGTTTAAGCCCTCACCCATTAAAATGGGTATTGCTCACGAGTTGCATCGCCCAGCTAGGCGTCACTATCCGCGACTCAAGGTGATTTCACGAGGTGTGGATGAACTTTGGCAGGCTGACTTGGTTGAAATGATACCCTATGCTGGCGTTAACGATGGTGTACGCTATATGTTGACCGTCATTGATGTCTATTCCAAAATGGCCTTTGTTGAACCTGTGCGTCGCAAGTCTGGCCCACTAGTTACCAAGGCCTTTCAACATATTATTCAACACTCCAAACGTCAACCTCAGCTGCTACAAACCGACCAGGGGAAAGAATTTTTCAACAAGGATTTCTCCAGTTTTCTCAAATCTAAGGATATTCACCATTACACCACGTACAGCAACCTCAAAGCCAGTGTGGTCGAGCGGTTCAACCGAACATTGAAAACCCATATGTGGAAAGCGTTTACCGCTCAGGGCACGTATCGCTGGTTGGACATGTTGCCTGAGCTAGTGTCACGTTACAATGACACCAACCATAGAACGATTGGGACCAAGCCACGCCTCGTGACTAAAAATATTCAGCGATTGGATAAACTGTTTAACCCCATAAAAACAGCCGATCCTAAACGTCACCGACTGAACATTGGGGATTTTGTTCGTGTGAGCAAATTTAAGTCTGCCTTCAATAAGGGTTACACGCCTCAGTGGGGGACTGAACTATTTCGAATTCGTCGAGTCTACTTGGACACTCCAGTCACCTATTTACTCGAGGACCTCAACCATCAACCCATAAAAGGTAGATTTTATCTCCATGAACTTCAGAAAACAGCATTTCCTCAGCATTATCTTGTGGAAAAAGTGTTGAAACAAAAAGGAAATAAACTCTACGTCAAATGGTTAGGGTTTAACTCTACGTTTAATTCTTGGATCAATAAACTACATGTTGTGTGAACCTGTGTACTTTTTATTTATTCACCCATGTTGTACACCACCTATAGCTCTATGTATACAGCGCTCCGCGCTTCATGCATGTTCATACATGTTTGTCTTTCCCTTTCCTCTTGTGTTCTCTCATACATCACCCCCTCCCCTCTCCCTCCCTTCACCTCCCACCATTGCTGTTTGCAGCTCTTGCCTGTCTATTGGTTGTGACATCATTCCCACAAGTTGCATCATACTTTTTTACTGATTCAGCGATTCCCACGCTTTGAACATTCTCTTATCGTGCACGTGGACAGCTAACGTCCCAGGCGAACACCTGTGCCGGATCAAATTTCACATGAACTTGCATTTTGTCACGTACGAAGCAAGACAGGCTGTAACTTGTTAACAGTTATCGCGCACGTGGACAGATAACACCCAAGCGAACACCTGTGAAAGATCAAATTTCACATGAACTTGCATTTTGTCACGTACGAAGCAAAACAGGATGTCACTGGTTTAGCGTGCCTGTGGTTTCACACATGTGTGCACGCCTTTCACACTCCCCTGCCACCACGATGGTCAGATTATTTCACCTTCAAGCGTCTTGGTCATTTTTTCCATTGCACTTGTTGTCAAGTCAGATCAATGCCTTCCAATAAGCTCAAATGACCTTCACCTTCTGTAAGTTTGTTTTCTGTACTCGCTTCGACCAACATAGAATCAAGTTCTCATCACCGTTTACACGTTAAAGGTAAAATATCAGAAAACGCATGCTCGTTCTGTCATACACCGACCAGCCGAAATAGCGATTGTTCTATTGAACACAGCCACCATGGTCAGCGACAGGTTCGTTGAAACACACACTCAGCCGTATCGTCTCTCTCAACCACCACGCTTCATGGACATTATAAACAGGTAAAGAAAAAAAAACAGTTTTTTTTTCAATGTGTATGGCGTTAGTCCCTTTGCGAATTTTTTTTTGGAAAACAATATCTACCACACTCGAAAGGGGGGCGTTATCCCGAGTCCTAGGACACCTCGTACACGTCTCTAGCGTTATTGATTCGTGAGATATCGGCAAAAATCACAAAAAACACGTGTTTACCCCAAAATCGCGTTTCCAATTTTTTTTTTAAATATAACGTGTGGTCCATAGCAAAGAGGACGTCAGCCCGAGTCCTTGGACCCCTCGTTCATGCCTCTAGCATGATTGGTTCGCGAGATATAGCAAAAAGTTCAAAATCACGGTTTTACCCCAAAAAGACCGTGTTTCCAAATTTTCACCTTTTCGACACCGACATTCCCGTAAAGAGCACAACGAGACGAAAAAAACGAATCCAAGCACGCCCTCCTAGCATGGCTCCTTCCATTCCAAGGTCGCAGGGGCTCACAACTTCCTACCACACTACTACCTACAGGTTTTCATCCTAGAGACTTGAAATTTATTTTGGGGGTAGAGGGGGTAGGGACCTTTCATTTACGTCAAACAAACTTTTTTGTAGAGTTCCTAGTTTCCAAAATATAGGATTTTCAAAATTCGAGTGTTTTCAAAAAAACATAAAAAATAAAAAAGTTTTATTACAAAAAATAAAGGTCATAAAGGCCGTTCGTTTGAGCCATGGCACAACGTTCTACCATGTTTGGTTTTCAAACTATCACCAACGTTGCAAAACAAAAAAATTCAAAGAATTTTTGAAAAATATAATACATGGTCGATAAGAAAGAGGACGACTGCTCGAGTTCAACAACACCTCATTTGTCAACATCCGGCCATGCGTTTGAGAGATATTAATTATTTCAATTTCGCACGGCGGCCATGTTGGTTTGTTGGGCACAGGAGTGTCAAGTGGGGCAGAACCATCATCACTCCACTACTCACCTGTAGTGCGGAATAGTACATTGAGATTATTTTTTGCTCTTGCTGTCAATATGGATCTGGAAGGTGATGTTTCAACAGCTTTTTTGAATGGCGTTCTTAAAAATGATATTTATATGTACCCCCCAGAGGGCTATGAGTGTAACAGTTCTAAAGTTTGTAAGCTTGGAAAAGCTGTTTATGGCTTGAAGCAGGCATCACGCACTTGGTACGAGAGGGTTCATGAAAGTCTTTCTTAAATCGGTTATAAGAAGTCTCTGTATGAACCATGTGTATATTACTGTAAAGATCATCATCTTTTGTTGTTATTGCCCTCTATGTTAATGAATTTTTGGTATTTTTAATAAGCATGCCCAAGTGGAGAAACTGAAGTCTACGTTGCATTCTCATTTTAAGATTAAAGATTTGGGACAAATCTCTGAATGTCTGGGAGTGTGAGTTCAAGGAAGCAAAGCTTGTATTAGATTGGATCATAAGTCTTATCTGTTAGATGTGTTGGATAGGTTTAACATGTCAGATTGTACTCATGTGAAAACTCCAATGGAAATAGGTTTGTTGTTGGAGAAATCCACATCCTGTGACAAATCCTATCCCTATCAACCGGCAATTGGTGCTTTGTTATACCTTTCCAGTTGTACCAGGGTAGATATGACATATCTAACCAATTATTTGAGTCAGTTCAATAATTGCTATGGTAAGGAACATTGGACATGTGTCCAGAGTGTTCAGATACTTGAATGGAACAGTGGATGTTGGTATCATGTATACAAAATCAGAATGTGATGTCAAGGGTATTGTTGATGCTTCTTTTGGAAATAATTTAACTGACAGGAAATCTGTGAGTGGTTATGTATTTAAATATGCAGAAGGCCCAATAAGTTGGGAAAGTGAGAAACAGCCAGTTGTGGCACTGTATAGCACTGAAGCAGAATACATAATTCAGACTTTAGCACGTAAAGAAGCTCTATACCTTAGAGGTTTTTTCTTTGAGTTGTGTATTAGAGGAGGTCCAATTCAGTTGTGTAATGACATGTCAGATTGTACTCATGTGAAAACTCCAATGGAAATAGGTTTGTTGTTGGAGAAATCCACATCCTGTGTCTAGTCGAGAAAAACAAGGATGAGAGCAATGAAAGAGAGGGAACGACAGATAGTCAGGAAACGGGGAGAAGTCCAGGCACAGTAGACACTCAAGTGTTTCGAAATTATGAAGGCCGTGCATCAATACCACAGAATGGCCAGATACCTACACAAGTAATACAAGTAATTCGTGCCAATGAATTTAGACCCAATAAATTCATACCGGTAACAGAAACGACACCTACACATTTTTAAAAGAACTTGATGATTTCTACGCGGACCAGAATGTAAGCCCGATGCGACAGTTGAGAATGGTTGAATTTTTTTTTGGGCGGATCTGCACTTAATTGGTTTTTAAGCTTCAGGTACACTTATGAAACCATGGCTGGATTTAAAGGAGCGTTTCTCAAAACGTTTTAGAGTGCGTCTCACCAGCAAAATCTTCGATTAGATTTATATTCTAGGAAGTATCATAGTACCCAACAAACCAAGTTCGCTGAATACTTTACGAGGCAGATGTTAAATCTCAGGGACCTTGACAATCCGCCAAACGACCTGGACATGATTACCACAATTGGCAAGCAAGTTCCCGTTATCGTGCAACAATTTTTAGTGGCGGCAAATGTTAACACGGCCATACAGGCAGAGGAATTTTTACGGCAGCTCGATGAAACAAATAATCAGTTTCACGGGTGAGAGAGGAGACAAGTAGAGACAGTAAACACAGCCGAGCTCATTAAGCCGCAAGGCGTGCATACCAAATTGCAAGCTACAAATACTGGGACTTACCCAAGACGGAACAATGGCGAGGAGCGTGAACAGAGATTCCAGCCAAGATATGAGGACAGAGCACAGAACCGCTATTACAATGAAAACAGATCTAATAAGCGAGGATTTCAACAAGGGCGTTATTATGCTAGACAAGAGACACCATACAGAAGAAATAATAATGATCCGATATATAATTCAGGATGGCGCGGATGAAGATATGACGATCAAGCCGGTGGAAGAGATAACCAACGGTATAACGGAAAATTGGAACCAAGGGATGACCAACGGACTTGGAATGACAGATACGAGGAATCTCAGCGTTATCTAAATGAATTACATGCTACAGGAGGGGATGAAAACTGCCGTTGGGAACGTATAATAGATAATAGAAAGAATCCAGACACTCACACGAATGACGAAGGAGCAGAGAGTCTACTATTACAGCGGGAACGGCAGGAGAAGGGGCAGCTACACCAAAATGGAGGCCGTCAGGATAAAAAATTCATTAAATGAATATGAAGATAGCCTGAGAAGCAGACGGTGTTCGGAGGAAGAAGGATGGATAGTTGCAAGCATTACTGAATGGATAGCGAGACCGGAGTATTGCCTGGAGGAGGTCGTGAAACCACACAATGACACAATAAAACAGTTATTTATGCAGGGATCGGCGGATTAAGGGTAAAATGCTTAGTGGGCACTGGTTCACAGATCAGCCTAGTATTTGAGGCTTTATTACGTGAAGTAGGGCGGAATTACGATGTACCTGTAATCCCAGTCCCTCAAATGAAAGTACGGGGCGTTATTCCTGAGCGCACCGTAACTTGCAAATCACAGGCATATTTAGAAATGGAAATTCTGGAGCATACCATTGCTCAGACCTTTGTAATATTACCCAAGTTGAATTTTAATATAATTCTCGGATCAAATTTTATCTGCGAATATCAAGTCGTTATCGACCTACTCCAAAACACCGTCAGTTTCAGGAATATCGAAGGAATGAGGAACGTTGGTTTAAATATGGATGAGGTAACCACAGGTCGGGAGGCAAATACGTGGTTGCTTGAGGCTATTAGTGTAGAAACAGAGGAATAATTACTGGAGATGGACTCAGATGACGTCATTCCAGCTGTTGTGGAATTGGAAGAAAAAGAATAAGGGCAAGAGATTTGGGCATTGTTGGCTGAAGAAGATGGTAACACGGACGACTTTGAAGAACAATTACAGGAGCGGCTAAAAGGAGTCCAATTAAGGGGTGCAGAAAAGGAGAGACTTGAACATATACTCAGGAAACATCAGAAGGTTTTGACCATAATCAAGTTAAAGAGATCATTGACGGGATGCTGCAAGCTGGTGTTATAGAGCAGAGGCCCACACATTTTCTCAACGCAATTTTGACTTTTGCGAAACCAAATGGTTCTATTAGGCTCTGCCTAGATGCAAGAATGCTCAACATGCGAAGGTTGCCAGAATATGACCAAGCACCGTTTAATAGAGACGTCCTGAAAGGATTCAGAGGGAAGAGTGTTTATTCGAGTGGTGACTTGACTTCGAGCTTCCATCATATTGAGTTAGACGAGAAGTCCCGATTGTTGACAGGCTTCTTGTTTGACAATCAAACCTTCACTTTCAAAAGGATGCCTTTTGGTGTAAAACAGCTGGGTGTGCTTTAATTAGAGCCTTAGATCGAAACCTAACTGATGAGTTTAAAGAAATGACTGTCAGATATATCGATGATATATTGTTGGCCTCTGACACTGTTGAGGAACATATGAATAACTTGGGCAAACTACTAGGAAACCTTCTCACTTCTAATTTCAAAATTAATCTCTAGAAGTCACACTTCTTCAGGGACGAGATATTGTATTTTGGTGTGGTAGCTATGTAGAGATGAAACGAATAGCTCAGGACAGGGAGGCATGGAGAGCTGCATCAAACCAGTCAGAAGACTGAAGACTCAAACAACAACAACAACATGAACACGGCACCGAATTATTCAAATTTTCGGGCACCGCGCATCCCTTATTCGTTAGGGCGCCCCTGGTGGACAGAATTCTAACATGATCGAAGAACACGCGTTCATTTCAGTACGATCATAGTAGTCAAACCACAGCTAGCACGCGCTGCGTGGTAGAGGAGAAATGGGGAAAACAAGCAGTTGGGTATGGAAGTACGCGGAACGGAAAGGAGATAAGGCCTATTGCTCTCTATGTTCTCCTACCGAAAACAATGAGTATTCCTGTGCTGGTGGGTCTACGGGAGCCATCGGACGCCACTTGAAAACGATACATCGGAAGATGGAAAATCAACAAACGTCGTCAAGCAAACGTGGGTAAGTAATTATGTATACAAATTGTGTAACGCCATAAGTATGCGTAAGCGTACCGTGGTTACCACGACCTCATACAGAAATGTCTTTCTGATTTGACAATAAATAGTCTAGTACTGTTTACGTTGGTTTTGTTTACATACGACCAACTTCTGTGAACAACACACTTTCACGGCTAGACGCAAGCGCTTCCGCGACACTCCCACCGCCTTCTGTCAGTAGGCCATGTCATCAGCGCCGAAGGCGAAGTGGTGTCGCGCCGGCGCCGCGGCGCTGCCTTCCCCAAATGGAACTGGACATATGTTGAAATTTACCGCTTTCCCAGACATTTCAGTCTAATGCAGATTACTTGGCTGATTCGCTACTATCTGTATTATTTTCGGTTCATGCCACCGTCACACTCGCTTATCCACTTACCGCGCGCCATCACGGCAGCACGCCGGCCGCCGCTCACTCCGTCGCGCACCGGTATTTAGCGCACATGTTAAAAAGGAATATACGAGCCTTACAGTAGTCGCATAAGATGTGTAACATGTGAGATGTTATCCTACTATGTGTGTCCCGGGAGCGAAAATCCCTTGTTAACAGTGAACTCTGTTGGTCATTGAAATAACTACTTGTATAATTCCAGTGCAAATTCCTGACCTTAATAAATCATAGTTGTTATTTGCTAAGACGTTGTATCTTAATCGATTGATAACATTCATTTTGGGAGGACATATTTAGGTCTGTGGTTACAGCGTTGGTCTCCCAACCTGCCGGCTGGGGTTCTAATCCTAACAGAGTTGTATTTTTTTGCTTAATTTTTTATATTTATTGTTATTTGAGTACTGAGGCGTTATACAATTGAGCGTTATATTGTGAAGTTTACAATGGAAAATATATATTAAATTAAAACAAAGTTCTCCAATGGATCTGCAGTAGTGACATCTATCTTAAACTAGTTGGATTATGGTATGCGGGACCACGGCCGACTGGATGCGCTCGCATCCAGTTGGCCGTGGCGGAAGCAATCCACTGCCTACTTGATGCGAGCTGCGCTCTATACCGGCTAGTTAGTGAACCAATGCCAGCGATGTTATTGAAAATGGCCTCCTTTTGCTGATAGAGTGTACTGCTAAGTATAGGCGTGATTAAAAATTAGGTGTGCCGAAGGTATATTAAATGTGTTTCTCCCAGTGATACGTTTAGACCAACGAAGTTTCAATTATTGTTAGTGGTCTGTGTTAATATACTGAATTCCTACGTTGTTTGGAGTGTTTGTTGATGCGATATAGATTCCACATAGCCACATGGCCGACAGTACATCGAGTGCATACATTAAATAAGAATACAGCAAAAGTATGAAGATTTAATAAATCGTAATTGTTTTCAGCATGAAAATGATTTATTGGTGGAATATCTAAAATGGGGTCTCTAAACCTTAAACTAAACTGTATGCGATATACATTCTCCATAGCCACATGGCCTACAGTACGTCGTTGTACCGATCTCTGCCACCACGCGCGCTCATTGTTTCAGTCCCATGCACTTCCGTCCCATCCACTTCCGTCCCTTTTCCAAAATCACTTCCACAAAAATGTCCAGCTACCGAGTGCCACAAAAAATATCCCGATACCGAGTGGAAAGATGTTACACATCAATAAATAGCGATAGTTCTTCGCATAAGTCATACAACTCTTCGATGACGTATACTATTTAGATGGTGAATTGTTAAAATGAGGGAAATTGCATACCGTAAATTATAAAAGGTCCCAACAATTAGACAGATGGGCTTATTGGGAACGCAACGGTGGCGACCTACGGGAGCTTCAGGACGATCGTGCGGTGGCGCGGCGGCGCGGCGTGGGGTCGTGTCTGGAGGCGTGTGCTGTGTACATAGACAATTTCACAGATATTAGCGAATCAGTCAAGTCATCCTGCTCTCCGCACAGAAATGGCCGGACAAGCGTGCATCTCAATCGTTGTCAAGTGCAATATTCGCGGTGGTGGCGCGTACCGGCGAAATGGAAAGGCGGTGATCTTGTTTATCTTCAAAGCAACTTTCCACGATTTGCGCTTATAATGCGCAGGACCTTCCTCGTTGTGAAGGCTTTCATTTCGCACCGACATTAAAAATGATATGGTATTATTACAGGCATGAAGCGGAGGCAACAAAGGAAGACACTGAAGATGGTGACCATGTTGATGATGAGGAGCAGGAACAGGTATGGTCATCCCGAGCCAAGAGACGACGCAGGCGACGCGTGGAAGGTAACGCACACCGTCCGTGCGATACCATACGCTCAGAGGAAATACATCAGGCTCTTGCAAGCATGGTTGCTGTGAACCAACTGCCTTTGTCATTTTGTGCCAGTGATGGGTTTAGGCAGTTCATGGCAGTTGTAGAGCCCAATTACTTGTGTATTTCAGAGGATGCCCTTAAGCGGAGACTGGCTCTACTAGCCGATGGTGTCAGAGAGAATGTGCGGTGTGAACTATCAGCGGCATCAAGCGTTGCCCTTACATCTGACTGTTGGACATCTCGCTCACAAACTTCTTTCCTGACAGTAACGACTCACACCATCGACTCCCAGTGGGTTCCAAAGGCGATGACGCTTACCACGCATGAAATGGAAGACCGCCACACCTCAGAAAATCTGGCATCGGAATTGCAATTGGTTGCAGAAGAATGGAATGTGCAGGACAGGATCACCGCCATCGTCACTGACAACGCGTACAACGTCGTCAACGCTGTGCGCGCTCTTGATGTGCTGGAGAAGGATAAAGTGACTTGTGCTGCACATTCTGTACAGCTTGCTGCAAACAAGGCTCTTGCTCATGAAAAGGCTGCTAATGTGTGTCTGAAAGCAAGAAAGATAGTTGGCCATTTTCGGCACTCTAACGTTGCCTCTAGTGCGCTGACAAAAATGCAAGCACAACTTTCAATGCCCGAACAACCCCTGATTCAGAGCTGCAACACCCGCTAGAATTCAACTTTTGCCATGATCGAGCGCCTTTTGAAAAACAGGAACCCCGTCAGCAATGTCCAAGGTGACCGGACATGCACGCCAATGGCCACAGCACAGAAGCTCCAAGTAACTGAACAGGAGTGGCATCACATGGCGGTTTTAAACAAGCTCCTTAAACCTGTGGAAGTGGTAAACACTCTCTTTTCCAGTGACAATTCTCCCATATAGATGGTCCGGCCACTAATACAGACGCTAATTAAAAATCACCTCAGCACCCAGGAGTTGTCGGACGACAGCTTCCCAGAGGACGTGCAGTCTACCTTGGTCTGTGAATTTAACGATCGGTTCGGCCTCCTATGAATAAATGATAGTACTGTCACAGCCAGACAGATTGCATCTTTCCTCGACCCGAGGTATAAGGATTTGGTAGATGAGACAGCTGAGGCTCGACGATGCATTCGCGACAGAGTGCTTCATAAGCTTCAGAGCGATGCACCAGCTGAAGTCTTGTTTAATCCCGATCAACCCTCCACCAGTAGTGCCCTGGAGTTCTTGTATCATATGCCATGTGGGAGAAGGAACAGCCCTGAATCTCAATTTGAAGATTTTCTTTCGGAGGCACAGATTCGTTTTGACATGAACCCGTTCGAGTGGTGGAAAGCAAGGGAACACAAATATCCTGCGGTTGCTGCTCTAGCGAAAAAATACTTGTGTATTCCAGCAACATCCACGAGCTCCGAAAGGTGCTTTTCCTCTGCTGGAAACATTGTCACAGCCAAACGGAATTGTCTTCTGCCAGAAAATGTAAACCTCTTAGTATTCTTGTTCCAAAACAAAGCTTTCTTAAAGTAAATTGGTCAATGAGTCATAATTCTAGAAATTGTTGTTCTTACTATACTGTTATATTTTGTATTCGTTTCCTACGCCTGATATTTTAATTTTTTTTTGTTTAGTTACATTTTGGTCAAATGACAGTGCAAATAATAAATTATATTCCGTTACATATAGTTTTGTATCTACTCCTCTCTCATCCTCGGAACTAACCTTTATAATCAATCAAATAATTAATTAATTTCACACTGCTTCGATTCGAATAAACGCGCGCGGACACATTGCACACGCAAACACGATTTCTAAATGCATGTATAAATGGCACGATATTGCCGTGAACAGATGTTCGAGCAAGGTTACCAGACACGGCACTCTTTAACAATATTCGGTGTGACCCGTGTACCCGGTCGTAATTACACGAATACACGGGTACACGGGTAAATAGTAGAACCCGGATCCTTAGCACACGGATCTTAAAAACACGGTTGTGCGGGTACACGGGTACACGGGTAATAGGGAGCACTATATTAGGGCCATATAATTGATAAGGAGGGTGTTAGACCAAACCCTGCCAAAATAGAAGCGATCAAGAATTTCCCACACCTACAAAGGTTAAACATGTTCGTGCTTTCCTAGGAGTGACGGAATGTTTCAAGGAAAATTGCCCGGGGTACACTGAGACGGTAGCCCCCATGCAGTAATTGCTCAAAAAGAATAACAAATGGTTTTTGGATGATAGTTGTGACGAGTCCTTCCAAGCAACGAAACTTGTGCTTCAAAATTGTGTAAAACTGGGTTATCAAGATTTTGGTCGTAAGTTCATTATCCAAGCAGATGCTTCATTTATCGGCATTAGAGCTATGTTGTATCAGGAAGATCCGAATAACCTGCAGAACCGGTCTTACCTGGCATTTGTAAGTCGCAAATTGCGCAAACATTAACTTTATTACACTGTTACAGAACTGGAGCTTCTTGCTATATTCCACGCTCTGCAACGATGGAGAAATATAGTATTTGGTTACCCCATAATTATAAGAACGGATCACAAAGCTCTGACGTTCTTATTCAAAACCACAATGGCGAGCGAACGGATTACTAGGTGGTCAATCTACATACAACAGTTTGACATCGTGATTGAGCACTGCCCTGGAAAGTTAAACGCCATACCGGATGCACTCCGCAGGAACCCAGAAGCAGATGTTGAAGAGGAAGTCATGGTGAATCACATTGAACTAACTGCTAAGGATCGCGAATTTCTCGAAGAACTGAAAGAAATACCCAGAGAACAAGAAGCTGAACCATGGATGCTGCAGATGATTCGCTACTTGAAAGGAGAATTGCAACCTGGAACTCCAGCGCACCGTGAAGCACGATTGAAGGAGGGAAAATATATGTGCAACCTACTGCAAAAATATATTGATGATGATGATCACACTAAGCTACGAATCATGGTACCAACTTCATTGCAGCGTGGATTAACCCGGCACGTGCATGAAAGCTTGGGGCATGTCGGAACTGACAAGACAGAAGCAACCATTACTGAAGCATTTACGTGGCCGCGTATGATGACAACCATATGCGAGGTAGTGAAAACATGTGATGCGTGTCAGCACACAAAACCGAACAATTATCTCATGAAACATTACCCTAAACCATTACTGCCGCAAAAGCCATGTGAGCTTGTTGCTATTGACACGTTCAGTCCGATTCCTAAAGGAAGAAGAGGGTGCCAACATCTACTTGTGTGTTTAGATGTGTTTTCTAAATTCGTGTTTTGTGTCGTATACAGAAAACTACTTCCAAGCAAGTTCTAATCCGAATCAAAACAAAGTGATTCCAAATATAGGAAAGCCTGAATTTATTATATCTGATCACGGGAAATATTTCACCAGTACAGAGTTCAAGAAAGGAATGCAAGATCTTGGGATTAAGCATATTTTATCTTCGATAAGACATCCATCCGCAAATCCGAGCAAGAGAGTTATGAGGAGTGTTTCGATGTTTTTCAGAGTATTTGTACCACACGAACATCACAAGTGGGTAGATGGAGTGAAGGATATTGAGATTTGCATAAACTCAACAAAACATGAATCAACAGGACAGATACCGATGGTTCTACCTCACAACAAACAACCGGAGAGATCGTGGGACAACATTGTCACTTGCCCACGTGATCCCACGCCAGCTCATGATTTAAGGATTCAAAATACAGTAGTACATATGGGAAGTGAGGCGGATCGACGACTGAGGACAGTCCGTGGAAAGAGATTCCACTGGTACTTAGTCGAGGATGAACTGGTCTTAATCAAAAAGCCACCGATATCCGACCCTTCAAATAAAGTATTTCACAAGTGTTGCGTAAAGATATCTGGGACCTTTCAGCATAGTAAAGAACTTAGGAAATAACGCGTACAGAGTGCGAGAGTTAAGCACGGGTACGTTGTCTGTCTACAGCATAGCAATCATGAAAATTTACCATAAACCTGAACCGTGGGAGCCAAGAAGGAATAATGCTGCTGCAACGAATTATGTACACTTGATCTAGTACACAAACTATACGGGGCACATCTGAGCCAGCACCTGTATTAGAACGTAAACATTGGGTTTGTTTACAAATTAAACGCAGAGCATACATGAGTAAGCTGTGTTGGTATGAATGAATGAGTGAGCGACAGCGAGTGAGAGGGAAGACAAGTCTCGCCTGAGGCAACGTGCAGTTTGGAATGTGCTCATTAGCAGCGAGTGACCGAGCACTGGTAGACAGCAGGGGTGAAAGTAAATATATGTTTGAGAGGGGGTGAGCCACTGTCTGATTGAAGTTGCTATATGGGAGCGAAAATTGACTTCTACCTAAGTTCAATTTCCACCAATTAAAGGGTGAATGAACCCTTAAATATTAAGTAATATTTAAGTCTTCAAATAATTTATTCCTAGTGCTCTATACCAGCACAGTTGAGGAAAAGTACGGGTCATATTTCACAAGAGCAGGCAGTCCGAGGGGACAAAGTGGATTGCTACTGTTTCCTGGGGGACAATAGACCGAGTTATACTTAAAGAATTCTGAGAAATGGAGTGGCAGGTGCAGCCTGAAAATACGTTACTTTGTCTAGAAGCTGAGGTCAGTCAATTTCCCTTGTTCAGAGGTGAGAGACGAAGAGCGGTGAGGTGCCAGAGAAGGAAAGAGATAGGATTCTACGCCACAGAGTGGGCGGAGTTCTGCGAGAGATGCTATCAATAATTTGAACGAACAGCCAATCAGGAATATGACGTGCTTTTTAGGGGGGAAAATATTTGCCCGCAAAATCAAGAAGTGTGTGACCCTACGATCACCTTCGTAATGTGCAGATTTTTGTGAGTCTTGGAGATCTGTAGGACATGTTTTAAGATTTATTGAGGAGCTCATTCCCCTTCCACTGTAATTTGTGGTATATCATATAAATATGACGACGTGAGTTGAAGATTTTTATTCCCATTTTCTGAAGACTATTGAGGGTGAAACTCTGCGCGTCTGCGTGGCAATATTTCACTCCGATACTTGAGCTTTTTATCATAGTTTTATCATAGGTATCTCAAATGTAAATTTATGTTGTGTGCGAGGCAACATGTCTTGTATTAATTTCAGTGAATGTTAGGTGGATACATCTCCACAATATTTAGGGCTAGTTTGCGGTACTGCACAAGACAGTTATTGGTGAATCAAGTAGCCGATACTGCAGTCTAGATAGGTGACTGATTAATAATAATAATAATTTTTCTGCACGAGATGTACGCCAACAAACTTGAAGAGAGGAAGCCACATGGTTCATCAAACTCAGTCAAGAAGATGATGGGCTAGGTCTGCAAGATGGGACGATGACCGGTGTGTCATCATGGCACCAGACAGGCTGAAGCGATGAGTACCAAATTAAGCAATTAATTTTGTCGGGCCGGGTTACGCGCAATATTGGGAAAATTTTGTAAATATTGTTTTGCTTTTTTTTAAATGTAGATTCTTTTGTGTTTGTGCTGACATATTAGTTTTCTTGGCATCGCGTGACAATTTCTGTAAATATTAGACTTTTGTGAGTGTGATTTTCTTTGTTGTGGCTTTTGCTTTCTTTTTGATTAGAGTACTTGTTTTATGTTGCTGTGAGCACATGTAACCATGGTACAGATGTGATATTTTAAGGCGGAAAGATTAGAACCTGGTGATAAATGAATCTTTTGATAGGAAGTAACATTAGACCAGGGGGGAAAGATTCCCGTTTTTTGATGATTATAATTGATCAGGCTGAATTATTTTGCTTTGTTTTGCTTTGTGCAACTCTTATTGTGATACGGAACGCCGTCTGCCTTGCCGTAGGTAAAGTTATTAGCTTTGATTTGATCTTGTCATTTCTGATATGTATTCTATTCTTGATCTGCTGTATGAGCTAGGGTCAATGGTCAAGACTATAGAGGTGTGTGTGCCATATGTGATGAATCTTCGTAAAGTGAGTAGGTAGGGACATGGCGTTCCGCTACTGTTTGCCATTTATTCCGGCATATGTAACCCAAGGGGCATATTGCTGATGACTCCGAGTTCTTGATATCCCATGGTGTGGATTTTTCGAGATAAATAATATTGTGTTGAATTATTATAATGTCGCGTTTTCAAATAGCCACTGGAGGCTGTTCTACGATACTCAAGGGCATGTAGGATTGGGTTATTTTAGTGAAGGCACACACTAGTACATGAGGGGAGCGCTGGACTGACGGCTATACAGAGATCTAGAATGTCGATAACCGTAGCAGCTCTGCGCTACACATTCTTCTTGCTTGTTAAGATTTAAATGTCCAGCCTGACTGCTTATAATGAGTTGAATTAATAATTGGGAGTTATTCATGCCACTTATCTAATGTTTTTCCGGCCATATTTATCGCAGTTTGATTTCTTGTTTTTGCGCCTGTTTAGGCATGGTAATATTTTGTTGTTGTTGCTTGGCATGTTTCGCCAAGATTTTATTATGTAATGTTAGGGTAGCAATCGGCTAACCCGTGCTTTTGTGTGTCACGTGATTGCTTATGTTGATTTGTGGCCATAAGACCGCTCGTTCGGCTGCTATTTACTGTAAAATACAACTCGTGTATTATTGTTTATTTTAGAAGGGTTAGACTATGTCAGCTGTTTGAATTATGTGCTGGCCATTTCATTGTATGTTCCCATATCGTCGTGATTCCAATCTGCAGAACAGGGATTCATAACTTATTAGATTGTTCGAACAGGAATGAATTCTCGTCAAAGTGCTCATTATCTTTAGGTTGTTTGACCGCGCACACAACAGGTAAACACGTTTAATTTTATTTTGATATTTTTGTATTCTTGGAATACTTGTGATTTACGTTAATCTTCTTTAGGTGACATTTTGGTCCACCGGACTTCTTACAGCTGTAAAAGCTGATTTTGTGATTAATATTTTCGGACTGATATTTTATTCAGTCATGTTGTTTTTCTTGTTTTTCCTGGCATAAAAATCAGGGTGATTTTCATTTTATTTGTTGTTTTAGCTTGATTCATTATTAAATTGTTATTGTTCATCCTGTGTTACGTAATTTATTTATATATTAAGTTCCCCTATGAATCCTGGAAATTTATAGAAGCACGATTCTCCTCAAATACACTTTATGCAAGAACCGATCATGACCCCGAAATTGAGTCTTGTGTAGTGCTTCCTTTCTAAGGGTACAGTTATTAAGAATGATGCAATTTAATTTTAGGAAGGTGTTTCTCTGACAAGTGTCTTCGAGTTGTAACTTACTTGTTAGAGAATTGTAAAACCTGAGTTTTAGAACTATTGATGCCGGATACTTCAATGGATATTGGTGTTACGGGAAGACCAATTTCTTTGATTAATGGCCTCGACACGAAATCGTGTGTCGCAACTGAGTCCAAGAGGCCTCTAGAACAATGCAGTTACCCGACCTATTCTGGATCACAAGTTGAACTGTGGATAACAGTACTTGGGCAATGCGCCTTGACTTGTAATTTTGAACGAGAGGGGAGGCATTAGGCCTCTCAATATCATCGCTTTGTTTCGTGGTGGAAGGGGAAGTTACTGATATCTTCGGTTTCTCATGACGATGAAGTAAAGTATGATGCGGCTTTTGGTAATGAAACCAAAGTCTGGTGGATTGGCAATTAGACGAAGAAGGTTTCGTAAAAAGGCAATTAAAACAAAGACGATGTTGGTCAATGAGGTTTCTTCTATCATCGATAGTAAGTGCTCGAAAAGCAGCACAATGTTACAAAGCGTGGAGTTCAGTCAGAGTAGGCATTTTGGAAAGTTATTAGGCATTTTGTGGGCTTCACCTTCACTATTGAATGCAGCTGAAGTGGTATGTCTGTTTTCTAAAGATCTAAGCTTGTGACTACTTGAGGATACGCTAGATTTTGGAGCGAAAGAAACATTACGTTGTGAGCTGTTGGAGGCGTGTTCACCTTGAGTTGAGAGCGCAGTTAAAAGTTGACATCTACTATTGATGAGCATGACTAGATACTCATGGGCAAGTTCAACTTCCCAAGCTTTTAAGGTGGCGACGTCAAATTTCGAAGTAACCAGATGAATGAGAAAGGTATCCCAATGTTGGGTAGGCTGCTCAAGCTGATATAAAGCCTTGACATGAAGCTGAGTGGTTCACAAGAGTTCTCAAAGTATTGACGTCATTATGACGTGTAGCCGGCAAGTTGAATAATGATTGCATATGACGCTGTATGCCGAGACGAGTATTGCCATACCTTTCGTTAAGGAGATTAAAAGCAATAGGGAAATTGTCAGCGCTTAATGGAAGTGCTTCGACCAGCTGTAACGCTTGATTATGAAGAGATGATCTTAAATAATGGAACTTATGAAGGGCTGGAAGAGTATCATTATCATGAATTAGTGAACAAAAGAGTTCGTTAAAAGAATCCTACAGATTTTCGTCGCCCGAGAAATGGGGCAGTTCAATCTTTGGAAGCAACGGTCTAGGCCTGAGAGTGCTATTGCGTGACGGAGTTTGTTGAGTTTGAGTTGAGCCAGAAGTTAGAATATTCTTTCTTTGCTCCTCTGAAATTTCTCGGATTAAAGCGTGAGCAGCAGCACTCTTAATACAAAGTCTCGACTTCATCCCTGTCTCCCTCCTGATTAAGGGCGACGGATTCAATCTCTGTTTGACATGCGTTACAACATTCGTAAGACTGTTCGTAATTTTTTAGACGTTGAGAAATTATGTCCAAAGGTTATACTTACAATACAATACAATACAATACAACACAAAACTCTTTATTTCCAGAACCAGCATCGTACAGAATTGGATACGTCACACAACATACTCACAGTTAAATGTACATATTTAAAACTTTTTTACATAATTAAACAGTTACACGTTTCTTTAAAATTCACTTAAAGAATACAACACTTTCTGGGCTAGGTATATCTTGAGAGACATTCTGAACCCAGTTCCAGACAAAGATTTTAAGTGGTTTGGAAGCTTATTGTGGTATATAGCTCCTTTTTTGAAAGGATCCTTTTCTGCATATTATTTACCCTCTTTTGAAAATAGTCATTCTGCCCTCTGGTTTCATGATTGTGGACATTGTTGATTGTGACAACTTTATGTCGATTTTCTCTTACAAGCAAGATAACTTTGAAAATATACAATGAAAATATTGTTAAAATATTATGTTTCTTAAATGCAACTCTGCATGATTCTCTCGATTTCAATCCAAACAAGTATCGTATCACTCCTTTCTGCAGTTTAAATATTCTCTCCATATTCCTATTTGCTGCCCCACCCCATATCTCAATACCGTATGCTATCTGTGAATGTATTAATCCATAGTAGACTGTTAATTGGTATTCGCTGCGTAAGTATATTGAAATTCTCTTTAAAGCGAAGGAGGTTTTGTTATTTTTTTTACATATTTCATTTATATGATCTTCCCATGATAATTTATGATCTATTGTAATACCCAAAAATGTTGCTGAGGCTACCTGTTGAATATCATCAGATCCACAGTAAAGATTTCGATTTACTTCTAAATTAGTTCCCTAATGCTTGTTAAATATTACAAAGTTGGTTTTTGAAGGGTTTACACTTAACATTATCTCATTAAAATATTGAGTGACAAGATCAATACTATTTTGAGTTTCTTGAAGAGTGATTGTTGTATTACAGTTCCAGTTCAAAATTGAGGTATCGTCTGCATACGAAACAATCAAACTATTTTTTGACTGTGGTACATCATTTACATAGAGAATAAAAAGGAGGGGACCAAGGATTGAACCTTGAGGTACACCTTTTTTAACTAAACCAGGAGTGGATTGGAACTTGGAGATATTTTCACCATTCTTGAAAGGAACTTCTGTAAATTGCTATCTATTATTCAAATATGATCTTGACAGTTCTAATGCTACTCCCCTTATACCATAAGCCTCTACCTTATCCAATAATAATTGATGATCTACTGTATCAAATGCTTTTGTCAAATCTACGAAAACCCCAACAGCTCATTTATTATCATCAAGAGAAGCAAGCATAGTTTCATAAATTTCTGCAATGGCATTTATAGTTGATAAGCCCTTTCTGAAACCAAACTGATTCTTTTTTATTTAGTCATTCTTATCAATAAACTCAATTATTCTATGGTAAATCACATACTCTGAAATTTTACAAAATGTAGAGATAAGGGTGATCGGTCTGTAGTTACCTAGTTGATGTATGTCACCCTTTTTAAAAATTGGTTTAACAACGGATAGCTTTAGTATATCTGGGAAGATACACATATTTATCAGTTCTGTAAGAATGTCTAGGATTGGACCATAGCACTGTTTCAACAACCAGGGTGAAATTTCATCCCAACCATGACTATGTTTATTTTTTAATTTTCTGACTATCGTACTTATTTCATCTTTGGTTGTTGGTTTCAGAAAGATTGACTTATTACATGTGATTTGTTTTATACTGCTATTACCACATTTATTTCCTACAACATTATGATCATTACATTTTGCTCTATTACTGTTTACATTCACACTGTTCCTAATGGGTGGCTGAATGAAATAATCATTGAATGCTCTTACTACTTGTAAAGGTGCATTAACAACATTGTTATTGATTTTTATCGAAATATTTTCCCATGTGTTGCTTATATTAAGACCTGAAATATATTTATCTATTTGCCATACTTCTTTGGCAAAGTTGTTAGCATTTGTTATTCTATTTTCATATTCTTGTGCTTTATTTTTTATTTCTTCATAATATTCTACTTTAATATTTTTATAGATATCTTTATAAAGCTTCAATCCTGTTTGCTTGCAGCTGTTGAAAGCATCAATCATGTTTTGTTTTTTCCTAGATAGATAGATAGATAGATAGATAGATAGATAGATTTTTATTAATTCCATTTGATCAAATACATGCATTCAATACATTTTTGATATAGGACACATCAGAATTTACATGCATAAAATAAAAGAACTAACAGGTATATATTACTAAGATTATAACTATTTATAACTTATTATAATAGCAAATCTTAATAGATACAATCTTATTGCACAACTATTTACACCTCACTCTATTATCATAATATGAAAACTTAATGCTATAAATACAACAACTTACAACTAGGTATTACAATTAAAATAGAAAAGTAAAATATAATTATAGATTTCATCGTTTCTATACACTAAGATATTCAACTACAGAGTAAAAACAATGGCACTGCAGATAAGCTTTCAACATTCTATGAAAGGTTTTTATTTTTGGGGCAAGTTTTATATACTGGGGTTGTTTATTGTATAATTTAACTCCTGTGTGAAAAGTTCCTTTTTGATATATGCTTGTATGTGTGTGTGAAATATGAATGTTTTGATTTTGTCTTGTGTTATGCCTATGAACATCATTGTTTGTTTTAAGAAAAACATCCTTATTCATTAATTTCTTAAAAAAAACATAATACTTTCAAAGATATATATGCAGGGCAGTGGGAGAATGTTTAAATCTTTAAACAGAGGTCTACATGATTCTCTAGAGTTTACATTTGCCATAATTCTAATCGCCCTCTTTTGTATCCTAAACGTGCTTAGTACATCTGGCGACATACCCCAAAATATGATCCCATATCTTAAGTATGAATGGAAATAAGCAAAATAAGTATTTCTTAATGTGTGCATGCTAGTGCAGGTTTTCAAAATACGTAACGCAAAGCACATCGAGTTCAGTTTAGTATTCAGATATTGTATATGTTTATTCCATTTCAAGTCTTGTTGTATCCATAGTCCTAAAAACTTTGTTTCTGATTTATTTTCTATTCGATGACCATTTAATGTTATATTGGGCATCGCAGGATTCCTATTCTGTATAGTGTGGAAATTTAGACATACTGTCTTTTTATAGTTTATTATGAGGCGATTATCTTGTGACCATTTGGTTTACTCTCCTGTAACGGAGTCAGCAGACTGCTGTATGACCTGTTTAGTTTCACCTTTTATTACGAGTGTTGTATCGTCCGCAAACAAAATTTCCTTATGTGAATGAACGTTCTGTGTTATATCATTGATATATAGAAGAAAGAGTAGTGGGCCCAAAACCGATCCCTGGGGTACTCCAAATTCAATAATTCCCTCATTGGACAATGTTTCATTAAGTAATTTGGTTCCATCATCCTTGTGCCTCAAGCTTACTATTTGTTTACGCCTTGTTAAGTAAGACTCTATCCATTTATTAGCTAGACCTCTAACACCATATTGATTTAGTTTGGTAAGGAGGATTTTATGGTCAACAACATCAAATGCTTTCAATAAATCCAAGAATAGGCCAGTTACATGTTCCTTATTGTCAATTAATTTCAGTATACTATTACTACATTCGTAAATTGCTGTCTGTGTAGATTTTTCCGTTCTAAATCCATGTTGTGAGTTTGATAATATTTTATTTTTTTCTATGAAACTTATCAGTCTCTTATACATAATTTTTTCCACAATTTTTGCAATACCAGTTGGTAAGGTAATAGGACGATAGTTATCTAATTCATCTTTTGAACCGTTTTTGTGCACTGGAATTACTTTTGATAACTTCAAAATATCCGGGTAAGTTCCTGAGAGAATTGAACTGTTTATTAAGTGCGTAAGTGGATTTATTATATTTTCTGCACATTTCTTTAAAATTGCATCAGGGATGCCATCAATGCCTATGGCACAGATCAGACAGTTTTGTTGTTTTAGTGCTCTGGTGATTCCTATTTATTTTTTTAACTAATCGGCGGGATAAATTAAGACACACTTTAAAAATAGAACATTTTTTTCAGGCAGCATTTACATCCCTAATATTCCTTACTTCCCCCCAATCAACATTACGAAGTTCTTCTCTGAGTTTCATTACATTATTATTAGATACATTTCGAGTTTACTTCCATGTAGACTGATTTAATTGAGATTCATGAGGATATGCAATTTTTAATTCCTGGCCACGATGTTCTGATACAAAATTTTCCGCAACAGTTCAATTACTTAATTCGTCTGGCATGTTAGTAATAATGTAATCGATTAATGTTTCAGAATGTTTAGTTACCCTAGTTGGCTCCTTGACAAGATTATTAAGGCCAAATGACAATACAATGTCTTTGAATGTCTCGAGGGACCTGTCATGTGCAAACCAGTCTATATTGAAATCACCGACTACTATTATATTTCTATATTTTTTGGCTACTTTATTCAGAAGTAAATCAAACTGTCTTAGGAATATTTCCATATTTCCACTTGGGGCACTATATACTCCTGCTATAAATATTTCAAAATCATCATTCAGCTGAATTAAAATACCGGCAACCTCAAAGTCATGATCCCTTCCATAGCTATTAACCCACCCCAATTCCTGGTATCAAACATTTATTTTACAGTACAGACTCACACCCCCACCTTTCATTTCTTCTCGACAGTAACTACTGGCTAGTATATAATTATCTAGATGCATGGTTTTTATTTCCTCCCTCTCACATCAATGTTCAGTGAACGCAGCAACACTGTAGTTTTTTGAATTTAGCAGGTTATTTAAATGATCTACTTTATTACTTAGATGTTGAACATTCTGATGGTAGATATGCATATTATAATCAATATTGAACGCTTTTAATTTACTATTAGTGGTTTCTGAATACACCTGCTGAATCTGTTTTTCAGATCCAGCTTCTTCTAACAGTTTCCCTGGTTCTGATACCGAAGTGCCCACTATAATGTAATGATGTCTACCTTTTCTATTAACTTCATGTTTATAACTGTACTTATGTCACAACTTAAGACTTCCTTACCTAGCTTATTCAAATGTTGTCCTTGCCTAGTGTGCATAGCTCTATCCAACCTACTAACATCTAGCATTTGAACATTGCGAAAATGCTTACATACCTTCGCAATCCCTACATGCGTGTCTTTTACAGCTTCTCTCTATTTCTCTATTAGATCATACCTGTGGGGAAGGTTCACAACTACGACGTTAGTGTGGGTGAGCGAAGATAGAGTTCCTTTCAGAGAGCTAATCACATTTTTACCTTCATTTCTTGAAACATCATTAGAGCCGCCAACGATCACCACAAAATCACTCGAAGATAACGAAGCAGTTCCACTTTTTGATCCACTCACAACTGCAGTAAATGATGCCGCGGGTTTCACTATTGAAGTGACTGCCATGTTACCACAACTCGCCAAGATATTCGCTGCTGCTCCGCGTCCGTGACTGTCCGAATAAATCAACACTTTACCTGATTTCTTCTGTTGTTTAGTAGGCTTAGGCACACTTTTTTCACTGATGTGTTATCGTCCCTTACTTCTTGGAGTCCCCCAAATGAGTTCCTAAGCGGCACACACACACTATTGCCCACGATCATAGGCCTAAAATTTGGCCTAGTTCGTCCAGTACCACGTTTCACAACATTAGTCCACTTTTCACTTCTTTCGCCCTGGTCTATACTTAAACGTTTATTCTCTTCAACAAGTCTTCTCACATCCTCCTTCAGTAACCTGATTATTTCATCTTTAGACGCTAGTTCATTTTTAAGCTCCTGATAATCACAGTCGTGTTCACAAGTTGTGATGCTTTCGCACGTGGCTTCCTCAACTAGCTTTGCTTTGGCCCTAGTCACCACAACATTCGCGTTTTTTACCTTTATCGCGCAAGATGAACACAAATTGGAGTCTATTCCTATATTTTTACACCTCGAACACAACAATTTACCAGTAATTTTAAGCTTATTTACTACAGCACTATCTGCACAGCTTTCACCAGGCGCCATGTTTACTTCAGACTTGAGGAGTTAGGTCTTTAAGAAGTGTCCTAAAGCGAGTAAATTGCCCTTTATATGAAGCGCGCCTGTTGATAAGTTTATTATCCAGGGGTGCCATATTTAAAAATGGAAGTTGGAGTCCAACTTACGGTTCCTGTAGAAAGATGTAAACAGGCTGTCCAGTGGGCAGCAAAGATGAGTGAATACCGTAATGCTGGACTGCAAGAGCGGCGCCTGTCTTTCACCTTCACTGCTTGAGTAGTTCAGAGTTAGAGCTGATAATTCCAAGTAGATATTAGTATTTGACAAGTTATTGACGAATTAGGTTCCAATGGTTTCCGGGACCAAGAATGTGGAGCAATTGGAGGGAGATTCCAATCACCACCATAGGGAAGATGAAGTAGAATTAGGAACAGAGTAGGGAAAGAAATAAGAAGTTTGGATACAAGGGAAGAACCCAATCAAAACAACTTGTATTAACAAAAGTAGCAAAAACAACAAATATATATCGTAAAGGTAATTATATATAAAGGTGATAATAATGTGAAACCTCTAAGCAACTCAAACAGTGTTGTGTGAGGGAAGGGGTGGCCCGTGGCCCATTTACAATATTTGGCGATATTTATAAATACCGTATGATTAAACTTGAAACTTTTGGAACGAAAATGATTGTTGTGCTCGAAAATTGAAACTAAATCTCCCACAAGAAAAAGTACTAATAAGAGATTTAGATACGTTAGACACAGTCTTGATTACGAAAAAACAGTAATCAAGGTGCTTAAACTGTAAACGACTCTAGGTAGGAAGTTATCTGAGCGAACTATACCAGCCATAAACAGTCAAAGAGATCCGTTACGTTATATTACATTATTTACGCTACCCGCGTATCTACAGGTTCTCAACTTAAGTGAATAAATCACACTTCAGTGATAAATCAAGGTTTATTGCAAGGCTGCTCAACATCATAGCCCCGTACAATCATTACATAGGAAGCCATGTTGCTCTGCTTCCTTACCGATATGGAAACCGTTACAAAAAGACAAATGAACATCGAGAATCGACAACATCACATCCTCCCACCTTGATTTGGTGGTGGGCAAATCAAAAGGTACAAATTTAAAAATACATAAAATACAGGTAAAATACAACAAAATTAACAAACATTTTGTACATCACATCACTTCCTCACACCTTAATTTGGTGGTGGACAAATCAAAAGGTACAAAATGAAAAATACATAAAATACAGCTAAAATACAACAAAATTAACAAACATTTTGTACATCCTGAGCAATCACGAATTCAATTTTTCAGGCACTTTGATTTGACTTCCACTCCTGGTGCTCCTCGGTACTCCTTCCCTTGAGGAAGGTTCTGATGCTTCGGCAACCCCGTCAAGGCCTTTTACCTCTTCCACCCATCCAGCAGGTCTAAGTAAGGTAGACGTTGCAGTCTGCAGTCGTACAAGGCGAGTAACATTATCCATACCATGCAAAATCTGAACAACCCGTCCCAATGGCCAGTCTATGCGTTCTGCATTGTCACTCCCTATTAGGACTATGCCCCTAATTTTAATTCACTTTTGTTTCCTTCTACTTGGGACTTCTGGATTAGACTTCTGACCTAAATCTGTTGCGGAGATCTGTCCTTATTTTCTGCCGATACTGCAGCCTCTTGTTGAAGGAATTTCCCTCAACGAAATCATAATCTGATACTTGAGTTTCGGAGACATCATGTAAGAACAATGCAGGTGATAAGGGAAGTAGTTCTTCATCAGTCTCTGAAATATAGTTTAATGGTCTTTAATTTATAAGTGATTCTGTGTCGCAGAGAACAGTGCTCATTTCTTCGTAGGGAAGCAGAGCTTTACCCAGAACCTTTCGTAGTATCCGCTTCATAACTCCAATCAACCTTTCCCAAAATCCAACCCACCTTGGAGCTGCAGGGGGAATAAATATCCATTCAATTTTCCTAATGCTACAGTACCGAACAATATGATCCCAGTCAACTGATTTGAGCTCATTTGAAGCTCCTACGAAATAGCTACCATTATCCGAGTAAATTATCGCTGGTCTCCCACGGCGAGCAATAAATTGTCTAATGCCCTGCAGAAAGTTTTCTGAAGACAGTGATGATAACAGTTCGAGATGTACTGCTCTATAAACAGCACAAGTAAATAAGGTAATCCAGGCTTTGACAGCACCTTTCAGATAAAGAGCTCCAGCCAAGTCAATGCCAACCACTTCAAATACGGCTGAATATTTGATTCGGTCTTTTGGCAAAGGTGCTGAGGGGGGGTGTTCAAATTATGTCCTACCTGCCTTAAACAAATTACACACCTTGACAGCAATTTTAGGATGGTTTTCCTGGCCTTTAATATCCAGTATCGTTCGCTCAAAATATTAAGCAGGGTCTGAATCCCCACATGTGAATTATTTTTGTGTTCATTCATAATTAATCGATACACTACAGGATGAGAGGAAGGCAGAATGACCGGTGCACAATAATACTTGTTATCTTACCAGTTGTCTAGTTTTGTCCCCAACCTAAGAATATCTTCTTCATCCTTGAATACCTTTAGGCTACTTAAACATCTATCATTCTCTGAAATGAAAGTTTCCTCTTGTACAAGTCTGATTACAAATCTTTCGGCCAATCTTCACAAGATAATTCTCCAGTTCTTCTCATTGACTTTGCCTTCTGGGAATTATGAATGAATCTCTTCATCCATCCATCCAATCATTCGAATCACCTTATAATAGCTCGAGAAATATCGGCAGTACCAACTAAATCCATTGTGTTGACCCTGTTCTTTGTGCTTATCTTTAGGATTGTTGCATCAGGAACAGGTCAATGACTCCTTCACAAGATAACTCACTGAGTGTGATGATTCATTTAGTTATTGGGTGATCAGCTGTTCATCAACTAATATCTCTCCCAAGGGCCACTCTTGTACAGGCCTCTTAAGCCAGTCTGGTCCCTCCCACCGTTTCAGTGTCCGTAGTTTATCTGCCTGGCATCCTCTTGAAGCAAGATCCGCAGGGTTTTGGTGGCCAGGTACTTGCTTCCACAATTCGGGCTGAGTCAGACTGCGAATTTCATTTACCCGGTTGTTTACAAAAGCAGTCCAGTTGTCTTGCTTCTGGATCCAAGTCAATACGGTGGTAGAGTCTGTCCAGAAATGCAAGTCAGAATCTTTCAAATCAAGTGCATCCAGCACAGACATACATTACCTGGCTCCAATCAGTGCGGCAATTAACTCCAGTTGGGGTATGGTAATTGCCTTAATGGGAGCTACCCTTGCCTTGGCTGCCAGAAAACATATCTTAACTGAACCATTGACCACCTGGGTAGATTATTGGCTGAGGAATAACCTAACACCAAGGGAAGATGATAAAGAAAAGGAGGTGGGTTTCGGACTGGAGAAAAAGGATAGAAAAATAGGAGGAGAGTCCCACAAAAGTTGTAAATTTAACCTTAAATACACTCAAGGGCGGTTGCCACCGCAAATCCGCTCTCTGATACCTAAAATGGGTAAGGACCTGGTCGAAGCTAACGGGAACTGCAGCTAGGACTTGGGCGGTTTGCAAGAGAATGGCTTTAGAGTATTCCCTCTCAAGCATGCATATGCGTACTATGGGGAAGGGTGATGGTCTGGCAAGACAGATAGTAACAGACTTATTGTAGATCTGTTCAAAGGAATTCTTTTTGACCAAGTAATTCGAAGAATGCCAATAATTTGCATCGATTCTGATATTTCCAGTTTTCGAAGTTGTGGAGTTCCTAAAAAGCGACCAAGTGCTTCCAAGAAGGATAGTGATAAGAAAATTATACCTTGGGGAGTAATTTTGGTAATTGAACCAATAGTTGCATTTGGAAATGGCTAAGCTTTTACTCAGCAAGGAGCCGGCTAAAAGTTTAGACAAAGAGAAACACTTATCTTTTGGAAAACCAACCATAAGTTTTCGGAGAGGATCTCCACAAGCAGGTAGCTGGCGTAGCGAGCTGTACTTGCCTCACTGGCCAGTTAGAATTAGCTATTAAAGCTAAGAGAAACTTTAAAGAGATTACCACTAAGAGTTCTTGCTCAAATGCAACGAGTGGTGAAAGCCCTATCAATAGATTTAATGGCATTGAGTAGGAAGAGCCAAGGAAGACAGGATCTTGCCTAACCGGTGTATTAGAGAAATGATGAGTCGAAAAGGAAAGTTTGAATTTATTTAACAATGCAAAAAAGTCTAATAAATTTGACAAGTATATAGTTTCAATTTTTAGTAACAATTTGGGGTCGCAGACCTCCTAACATTTAAAGTTTGCTCCAGGCAATTAACAATTTATTAGGTTTCAAACCTTTATAAAATCCTAGCAAGGATTTAAAATAGCAAAGATAAAAATTCAAAATTTAAAGACAATTAAGGTGATTAAAGTTTAACAATAAATAGAGTACAAGGTGTGTACTATAAGAAATTTCTGAGAAAACATTCTAGAGGAAGTAACCACTTCGAAAATAACAATAAGAAAAGCATTAAGAATAAGATAGAAGTTCCTATAACTTCTTATATTTGTGCAGAATTACTTTTATTACAATTATACAAAAGAGGGCAGGTCACTTACTGTGAAACCTGAAGAGAAAGTCAAAAGGAAGGTTCTAGACTTCCTATGTCTAATTAGGAATCACGAGACTAATGGGGCAAGTTTCCCTTTCGTGAAACCTAGAAATAACTCACTCCTGAGTTGAAAGAATTGTATTCCCTGATTATAAGGGAGAAACAATGTAAGCTTGAACCGTGTATGAAACACGTGGTTATGCAGAAATTAATTAATGAGATATAAGCAAAGGTGGGAGGGCACGTCTTTAGAGTGACACCTCATGGCAATAGATCTTAAAGTAACAATTTTATTAACATGGTTTGTTAGTAGAAGGTTTAGGAAAGATCAATTGGGATTTAGGATAAATGTTCATGGCCTTATTTATGGTAATCGGACGATCGCGACGCGGCAGAAATGTTGAACAAGCACTGGTTCTCACTATAGTTTTTTGAATGGATGAAAATTTCACTGTAGTAACACGAAAGTTTATGGGAAAGAAAGTTATTGCAATGATGAAAAATAACTGGTTGCACTAGGTAGGCGAGAGTCTATTGCTTGAGAAAGTTGTGAATTACAATTAAATGCGCCATAGAACATTCCAACGGTGGAAGAAAATTTAGCTATTAGTAGGGGGGTAAGGCCGATTCCAACGCACTCCAGAACCCTCCTTGACCCACTACTAAGCCTCAGCCATGTTAAATATCTCTCGAACGCATGGTCCGATTTTGACAAATGAGATGTCGTTGGACTCGGGCTGACGTCCTCTTTGCTATGGACCACTCGTTACATATATTTTTTTTTTTCGTTTTCGAAAGTAGGCGATAGCTTGAACACTAAACATGATAGAACGTTATGCCATGGCTCAAACGAATGGTCTTTATGACCTTTATTTTTTATAATGACTTTTTTTTACTTTTTATGCTTTTTTGAAAACACTCGAATTTTGTAAATCCTATATTTTGGAAACTAGGAAGTTTACAAAAAAGTTTGTTTCATGTAAATCAATGATCCCCACTCCCTCTACCCCCCAAATAAATGTCAAGTCTCTAGGATGAAAACCTGTAATAGTGGGATGAGGGGGGAGCTGTCTACTAACTTATTGAACCCTCCTCGTATTTGCCCCGAAGCTGATATCTCGCTAACCAATGGTCGGATTTGAACATACAGGGTGTCCTAGCACTCGTAGTGATGCCCCCTACTTTCCTATAGGCTCTTTATTTAATTAAACGACCAAAACTAAAAGGTCATGTGCTTTTAATATCTCGCGAACCAATCATGCTAGAGGTGTGTTCGACAGGTCCAAAGACTCGGGCTGACGTTCTCTTTGCTATAGACCACTCGTTATAATTTTTAATAAAATTGGAAACTCGATTTTGGGGTAAACACATGTTTTTTGTGATTTTGCCGATATCTCACGAACCAATAACGCTAGAGGCATGTACGACGGGTCCAAGGACTCGGGCTGACGTTCTCTTTGCTATGGACTACTCGTTATATTTTTAAAAAAATTGTAAACTCGATTTTGGGGTAAACACGTGTTTTTTGTGATTTTTGCCGATATTTCACGAACCAATAACGCTATAGACGTGTACGAGGTGTCCTAGGACTCGGGCTAACGCCCCCTTTCAAATGTGGTAGATATTTTTTCCAAAAAGATAATTCACAAAGGGCCTAACGCCATACATGTTGAAATAACGTTTTCTTTTTCTTTACCTGTTTATAATGTCCATGAAGCGTGGTGGTTGAGAGAGACGATACGACTGGGTGTGTGTGTGTGTGTGTGTGTTTCAACGAACCTGTCGCTAACCACAAGGACCATGCTTAATAGAACAATCGCTATTTCGGCGGGTCGATGTATGACAGAGCGAGGGTGCGTTTTTCTGATATTTTACCTTTGACGTGTAAACGGTGATGAGAACTTGGTTCTATGTTGGTCGAAGCGAGTAGAGAAAACAAACTTGCCGAGGAGCAGGAGGTGAATGTCATTTGAGCTTATTGGAAGGCGTTGATCTGACTTGACAACAGGTGCAATGGAAAAATGACAATGACGCTTCAAGGTGAAATAATCTGACCATTGTGGTGGCAGGGAAGAGCGAAAGGCATGTGAACACATGTGTGAAACCACAGGCACGCTAAACCAGTGACATCCTGTCTTGCTTCGTACGTGAAAAAATGCAAGTTCATGTGAAATTTGATCTACCGCAGGTGTTCACCTTGGACGTTAGCTGTCCACGTGCGCGATAACTGTTAACAAGTTACATCCTGTTTTGCTTCGTACGTGACAAAATGCAAGTTGACGTGAAATTTGATCTGCCACAGGTGTTCGCCTGGGACGTTAGCTGTCCACGTGACCGATAAGAGATTGTTCAAAGCGTGGGGAAAAAAAAGATTATACATGCAACGTAGCATATATAAAGACATGTCGTTATCATTTCCACTCTCAATTGGGTGGACTACCTTTGAACACATTGCGTTGCATGAAACCCCTGGTCTTGTTTAACAGTTTTGGTGTTGGTGGAAAATACTTAATCTTGTTGTGGGGTAGGTATTTATTTATATATATTTATTGATTTTTATATAAATACATGCAATTATTTATTGATTAGGTAATTAATGATTTTATTTATTTATTTGTTTGCAGATAACCGACATACCTTACATGTCTGAGGGAGAAGAAACCATTGCACTTTTGAGCCCACTAGAAGGGAAGAGCAACAAGTCACTGCAAGTAAAGGTGAGATGATTTTTTTTAACTAACTTGTTTCATTTTTTTGTTTTATGTTTTATTTCATGAAATGTATGTATTAACTTGAATTTAGGTATTTATAGCGGTTTATTTTATTTATTTTTAGAAACTTGGAAGGAATAGCCTTACCGCCGTAGCAGTCGCTGAAAAAAAACAGAAACGCACTAAAGCGAAACCACTGCCAAAGAGTGAACTGTTTAAAACTCAGGTAAGTCCAACTTAAAAATGCTATTCCATTTTACCACTACTGAAAACTCGTAGACAAAAAAAATTCATTACCTGTACATGACTGGGACAATGATTGCTTTCTTGATTAATGGCTATGTTGTTGTTGTTGACTGGGAAAAGTACAAGGCCATGTTGGATTTTCTAAAAATAAAAATAATAAATTTAATTTATGGGTGGTTCCCTATGGACTCAACGAATATCCACAGGTTTGAACATGATAATGTGAACAAAATGACATGACATTCATTTTTGTTTATATATTGGTTAAAGGGAGGGTGGGGGAATGTAAATGACTGTAGCTTTATAAAAAAGAAAATAAGTACATGGGTTACTGTTAGTGCCAATATACAGTTTATTTTTAATGGTGTTTTGATATATTAATGCCAATTAACGTTAACGTTTTATTTACAAGTATTGATTGATTGATTGATTGATTGAGTGATGGGTTATTTTGTTTGCTTTTAGGTGTCGTCATGTGCCATTAACGTAATGAACAGACAGTGAACAAGCATGCATTATGCTTTAAAGTACTCTGTGCAATGTTAATAACTTACATTAAGAAAAAGTGTTATTATAACACATGGCGTTAGTACCAAATACAACAAGTGAGCAAGTTGGTTTACCACGTGGGTTAAATTTAAAATCAGAACATGATCGATGGTTAACATTTGAATCCTGGCCTGTAGGCTTTTTGTCGACGCATGAACTTGCAAAAGCCGGTTTTTTTTACTTGAACCGAGAAGATGTGGTGCGCTGTGTGTTTTGTCGTATTGAACTTTCACACTGGGAAGAAGGGGATGATCCCTTTAGAGACCATTTGCGATGGTCTCCTCACTGTCCTTACATGCTTGGAAAGCAAGTGGGTAACCTACCCGTGCATTCATTTTACCGAACCACAAGGCCTTTGGCCGCTACTTACGTTGCTGAATCACAAATAAATAATAATAATGATGTATTACCAGCCAACGGTAGTGTCGATATATGTGGTCCATATGCCATAGACAGTGTTGAATTGGCGTGTGCTTTTGAAAAATTGGGAGTTTGCAAGACTAAAGCACTAGCACACCCAGAGTACAGCTCTGTTGAAAAACGTTTCGAATCTTATAAAAATGTTTGGCCATTAATATTAAAACACCTTACCAAACAGCTAAGTGAAGCTGGATTTTTTTATACTGGTGAAGGGGATAAAACAATATGTTTTTACTGTGGATTTGCTTTAAAGGATTGGCAAATGACTGATGACCCTTTTGTGCAACACGCTCGTTGGTTACCAAACTGTAAATACATGGTGTTGCTTAAAGGTCAGGAATTTGTGAACACTATTCGTAAAGAAAAAGTGATTGAAGCACAAGACATAAAAGTGCCTTTAGAGTTAGAGCACGCGGAGAAAATACATAAGGCTGAAAGAAAAGACTTGTGTTACGAACAGATACAAAAGTGTGACCAACAATTATGTAAAATTTGTTATCAAGATGAACTAGGTGTTGTATTTTTACCCTGTGGACACATGATAGCCTGTGTCAAGTGTGCATTAGAACTTAACACTTGTGCTATATGCAGAAAAGTAGTATCTGCTACAGTTAGGGCATTTCTTACATAACTAGTATAATTTATTCGCCATGCATAGTGCAAAATCCCTAATTGCACAATATTATTAAAGCTGTTTTAGAGTGTAATAGATATGCTTTTGTTTTGTTTATAGACTACTACAATGAATGTTTTGAATGCTGTGGGACAATCATGTGGCTTAGAGACAAAGAAGCTCAGCGAATTGCCAACGCATATTCCATTCCGCATTATCAAGATTCGGAAATTGAAAACAGCATATGGTGATCGTGTACTTTGTGTATGTGAAAACTTTGAGACAGTTCTGCCTATACGGTTTAATGATATGTCGGAGAGTGTTTTTGATGAAGTCAATAATGCTGTGCAACCTGTACACTTAATTTATGAAGGTTTTAAAAACAATAGGTGCATGGTTCGTTTTAATTAAATAAATAAATTATGTGAAATAATAATGGAAAATATAAGTAATGACAATATACTGAAAAAGAAAGAAAATATGTGTATAGAATAGTAATGTTTTAGTGTTTAGTGTTGTCTTTAAAAATATTATGATGAAACCAAAAAAATGTATATAAAGTTTGTAAATAAATGCAAAATGATGTTACAATGCTGTTTTATTTTATACAAAGTTAATATATTTAACATTGCAGAGTATACATGATTATGACAATAAATGCACACTGAATACAAGCCTTTCTCACTTTACAATAGTCTGTTATAGTTTTAAACACAAGGCTTGTTGTAGATCATTTTCTAGCAATGTCCATTCAATGTTGTTTTCGAAAAGTGGGGAAGCCGCAATGGTTGTATTGACATAAAAACCTTATGGTTATTACTATTTAGTCACTTTGATCCCCTTTCAGATCAAGAGGAGATGACCTAGTTGTTCCACTCTTTAAAACGACAACAACATCACTACCTCTTGCATAGTTTGTGATGTTGATGGCTCTTGCGACGTGGAAGATGGATTAAAAATAACTTTGAGAACAGGGGTTAAACGTTGATCATTAAACAATGCACTATTTTGAGTAGCAATATGGTTTTCTTGATTTTTTGTCGACGGCAACTGTGTTTCATGCGGTACACTACATTGATGATCACTGACACTTAAAACCTCACTATTTTTACTTTTTAGGTCACCACGACAATGTTTGGAACGTTGTTTTGAACAACGCCAAATAACAGTTCCATTTTATTGGTTCGTTTCACAATATATGAATATCCTTTATAGTATGCGTAAGGCTTACCATACCTAGTCACTGATACTTCCATATCAACTGTCAAGCATAGACTAAGCTCTAGTAAAGTCAACTTGGTAATAAGAATACTAGTTTAATGTGAGAGCAAATATGGATCCAAAGAGTTCAGGTAAAAGTGAAAGCAAATAAGCAAATATTAGAAACAAGAGTTGGGGTAAAAGTGGTTGCAAAGTGGTAGACCCATTACACAATAATTTCAGCACGACGAAGCTCTTGTTCAATTTCTTTGATTTCCCAATCGTGACCGATATGCCCAGCTTGTCGTAAAGCATGCAATTGTCGAAGCCGTTGAATTAGCTTACTGGGTTTGTTCCAGTATACAAATTTAACAAATGGATTTTAGGTGTAAACAAATCATTACCATTATCATGATCATTATCATCATCGTCATCATTATTATCATCATATCCATTAATGTATTTAAAGGAAACAGTTTTTTGTTGGCTTTCTCAAATTGTTGTTGTTGTTGTTGTATTCTGCCAACAGGTGCTTACTGCGTATGACAAGGCTGTACACTCGTGGGTTAGACAGCCTTTCTTGCTAAGGGTCTCCTATATACCCTAAACATGGCTATACATGTTAGTTCTGAACATTTAGTGGTTAATTGTATATTGAGTTTAAATAGAGAACTTATAAAAGCACGTCTTTCATGTGGTTAAACTTCACAAGTGTCACATGCAACATGCAAAGTATGTTTCCGCTACCTAGCGGTAAATATGAGCACTACCTGTACTACTAGCATGCTACCTAGCAGAGGATATGAACACTTACTAGTAATATCCAAAGTGAGCTGAGGTTAGGTTAGGTTATGTAAAGTTAGGTTAGCCATTAAAATAAGTTACCAAAATAAGCCGTCAAAAATAATTGTTTTTTTACCCCTGAGGTCTTGGGTTCCAACTCGACTATGCACAGAATTTAATTAACATCTGAGAGTTGAAAGGTTAGGTTAGGTTAGGTAAAGTTAGGTTAGGTTAGGTTAGGTTAGGTTAGTGAGCTGAGGTTAAGTCTTTAAATATTCCCTCTCTTTCAACTACTTTCCGACACCAAGAAAAAAATCCACTAAATACATTGACACAAATAACTTGTCAAATAAGCCAATACAAAATCCAATACTAAAGCCAACACAAAAAGCCCACACAAAAAGCCAACACGAAAAGCCAATACAAAAAGCCAACACGAAAGGCCAATACAAAAAGCCAACACGAAAAGCCAACACGAAATGCCAACACGAAAAGCCAACAAAAAAAGCCAACACGAAAAGCCAACACAAAAGCCAACACGAAATGCCAACACGAAAAGCCAACACAAAAAGCCAATACGAAAAGCCAACACAAAAGTCAACACGAAAAGCCAACACAAAAAGCCAACACAAAAAGCCAACACATAAGCCAACACAAAAGCCAACACGAAAAGCCAACACAAAAAGCCAACACAAAAAGCCAACACATAAGCCAATATATAAGCTTATGGTAGGTCACTCCATCAGCAAAACAGTTGTAACCTTTGTAGTGTGAACATCGTACTGACAGGTCAGTTACTACTATGGAACTTATTACAACCAACAAAGGTAGGCTACGTGCACTCTATCAAGGCTACTCCTATAACTATAATCGCCAGAATGTGAATGGAATAATATTCTGGCGATGCTCAAAAGAGAGGTCAACAAAATGTCGAGGCAATCTGAAAAGTAAAAATGGAAAGGTTTTAAGTGTGAGTGTTCATCAATGTAGTGCTCGAAACGAACCACGCTTACTGTTTACAAACAATTATCAAAATGCTAAAAAGCAAGTTCAAGAAAACGATATTGCGGCTAAAGATAGTGCAGTGTTTGTTCAAAAGGACTTATCATGTCCTCAAAACGTCATGTTAGGACAGTTGTCAACGTCCAAGAAACCTTCAACAGTATCAAAATCAACTCAGACTATAAATAAAGTGGTATTGCAAGAGGATCAAAAAGGACTATATAGTAACAGTGATGATGGTCATGATGATAATGGTGTTCATGATGATGATAATAATGATGACGATGATGATAATGATCATGATAATGGTAATGCTTTGTTTACACCTAAAAATCCATTTGTTAAATTTGTATACAGGAACAAACCCAGTAAGCTAATTCAACGGCTTCGACAATTGCATGCTTTACGACAAGCTGGGCATATCGGTCACGATTGGGAAATCAAAGAAATTGAACAAGAGCTTCGTCGTGCTGAAATTATTGTGTAATGGGTCTACCACTTTGCAACCACTTTTACCCCAACTCTTGTTTCTAATATTTGCTTATTTGCTTTCACTTTTACCTGAACTCTTTGGATCCATATTTGCTCTCACATTAAACTAGCATTCTTATTACCAAGTTGACTTTACTAGAGCTTAGTCTATGCTTGACAGTTGATATGGAAGTATCAGTGACTAGGTATGGTAAGCCTTACGCATACTATAAAGGATATTCATATATTGTGAAACGAACCAATAAAATGGAACTGTTATTTGGCGTTGTTCAAAACAACGTTCCAAACATTGTCGTGGTGACCTAAAAAGTAAAAATAGTGAGGTTTTAAGTGTCAGTGATCATCAATGTAGTGTACCGCATGAAACACAGTTGCCGTCGACAAAAAATCAAGAAAACCATATTGCTACTCAAAATAGTGCATTGTTTAATGATCAACGTTTAACCCCTGTTCTCAAAGTTATTTTTAATCCATCTTCCACGTCGCAAGAGCCATCAACATCACAAACTATGCAAGAGGTAGTGATGTTGTTGTCGTTTTAAAGAGTGGAACAACTAGGTCATCTCCTCTTGATCTGAAAGGGGATCAAAGTGACTAAATAGTAATAACCATAAGGTTTTTATGTCAATACAACCATTGCGGCTTCCCCACTTTTCGAAAACAACATTGAATGGACATTGCTAGAAAATGATCTACAACAAGCCTTGTGTTTAAAACTATAACAGACTATTGTAAAGTGAGAAAGGCTTGTATTCAGTGTGCATTTATTGTCATAATCATGTATACTCTGCAATGTTAAATATATTAACTTTGTATAAAATAAAACAGCATTGTAACATCATTTTGCATTTATTTACAAACTTTATATACATTTTTTTGGTTTCATCATAATATTTTTAAAGACAACACTAAACACTAAAACATTACTATTCTATACACATATTTTCTTTCTTTTTCAGTATATTGTCATTACTTATATTTTCCATTATTATTTCACATAATTTATTTATTTAATTAAAACGAACCATGCACCTATTGTTTTTAAAACCTTCATAAATTAAGTGTACAGGTTGCACAGCATTATTGACTTCATCAAAAACACTCTCCGACATATCATTAAACCGTATAGGCAGAACTGTCTCAAAGTTTTCACATACACAAAGTACACGATCACCATATGCTGTTTTCAATTTCCGAATCTTGATAATGCGGAATGGAATATGCGTTGGCAATTCGCTGAGCTTCTTTGTCTCTAAGCCACATGATTGTCCCACAGCATTCAAAACATTCATTGTAGTAGTCTATAAACAAAACAAAAGCATATCTATTACACTCTAAAACAGCTTTAATAATATTGTGCAATTAGGGATTTTGCACTATGCATGGCGAATAAATTATACTAGTTATGTAAGAAATGCCCTAACTGTAGCAGATACTACTTTTCTGCATATAGCACAAGTGTTAAGTTCTAATGCACACTTGACACAGGCTATCATGTGTCCACAGGGTAAAAATACAACACCTAGTTCATCTTGATAACAAATTTTACATAATTGTTGGTCACACTTTTGTATCTGTTCGTAACACAAGTCTTTTCTTTCAGCCTTATGTATTTTCTCCGCGTGCTCTAACTCTAAAGGCACTTTTATGTCTTGTGCTGCAATCACTTTTTCTTTACGAATAGTGTTCACAAATTCCTGACCTTTAAGCAACACCATGTATTTACAGTTTGGTAACCAACGAGCGTGTTGCACAAAAGGGTCATCAGTCATTTGCCAATCCTTTAAAGCAAATCCACAATAAAAACATATTGTTTTATCCCCTTCACCAGTATAAAAAAATCCAGCTTCACTTAGCTGTTTGGTAAGGTGTTTTAATATTAATGGCCAAACATTTTTATAAGATTCGAAACGTTTTTCAACAGAGCTGTACTCTGGGTGTGCTAGTGCTTTAGTCTTGCAAACTCCCAATTTTTCAAAAGCACACGCCAATTCAACACTGTCTATGGCATATGGACCACATATATCGACACTACCGTTGGCTGGTAATACATCATTATTATTATTTATTTGTGATTCAGCAACGTAAGTAGCGGCCAAAGGCCTTGTGGTTCGGTAAAATGAATGCACGGGTAGGTTACCCACTTGCTTTCCAAGCATGTAAGGACAGTGAGGAGACCATCGCAAATGGTCTCTAAAGGGATCATCCCCTTCTTCCCAGTGTGAAAGTTCAATACGACAAAACACACAGCGCACCACATCTTCTCGGTTCAAGTAAAAAAAAAACGGCTTTTGCAAGTTCATGCGTCGACAAAAAGCCTACAGGCCAGGATTCAAATGTTAACCATCGATCATGTTCTGATTTTAAATTTAACCCACGTGGTAAACCAACTTGCTCACTTGTTGTATTTGGTACTAACGCCATGTGTTATAATAACACTTTTTCTTATTGTAAGTTATTAACATTGCACAGAGTACTTTAAAGCATAATGCATGCTTGTTCACTGTCTGTTCATTACGTTAATGGCACATGACGACACCTAAAAGCAAACAAAATAACCCATCACTCAATCAATCAATCAATCAATCAATACTTGTAAATAAAACGTTAACGTTAATTGGCATTAATATATCAAAACACCATTAAAATAAACTGTATATTGGCACTAACAGTAACCCATGTACTTATTTTCTTTTTTATAAAGCTACAGTCATTTACATTCCCCCACCCTCCCTTTAACCAATATATAAACAAAAATGAATGTCATGTCATTTTGTTCACATTATCATGTTCAAACCTGTGGATTTTCGTTGAGTCCATAGGGAACCACCCATAAATTAAATTTATTATTTTTATTTTTAGAAAATCCAACATGGCCTTGTACTTTTCCCAGTCAACAACAACAACATAGCCATTAATCAAGAAAGCAATCATTGTCCCAGTCATGTACAGGTAATGAATTTTTTTTTGTCTACGAGTTTTCAGTAGTGGTAAAATGGAATAGCATTTTTAAGTTGGACTTACCTGAGTTTTAAACAGTTCACTCTTTGGCAGTGGTTTCGCTTTAGTGCGTTTCTGGTTTTTTTCAGCGACTGCTACGGCGGTAAGGCTATTCCTTCCAAGTTTCTAAAAATAAATAAAATAAACCGCTATAAATACCTAAATTCAAGTTAATACATACATTTCATAAAATAAAACATAAAACAAAAAAAATGAAACAAGTTAGTTAAAAAAAATCATCTCACCTTTACTTGCAGTGACTTGTTGCTCTTCCCTTCTAGTGGGCTCAAAAGTGCAATGGTTTCTTCTCCCTCAGACATGTAAAGTATGTCGGTTATCTGCAAACAAATAAATAAATAAAATCATTAATTACCTAATCAATAAATAATTGCATGTATTTATATAAAAATCAATAAATATATATAAATAAATACCTACCCCACAACAAGATTAAGTATTTTCCACCAACACCAAAACTGTTAAACAAGACCAGGGGTTTCATGCAACGCAATGTGTTCAAAGGTAGTCCACCCAATTGAGAGTGGAAATGATAACGACATGTCTTTATATATGCTACGTTGCATGTATAATCTTTTTTTTTCCCACGCTTTGAACAATCTCTTATCGGTCACGTGGACAGCTAACGTCCCAGGCGAACACCTGTGGCAGATCAAATTTCACGTCAACTTGCATTTTGTCACGTACGAAGCAAAACAGGATGTAACTTGTTAACAGTTATCGCGCACGTGGACAGCTAACGTCCAAGGTGAACACCTGCGGTAGATCAAATTTCACATGAACCTGCATTTTGTCACGTACGAAGCAAGACAGGATGTCACTGGTTTAGCGTGCCTGTGGTTTCACACATGTGTTCACATGCCTTTCGCTCTTCCCTGCCACCACAATGGTCAGATTATTTCACCTTGAAGCGTCATTGTCATTTTTCCATTGCACCTGTTGTCAAGTCAGATCAAAGCCTTCCAATAAGCTCAAATGACATTCACCTCCTGCTCCTCGGCAAGTTTGTTTTCTCTACTCGCTTCGACCAACATAGAACCAAGTTCTCATCACCGTTTACACGTCAAAGGTAAAATATCAGAAAAACGCACCCTCGCTCTGTCATACATCGACCCGCCGAAATAGCGATTGTTCTATTAAGCATGGTCCTTGTGGTTAGCGACAGGTTCGTTGAAACACACACACACACACACCCAGTCGTATCGTCTCTCTCAACCACCACGCTTCATGGACATTATAAACAGGTAAAGAAAAAGAAAACGTTATTTCAACATGTATGGCGTTAGGCCCTTTGTGAATTATCTTTTTGGAAAAAATATCTACCACATTTGAAAGGGGGCGTTAGCCCGAGTCCTAGGACACCTCGTACACGTCTATAGCGTTATTGGTTCGTGAAATATCGGCAAAAATCACAAAAAACACGTGTTTACCCCAAAATCGAGTTTACAATTTTTTTAAAATATAACGAGTAGTCCATAGCAAAGAGAACGTCAGCCCGAGTCCTTGGACCCGTCGTACATGCCTCTAGCGTTATTGGTTCGTGAGATATCGGCAAAATCACAAAAAACATGTGTTTACCCCAAAATCGAGTTTCCAATTTTATTAAAAATTATAACGAGTGGTCTATAGCAAAGAGAACGTCAGCCCGAGTCTTTGGACCTGTCGAACACACCTCTAGCATGATTGGTTCGCGAGATATTAAAAGCACATGACCTTTTAGTTTTGGTCGTTTAATTAAATAAAGAGCCTATGGGAAAGTAGGGGGCATCACTACGAGTGCTAGGACACCCTGTATGTTCAAATCCGACCATTGGTTAGCGAGATATCAGCTTCGGGGCAAATACGAGGAGGGTTCAATAAGTTAGTAGACAGCTCCCCCCTCATCCCATTACTACAGGTTTTCATCCTAGAGACTTGACATTTATTTGGGGGGTAGAGGGAGTGGGGATCATTGATTTACATGAAACAAACTTTTTTGTAAACTTCCTAGTTTCCAAAATATAGGATTTTCAAAATTCGAGTGTTTTCAAAAAAGCATAAAAAGTAAAAAAAAGTCATTATAAAAAATAAAGGTCATAAAGACCATTCGTTTGAGCCATGGCATAACGTTCTATCATGTTTAGTGTTCAAGCTATCGCCTACTTTCGAAAACGAAAAAAAAAATATATGTAACGAGTGGTCCATAGCAAAGAGGACGTCAGCCCGAGTTCAACGACATCTCATTTGTCAAAATCGGACCATGCGTTCGAGAGATATTTAACATGGCTGAGGCTTAGTAGTGGGTCAAGGAGGGTTCTGGAGTGCGTTGGAATCGGCCTTACCCCCCTACTGCTATTGCAGTAATTTATAAGGAAGATTCCTCATTTTAAATAGTATTCCCACAAGTGAGTGAAAAATACTTGACGGCAAGACTTGTAGATAGAGTACAGAATCTGGAAGGTTCCAGAACACTCCTAATAGAAGAATGGGGCCAAAGTTAATCCAGCGGTGGAACGAGCTTAATATTTTATGGACAGCGGGTATTAGATAATATCCCACGTTGTGAGAAGATCTCTCATTTAAATAGCTTAAGAAAAGCTACTTTCTATTAAGGTTGGCTTAAACAGACAAAAGCCCAACATGGCAAATCCCGCGAAGAATAATTACCGCCCCAAATAAGTAATCTCACGCTGTCTATAAAATGATCAATAAAAGCATGTAGATAATAAAACTGATGAAGATGAGGTTAAAACCTTAAGTCTGTACTTATCTTGGTTGCATGTCGAAGGTGAAGTTCCCTTTGACGAATACTTAATGTGCCAACATGGCGTAGAATGTAGAGAGTGCCTCTTGGTTTGAGGAGACTGGCTCTGGTTGAGCCTTGACTGACCAAGTCAACTGCCGACTTACTAGTGAGACCCACTCAGCGAAGCGCGGAGGGTCCAAGGAAGGGAAAAGAGTGGGGGTAGGAGACAAAAGGAAAACATATAAGCATGACCAATATTGTAAACTTAAATTCTCTTGAGGAAATGGTCTTCAAAGAGTTGATAGCAGGCGATACTAGCGCAGCATGGTGAGTGAAAAAGTAGACGAAGTTCTCTTGATCAAGGAGATGATAGCTGGCGATGGTGACGAGATCTGATGGCCAGATGGAAAAGGAAGTCCTCTTGCACCAGGAAGAATTGAGGAGCTTCAGAGATTCGCTGCTAGATGACGCTAGGTGGGTCATGGAAGATATATATCTAGAAAGACTCATAAAGAACATAAGAGACATGACCATCAAAGAGAAAATAGAAGATCACTGTTGGTGTTTGATAAAGAGGAAGGAATGAACATGCAAAAGCATTAAAAATTATATTCTCTCGTACCGTGTATTCCAAGAATACACCACCACCACTCTTATGAATACCGTGGCAGCATACTGTTATACCCGTAGGGTATGCCACCCCCATCCCCTACTATTTATACCCCCTAAAGTACATCCTTATACATGACCAACTTCTACGATCAACGAACACATCTATAAATCACATTACTTCACGTGGCCTCATGCCTGACCTCACACGACCCCCGATAGGGCTTCGACGCTAGAAAAATGTGCAATTCTGCACACACAGCACACCGACTCTATAAAACCTCGGAGAATTCATGACTCGAGGTCATTCTCAAACAGACTTTGTGTTGTTGTGTTGAACCGCTGCTGGGCGCCGTCACGACTGCTGCCATCTTGGTGAGTATAAAAGCGAGTATCTTTATACACCCACACAATTACACTTTCATCCCCTATTACTTGTAATGGAATTGCATTAGCACTTTAGCTGTTCTGCAAACTTTTTAATACTTCTTCCTAGAAGGAAGTACATTAAAACTAGACGTCTTTAGCAAACTGGTCCTTACATTTATTTAACTAGCTAGTAAGCTCCTACCCTTTAGATTTCCTCCAGGTAGGATCCCATAGCATTATTGTTTAATTGCTTCGTGGCGTCAGCGGATAGCCACGATCACAGTGCATGACTCAGCAGGCTCTCTCTAAGTCTTCGCTAGCGCGCTTACGCCAGCATTAAGCCAAGTCGCGGCAGTACCGTTTAAGTCTTTATTTGCTAAGCCTCCCCCCAGCACCACTTTCACGCCCCTGAGCTTTCCCGGCAATCTGAACAATCGGGAAGCTCGTCCACAGAGCTCCGTCTTTGCCCATAGACAGCTCAATCACTCTAACCGCTCCCCTCACATTTTAACTTCCCCCAGAACACTCCATTGTAGGGCACCCCCACAAAGAAACACTACAATTGGTAGAGGCGCGGAGTACCGTCACATTGTCTTAGGACAACGTCTCAGGGGTCACAAACAACGTGATTCCGCGGTAAAAGTCACCAATTACCTTTAGCAAGCCAAACAAACGCCAAAAACGCCATGCAGATAGATTTTTTTCAGAGTACGGGTCAGGTATTATTAATTACCTACCCAACCCCACCCAGACAGGTATAGGCCTTTGATAAAGACCCTTAGACGGAAACCGATTTTTTCACCTCCAAATAGAAAGGTACGATTTTCTCACACTTGGTACAATCGATAGATCATTATATTAATTAATTACACGCCCACCCGAATCCCCAGTTCCCCAGAAGGGATAGCAAGGGTACTATTACGTACACCAACCCCATATAGTAAAGGGAGATTGCCTACAGAGAGGGACACTATTCCCCCAGCTTAGATAGCCCATACATATTTATACAGTCACTGCTTCAGAGAATACCAATAATATTTAACTCCACCCTACAGGGATTACGCCCCACGTCTACAAACTTACACAACATGCCATCCTTTTACCGCCTGACTGCACTGAAACGAGTGGCCGCATTTCAAAGCCTCATTGCAGGGCACAAAACCTTGCGGAATAAACAGGATCACCTGAACCGCATGCAGGAGCTGCTGCATGCTCAATACATTAGGATTCTGGGGACCCTATCCCACAAAAAGGGACCACAATACGTCATTTGAGGCCCCATTCCAGCAATCAGGCAACAGTTTATTCGCACACACAGGAGACTACACTTACTACACGAGGCTCTTTACAAAGAATACTGTGAACTCAGGGAAGAACAACCTAGAGTGAACACTGCCAACACCAGAGTGGCGGAACAGGCTAGGGAGCTCACCCTGCACTATGTCACACTGGGGCGACGACACCGTCAGTTGCAGGCGGACAATATAATGTTCGACCTCTTAATACATAAGCCCACACATTTACATGGAGATATGGAAGAAATCAGCTCCAGAATGGCCAATAGGACAATCTCCACATAAAACATCCCCATTAGGAGGGAGTACGCCGTGGTCGGGCCACATATTAGATCCACACCTGAAAAAGGTGCACAATTACATACATTTAAGCCTCCACGTGCACATATTCCACCCTCCACACTTACACTGCTCCCTAGGGCATTACTGCACGGAATGATGAACAACAGTCCTACATCCATCCGAACACGCGTACCAGTACACCGGCGGATACCATTTACACCCCAGGGGGAGCGCAGGCAGCATAAGCCTAAAATCACCCTCCTCCAAACGCCCCGAACAAAGAATGCAACCCCTGAGTGGATTCCGGGAGCTAAGACTGCATTAGCCATCCGAGGGCAACAGAGGTACTCCTTACGTTAGGAACCCGCTCAGGGAATAACACGGTGGCGCACATACCTAGAATCCAGGGCCATTTTTCTTTTAAACACCTAACATAAGATGAGAGCAAGGGGATATCAAACCCAGGACTACAAGATCATCCACTGAGTCCTATCATTGGCCAACACAATTATGACTATACCAATGAACAGAGGGACACGTAGAGGCAGGCTCCAAAGCCACATGGCTCAGCTACACGTGTCGCACTATCCCCATAGGTCCCCAGGGACATAACATGCCAGGAAAGCAAACACAAGAGCTCCAATTACGCTATGGCATCCAGTAGTCCACTCTCGCAAATAGGTGTCGGTGCCATTCCCACAAATGCCTTCTAACATACACGCGATTTGGCTACCCCAGAACTCAGGCGTAGAGCTACGCACACAGAATACCCTCAAATTTAATACATATATACATAAGTCCCCCTTCGAACTCAGGTACTCTTGATACTAAATAACCCGTCGTTCCCATAAATAGGCACACCTCTACCGCCTATACACTGACTATTTATAAGTTGCATGATAAAATGTTACTGTTTCTTTTGTTGCATAGTTTCAAGATACCATATGCATGTATGAATTTTCAGGGAAATGAATTGTATACACAACTTAACTCATGTTCACACGCAGCAAGCGCACAACTTCCTTCCATAGCAACAGGTGTTCGCTGCAACGCACGTGCCCAGGCACACTCATACACAGCCGTGCGTACTCCAGGATATTCGCCCGGAGTACACTTGTCTTATCGCAGAAAGGTTCACTTCCAGTAGACGACCACACACGCAGTATAGTTCACACAGTAGTATAAAGAGAAACATATCCATCCAAATCTTCACACTCACAATCACACCCAGGCGCAGGTCCATTAGTCTACGGACGGAAGATTAACCTACCTTGAAACAGGGCCAAGGGGACTTGCATACCCTCACAAAGCAACTGTATACACGATACACACTAATAGCGACCCACACACGTCATAATTTTATATATATTCGGTAGGGACCGACAGAAGATTAAAAAACCCCTGACACAACAATTAGTTGCCCCGCATAACATAACAAAAGCCATTTTATACAGATATACAAATACTAGAATTACCGCGAATAATAACGCACAAATAGGAACGATACGCGTAGCTATACTACACACACAAGCACGAGGTGCACGGCTTACAGAATCGACCTTACACCGAGGCGAGTTTACAGCCTCGTTCCACTTAATTGTCACCAAGGCGGATAGTACATTGGCAGGATTAATTAAATATACCCTGCCCACATACGATAACGGGTGGAGCTTACAGTCAACCTAACGGGCACTAAAATAACACAGGTTGACAGTCCTCAGCATGACCATAAACTGCCTACTACAATAACACAGGTTAGCGGCCTTCAGCACAGGCAAAGACTCCTTACCACAACAACACGAGTTAGTTGCCGTCAACACATCCATCAACGATATACCACAATAACACAGGTTACCTTACACTCAGGACATAGGACACAACAGGTCATCAGGACAATACCCTTGTCGGAAAAGGATAAGGAAATACGTACATAGGTAATACAGTATCATACGCAATAAATTCATACTACATTGTCTAGTACATCTCACTAGCCACTGCGGACAGACAGTCACACTTGCTACGAGCGGCGAGACACGCGCTGTACCGTAAGCAGGAGAGATTACGCTGTACTAATCTCCACACGGCTCACAGCATGTAATCGCCAGGGTGACCAAGATGTATACGCCGCGCGAGGCACACTTCACTAACACACACCAGCATTCTATCTTTCCCCACAATGGGACTTTATATATTTTTTCTTTTCTATGCGGTCAAATTGACCATAGTATAACGGCGTAAGGCCAGACAATACAACCTGTTCCTTAACAAGGCGTCACCGTTTGTAGCCGACGATTAGAGACTAATCATTTGAATTTTAATTGTATCATTCATCCCTTAGCCATCGCAGGTCAGGACTCACAGCCAGTCTATTTGGATTGGGCTATTCCCATTACTGACCATGTAGGGAATCATACTTTCATCTCAACTCCTGATTATGAACTGCACGTAATGAACAGCCCTATGGCGACGTAACGCAATTTCATACAGTAGAACCATATCTAAACGAGGGCCACAAAGCCGCGGACGGACTCCACAGTCCATGTAAATCCCATTAAACAAACACAATAGCTTCACAATTGCCTCCATGATCATTCTTTGGCCAACAAAGGCATCCACGCTATAAAATATGCCTATCTATATACATGTATATATCCTTATAAATACATACACCTACTATCAACGACAAGGCTCATAATTCTTTTACGTTCTGTGGAGGAGCATCGTGGTGATCCCCGTAAAAGAACCTCTTCCCAAAAACAATGTAATATAATTATCCAGTCATAAATATATATGAATACAGGTAGCCACAACGTCCATGGCCCATAATTACTTTACGTTTTCCTAGGGGAGCACTGTAGATTCTACGTTAAAACAATCCCCCCTAGAACAATAATATAAGGTAAATATCAGGCATGTACGAAGGAACGCGAAGTTTTGTAGAAAATGATAAACGAAGGCCCAATGATCCTATTAATTCAGACACAAAATGGGTACTTGCATTCACAAAACATACGACACGAATTTCAAGACCACTTTCCCTTAATTTCACATTAGCCTACAGAATTCCACTCTAACACACCTCAATTGCGAACTATTATTTGTCCAGAGGGTTATACTATATGTACCCAGACTTACAATCACCCTCATACGAGGTACAATACTCAATTCACTACGCAATTCCGTAATTACACTATTACTTCCGTCTTACGAAGAGGAAACACAAGAGTACATACTATTTTCCGTCTTAGGAAGGCGACGGCATCAGTACTCATACACTACAGTGCAGATACCAGCCGGATTATATTATTTACCCCATAACAGACAACCAGACATTGGAATTACACTATCTTTCCCCTTACAAAGGAGTTAATATTAGGCCTACACTATTTTCCGCCTTACAAAGATAACGACATCGGAAATATACTATTTTTTGCCTTACGAAGTTGAGGTCATCAAAAGCACTTTATTTTCCGCCTTACAGAGGTACCCGCATTCGGGACACTATATTCCCAGGCATACGAAAGACGGACACACAGAATTCCACCATTTCACACTAAAGGCGATAGAATCTTTTACATAGCATATAGAATTAAAACACTATTCAGTATACCATCAGTATAAACAGCGAATACCATAATGTCATTAGACTGACGCAACTCACCACACGTCTCCACAATGTAAACAAATGCCGCCATGCTTCCACCTCAGCGATAGCCACTGCGACCCAATCACACGCGCGGATTAAACTGCCCACCTCCTACAGTATCATACAACCAGTCACAGCGACCCACTCCGCTGATAATAACAAAACATATTGTTACACCCGTCCACCCGACACGGGACACTATCTCTTACTCAGTTATCATACCACGTGATAATACAGGGCGGCCATTAAATTTCAGGCCGCACACCAGCGCGCTACATTTGAATACGGTTGTTATAGTGACACATATTTGATAGCATCTATACTCGATATACCGCTGCAACAGCATATTCAATGCTTACAGTAGTCTAGTACAAACCTTGCCCGACACAGTTAGGGAACATTCACCCCTAGGATACTAATATTCCCATATAATGCAAAGAGCGAACATAATGCTTCTCACCACATGGTGACTGTCATCCATAACACTTTCACACTTTCTATTCTTTATACAATAAAGTTCACACATGAGGGGATCAGAACAGACATCCCACACGCCGATTGGTCTTGACACAGATAGTTATTTTGGACAAGGGACATATTCACAGTCCACTAAATATTTGGGCACCCATTTCTTTTTGATGATCTCCACCTACATTCTGACAGTTTGTCAGGGAGGCACTCCATTACGATTACCGACCAGCAGGGTCTATCACGGTAATCACACACCGTTCTTCCCATAAGATCCCATACAAGGGTCCACACTTACATATTATTGTTATTAGTTTTCTTATTCCACTATTATTCCCTACATACCCCCCAGATGCACATATAATACCAAAAAACCGTACTCTTTACAGACTCTGAATACCACAGACATAGGTTGGCAAGACATATGTTATATAACACAAGCCTCCACACCTCAACTTGCGTCTCTTAGAGACGGACACGATTCCACCATTATTATGTTAAAATGAGCACACGGGTGATATAATTTCAGTCCCATACACACAGATGAAACGATCTGAGCAGGTTAAGGAAAAATACACACTTGCATCCTCCCAGCCAGGATAGCAGAATACCGTTATACAGCGATAGTGTATAGTACTTACGGGAGTCGGCAGCCATGGAGCGCGCCATTTGACACAGCGTATATTATAAATACGACGATCGGATACATATATCTATACATAATTCTAGCTAATACCTAGTATTGAATATACCATAGGGTATACTCTCACCAATATTCCTAATGGGTCATATAGTTCAAAAGGTATCCCTATACAACCCAGTGACCTTCCCATATATGTTAAGGAATATATATATAAGATGACCAGGTACTTGGTAGGATATGCATATATAGTTGAGAGAATTCTCATATAACTAAACTAGACAGCAGTGCTTTCCTATGACCGGGTACAGATGCCCGATGTCCTTTCCAGAGAGTACAAGTCCTTGATTATTGCCACACAAATTACATATTGACATATTAACACATACCCCCCCCCCCCCCATCCCCTTTTCATGCGAGGCACTTGGTGTCCATGATACACCAAGGTGCGCCAAATGCTATATCGCTCGTAGCTAAGTGTTAAGATGGAACACTTCGGAGTTATTTTATTATTATTTTATATTATTTATATTTTTACCTGCATGGGGGATATTTAACACCCAACCAATATAATGTTCCTCACCATTTACAACTTCCTGCGTCCCTCTATTACCGCAGGACCCCATCCCATTCTATCCTTCCTATTGCCCAAACAATAACAACACTTAACATGTTTACTTACCTAATAACATTGGACTAAGTGCTGTAATATTAAGGACACAAATGGAAAGCCTCTAACAGATAGGGAAGAAAAGGTTGAGAGATGGAAAGCTTACATAGAGAGTTTGTATCAGGGAAAGGAGATTGAGAATCATGTAATGGAAAGGGAGGAGGAAATTGATGAGGATGCGAAAGGAGATTTAATATTGAGATCAGAATTTGATAGAGCTTTGGAAGACTTAAGCAGGAACAAAGCACCAGGCATAGATGATATACCGATTGAGTTGCTACGCTGCATAGGAGATGAAGGTCTGATCAGGTTATTTCACTTGGTGTGTAGGATATATGAGACAGGTGAGGTACCCCCTGATTTAAAGAAGAATGTGATCATCCCTATACCAAAGAAAGTGGGAGCTGACAGATGTGAAGATTACCGTACAATCAGCTTGATTACTCATGCTTCAAAGATACTGTCTAGAATAATTTACAAGAGGATTGAAAGCCAGATAGAAACGGAGTTGGGTGAAGACCAGTTTGGTTTCAGGAGAAATGTAGGAACAAGGGAAGCTGTACTAAGTCTTAGGCTGATTTTGGAAGGTAGAATAAGGAAAGATAAGAGAACGTTCATGGCTTTTGTAGACTTAGAAAAGGCTTTTGATAACGTTGATTGGACTAAATTGTTTGACATTTTGAAATCGATTGGAATAAAGTACAGGGATAGGAGGGTGATATACAATCTATACAGAAACCAGACAGCAGTCATTCGAGTTGAAGGACATGAGAGAGAAGCTGGTATTCAGAAAGGTGTAAGGCAAGGCTGCAACTTATCACCCATACTTTTCAATCTTTACATTGAACAAGCAATGAAGGAAATTAGAGAAAAATGTAAAGTGGGTGTGAAGATTCAAGGAGAAATAATTTCAACTCTGAGATTTGCTGATGACATAGTCATCTTGGCCGACAAGCCTGAGGATTTGAATGAGTTTTTGAATGGTATGGACTCCGTCTTACGGAAATAATTCATGATGAAAATTAATAAATGTAAAACAAAAATACTGGAATGCAGCCGAAATAAATCAGAAACCTCTATGGAGATCAAATTGGCAAGTGAAAAGCTAAAGGAAGTAGGAGACTTCTGTTACTTAGGAAGCAGAATAACCAGTGATGGACGAAGCAAAGAGGATATAAAAAGTAGGTTGGCTCAGGCAAAGAAAGCATTTCTACAAAAAAGGAATCTGCTGACATCGAATATAGATTTAGGTATTAGGAAGTCATTTTTGAAAGCCTTTGTCTGGAGCGTGGCGCTCTATGGAAGTGAAACTTGGACTATTGGTGTAGCAGAAAAGAGGAGAATTGAAGCATTTGAAATGTGGTGTTACAGGAGAATGATGAAGATCAGATGGGTAGATAGGGTTACAAACAAAGAGGTATTAAGACGAGTGGGAGAGGAGAGATGTTTCTGGCGACTGCTAATGAAGAGAAGAGATAGGTTGGTAGGACACATACTAAGACACCCAGGAATAGCAAGCTTAGTTATGGAAGGAAGGGTCGAGGACAAGAACTGTAGGGGTAGACCAAGGTTAGAATATGTTAAAAAGATTGCCTCGGATGTAGGGTGTGGTAGCTATGTAGAGATGAAACGATTAGCTCAGGACAGGGAGGCATGGACAGCTGCATCAAACCAGTCAAAAGACTGAAGACTCAAACAACAACAACAACATGGGACATACCTTCCCACTCCCGTCTTCACCTACTAACTGTGAAGAAACGAAGAGCATCACTAAATTTAGCCGGGAATCCGAAAAGCTAGGCGCAATGTGTGCGCGTTGTGCCACATTCCCCCACGTAAAAACCACACCCTATTTCCCCACACTCACAAAATCTCGCTGTACACTATCCTTGGATGGTAAGTCTGCAAGGTGCATAATTAAAATTAAACATTGCAGTTTGGGCGATACATTGCAACACAAACCAAATTACTACTGATATTGTAATGACCCACTTAGACCCGACGAACCGCAAGACCTGACAAGGCAGTGATAGACCATGCCTTAGACTCCAACAGAACGACGGAGGGTCGAAGCGACAATGACGTAGTGCGGGTCAACATTGAGATCTTGGAAGACCTAGCCTGTCTCCATGTCAGATAAGGTTACGCCCATTATGCGCTACTGTCAGCGTAGCCAGACCTGCAGGTGGATACATGACTGTCCGATGGGAGAAATAGCTCAGTCAGCGTCGGACATGATAGACCATCCATCTAGGGACGACCCATTTGACTGGACTCATAGTTAGCTTGTAAGTAAGTACGGTACTCCTGGAGCGTGGGAGTCAGTCCTGTTCACGAACACAGGCACGCTAGTCCTAATGTACATAGCAGGTGAAGTCTACATAAGTCCTTTTACGCGGAAGGTGAAATCTAAAGCCCTCTTTGTACGCTAGGTGAAGTCATATCATCAATATAGGTGAAGTCCTCAAGATTATCTCCCGGGCCGAGGTATTGGTCACCGATGGTCTCTTTGATCATACCCCCGAGGAAGAATATACATTATGATTTTTTCCGAGCCGAAGTAGTGAGTACAGATGACCTTTCCTGGCCACACCCCCGATGATATTTGTTGAATCTCCCACTGTTTTCACCTGACTCTGAGAGGGAATTTCAGGCGGTGAATTCATCGCCCACGTAAATGAGTATTCAGCGGAACTCACAGTTTTTCATGTCGACAATGCGAGTCGTGAGGGCTTGGGCAGTCAAGATATGCGTCAAGTAACGCCCCAAGATAACGCGTAGCCCACGTAAATGAGCATTCAGCGGAACTCACAGTTTTTCATGTCGACAATGCGAGTCGTGAGGGCTTGGGCAGCCAACATAATGATAATCGATCTCTGATGATATTCAGGGACACCTGACTTATTGGGATGAATGAGGTCATCATTCACAATAAACCTCAGGATCGATCGATAGATAATCCATCTGCCTCGTAAGTCCGATCAATTCGGCATTGTAAGCCCGATAATACGGTTATCACCATTACGACGATTACATGCGATTATTCGCAGCAATGAATAGACGATGGTTTGCGACGAATATGCGATAATACGGTTATCACTGTTGCGACGATTACAGGCGAACGATCAGCAAGTGATCTATGGTGATTCGACACCACACGGCCGTTTTGAGTATAAATAGACGAGAGATACACATTTCTTACCTATATGGTAGTGAAAATCCATAGTTGGGCGACAGGAGCACACAAGTACGACGTTAGACAGGAGTACACAAGGCTATTGACACGCACGATAATATGTTTTATCTATTTTTTCTTTTCAGCAAGAGCTCCAACGTGGGACGCCAGATGCCAACACAGGATACCGAGTGGTACTATCCACACATGTATGACGAGAGTAGCGCCATCATGGGTACTCTCAGTGTTCACTAATGATAATACACCTATGGGTTTGTTACTATTATGTTTTACATATTGACCTGTTTTCCCATGCACATCTACAGGTACGGATACAGCATCAGCGATCGACGATGGTACCAAATAATGCCCATGGGGCACGGTACCAGTCTCCTTGATACCAGTATGTTTTACAGGCCCGCACAGCAGCCGGCAAGAATGACACCCTACACATGTACTTTTCTTATTTCTTTCTTTTCCAACAGGTGGCGATATTGTATATAGTCCCTTGTATATATTTTGCCAACGCCCTAACACGCGCCAGTCATAATCTCTCCCACACACAGATCTCACACCCCCAGCTCTTACACTTTTTCCCCTACACATCTCCCTACCATTAAAAATATCCGTACCATGGTAAGGGATAACTGTGGGCTATCCCCTCCCGATGGATGGATCCCACGACGAACCTGCAATGAGAGGTGATTTGCGGCAGCGAGGGTCGTGCCCACAGGATGTAAGGGACGATCATCCTTGCCAAGATGGGACGTTCACCCACAGGGAACGAACCATGAAGGTAGAATTTATGTACACTGGCCATAGACTTAAATCCTAGTTAAGGTAGTTTTAGCCACTAGCGCGCATAGGATTACGATTTACATGGTTAGATTTTATGTGATACAGAATGAATATTGGATAGTCATGCGACTATTACGTTTGTGTATGAATGCTAATATATCAGCGATAATCTGCGAATACCTCCAATATCATGAGGGAGGCCACATTGCAAACTATTTTGGATCACCAGTGTTATAATGAAATACACCATGCTCACTCACATACTTACACGATTGTCATGTACACATGCTCTATGCCACACATTGTTTTATTTTTCCTTTCTTTTCTTCTAAAATACATATTGTAAAAATGCCTTCTTTCTCCCCACACAATAAACACGTTTTTATCTTCCCCTTAATTACACACCAAGGCATTTATTTCTCTTTCTCTGTTCCATCACTCTATCTCCTATTTTACACTTTATGCGATTGTGTGTACAAATGTATTTTGACTACCCGAGGGCAGTTTTTCTTCCCGTCCATCATGAGCGGACGGAGGGTAAAACACATCCAGCCAGATGTTTTTTCCTCTCGGGATAGCCACCCCTTGTTTTTGTTTATGCTCCATTATGTGATTATGTTTGAAATTGTTTTATAATGTTTTTATGATGATGTCACAGTTTCCATTGTATTAATTGGCATGTGCCCAGGGCACCAATATTGTAAAGAGATTTGAATGTGCAAAGAAACATTGTTCCCACACCCACACATTTACACATGCTCGCTGTACACAAACCAACGGCGCCCACTTCACATTCTACGAGGCACTGTCTACACACAACCCCAACACATCATTCTACATTCTATCCCATGAGGCACACCATCCTTCTATCTATCGACTCTACACTCCAATCCACGACTCGCCTACCACGAGGCCATCTACACACCCCCAGCGACGTTTCTACCCTATTCCAAAAGGGATAAGAAAGAAGAGAAGAACAGAAGAAAGAAGACTTACAAGAAAGAAGGGGATGTTCCTATTTTCAAAAAACTACCCCTACATCTTCGTCTCGTCCCGTCATCGAGGACGATGACTAACTCCGCCAGGAGAGTTGTTATACCCGTAGGGTATGCCACCCCCATCCCCTACTATTTATACCCCCTAAAAATACATCCTTATACATGACCAACTTCTACGATCAACGAACACATCTATGAATCACATTACTTCAGGTCGCCTCATGCCTGACCTCACACGACCCCCAATAGGGCTTCGACACTAGAAAAATATGCAATTCTGCACAAACAGCACACCGACTCTATAAAACCTCGGAGAGTTCATGACTCGAGGTCATTCTCAAAAAGACTTTGTATTGTGGTGTTGAACCGCTGCTGGGCGCCGTCATGACTGCTGCCATCTTGGTGAGTGTACAAGCGAGTATCTTTACACACCCACACAATTACACTTTCATCCCCTATTACTTGTACTGGAATTGCATTAGCACTTTAGCTGGTCTACAAACTTTGTTAATACTTCTTCCTAGAAGGAAGTACATTAAAACTAGACGTCTTTAGCAAACTGGTCCTTACATTTATTTAACTAGCTACTAAGCTCCTACCCTTTAGATTTCCTCCAGGTAGGATCGCATAGCATTATTGTTTAATTGCTTCGTGGCGTCAGCGGATAGCCACGATCACAGTGCTTGACTCAGCAGGCTATCTCTAAGTCTTCGCTAGCGCGCTTACGCCAGCATTAAGCCGAGTCGCGGCAGTACCGTTTAAGTCTTTATTTGCTAAACATCCCCCCAGCACCAATTTCACGCCCCTGACCTTTCCCGGCAATTTGAACAATCGGGAAGCTCGTCCACAGAGCTCCGTCTTTGCCCATAGACAGCTCAATCACTCTAACCGCTCCCCTCACATTTTAACTTCCCCCAGAACACTCCATTGAAGGGCACCCCCACAAAGAAACCCTTCAGTGTCCGTAGTTTATCTGCCTGGCATCCTCTTGAAGCAAGATCCGCAGGGTTTTTGTGGCCAGGTACTTGCTTCCACAATTCGGGCTGAGTCAGACTGCGAATTTCTTTTACCCGGTTGTTTACAAATCCAGTCCAGTTGTCTTGCTTCTGAATCCAAGTCAATACGGTGGTAGAGTCTGTCCAGAAATGCAAGTCAGAATCATTCAAATCAATTGCATCCAGCACAGACTTACATTACCTGGCTCCAATCAGTGCGGCAATTAAATCCAGTCGGGGTAAGGTAATTGCCTTAATGGGAGCTACCCTTGCCTTGGCTGCCAGAAAACATATCTTAACTGAACCATTGACCACCAGTCTTATGAATAAAGTGGCAGCATACTGTTATGCCCCAGAGGGCATAGACCCTCAGGACATACACCCCCCAAGGGAGATGTAGCTTACGCCACTGAACCCACACACACCCATAAGCTGACCAGCTACAAATGCATCTACAACTACTCTACAAGGACGACGCATCTATCACATCATCAAACACCCTCTTCTGTCCCAAAACCACCCCAGCTTGAGATACAATAAAATCCAGAGCACCATTTTAACACAGCAAGCAGGCGGCCACCTATTACAGGAGGTTACCCAAGAGCTTGCGCCACTCACATACAATTTACACTTAGAAGTATTTGGAACGACAACATGTGAAGCAACACTGAGTCAGCAATGCCGAAAGACATAAAAGAGAGACCCCGAATGGGCTCCGGGTCTGTCGCTGCCAGAGGCCACGCCGGTTTGGTTCCTGATTCTCACCTGAAGGTAAGTGTGTTCTCAGACTCCTAAACATTACGGTTATAATCCCATCACTTCACACCCCAATGGTTACACTGTTACAAATTACATTGTGGTACACGATCCCGAAGCAAAGGGACATCTTCCATCACAGTACTGGTCTAATAAACCATTGAACAGTACCTCCACACATTTGTTATCACTAACTCCACTACACTTGTCTTTACATCCCAACTCCCCACCTGACGTTGCTAATTGCCCGTGACCGCTAGTTACATAAGTATTCTGTATGTGATTTCCTTTGTGCTAACCTTGGAGAGCTCGGGCCGCCAGGCAGTACAGCAAGCTCAGAGGAAGACTCATAGCACTCACTCAATTGTTTGTTCAGCACAGCTATTAGTTCCCTCTCGATCGCGCAACCCCTGAGGGGCGATCACACACATTTAGAGCTAACCCCCATTTCCCCCACATCCCTTTACAGACACCCACACTCGCAGTTTCCGCACACACGTGGAAACTTGCACCTTTTTGGACAGCACCCCTAAATTAAACATTTTACACTCCTTTGTTCGTCCATCCCCCTCACCCCCGGACAGAACAAATATTGTTGGACGCGCAGGGTAGTTCCCACTCAGTAAGGAACTCAAACAAAAAGGTCCGGAACTACGACCCCAGTACCAAGTAAAGCAGCCAAGCAAAAATTGGGGATTTTTTCTAAAGAGCTACGCCATAGATTTTTTTTCCTTTTTACGGGAGATATAGTATTTTTCATATTAAGCCCTCCCACTCACCCCATAGGGAAACACGCTAGTAGAAACTTCTCAATAAGCAGCCAAGCGTAGGAGGGAAATTTTTTATTTTAGAGCCACGTAATAGGGATTTTTCACGTGGGATTCCGTTATTTTTAAACCACCTACCCTCCCTACACAGAATTTCGAGGATACACCTTCTTAAAAATTAGCCAAGCGAGGAAAAAGATAAAATTTTTGCCACGAGCAATAAACAAGGGATTTCTTAGGAGCGCAATACATTTAAGAGCGCCCGCCCAATCTATAGTGTATTTACATATTGAAACCTTTTCCAAGGCACCAAATAAAACAACTTTTACGGAGGCCAGGATTTTTTCCCTTTTTTTCCTCTAACCGGTCCCATTAAATTATATTAGCCACACCAGGCGAGCTCACAAACACAATTCACCGGGACACCTCAACACATCCTAGGCAACTTGGCACATAGAAGCGATACCATACATACGTAATATAACATTGCTACATGCGCAACATACGGACGAACACAATGAGCTGCACCAGCGCATTTTACTTACTATTCGCCTTTACCATCGGCGGCGTACTCACAGAAGCGCTAAGCCAACAACCGATAGGGCCAAAGGTGAAAATTGCCGCCGGTGTGCACTGGATGCACATACGGGGCCAGACGGTATATCAGGGAAATATACCCATCACTTACGATGTGCCAATAGGGCAAGAATACATCCCACTGCCACCACTTATAGCAAAGGACAATAATAATACCCCAATACACATACTGTGGGAGGCCATTGCTCAAACGCTTGATATACACGGGGATGCAAGACAATTTCAAGGGCCATCTACCCTCTCACAAACCACACAGCGAACAGAGAGGAGGGAGCTTGCATTCATAGGTAATTTTCTCCAGTATTGTTGTATCGTTGTCACGAATGAAGATACAAAAACGCGGCACATGACACAGCAGAAAATAGCCAGCTACAGAGACAATTTAAACAAGATGATCCACACAAATCATAAGGATCTCACTGAGACAACATACAAACTAAACAACTTGACACAGGTGGTACACAAAAACATGGCAACAATAATAGAACAGGTCAAGACACTCGCGAACACCACACGGGCGAACAGAGAAGCGCCAGACGTCATAACAGCATCCACAGCCCATATGGCATAGGGAATGCCATACACATATACAACACGATCATCCATACACGAAAGCAACAGGACCTAATGTCCTGCAAACAGCGTAGGATCCCCGAGAACGCTATACACACGAATGTGCTACTCGAGGATCTTGTACAGTTTGAGCAAAAGCTCCAGAAACACAAACACCAATTGGACACCTCTATCAACCAAATCAGCTGGTATTACACGAAGCCAATATGCTCGTGTATATACCATGCGGACAGATTTCACAACAGAACTAACGTACCAATAATAGAGAAAAACGCGCAGTGGAACTTATTTGAATACGTGCCTATACATTACAAGTGGATCGGGGGGCACATGTAAACTGACGCATTAACCCACATTACTAGCCGTCAACGGGCGCGATATCCGCGTACTAATGGGCAACGCGCTACACGATTGCATTACGCAGATTAATGCATTGTGCTACACACCGCGGTTCCAGGAGGTGGCGGCAATTCAGCCTGCCTGCGCCGTGCATTTATACAACAATGCACCAACTAACAAAATCATAGAATCATGCGCGTATAGATGCGATGAGGGAGCCCAGCGTGCACTCATTACACAGATTGATATTGACAGATTCATCATCACAAACCCCACAGTAGAAATGGGGCTCCAATGCCCAGAAAAATGACAAACCTGTTACACCCGTCCAGGGAGGCACTACAGGGGCTATGGAAATACACCTTTCATGTGACTGCCAATTAGTAGATGGCGAGGACATCTTAATTATACATGCGTTCCCGTGCGATGTAAAGATTGCACAGGAACTCGCCATCACCCACACACTACCGGCAGCTTGGACGAAGCAAATACAATTACAACTGCACGACTTCCAGCATTTACAGACAAAGCCCCTGACGTATGACAACATTACGGCAATACTCAACACCCAATGGTCTACAGTCATCCCGAAGTTAAACGTCACGGAGACACCCTTCAGACAACACAAACATCCCCTACAAATACCAACACAGCAAAAATATTGGTACAATTTAGACACAACAACAACGGCCACTGTAACGTGGAATGCCGCGATTAAAATTTTCAAAAAATTAATCGGTATTCAGCCCGAAGGCAGGTCCGAGCCTCCGAAGAGGCTTCCCCCAGCCGGAGTTTACGTGCGGTAGGGTGGCCAGGGCCTTTCCGCTCCTCCTTATGTTGGCCAACAGCGCGCAGTGCCTAGAACCGGCACACCATCCAAGTTCCGACTACGCCCAATGTTGCTTAACTGCGGAGTTCTCATGGGATCCGGTGTTTCAACATGGCTAGGCCGTTGGCGCGATTACAATAGTACTCATTTATATGTTAGCCAGACAGATGACAATGGCCAGGGACATCCGGCAAATAAACGCGCCCGGAGGGAACACATAAAGCAAATACCCTCACATAACTATGGAGAATAGGCAGGTGGCCGAGCAGACAAAAGTGCTTACCCAGGAGATTGCAGAACTCTGAGAACGCTACATAAAACTACAGAAAAAGAACACGAGGTTTGAATTCATAGCCAGCGGTCAGATACACCCCATAGATGAGGTTGCGCAGATGACAGAGAACTTTGCGCAGAGTCTATCTCTGCACCTACCAACACGAGGAGGAAGGAGTATGCCATGGCCATAAGACAGAGACAGGCCAATCCACCCTCCAAACCACTGCAAGGGCACATAAACACACGACCCACAGCGCCGGTGCCAAGGGAATTCACCCCCGAAACCAGGCGAACACTGCCATCTGCACCCCCGGCACAAACACACAGAGGAATGTTCAATCCAACCCCTCAGAATACAGCTCGCACATCCCAGTACACTACGCCCGTCTACACACAAAATACTCGGGGTAGTAGGAAAGTATTGCTTCCTACCTCTACGGGGCAATTAGACAGAAGGCAACACACCCTCCCAGACACTCACAATACAGTGCGAAGCGAAATTAGCCCTTCAGGCACGCGTGCACACCAGCTGGTAAGGGGGAACTACGGTCCAAATATGCCCAAGCTCACATTACTGCAAACTCCCAAACAAGGAAGGCAGCAGGGAGCGACGCCAGTGAATTCCCGAAGCTTACGCCTTGGTCACAGGCCGAAGTCAGCCACCACATCGACCGAGGGCGCTCAGGCGATAATGCAATTAATGGAAGAGAGAAACGCATTTAATAAGATAAGAATTACGGCCAAAAGAAAATCGGCAATTGACATGGCACAGGAGAATCAAAGCCAGCGCCGTAAACACAAGAGGTAGACACTGACACGGGTGACACATGCAAGAACAATATAAATAACACATTTACATAAAGCCCGTAGGTTCATATACACGTAACTACGGCAATCACACTATTCAAAAATTAGGGTCGCATTGACACATAAAGGCTGAGGGACAAAGAGTTCGAAAAAGCAAGCCTACGAGGATAAATGTCCACAGACACAGTATTCATGCATTATATTTCATGTTTATTACGAATATGCCACAAAGCGTTATAGGGACAAAATAGACAGCGACACCTAGCGCGAAGCACAACACTAGAGGCCACGCGGGCAGACGTAGAACACAGAGGTCCCTAGACAATACATAGTTCTAACAATACGCAGCGTCATTACGTATCCATGACAAAGGATAGCACACACACAAATATACGGAGCAGTAGGTTCTTTTATTACAAGAACTGGTAGACAAGCTGTCGCCATTAATCAGGCAAGGCTACAGACATGATTGCTTACACATTAAGTTGTCAACACACGGCGAGCAAGCAGCTATACTGGCCACACTGCTGTTATCGCATGGTAAGGTGAAACCATTGCTAGGTCAGCAGGAACACAGAGTACAATACGGTGGAGTAACGAGTCACCAGCACGCTTACTAACGCGGCAATAACATTACAGTCACATAAAGTCATTCGCACCACTTTCAAAACCACATAACGCCCAAAACTCAAAACGAGGGACAACCAGAATTCCCCCAAATCATTACAGACAGGGACTGCTAATCACGTGCCAAATTGCAACGGGGTGCAAATCACGTGGATTGGAACACAAACACATTGACACGGGAAAACAGGGCGTAGCTGGGAGCAAGTTAGTCAATGACACCTAGTTAGGAAACACACACTGGAGGCCACATGGGGATATACAGAATAACACTGATTACACGCACGAAACACGCTATAGAGAACACACAGAGGCGAGTGAGCGACCTCCGGAATAGATGAGACTTACACCAGAGAGGAAGGGTTGACCGACTGAAGATCAATTAGATCAAACACACAGGTCATCCGACTGGGAAATCGTTAAACTCACACACATACAAATGGACACGAAGTAGATATGTACAGGACGGGAATCGCACACGCTTGCCACCGATTTCCAATGGAGCAAAGGCGCAACGCGAAATGAGGCAAACAGCCCAAAAATACGTAGCCCAGGGCAAAAACACACTTCCTCACACAGAAATACACCTGAACAGACACATATCAGGGACAGTGGGAACATAGTCGAACCAACCCATCTATTAACACAGAGGGTGGGAATACCACATTTCAAAGGCCGAAATATAAGTTTATACGAGCATTCAATACGGGACAGTTAAGATTACCCCAGAAATAGGCCCGAGATGGCTATAGAAGAGTACAAAGTAGGTAAATTGACGGGGGACACAAAGAATAGAAAAGACGGATCCCGAGGAAAGCCTAGGAATAAATTTCAGCAGTTTGACACATTTTAAGCAGACACATGGCGAAACGCCAGCAGTACCGCAGAAGGAAATATTATTTTCATTTCTCAACAAGGCTTGAGACGACACAAACACATCTAGCAATGAAAACAAAAGCAATCGAAGGACATAAATACCACAAATTCTTTAGCGGGCAATGTTGACACATACCAGGAGAGATTGCACCCATGGACACATAAACAAAACCTAACACGAAGTTGCTGAATAGCAAACAACAGGGTCACGGGAGCCCAACAATCGCAGCAGTGCATGCTTGCACAATCACAGGGCTCAGCATTATTATCAATGAAGTACTTTCACTAGAACTGTGGACACTCGGTACAGAGAATGCAAGGCCACCATAAAACACAATGGGCATTACCACTTTAGGGCGCCCACGTGACTAATCGGGACAGACATGCAGAAAACAGCTACGGAAGTGGGTACTGACACTGCATAACTAGCACCGGCACACGCGCAGAGATCAAGGCGACTCATATAACATGGCTCGCTCAGGCGACATGCCGCCCTGATAAGCGGACACGCGCCTGAGCTGCGGTGCACGCTGAAGCCATGAACGCCTCCTGCCGTATACGATCACCACATAGTGCAGCTAATACAATTTAGCGCAAACACTACAGACAATTAGAAGTCAGGGCGGATAGACACAGAGCCCAGAGATGAATAATCCACCCCCCATCCCCAATTTTTTAAAAAGGGGATATCCACAGTTATAGAACACAGGAATAATAACCCTTAAGTACAGCGTTAGCAAACACTCTAACATAAAGGCATAAATAATATAAGGAATAAAATGGCACACATACCAGAGCGGAGCGCCGATTTCACATAGGAATTCAGATATAAATCAGGACTGTCCACAAAGCCGACGACAGGCTACAGGGCGCTAAACACAGGAAAAGGCACATAGATATTGTAGCCGCCGTAGAGGCAAAACGCAAGGTACAAACCCCCACAGATATTCCTCACCCAATACGAATAAATATTCCCACAGAACGATAGAATAAAGGCAGTAGACAGCGCCAATGAGCAGTGAATATATTCCTGTAACGAATCGAGACTGACTGCTATATAGCTCCAGTGAGCAATGAATATAGTGAATAACCCTACAAATTAAACATAAAAGCGTAATGCGAAGGTTACTAACATAATGGCTGCACTTAGTTAAAATAAATAGTAAATACGTCAATTAGGAGAAACGGAGGAAGAACGTAAATACAGGAAGATCAATTCCCTGTTGATTGTGATGGACCAGGATGATTAATTCCCTGAGGTTATAATATGAAATAGTTAGACTTGCCAGGATGCTATTTCCCTGAGCGAAGTTTTGTTCAGACTTGCCAGGTTGCTATTTCCCTGAGCGAAAGTTTGTGGAGAAATGCCAGGATGATTGTTTCCCTGAGCTTTGTCCTGTTGATAATTGCAGGATGGTTCATTCCCTGTTATAAGTACAGTAACCCAGGACGTTTAATTCCCTGAGGTTACGAAACAACATGAAATATATACATTAAAGTTCCATAATATAGATGAAGGAGCACATTAATCAAAAATGCTGACATTCAGTTAGAAGACCACCTCGCAAAACGTAACACGCTTCCGAGAAGGAGTACAGACTGCCAGGATGAAAAGGCGCAAGTAAAAGGCACAAATAAAAGAGCGGAGAAAACACAGTATGACCAAGAGAGAACGTCCACATAGCAAACGCCACGGAGAAATGATGCACCCATAATTTCCCATAAAAGAACATACGAGCAGAGATCCATACACCATTCCTATACATTCCTAGCACCTTCTACCAATTTACAATACACGCACACATACACTACACTAATTATACACGAGGGTTGTAAACATTCATGCTTGTAAAACAAGGGCTGACTGCCCCCCTCTCCATACCGCTTCCACCCGAGAACTAGGAGTGCTCGGAAGCAAATAATACATGCTATATATACATCTATTTTACTTAGATGAAAGGCCACTAACAAACTAACAAAGATTTCAGTAAAACAGCCCACATGGTAAACTGTAAAACTATTCAACCCATGCCAAACCATTCCCTTACCCGATATGCATGTACACCCTACCCACTTACCCAGGGGTTTATTAATATCACACCCGCATGCATTCGAACTTTAATCACACGGGGAAAACCCACCCCATCCAGTAATTTAAAGAACATTCCCACAGCATTACCGATTCAAGGCCAATAGATTACCGAGTCCAACGATGCATACCCTTCCAGACCCACGGATTGTACCTTCGCATCAAACAACACTACAGCGGATCTCACTAACAATACCATATCCATCCCCAATCCTACTAACATGTATATATATATTACAGAAATATCAGCATGGGGAGATCCGATACAGCGAAGAAGGACGAAAGCAGGCACTGCGTTTCGAATGGCTTACAACCCCAGACACACACAAAGTTACACTATACAGATACACATCACATTGGACACTAAATTATACCCCCTCCCAGAAATAATAAAGGATCTGTGTTCACACCATTTGATGACACATATACATCATGACGATAAAATGGGCCACAGGAAGGCAAAGGCAAACAAGGCAATGGCAGATCATGACACAGACTAAAACAGAAAAACGGAAGGTCGAAGCGACGATGACGTAGTGCGGGGAAACGTTGAGATCTCGGTACGCCTAACCTGCTACCGTGTCGGATAAGGTTAAACCCATTATGCGCTACTGTCAGCGAAGGCAGACCTGCAGGGGGGATCTTCACTGTCTGGTGGGAGAAATAGCCCACTCAGCATCGGACATAATAGAAAACCCACCTAGAGACGACCAAATGCAAGACTTGACCCTTAGCTAGTATGTATGTTAAGTAGCATCACTGAGGCGTGGGGATGAGTCTTCCGATCGCATGGTAGTGAAGCATGTGCGCCTGGGTCAGCGGAACCCCTCCCCCCAGTCCCACGAAAGTCCTTATCCGGATATAAGGTGAAGAGACGAAGAATACTGAATAATGAATAAATGAATGAATGCGTAAGTCGATCACTGGATGCCCATCCGCCAAGAGCGTGAACATGGCCAAATCCCATCCGCCAAGAGCGTGATTTTGGATATATCCAGCCCGCCAAGAGCGTTGAATATCGCAGCCTATGATTTTGGATCCGCACCCACAAATGTTGGGTAGCGACTCTTGAGCTAATTGGAGGATAGCGACCCCCAGAGTTGTAAATGGAGGGTAGCGACCCCCACAGGGGATTGGGCATCCCATAACATAATTTCCCGGACGATAATTCCTGGATGATGAATATCTATGCGATGCACATTCCACAAGATATAGCCCGAGTAAATAGGGAAGCAGCGGGCCCCTAAAGTAATTAATGGAGGGTAGCGACCCCCACAGGGTATTGGGCATCCCAGTAATGGCCAATATGATTTATAAGGCGGCTATAAGCAATATAAAGCGACTATAAGCCATGGATATCCCGAGCGAAGTGCTTGCTAATTTTAGCAACGCACACACACACAGGCCTTCACACACACATACATTTAGTTATTAAGGGGGGAAGTCGGCATTTAGGTTAAGGCGGAGAGTGATATAAGGACATAGTCTGGCGTGCTCTGTTGGGGACCGGCTCCAGCTGAGTATGCACATGCGCAAAGACCCTCGATCAAAATTTAGAAAATAAGATATAGTTGCATATCTCGAGAGCAACTTGGATATAAGCAAATTTAGTAAGCCACTGTTGCAAAGCAGTAGCTTACAAAGAGGTATTTCGGAATTAGGATAAGGACCATTTCGGTAAATTTTAGATATAAATTAGTAAGTAGTTAGACCATGTCACACTTACAAATTACAAGACGACGTTCGGCGTCATAAGTACCACTTGGTGGCGGTGTAAGTCCGATGAAATGGGCGAAAAGACGTCGACAACGCGTCGACAAAGCGGCGACTAGCGTCGACAAGACGGCGTCGACAAACCGCCGACAGGCCGTCGATTTAATTAATCGCGAAGTAGTATTCCGCGACGTGACGTTACGTTACAAAATAAATAAATTTCCTGGCACTAAGACCAGATGAACAATAATACAGCCTAATTTAAATAGAGGGTAGCGACCCCTAGAGTTCCAAAAAGGCTCAACAAGGCATTGCACACGAGACGACTGAAGAGGACTCAAGGGCGGTAGCACCTAAGCCGACCCTTAAAACAGCGCTGCGCGCACAATAGTATACATGGCCAAGGGTATTTAATCATTGTGTATTTTTTTTTTCAGTAAAGAGCTCCAACATGCCAGCGGCGAGCGATGAATATGATCATGGCGAAAGGTAAAGTGACGTCACAAACACACACTACACACAAATGGTATACACTGAGGAGACACATAACTACACATGTACACAAAGGGTAGCATAAGAAGCATGGTAAGATACAGCCGGCTTACAATAGGATAGGCTAAGATATTTTAGAATAAGGGTAGTAATAAAATATTATGCACTCAGAAACACCATGTATGCATTAATAATCATGCACTCTCTTCCAGATTACAGACTAAAGACCAGCTGCAAAATAATCCATATTTCAATATAGTTATTTGCAGATGACAGAAATTGTATTGTATATACCCTTTGTATATAACAATTTCCAACACAGACACAGCACACTCTCTCCCTCTTCCACACACAAATACACTGCGCGTTGATTGTAGTCACACCTTTAAAGGTGATGACGCCGGCGGCCAATGGCAATCAGCAGCCGTGAGATGCTGAAAGCTGTTGACCCGAGCACACAACGCTCAAATGAAGAGCAATATACGGTGACCAGGGACGGCACGGATTTTGTAAGTGCCGTACCTCATCATCAAAATGGGATTACTAATCACGGCAGGAAGACCATTAGGATACACAACAGGTACAAAGTGGACTAGCGGATTAGCCACTAAGACATGCTACGAAAGGCCGGATAGGGCATGCTATATAAGAAGTAATGGTAGCGTGCACGCAAGGTATAGAATGAAATTTTGGTATTTACACATAAGACGTACCAGGTACGCAAGCAGAAATGTTAAAATTTTACTTATATTATTATTGTTATCATTATTATCACTATTGCTAGCACTATTATACATCACTGTGAAAATTGTAAATGTACAAACGAACTAATGCTACCAGCATACTTACCATTAATGACTACACTTACGTTATAAGAATTGTACCATTTCCACACTATAAACATGGAACACATTTATACATATGCACTTTTTTCATTCTTCTAACAATAAATTGTAAAGGTATCCTACTTTACCCCAACAAAATAAACCATTTTTATACATACCTTTAACTTCACACCCCGGGGGACCTGTTTTTCTGTCATCTTCAATCTTCTATACACTTACACTCTATTAACACACCGGATGCACGTAGAGAGCACTTGTTTTCATCGAACGTTAACCACAGCGCAAATGTTTATGCAAAATATGTTTTTTTTCTTTCTACGTGTATGCCGAAGGATAATTATGAATTTATGCTACAACATTAACCATAATTTACCGATTTTGCATGTATTAAATAAACTATGTTCCAACCCTAATACCCACCCCTCTGAGAGCACACTCTACCTACACACCACCAAGGAAATGCTGGACCCACAACTTCACTACATCCACACCGTACGAGAGGAAGAAGACGAAGCAGAAGAAGAAGAAGAAGAAGAAGAAGAAGGAAGACAATAACACAGCCACCCTTACACTAATACCAGTTTCTGGGGACAGAAACTAAACACCGACGACGTGTTGTTATGCCCCAGAGGGCATACACCCTCAGGACATACACCCCCCAAGGGAGATGTGGCTTACGCCACTGAACCCCCACACACCCATAAGCTGAACAGCTACAAATACATCTACAGCTACTCTACAAGGACGATGCATCTATCACATCATCAAACACCCTCTTCTGTCCCAAAACCACCCCACCTGGAGATACAATAAAATCCAGAACACCATCTTAACACAGCAAGCAGGCGGCCTCTTATTACAGGAGGTTACTCAAGAGCTTGCGCCACTCACATACAATTTACACTTAGAAGTATTCGGAACGACAACATGTGAAGCAACACTGAGTCAGCAATGCCGAAAGACATAAAAGAGAGAACCCGAATGGACTCCGGGTCTGTCGCTGCCAGAGGCCACGCCGGTTTGGTTCCTGATTCTCACCTGAAGGTAAGTGTGTTCTCAGACTCCTAAACATTACGGTTATAATCCCATCACTTCACACCCCAATTGTTACACTGTTACAAATTACATTGTGGTACACAATCCCGAAGCAAAGGGACATCTTCCATCACAGTACTGGTCTAATAAACCATTGATCAGTACCTCCACACATTTGTTATCACTAACTCCACTACACTTGTCTTTACATCCCAACTCCCCACCTGACGTTGCTAATTGCCCGTGACCGCTAGTTACATAAGTATTCTGTATGTGATTTCCTTTGTGCTAACCTTGGAGAGCTCGGGCCGCCAGGCAGTACAGCAAGCTCAGAGGAAGGCTCATAGCACTCACTCAATTGTTCGTTCAGCACAGCTATTAGTTCCCTCTCGATCGCGCAACCCCTGAGGGGCGATCACACACATTTAGAGCTAACCCCTATTTCCCCCACATCCCTTTACAGACACCCACACTCGCAGTTTCCGAACACACGTGGAAACTTGCACCTTTTTGGACAGCAACCCTAAATTAATCATTTTACACCCCTTTGTTCGTCCAATTCCCCTCACCCCTGGACAGAACAATACGCTAGCCCACTGGCATCGCAGAAGGTAATGAACAGTTACACCTGAGTTGTCTGTAATATAATGGAACCAACGTGGGACTTTCAACCTTTTAAGTAGGAAGAGGCCTTGGTACTGTATTCGAATTTGTGGTGTCAGCCATATTATTCTCGACCACAAAATTATACATGTATTTTGGTAGAAATTTTTTAGCTGGAAATTGGACTTGAAGACTAGTTAGAGACAATGGAACTCTGTGCGAAGGCTCGCACCAATCAGAATATAGCTTATTGAAGGTGTCTTCTGTTGCTAGGCAAGGTCACGTGATTGCTGAGGACCAAGGAATATTTTTTGAAGATAATACCCGCCTTTGCAATTTTAACATTTCAAGTATTTATACTGGATTTAATGCCTGAAACAATTAAGAATATTTATTTGTGAATTTACTATGAAAATATTTCAGAAGATATTTGCCTCAGATCGAAGGAAATTGGAAATACGGAGAATCCCGCCAGATTGGCGCGCGGAAAGTCAATGTTGTGAAATAATTGGAACCCAGGAGGGGAATATAAGCGTCCTTTCATGGCTTCTTATCCGGGTAACACTTGAGGTGTTAGGTCGTGTCAATCCGCGGTCCAGTAAAACGCTCGGGAACAATAGATTGTGAAGTGAACAAAGCAAGTATTGTAAAGTGAACGATAAATGACTAGATATTACTTTGAAAGTGTTGTGGAATACGCACTAGTATTTGTGGTGAAGTTATAAGAGATTTAATGTTGGAAACTGAGTGAGCGTGAGCACGAACAAAGGATCCACTCACTAGCAGCAGAGCACGTTCTCGAAGGTGCGAGTATTGCAAGCGGATGGACAAACGTATGGACAGCGTGACAGTGAAACGAACAGAATTAAGATTATAATCAAAAGTTTGGTGCTTTTCAGTCGGTCAACACGAATGTACCCAAATAGAGCTGGGTTATGCCCTGATCCTGAAATAAATTACATAAGATTAATAAATACACTAGGATGACCAGTTTCGATCGTCAAGTGATCATCATCAGATCCATTACACTTAGGCTATAACATCTATGTTTGAGAATACAGGTGAAAAATATATACAATATGTACAATTATTTAGTTGCAGTGTGGTAATTCAACAGTCGGTGTATGTTAAATGTGGTATATCTAATGTTAGGTAAACTTCTAAAATAGTGATGAAAATCCGGAATTTGTCTGTTAGGGGTGATTATATGGTTTTGCAAAATCAACTATGGTTATACTGAAATAATGCAAGCTTATACTTATCGAGTTGTCTCTTTAACTGGAACTTGAAGCAGTTGCGTGTTGCCATAGACACCAGTTGTAGTTGACTAACCCCGAGTGTTCGCTGGGTGGAACTGGTTTTCCCCTTCCTCCCCGTTTAGTTGCTATGTTCTTCCAGAGGTCAGTGCCATGTATATTTGTGTGACGTTGCCAAATCTAGATAAAAGTGTATGCTATTGAATGCAGGAGTCTGCAACTACTAAAGACCGTGGAACTATCTTCGCCACGCATGGGATAAAAAACCATTTATACTAAGCGGTACACGGTCTATTGAAGACGTTCCGGCACCTTTAATACTGCCGCGCATATCGGCCTAGGTTTATTGCAGAAAAATGTACATAGTACACCTGATCCAAATAACATTTACCTATAAACACCGCAATTTTCCCCACTTTTTTATCTAGCTTGGCTGTATCGCTAAGTTGTGTCTTGTTTTCGACAGGGTGTGTTTTTAGTAGAGCGAAAAGGGGTGAACTCTCCATAAAAGTGTGTTCATTTAGATTTTTGGGATTGTTTTGTTTGGCTAGGTGAATCTCGATTGCTTCTTTTATGTCGAGAGCTCTGCCATTCGATTCGTGACGAATTATTTTTAGATCAGTCTCGATTTTAGTGAAGCTGTGCCCCGTGTCACACATATGTTCGCATACGGCTGAATGTGTTCCGTATCTTATCGCATTCCTATGTTCATTATAACGTGTATCTACTCGTCTTCCGCTCTGTCCAATGTAATTAGCTTGACAACCAATGTCTTGGCATGTAATAGAATATACCCCTGACTTTGAATACGGGTCTTGTTAATTTTGTTTGCTATTTTGCAGGTGCCTCCCGGTCGTATTATTCGTTGTGAATGCTATTTTTATGGCTTGCTTTTTGAATAGATTAGTGATTTTATATGTGTTCTCATTCACATAGTTGAAGCGCGCGATTTTTTTCTCATTAATGTCCGGTTTTGGAATCATTTTATTTTTATTTTTTTGTTTGGCTACAATTTGGTCTTTTTTTTTTTTTTTGCAAAGTCACACAACTATACATGGCACTGACCTCTGGAAGAACATAGCAACTAAACGGGGAGGAAGGGGAAAACCACTTCCACCCAGCGAACACTCGGGGTTAGTCGACTACAACTGGTGTCTATGGCAACACGCAACTGCTTCAAGTTCCAGTTAAAGAGACAACTCGATAAGTATAAGCTTGCATTATTTCAGTATAACCATAGTTGATTTTGCAAAACCATATAATCACCCCTAACAGACAAATTCCGGATTTTCATCACTATTTTAGAAGTTTACCTAACATTAGATATACCACATTTAACATACACCGACTGTTGCATTACCACACTGCAACTAAATAATTGTACATATTGTATATATTTTTCACCTGTATTCTCAAACATAGATGTTATAGCCTAAGTGTAATGGATCTGATGATGATCGCTTGACGATCGAAACTGGTCATCCTAGTGTATTTATTAATCTTATGTAATTTATTTCAGGATCAGGGCATAACCCAGCTCTATTTGGGTACATTCGTGTTGACCGACTGAAAAGCACCAAACTTTTGTTTACTTTGGCAACACTGAAAAATGGCTTCAAACCTCACAATAAGATTATAATATTTGAAAGGCATTGTAGATATCGAAGTGAACAGTACTGAAAGTGTATATTGGAAAGACATTGCATCAGTGTGAAATATTCTTTGAACTGAAATTATACGTCTGGACATCATATTCCATCGAAATGAAAATGATTATGAACCTGAGATTGAGAGAGACATTGTATGATTCTTCGATAATGGAGATGGTTATGTGCTAAATTATGCAGTGGGAAATATAGCCTGCAGAATAGGCTTGAGAATATCAAGAGTGGCTTAACTTAAAATGTCGAGTGTCGACACGATATTTTCACGGCTACTTCAATGTTACCGTACGTAATGCTGAAAGGCAATCTTAACCGAACATCTAAAGAAGAGGACGGGATGCGGCGTAGAGAACTTGTACTCGTACATGCCAAGAAAAGAAGAATGAACGAGTTGATGCCCAAGAGGGAAGCGATGCAGCCGGGGGTGGAACGTGGAGGGAGAGCGCGGACGAGCGAGGTGATCCAGGCAGGCGAACCGACTTGGAGCTGTGTTGGCGTATCAAATTGGTCCTGTGTTACGTAACAACTTGGTCCTGTTTAGCTTTATGGCAGTACTGAGATCGAACCCTGAAAAGTGCCTGTAGCACAAACAACAAGTTGGAAAGTGAAAAGTGCTTATCATCGTTTGAACAACTTTACCCGACACAAAGTAAGATGAGAAATCCCTTATGGAGTTCAGATTTGTAGCTAGGGACTTGAATGTTTATCTGTGAGTGACCATTTTTGATCTTACTGCATTTTTAGTAATTTCTTCATTGCCACGATTTTAATTATTTCTTCGTTGTTGATGGATATATTATGAAGTCAGTTTTTCTGTGTTTTCGTCATGTTTGTTGTGGATTAAACTATTATACGAGTCCTTGGTTCGAGATTTTTGGAATTTTCATATTTTTGGATTTTGAAGTTATGACTTTTCGATGGGGATTTTCGTCTTTTAAATTGATTTTCGTATTTCATAGATTATAGGAATTTAGGAATTTTCCTATTAGAGGAATTTTTGAATTTTAGGAATTTTTCATTTTTGGATTATCAGAAAAATCCTATTTCAGGATTGATTATTCTCAGACATTTCCATTTTTGTTGAAGCCTGAAAATATAAAGATAGTTTTTCATGATCAATGCCAGATCATATGTTGGGAGTCAGCTGTTATGACATAGTCAGAGAATGATTTTCTCACAAACACTCTGAGATTGTTTTGTTATCTTGAAACTAAAGAAACGAACACGATTAATATTGTCATCGTGAAATGAAGGACGTAATTATGGAATTATTCCAGTAAATGTTGAAAATATTTTACGAAAGAAAGATAAATGTTTTTGAAATTGCAGTACTAAAGAATATCACATTTGTTGTGTTGGTTATTGAAAGAAATGCTATGAAGCTTTGTAGAATGCTATTGTTATTAAAAAACTTATTATATAATACCAGAGAATTGAAAGAGGAACTTATAAATACTTTTAAAGACGTACAATGATCAGCTGTTTTTATATTTTGAAGCAACGTATTGAAATGTTGGGAGTATGGAATGATTCAAATTTGATTGAACATTGGAGGTAGTCAAATTATTCCCTGATACCTTGGAGAGGCTCCGTGATTAAATAAAAGGTAATGGTTTGTAAAGTATTCACTCGATTTGGATGGGTGACGGTATTAATTTTTGTGCGTGTGGCAACCTTGGCCTACACGAGTGTTGGTTTTAAGTGAGTTGGAAAAGTATAATTTGAGGCAATATTCCGTTATGTAGAACGATGAAAGCCCAATACCGTATTAAACGTTGTTTGAGAAGGCCTAATATTGTATTTCAAGTCGTTTAAGAGAGGTCTTAGGTATTATAAAGTTATAAAGGAAGCATCGATACGGTAAGTGAGTAATCTCATCGACAGAGAGAGAGAGAGTGATCTGTATATGATACACATTTAAAGCAAGCTATGTTCTGTTGGGGCGAACAGCTGATGGAAAGGAATGTGGAGATCTACGGTACAGTCTGTGTTAAAATTTAAACGAACGGTACATCGTTCCTGGTATTTATTTAAAGGTTATATTAGGCCTATTAGTATTATATTTATTTTAAATGTGGAGAGAATAGACAGGAGTGATTGAAAAATTACCTAGGCTTCGATGATCGGGGTCTTAATACCAATAATGACGTGTAATCCTGGGGAGCGTGATGGCGCCATGGCTTAGCTGCTAGTCTTCCACCCGGACGGCCGGGGTTCGAATCCGGGGTGGAATTTTCACCTGAAAAATCACGTGGCGTCAGGAAGGGCATCTGGCCTTAAATCCCCGGCCAAAACCAAAATGAGCCTGGTTGGCTCCGGCGACCCCAATTCATTGGGAAACCCCAAAGAAAGTTTTTTAATGACGTGTAGTCCTAAACATGACTACAGTTAGTTGGAAAAATATATAATGGTGTTTTTAAGACATTTATGGCAAAAAATGTTTCTTAACCATTGGTGTACACCGATCTTTTAGTATTATTTAAAGAGTTTAGTATTTAGTTGTAAATGTTCGTTTATATTTGGAGAAGATTTGTTGACTTTTTATTAATAAATTTCAAGCACGTATTTGCGTATGCTTGCAGTCTTTTAGAGAAATGTGAGTTAAGATTTATCGTAGTGAGGGTTTAAGGTGAACATGCCAGGGTTATAGTTTAGTGTCTCGAACCTTTAACCTATTTCCGTTGCGCCCTGAGATGTGAGTGTCTTAATGTTACCCTATTTTAGTATCCGAACCTAGCAGTGTAGAACCATAGCATTATGGAGTAGTATGTATTTACGTTCCTCATTCCAGTGTGTGTTAGGCCAGTAGCCTCCGGTAGTTATTTTTAGCCGGGTACTAGTAGAAGCTGCGATCCATTTCTTCTTCGGATTTCGGCTGACTTCTCATTTGGAAATAAGGGCACAGTACTATGACAAAAATTCCATTCTAATTGCTGTATCAACTTCCTCATCTCAAGATATCCCACTCGTTCATAGTTCTTGCAGTAACAGTCTAGGAATTAACAATACTAGCTATCCCTATGGGGTCAGAGATCTTCTCGGCTACTGAAAGAACTGTTCTTTTCGTCACCTCACCTAGCACAAAATTATCCAGCCACTCTAACTTCAATGACAATGTATCTGAAACTATATCCCACAGCTAACCTAATACCACAACCTTTGTAGGCAAGGCTATAGTGGTTGGACTGCTATCCCCTTAAATTGAATTTACCATCGTCCATTACTTCACCAGCCTCACTGATAAATTGATTTAATTCAGATACAGATTCAGTACTAGTTACCCCATTACCAACATAGAGGCTTCGTTTCCGTTCAAGCATAATCTCACTGTCATAAAGTGAACTAAGAATGGCTTGACTGACATGATAGTCAAGAACTGCACCCAAGATGAAAGGGCTACATTTCAACCCGAACACCACTCGCTGATGCCGAAAAACTCTATCGTTCGCCCTATCATCCTTATCCCACCAGAGGAAACAAACACATTCTCTGTCCTCGTGTCGAATACTTATTTGAATTAAGGTCTTTTCTATATCCACTGTTACCCCAATTTCTCCCCTTCGAAATTTGAGTAATATGGAAGGAATAAGCTCTATAAGGTTAGGCTCACACTCCAAACACTGGTTCAGAGAGGGTAAGCTTCTCTCTCTGACAGAAGCATCAAATACTGGGCACACTCTTGTAGTGCTGTTCTCCTTAACGACAGCTCGATGAGGTAAGTAGTGCCCATAATCATCCAGTGCCTGAGGTGGCACCCTTTCAATTATCCCCTATTGTTCCTACTCAGCCAAAACTGCATCGTATGGACTAAACAAATTGTGTTCATGTAATATTCGGCTTGTGGACTCTAGTATCTTAAGTGCCAAATCCCTAATACCTCTAACAAAGAGGTAAGTGGTCCTCCTTCCACAATAGGGGCACCTCGTACCGCCCATCATCATTTCTGACATTACACGTCTGAAAATTCAATCGAATCTCCAGATCCCTTTCTTCTTTGGACTTCTGAATGGCTGACTCTGATATACCAATGACATATAATCTCGACAGGTCACTAAAATCATTAATAAGTATTGAAGTAACCTCCACTGCCCAGTTACTCGAAGCCTGATATGGAACCTTTCCCATCAGAGTCCATCCTAGTTTAGTTTCAATAGCTACTAAGCCTGAATCCAATAATTTCAGTTTCCCTGTCAATAACTTACCAGCTGCATCTGCTCCAATTAGTAAGTCTACCTGTCCTTCCCCTCCTTCTACATCTGTTGGAGAAATATTCCCCTCCGTAAGTTCCTCTAGCCAAGGTCCTTTATCGACAGAAGGAATACCATCACAGGTGATTGTTTGATCAAGCGCTTCATAATTGCATTGAAATTCACCATCTAAGCTTTGTAGCTCTAGATTTTAACACAGATGTTGCTTCAAATTAGTTTTTACACCGCCAAAGAGGCCATGTTTAATTGATTCTCCCCTCAGTGGCTTACAACCTAATTTGTCCAAAATTTATTTTCGGATATATGACCTCTGAGAGCCTGAATCAATTAATGCTCGTACAAAGATGTAAGACCTAGTACCTTTGATATTCACAATTAAGGTCTGTAACAGAACATGGTGATGTGTGGTGCTACTAAGGGAGGTTGCTTTCTGTTCACCCATTTCTTGGTTGCGGTCTGAATCAATTTTAGAATCAACTTTCTTTCGATTACGTGGCACATCAGGGCACATTAACACATTATGATCTTACCACAAACAAGACATTCCACAGTTATTTTGCATTTATTTGAACAATGACCCCCTTTGACGCACCGAAAGCATACCTTTAACATCTTTTAACACCTTTTGTTTTTCAGGAAAGTTCATTTCCTGAGCCTTAAAACAATTAGCACCATCGTGTCGCCCATTACAAAAAATACAATTGCATTTCCTATCCTCTACACCACGTGTACTTAATAACTCAGCAGCAGTGGCTGTTGCAGGCTTACTGCATGATAGTGTAGTCTGAGTATTAGAATCATCTATAATACCAAAACCTGCCACAGCCAAACTGATCCTTTCTTCTGATTCTACTCCCAACTTTAGAAATTGCATTATGATTTTTAACCTGTTTTTGGAGACCCCTGTAGTTGCAAAATTTGGGCTTTTTTGCCAAGCCCTGGGAAGTTCCTCAGGTAAACAGGACTCAACTAGAAGGTATAACATAGCAGCACACTTGTCAGAGGTAACACCTAGTGTTTCCAATGACCTTATTCGGGATTCCAAACTGTCATATAAACTACACAATGAGCTGGATTCACTAACAGAAGAAGCATTCTTCAACACTAATGTCAACAGCTCTCTAATATAGACTTCAAGAAGCAAATCGTCCCTGCCAAATCTGCGTTTCAAACTTTATATTACTTTGTAGGTGGAAAACTTTCTACTACTTCTCTAGCACGCGAAACATTCACGGTAGCTTGCACTAAATACTGAAATTTATTTTCTGGTTCAATATCTGGGTCTTAATAATTATTTTCGAACTGATCCCAAAATTGTAACCACTGTCGAACCTCGTCGTCAAATTTTCGAAGTTCCAACTTCGGAAGTTTGAACTTTCGTCTACTTGCCATATCAGCACTACCACTGGTAGTACTCGCTGTATCAAGTAAGTTCGTTGAGGAGGTTAATATTTCACTTACACTTACCTCCACGTCTAGGAACTGTCGTTGACATTCGTCGGCAATGCGACACTCATCCTCCAAATCCTCCTGCCCGAGGTCTATTTTGAAACTTAGGATCTTGCCGTCTAATGAAAGCAGCTCTTCATTTTTCGTTTGTAGCAGGGAGAACGAAACTCGAACCTTTCTTCTTTTCTCTCCTTGGTGTACATTCTCGATCTCACTTCGCAGAACGTTCAATTGTCTGGTAAACGCTGTACGAATAACCTTCCTAAACTTCAATGAACGTTCCAAGTCCACTTTCATGACGCTATGAAAGACTTCTTTCGAGACACAATATTTTCAGAACACGCACCTGTGTCCTGTCACGGTCGCCACAATGTTACGTTATATTATATTATTTACGCTACCACCGACAGGGGTGGCTACGCTCGCTAAAGCGCAGCGTTAGGTCATGGGGCCAAGTTCTCTGCTGACTCGGTTAGACGCGTGGGTTCGAGCCCCACCGTCGGCCGTCCCTGAAATGGTTTTCTGTGGTTTCCCCATTTTCAAATCCAGGCAAATGCTTGGATGGTACCTTCTGACAAGCCACGGCCGCTTCCTTCGACATCCTTGCCCAGTTTCATTCACCATCATCCATTTCAGCTCTCGTTAACACCTCTCATGAGGTTGGCGTCAGGAAGGGCATCCAGCCGTAAAAACCATCCGCCCCAAATACTTCCATCACATCTCATCCCCGTCCCCGATGGAAAACGGGAATAATAAAGGGTAGACATTCTTACCGTACATACATATTATTTACGATACCCCTCGTATCTACAGGATCACAACGTAAGTGAATAAATCTCACTTCAGTGACAAATCAGGGTTTATTGCAAGGCTGCTTAACATCATAGCACTGTACAATCATTACATAGGAAGCCAAGTTGCTCTTCTCCCTTATCGAGAGGGAGACCGTTACAAAAAGACAAAGGAACATCGAGAATCGATAACAGGACATCACAAGATCTGTGGAAAACTGAAGTAATAGACAAAACTTGGATAAGAGCACAGCAAAAAGTTACCAAGGTTCACGTGGAGCATCTCAAATTGCTGCCAAGCGTGAGATCAAGGGAAAAGTAATAATATTGATTAGCTTTGACAATGATTAGGCAGTGTATTTTTTAACCCTAAGCGGTTACAAATGTTACAAGATCAAACGGGCGCGGCTGTGGCCCAAAATTTAAAAACTGTGCCACGCATATAGGATAAATAAGCAATTCAATTGCTGTGAGGTTTGCATACAAAGAGAGCAGTGGCTGTTGAAAAGTTGGTCTCAGACCAGGAATATACTTAAAAATACCAATTATAAAAAGAATTGCATTTATTGTTTAAATTAGGATAAACAAGTAAGAAGATTGAAAGTGGATGTGCCACGATAGACACACTAAAGCTTGAAAAGGGCTAAGATAGTTAAGAATTTATTGATCCTGAGATCCTGGGCACAGCAGGTGCCTTTGCATTAGACCAATATAATGCAAATAGCGAGGAAGTCTTTGGAGTAAGAACATGAGAGTTGAAAGTACGAGTATATCAGCAATATAATGCTAATAAGCACCATAAGAAACCTTTCAGACGATGGCAATGAAATTGGACTCTGAACTTTGCCTTTTGACTCAAATAAAACAACTGGCAAGTTGATAAAAGCAACGAGAGTGCATAAAAGAAAAAATCCAACAGTTATGTTGGGATTTAAAAAGTGGCTTGTATACCACTTGGAATATTTTAAACTGAATTACGTTTGATTTAAGTTCAAAAATGGGGGGACGTCCTCGGACGTAGCCTTAAAAATTACACAAAAAATACACGTAGATTACTTAAGCTAAGTTTGTGAGTAAAGGGTAAAATGCGGAGGGATTGAAATAGTTTTTTTTTCACTGTCTGTTCATGCATGCAATTTATGAAGAACTTTCGAGTTTATAGACAAGTTTTTGTCGATATATGTCACTGTTTACTGTTGTGAGTTATTTTTCTGTGGATATGCTTTATATTGTGATTTTATTACAGTTTTAAGCATTGATGCAGTTCCTAGAAAGTCTTGTGTTATTAGCAGAGTTAACCATTCAACCGTTACAAGCGGAAACAGGTGTATTTCACTGTGACGTCACAGACTTTAAATTTGAAGAGAATGCTTCGAGAACTTTCTAGATGAAGTTTCTTGGATTTGATGGAGTTTAATGCAAATCCCACGGAGGCTCAATGTATTGTCATTTGACAGAGTTGATGAAAGTTCCCACGATGTGCCCGACGAATAGGCACAGTTTCACATTAGAATAAACTCTCTCGGAAGAAATGTATGAGTACAATGACAACGATACTTTGTCATTACAGAATTGCAGTCTAGCCGGCTAGTAAAATTCAATAACTAGCATTGAAATAGCATCATAGCTAGATTAAAATATGAATAGAAACTTACATATCCATGATGATCCGACGGTGTCGAATAGTGCTTGTCAGCACATGCCTTTCACAAGATGTCGGGTGTGGCGGTTGCCTCAAGCAGTGAGACCGAGTGAGGCTTCTAAAGTTCACAAGAGAAGTGAGTGAGCAGTGAGCTCCCATCTATGTGAGCCGAGAGAAAAAAATATAAAGAAGACCTAATGCGGGTGCAAAATTACATGGATTGTATATTCACAGAATATATCAGCAAGAAACCACATTCCAACTTATACCAGTGTTTACCAAGGTTCATTATACTGAGCACATCCATACCTCTCAATTGAGTCAAAATATCAGACAGGACCACGTCCTACTCCTGCTCTACAAGCAGATTCCGTAAGCAGCGTATCTCCTAATCACACTCGCTTACCTTAGTCAGACAGACTACAACACCTTGCTGAACATCCAGTACCTAATGGCCTTCATCTCCTTCTATATTACGTCTCATGAACTCAGCTACGATGTTGTCAGTTCCCTTGACATGTCTTACCTCAAAGTTGTTGTTTGAGTCTTCAGTCTTTGACTGGTTTGATACAGTTCTCCATGCCTTCCTGTCCTGAGCTAATCGTTTCATCTCTACATCGCTACCACACCCTACATCTGAGGCAATCTGTTTAACACATTCTAACCTTGGTCTACCCCTACAATTCTTGTCCTTGACCCTTCCTTCCATAACTAAGCTTGCTATTCATGGGTGTCCTAGTGTCCCACCAACCTATCTCTTCTCTTCATTAGCAGTCGCCAGAAACATCTCTCCTATCCCACTCGTCTTAATACCTCTTCGTTTGTAACCCTAACCACCCATCTGATCTTCATCATTCTCCTGTAACACCACATTTCAAACGCTTCAATTCTCCTCTTTTCTGCTGCACCAATTGTCCAAGTTTCACTATCATAGAATGCCACGCTCCAGACAGAGGCTTTCAAAAATGATTTCCTAATACCTAAATCCTTATTCGATGTCAACAGATTACTTTTTTGTAGAAATGCTTTCCTTGCCTGAGCCAACCTACTTTTTATATCCTCTTTGCTTCGTCCATCACTGGTTATTCTGCTTCCTAAGTAACAGAAGTCTCCTACTTCCTTTAGCTTTTCACTTGCCAATTTGATCTCCATAAAGGTTTCTGATTTATTTCGGCTGCATTCCAATATCTTTGTTTTAAAATTATTAATTTTCATCATGAATTCTTACCTCAAGACGGAGTACATACCATTCAAAAACTCATTCAAATCCTCAGGCGTGTCTGCCAAATTGACAATGTCCTCAGAAAATCTCAGTGTTTAAATTATTTCTCCTTGAATCTTCACTCCCACTTTAAAATTGTCTCCAATTCCCTTCATTGCTTGTTCAATGTAAAGATTGAAAAGTATGGGTGATAAGTTGCAGCCTTGCCTTACACCTTTCTGAATACCAGTTTCTCTCTCATGTTCCTCAGCTCGAATGACTGCTGTCTGGTTTCTGTATAGATTGTAGATAACCCTCCTATCCCTGTACTTTGTTCCAATCGTTTTCAAAATGTCAAACAATTTAGCCCAATCAACGTTATCAAAAGCCATTTCTAAGTCTACAAATGCCATGAACGTTCTCTTATCTCTCCTTATTATACCTTCCAAAATCAGCCTAAGACTCAGTACAGCTTCCCTTGTTCCTACATTTCTCCTGAAACCAAACTGGTCTTCACCCAACTCCGTTTCTATCTGGCTTTCCATCCCCTTGTAAATTATTCTAGACAGGGTGTTTGAAGCATGAGTAATCAAGCTGATTGTACGGTAATCTTCACATCTGTCAGCTCCTACTTTCTTCAGTGTAGGGATGATAACATTCTTCTTGAAAACAGAGGGTACCTCACCTGCCTCATAAATCCTACACACCAAGTGAAATAACCTGATCAGACCATCATCACCTAAGCAGCGTGGCAACTCAATCGGTATATCAACTATGCCTGGTGCTTTGTTCCTGCTTAAGTCTTCCAATGCTAAGTCAAATTCTGATCTCAATATTAAATCTTCTTTCGCATCTACATCATTTTCCTCTTCCCCTTCCATTACATGATTCTCAATTTCCTTTCCCTGATACAAACACTCTATGTAGGCTTTCCATCTCTCAACCTTTTCTTCCCTATCTGTTAGAGGCTTTCCATCTGTGTCCTTAACATTATAGCACTTAGTCTTCTTTTCCTCAAAAGCAGTCTTAATTCGCCGATAAGCTGTCTACCTTTCCTAATTTCAAACAATTTTCTATACCTGCACATTTCTCTTTCAACCATTCTTCTTTCGCTCCTTGCACGTCTTGTTAACCTCATTTCTCAGACGTCTGTATGCCGCTTTCCACTTTTCATCTCTTATATTCTTGTGTTTCCGCCTTTCACCCATCAATTGTAATATATCCTGAGTGATCCACGGTGTTCTACCTATTCTTTCTTTCCTACCAATGTTTTCTTGTGCGGATTTTGTTATTTCATTCTTCAAAAGTGCCCATTCGTCTGTAATTGAAGTTTGTTTACGGCATTTCTTTAGTCCTTCCTTTATACTCTTCTTGAATCTTTCGTTTACATCATTCTCTTCCACTCTGTCTATTGCTCCCCTTTTTTGCCTTTCAGTTTTCTTCAGTTTCTTCAACTTTAATACGGATTTCATAACCAAATTGTGGTCAGAGATTATGTCAGCACAGGGATATGTCTTACAATCCAAAGTCTGGTTTCGAAATCTCTGTTTGACCATAATGAAGTCGATTTGGTAACGCCAAGTATCTCCTGGTCTCATCCATGTGTATATTCTTCTATTGTGGTTATTGAATAAGGTGTTAGCTATGACCAACTCATGCTCAGTGCAGAATTCCATCAGCCTGCTTTCTCGATCGTTCCTTTCACCTAATCTGAAATCTCCTACTATCTTCCCTTCTCTTTCTTTTCCTACCACAGCATTCCAATCTCCCATTACTATAGCATTTTCATCATCCTTAACATACCTAAGAATTTCATGTATTTCTTCGTAGATCTTTTCAACATCTTCACCATCAGCTTGAATGGTAAGCATATAGACTTGTACCACTGTGGTGCACGTAGGTTTTCTATTGATTTTCGCTACAATAATTCGTTCACTATATTGCTCATAATATTTCACCCGCTGTCCAAGTTTCCTACTTAATATGAGGCCTAACCCCGCATAGCCGTTGTTTGATTTATTGCTAATGATCCTATAGTCTCCTGACCAAAAGTCCTGTTCTTATTGCCAGCACATTTTACTAATCCCAACCAAATCCAACCTCAGCCTGTCCATTTCCCTTTCTAAGTTTTCTAACCTTCCACTGCCTAGCAGACTTCTAAAATTCCACGCTCCGATCCATACAATGTCAGATTTCCTCTTTGTCACTTCCGTGATGTTAACCCCCTCTCGATTAGTCCCCACCCTGAGATCCGAACTGGGGGAATAGTTTACCTCCGGATTGGAATTTTACAAGGGATGTGGCCATCGTCTGAAGTAATTATGCACAGAGAGGTGCATATCCTCGGGAAGAGCAATACAGCTGTAGTTTCCCGTTGCTTTCAGCCGTGCAGCAGAACGCAGTGTAGCCATTAGTTGGCTAATGTTATCAATATCTTAACCATCTATAAGACAAGTAAAGAAAGTAAAGAATTGATTCATTCTCAAAGGCTGCTACTCTCTTTCAGAATAAATAATAGAGTAATATGTTATGAGGGGAAAATGTTATGAGGGGAAAATTACCTCTATGTTCTGCCCATTAAAGCAGCAACCACCTTTTATGGCCTTTTTCTTTCTTTTCCAGAACTTTTCTTTTTCCTTCTCCCTTTCTTCGGGCGTTATGGCGGCGCAGTGGTAAAGCTGCTGGCCTCTCACCAAGTGGGACTGGTTTCGATTCCCGGTTAATGCACGTGAGATTCTTGAAGTGTAATATCAAGCCTCGTGGTTCGGATTCCATGTTAAAAGGAGGTCCCATGGCTCACGATCGCGAGACCAACGGTCATGCAATACTACAAGCTTCCTTGCTTCCTTCGTCCTTTCTTCAAAATAATACCAGGAGCAGCGCAAAAAACACCACTATCAAAGACTCAGCGGACTCCTGTATACAATTCTTTATGATGAACTCCTCTTTCTCTTTCTCTCACATTCAATTTTCAATCCTTAACAATTGATTGCTGCACATCATCCTTAATGTTACTTTTGCACATTTCAATACCGTACCTTTTTTAGGATTGCTGTTTAGCTGGTCAATACATTATTAGGAGCTCACTTTGGTATTTATATTGCAGACGGTTCCAACAACTGAATGATATATATGTAATGATTACAGGTGTACTGAAGGAACATTGGATGTTCCAAATGACATGATTTAATCAGATAAACACAGCAAAGTTTTGGGGTTGTTTTGTGTAACCCAAGAAGGGCATTTACAGTATAAAAACAGTTGTAAGATTCTACAGTTATCTCACAACCCCGTCTTAATCATCACAATGTACTTCTCTGAGGAAATTTAACGGCTTTGGAGGTGGCAGATACAACTGCCATTCATAAAAAATGTACCAGACTCACAGAAGGTTGAAGAGTTGTACTCACTTATGAATAATACCCACAGGGACATCCTGTTCGAAGTGAGCTAACAGGATCCAATAAACAATAATGCATGATGGTCAGTAAGCATCTGCAACTAACTACCCAACACATAACTCCTACACTTCCCTAAAGAGTATAAAATTGCTAATATCTCAATTTCAGTAATAGTATACCTCTTTTCCGCTATGCCTAGCCCTTTGCTTACTAATGAGACAATCTCTAGATTGCCCTCAATATCCTCCTGACAAAAAATGCCTGAGATGCCTTGCATACTCTCATCAGTCATCAAAATGTAGGGACAATCCAGACGAGGATACCTGAGCATGACAAACTCTACAAAACCCATCTTCAACCCCATAAAAGCTTCCTCGTACACCTGGGTCCATACCCCCTTGGTACCGTACCCTGTTTCAGAAACTCCCTGAAAGGTTCTACAAGACAAGAATACCTAAGGACAAACCTACGAAAGTAATTAAAAACCCCTAAAATTGATCTCAATTGTTTGGCGTTACGTGGAGTTGCGGTATTGTGGATTTTATCTAACCGCGATTGTTCGGGAGACACCCCTTATGTTGTGATTGTATGTCCTAAAAATATAATATATGTTGTGCAAAACAGAGATTTCTTAAGTTTTATTGTAGAACCGCCTTATCTTAATTTCCCCAAAACAATATCCAAGTGTTCCAAATGTTCCTTTATAGTGTAAGATGTTCGTGTGTCCCTCCCTAACATTGTATTTAGGGCCCTTATCTACGCTGAACTGCTAGTCTTCGTTCCAAATGGAACGACTCGAAATTGGTACAAACCACTCTTGAAGTTGGGGCCGATAACCGAGATGTTAGGCCCCTTAAAACAACAATTATCATCTTCACTCTTAAAATTAAAAACAGTCAATTTCCTGTCCTGCTCTCTTATAGGTACCTGCCAAAAAGATGCACTCAAATCCATACCGGTAGTGGAAAGCCATTGCTTACCATTGAATTTCTGAACCAATTCTTCAATGCATTCTGGCCTCCGTTGGTCACCAGATATCCTAGAGTTGAGCTGCCTGGCGTCAATGCACAACCTGACTGAGACATCATTCTTACCAACCACTAACAATGGGTTCAAATAAGCACTTGTCGACGGTTCAATAATACCCTGATTCAGCATAATGCCAATTTCCTTCTCCACTGAACTAGCAAATTTGTGAGGGATGGGGTACTTGGGCCCAGAAAACGGAGAATGATCTATAATTTCAAACTGATGCATATAAATATGTGTTAGCCCTGGCTTGTCACTAACAACTTCCTGAATATTCACGAATATCTCAAACAAACTACCTCTCTCCTCCACACTTAAAACACCCTTATTGACAGCCTCCTGGAGTTGATCACACTTATCACCTTCTGCAGCAATATGACGTAAGTCCACAACTTCCTCCTCGCCATCAGACTTACCTTCTGTCCTCTCCCCTACGGTGATCTCAGTAACACATACCCTAACTATCTGATCTACATTCTTGAATCTCATTTCCATCTCCTGACTTAGCACCCCCCTCACTAAATTGATAACAACCTGGTCAAAGTCAATAACAGCACTATTCTCGTTAAGCCAGTGTACGCCTGGCATAACCTCATAAATCAAGTTAGGTATCACCATGCAAGTTTTATGATCTACCTCACTACCAATCAATATAGGTAATAACACCTGCTTGCCCACTCTCTGGGATTTGTTAACAACAGCAGTTACCACATACGTTGACTTCACTGGAATTTCCTAAAACTTACCACCATCCTTAGTTAAAACATTATAAAATTCCCTTCCAGTGTCAACCAGTGCTTGCACACTCTTACCTTAACTCAACAGTTGCAGTAAAGGCCTCCTTCTTACAGATACAAGAAAACTCATGCTGGTCAGCTAACTAATCTTCCCTACTCATAGGCATAAAACTCTCTTCCTCACTCACAATAACACATTGCCTGATTTCACTTCTCACGGACTGCCTGGCTGGCCTACCTATGCAGCCCGTTCAGAGTTTAAAGCTCCTTGACCACCCTGTTCTTGCCTCCTATTGTACACCTGCGCTCTTTCGTTACCACCTTCCTGACGCCCGCCACCTTTCTGATAATATTCCTGCCTCTGATGATATTCTCCCCTTTGCCCTTGATTATACCTGCCCTTATTATAGTCCTGATTATTCCCCCTACGATCCCTGACCTCCTGTTTGACATGTGACCTCTCTATATGCTGCCTGCGCAAAGCGTCAAAACTAGTAAGAAGCTCTTCCAACTTTTCCACTTTTCGAACCTTCTGCCTCCTGAATCCTAGTGGGAAAGTGCTTCAACATAAGCCTAACAATGTCTCCATCCAAGTTCTTCCAAATTAAGACTTGGGATAGAAAATATTCTGTGAGGGATACCCCATCTCTCTCATTAAATTTCCCAAACATTAATTTCTCCCTTTCTCTACCCGTGTACTTTCCCCCAAAACTTAGCCTAGATTGTATCCCTGAATTCCCGTAAACAACTCATGTTAGGCCTGTAGATCTTCTAAATCTTTGCTAAATTTATTTTCTATGGATTTAAAAATTCCATAGGATTGAACTGCCTCGAGTTAAATTGTGGCAGACCAGGATCCCTGCAGAGGCGGTTCTTACTCTAAAACAAGGGTGGATCATAGCACATTTTTGAGAGAACATACGCCCATAATGGTACATGTTGCCCGTACCATGAGTAGACAAGAAAACCGATGTCACTCAGTTAGTTTAATTGCGGCGGCCATTTAGTAATCGTTTCTCTGCGGTTTTACCGGGCTGTACTGGCGCAGCGGTAAAGCTGCTTGCCTCGCACCAAGGATGGTCCGGTTCAATTCCCGGTTAATGCTTATGGGAATTCCGAGGTGAAATGACACGTCTGGTGGCCCGGATTCCACGTAAAAAGGAGGCCCCGTGGTTTATGATCGAGAAGTTAATTGTCACGTATTAGTACAAGCACTCCTACTATTCCTTCCGAAATTCCTAAAGTATATAGATTACTTAAACTCAATCATCTCACGGATTCATCGAAGACATTAACATGAACACTTCAAATTCCTAAAAATCCAGTGAATATTATTAAGGCCTTCATCAAATGCACGACATAATATACCTATTCTTGTCCACTAGTTCGTTGTGTTTACGAACAGCAATTATCCAGTTGCTGCCCTATACTATATTCACCAACACTACTAAGCTCATTCCATTGTTCATATGGCATTTTGACAAACACTGTTTCTTACCTTTCTCAGGCAAATGTTTTAAATCATTAATGCCAGTCATGGTCCATGTGTCACCGCCACCAAATAACAGGCTCGGAAAACAAAAAAAATGAATAGACTACCCGACACTCACATGTCCAATTCCATTGTTCATACACAGATTTATTGAAAGTCCTGTTATATGTTCTGTTTTTATCTTTAGAGACTTGCACAGATCTGGTTTTGGAGGGCCTAATTCATTTGTTAATAATCAGTCCTCATAAGTTAAGGTCTTATTTTGTAATTTTTTTTTACCTCGTTCATTTCATGGTTTCGTTAACGACATGAACACCTCCAAAGCGTGAAAATGCAGTGAAAATTATTAAGTAATTTGTTTCAGCATTCAGTTACGGTCTAAAAGCAGAATGACACATAATAGATAAACGACAAGTAGGAATTAACCACTTACCTCTTACGACGAAATACGCGCTCAGTGTATATTTGTATTATAATTAACACTGGTACGCGTTATTCGCACCTCACAAATCATGTTTCCAATAACAACTATTATGAGATTAGTATCACTGAACACTGGAATAGACCACCGCACTCATACACAATTATAACTCAATATCGCAGGCGCCAAAACTTTCGAAGCCAAGTGTTGAGGCAGGACTGTCGTCAGGCAGTTCTGTATTCCCCTAGATAAAGAAGTAGGTAATAAAGGGCGGTTCTGGCGCAGCGGCTAATGAGCAAGATGGCCGCCACCCGCAACCAGCCCTATGTTATTCTTATGGAGGGGACAGTCATAGCTGGCGCAAGGGCTAATGGGCAACGTGGCCGCCACACCCTGAGACTGTGTATGACGTCACAAAGAGAGGTCAGCCGTGTAGTTGCTAAATCGAATATTTATTATTACTATTATTATTAGGTAATTATTGATTCATCATGTACCATTAAGACCAGTCTTATATTATCCAATTTATGGTGACGTGGCTAGCATTTTTGCATGTCACTGCAGAGCCCGGGTTTGAGTCCTGACTCTGCCAAGAAATTTAATTTCTGGTCTAATGGCTTGAATTGGGTACACTCAGTCTTGTGAGGCAAAAGTGAGAAAAGGCGGGTTTAATTCATACCTCAGCCATTCTGCTAACACAACTTCACCCAACCTAACCTAACCTATCCTAACTTTACATAACCTAACTTTACATAACTTAACCTAACCTAACCTAACTTAACCTAACCTAACTTAACCTAACCTAACTTCACCTAACCTAACCTAACCTAACTTAAAAGTAAGAGCAAATATGAGAGCAAAAAGTAATAGCACAAAAAATAAACTTAGTTATAACCTAACCTAGCCTAACTTCACCTAACCTAACCTAACCTAACATAACCCACAAAAACCTCATTTTAAGATTTCAATTAATACATGTAAGATTTTCTATTTTTTACATTTTTTGATTTTACATTTTTACATTTTTAGATTTTACATTTTACATTTTAGATTTTTAGATTTTAGATTTTGTTTTGATTTTACATTTTTAGATTTTATATTTTATATTTTAGATTTTCCGAAAAGAGTAAACTACAAGGTTACATACCTAACCTAACCTCAGTTTATCTAACCAAACATGTCCTCACCTAACTCTACCTAACCTAACTTTACCTAACCTAACCTTTAAAGCTAGGCCAAAGGCTAATCGACACACCAAATGTATATAAGGGCACACATAACTATCTTTATGCTAGGCTTATATGGAGTAAGGTAAAGCTAACACTTGCACTTTGACTACTGTGCAAGATGTTCACTACGCACAACCAGCTTAGGATTACAAAGTCAGTTAAGTTTTAAAAAAGTAAATTATTTTATTATTTTTTATCTTTTATTTTGTTGTTTACACATTTGTTAATTTACGAAATTCCCATTTCCAGTTTTTAAAAATGTTAGTTTTAAGTTTTTCGAATTTAATGATATGGAAACAAGGATTTTCCATTTTTGATGTTTACACATTTGTCAATTTACCAATTTCCCATTTACAGTTTAAAAAAATGATAGTTTAAAGTTTTTTCAATTTTGTCAATATGGAAACATGGATTTTCCAATTTTGTTGTTTACATGTTTTTGATTTAGTCCATGTACAAAGTTCATTTTGCAATAGGAGTGGGGAGAGGTGGGTAGTAATTAAAAATGTACAAGCAGTGTCCATACAATATTTTTTTATTTTAAATACATGTACACTATTTACACATAATACTTTAAAAAAATATGTTATAAATTGCACAGTTGTTTTTATTTTGTTTTCTATTTTTATTTATTTTTGAGTATGAATACCTTTTTTTTCTTTTTGTGTTTTTTCTATTTTTGTAGTGCTATTGTTTTATTTCCTAAAATGTTTTGTTTTATGCATTTGCTAGATGCATGCAGAGGATTTTGATATTCATAACTTAACTCTTTAAGCATGGTCAATGATTGAGTAATGACCATAGGCATGTGTAGCTATACCATCCGAATCAATCACGCTTTTATCATCACTAGAACACAAAGCAATTTTGTTTAGTTTTATAGACGATATGTCATGTTGTTTGGAACCGATAATGTTCATTGGTATTCTTTTTACATTGTTTTTCATAATACAATCCTTATAATCTTGAAAGCTTATACAATTTTGACAACACCTCTGTTAATACCATTAATCTCTTTGATTTCTTTACCATTTATGTCTAAAGCATACATTTTAGCTCTAAGTCCAACAAATGCTTTTATAATTTGTCCACAAGCCTCGTCTTTAAATTTCCCCAACGTTTTCTTGTTTGATAAAGAGTAACATACGTGATTAGTAGGATAATCAGATGTGTCCAGGTGACTATGAGAACTACCTGTACGACCAGCATTCTACCTAGGGCTCCATATCAACACTAACTAAATGACCGCCATGCGACCTAGCGGGTGATATCGATACTCACTCAACTACCAGCATGCTACCTACCGGTCAATATGAAAACTCACTCAACTACCAGCATGCTACATGGCTTTTTTGTCGGATTTTTGTTGGCTTTTTTGTTGTCTTTTGTTGGCCTTTGTTGTCTTTTTGCTGGCTTTTGTATCAAACGTCCCTTGCCCCTCCTACAGCACCGTTTTTGTCCTAGAGACTTGAAAGTTATTTTAGGGGTAGAGGGAGTCAAAGCCATTCATTTATGTCAAACATTTTTGTCAACTTAACCGTTTCGAAAATATAAAAATTTCAAAATTGGACTTTTTTTCAAAAAAATGAAAAAATAAAAAAGTTTTATTATAAAAAAATAAAGGACATAGAGCCCATTCTTTTAAGCCCATAGAACATTTTTTAGAAAGTTTGGTTTTATGAAAAATTGCCTACTTTCCCAATTGAAGATTTTTCATTTTTGTCCTACAGACCTGGGACTTGGTTTACTGATAGAGGGGATAGAGACCTTTCATTTATGTTAAAGTTTTTTGTAGAATTCCTAGTTTCCAAAATAGTGACCATTTTTCAAAATTGATTTTCTTTTTCTCCTAGAGACTTGCAATTTTTTTAGGGGTAGAGGAGGTAAAGACCATTCATTTATGTCAAACAATCGTTTTTGTAACAATCCTAATTTGGGAAATTTTGAAAATTTTATTTTTGTTGTCCTAGAGACCTGAGCCTTGGTTTACTGGAAGAGGGGGTAAATACCAATGATTTATGTCAAACAAACTTTTTTGTAGAATTTCTAATTTTGGAAATGAAGCCTATTTTCAAAATTAATTTGGTTTTGTCCTAGAGACCTGAAACTTATTGTGGGGGTAGAGGGGGTAAAGATCATTGATTTACGTCCAAAATACCTTTTTGTAAAATTCTTAGTTTTGGAAATATAGCACATTTTCAAAATTTTATTTTTGTAGTCCTAGAGACCTGAGACTTGTGGGGGTAGAGGGGGGTAAAGACCATTGATTTACGTTAGACAAACGTTTTTGTAAAATTCCTAATTTTGGAAATATTACCCATTTTCAAAATATTATTTTTATTGTCCTAGTGACCTGGAACTTGGTACGGTGGTAGAGCGGGCAAAGGCCATTCATTTATGTCAAACAAACATTTTTGTAAACTTTCTAATTTTGGAAATATAACCCATTTTGGAGATATGTTTTGGAAAATTTGAAAAATACACTATTTTTGGACTGAAAGTGGTATAGAGGTAGGTGTTGGAGTTAACATATGTCTTTTTAGGATTTTTAGTTTAATGATATAGCCTACTTTCCAAATATTTTTTGAAAAATTTGAAAAATACACTATTTTTTGACTAGGCATGGGATAGAGGTAAGTGTAAGAGTTGAGAGTCATTGATAAACAGAGTACTTTGTTTTTTTTTGGAATTTTGTGTGTTGTTGTTGTTGTTGCTTACAAACATGGCTGTAAGCATTATGCAGCAATAAAAGGGCTAACATACTTTCCAAGACCAAATAAGCCAACAAGCAAGAGCAAATAAGACAGAGCTAATACAAAAGCCAACAAAAAGCCAACAAAAGCCAACAGAAGCCAACAAAAAAGCCAACAAAAGTCGGACAAAAAAGCCATGTAGCATGCTGTTAGTTGAGTGAGTTGTCAAATTGACCGATATGTAGCATGCTGGTAGTTGAGTGAGTATTGATATCAACCTCTAGGTTGCATGGCGTCGTTTAGTTAGTGTTGATATGGAGCGCTAGGTAGCATGCTGGTCGTTCAGGTAGTTCTCATAGTCACTGCTAGATAGCGGAAAAATACTTTGCGTGTCGCATGCGGCTATTTAACAAACTTTTACCGCGTGAAAAACGTGCTTGTATAAGCTCTGTATATAAATTCAATATACAATTGACTACTAAGTTTTCAGAACTAACATGTATAGCCTTGTGTAGGGAATATTGGGGTCCTTAGTAAGAAAGAGTGCTCAACACATGAGTGTACAGCCTTTTGATATGCAGTAAGTATCTGATAACCTTGAGTATGGTATAAGAATATTTTCAGTTGACTACTACCTGTCACAGTGTTTACATTGTGCAAGACCATTGAAACAACCTGTCTTTAGCCTTGTCATATGCAGTAAGCAGCTGTTACCCTTACTAGGGGTATATTAGAGGACCCTTAGCAAGAATATCACAAGTTGACTATTACCTCTAATGGTGTTCACATCGTGAAAGTCTGTCAAAACAACCAATGTACAGCCTTGTACTACACAGTAAGTAGCTGTTGGTCTTGACTTTGGTATATTAGAGAACCCTTAGCAAGAATACAATCAGTTTACTACTACTTGTTACAGTGTTCACATCGTGAAAGTCGTCTCACTGTCCAGTCTACAGCCTTGTGATACGCTGTAAAGAGCTGTTGGTCTAGACTAGGGTATATTAGAGGACCCTTAGCAAGAATATTACCAGTTGATTACTACCTCTCACGGTGTACGCATCGTGAAAGACCGTCTCACCGACCAACCTCTAGCCCTGTGATACGCAGTAAGAAGCTGTTTTCAGAAATCAACATTCATGATGGAAGAATCCATTCCTAGCTATATGTGTAAACAGTGTGGAAAGACTTTTCTTAGAGACTATCATAGGAAGCGACATGAAGTATCGTGTGGTGAATTCCATGAGTGCAAGATCTGTGGTAGTACATTCAACAATGTGTACAACAGACGTCGGCATGAAGAATGTTGTAATGTTGTGTCGGCAGCTAAAAGACAAAAAGCAGAGCCTACTAAACATTACCTACTGACATTGGTCCCTAGCAAAAATTGACTTATTGAATATGAGACATCTTTTGAAGGTCGACTTAAATCCTATTTCATACGTTGTGTCACATGTAAGGATTTAAATTCGTACCTTAAAGAGTCCAAACAGCAAATAATACAAGCTATGCAGAAAGAACTAGCAAAACACAAGTCGATAAAAGTTAATCTTGTGGCTGAGTGTAGATTTATTCATACGTCCACCAACGAAATTACAGATCGGGCTTTTAAAACACGAAATCAGGCCCTAATTTTGGAAACAGACTTAAGTAGTTTCTTGGAAGCACAATTTACAAAGTTAACTATTGAAATGGAAGAATTTGAGGTAAAAGGCAGTATTTGGGCTTTGTTAGCAGTGGAAGGAGTGCGATTGAAAATAAATAAGTACAATCCCTTGCGTGGTAGCACATATATTCCATTACCAGCAGCTATAAAAGCAAGAAAAGCCTGCATTAATCCTGAAAACTTGTAAGATGAAAAGTGTTTTATGTATGCCATTTTAGCAAAACTGGTTAAAACGAAAACTGAACGCGTTAGTAAATACAAGGACCTGGAAAACAAATATGATTTTTCAGTGATATCGTTTCCTACGTCATTAGCTGACATTCCCAAATTTGAGAAAGCCAACGACATATCCATAAATGTATTTGGACTGGAACAAGACAATAAACTGTTCCCCCTAAAGGTTGTGGATGAAGAGCAGCAAGACCATCGCGACCTGCTTCTGCTAAGTTCATCATCCGGACAGAACCACTACGTCTTTATCAAAGATTTTGATAAACTAGTAAGACATCAGATTACCCACCATGAACATAAAATATATACGTGTAAACGGTGTTTTACTCAATTTGATAATCGATATGGTCAACAAGGAATGGATAAATTAAAAAACATAGAGCTTTGTGTGTCCTCCATGACATTGTTAGGGTTGAAATGACTATTTAAAACCCCATTGTCAAATTCTTAAATGTTGAAAAAATGCTGAGAATACCTTACGCTATCTATGCTGATTTTGAAAGTATACTGTTACCTTATCAAGCATGTCTACCCAATCCTGAGGCAAATTATACAGTGCCATACCAGAATCATGTTCCTATGAGCTTTGGTATATATGTTAAACCCTCACCAGCTGTGGAACATATAAAGACAAACCTTCCAAGCCAACCTGTTATTTATCGTGGACCTGACGCTGCAGAAAAGTTTATGGACTGTTTGATCTCAATAGCTAATGAAATCGATCGCCTTTACAGCTTAAATGTTCCAAAGGCCTTAACTCAGGATCAAGAATCAGAGTTCCAATGTTCCGAAACCTGTTATTTGTGTCAAAAACCATTTACCCAACAGGACTGGAAAGTTCGAGACCATTGCCATATTACAGGGGAATACCGTGGAAGTGCTCACAATAACTGTAATTTGAGGTGTAAAACACGTAACCCCGTTCCTGTATTTCTACATAATATGAGTGGCTACGATGCAAATTTCATTGTAAAGCAATTGGGATGTACTACTGAGAGAGTGGATGTTATCTCTAACTCCAAAGAAAAGTACATTTCCTTTACCAAATATGTAGGAAATGAGCTTCGATTTGTGGACACGTTTCGATTAATGCTGAGTAGTTTGGAAAACTTAGTTTCCAACTACCGGGTGAGTTAGCCGAGGTCGTTGCGGCATGACTGTTGGCAGTCGCTCACATCCGGGAGGCGAGGAGGTTCGAATCCCCCCGCCGGCAACCTTGAAGATGGTCTTCTGTGGTTTCCCATCTTCCTTCCAGGCAAATGCCGGGATTGGTCCTTAACTATAGGCCACAGCCGCTACCTTCCAACTCCTCGACCCTCCCATCCAACTTTCCTCCCCAACGGTACTTGTAGCTCACCCATTGGGTGTCCGTCTCGAAGCAGCTACAAAACTGGCGAGCCGAACATGTCCTCGGACACTCCCGGCACTAAAAGCCACACGCTAAAAAAAAGTTTCCAACTTAACATCATACCCTGAAACTGTCAAGAACTTTGGAAAAGAAAATGCAACGCTCATGACTCGTAAAGGGGTATTTTGTTATGACTACATTGATTCGTGGGAAAAGTGAAGCGAAACGTATTTACCTCCAAAAGAGGCATTCTTTAACAAATTAAGTCAAGAAGATGTTAACAAAGAAGACTATGAACATGCCAAAAATGTTTGGAATCAGTTTAACATTAAAACTCTAGGGGGATATAGTGACCTCTACCTAACTTCAGATGTACTGCTTCTTGCAGACAGATTTGAAACTTTTCGAAACAAAACATTAGAAACACACCGAGTGGATGCTGCGCACTTCTTTACTTCGCCTGGTTTAAGTTTCGAGGCAATGCTCCTTTACACTGGCATTGAACTGGAATTGCTACAGGATTACGATCAGATTCTTTTAATAGAGTCTGGAATACGTGGAGGAATATGCCAGGTGTCTCATCGGTATGCTGAAGCTAACAATAAATACTTGGAAACCTATGATTCCGAGAAACCATCACAGTTTATTACCTATGATGATGCCAACAACCAATATGGGTGGGCTATGTGTCACTCTCTTCCTTATGGTGGATTTCAGTGGGTTTCTCCTGATACTGTTGATCCAGAAAAACTAAAGAAAGACGATCCTGTGGGATACATTCTAGACGTTGATGTTGATTACCCATCTGACCTTCATGATCTACACAACGATTCACCTTTCCTACCAGAGTGCACACAACCTAAGGATTCGTCTCTGAAAAAACTAATTCCTCATCTTGGAAATCGAAGGGGGTACGTTGTTCACTACATGACACTTAAACAGGCTCTAGATCATGGGCTAAAATTGATAAAGATTCATCGTGTGTTAAAGTTTAAACAAAGACCTTGGCTAAAGGCATACGTTGATTTTAATAACAACCTTCGAAAACAAGCCAAAATTGATTTTGAAAAAAGAAATCTGTACAAATTATTCAACAATGCCATTTTTGGAAAAACAATGGAAAATATTCGTAAAAGAATAGACATACGTCTTGTGACTGACAGCAAAAATGCAGAAAAGCTAATAGCAAAGCCAACATTTATCGACAGAACAATTTATGGACCTTAACTAGCTGCTTTCCACATGGCTAAACGTAACATTGTATTCAATAAGCCTATATATATTGGAATGTGTATACTGGATATTTCAAAAACTCTCATGTATTCCCACCACTATGATGTTCTGCTGCCCTATTATGGCATGGACAATCTTAAACTCATGTATATGGATACCGACTCGTTCATTTATTTGGTTAACACCCAAGATGTATATCAAGACAAGTTGGATTTCCTAGAACACCTGGACACATCTGATTATCCTACTAATCACGTATGTTACTCTTTATCAAGAAAACGTTGGGGAAATTTAAAGACGAGGCTTGTGGACAAATTATAAAAGCATTTGTTGGACTTAGAGCTAAAATGTATGCTTTAGACATAAATGGTGAAGAAATCAAAAAGATTAAAGGTATTAACAGAGGTGTTGTCAAAAATTGTATAAGCTTTCAAGATTATAAGGATTGTGTTATGAAAAACAATGTAAAAAGAATACCAATGAATATTATCGGTTCTAAACAACATGACATATCATCTATAAGACTAAACAAAATTGCTTTGTGTCCTAGTGATGATAAAAGCGTGATTGATTCGGATGCCTATGGTCATTACTCAATCATTGACCATGCTTAAAGAGTTAAGTTATGAATATCAAAATCCTCTGCCTGCATCTAGCAAATGCATAAAATAAAACATTTTAGGAAATAAAACAATAGCACTACAAAAATAGAAAAAAACACAAAAAGAAAAAAATGGTATTCATACTCAAAAATAAATAAAAATAGAAAACAAAATAAAAACAACTGTACAATTTATAACAAAAGAAATATTAAAAAAGTACTATGTGTAAATAGTGTACATGTATTTAAAATAAAAAATAATGTATGACACTGCTTGTACATTTTTAATTACTACCCACCTCTCCCCACTCCTATTGCAAAATGAACTTTGTACATGGACTAAATCAAAAACATGTAAACAACAAAATTGGAAAATCCATGTTTCCATATTGACAAAATTGAAAGAACTTTAAACTATCATTTTTAAAAGCTGTAAGTGGGAAATTGGTAAATCGACAAATGTATAAACATCAAAAGTGGAAAATCCTTGTTTTCATATCATTAAATTCGAAAAACTTAAAACTAACTTTTTTAAAAACTGGAAGTGGGAATTAGGTAAATTTCAAAATGTGTAAACAACAAAATGAAAAGAAAAAAGTGAATAAAAGCATTTACTTTTTTAGAACTTAACTGACTTTGTAATCCTAAGCTGGTTGTGTGTAGCGAACATCTTGCACAGTAGTTACAGTGCAAGTGTTAGCTTTACCTTACTCTCTATAAGCCTAGCATAAAGATAGTTATGTGTGCACTTATATACATTTGGTGTGTTGATTAGCCTTTGACCTAGCTTTAAAGGTTAGGTAAATTAAGTTAGGTAGCGTTAGGTGAGGACATGTTTGGTTAGATAAACTGAGGTTAGGTTAGGTTAGGTATGTACCCTTGTAGTTTACTCTTTTCGGAAAATCTAAAATGTAAAATATAAAATCTAAAAATGTAAAATCAAAACAAAATCTAAAATCTAAAAATCTAAAATGTAAAATGTAAAATCTAAAAATGTAAAATCAAAATCTAAAAATCTAAAATCTAAAATTTAAAAATCTAAAAATGTAAAATCAAAAAATGTAAAAAATAGAAAATCTTACATGTATTAATTTAAATCTTAAAATGAGGTTTTTGTGGGTTATGTTAGGTTAGGTTAGGTAAAGTTAGGTCAGGTTAGGTTAGGTTAGGTTAGGTTAGGTGAAGTTAGGTTAGGTTAGGTTATAACTAAGTTTATTATTTGTGCTCTTACATTTGCTCTCACATTTTGTTTCCCACATTTACTCTCACTTTTTTTCTTTGCTCACACTTTTTTGGCTATTACTTTTTGCTCTCATATTTGCTCTTACTTTTAAGTTAGGTTAGGTTAGGTGAAGTTAGGTTAGGTAAAGTTAGGTTAGGTTAGGTTAAATTAAGTTATGTAAAGTTAGGTTATGTAAAGTTAGGTTAGGTTAGGTGAAGTTGTGTTAGGCAGAATGGCTGAGGTATGAATTAAACCCGCATTTTCTCACTTTTGCCTCACAAGACTGAGTGTACCCCATTCCAGCCATTAGACCAGAAATTAAATTTCTTGGCAGAGTCAGGACTCATACCCGGGCTCCGCAGTTACATGCAAGAGTGCTAGCCACTTCACCATAAAGTGGATAATATAAGACTGGTCTTAATGGTACATTTTGAATCAATAATTACCTAATAATAATAATAATAATAATAATAATAGTAATAATAAATATTCGATTTAGCAACTACACGGCTGACCTCTCCCTGTGACGTCATACACAGTCTCAGGGTGTGGCGGCCATGTTGCCCATTAGCCCTTGCGCCAGCTATGATTGTTCCCTCCATAAGAATAACATAGGGCTGGTTGCGCGCGGCGGCCATCTTGCCCATTAGCTCCTGCGCCAGAACCGCCCTATATTACTTACTTAAAGAGAATTCTCAAACTTGACGTTATAACATAATACAAATTCATTTACGGAACATAGCCTACGTTCAAAATGCTTCGTTTCTGTCTCAATGCATATTATATATGTTTATTTTCTACGTGCATATTAATAAATAGCGGAATGTCATGGGGGATGTACCGTACATTATTTTGGAGGAAAATTGCTGAGGGTTGGTAAATATGCTATCTATGAACTTGTCTGCCCTCTACCGGTATACTTTAACACCCCTCCCCCACTTGCTGCTTTCACGGCCATTTGACCCTCTCGTTACAGCATTCTTGTGCCCCAAGTCGAGGAAATTCCTATAGCCCCTCGGTCACCTCGCCCCGCTGAAAAGCAAAGGGTAAAGTTAAAGAGCCAGGAAAAGGAAGCATGTGGCAACACTGTGTTGAACACATAAGACATGTTTCCAGCACCTCATTGTGACAGGCTCCTTCGGTTGGGAAAGTGAACAGCAAGACGATAGAACTACTTGGTTGCGACATAAGCGCTGTTACCACAGAAGGACTATCAAGACGACTACGACCCAAGGAGAATGTTTAATGGTGGGGCACGTGACCGTGTGCCCTTGTTCTAAAACCGCTACTGGATTCCTGAGTAAGTGACTAAGTGGCATTACAACTCTCTGGCTCATCGGCCAGTCCTTCAATTCTCTTCTTACCTTAATTAGTTCTTCCTGTAACTTTTCATTCGTCAGACTTAATGCCACCTGCCTCCCTCTCAGACTCTCGATCTCACCCAACTTATCCTCAACGACTCCGTCTCTGTCTAAACATTCCCTTTATGCCCAATTACAGTGTTTCATATCTCATCGCATTTCTTGCCTATTTACCCCTTCCCTAGAACTAGCTATCTCTGACCTAATTTCCCGTATCTCCCCAGCCTGCTTATCCTGATGGCCTTCCACCCCTTCTCCTTCTAGCCTACTTTTAATGCTATCCTCATTACTCTGCATTTCTGCCCTAATTTCTGCTCCCTGTTTACTGATCTTCCCACTTAACTCCTGGTTTATACATTCAAGCCTACTGTTAAGCACTGCCTTATGGTCCTGTATCCCCCTACTTAAATTGTCTCTCCTGGTGTTGGTGGCACGATTACTCTCCTGGATTTTAATGTTAAGATCAGCTACCTTCTGCTCTACCAACTCTCTGACTGCCTCCTTCTTGACTTAATGCTAGATTCTTCCTTCTCATTTACTGACTCAATACCAGACTTAATCTTCTCCATACTGGACTCAACCTTCTCATTCATTTTGTCCATCAACATTTGAAACAATCTAAGATTTATCTCCCCCCCCCCCCCCCATTACAATTTAAATTACCCCCTTCAGCGATCAACTGCGACTCAGTGGTGACAATGGTATCCGATACTCCCTTTGTCTGTCCCACACCTTCCTCACTACTATTTCCCCCCCTCTACCCTGATTCTCATCAGCCATATTGCTACTGAATTTACTGATGACCCTAGACCTTAGTTCCAAAATGTCCTCTGTAGACATACCACTTATCCAAACACAAAGCTAAGCAAACCCTACTTTCTTTAAGATGTCTATTGGTGCAGTGATATGTGCTCTGATAATCTCTGTTATGCTTTCCCTACAAAAAAAAAAACAGAAGAGACAGGGTCAGGAATGAATAGAATATGTAAGTATAGATATGCAGGTGAACTTGACCATGGGGAAAGGATGAGTGTTAGGGTTGAGTTAAAGGATGAGTGTGGTGGGTTTAAAGTGGTTACCGGTAGGTCATGTGAAGCGGATGCATCAGACCCAAACTCCAAACCAGTATTTAGAGATGGAGGTGCCAGGAAGAAGATCAATTGGATATTCTAGGAAGAGATGGACAGACCAGGTTAAGGAATATGTCATGAGGAGAGGAGTAACATGGGATGCAGTGGAGAGGGGAAAGCTATACCAGGACAGGACTAAATGGAGGCATATCGTTCGCAATGTTCCTACCCGGCTCGCTGGAAGTATATCCTGATGTTCACGATGCTTTCCCTTATCTATGCACCAGGTTGAGGCACCATTTGTAATTTCCCAACTGTTTAATAATAATAATAATAATAATAATAATAATAATAATAATAATAATAATAATAATAATTTGATAGGTTCGGGTGGTGGAGTGTTGAACACACATAGGGTCAATATAACAAGCATTAACATGCATCTAACTAGCAGGGATAATTCTATTACGAAAGTTTGATGCTTTTCAGTCGGTCAACACGATTGAACCCTAATATACATGAGATTAATAAATACACTTGGATGACCAGTTTCGATCGTCAAGCAATCATCATCAGATCCATTACACTTAGGCTCGAAAATTTATGTCTGAAAGTATGGGTGAAAATATTTACAATATGTAAATTTATTTAGTTGTAGTATTAGTTGAGGTAATTCAACTCGTCGGTATTCCTTAGTTATAGTCCATGTGATGTTATGTTAAAATACTGGAAGTGGTGATCGACCTCCAAACTTGCTCGTTTAGAGTGAATATGTGATTGTATTTAAATGGTCAATTCAGGTTGTATTATGCAGGCTACGTATCTGATTGAGTCTTGTGGTATCCTGGTGAGAGCAGATATCTTTGTTACTATCTACTCTCAACTGGGGGAGCTTCCTGTGTGCCCGGGTCTCTTATATTCCTGGGCATTTCCCCTCTCGCATTCCTAAGTTTCTGTGTTCGTCGTACAAATGTGACTGTGTGTGGCCAAGTCTAGTCTACCTTATGTGGAGAATGTTACTGTATTCAGGATAATCTTCAACTATTAAATACCTGGTCTCATTCTCGCCACGCATAAGCTAAATAGCCCTCTTTAAGCGAAAACGGTCTAATGAGAATGTTCCGGTCCCGTTAATACTGCCGTTAATACCGGCTTCGGTTTATTAAAGGAAAAGATACATCGTACATCCTGATCCAAAAATATGTTTCCCTTATTAATCCCTTATCTAGCTTGGCTGTATCGTTATGCTGTGTATTGTTTCTGACGGGGTGTGTTTTCTAGTAGAGTGAAAAGGGGTGAATGTGTGTTCGTTTAAATTATTGGGAGTGTTTATTTTACCTAAGTGTATCTCGATTGCTTCGGGCAGAGTGGGAGAAGAATGGATACACGACACAATGAACACAGAAATGCAATAAAATACGGGATGCACTTGGACGTATGCGAACACATGTGCGACGTGGGACACAGTTTCCCTAACATTGAAACCGACTAAAAAATAATTCATCACGAACCGAAAGGGAGAGATCTTGACATAAAGGAAACAAAGTGCTCCACTTTTGATTTCGGTGAACAAGTAATGTTACAGTACTCCCAAACCAAATTGAACGGTACAATAGAACGCTGTGTTTCTGCATTGCTTTGACTAGCCACCTTAAATACACCACGTACAGTATAATTGTATCGCATAAGCATAATATACTCAGCCAGGTACTGCCCCCGTAAATTGAATTATATTGAGACCACGGTGGCTGTATTGGCATATGTGAATAAAGTTATGGCCGTCATAGTTGTGACGTGTATATTCTTGACGTAGGCACGGATGACGCAGACTTCATGCAAGTAGGCTGGATGAGCTGAGATTCTTGGTGACGTCATGATTTTGTTCGAGAAGGATCTGAGATTTACGACGCAGTCGCAGGGAAGCAAGGAATTGTGCTGAGGAAGAAGTTACGCTATTGGAGGAGAGCCTCGAACCAATGAATGATAGTTTGGAGGGAGACGGAGATTACTGAAACTACCATATTTAATTACTTTTGGCATGCAGAATTGTGGAAATCTATTTTCAGTTATGGCATTGATTTGGAATTTGGAAGAAATTAATTATGAGTTTTTGAAATTTGAAAATCCGTCAAGTATAGCCAAAGTTAGAACTTCTAGCAATGACGGAGGAACAAGCTATGGAAGGGATGGATACGCCCCTTAAGAAGTTGATAAAAGGCCTTGCACAGCAGAGAGCAGGTTCTCAAGTTCTCAAGTTCTCAAGTTCTCAAGCTCTCATGGCTCAGTTTTTTGATTCTCATATTGTCAGACTTCGAGTTCTGAAGTGAAGCAAGTCGTCATTAGCACGTGTGGCAGAGCCCACAGCATCGAACAAGCACGGAGCGTGCAGCAGTACAATTTTACGGTTACTGAAACTAGGCGAAGTTGGAGCGCACACATAAACGAGTCTACAAGATTATCTATCAAGAGTTAGCTACTGCATTTATGCTAATTCAATTGTGCATTACAATATTGAGGCGTGTAAGAAAGTTGAACATTTTCACTACTATACTTTGGAAGATATTCGCATTTTAAGACTGCAGACGAAAGTGATTTTCTCGACACCTGAGAAGCACTTTTATAATACCACATTCTACGCTACGGCTGACACTTGTATTGCAACCGTGATACAGAAGATTACATTTGGTGATATAACGCTACATTCTACAATGGAACTATATAATCTGGCAGTACTTTCGACTATTATTATAACGAAAGTGGAGATGGAAGACTAAAACTTTAATGCAATTGGGACATATATCAATGGAGTGAAATAGCAGCATGGAACTTCGTTAATCGTCATTCTACAAAAGCGAGCATGTAGTGAACATCCAACTACACTCATGCATCGTAATCCATCGCTGAATTACATCAAATGGCAGTGGAAATATCTTCATACTCCACAATTATGAACATTTCTGCGGAAATAATTGCAATAAACTTCATGGCGAATTTCTACCAGAACTTCAGGGAACTATCAAGAGAGGCCAGGGTGGACCCGGCTCACAAAGAAGAGTTTTGCCAGAAGGATGTCTATCGTCTACACGGAGCAGTGCAATTTCCGGAGGAGGAAGCAGTTCTATTCTCCGAGGGCGCAGGTTCCAGGTTCGAGGTCGGAGCACATTTTTACGGTGGTGAAATGGAACCATCAGCAGTCTTCTTTTGGAAATTTTCCTCTAGAACTTCAATCAACAGATAAGGTAGTCGTGAACGTTTCTTGTTTTATTTGAGCCATTTAGCGATATCTGAGCAACCATTGTTCCCATATTTTCTGTCCCATATATTTTGCCCCATATTCTTGCTTGATATTTCTGTACTCAGTACACTTTGCTGATTTATGCCTTTTTCTACGATTTATTGAGACATTATTATGTCATTGGCATATTTATATAATTTTGGATCAATTGAGACTGATATTATATATTCTTTCCAGTAATTTGCATATTTTTGTAGTCACGATTTGACTGTAAAGTTAACGATTTTCTATGGCAAATTTGAATTCAGACAGCGTGTCATTTTATTAGAGTAATTCTATTCAGTAAATTACTTTGACCAATTTTCTGTCATCCTCAAGAAAGAAGAATGATTAAAAGATTTTAGAGCGTTAAAATCTACTACTTTATCGACGATCTTGGAAATACTAGTCGTTTTATGAACATGATTGCAACATAGACATTTATCGTCAATTATGAAATACCATTGCATTATAGACAATTTTATGAAATATGAACTTTGAGTACGATTTATTGAGTACACTATAGTAATGAACATTTGATAGGAGTTTTTCTCAATTCTAGATTGGAACAATAATGTTTGCAGTCCACAGTCTAATTGTATTCTATTCGACTATTTATGCAGTTTAGATGAACTTTGATTGAAGATAGTATTTTTATACTGCGATACTTTGATGATATTAATCTCAATTTTGATAGACCAGGGAGGCGTGTCTAATCGTATTTGCTATTAAATTTATTTGTGATTGGCAAATTTTTACTTCATATCGATTCATGAATGAAACCCACGAAGGTTAAGTATAATAACAGTTTTTGATACAATTGATGAATATAAGAATTTTTAAAGAGGAACTATGGATGTATAATCGTTAGTTCAGTGGACGTGTAAAAGTCGCTGATGAATAATGCCCTGTATTAAGTGAAGGAGGTTCCCACAGTAATATTGATGATTTTGATGAATTTGTAAGTGGAGGTTTTTTGTGTATTGTGGAAGATTTTGATGCCATATATAATGAGATATATGATGAATTATGGGCCAATTTTGGTGCAATTTTGTGCATTTTGAGCGAGGTATTTTTCCGCTGAGTGTATTGTTCAGGTCCATTGAAAATTATTCATGTGAAGTTACTGTTAAAATTAACAAGAGTGTTTAAATAATTTGAGATAACGATTTTGAATGGAGGTTACCGTCACAAATAATAATTATTATTAAATCTTATTAAACCTGAATCTAAAATTTAAATATAACTAACCTTCATTGGTCGATTATATCACCACGATTTAAGTAATTATCAACCGGATAAACGTGTGGTTTAATGTATTTCTAATATAAATAATATAAATAATGTAAATAACTATGTAAATATCTTTAATAATAATTTGAAACGAACGGGATTAATAGAGGCGTGTATAAATTTTTCAATTGTCGTTTGACAATGCTATAAACAATTTAAAATGTTATAAATAATTTATGAACATTTTGTTATAAACATTAAGCGTTTTCGTTATTATACTCTAAACAACGCTAGTTCAACAATTGGATTATACAATTAAACAAGATTTGGGATTATTAGAGTAATCCATTGATATTTGAATGGAGCATTTAAAAGATCTGCGTGATAATATTTGAGTTGAGATGTGAACATTTAAAGTGTTTTGAAAAGGAGCTAGGCTCTGAGGTAACTAGCTTATGCTAACATTGACTGGACAGGTGTGTCCATTTGACGATGCAAGCATGCGACATGGTGCAGGGTGTATCGCAGGTGGCCAGATAACTGAATGATAGAGGCCAAGGTCATCTACATAGCAGCCTTGCGGTTATAAATAAAATGTGAAGTTCATGAACAAGGAAACAAATGCTATATGTCTCGTCCCAGCTCCCTTATCCATTCCAAAGTGCATTGTTATTATTACGTTCTTTTGAGCTATAGAAAGCTGAAATTTTGTATGAGAAGTCTACAAGTCCTACAGGAGGACATGGTTGTATTGACAATGACTTCTGATTGCCACGTATATTTTGTTGTTCAATTTTGTTAAATTATTTTCTTTATGTGAAATAAATTATTGTGCAGTTTAAGTTTTCTTGTTTTCGTCTTGGTTCATTTTAAATATCGTGGTGGAGGTTATTGTGAGGGCATACTATTAAGTAATCCAGTTGAAAACCCAGACCCGAGATTAAATTGAATAGGTAAGTAAAAGGTAAGTATAAACCCCGTATATTTTGGTGTGTTCCACAATAATTTCTTGTTAACTACTGTGCTCTAATCTCGGTAGTATCTGTCAGTGCCATTTTCATTGATGTAGCTGCGCCGGTGCGACTGATTATTGGCAATCCGATTGAGGGGGCGGATATCTGACAGCCTACTATCCGGATTATCGGGGACAGTAGATTGCCAAGGCTTTGATTGCAGCGTTACTCCACTCGTCGCCATCTGGTCTTTACAACACAAACAATTAGAAGTCAACTGCTCGCGGCTCTTTCCGCACTCATTCCATCAGCTCAAGGAGCTCTCTCTCTCTCTCAATGAACACCTATGCTGTAGAGCTGCAACTCTATTTATCTGTGACAATACGGTACCATGAATTAAGCAGTTTCTACTAAAATTCTAAGTTATCATGATAGTATCCATTCATGGTTTTGAACAGGCAAAATACAAATTCATTGAGAGAAAGAACAATTTCGCCTAGCAATGTTTATCCTTTAAATTGTCCCCGTGGATCATGTGAATAAAACTAAGTTGAAAACTTGCTGTATGATGTAGGTAGGATATAATAAAATAATCAAAAAGGAGTAAAATATTCCTTCCTTGGATAGCCTTGAACCCAGGCCTTTTACGTTACAGAGCAGGTGTGATACCACTCATACACTTTTTCAATTGGATTGGGATCTCATTGTTCCACATCTTAACCCACATGGCTAAATGCAGAATGATTTCAGTTAGATCTTAAACATCGATTGGAATGCGTTCATTCTCTGGCAGCTATGTTTTAAACATTTCTTAAAGCAAGTTTGATGACCACTTTGTGTTGATAATAAGAATCTTTAGCAAATATCATCCTCAATCGACAGCCCTCTTCCAGGTTTGACTCCTTAAAACCTGACGTGCAATATGCTAGCATGTAAATGGTACTTGGGTCATAAAAGCAGGAATACTGACAATGATGAGTAGAATCTAGCAGGATTTTGTATCTGCTATCACAACAGCTTCCTTGGCAGTGAGTGTCATATGATACGAGCTTTGAGCATTGCATTTCTCTAGAATATGAACTTTTTGCTAAGTTTCGAAATTTGAAGGGTATTAGATGGTGACTAATTGATTTGACTGTTACATATTCCAGATGCGCATAATATTCAGTACAATGGTCTAGTGATTCAAGCAACTGAGGTCTCGTATATATCTCTGTTTTCACAAAGAATCATGGAAATTCTTCAGTTACATCCCAATTTATTGATTTTAATGGTCGTTATATGCCATCAAACATGGAACTTACCAGTGGTGGCCGACATACTCTTAGGCTGGGAGGGCGATCACAGTATCTTTTTCCCGCACATATTTATAAGTTGATAGAGGAAAAAAAGAGTTGGCCTAAAATCAAGTTACTTTATATGCAATGAAAATATGCTACTCGATATTCGTGATGTCAGATCCTAAGGCTGCCCTCATCATTTGGTACCGGTATTACGACAATGATTTCATAGCGTAATAACACTGAAATCATGATGTGAATATTACTCTCAAGAGAAAGTTTTCTGCTACCGTATTTAAAATAGCGTCCACAGAATTCATTTTGAAACGCAGAAATACTTAATCACACTGAGATGTAAGCACAAAAAAGACAATCAAGCCTTAAGGAGTTTCAACTCTAGAGCACAGCCGTAACAAGTATTAAAATTATTATTTTTATTATTATTATTATTATTATTATTATTATTATTATTATTATTATTATTATTATTATTATTATTAAGCACCGATAGAGAAATCACGAGAATATCACATTCGGCACGAGCACTTCCAAACCACTGCACCGGTAAATTTAAAAATACACTACTTACAAAGCTTAATGATTTACAGATTAATTATCGCCAACACAGAGATTACAACTGCTAAATATTACCACCGCACTCAAGACTCTTCAGCACGAAAGCGAAATAGCTCACGGTGCCAACCTTCACTAACCGCAGGATGCTAGCCAGAGGTCCGTGTTACTTCACCCTCGCAATATTAATCGAGATTTCTGGTCTCAGATGCTAGTTTTTGTCTTCAAAGATAAACAAAGGGCATACTAGCTCATGGATGATTGTTATTTAAATTTAATTTTTATTATATGCAACATGGAGGTATTTTTATTCATTCATTTACTTTATTTGCTAATGGGGTGATTCTCTGGCTGGGCGCATGCTCGTAGAAGGGTTTGAGAAGAAATGCTGCTGTTGTTCACTGTTGTCAAACTTTCAATTATTGTGACACAGCGGGTTGGGATCAGGCCACAGTGCTTGCCTAATGGAAGTTCACCGTGCGGCAGCTGACAGCAGAATGACAATAATGAAACATCTGACAACCCTGAACGATCTACTTCTTATTGGCTTCTGATGCTAATCACAAGTTTCGCACTTGCCAATAGTAGTAGATCCAATTGCATGACGACTAGAGTAGCAAGGGGAGATGACATATTTACCGGTGCTACAGAGCTGTAAGGACTCCGCCCGGCTTAAAGAAAAACTGCCCGCACACTGCGCCCACAGATTACCCCTCTGGCATCCTACATGCGCGCCAGTCTCCGTACTCCCCTCAAGTCTCATTCTGTCTCATACGGGCACTATCTTCGGGCGGAAAGCTGAGAGTCCGTAACTCCATACTGGCCAGTGAGCTGTGCGCTGAGCGTGGTATCACCCAACACAGTCTTCCTGATTGATAGAGCTACAGTTTTATAATGACACGTAATTCTCTTTGCATTGTTAGAGTTCAATTTTTGACTTAAAATATCAAGAGAAAATGAAAATCCCTTTTCGTTCTCTAGGAAGGACACCGTCCTGGAGTCCTTATGAGCCGGCCGCTACTGGAACTTACAAGTGCATGAAGAATTATGTTGGTAATACTGACATATCTAAGTTACTCAAAATATATCTACAATAATTGTGAGCCAAGTTTCAAAATATTATCATTCATACATTCTCAGATATTGTTTCATGGTCTCTAATGTCCGGAGGGTATTATTAGACAGTTGGCAGGCAAGTTGCCTCTGGAATAATGTACAGTCATAAGTATTAAGATTACATTGACTTTGCAAAATTTGGTGGAAATTCATTATTTAATATGGCAGTTACAAGGATATTGAAAGCAAGCTGAAACATATGTTGGAAACACTGAAATATATGCAAGACTCAAAATCCATTTGAATATTTCTATTCTCTTGTTTCCTAAAAGCGTATTATGATACCGGTAATACATTTCTCCATTCATGGTGCCTAAATACCAAGTCTTAGGCTCAAAAATCCAGAGAGCATTATACGACAGTTGGCAACAGTGATTACTCTGAAAAAATATGCACCATTAGTTATACCGGTATTTCTATATTTGTACATTGCATTGCAAACTATCAAGCACTCATGCATAATCACTGAGCCGAAGATTGCATTAGGCACACCTCTATTAAATACACTGTACGTACTGGTCACAATTTCCTGTCTCTTTTTCGCCTACAGTGCCACAATATTTAAACACGGGGGTGGGGGTGGCGCAGCGGTCAAGCTGTTGGCCTCTCACCACGGCGGACCAGGTTCGATTCCCGGTCAATTAATGTGAGATTTTCAAAGTGAAATGTCACCACGTAAAAAGGAGGTCCCGTGGCTTATGATCTCAAGATTAATGGTCACGTAAAACTACAATCTTCCTTCTTCTTCAATATTTAAACGTGATGATTAATAGTCTAGCTATGGTACTGCATAGTGTTGCCTTGTGTTCACCACGGTGAAATGGTTCTCAGAGCTGTGGAGTCCCGTCTCAGAATATAATGAAACGCACTGTCCGAATTGTATGCTCCTTGTAAGATACAGCTACGATGCACACACCTACACATTTAATTTCATTCCGAGTCAAAGATTTAACGTCATTAAAACTTCAAGATTTCATTGTATTCCACGTTAAATTTCATTCCGACTCCAAGATTAATTTTACTCAACATTTAATTTCATTCCGACCTAAAGGTTTAATTTTTTTCAACATTTAATATTGTTCCAACCTGAGAATTTAATTTCATTCTGACCCCAAGATTTAATTTTACTCCACATTTAATTTCATTCCATCATTCCGAGTTCAAGAATTATTTTCAGATTTAATTCACTTCAAGTTTCACTCCATGCATTTCTTTCTTTTTTATTCTGAACATAGTTTTATTCTTCATATTTCACTCCCAGTTTCATGAATTAATTTAATTCCTGTTTTAATTTAGTTCCAAACTTCATTTTTTTAATACACGAAATGGTTTCTTTTACAACATTTCATTCCTCACGTTTTATTCCAGATTTAATTTCACTTCGAATTCCATTCACTAAACCATTTTCTCTTTAATACAGTTCTAGGAATCTCATTTAATTTCGATCCTTTTTAAAACTGTTTCAATTGGCCGATAACCTAGATGTTAGGCCCCTTAAAACAGCAGAAAAAGCAAACTGTTTCAATTATCACACTTTTATTTTAATTCGTTTTCACATATACTGTAATTTCATTCCAGAATTTTGTGTATTGAAACCATTTAAATTCATTCCTTTTTCTTTTAATTTCTTTCCAGCGCACATCCCTGCTGATAACCTATCTCATTGTGGAGTCTGTTGTAGTGTGTGTATTTGTAATCGAAACTGGGATTAGAAAGGAGGTGGCCATGGCCTAGATTTAGGAAAGATTCCAGCATGTAGGTTCCTTGGAGTAGAAGTGGGAAGTCATGGAATACCACTTTCAGGATGGTTGAGGTGGGAATCGAACTCACCTATCACCTCTGCCACGCGAGGCTGTGTGTACCCCGTTCCAGCTCTCAGACCAGAAATAAATTTCTTGGCAGAACTGGGAATTGAACCGAGGACCTTTGGTACAGGCGTCTCAATACATACCCCGAGACTACAGAAGGCGGCACTTGATATTCCAGTAGTAGAAATACCCATTCATTGAACAGCCGTTGGTGCTTGCTGGCCAAGAACTACCGCATTGCAAATTCACATGCTCTTAATGTATTTAAATTTTTAGCTGCTATCAACTATAGTAAAGCCAGCATTACTTCCGACTTAACGTTTCAGTGTTACCCTAGAGTTATCTAGCGGTCAGAAGGAAAATCACGTTAACTAGACAATCACAGGCAGCCATTCAAATCACTATATCACGACAAATTGACTTTCGTTCGCGATTTAGCGAACGAAACTCTAGCCTAGCACTGAAACGTCAAGTCGGAAGTAATGATGGCTTTACTATAGTGCAAACTTAACCAAAATAAATGTTATCAAGGAGGCTCAATGGTTATGATCTGGTAGCATTTTTTAACAAAGGAGAGAGAAGCAAGTCAATCTTCGAACAACTACGATCTTACAAACTAAACAACATTATTTTATTACATTGCTTTAAATCAAGAAGGCAATGCCTGTTTCATACTGAACAAAAAAATATATATACTGTGAATATATAAAGAAAAGCCAGTTAAATAAACCACTTTGAAATAACATTATAGAAAGACTGGAAATTTTAAAAATCATCAATGAACAAAGCACAAGTGAAATGCTTATCACTTAGGACTGCCTTGTAAAAATCGATGGCAGTTCCACTTCCGATGTCAATAGGGCTGATTGTGAGTTACTAGAACTGATCCCCTATCATGTGACAAGAAACTGTCCAGAGAAAATTGGGTTTTAGGGTTTATTCCATACTAACAACTATCAGAGACAAGCTGAAAAGGACGGGACTGTAATTCGAACCCCAGGTAAACGTCGGATAAAGACAGAACTCGACGACTTTGATAAAAGGATAGATGAAAATTGTTAAAGGATTATCATAATGTAAGTCCGCATACAGATTCATATTATCTGCAATTATACTAGTAGTATGTTGGTACTGAACTCGAATTCAACCCAGCTTAGGACCTTTGACCGAGCCGAGGTTCGAACGACTTGTGCACCATTGGAAGGAAAAATTGGAAATTTGAAATTAAAATAATTTAATAAATATACATGTATTGTGGGATGCAAATGAAGCATAAAGAAAGTATTTCGGAGAAATTTGAAGCATTTTGAGGAATTTATTATTTGGAAATATTCTGGTGAATGAGATTTTAACTAAGGAAGAGCTCGATCATTCGAAGCTGGATATTGTACAAAGCTTCAGGTTTGGCACTAGAAAACCAGTTTTGGTTAGCAAGGCGATCATAACAAAGCAATGCACACGACCTGTGGAGAAGAGGCTAGACCCAGGAGCCTTTTTCAGAATATTTCAACAGCCAATCGAATAATAGCATATAATTTTTGTGGGAATCGCTTTTATATAAAGTTGGCAGATATAAAGAGAAATAAGCATATCTACAAGTGTAGAATGCAATATGAAATTTATTTGGTTGAAAAGAAATATAAATTATTGAATAACAGAGCAAATATGAGTATATTTCTATTAATATACATGTGTGTGAGGCTAGCAGAGCTAGGCCAGCAGTAACAAGCGCCGCGGGGAGAAAAAGCGTGGCGGACACTCTCTCACAGCGACTGGACACGAGCGGACGCGTTTTGACGCACGCGCAGAGCAGAGAAGCAGTTATTGAATGCGACATAAGCCCGGTCGATAAGCACCGTTGTACCATCAAACAACCAAGGCATCGCCGAGGAAGTTGGGAAGAGGAGCCGGCGAAACGCATTTCCATTAATATTGGAGAGACCAGCGATTATAAAAGTATTACAGCATTAGAACGAGACTTCGATTATAAACCAACACTTCACAGAGAAGCAATAACTAATAGCATTATCTACTGAAAGCAACGATATTGCTACAACGATTTCAACTATATATTCAGCAGTATTTCATCACAATCTACATTACTGTCTACATGATGGCAGCGATTTTAAGTCGGGGAGGAAAAGCTTATTCTACGTCTGCTGAAGAGAAGATTATGGAGAACTGTATAAAATGAAAGGAGGTTAATCTATACCATGGATTGGGAGGTCAGAGTGACTTGGAAATTCAAGGATCGACACAGCTACAACTGCGCAACAACTTGCAGTATTCCAATATGAGTTTCTGCACCACAAGCAAGATGTCCAACAACATCAGGACGAGATGTCAACTCAGGACTTGCGGATCTACATAGGCGAGACCACACTGCAGGACAGAGATAAGAATCAGAAGACCGTTTGCAGCCGATCGAACTAGGAAACGCAGTTTCCAGGCTGCTGGCCGCGAAGATGACACATCTACCGTTAGCAGCTCAAGCCGTGATGCAGAACCGGTGATGGCAGGCCGAGTGAGTTGGGGTCGCCCACAGCTGATTAGCACGTGCTTGGCAGTAACTGGTTTCGGTAGGAGGCGAGCAATGACAGCTTCAACGGAACATCTAGGACAGCTGATAGAGGTATTCCCTGGCTGTAGAAGACGTCTCAAGGTAGAACAACCGTTTGATCTAATATATCTAGTTTTGCTGTAGTAGTAGAGATCCATTTTTGGAGTGACCAACATAATTTGTAGTAATTCTTATCTTTATTCTTTGTTTTTAATAGCTTAAATTTTAGAGTTCCATTGTAAATTTTGATACGCCTTCGTGTGTCGTTTAAGACGTTATTTCATGCATATTTAACTTAGATTTGCGTTTCTCGTATTTTTTATTCTGAAGGAAACGTTGTATGACCCCCACTTTTCAACGATACTCGTTTTATAAAAGGAATGCGTCGATAATCCTTAGATAACTGGATTATTTGATTAATCGACTATTTGTTTATTTGATATCTCGAAGAGATTATTCGATTATTCGATTACATTGTATTTTGGAGAGGAAAGCGTAAATATTGACAAATTGTAAGAACATTTAAACATTATAATTGTTATTAACAATTTCTATGCGTAACAGTGAAGTATACATTTATATGTCTATAATGCATTGTTATCAAGTGAAGCATTATTGTCAGATGCTATAAAATTATATGTAACAAACATTACGATGTTAATATACAGTACATCTGATGTATTTATTTATAACAATTTGAATGTTATAAAATTCCAATAGCGGAATACAACTTATTAGACAACGATATAGTCTTGAACTATTTGTATTACGAATATACACTATAAATTAGGATCATGGTATTGACAATTGTGGTCAAATGATGCCTAAATTTATTAACAATTAAAGTATAAACATTGCTTAACTGAGATGAAAAGACCAAGAGATATGTAAGCCTACCTACGGTCTTTGATATTAAAAACAACAACTTAAATATGAATTGTTCATATTATTTAAATTTACACCAGAAGCGTGAGGATATGAATTTATGTTTATTAACAACTAAAAGACGAGCGAACTACAAATTAATATTGTTAACGTTTGGTAACGTGGATGAACAAGTTTGTTATGAATCATAGAGAACGAATAGCGCTAATGAAAGGAATAAGAAGTACTTTGTGAATTGGATTATTGTGAACGAACATGTAATTGTTGTAATTTGATGCACGAAGTTAAATAATTTAGACAGGAGTTGAGAGTTAGGAGTGCATTCTGAACGGTAACATACTCTAGCGTAGTTATCTAGTAAAATCACTAATTCTTCTACAAGTGTGTAGCAAGATGTTTTTTATGGAAGTAATGCCGTTTGGAGTTGTGAAGATGGTTTATAGAGAGGAAAAGAAGGAAGTATGACATGTTTAGAGCGTAGTAAGACGCCATTGATAAGTATTGTTCACTGTATTGCGGAAGGAAGGAATATATTGCTATGTTGAGCAACGAATTGTTACAGGATGAGTAAAAAGCACTAACACAGAGGTTAATGTTTGAATTGTTTATGTCAAAGAGTATTTGTATTTGATCCACGAAATGTATAGAGTCTTTAAGTAGTTTCGCATCGATCTTGATCCTATTGTTTTATTTATTGACACGACATTCCAAGCTGTATTTAACTTAATTGTTTGATACTCAGGCTTATTTTATTATGACATACCACTAGAAGTAGCTGAGAATTTGATCGTAGGTAGAAGCATTGTAAAAAGAACTGTTTTTGTAACAGAGACACTATGAAGCTGTCAGAGTGCGACTGACAGTGTTAATGGTAATTTTTAAACCGTGTGAAGCACGAGAACTGTAAATAATGTAAATATTTAAATCACATATTATTAATAACAATATTATTAGAGTAGATAGTAACATTTTACGCACGCCTGTGTATAATGTAGGGTTTTGTATTGTTAACTTCATTTTTATGAGTGAACAGCTGATTTTAATCAGACCATTTACATGACACAGCCACAGGGTGACTGTCAATTTTTTTAAACATTTTGTGAAACATAATATCGTTACATTGTTGTAACGAGAATATTCAGAAAAACTTATTCTACAAATAGTAGAACTATTTGATGTGTGTAACAGTTAATTTTAACATGTTTAGTTATTCATGGTGATAGGGATTATTTTTTTATTATTTGTATTTGTTTGGAAATAAATCCCAGGCACTAGTTTTGTTTGCCTGTTCGTTTTTATAAATCTGTTCATCATTTCATTCTTGCGATCGACATGCGATAATACTGTGAATTAGTTACTAGAGTTCAAGTTAGTCTCAACGTTCACCGTTCACACCCGAAAGCCGAGATTCTCGTCCTACCATTTTGTGTTTAGGATAGTTTATTTTCTATGTAAATGTGTAATTAATCGGTAGTGTTGTTGCATGGCCGATATGCATCGAGGGTTCCCAAGTCATTATCCTAGTAGGGTAGTGTTGGTCAATCTGGCTGGGTATCGACCTCCCTACAATCCTTTTCTATCTTTGCGGATATAGGCTATGACTATACGGGATACGGGTGCATATAGGTGGTAATTTCTTGGCGCCCGAACGTGTTTGGGCATCGATTGTGTTGAGACAGTGTAGTCTGCAACGACAACTGTACAAGATATTTGTTAGATTTTGTGTTTGTTTAGAAATGCGGATCCCAATTTTTTTGGAAAGTTGTTTAAGTGAATAAACACTGCCAAATTTGAGGAGTACAGTTTGTGAGGCATGTTTGTTTATCCAACTAATGACATTTTTGGTCATATTACAGTCATATTTTTTAAATTCTTGTTGTCGAAACGTAATATTAGTTAGGGATTGCGGAGTGAAAGAAGATCAGTTTTTCAGAGTAAGGTTAGATAAGATTGTAGACGTTAAGTTATTGAATTTTAATACACATGTCGAAGTATTCCTTTGTAGTATTTAAATGAGTTGGTCACTCTGACATGTCCATGAAGTAGTATAGATGATACCTCCTTATTTCTCAAGTGTGAAATTATTATGTCGTCGGGAGATATGAGCCATATCAGGGCTATCCTGGAGAAGATCCAGGAAAGTCAGAACCAGTTAACAGGAGATGTAGATGCCCTCCACAAATCCACACACGAAAGTACTAAGAAGTTAGATAGAGAGATAAAGCAGACAGCAGCAACAGTTAAGTCTGAGATGAAAGGAGAGTTAGCATTAGCTCAGTCAGCTACTAAAGCTAGTATAACCTTAGTGCAGGAGGAGTGTAGGAAAACTCAGGAGAAATTCTCGAAGAAAATAGAAAGACTCAAGAAAAAGTACAGGAAGAAATAAGAAAGGCGAGAGAGGAAGATAGAAAGGTGCAAGAAGCTATAAGAAAAGCCCAAGAAGAGGTGAGACAGATACAAGAGGAGGCGAAACAAACACAGGAAGAAACTAAGAAAGCCTTATAAAAAGCCCAGGAGGAAGGAAGATTAGCTCAGGAGCAAAGCAAACTAGCTCAGGCTGAAAGTAGAATTTCTGTAGACGAAAGCAGGAGAGCTTTGGATGAGACCAAATCAGCTTTCAATCAAGTGAAAGAGGATGTGGCCTCTACCAAGATGGAAATAAGCTCACTTAGAGAGGAAGTTAGCCAGAAGGTAGTAGAAGCTAGAGTCCAATGTAAAGACAATATCATTAAGCTAGCAGGAAAGATACAGGAAAGCATAGGGAAAGCCACTATAGAGCAGCTTAAATACAATGATTCCTTGCTAGGTTCCCAGAAGAAACTCACTGATAAGCTCAGTGACCAGAACACCACTGTTGGTAATTTAGAAGGTAAGTTAAAAGACCAACAAAAGCTGATAACAGAGGGTATAAATGTTGACATTGAGTCTTGTATAACTAAATCTGTTAGTTATTTAAGAGATGAGGTTATTAAATCGAATAGGGATTACATGCAGGAACTGCATGGTAAAATATTGCAGGATGTTAATCAAATAGAGAAAAATGCTAAGACTCACAGGGATAATTTGAAATTAGAACTGTATAAGCATATAGAGGAAAGTAGAAAATCGAGCATTGCCGAAATGAGAGGTATTGTAAATAAAACAGAATCGGAAAAAAGTGAGGAATTGAACGTTATCCGCGCGACAGTTAACGAAATAAATCTTGATCTCGCGAATGTAAAATCTAGTCAGGAAAGCGAACTACGTGATATTAGTAACAAACTCAACGCACTTACTTTGGTAGAACCATGCGACCATGAAGGTTTGAAGGAAGATATAAAATTAGGAATGCAACGGGATATTACTCAATTTTTCCTAAGCAGAGAGGAGAGATATAAAGAAGAATTAGGAAGACTTAGTAGACCGGAAGAAAGAGTTGAAGACGATACTGAAAGCATCTTTAGTCGAAGGCAGGAGCGGCCACATATGATGAAAGAACCGGAGGGTATTCAGAGGGAATATGCAAGACTGGGGGGATTCTATGACCAAGGAGGCCATAGAAATAACCAGAACGTTATCGTAATAAGGAATGTTGACGATAAACCGACTCGTTTCAGCGGAGTAGGAAACATCACAGCAGTCGAATTTCTTTGAGACATGATACATTATCTCTATGATAATCGCATACCGAGGGACCTAGAAATGCGTGCAGTTGAAAAGTATCTTGAATCTGAAGCCCTAAATTGGCATAGAGCTTTCAAATGCACATACACCAATTTTAAAGAGTTTGCGGACGCTTTACAACGCAGATTTTGGAGTTTAGAGATGCAGCAGGACATTAGAGTTGAGGTATACTTTAAAAAAATATGCGCACTCTACCCCTACGAGTTATGCAACGTTCTTTACATCGCAACTTGCAAGGCCTCAGTATTTGGATCCACCATTGGCTGAGACAGAACTGATTCATGCGATATCGAGACAGATGCCAAATGACGTCAGAAGACATTTAATTGCGGCAGATGAGAAATCTCTGGAAGGCATGGCAGAAATATTAAGGTAATTAGATCATGCTAGTTCCACACCGAATGCAACGCCCAGTAACAATACTAGAGGAAGACCGGAGCATAGAGAATTTCACACCGTGCTGGTAGATCGGACACAGCAGACGGAGGAGAACCGTAGTAGACCAGGTCCTAGCAGAAACAACGTATATGGGAGGAACCGTTATGAACCGCCGTATCGCAGATTTCGAGATGGAAGGCCATACCAGGCAAGAACGTGGAATAATGGTCAGAGAAGGACAGGATACCACCGGAACAATGACGAACGGAGATACGACTATTACGACCGGAACAATAGAGGCATAGCAGGAGGTTATCGCCGATATAAAAATTGGAACGACGATAATTATGCCCGCCAACAACAACAACAGCAGCAGCAGCAACAACAGCCACGACAACAACAACAACAACAGAGAGGTTGGCGCAACAACGATAATGTTAGGCAATACTACCAGGATCGTGACAGGGAAAGTCAAGACTATAGGAACAACCACAGAGAAAATGAGGCAAGAAATAGCCAAGGAAGAGAAGAGGTACAACCTCAAGTCTCGAACTCAGGAACACAGGAACTGAACCTGAGCGGGGTACAAAAAACTCCAATTGGAAAACGGAAGTAGAGGGAGGAACAGTGTTCACCAACGATAGGCATGAGATCGCCGTGAACGAATTCTATCAGGTACAAGTTGAAGACTTATTGTATGAAAGAGAGGAGCCAGAGAGAGGAAAAATAGCTAGTTTACCTATTTTACAAATTACGACGGAAGGAGAGAATATAAGGACACCGTCAGATACGGGAGCGAATGCGTCTAACTTGTCAGAAAGTTGCTATAATAAATTGAAAAGATTTTATCCAAGGATTCATTAAGGAAGAATTCGATTTCCAGTATTTAACAAGTCGAATGTTAAATTAAGTCTGTTTTACACTTTAGTTATAAGTCGGGTGAGGATCTGAACTCGAATTCAGCCAGCTTAGGACCTTTGACCGAGCCGAGGTTCGAACGACTTGTGCACCATTGGAAGGAAAAATTGGAAATTTGAAATTAATACAACTTAATTAATGTACATGTATTATGGGATGCAAATGAAGAATAATCAAAGTATTTCGGAGAAATATGAAGCATTTTGAGGAATTTATTATTTGGAAATATTCTGGTGAATGAAATTTTAACTATGCAAGAGCTCGATTATTCGAAGCTGGATATTGTACAAAGGTCCAGGTTTGGCAGTAGAAAACCAGTTTTGGTTAGCAAAGCGACCATAACAAAGCAATGCACACGACCCGTGGAGAAGAGGCTAGACCCAGGAGCCTTTTTCAGAATATTTCAACAGCCAATCGAATAATAGCACATAATTTTTGTGGGAATCGCTTTTATATAAAGTTGGCAGATATAAAGAGAAATAAGCATATCTACAAGTGTAGAATGCAATATGAAATTTATTTGGTTGAAAAGAAATATAAATTATTGAATAACAGAGCGAATATGAGTATATTTCTATTAATATACATGTGTGTGAGGCTAGCAGAGCTAGGCCAGCAGTGACACGCGCCGCGGGGAGAAAAAGCGTGGCGGACACTCTCTCACAGCGACTGGACACGTGCGGACGCGTTTTGACGCACGTGCACAGCAGAGAAGCAGTTATTGCACGCGACATAAGCCCGGTCGATAAGCACCGTTGTACCATCAAACAACCAAGGCATCGCCGAGGAAGTTGGGAAGAGGAGCCGGCGAAACGCATTTACATAATATTGGAGAGACCAGCGTTTATAAAAGTATTACAGCATTAGAACGAGACTTCGATTATAAACCAACACTTCACAGAGAAGCAATAAATAATAGCATTATCTACTGAAAGCAACGATATTGCTACAACGATTTCAACTATATATTCAGCAGTATTTCATCACAATCTACATTACTGTCTACATGATGGCAGCGATTTTAAGTCGGGGAGGAAAAGCTTATTCTACGTCTGCTGAAGAGAAGATTATGGAGAACTGTATAAAATGAAAGGAGGTTAATCTATACCATGGATTGGGAGGTCAGAGTGACTTGGAAATTCAAGGATCGACACAGCTACAACAGCGCAACAACTTGCTGTATTCCAATATGAGTTTCTGCACCACAAGCAAGATGTCCAACAACATCAGGACGAGATGTCAACTCAGGACTTGCGGATCTACATAGGCGAGACCACACTGCAGGACAGAGATAAGAAGCAGAAGACCGTTTGCAGCCGAACGAACCAGGAAACGCTGTTTCCAGGCCGCTGGCCGCGAAGATGACACATCTACCGTTAGCAGCTCAAGCCGTGATGCAGAACAGGTGGTGGCAGGCCGAGTGAGTTGGGGTCGCCCACAGCTGATTTCCACGTCCTTGGCAGTAACTGGTTTCGCTACGAGGCGAGCGATGACAGATTCAACGGAATATCTAGGACAGCTGATAGAGGTATTCCCTGGCTGTAGAAGACGTCTCAAGGTAGAGCAACCGTTTGACCTAATATATCTAGTTTTGCTGTAGTAGTAGAGATCCATTTTTGGTGTGACCAACTTCATTTGTAGTAATTCTTATCTTTATTCTTTGTTTTTAATAGCTTAAATTTTAGAGTTTCATTGTAAATTTTGATACGTCTTCGTGTGTCGTTTAAGACGTTATTTCATGCATATTTAACTTAGATTTGCGTTTCTCGTATTTTTTATTCTGAAGGAAACGTTGTATGACCCTCACGTTTGAACGATACTCGTTTTATAAAAGGAATGCTTCGATAATCCTTAGATAACTGGATTATTTGATTAATCAACTATTTGTTTATTTGATATCTCGCAGAGATTATTCGATTATTCGATTACATTGAATTTTGGAGAGGAAAGCGTAAATATTGACAAATTGTAAGAACATTTAAACATTATAATTGTTATTAACAATTTCTATGCGTAACAGCGAAGTATACATTTATATGTCTATAATGCATTGTTATCAAGTGAAGCATTATTGTGAGATGCTATAAAATTCTATGTAACAAACATAACGATGTTAATATATAGTACATCTGATATATTTATTTATAGCAATTTGAATGTTATAAAATTCCAATAGCGGAATACAACTTATTAGACAACGATATAGTCTTGAACTATTTGTATTACGAATATACACTATAAATTAGGATCATGGTATTGACAATTGTGGTCAAATGATGCCTATATTTATTAACAATTAAAGTATAAACATTGTTTAACTGAGATGAATAGACCAGGAGATATGTTAGCCTACCTACGGTCTTGGATGTTAAAAACAACAACTTAAATATGAATTGTTCATATTATTTAAATTTACACCAGAAGCGTGAGGATATGAATTTATGTTTATTAACAACTAAAAGACGAGCGAACTACAAATTAATATTGTTAACGTTTGGTAACGTGGATGAACAAGTTTGTTATGAATCATAGAGAACGAATAGCGCTAATGAAAGGAATAAGAAGTACTTTGTGAATTGGATTATTGTGAACGAACATGTAATTGTTGTAATTTGATGCACAAGGTTTAATAATTTAGACAGGAGTTGAGAGTTAGGAGTGCATTCTGAACAGTAACATACTCTAGCGTAGTTATCTAGTAAAATCACTAATTCTTCTACAAGTGTGTAGCAAGATGGGTTTCTATGGAAGTAATGCCGTGCGGAGTTGTGAAGATGGTTTATAGAGAGGAAAGGAAGGAAGTATGACATGTTTAGAGCGTAGTAAGGCGCCATTGATAAGTATTGTTCACTGTATTGCGGAAGGAAGGAATATATTGCTATGTTGAGCAACGAATTGTTACAGGATGAGTAAAAAGCACTAACACAGAGGTTAATGTTTGAATTGTTTATGCCAAAGGGTATTTGTATTTGATCCACGAAATGTATAGAGTCTTTAAGTAGTTTTGCATCGCTCTTGATCCTATTGTTTTATTTATTGACACGACATTCCAAGCTGTATTTAACTTAATTGTTTGATACTCAGGCTTATTTTATTATGACATACCACTAGAAGTAGCTGAGATTTTGATCGTTGGTAGAAGCATTGTAAAAAGAACTGTTTTTGTAACAGAGACACTATGAAGCTGTCAGAGCGCGACTGACAGTGTTAATGGTAATTTTTAAACCGTGTGAAGCACGAGAACTGTAAATAATGTAAATATTTAAATCACATATTATTAATAACAATATTATTAGAGTAGATAGTAACATTTTACGCACGCCCGTGTATAATGTAGGGTTTTGTATTGTTAACTTCATTTTTATGAGTGAACAGCTGATTTTAATCAGACCATTTCAATGACACAGCCACAGAGTGACTGTCAATTTATGTAAACATTTTGTGAAACATAATATCGTTACATTGTTGTAACGAGAATATTCAGAAACACTTATTCTACAAATAGTAGAACTATTTGACGTGTGTAACAGTTAATTTTAACATGTTTAGTTATTCATGGTGATAGGGATTATTTTTTTTATTATTTGTATTTGTTTGGAAATAAATCCCGGGCACTAGTTTTGTTTGCCTGTTCGTTTTTATAAATCTGATCATCATTTCATTCTTGCGATCGACATGCGATAATACTGCGAATTAGTTACTAGAGTTCAAGTTAGTCTCAACGTTCACCGTTCACACCCGAGAGCCGAGATTCTCGTCCTACCATTTTGTGTTTAGGATAGTTTATTTTCTATGTAAATGTGTAACTAATCGGTAATGTTGTTGCATGGCCGGTATGCATCGAGGGTTCCCTAGTCATTATCCTAGTAGGGTAGTGTTGGTCAATCTGGCTGGGTATCGACCTCCCTACAATCCTTCTCTATCTTTGCGGATATAGGCTATGACTATGCGGGATTCGGGTGCAGTACCATCAGCAGAACAGCACATATTCTGCTAGCGTCAATAACGCTTGATGCAGATTTTTTCGGGGGGCGGTCGAAAGGGTTTCCCGCACCCCCGCGTGGCACCCGACCTTACTGGTGCCTCCGACATGTAGTTAGTTTACATAGTAGAATAGAAAGCATAGGGGTTTGGAAAAGGATTGCCCTTTGAGGCTTAGCGCCTGTCCGATCGCGGTCGCGATTTACCAGGCATCATGGGTATATATTAACATAGGTATATATGTAAGGGTTGGATTGTAGGGCCAGGGAAAACCGCATAGGCAGGAAGGAAAGTTTGCCAACACGTAAAACCTGGCGGCTTGGTTATTGCCACATGCAAGGTTTTGTTAGTACGGGAGGTGTGTCATGCAACAGTTGCAAAATCGGTTTCCTCGCCGAGATTAGTATATGTGGGAATCAGTTGGCTTGGTACTGATGGGACTAGCGCGTCCGCAATGGCGGACGAACTGCACGTCCGGGTTTAGGTTCGGAGCACAGTCCGCCCGCCTAGAGCGTCCTAGTACCAAGTCTCCGTGATCCGGAGAGGGGAGCCACGCCTGTGAACAGGGGCTTCTTCTCTCGTGTCCTGGACCTAGCTGATGGTTGTTATCAATCACTCCGCCGCTGCATACAATCATCCTGAAACTATAAGCTAATGATTAATAGTCCTTCCCTTGGCTATCCTTTTGGCAAGCCAGGGGAAGGGTTTTAATTTTTTATTTTATTTTGCCTTAATCTAAACTTAAGCTGAAACAAACAAACTGAAACAGACAGACAGACGTACACATAGACATAGACAAATATTGTTAGTTCACATAAATATATACAATTCATGTATGCAGCAAGTGGAGCGCGTGTGGCCACCTTGGTTGGCCGGAGCCGTTAGCCAAGGACTTCCATGGGATGAATGGGGAAATTGGGTTGTCCATGGGAATATTCCATGGGATGTGCATTTGGGGGTGACATTTGTGTTGTATATCCCTGGGATAAGTGCCGCTTTGCGCTACTCTTAGCACCTACCTTCCCTGACTTTACCTGAAGAGAATGTGTTGTGGGGTAGGGCATCTGCTATTTCGGCCCATATCGTGTCGCCCTAAGGCTCTTACGAGTGGGTTTGCCGAATAGCGCCTGGAGCGTTGTGACCTTAGTGCAAGTTGTTGCACAAAGGCGACCTGAATAGAATGTGTCGTGGGGTAGGGCATTTGCTATTTCGGCCCATATCGTGTCGCCCTAGGGCTCTTACGAGTGGGTTTGCCGAATAGCGCCTGGAGCGTTGTGACCTTAGTGCAAGTTATCGCACAAAGGCTTTGATGCTTGGCGTATTTGTTATGCGTTCTAGCTCCCGCGTGGGTGTATCCCGCGGGAGCTTTTGTGCTAACCGCAAGCATTTGTTTTGGACCATCTGCAGCTTTTTGAGGTCGACTTAGTTGTGTAGCCCCATACGGGCTGGCGTACATTAATATAGGCCTTATGAGGGCTATATACATGTTTACGCCTAGCGTCTTGTCGAGGCGACTCTTCCAATTTAGGAATGGGTAAAGCTGCAGTAATCGCATGTTGGCTTTACGCTGAAGGGTTTTTACATTGTGCAGTATGGTTAGTTTAGCATCTAGGGTTACACCTAGATACTTAACTGTGCTCGTCCATGGGATGTCGCGCGCAAATAGTGTGAGTGGCCGGATTGAGTCAGGTCGGCGCAAAATTCTGTTCTTCTTGGTGTAGAGTACCGCCTGGCTTTTGTCAACATTGATTTTTATCCGCCAGTCTCTGAAGTAGGGTTCCAGGGCCCATAGCGCTTCCTGCAGCCTTTTCCTGATACTGGCTATGCGGTCGTATTGGACTGTCATTGCCGAGTCATCAGCATAGAGGTATAACGATGTTAATGCTCCTGCTGGTGCTGGCAAGTCATTTATATACAGGCTGAACAGCACAGGAGCTATTATACTGCCCTGCGGGACGCCTGCTCTGATCTGTCTCTTGGTGGACAGCATGTTCAGAATATCAACCTGGAATGTGCGATCTTCTAGATATGACTTAAAGCAGCGTATGTAGGCAGGATGAAAATTACAGTCTATTAATTTGACTAATAGGCCTGTATGCCACACCTTGTCGAAGGCTTTCTGTATATCTAAGAAGACCGCTCCTGTGTCACGTTTGAGGTTGAACACTACCGTGGTGTGTTCTACCAGCCTCATAAGCTGCTGCGTTGAGGAGTGATGGTTTCGAAACCCGAACTGTTCATTTCTGAGCAGTCCATTTTCCTTAACGTGCGCTACTATTCTCTTTAGCAGTATTTTCTCGAATACTTTGTTTAGAGAGTCTAGTTAGCTTATTGGGCGGTAGTTGTCGGGGTTGGACTTGGGTTTGCCCGGTTTGCCGAAGACTAATATTTTTGCTAGTTTCCAGCACTCAGGACAGTACTGGAGAGTAAGCATGGCATTGAAGATGCGGGTTAGTAATTGCAATGCCTTATCAGACAACCACTTCAGTACTATATTCTGTAGGTTATCTGGGCCCGGGGCTTTTCGATTTGGGAGATGCCGGATGATCCACTTGATTTCATGAATATAGGGTTTGCGGACTTCCGGCTTGTGGTCTATTCTTTGAATACACGGTAAGATAGAGTATATTTTTAATGCTCTTTTCTTGTTCATTCCTTCCCTTTTATCAAACACCAACAATGATCTTCTAGTTTCTCTTTGGTGGTCATATCTCTTATGTCATTTGTGAGTCTGTTCTAGATATATATCTTCCATGACCCACCTAGCGTCATCTAGCAGCGAATCTCTGAAGTTCTCAATTCTTCCCTGTACAAGAGGACGTCCTTATCCATCTGGCCACCAGATCTCGTCGCCATCGCCAGCTATCATCTCCGTGATCAAGAGAACTTCGTCTACTTTTTCACCCACCAGGCTGCGATAGCGTCGCCTACTATCAACTCTTTGAAGACCATTTCCTCAAGAGAATTTAACTTTTGTATGTTGGTGATGCTTATATGTCTTCCTTTTGTCTCCTACCCCCACTCTTTTCCCCTTTTCTGGTCCCTCTGCGCTTCGCTGAGTGGGTCTCACTTGTACGTCGACCGTCGACTCAGTCAAGGCTCAACTAGAGCCAGCCTCCTGAACTCAAGAGGCATTTTCTTCATTCCACGCCATGTTGGAACTCTAATGTAAACCTTCAAAGGGAACTTCACCATCGCTATGCAGCAAAGATAAGTACAGACTTCAGGTTTTAACCTCATTCTCATCGTTTTAATATCTCCATGCTTTTAAGGATAATTTTATAGGCAGTGTGAGATTACTATATTTTGGGGCAATAATCATCCTTCGCGGGAATTACCATGTTGGACTTTTGTCTGTCTAAGCCAACCTTAATAGAAAGTAGCTTTTCTTAAGCTAATTAAATGAGAAATCTTCTCACAACGTGGGATACCAATGAATACCCACTGTCTATCAAATATTTTGCTCGTTCCACCGCTGGAATAACTTTGGCCCTATTCTTCAGTCAAAATTGCTCTGGAACCTTCCAGAATCTACCAGTCACGCCGTCATGTATTTTCCACTCACATGTGTGAATACTTTCTCAAACTAAAGGATCTTCCTTATTATTTAATGCTCAATAGCTAACTTTTCTTCCTCCGTTGGGATTTTCTCTGGCGTACTTAATGACAATCTATAACTTTCTCAAGCAATAGACTCTCGCCTACCTAGTGCAACCAGATTTTTCCCACAATTGCAATAACTTTTTTTTGCCATAAACTTTTGTGTTACTACAGTGAACTTTTCATCCATTTAACAGACTATAGTGAAAACTAGTGCTTGTTCAACATTTCTACCGCGTCGCGATCGTCCGATTACCATAAATAAGGCCATGAACATTTATCCTCAATCCCAATTGATCTTTCCTAAACCTTTTACTAACAAACCATAATAATAAAGTTGTTACTTTAAGTCTTTTTTCAATGAGGTGTCACTCTATAGAAGTGCCCTCCCCTTTTTCTTATATAACATTAATTAACTTCTGCCTAAATACGTGTCGAGTACACGTTTTAAACTTACATTGTTTCTCCCTTCTAATTAGGGAATGCAATTCTTTCAACTCATGAGTGAGTTATTTCTTGGTCTCACGAAAGGGAAACTTGCCCCATTTGTCTCGTGATTCCTACTTAAACATAGGAAGTCTAGAACCTTCCTTTTGACTTTCTCTTCAGGTTTCACAGTAAGTGACCTGTCCTATTTTGTATAACTATTATAAAAGTAATTCAGAGTAAATATAAGAAGTTATAGGAACTTCTCTTTCATTCTACCTGCATTCTTTTTTGTTATTTTCGAAGTTGTAACTTTTTCTAAGATAGGTACTTGGATATTTCTTAAAATACACACCTTGTACTCGATTTAATGTCTAACTTTAATCACTTCATTTGTCTTTTTTAAATCTTACAAAGATTTTAGTACATATAAAGGTTTGAAACCTAAAGAATTGTTAATTGCCTGGGGCAAACTTTAAATGTTAGGAGGTCTGCGACCCCAAATTGTTAACAAAAATTGAAACTATATGCTTGTTAAATTTATTAGGCTCTTTGTCATTGTTAAATAAATTCATTCTCTCTTTTTTTGACTCATCATTTCTCTAATACAACGGTTAGGCAAGATCCTGTCTTCCCTGACTCTTTCTAAGTTCATGCCCTCGTTAATGCAAATAAATCTCGTGATAGGATTTTCACCACTTGTTGCATTTGAGCAAGAACTCTTAGTGGTTATCCTGGTAAAGTCTCTCTTAGCTTTAATAGCTAATTCTAACTGGCCAGTAAGGCAAGTACAGCTCGCTACGCCGGCTTCCAGCTTGTGGAGATCCTCTCCAAAAAACTTATGGTTGGTTTTCCAAAAGATAAGTGTTTTTCCTTGCCTAAACTTTTAGTCGGCTCCTGGCTGGGTAAAAGCTTAGCCATTTCCAAATGCAACTATTGGTACACTTACCAAAATCATTCCCAAAGGTATAATTCTTTTATCACTATCCTTCTTGGAAGCACTTGGTCGCTTTTTAGGAACTCTACAACTTTGAAAACTGGAAATATCGAAACCGATTCAAATTATTGGCATTCTTCGAATTACTTGTTCAAAACGAATTCCTTTGAACAGACATACAATAAGTCTGTTACTCTCTGTCTTGCCAGACCATCACCCTTCCCCATAGTAGGCATATGCATGCTTGAGAGGGAATACGCTAAAGCCATTCTCTTGCAAACCGCCCAAGTTCCAGCTGCGTCTCCCGTTAGCTTTGCCCAGGTCCCTACTCACTTTAGGTATCGGAGAGCTGATTTGCGGTGGCAACCGCCTTTGAGTGTATTTAAAGTTAAATTTATAACTTTTGTGGGACTCTCCTCCTATTTCTCCATCCTTTCTCTCAAGTCCGAAACCCACCTCCTTTTTTTTATCATCTTCCCTTGGTGGTTAGGTTATTCCCCAGTCAATAATCTACCCAAAATGTGGTGCCGAAACCCGGGAGAGTCCATTTGTCATTTGTTATTCTTTTTAAAAGGTTATTTGACAATACCTTACAAATTATTAATATCTGCTTTGAATATTACAGCTATAACTACATCGTGCAAAGCCTGTGAAGTGGAAAGAGGCCGCTCCTGTCTCCTTTGGGGCGTCCCCTTCTTTCAACTTATTTGCTGCTGCCAGCCTGACAGCATTTCCAAGGTTCCACAGTTTCGTGAGTTATACTTTAATCTACTTACCTTGACATGGCTCCTACTGAAAAGGATAAGGATGAAAAACTTACTTCTAAACGAGCATCCTATAAAGGACAAATTACCCGATTCAGAAAATACATCAAAGCTCAATTAGACTTGTTAAAACATTGTGTAAGGGATTTTGAACGTTCATATGAGAATTATTGTAACATTCAAACTGAAATAGAAACTTGTATGCTCAATCAAACCGAAGATCGAGTCGAAGTAGAAAATCAATATTACGAAGGCATAAGTTCTGCTTTCAAAATAATACGCCAACTCGAAGAGGAGCAGAAAAAGGACGCTTCTGTTCTTGGTTCCCTTCACGAACCACAAACTTCCTTTCGCGATGGTACTCACAAGCCCAAACCTATTTTACCTAAAATTGATTTACCCCACTTCTCTGGAGATGAATCTACTTGGGATTCTTTCTATGAATTATTTTGCTCTTTTGTTCATGACAATGAAGACATTCAATTCATATACAAGTTTCATTACTTGAGATCTATCCTCCGAGGTCAAGCTTTGCAGATGAAGCACTTCCTCTAAGTGCCGAAAATTACCCCATTGCCTTTAACTAATCGAAAGAAAGATACGGACATTTACGGTTACGTATTCGACGCCATATGAAGACTCTATTCAACCTACCTGCGTCACAGCACAATGACGTCACTAGTTTGCGTACTCTCGTTGACACTACACAACTTCACGTCAAAGTTCTGTCCCAATTAGATCAACCCACTGAACACTGGGATACTTTCCTAATACATTTAGTGGTTTCTAAAGTTGATTCTGCTACCCTCAAAGCTTGGGAAATTGAACTTTCTAGAGAAGACGACTACCCTTACGAGCATTTAGTCACTTTCATAAATGCCAGATGCCAGCTGTTAACCGCTCTAGCGAATCAAAGTGAACCCTCATCTCCGAGTTCTAAATTTGAATTAATGTCTATCAAACCTAAAAGCGAACGCTTAGCGTCTAGTACCCAAAAATCCGGGTCCAGCTCCTCTAAATTTAAGCCAAACACCACTGGTTACCCAACTAGGTATAGTGAACGCCGTATTGCTAGCTCTCTCGTTTTAAACACTCAAAGCGAACCTCGCAAGAGGTTAAATGAACTATTAAGGTGTATACTGTGTAAAGATTCCCATGCCTTATATCTATGCAAATCCTTCAAAGAACTGTCAGTCGACGACAGAAGAAAATTAGTTTCCCAAAACAAACATTGCTTCAACTGCCTAGCGCCCACTCATTCTGCTTCAAATTGCAAGTCCACAAGACTTTGCTTCCATTGTGAAAAGGCTCATCACACTTTGCTACATCGTCATGATCAGGCAAGGTCATCGACAGCATCTACTTCTCAGAAAAGTGATAATGCTAACAGTTCCAGTGCTTCATCGTACATTCAAAATGCCAAGTCCATTCGTAGTGCCCAAGTATTGCTGTCTACTGTCCAAATCGAAGTTCAGGATAACTTTGGCAACTGGGTCCGTGCACGCGGTCTTCTTGATTCAGCGGCAACTCATGATTTCGTGTCAAATTCTTTGATTAGAAAACTTGGCCTACCTGTAAACCCCACTTCTATTAACGTGTCGGGCATCAACTGCTCAAAATCGCAAGCTTTACAATTCTCAAAGCTAACCATAAGAGATATTTGTCACAGAAACAACTTTCTCAAACTGAATTGTCTAATTCTCAATAACATTGGAGAAGACACTCCCAGTCACTCTGTGGATATTTCAGGGTTAAACATTCCCTCGCATTTAAGGCTAGCCGATCCTTTGTTCAACATACAAAACCCTATTGACATACTCTTTAGTGCCAATGTTTTCTGGAATTACCTTCGTAAACAGGTTCGCAAGTTATCCTCAAATGTGGTCGTCAGAGACACTAATTTTGGATGGATCGTCACCGGTCAACTTCCCCATTATACTCCCCAACCCGCATCGCAATGTTATTTTGCTAATACTGATCTGGAACAGTTTTGGAGACTCGAAAGCGTTGATCCTCCTAACGTGACCTCTTCAGAAAACGAATTCTGTGAGCAACTTTTTCGAAACACCACCACTCGCTCTTCTGATGGTCTGTCCATTGTTCAAATGCCAAGATTACATAATCCTCCTAAACTTATTAATTCTCAACCCAAAGCTCGAAAAGCTCTCTTTGCTATCGAGAGCAAATTCAAGAAAGAACCTCTTGTTAAACAGCAGTACACCGATTTCATGGATGAGTATGAAAGCTTAGATCATATGGAAGTTGTCAACAAATCTGATGATGATTTGCACCCCTCAATTGAAACGTTTTTTTTAATCATCATCCCGTGTGGAAAAACCCTCTTGTAAAAGATAACCTGACGTTAATGGCAACAGCCTTAACGATACTCTTTACTCTGGTCCTGCTATTCAGTCAGATCTATCTGCCATTCTCCTAAACTTTCGATTATTTCCCATAGCTGTTATAGCGGATATAAAACAGATGTACCATCAAGTTTTAATTCAGCCTGAACAACGAGATCTCCAAAGAATCTTGTGGCGCGACGAAATCAGTAAGCCCATTAAGGTATTTCGCTTAAAAACGGTTACTTATGGCTTAAAACCTTCCGCTTTCCTTGCTATCCGTTCCCTACACTTGCTAGCCTCTCTAGATGGTCATTTATTTAATTCTAAAGCTTCTGAAGCGCTAACCACGTCATTCTATGTTGACGATTATTTTCAGTCCTTCCCCACTCTGGAGGAAGCTTCTCTCGTATCCTTAGAACTTCAGGCATTGCTAAGGAATGGAGGTTTCCCACTTCATAAGTGGAATTCCAACTCCCCTGAGTTTCTCGCCCAGTTTCCTATTGAAGACGTTGATCCCTCCTCTGTCGAAATTTGTGGAAACTCCGAATCCATAAAAACTCTTGGAGTTCATTGGTGCACCAGCACTGACACTCTCATCTACAAAGTTTCGCTCGCTGAAGAGCTCCCTAACACGAAACGACAAATTCTCTCTGAAATTGCAAAAAGTTTTGATCCGCTTCAATTCCTTGCCCCAGTTATTGTTATAGCCAAACTTTTCATGCAAGAGCTGTGGTCGCTCAAATGTGAATGGGATGACACTGTTCCCCTTTCTTTTCTCAACAGATGGCTTTCATTTCGCAGCAATTTGCTGGATCTTTCCCTAATTGAAATTCCCAGGAATTTAATTAACGCTCATTCTAATGCATCTTTTTTCCGTCATGTGTTCGCGGACAGTTCCGAAAAAGCTTATGGTTGCTGCGCATATTTAGTTTATCGCCGTTCATTAAATGAATCTTCAGTTTCCAACCTTGTTTGTGCCAAATCGAAGGTAGCTCCTCTTAAAACTATCACTTTGCCTAGGCTTGAATTGTGTGCTGCACTCATGGTCGCAGAACTTGTTAAAAAATTACGGGAAGTATTAAAAGTCGAATTCTCGCAAATCTATCTCTGGAGCGATTCCATGATCACCCTTTCTTGGATCGCAAAGAACCCCGCTCACTGGCAAACGTTTGTTGCAAACAGGGTTTCCAAAATTCAAACTCTTTCCTCGGGATGTCAATGGAGGCATGTGCCCAGTGCTGACAACCCAGCCGACATTATATCTCGTGGATGTTTACCCTCTCAATTGGCAACTTCCCAGTTGTACTGGCATGGGCCCTCGTGGTTAATCGAAGACTCTTCTTGTTGGCCTTCTAAACCTCCAGCTACAAACTCCAACTTGCCTGAAGCAAAAGTATCTCTATCTACTGCTTCGTGTCTTGTTTCCAACGCTTTTCATCCCTTGTTGTCCCGCTATTCTTCCTTTCATAAAGTAATTCGAATTGTCGCCTATCTTCTTAGATGGAAATATCTTGTGGTTGACCAACCTCTTCTCCCCAAACCACACCTTACCAATCATGAATTGAATCTCGCTACCATTAAGGTTTTACAATTGACACAGCAAGAAGCCTTTTCTTCTGAATTGTCTTTACTTTCTTCTAAAAGGGATCTTCCCAAATCTAGTCGTCTTTGCGCTTTAGCCCCGTTCCTTGATGACGAGAGGTTACTCAGGGTAGGTGGTAGGCTCTCTCAATCTTCGCTCTCTGAAGACAAAAAGCATCCCGTTATTTTGTCTTCTAAACATCACGTAACTTTCTTAATTATACGTGACTTTCATTATCGCAATCTGCATGTTGGTACACGCACTCTGCTTTGCCACTTAAGGGAAAAGTACTGTATTATAAATGGAATTCACGAAGTTTCCTCTGTAATTCACAAGTGCATTCCTTGCTTCAAAGCGAAACCTAAAATCAATACTCAATTAATGAGCGATCTGCCCTCTTTTCGCTCTTCTCCTATACGCCCATTTGCTCTAACTGGTGTGGACTATATGGGTCCGTTCCAATATCAACGAAATTCCCCTGAAGCTAAACGCAAATTGTTTGGTAAGCTCTATGTTTCTCTCTTTGTTTGCATGGTTACTGGCGCAATCCATTTGGAACTAGTAACGAATGTTTTCTACTTCTTACTTTTTATCAGCTGTCTCTCGCTTCGCTGCTAGGCGTGGTGTTCCTTCAGAGATGTTCTCTGATAACGCTTCCACCTTTCAGGGTGCAGCGTCCTTGTGGAAGAAAGCTCTCACTTCTTCCCCTGCCATGGAACAGATCTCTAATTTTTCCTATTCAAAGGGTTTCAAATGGCGTTTTATACCTCCCTACGCTCCTCATCACGGTGGTAGGTGGGAATCCTGCGTAAAGCTCACTAAACGTCATTTAAGAAAGGTTTTAGGTAATCGCATTCTGACTTATGAAGAATTTAATTCACTGTCCGTTCTGATTGAAGGAGTTGTTAATTCTCGCCCTCTAACTCCACTTTCCAATGACCCTGATGACCTGCTTCCACTCACACCTGGTCACTTCCTTATAGGCACTTCTCTTTCTGCCCCTCCTCCCCTTTCCAATTCTTACAGGGATTCTAATTTACCTATTGTTTGGCGTAAACTTGAAGCCCTCCGCAATTCTTTCTGGAAGAGGTGGAACTTGGAATATTTAACTTCCTTGCAACGGAGACAGAAGTGGTTTCTTTCCAGTCCCGACATTAAAGTGGGGGACTTGGTCCTAGTCAGGGGTGTTTCTCCTCCCCTGGTCTGGATTTCTGGTAGAGTGACCGAGTGTTATCCTGGAAGGGATGGGAGAGTCAGAGTGGTCAGAGTCTTGACCACTAACGGTCAGATCACAAGACCACAGTCTTTAATTGCTCCATTTCCTTTAAATGTTTAATTGTTTTTCCTGCTCTCTGTTGGTGTTTTCCCTCCCAGCTTGGTGTATTCTTGGAATACACGGTAAGATAGAGTATATTTTAATGCTCTTTTCTTGTTCATTCCTTCCCTTTTATCAAACACCAACAGTGATCTTCTAGTTTCTCTTTGGTGGTCATGTCTCTTATGTCATTTGTGAGTCTGTTCTAGATATATATCTTCCATGACCCACCTAGCGTCATCTAGCAGCGAATCTCAATTCTTCCCTGTACAAGAGGACGTCCTTATCCATCTGGCCACCAGATCTCGTCGCCATCGCCAGCTATCATCTCCGTGATCAAGAGAACTTCGTCTACTTTTTCACCCACCAGGCTGCGATAGCGTCGCCTACTATCAACTCTTTGAAGACCATTTCCTCAAGAGAATTTAACTTTTGTATGTTGGTGATGCTTATATGTCTTCCTTTTGTCTCCTACCCCCACTCTTTTCCCCTTTTCTGGTCCCTCTGCACTTCGCTGAGTGGGTCTCACTTGTACGTCGACGGTCGACTCAGTCAAGGCTCAACTAGAGCCAGCCTCCTGAACTCAAGAGGCATGTTCTTCATTCCACGCCATGTTGGAACTCTAATGTAAACCTTCAAAGGGAACTTCACCATCGCTATGCAGCAAAGATAAGTACAGACTTCAGGTTTTAACCTCATTCTCATCGTTTTAATATCTCCTTGCTTTTAAGGATAATTTTATAGGCAGTGTGAGATTACTATATTTTGGGGCAATAATCATCCTTCGCGGGATTTATCATGTTGGACTTTTGTCTGTCTAAGCCAACCTTAATAGAAAGTAGCTTTTCTTAAGCTAATTAAATGAGAAATCTTCTCACAACGTGGGATACCAATGAATACCCACTGTCTATCAAATATTTTGCTCGTTCCACCGCTGGAATAACTTTGGCCCTATTCTTCAGTCAAAATTGCTCTGGAACCTTCCAGAATCTACCAGTCACGCCGTCATGTATTTTCCACTCACATGTGTGAATACTTTCTCAAACTAAAGGATCTTCCTTATTATTTAATGCTCAATAGCTAACTTTTCTTCCTCCGTTGGGATTTTCTCTGGCGTACTTAATGACAATCTATAACTTTCTCAAGCAATAGACTCTCGCCTACCTAGTGCAACCAGTTTTATTTCCACAATTGCAATAACTTTTTTTTTTGCCATAAACTTTTGTGTTACTACAGTGAACTTTTCATCCATTTAACAGACTATAGTGAAAACTAGTGCTTGTTCAACATTTCTACCGCGTCGTGATCGTCCGATTACCATAAATAAGGCCATGAACATTTATCCTCAATCCCAATTGATCTTTCCTAAACCTTTTACTAACAAACCATAATAATAAAGTTGTTACTTTAAGTCTTTTTTCAATGAGGTGTCACTCTATAGAAGTGCCCTCCCCTTTTTCTTATATAACATTAATTAACTTCTGCCTAAATACGTGTCGAGTACACGTTTTAAACTTACATTGTTTCTCCCTTCTAATTAGGGAATGCAATTCTTTCAACTCATGAGTGAGTTATTTCTTGGTCTCACGAAAGGGAAACTTGCCCCATTTGTCTCGTGATTCCTACTTAAACATAGGAAGTCTAGAACCTTCCTTTTGACTTTCTCTTCAGGTTTCACAGTAAGTGACCTGTCCTATTTTGTATAACTATTATAAAAGTAATTCAGAGTAAATATAAGAAGTTATAGGAACTTCTCTTTCATTCTACCTGCTTTCTTTTTTGTTATTTTCGAAGTTGTAACTTTTTCTAAGATAGGTACTTGGAAATTTCTTAAAGTACACACCTTGTAGTCGATTTAATATCTAACTTTAATCACTTCATTTGTCTTTTTTAATTCTTACAAAGATTTTAGTACATATAAAGGTTTGAAACCTAAAGAATTGTTAATTGCCTGGAGCAAACTTTAAATGTTAGGAGGTCTGCGACCCCAAATTGTTAACAAAAATTGAAACTATATGAGTTGCTAGATGCAAAACTGTCCATGTCCACTTTTCAAAAAAAACGAGTTGGCAACACTGGAGTGTAGAGCTAGACTTATTACATATGCTATTTATGCTTATAACTGTCCATGTCCTATGAATACCAGCTCTCGAAAAGTGTGGTTGGATTCAAAACTGTCCATGTCCATACGTAAGTGAGGCTCAAAACTTGCCTTGTCCCTTTCCACCAATCGCAATGAAGATTGAAGTCAGATGACTAATACAAGATGGCCGTCTTATGTATGTAAACATTGAGCCCTTGTGTGTGTTTTAACGTTGATGCTGAAGGTTATACGCACTGTTTTCGTCACAATAAATATGAAACATGTCAGTAATATTGATCAAGGCATTGCGGAAACAACACCTGACCGTTCTAGGAAGCGAGTACGCCGTGAAGATCAGTGAAGCAAGTTGTTTCTATTCATCGCTGAAGGAAATGCGAGACAATTTCTGCCCATATCTTTCGACTGCCAAAGGAATTAAAATATCTGATCAGAGTGTCTATTACAGTAGGCAATTATACCTATACAATCTTGCCATTATAGTATGTTTCTCTTCAAATCAAGGTTAACCACTAATAATGTCTTCATGTACACATGGCTTGAGAGCGAAGGTAAGAAAGAGTCAAATGAAATATGCTCAGCTCTCTACCACTGTTTATGCCATACAGACATGAACAACATACAAACTTTGGGCTTAATTGCCGATGGGTGCCCTGGGCAAAATAAAAACACAATAGTTGTCTAGATGCTATGTCACTGGATGTACAAACATGCAACAAGCGTCAACAAAATAGAAGTGAATTATCCCATTACTGGATATTCATTCATGCCTTCCGATAGAATGATTGGGCTCATCAAAAGGAAACTGCGGAAACGAGAAACGATAGTTTCAACCATAGCATCTTGGAAGAGTATGGGACCCTCCACAAACTAGGGAGAGACTGGGAGATAGCTGACTGGAAAGGGCCATTCAAAACGTCATCCAATCCGCAGCATCGTTCCCCTTCCAGATAACAAAAGTAAAAAGAGTCATCATCATCATCCGTAATTCACAGAATGTAATTCACGTCCAAGGGGAGCCTAATTATAGGTCTGACATCAATGATCCAATGGGTGTATGCAAACGGGGAATACACTATAAACATGTAAACCCGGACTGCTTAACAAACTCTCCCGTGACCATTAATGAAAAATAACTGGAAAATGTTTCAAATCTCCTCGAGAAACACTATGGTGAGTCCTGGAGGGAGATTAACTCTCTGTTATAGTACAAGAACTTATTAGGCTAGCAGGAGAGGATCAAGACATTGTTCCAAGTATGATGTACTAAGTGCGTGGCAGATTGTCAGATATTACACCATGTACGTTTTAAAAATTGCACAAATTTACGTAGATTTATGTTCATTCCACAAATTAAAAATTGAATACAAAAATTTAGATTTATGATCATCACATGTCTTCTCTTCACATAGTCTCTAGTCTGTTTCAAAACTGTCCATGTCCATTACAGTTGCATGCAAAAGTGTCCATCGGCAAAATGAGATGCAAAAGTGTCCATGTCCATTTTTATTTTGCTTATATCTTGCAAGCATTGCGTTCCTGGTTTTCTGTCAATAGCTCAAGCAAATTTGTACTAATGCATACTTATTTATATGACAAACAGTGTAGGCTTATACCAATCCACCCAGTAAAAACACATTTTTCACTTTTTCTCAAAACCAGTTATGGTGGACATGGACACTTTTGCATCTAGGCGACTCATATGCTTGTTAAATTTATTAGGCTCTTTTTCATTGTTAAATAAATTCAAACTTTCTTTTTTTGACTCATCATTTCTCTAATACAACGGTTAGGCAAGATCCTGTCTTCCCTGACTCTTTCTAGGTTCATGCCCTCGTTAATGCAAATAAATCTCGTGATAGGATTTTCACCACTTGTTGCATTTGAGCAAGAACTCTTAGTGGTTATCCAGGTAAAGTCTCTCTTAGCTTTAATAGCTAATTCTAACTGGCCAGTAAGACAAGTACAGCTCGCTACGCCAGCTTCCAGCTTGTGGAGATCCTCTCCAAAAAACTTATGGTTGGTTTTCCAAAAGATAAGTGTTTTTCCTTGCCTAAACTTTTAGTCGGCTCCTGGCTGGGTAAAAGCTTAGCCATTTCCAAATGCAACTATTGGTACACTTACCAAAATCATTCCCAAAGGTATAATTCTTTTATCACTATCCTTCTTGGAAGCACTTGGTCGCTTTTTAGGAACTCTACAACTTTGAAAACTGGAAATATCGAAACCGATTCAAATTATTGGCATTCTTCGAATTACTTGTTCAAAACGAATTCCTTTGAACAGACATACAATAAGTCTGTTACTCTCTGTCTTGCCAGACCATCACCCTTCCCCATAGTAGGCATATGCATGCTTGAGAGGGAATACGCTAAAGCCATTCTCTTGCAAACCGCCCAAGTTCCAGCTGCGTCTCCCGTTAGCTTTGCCCAGGTCCCTACTCACTTTAGGTATCGGAGAGCTGATTTGCGGTGGCAACCGCCTTTGAGTGTATTTAAAGTTAAATTTATAACTTTTGTGGGACTCTCCTCCTATTTCTCCATCCTTTCTCTCAAGTCCGAAACCCACCTCCTTTTTTTATCATCTTCCCTTGGTGGTTAGGTTATTCCCCAGTCAATAATCTACCCAGCTTGGGCGCATTGGCTATGTAATCATTTACCTTGACGTCCATCCTGAGCGTGAACTCCGGGTTAGAGGGTGTGTCGTTAGGTGTAAATGCTTCCTCTAGGGCAGGGGTTCCCAACCTGGGGGCGGGCCCCCCTAGGGGGGCGTGGGGGCTTTATCAAGGTGGGCGTGAATTGATTTCCGAATAAAGTTTTTTTTAAACTCGAATATTAAAATTTTGTAAAATAAACATTTTTCGAATCTCTCCAAGTGATTGTCGCACCAAGTCAATCGTTCAATAGCACTGGCAATTGCCAACTGTCGGCACAAACCTGTGTGGAGCCGCTAGGTTGGAGGTGAAATAAGGAATTTGCTGTGTTGTAAGGAGCAAAATTATGCCAATTTTATCGTCTCGTTGGCATATCTTTGTGATTCTTTGAGGCTTTGAACAGTTTAAACTTACATTTTCAAATACATATTCATGCGAGTCAGGATTTACAAAGTTGAGTGTCATAGAAACAAAGCAGCGCTGTCGGCATGATGTTGCAAGTGACCTCCGCTGTGCTCTGTCAAATATCAAACCAAACATACCGAATCTTACCAAGAGAAAACAGTGTCAACCCTCTTACTGACATTTGTTGACTAATTTAAGGATTTGTTGTAAAAGTGTGTTCTTTGTATAGTGTTAAAATGAAGTTAGTATGTAGCCTAATAGATGAGACGCCTCCGTGGCTTAGGCGGCAGCACGCCGGCCTCTCACCGCTGGGTTCGTGGTTCAAATCCCGGTCACTCCATGTGAGATCTGTGCTGGACAAAACGGAGGCAGACAGGTTTTTCTCCGGGTAATCCGGTTTTCCCTGTCAAAAATTTCATTCCAGCAACACTCTCCACTATCATTTCATTTCATCTGTCATTCATTTAATCATTGCCCCAGAGGAGTGCGTCAGGCCTCGGCAGCCCGCACAGTTCATATCCTCGCCGCTAGATGGGGGCTTCATTCATTCCATTCCTGACCCGGTCGATGACTGGAAGCAGGCTGTGGATTTTCATTTTCATGTAGCCTAATAGATATGCCTATTCCATTATGTACTGTAGTGTTATTAGGTTAGGTCTATATACTCTGTGTCAATCGAAGTGTCTATAGAAGCGATGAGTGTGTGTGTGTGGGGGAGAGGAAAAGGGGGCGCGATGAACTCCCGTACCTGAAAAGGGGGGCGTCAACTGACAAAGTTTGGGAACCACTGCTCTAGGGAGTTCGCTATGGCCTCCAGTTTTTCCTGTGTTGAGTATGCCGGTCCTGTGGGGATTTCTAGGGTCTGTACTGTGCTCTTATATGTATATGAGCTTGGAAATATTCATCTCTTCAAAAGTTTTCTAAACTGTCCCATGATAAAATATAGCGACTCTGGAAACAAGCCACAGAACAGGTTTGTACCTCGCCGAGTTTGCCAGTTAACCGAGCCGACCAATGAGAAAATTAGCAGTCACGTGGGAGACTTGGCACAAGACTGCACAGTTCTTAGCAGAAAGGAACTATGTTGCACGGAGATAATCGAGAACTCCCGAGGCGAGCCAATTCCCGCACGCGCTGTAAGTGTGTCTCGAGAATGGTAGGGGAAGACTCGAGCAATACGCGAGTCAGCACAGCCAATGAGAAGCGACCTTACTTAGATAAGAGAAAACAATGTAATGAGCATAGCTAATTACTAGCATGATTTTAACACATCGTAATATCATGGAAGATATTAAATAATAAATACGAACTATTTATTAACATTGCGGCTAATTATATGTTTAATTAAGGATTATTACTATCATCGATAATAAGCAACCAATCAGATCCATGTTCTGAAAAGGACGCTTACTTGAGCATTGACGAGGGGGATGAGAGAGAAGAATCGAGGCTCTTAATACTTACAACTTCATGAGAGAAGGACGTCTCAACGAAATACTCAACAATATAACAAAGCTGATAGAGATTACGATATTTCTGAAGAATATATTAACAAACGAAGTCACTTGGTTTGTGCAAATATATATATCAAGTCGACATACAAGGATATTTAAAAGTTTATTGAAATTACTCTACATTTTTAACCATGTCGAAATTACTGAAGTTGAGGGAGGAATATACGACTGAATCTACAGGAGTTATAATGACCAACTAAGATGTTAATGGGAACAGAACGATGACGACAACGAGAGTATTCGAAATGACATAACATCAATCTCGTGGGGGAGATTAACATCTCGTCTCTCCCATGTAAAATATTCTACATCTACAATGTCATTTCACCAACTAAAATGACGAATACATATATCAGAACTTTGGCGAAAGAAGACAGAATAATTCACGAACGAGGGTGGCTAGGGTTGATGCCAGTGCCATCAAGCGAGAAAGGGTATCCCATCTCACACAAGAAGATTCACCAGCAGAAAGGACGGCCACACGAAGATGATGGAGTTCGAATCCCGTACCTGACCGCATGAGGACTTCTGTAGGAGACCGTAGAAGCCCACACGACATCATGCAGTCTCGCGCTATTAGAAACAATCCGTTTCTGAAGGATAGCGAAGAAAGCCCACTTCTAGTCATCTATAATGCAACACAAGGTAGTCTAAGGACCAACGATATATCCCATCTTGTAGAGTATTGTAGAAACTTTTGAGAATATCCGTCCGACAACTGTTTATTAATGCCATTTTTCTACGTTTACATAATATTGTTATAGTTTTTGATGTTATATTTTCATAACTACGTCATGCGGATGTTTATTCACGATTTTCGTCGATTTTGACTATTTAGAATTTTTATTTGAATTTTTGGAATTTTTCGACTTTCGAATTTTGATTGAGGATATTTTACAGTTTAGTTCAGAATATTGGTATGGTCAAGTTTAAATGTGTTTAGATCACATTTTGTCAGTTTTTGAATTGTAAGATATCGTTCTTTGACAACGATGATAATAATGGAAATTTATTCCAAGAATGTTATACAGAGGTATATTTTAGAGAATGCGATTCTTATAGACCTTATGTAGAGATCCATGTAAAGTCACGATCTGATAACTTATAGACAGATTTGGTTATAAATATTTGGTGACTAACAAACATAAAGTATAAAAGTTTATGAGAAATATATTAAAGAAAGAATTTGTAAAAGAATATAATGTGAAGTTAGTAAATACGAATTACAGCGTATTGTTGAAGTAATAAGATTTTGAAGAAAGAATTTAAAGAAAATATCACAGCCAATAGGAAATTTTATGGAAATGTGAGTGATATATATAAAAGAAATAATATTGTTATTAGAAGACTAGTATTTTATCGAATTACCTGTTAAATTAATTCATCGATAGAACCAGTATTTTATTACATATTTTTATTAAGGATGTTGAGACCACGAAAATAATTTGTTAACGAAAAGTTAGTTCAGAATAATATGTTTTTGGAAGAAACTGCGAAGCATCTCTGAGAGAGAGATTTATTTATTCCCGTAGCAGACGGAGGTATTTTTTGTATGACAATGAGCATTGTGAAGCCATTGGTCAATTGTTGAAGGAATGTCTGTAGTTAGTTACTATAGCACATTCTGTTTGAAAAAATCCTGTTCCTTATTCTGAGTGTTTTCGCCAAGTAGCACTGTGTTGTTTTTAGCCGGGACTTCAAGATGCTACAATCCATTCTTTTTTTTTCATCCTTGGATTTTGGTGGATCATCCAGATATAAGGGTACAGTGTCTGATGGGTTTCGCGGGTGAAGTGTCTCGCGAGGGGCCACATTGATGGTGTGTTCTCTGTGGGGTTGGTACCAAATTTTGATATCAGGTTATCCCATGAGCTGCACCGATGTTCATGGAGAGCGTTCTGGATTTCAACATTGAGTTGGTTTTTCCTGACTCTGTCGTGGTCCCTGTGGTACTTAGTCCAGTTTGTTCCTTTCCCTTATTAGTGCCCGGATGCGGGCTGGTATTTCCAGTTTCCGCTCGCGGGTGTTTACAAGGAGAACACTTATTTCCAAGGCGACTTGGATGGCTGAGACCAGTGTTTCCACAGCAGTGTCTAGCTCATGAACAGTGGTTAGTGGCATGTCATCTTTGCCTTCTAGTTGTTGGTCTAGGATGGCCTTGAACTGGTTCCAGTTGGCAGCTTTGTAGTTGCGTATTGGCCTGGTTCCTGTTACGATGATTTCGGGGAGGGGGAGGGAGGGTGGTGTCGCAAGTGTAATTATCGTTGGCTTGTGATGTGACGATAAGTCATTAATCACCCTGATTCTGTGACTGAGCGTTACCTGATTCATCAGGCAAATGTCCAGAATGTCAGCCATAGCGATGTCCGTCGAATTACGTTGCGGTACAAAAGTTGGCTCTTTGGGGGCCGCGACTATGTAGTCATTGGCTGGCTATCATGTGCGCGTATAGTCTCCTCCCCGAGTGGTTAGTGCCGAGTAATCCCCAATGAGCACTTTTTGAATTGAAATCCCCTCCAAGAACGGTATGTGTTCCAGTTTTGAAAAGGGTTTCTATGTCCTGTGTGTTTATCCGGTTGGTGTTGTTGTACACTGAATAAAGTCAGGTATGTACCTTGCACATGCAAGCGGATTCCGCAGGCCTCGAGTGATTGCAGTTCTGGTTTGTTTAGTTCTATATGAGCTTTTTCTTTACAGACCAGTACTGCCACTCCCCCTTTTGACGTGTCTGTGTGTTCTCTGCGATCTAACCTCACGGTATTATAGCCTTTTACGGTGAATTTTTGCCCGGGCTGTAAGTGTGTTTCGGTTATGAGAGCTACGTGTATGTCATGGGTTTGGAGGAACAACGCGAGTTCTGTTTTCTTTTTACGAACTCCATCGGCGTTCCAATTTAAAACACATATTCCATCCGTGTGTGTGTAGTTGGGGGTATTAGTTGGGTTCCCCTAGTTCCCTTCAGGTAGGTCAGGTGTATTACCCATGACGGGATGTGAAGGTGGTGTTAATAAATGTGGTGAAAATGCTCATCCACTGACTCATAGGGGCCGTGAATAGCTGCATTAATAGCGCCATCACGGCCTGGCACAATGTTCCCATCGACAACCCTGGGAAGAGATGATTTAAGAATGCATTGATTTTGTCCCAGATGGTGCTGGGAGCCTGTTCCAGTGGTGGGATGGCCTGATTGGCAGTGTTAGTGGGAGGAGGGGGGGGGGCAAGTGGGAGGAGAGTAGCTGGGGGCGATGCGTCTTGGTTTGGCTGGCAAGGGATGGAGCTGGGAGCTTGATTGGCTTCCTGAGTTTGCTCCGCAGCCATGGTGGTCTCTTGCTGGTTTTTTTTGGAGGGGGGGGGGGCGTATGGAACGGACCATCTTCTTCCTTTGTTCATTGTGAGGAGGCACTCAGATTGGGTCTGGGCTGGTGGAAGAGCTTGGCTGGGGATTGATCTCAGTGTTTGGGTAGGTCGGGTCAGTGTTAAGGGATGGCTGTGTCCCCCCTTCAAATCTGTTTGTGGTCCTGCCTGATGGGCCTTTAGGCATTGACGATGCCTTGGTGCCTGAAGGGCCTTCACGTGCCTGGTGCTTGCCACCTTGTTGCGCACCAGTTTGCATCGTGCTACGCCTGTTGGCTTCGTATGCCCTGCGGGTGGAGCAGTTCCTAAAGTTAGCCGCATGTGTACCCTTGCAGTTTCTGCACTTGGAACATGCCTCAATGGGTCCAATTGGGCATTTGGCAGAATGGTGTTCTCCCGAGCAGCGCCTACAGCAAGGCCTATCGTTGCACCCCTTGGAGGTGTGATCTAGCCTCTGACAATTGCTGCATAGCGGCGCTTGGACGGGAGTCCGGTATGGCGTGATGCTCACCTCCATGCGAGCCAGCGTTTTTACTTTCGTTATGCTGTCCGCTTCCAGGCCTGCTGCTATTGTTACCAAGTACAGTGGGGAGTGTATTCGGGTGGCCTTAGTGCGCATCGTTTCGATGGTTTCAACGGGAAAACTCATCTCTTGAAATGCGGCTGCGAGGTCCGCACACGTCTTCTGATTAGCCGGTGTGCGCAGTACATATCGCTTTACAGGCTTAGCTGTAACGATCTGAGAGTACGGCGCATTGACGGCTGACAGGTACTCTAGGCACCAGTCCTAAGCCTTCCAACTGTCGCATAAGAGCCAGACTGACGTGCCGGGGTCTCGCTTGGGGGCTTTGAAATGGTACTTGTTACGGTACTTATGTGGTAGTGCCGTTGCAAGTCCCAAATCTATGTTGTGTATGTCAGTGGTGTATAGCGTGATTGGTGGCGGCTTTTTAGGCTTTGGCCTGTTCGGTCTGTCGGGGTGCGTGGAAGTGGTCGAGCTGGACGAATCCCGCGACACATTCCGCCTTTGCCCGTCTTTAGCTTGAGCCTTTTGGGCTTGCCTCTTGACATCAGCTTTGGCTCTCCTCGACAGAACCGGTGTGAAGTCCTCCTCCTGATCCCCGAGCTCTGGAGTCAGTTTCCTGAGTTCAGGGGCCTCAGGATGCGCGGGGGACTTTGTATTGGTTTGGCCCTGCACTGGTTTGGAAGTCCGCGCGGGTGCTGGCTTCTTAACCTTTGCTAGGGTGCCTTTGCCCGCCTTGCCGCTCGACGATTTCGCTGGCGGAGCTCCTTCCTGGCCTAGGCCTGTGGTTGGAGTCGCCGTGCTAGTCGGAGACTGGGACTACCGGATTGGTGGCCTTTGATTTGCCCTTCCCGTTGGTACTGCCAGCTTTCTTGCGACTTGGCTGGTCAGGCGGCAAATCCATTACTAACTTGTCTCCCAGTGGGTTGGAGTCAATCGCGTGGTTCCCTAATCCGGTGTCCAGATACATTACTGCGGGGATAGCTTTCTCCTGGACCGCTGACAGGGCGGCTTTCGCTACTGGTCGTGCGGTCTCCAGGGTCAGCGTCTCCTTGCCCTCTGGCTCTGCTGGCACCAATGTTGCGCCTGGTGTGGTCGCTGGCGTGACGAGGTTGGAGTCGCTTGGCTCTCCCACGGACTGGTTGCTAGGCAGGTCCAGGCAGCCGTCCGGGGTGTCTCCGCTCCTCAACAGCCTCGCTGGGGTGCCATGTGTGTGCTGGGGCGCTGCGGGTGCAAGCTGCGTAGGTGCTTCCGTTAGCGGGCTGCAGGGCGTAGGAAGCCACGGCACCTGGTTCATGCTTAGGAAGCTACCTCTGAGGCGCAGCTGCGGGGCAGGAGTGCCATACACCGGGGATGATGTGGGCGCTAGTGCGGTGATTCGGGGATCCCTTGACAACGCGAACGGGCAGCCGGTTAAAGCTAGGCTTAAATCCGGATTCACGTAATCGTGCATGAAGAGTGTCATCGGGGTATGGGGTAAAATGTGGCGGTTGCGCGTGGTGGTTGGAGTGGCGATGGGGCTGACGCCGGGTGATGATAAGGGGCGAAACATGGTTAGGAATAGTTCAAGAATATAGCTTAAAATAATAGGGGTCGCACCAGAGCCAAGAGAGATTGCCAGACAAATAGCTCTTTCTGAATAGACAAATACCGTAGCTCTCTTGTGATTGGCCTGGTGCTAGCCTATGTATGATGTGCGGGAACATTCTAAAAAGCGAACTAGAGAGCGCGGAATGATCCGACGCGAACGGGTTCCTGACTCTCAGCGTGCCCTAACCTATCCCTAAGTCTGGCTAGCCCAGAACTGGTAGGGGTATGAAATGATGCGATGCGGTGATGAGATGAGATGTGGGCTGGCGGGCCTTGGCTGGTAGCAGTTGCCGCGGACTCCTCGGGTCCTTGGCTGGTGAGCTCGTGCCGGCTGGGCGGTGAATGGCTTGGCGGGGCTCGCCGAAGCGCTCCCCACGGTGAAGTCTCGAAGTAGTCAGTCGGCTCTCTCGTGCAGCAGCGTGTCCTTCCTCGTTCAAGTCCAATACGTATGTACCAAGGAGCATATAATATCAGAGTAGGGACTCTCTGGTATTTCTTCGATCCGTTAAATTCAGGGATTGCGTCATTGTTTGGGCTCCAACTCAAATGCACATGGTGCGCAAAGGTACTAAAAAGCGTTGCAAGGTGCGCACCACGTGACGAATTCCAACGCCACTGAGATGGAATAACTGGCCGTATATTGTGCAAGAAATATAAGTGACCGAAGGATCTAGGTTGCTTTCGCCGAGTACGTTAGCCAACTTACGAAATGAGAGGAAATCGAATCGAGTTTGATTAATCTGGATACACATCGTTATTGTTCCTTTAAAGCAACTACGTTTTCTATTTGAACGCCAATATATTACTTAGATTGAATATTAAGAGGCAACGGACACCCTAAAATTGAATTTTGTACGTACGTTGTGGTCTATGACGTCGGTATGATTAGAAGAAAAGAAAAGGACTGTCGATGTTTTATTTCCTACTTTTTTCAGTTGCTTAGCCCTTTAAAGAAGTTTAAGTACAAGCGAATAGTCTTTTTTGAAGTTTCAACGATAAAAATAAATAAATCATGAAGTTTCGTGCAAGTTCGCAATATTAAGGTACCATAACCTCAAAATTACTGTACCCCTATTCCGCCACTATGTCTGATTTCTTGTCTGATATACCTCCTTCTCTAAATAAATTGTATATGCCCAATAATGTCATTTCATTGCAATTAACTTGGCCTCAATGATTAAATGATTTTCAACTGTATCTACAGAAAAAATACAGGCAGGCTTGAGAATTGTCCTCAAGGAAATCAGAAAGCCCATTTTCCAGACAGTTTCAATTGATTTATTAATTTATGTTCAATCATGGTACACATTGTACATTCTTTCACATGTGAGTCATAACTTCTGATGTGTGAACATCAAAGGCTTAGTCGACTGGAGACAGGACTGAAGAAGACCATGCCGGGCTGCACTCAAGTGATCGGCTACACTGCAGGACGGTGGAAAACAACACATCACCCACAGCCAAGTACAATCCAACTCAGGAAAATCTCTTGGCAAGCTCCGATCAATCCTCAGGCTGAAGAAGCTGTTAACTCGAACAGAATCATTTATGGTAAACATGAATTTTCAGCCTCTAAAGCAACACTATTCTAGTTAACGCAGCATTTCTTGCAAGAAATAAGAGGGAGGGGACATTTGGAAGATGTGGTTGAACGTAATGGTGCAACACATTACCAATTACATTCAATACCCACCACCTCAGTCTAATGGCAATTAAAACCTCCTGTTTCGGGCATGTTAAAAGGACTCCTGCAGGCCAAATGTACGGAGCCACATCATATTACTGTTAAATACACAGAAAAAGATCTGCATCAGAGGAATATTGTGCCCATTGTGTTAAACGAGAGAGGGGAAAGAGTGTGTCATACAGACAAGTTGTCAATATTCTTGAAAATATTCTATGCCCTTTAAATATAAGTCAAATTTACATTGGTCTTTAACCTCACCCATTATCTCACAATATGTGTGTTTTGAAATGTGCACATTAAATGCTAAAATCTATCGTTTTAAAGTTAGGAAATGATGACATTGTTACTTTGTTGAAGAAGGACTGGTGAAGTTCAAAACATGTGCACGTATACCTACCCCTGTCATCCTTTTTGTCGCGTGGCCTCCTGAGAAGCCGAGTACAGGTCTTTCTAGTCAACGTCCGTGGGCGACCTGCGCACCGGAATGAGAGATGAATTAATGAAACTGGGCAAGGATGTGGAAGGAAGCGGCCGTGGCCTGTCAGTAGGTACCGTCCCAGCATTTGCCTAGAGTTGAAAATGGGAAACCACGGAAAACCATTTCAAGGATGGCGACGGTGGGGTTCGAACCCACGTCCACCGAGTCAGAAGAGAGCTTTGGGCCATGGCCGAACGCTGCGCTTTAGCTGCCAGCATACATACACCTAATTATTATTCTTTCAGAGGGATCGGAGATGAGATGCAATGAATTGCTATAAAAATTCAAACAATATTTCAATGAACCGCCATCCAATACAATACCACCATTGAAATATTGCATTAATTTATGTCGATGCGGTTCCACCTAGCCAATGTGTACAGCCGGATGTCGTAACAGATGGCAACATCACAAGGAGCTGTTAAAGGGATGAAATAAATGAATATGACCAAGCAGTTGGAATGAAGCGAGGTACCGGCCAGGCCTTTGGGGGATGTTGAAAATGGTAAACCTGACCCAAAAAATCCAAACCCAGTCACCAGAAAGATTGGCCCCATGGCCTAGCACTGCGCGTACATGATTGCAGCTACCAAATATGTAAAAACTTTACATTAAACTATATACAGTACACACACATATACTGACAAAGTGCAATGTAAAGAAAAATGTATCTCCTTTAGAAATTACTACAACATTAATATACTGTTACACCAGATTATATATATTTCCAGAATACTTCACAGCACGTGTGCCAACCGTCCAACTCTGCCTGTGGGTGTATTCCATTCCGCCCACCCTTGGGGGGGGGGCGCAATTCATAAGACAAGGGGGCTGCAGTGTTGAAGCCACCCAAAGAAATTATATTGTGTTGTTGATTCATTTCTGGGCTTTGCGACATTGTGGTCATGTGGCCCCGTGTACTTAGGTGTGTGTGGAATTTGCCTGATAACCGGTGTTATTGTGAAGGTTGTATTAGTGTGTGTAGTTGTAACTCAGATGATGATTAGGAAGGAGGTGGCTGTGGTCTTAATTAAGCATTTGCCTGGAATAGAAGTGGGGAAACCACAGAAAGCCACTTCCAGGATGGCTGAGGTGGGATTGGAACTCGCCTCTTCTCAGATTTTGCGCAACCCTCAGGCCAGAATTAAACTTCTTGGCAGAGCTGGGAATCGAACCCGAGCCTTAGCGGTGACAGCCAAGAGTACTAGACACTACACAATGAGGCACAAATGAAGTTATGTAAATGGTCAGTCACTGTGCATAGTTGATGTGCGACAAGTGGCAGTACAGTATATCTGAACAGGCAATTGGTATCCGGGTTACAATAGCAATGCCATCCACATTCACAGTTGTTCCTGTTGAAGAGAATGAACATTTATCGTACTTTCTAAACTCGCTCGCATGTAAATATCGTTTGTCTTTTGTCAAATGTATATTCTTTACTTGACGTTCTTTGCCTTTCGTCTGTACTCTGTATCATGTGTCACAGTGTCTTGTTCAATACATCTAAGTCAACATGTGTTGGTGTATTTTAATCCGTTCATCCCGTGTTTAACTGATACAATAGAAACCCATGCATAGCACAAGTAGTTTCAATAGGTTATGGGCCCAGACATAACGGTGTTCTGTGATCATTTTCTTCAGGGAACTTTAAAGTGAGTAGGCAAAATGAGTGAACATGCTTCAAGTCCTTGTGCTTATGGGTTTCCGAAATTGAGTGTTCGGGAGGATTATTTGAACTGGTCTTTTGGGATGTCAAATTATCTCAAAAAGCATGGATTTTGGGCCAGTGTCCGAGGCACAGATGTGTCGGAGGGACATGATCGGCGTGCCGAGAGAGCGCTGGCGGATATATGTCTCATGGTGGCTGTTCACAATTATCCCCATGTTCGAGATTGTGCAAAAGCTAAGGATGCCTGGCATGCCCTTGAAAAGGCTTTTGAAGACAAAGGAAAGTGGAGGTATATCACGCTGATGCGAAATCTGTGCTCGCTCAAGTTATCAGATTTCGATTCCATGGGCAAGTATATTGGTGAGGTTATGTCAGTTACACAGAAGATAGCAGCTGTTGATGAGCCTGTCGCTGATAAGTTTGTTGCTGCTATGATACTTCGAGGTCTTCCTGATGAATACGGTAACTTAGTTATGACCGTAACCTCAACATCGGAGGAGCTACAGTTGGACCGCATCAAGTCATGGTGAGAAGTCAGCTGATGGGGCAGCCCTGTACAGCAACACTAAGAAGGAAGTCAGGTACGTCAAGAAACCAAAGAACTCTAGTGAGAAAGCAGTTGACAAGAGTCGTTGGAAGTGTTGGATTTCTGGTGAAAAGGATCACGGAAGAGATACTTGTCCACAGAAGACAAAAGTTCAAAGTGCACCGAAGTGTCCAGAATACAATAAAAGTCTGTTTTGTGCATTAACTGCTCGCGCACCAAAGAATTGTTTCGTCATTGATTCTGGTTGTAGTGCTCACATGTTTCCTAATGTTAAACTTATGTGAAATTATAAATGCAATGATGATCCTGATATAAACATTATAATTGGTAATAATGATAAGTTTTCTGTACAAGGAGTTGGTGACATTGTACTGAATGTAAGCGACAGTATTAATAATCTGTCAGACGTGATGCATGTTCCAGGACTGAGTGTTAACTTGCTGTCGGTAAGTCAGATGATTACAAGGGGTGCTGCTGTTGTGTTTAACAAAAATTAATGTGAAATCTTGGATTCAGAGAATTGCTCAGTGAATGGTAGCGTGCTAGCTACTGGTTCAGTTTTGAATGGTCTGTATTATTTGAATGTTAACCAAGATATGTCTGCCCTTGTTGGTGATGTTTCTGATTACAATTTGTGGCATCAGCGGTTGGGCCACGTTGGGCAACATAAGTTACAGGTCTTAAGTCAAATGTCTGATGTTGTTAAATTTAAGAAAATACCAAAGGAATTGTGTGAACCATGTGTTCTCGGGAAGCAGCAAAGGCAGTCATTTCCAAAAGTAAGTCACTCGAGGAGTGAAAGTCTTTTGGACTTGGTGCACTCTGATTTGTGTGGGCCACTCCCTGAGACCTGGCATGGGGTTATATATATATGATGACAATAATTGACGATTTTTCCATGAAGATTTTTGTTTATTTTTTGAAACAAAAATCTGAAGCCATGGAGAAAGTCAAGGATTTTGTTGCATATTGTGAAACTCAGAAAGGTAAGACACCAAAGATTTTTAGATCTGACAATGGTAAGGAATTTGTCAATTCTGACCTGAACAAATATTTCAAGGAAAAAGGGATTGTGCAACAGAGAACTGTACGGTATACAGCTGAACAAAATGGCGTAGCTGAACGTCACAATCGTACCATTATGGAAAGGGTTAGATGCATGTTGTTTACAGCAGGATGTTCTGAAAAACTGTGGGCGGAAGCAGCCAATACGGCAGTGTATATTTTGAACAGGAGACCTCATAGTAAAGTTGATAATGACATACCAGAGGAATTGTGGACTGGTAAATCTGTAAGTCATGAAAATATGAAAATATTTGGTTGCGATGCTTATGCCCATGTTCCAAAACAGGTGCGTACTGGCAAATTGGAACCCAGAAGCAAATGTTTTGTGTTTGTTGGGTATGATGGGGAAAAGAAAGGTTATCGTCTGTTTGATCCCAGTAAACCTAAATATATATTTGTAGAGCACAGTGTTAAATTTGTAGAACATAAATTCACAAGATGTGCTGAGAAAAATATTGAAATGAGCGATGTAATGTATTGTCTGTTGCATGACATTGTAAATGATGATGAAAACTAAATTGGAAAGGATAATAACCTGCCAATCATTGAAGTTTCATTTGCTGGTCAGGTTAGTGACAACATTGATGTTCCAGGTATTGCTCAGGTTAATGAAGACATTGTTGTAATTCATGATCATGACAATTATGAGATTGACCAGTTTGGTGTTCCAGAAAATGCAGGTAGGAGGTACCCTTTAAGGGAGAGACGTCCAAAACAATTTCCTGATTATGAGGTCTATTTTGCTGAAAGTGGTGGTTATGTGGAACCAACCACTGTGTCTGAAGCACTTAACGGTAAGGATGGCATGCAATGGAAAAAGGCGATGGAGGAAGAACTCAAGTCATTTCATGATAATGATGTATGGACATTAGTTGAGAAACCTGATGAAACACATATTGTAAGATGCAAATGGGTGTTTATAGTGAAACGTAATACTGAAGGTAATGTGTCTAAATTTAAAGCATGCTTAGTGGCTAAAGGTTGTTCTCAACGGTACACAGTTGATTATCTGGAAACTTTTGCACCTGTAGTGAGGTATAGTACATTGAGATTATTTTTTGCTCTTGCTGTAAATACGGATCTGGAAGTTCACCACCTTGATGTTTCAATAACTTTTTTGAAGGCTATGAGTGTGACAGTTCTAAAGTTTGTAAGCTTCGAAAAGCTGTTTATGGCTTGAAGCAAGCATCTCGCACTTGGTATGAGAGGGTTCATGAAATTCTTACTGAAATCGATTATAAGAAGTCTCTGTATGAACCATGTGTATATTACTGTAAAGATTCATCATTTTTTGTTGTTATTGCCCTCTATGTTGATGATTTTTCTGTATTTTTCAATAATCATGTCCAAGTGGAGAAACTGAAGTCTGTGTTGCATTCTCATTTTAAGATCAAAGATTTGGGACAAGTCTCTGAATGTCTGGGGATGAGAGTTCAAAGAATCAAAGATTGTATTAGACTGGATCAGAAGTGTTATCTGTTAGATGTGTTGGATAGGTTTAACATGTCAGATTGTACTCATGTGAAAACTCCAATGGAAACAAGTTTGTTGTTGGAGAAATCCACATCCTGTGACAAATCATATCCCTATAAACAGGCTATTTGTGCTTTGTTATACCTTTCCATTTGTACCAGGGTAGATATTGCATATGTAACTAATTATTTGAGTCAGTTCAATAATTGCTATGGTGAGGAACATTGGACATGTGTCCAGAGAGTGTTCAGATACCGTACTTGAAGGGTACGGTGGATGTTGGTATTATGTATAAAAAATCAGAATGTGATGTCAAGGGTTTTGTTGATGCTTCTTTTGGAAATAATTTAACGGACAGGAAATCTGTGAGTGGTTATGTATTTAAATACGCAGAAGGCCCAATAAGTTGGGAAAGTAAGAAACAGCCAGTTGTGGCACTGTCTAGCACTGAAGCAGAATACATAGGTCTGACTTTAGGATGTAAAGAAGCTCTGTTCCTTAGAGGTTTCATCTTTGAGTTGAGTAAGAGAGGAGGTCCAATTGACAACTCCAGCTATATGATATGACATCTAGCGGTAAAAACGAGAAACTTACCAAGTAGGGTACATTTGTCACCCAAGCCATTCCACATGGAGTCATATAGGCCTAATTTGACTTCGCAGGGTTAATACCTACCATCCAAAACAAGCAATTCCTGTGTGCCCCGAGTTTTAATACAACTCATCCCTTCGCCCTACCAAGCAGCAAATAATTTCTAGAGTCTATGGTACAGTGAGCAAACTCAAATATAGCTTTTAAACGTAACAGTGCCATGACTCGAACTGCACAAAAACAAATACCAGCAGACAACCGATGCTTGATAATATGCAATTGACACATAAAATACAGTGGAGCACACAAATTAGATCACGTGTATCGCACATTTATACATATTTACAATTGAAAATAACACTGTCATTATATTAGGGACCACATTTACTGATTACAACCGAAAAATAAAAAGTGTTCCATATCAAACGCATGCTATTGATTATTTTTACCCTACTTATCCAGACCGACTGCAGCGCCCCAAGTGTTAGTTTGAGTTGCCAATTCAGTTGTGTAATGACAGTCAGAGTGCTCCGCGGTTGGCTGAAATGAAGGTTTTCATCAGAGAACAAAACACATAGATTTGCGCTATCATTTCATTAGGGACATATTAAAGTAATGCAGCATTGCTCGATTAAGGGAGAGTGTTGAAGAGAATGAATATTTCTCGTACTTTCTAATCTCGCTCGCATGTAAATATCGTTTGTATTTTGCCAAATGTATATTCTTTGACTTGATGTTCTTTGCCTTTCGTCTGTACTCTGTATCCATTGAACTCTAGGTAATACTGGAATGCCGACTGTGGGTGTGTTTCTATCTCCCAAAATTTTAATAATGGCACCCTGTGGCGTTAACGAACAGCTGATTCCTCACCTCAAGTTAAAACGCAATGAGAGTGAAACGCGAATTATGATTCGCGTCATCCTGGCTTGTTATTGGCTGGCAATTATTACCAGCCATTGGCTGCCCGCTGGTTTGTTTTATTATCACCAACATGGCGGCGAGAGGAATAGATTTCTACATCAATTAAATTGCTAGAAATCTATTCCAGTTCATGACAATATGAAGTGCAAATCACTTATTGATGAGGAATTGTATATACGTTTATATTTAAATTGAAGTGTGACACTGTTCATCAAAATTTGTGAAAATAAAAGTACAAATCAACACTCTTGCCGATCAACTGAAAGTTACTACTACTTCGGATGTAAATCAATTGGCTGTCGTTTCCACCAGTTTTATTCATCAGTTCGAAGTACATTCAGTACAATAACCTTTTGTGCACTATAAAACTACATTATAGACCATTGCGTATTGATGTTGCTGTCTGCTTATATTTACCAATTTCATGACATGTTATTTGTAGGTTATGCCTAAGGCATATAATTTAAGTGGGCGTTTGTAATGTGAAGTCCTTACTGTATTTATGTACAAATATTATGGTTTAACTAATGAAGCAAGGATTAAAAGTGCAGTTTGCACCGCCACCCTTTTTTAAAAATATTGATATGTAGTTTATCAGTCTGGTAACTTCTTGGATTTGCTTGAGATAAATTTATAGTAATATACTACCTTAATAACCTGCAGGCTGAGTTTTTTTAAACATGCCCAGGTGCATACAGTAGCACAAGACCTACTGCAGGCTATGTCGATCCTAAATGTAGGCCTATGATAGTGCTCATGTCAAAGGTCGTCCTAAAGTTTTAACTATTGAGACTTGATTTGCATCCAAGATACTTTCAGCTGAGTCTGGCAATGCTTCGTAAACTTGGGCTCGACTTCACATTTTCATTTTTCCTATATAACGTAACTTGATACCAACCACTTAAATCACAGTGTTTCAAGATTTTGCTCTCATTAAACATCACCAACAAGTTTTTCCCCTAGTGGTAGGCTGTGTCGGAGTCTACAGAAAATAAAGTTGAGAAATAAAAATACATCTTAGGTTTCCATTGCACATTTGCATTTTATCCTATTGTATCTACACTCAATATACCAATCCTACCAATGTTTCCTAATTCCTCATGCTGCATAAATAAACATGACAGATTACAGCATTAGAAATGATGACAGTAACTTATGAATTGCTGAAATGTTTTTAAAAGATGCATAGAAAGTGGCCTGATAAACCCTGTATCATCAATCCATTTAAACATTCCCACAGAGCTCTAATCAGAAGCTCATTTTATGTGCAACAGGTATGTAGAATAAACCTCCCTCCCAATAACTTGTAGGCCTAACCTGAACATAATCCATGTTAAGAGCTGTTTTTTGGTTCACAGAAAAACCTACCATTTAAAATCTTGCACATAGGCTACTAATCATATTATGGTGCAATTACCCACGGTAATTTTAAAAATCCTGGCTATCAACTACTGATTTAAATATTCCAGACATCTTTCTTAACTCCACTTTTACTGACAGCATGTAAGTCCTTACTACTGTCTTTCAAGCCATTGACCAGTTATTTTTTTCATGAGGAACTATTTCGGTCATTCTTCTCTATGTGAAATACAGTTCATGACAACTGCCTGGTAGACTCGGGTGTTTTTTCTTGTGTCGCTTCTCTGGTTGCCTACGACACTTCCTAATTATTAACAGAATGTTTCATTGAATTGTTGTATCCAATTGACCAACTGGTAATATATTATGGCTTGCTTTAATATTCCTATGATTCACTTTTAGATCCCATACATTAATGAAATATACAACAACATAGGCTGACATGCTGAACCAATCTCCCATTCCCTAACACTCCCAACTAATGGGACCTAGTGGTTGGTCTCATATTGCTTCCAACTACATGTACCGTACTAGGTCTAGTAGTACCATAGGTATTGTGACTGTTTCTCCAACTCCGTCAAGGAAACTAATTCTGAACTAAGATCTGGAATGGGGTACACTGTCCCACGAGGGCAATCAAGGACAACTTGAATCATTCAAGTGATTTTTCTATTTCATTTTACCAACTAACCAGGTGTCTGGAAATGCTAGTGAAGGAGGCAACTAAGTAGGCTAGCCTACTGGTATTCACCATTCAGAGAACATTCTCAGCGACTTGTCTATGCATAGGCCTATGACACAATTTTCAGAAATTGATACAGTAGTCACAGAACACTAATGGTGCCCAGTACTCGCAGCTTAGCATAGGACGGAGTGGATTCCAGCCACAGATTAACTCATGATCTGTCAACGGGTTTTCAAACAGATTGAGCACACACCCAAGTACAGGGGTCTTGACCATGATGTTCCAAGCCTCTAAATGAAACACTCCTCTTTAAGACTTTCTGGTCTTGCATCCATGGTCGATCAACATTCTCCTGATCTCACTGTTCTCAAGTTTCTGATGGTTATGGACATTATTTTTATCCTGATAACTTCATATTTTAAGGGGTTGGGGTACATGCCCTATTCTTAATTAGTTCAGCATAAGATCATTGAATCCCCTTAAGAAAAATAGGGAACATCCATGTGTTATTTGACCATAGGAAAGGGAGAATTTAAAAAACTGAACCTCTAGAGACATTAATGCAGATGACTCCGAGTAAGTAGGCTAGATCAAAATAAACATTTTTCAGTGTTGCCTTAATAAAGGTTGATAACTTTCTACCGTTCAACATGAATAGGCCAATATTGGATGGGAAATATTTTTATTATTTGCAGAGATTACAAGGATGACTTGTTGATGTATCATTATTTTGTTAAGCGAACATAAGTTCAAAGTCCATATCGTGTTGGAATCCATATTTCAGTGCTGCCTTAGTAAACGAAATATTCAATGTCTTTCAGTCGGTCAACACGGTTGCACTTAATGGTAATGAGCATTATTCCAAAAACCAGAAAAAAACTGTAGGCTACATGCAGACCTAACATGTCAAATCAATCATACCTACAAGACAACAAAAATGCTCTATGAAAACTAATAAAACCCCAAAATGGTAGTCAAAAATAATCTCAAACCATCGCCACTATTTCGCGAAGGTGCAGAAAAATCTTAATAAAGTACAGCTATTCGTAATAGTAGGCTACTGTTGTGATAAACCGCTACTGAGTGATAGGCCCCCGTAATGTAACTATTTATCTTAATGTCTACAAGATAACTATATTGCCAAAAAACCACAATGCCACCCACAAATCTATAGAAGGCAACACTAAAAATGGCTTACAGTATCTAATCCACAAGTCACCCACCCTTCACCAACATTAATATTTGTAATTTAAGTAACTTAGGTTATGTTAAATTGAGGTTAATGGCGGAATTTATTGCGGTTGTGTGGCGGGAATGACCCAATAAGTGCTCAGCCAATCAGGGACGTTTTGATTGGAGACCATGCTCGGAAAAATTTTAGAGAGTTTTGATTCATTCCTCTTCGTTAAGTCCCCACCCTAGACCGTGGCAGCGAACAAAATGGCGGCTTAACGAACACGACGGGGTGCCATTATTAAAATTTTGGGAGATAGAAACACAGCCTGTATGGGAGCAAAGTGCGGTTTTTGGTGCGCCTAGTTACGCCTGGTAGTGCACGTCAAGAAGGAGAGTTTGACGTATACGAACGCAAGGATGATGTACGTACGTACAACGAGATACAAGTAAAAGAGGTACTTTTGAACATTTAGGCGAACGGTAAACTAAACGGATCTTAAGCCGAAATACATATTTCAAAATATCATAGTAATTTGATAGTTAAAATGGCTAGGAATATGCGCCAACATAAAATATTACATTGCAGCATGATTGTTCATCATTTTTATCCTTTTATCCTTATTTTTTATCCGCATACACAAAAACTATAGGCCTACTGGCAAAAAAAATACAAGCCGCACGTACATTAAAATAAAATAAAAATAAGGTTAGACAGGAAATGACTAAGAATAAAGAAAAAATATGGTAATTGGTACCGTATTCAACATTTTTATTAACATGAGGTAGCATTCATATGTGTGTGAATATGCATAAGCCTACAACTAAACAATTAAATAGATGCTTAGTGAACAAAAATACATACTTTATTTATACAAAACAACCTCATGTTCAATATTCTTCAAAGCAGCGGTCAAGCTATCCGCCTCTCGCCACGGTGGACCGGGTTCGATTACCAGTCATTGCATGTGAGATTTTCGAAGTGAAATGCCATGCCCTGTGGTTCGGATTCCACGTGAAATGGAGGTCCCTTGGCTCATGATCACAAGGTTAACGGTCACGTAAAACTACAAGCTTCTTTTTCTTCAAAGCAGGTCGAAACTTAGACTTCACATAAGTCATACAGCAAACGAACAGGGTCCTGCAGGGAAGATCCCTTAAGCCCAATTCTTTTTATCGCCTCCACGACTGACATCATAAACGTATTCTGGAAAATGTGACATTTTATGCCTATGTTGATGAAAAAGTAACAGTAAATATTAGGCCTAGGTCTAGATACCGTACCGGTACTTCAACTTGTACGTGTCGTTCAATAACTCTCGGTTTTTCATGGGTGGCTGAAGCAGATGCTGTGGGAAATTGAAAATTGCAGGTACTGCATCATCTTTAAGCAGTGGTTTGTTCCTATTTGATTGAAACAAGTAGCATGATTTATAAAATTGTTCGCAGCTATAACCCTTTTCTTTAACACATCTGGACGTTTCCATGGAAATCTGTAATATAAGCTAGGCCTCGGTTATAATTCTGTGACTAATAACTTATAACCTATAATAGGGCCTACGTGTATTTGTCATATGCTATTTAGGCCTATTATGTCAAAATTTGATGTAAGACATAGGCTATCCATTAACGCAGAATGGGCTACTTCATTACAAACCTCAATTCGAAAATAAAGTAGATCGTAAACCTACCGTATTATTGGAAAATACCATACATATAACGTTGCACAGAGGCACGTACGATCAAATACATGAAAAGAATCACGACATATCAGCTGACTTGCAACCTAGAGTTGAATGGTATGACAGTTTTTGGTGCGACTAGTTACGCCTGGTAGTGCACGTCAAGGAGGCGATGACCAGGAAGCAGTTTTCAGCGAGTGTTACCATGGGAGGAGTTGTTCCAGTAGTACCTACAGTGCAATGTCTGTATCATGTGGTGTATTCTTTGGAATACACGGTAAGACAGAGTTAGCTTTTGCTGCTCTTTGCTTTAATTCATTCCTTCCTTTTTCGCAAACACCAACAGTGATTTCTTACTTTTTCTTTTATTTGTGCACCTTGCTTACTTCGTTTGTAAGTCTGTTATAAATATATATCTTCCATGATCAACCTAGCGGCATCTAGCAGCTAACCACTGAAGTTCCTCAACATTTTCACTCTCAAGAGGACTTCCTTTCAAGTCAAGCCACCAGATGTCGTCGTCATAGTCAGCTAACATCTCCATGCTGAAGAGGACTTCTTCTCCAACACATCCACCAGGCTTCGCTATTGACGCCTGCTATCATCTACTTGAAGACCACTTCATCAAGATACTTAATTTTTGTCATGTTTGTAATCTTTATGTATGCTCCTTTGTCTGTTTCCCCCAACCTCCTCCCTCCTTGGTACCTTAGTGCATCGTCGAGCGGCTCTCACTTGTGTGTTAGACGTCAAAGCTTACAGTTGGAGCCTAACTAAAGCTTGTCTCCTGTCCATGTGAGACATGTTTTAAATATCTACGCCATGATGTGGATTTAAGCTAACGGTCGCCTGGATCGCCTACTCTTCAGAAATGAGCTAAGTACAACTTCAATGGTTTTCACCGCATTTTAATTGGTTTTAAACAGCTAAATGCTTTTTAATTCTTGTTTTATAGGCAATGTAAAATTGCTAAATGTAGTGCAATAACTGTCTTCGAGGGATTTTTCTAGTCGTGCTCTAACTATCTAAGCTGACTTTCCACTTAAAAATTTAGTGCTTCTTGCACAAATTATCTGAGAATGAGTTCTCACACCGCGGGATTCATATTAAACGAAATACTGTCTATAAAAACTTAGCTTTTTCTCCGCGGGACCTATTGCCCAATTCAACTGTTATCATAACTCCAGAACTTTCGACATCGAACTATCTTTCTACAAGTAAAATAACCTTGCATTTCTTCAAATATGGGAATACATTTTCCTCACTGAGAAATGTATGTTGCATAAACCTCTAATCAACATAATTTGTCTTCCTTCGTTGGAGATTTTCCGCTGCATTCACTGCAACCTACAAAAGCTACGACGCAATAAACTCTCTCAAACTAAAATTTAACAAGTGATCTGATTAACTGCAATAATTTTTCTCTCTATAAACTCTCTGTTCTGCAATAGTGAACTTTCTATCTACATCAAGAGACTATAGTGAGAAACAGTGCCCGTTCAACTTGCAACCGCGTCGCGTTTCGTGTAAGCAATAAATACGGCCGAGAACTTTCTCCTAAAGTTCCCATTTCCTCCTTCCCAAACACCTTTACTAACAAATTAGGTTAATTTTTAAGCTTAGGTCCTTTTCAATGAGGTGTCACTTCTCAGCAGGTGCCCTCCCACCATTGTACCATATCTCATAATTATTTTCTGTATAACTCGTGTCTAGCACACATTTAAAACCACCTTGGGCTTCCTTTATAACTAAGGAATTTAATTCTTTCTACTCACAACTGAGTTATTTAACTATTTTCTCCAGGTTTCACGAAAGGGTAACTTGCCCTATTTTTCCTCGTGATCCCTGTTTAAATATAAGAAGTTATAGAAACGTCTTCTTAATTTCTCTTTCTTTTGTTATAATTTCGAATTTGTTATTTGTTCTTACTTTCAAGATTTCCATATAGGAATTCTTAAAATGCCCACATTGTACCTTATTTATTGTTAAAGCTTTAATTGCTTTAATTGTCGTTAAACTTCGAATTTGTTAATCTTAGCACCATTTTTAAAATCTTAGGCAGATTTTAGTGCTCATAAGAGGTTCCAAACCTAAAAATTGTTAATTGCCGAGTGCAAACTTCAACATTCTTGAGGTCTGAGACTTCAAAGGTTAAAAACTAAATTGTACCTTTTATATTTGTCAAAATTATTATATCTCCACGCATTGTTAAATAAATCAGATTATATTTTTTCGTTTTATCCTTGTCTTAGAATAACGATTAGGCAGGACCCTATTTTCCCTGACTCTTCCCAAAAGCTTATGCCCTTTTTAAGAAAACTAAGTTCTCAATTAATAAAGTTTTCACTATTTGTTGCATTTAAACAAAACCTCCTAGTATCATCTTTTCCAAAGCATCTTTTAGCTGCTATAGCTAATTCTAATGAGCCAGTAAGGCAAGTAAAGCTAGCTCCGCAAGCTTCCTGCTTGTTGAGATTTTCTCTATAACTTGTGGTTCGTTTTCAACATTTAAGTTTTTCTTCTGGTCTAAACTTTTAGTCGGCACTTTACTGGGTAAAAGCTTAGCTATTCTTAAATGCAACTATTGTTTCTCTTACCTAAATTCTCCAAGAAAGAAAACAAAATTATCCCCAAAAGCATAACTGCTTCATTGCTACCCTTTCTGGGAATACTCGGCCATTCTCGAGAAATCCTACAGTTCCAAGAACTAAAATCATCACGGCAAATTCAAATTATTTGCGCCTTTCAAAACATTCTTTTAAACTTAACTCCTTTGAAAGGATATACAGTAAATCTGTCATTCTTTGTCTTGCCAGACTACCACCCTTCCCCATAGTATCCAAATTTAGGCTGGGAAGGGAAAGTACGATCGCCGCTTGCTTGCAAATAGCCCAAGCTCCAGGCGCATTTCCCGTTAGCTGTGTCCAAGTCCATACCCACTTTAGGTATCCCGCAGGCTCGCGCAGTGAAAATGGTGATTAAACGTTTACTTTAGTTTAAGTTTATGAGTTATATTGGACTCCCGTCCCATCTATCCATACTTTTTCTCCATTCCGAAACCCATTTCTTCCCTTTTTTCTTTCATTATCTTCCCTTAGGGAGGGTTATTCCTTAGCTAATAACCTACCCATCATGTGTCACAGTGTCTTGTTCAATACATCTAAGTCAACATGTGTTCGTGTATTTTAATCCGTTCATCCCGTGTTTAACTGATACAATAGAAACCCATGCAGAGCACAAGTAGTTTCAATAGTTCCAAGTAAGACTGTTCTACCTCTGAAGGGACAAAGCTCCAGAGGCATTTCGTAATAATAGCAAGTCTATGAATTCATCGCTACAAGTCCAGATATTACAACCCACCAAACAGCAAGGCATTTGGGAGGAGGGAGTTAAGTACACGATTATTCGGGCCCTGCTTATAACTTATCTCACTCCAAACAGTCACAAGCTAAATGTGTTTGCTGTATGTTAACCATGTAAATTTGCAATTACATGTATAATTCTTTCAAGGTGTCAACATAGACATAATGATCATGATTTGTCAAACTGGAAACAAAACGTCCTCATGGAAAACATATGGGTGAAGCTTACGCTATCTACTGATAGGGGCAGATGACCTCGTAGTTCTGCCCCTTAAAACCTTAATAACTACCTAACTGTCTGATAATAGCCTAACTACAGGGATGAACAGACACAAATCTACATCACAGATAAAGGTGACTAAAATGGACATTACTGTACCTGGTTTATACAAAGGATTTGTATAAAACTACTACCATACGGTAATCCAAGGGAAATCTACACAGGTGGCTATGCTGGTTAGATGTCGCCATCACAATTGAGAGCAGTACACGACCTTCTTGCCAGCATGGTAATTCTGCAATAAAGTGGCAGACTATTCATCATGGACAACAGGTGAAACAAAAGTTTGAGAAATAATGAGAATGTAGGCTACATGTAAAGAAGAAAGAGGATGTTCATCCTTCCCCTAAATATAATGTACACCATTAATCCCAATAGAAAAAGTCATTAATTCTTTACGAGAGGGTTTCCTTTCACCACACGACATGAAATAAAAGGCAAAACTGTTGGCCTGGATAAAGATTATTGATGCGTGACTTCCCCCACTGTGCGTGACAAAAACCAGGGGTGTTATCTATAAGCTAACGCGGCCCGCGCGGGCCGCGCTATCAATCCACCATTGGTCTGGACGAAAATATTGGTCTAGGCAAAACCATTGTGAAACCCTCTTGTGAAGTTTTACCAAAAAGTCTACTGGTATGTGTTAACACATTTTCAATATATATATAATAATTTCTTATTCATACGCGGGCAGATTTTCTTAACTTCTAGCCGATGGCTGGATTACGAGCAACACACATCACATCCATCATTACTTCTCAAATATTTAATATTTTTATTAATGCAGCCAATGGCCATGTACTTTTTTCTTTTCAGGACGGGCCAGGGAAGTGATATTGGAAGGAAATCGGCCGTGGACCTATGGTAAGGAACCGTCCCGGCATTTGCCTGGTGGTGAAAATGGGAAACCACGAAAACCATTTTCAGGACGGCCGAGGTGGGATTCGAACCCACGCTCTCCCGATGCCATCGAGGCACGAGGTAGCGCTTTAGCGCTCTCGGCCTTAAGATCAGTTAACCTATACAGGATCTCATTATGTCTCTATTATTATAAACTTAGCACGACCAAAAGCAGAACTTAATTCACACACAATCAACCAACAATATACTGCCATTTTATCGACTGAAACTACTATTACCTTTCTGTAAATTACCAAATATCGAGACGTAATAATTATCTTGATTTGCGAACTCCTCATCACATGTATCCATCACCGTCCATGATCACGTTGCCATGGAAATATAATTTCCCCAAGGACCAACAAAATGAACGGAAAGCCCCTAAAATCTAGTGACAAACAAGCAAACAAGGTTGGTAACAAAACTGTTACCGAGTTCGGGCCCAAACGAAAGAGTAATTATTTAACGGACGGAGAAAGTACTATGGAGTTTCTTAGGCCTGCGTATGTACCTTTTCCCCCAAGGCTTATAAACCACAGAGGTTGCCTCAATTTTCACTCACCAATCAGCGCTCGGAAGGCGAATGACGTCACAAGATACCAACAAACTCGCCATGTGGCGAACGTAACGAAACTGTCAACATCAGCTGTTGAGTACGCAAAGAACAGTTTATTCTCATGAAATTATTGGTATATGGGTGATAAAACAACTGAATGTAGCCTACTTACATTTTATGTTGTGATCTTAAATTTCTTGGAAATTCGCCTAGACTCGGTAGCAGTATCAGTGGTGCTGGTGTGGGTGTTACCGACTTCCAATAACCTCTTCTTATGCAAGATAGAATTGTAATGTTTCAATCTGATGAAGAAAATTGTTCACACAGCTGCCTCAACCACATCACACGGTATGTCAGGAACTTCTCTCGACACAAAATCTGTCGTTCTTCTTAGAACGTTCTTGCCTTGTTGAAATCCGTATTTTCCATGAAATGTGACGAATGTTGCTTAAATGTGCCGGAACTGGTTTAGCCAAGTTTCTGAGGGATCGGTCAAACCACAGTATGACAAGTGTTTAATCCTGTGTTGAGTTTGCATTCCATAGGTAAAGTTCCCAAGTTGTGGAAATTTATCTTGGAACTTGTGGGCTACATAACCTGCATCATAAGCCTTGCCATCTTCTTCACTTTGTTCCATGACAGTGGCGTAGCCAGGGGGGTGTTGTTAGACCCCCCCCCCTTTTTTTGAACTTTTACAAAAAATGAAACAGGAACTGATAATAAAAATAAGGTAAACACATTTTAAAATAAAATAATTTTATTATGCTGATGAATATATAACTCTTTCTATTTACTGTTGTCGCCTTTCGGCCCGGCTCCTCATTTGAGCCTACACTCGTCTTCATGGCGTCCTCTCAGTGTTGCCAATCTAGCTTATTCCCCGCTAAATATAGCTTATTTCAAGGCGAGCCTAGCGCCAAATAATTTTAAATAGGCTACCGCCCAGTGGGACGATTATCTTTCTTCCCTTAGCGGGAGGAAAAATGCTCCAAAAATATTTAGTTTTAATTAAAAATAAAATGTTTCAATAAATACCTAGAAAATTCGGTTCATTGTTATATTGCGATGCGGCTGCGTCTAGGGAACTTTTAGGGACATCAGTGACGTCACCGTGATGTCGCGGCTGACGTATTGCCACTTTGCCTTCCGGGAGTCGCTTTGCATGCTTGTCAGCTGATTAATACGTCAGTTTCGCGCGCGTTTTTGTTCGAGAAAGTCGTACATTTATTTTCACCTGTTGGTGGTTGGTGAACGTAATTTTAACGATTATTATTCCTGTGAATAACCTATAGAACAAGATTTTGATATTAGCAGTGTCGTCTGCGCGATTGTGTTGGCGATTTGTAATAAAATTGTTGAATTCCTGAAGTCTTTGTATTCAAATAAAATGCCGTTACGTGTAGCGTGAGGAGAACGTGTGGTCGGAAATTACTGGTTCTTATTGTACACGTGGAATAATACGAACTGTGGGACCTATCGGTGAGTTTGTTTACGTTGTTCATATATTTATTTTGGTGTTTGCATTTAATTGAAAAGTTGCACTGTATTCTTCTAAAGCCTTTGACTAAACGATAATATTACGTCAGGCAAGGTGGGAGGGAGGGAATACGCCTGGTTAAAATATAGAGAAAAATTGTCATTTACAAGAACACTTGCAAAGGTATATAGTCTTTAGTACCCGACATATATTGGTCAGTTTTTACGTTTCATACAGTATGTTTGTGGGGCGTTATTAGACAATCTGTAATGGATGGTGATTTCTAATTAAGTATTTCCAGTCAATATTCGAAAACATAAAAATACCGAACTTTGGGGGGGGGACCATAATTGACTACAATGTTTTATACGGAAATTAGAATGTTTTATTTTTTGGTTGGTTTTGCGTATGTTGAAAAAACAAAATATACATAACCATATCTTGCTATACACAATTCGTTTTGTTGTTTTTTATAATGCTTACGGTATTTCGGTTATTGAGTTGTCACCACCCAAAATAATATATAACCAATGTTTTTCCCGTAAGCTTGCCAGAGAAGCATTTCGTAAAGTCGTTGATAATATCACAGATGCCGACAATTTTATAATTATCAATTTCAAATAATCACGACATGTATCGTAATATGTAATTGAGCTATGTATGCCAATTTTAGATTTCGATTCGGAAAATTAAAATTCTCAATTTAAATCGCGAAATTTTTCTACGCATCGGAATCTTTAATTGAGCTATGTAGTGTGCCCGTTTCCCCGACGTCACGTTGGCCCGGCGATTTCAACGAGAAACCGAAGAAGGGACACAGGCGATACAAAATTAAGTACTGGAAATATGTGTCCAATAAAAAAATCATAACAACTAGCTCGGGCAGGCAAGAGATCGAATATCTCGGGACGTTTAAAGGGATAGGCATGCAAGGTTCACAGGACAAATACCTCACCAACAAGAAAAAGAAAAAGTATCACTGATTTGAGAGAAGTTCAAAACTACAGGAATAATTTGAACTTGCTAAAATCAAGATCCTAAATTTATTTTAGAGCAGACGGACAAAAGAAAGATATAAACACTCCTATCACTCAAGGCAAATCATTAGGTTGGGATACAAGTATCCATAATGTCCATCTGTGCCGTTGAGCTGCCCTATTTCACTTAAATGGGAAGTTCTCACGAAAGAAAATTAATCAAGAGTTCGAGAGTTCGATGTTTAGCTGAATATAAATTTTTAAAAAAGCACTTCACTATCAGTTTCAGCTTTGTAGAAAATAAAATTAACTAAACATTTTTTTCTTCCCATTAAACAAACTAAATTAATAATTCACACACAAATTATACACATCGCTGATATTTACAAACATTAGATTGATATTAATGACCGTTAATTAATTGATTGGATTGAATTAATTATAGGAAATTAATTATTATTATCATTATATTACGGTACCACAATAATTCCAAGTTTCCTTATGGAAAACATCTTAGCTCAAAGTAGCATTGTTCTATCGTAGCCACTCAAAAATTGGTTTACAAAGGAATTCTAATCACTCAAGGCACCCTCAAATAAGAAATTGGATTCAACATGTCCCCTTATGGGATTAATTAAATTGTTCAGATTGCGATGATGTAACAGTTACATTCAAAGACATTAGAATACTGTAGAATTGCCTATGATCTGCATAATTATTAAATTGAATTGACCAGCTCATTTAACCTTAACAACAGTGCACAAAATGACGATAAATTGGACAGAAAAAAACTGTCATTGCACTATTTCCCAAAATTGGAAATATAAATATCACTATAATATAAAGCACATATTAATTCCATTTGACCTAGGACTGCATAGACCCTGCATCCTGGCATAATCACAAACATTTATATCATCGAAGAAATTCATTAATTATTAATCTATTAATACGTTGGAATGGAATATCTCATTTCCAACAGTTGCAACTCTTAGACCACTATAAAGTGTCTACAATTTATTATTAATTGTGCTTAATTCAAAATGCATTTCCAAAATCCTTTTGACATAATGTCAAGTAATCCTTGAACCATTATAAAAGTTGTTGAATGGCAATCTTAAGACTGGTCAGAATCTCTTAATGAAAAGAAAAAAAACGATCATTATAGGCTTCGTATACTTATGCAATCTGAAGTAATTACAGTAGAGTTTAGGATCACAGATCATAAATCCAGATGATAATTACTGTGCCAAAAATTAATTATCAAGTTTCAAAAATAGCTCTGAAAAAAGTTTAATGTTCTGCTTGCAATCGCCGTCAAGGTAAAATACGCCTCGAGTAAGAACGAAACTAAGTTCAGAATAAGTTGATAAAAAAAATTGGATTTCAACCATAAAACATTTTATTAAATATCTTAAATATGTGTGTGAAATTACTCTTAATATCCATAAATTATTTGCTCTTTAGTTTGGGAATTCATTCGAAATATTTCAATCACCTGGAAGAGAGAACCTTATATCATGGTACTGGCTTGTCATATAATTTCAGACAAGTGGTCTGAAAGCACGCCCTGGGTGACGGAGAATGTGTTGCCTATGTGTTTTCCCACGACGTGGTTAATCTTGGTCCTATTCTTAATTTTGCAAGATCGCCGCTTAAGGTACTCTCGTAATGTATCCATCGTCGTGACGTCTGATCTAACGTGAATTCAGACCCCCCAGATCTCGGACTCATCCCGGCCATTAAGCTTCCCTGTTGATTGTTTAAGTCATCGTCTTGAATCGTAATAAAGTCTTTATTAGTGTTCCCATGTTACCGTTCTTAATTGCAAGTGGCATCGTGGATGACTTCATACAACCCCTTAAATCAAAATTGGTTGTACGCCACTGATGGGGAAATGTTCCGACTATTTTGTTAGTATGGAATAAGTAGTGTAATTGCAATACTGTTCATTATTCATGAATGCACTTGCTAGCAATCCAATTAAATGTTGATCTTATTCTGTTACATGTGGTACAACATTGTCTATCTGTGTAACTGGTGTCATAAAGCGACAAAGTCTGCCATGTGTTGCAAGTTGTAATAAGTTGCATATCCATGTGTACTGGCCTGCGTTCCACGGTAAATTTCCAGTCCGATATATGGTGCTGTGAATGTGTCCACTGAATAATAATAGTTCAATTACTACTTACAGTATTTCAGCCACTAGTAGAATAACACTGATTTTACTTTGCTTAACACTGGTAAAGAATTATTATAAGTATCGGCGTATCACCAGCCAAATTGTAATGGTTAGTTAATTAGTGCAAACACACGCTTACCGCACGTACTAGAAACCTCATTTCCGCGCACACATGAGTTTAACCAGTGAAAGAGAATTCTCGAATGACCCGTGATTTAGTACTGACAGAGCGCACACCGCGCGGTCACCTGATGATTCAAAGCGGGGCGTGGGGAAGTTTTCACCCCTCATCTATTGCGTCACGACTTGTCAAAGCCGTTAGGAGTTGAAGATGTTCGACTCTCGCTTGTGATAAATTTTAGCTCAAGGCCATAATGATAGTTCCATTTATATCAGCTAGAATAATATGATGATGATGATGATGATGATGATGATAATTGTTGTTTTAAGGGGCCCAGCATCTAGGTTATCGGCCCCTAATGATCTGGGTGATAGCGAAAATGATAATGAAACGGAAACCAGAACGAAAATTAAGTGAGACGGAAAATTCCTACAAAAAGGAACTCAGTTTGAAACAACTCACAAAATGTTCTTACAAAAGGGAATTTAGAACGAAAAGATTCACAATAGGAATAGATTGAAAAATACCCACAAAATGAAGGCTAGATTCAAAATACGTACAAAATGCAATGTACCGCCGAAATACCTACAAAATGCAATTGAAATACAAAATACTTACAAAATGCAAATGAGATCGAAATTACGTACAAAATGCAATTGAGGTTCAAAATACTTACAAAATGCAATTGAAATTGAAAATAAACGATGCAATTCAGATTGAAATATCCCAGTTCCAATCCAAATTATTCACAAAGTGCAATTGAAATTCAAAATACTTACAAAATGCAATTGAAGTTGAAAATGCTTACAAAATGTACGGTAGATTCAAACGACTCATGTGGTTTGACAATACTTACAAAATGCAATTTAGATTGAAAATACTTGACAAAATGTAATTTAGATTCAAAATACCCACAAAATGCAATTAAGAATCAAAATATGTGCAAAATGCCCACCAAACAAAATGCAATTTAGATTCAAAATTCGTGCGAAATGCGGTTTTGGTTGAAAATACTTACAAAATGCAATTGAAATTCAAAATTCTCACTAAAAGGCCCGGCTACCTGCATTGAAAGACTTACCAAAAAGCAATTTAGATCGTCAATCTTTACAAAATGCAATTGAAGTTGAAAACAATCGCGAGATGTAATTTAGATCGAAAAAACTTACAAAATGCAACGTAGATTAAAAATGCCTTAAAAATTGCTAGAAGGGAATTTAGACACACGGTGAACCAAGTAACAAAAACAGTGCGGGAATCTTAAAGAGAAAAGTAAATATAAGGAAAAGAGGAGTGGAGAGGAGAGGAGAGGGGAGAGAGGAGAAGGTCCGCCCCAAAGGGAAGGGACAAAAGGGGAAAACGGACCCAGCTCAGGAATCCCTCGGGGTCGCCAACTCCCGAACTCACCAGCCGTGAGCCCCTGAGGGTGTAGCATTATCGACGGTGCCTCCTTAAGGGCCTTGAGCACAAGGCAGGAGGTAAAAGGAAAAGAAAAAGAAGGCTGACCCCTCACAGAAGGAGGGTATCAGGAAAGATGAGACAAGGGCCAATTAAGGCGGGAAAGTGAAAGACTCCCTAGGCCTCGGATAACCTAATACCGTCGGGGTCGGAAGAGAACAAGAGTTGACCAAGGGAGGTCGTCAGGAAAGAAGAAAGAGAGGAGCCCGGCACAAGGAAGTGGAAGCAATGCCGGACTCAGCTGGGGCCCCGTGGTCGCCAACCCACAACCCACAGAATAATATGAAGAATGTTTCTTAGCTATGGGTCTGTTACAAATGCATGCTGGAATACATTTCAATATTTTGCATACATCAAATACTTCCAAAGTTGCTTTGCGAATCTCGGCATTTAAACATCCACAATCGGAGCAGAGCAACATGGTGGATTTCGGTCACAGTAGGTCAATTGCAGATTTCGATGCACGGTATTTTAATTATGAAATTACAAGAATTACGATGTGTATTGGAATCTGTAATTGATCTACGTAGGCCAATTATAGATTTCGATGCGGAAAATTAAAAATATCAATTGGACTCGCGAAATTTTTCTACGCATCGGAATCTTTAATTGAGCTATGTAGATCAATTACAGATTTCGATGCACACCTCGTTTCGAAGGATTTTGTGTTCCCCCACCCAAAACCCCCTATTACCCAGGCCTTTCCCGTAAGCTTGCCAGAGGAGTGACGTCGTTGATGACGTTATGGTAGACGCCATTTTGTTTTAGGGGAATTTTATACGCGGCCGCATCGCAATGCAAAATTATCCCGAAAATTCTATGAGTCCATTAACAGCCCCGTGCTTCATTATTGCATGATTAAAGAGTCACGTAAAACTAAAAGCTTCCTTCCTTCCCATTAACAGTAATTTGGAAGATTGATTGTTGTTGTTGTTGTTTTTATGGGTGGAACAGAGAGGTCATCTGCCCCTACTTATTTGGAGATCGTTAACTTCTTGAATGTGATATAGTCGAGTTGCTCTATATTACAGATATCCAGCAATTCCCCGACTTACGGTTATCCCGCAGTTGTTATAACCCCTCCCATTGGTCGATCTTGGCTATGCTACTGTTCCATGATATTGGCAATGAAGGACTCTGGTTGCACATTGCTGTCTAAGGTTGGTTCTGGAGCGCGTTACTTGATTCTGACACTATACCAGCTTTGTTTATTGCTTTAGCAAGTAAATATTCATCTGAATCTGGATCAGCAGTGTTTGTTTTCTTTTAAACTACTCCTGCATTTTTTTCCTAAAATAATCCTCTGTCTGTAAATGCAGTCAAGGGGAGAAGGATGATCGTGTAAGCCCCCACGGGTCCGCAATTGTGAAAAGAGGTTCTCCAGTACCGTACATCTTGATTCAGCCTATGTGGGAGAATGTACTTTATATTATGCCTATCGGCCGTATCTTGGTACAGAATTCGAAGGGATTTTATTGAAATGATGACTGCTTTCTGGAATATTTGCAAAGAATTGTTACCAATGCAAAGAGAATTGCTCATGAAATTTTCCATCTTGTCCAAAATTATATTTTGCTGTTCAATTTGTAAACCATGGGTTATTTTTGTTGGCAAAGGCGGGTTAGGACAGTATGAATTCATAACATCATACCACTGATTTACAAGTTCTATGAAAACCCCTGTTGCCTCTGCTAGTAATTTATCTGGACCTGGTTTGTAGTGCTTTAAAGCTGTAGCTGTAGTGTGTGACAGAAGCTGTGCTGCAAGTCGAACATTTTGTCTTTTGTTTTTTTCACACTGTATGTGATTCAGTGTCAGTTTATGGCACTAGTTTATCTCAGAATTGGTTTGTTTCACTAATTCTACCACAGGAGCACTGGTAACTTTCTGTCCGTTTTCTAGAATATAGCCATAATCCAATAACAAATTCCTGATATGTTTTAGCAAATGGGGTGCATCTGCGAAAAAGTATATAGGCTGTTGAGTTACTGGGTGGTTGTAAGAAGAGCAGTTCACTGAGATAGACAATTCCCTCCACAAACCCATGTTCTCACCTCCACAGTCACTCACACAGGCTACCACATTGTACCCAATGTTGTCAAGCTCGATAGTCACTCGGTCAACCATATCCCAAGTCATTTTAGAGTCAAAATCGAGGTACACAGGCTGTTTCCAGTTGGAAAAAAGTCCTCTAGCCATAATAACTTGCATGTATGAATGAGGACCTACTATTTCATCCTCTTTATGATCATAATCATATGTAGCTGCCACTTTCATTTCATCATACGAGAGAACTGTTGTTTTTTCAAAACTATTCCTAGTGTGGCCTGTAACTTCCATTACACGAATTACATCAGCCAGAATCTCTTGTCTCAAATTAAAACTTGAAGACCATCTCTACAATGAAGACATTCCTGGTAAAGGGTAATGTAGTTTTTGCCCGAGGTAAATGCAACATTGTTTGCTGAAATATGTGATGGTAAATGCTGTCGAAATATCTGAAGTCCGTTTAACGTGCTTCTTTTTATTGATGATGATATCTAATTGGCTTTTACTCAGCATCCCTGAGAATGTACCAATGACTTGCTCGTTCAGTACTATCTGAGGGGTCTTTCCCAATTTAGCTGATAATTCTTCAACTGTTTTTTCTAGTTTCTCAATTTGCTTCTGGTAATCAATAATTTGTGCTCTATTTTGTAAACATTGCTTTCTTAACTGCTCACTTTCTTCTAAAACCCTGTTGTAATTCTCAAGAAGAATTTCATACCTGTTGTCATCTGCCTAGGTTTGAAGTGATGTTTCTGGTTCACTCACTGAATTTTGTTCACTCTCTTCTCTGAGTAGATCTTGAAACAATGTCCTCTGGTTCCTTTTTATTAATCTTTGCTTCCTTGATGATGACTCTCCTATACTGGTGTGATCTGGAGTTAAATGTAGCGTTGGCACAGCTGAAAGTAATATGAGAACAACAAGTTCATGTGGGATGTGTGTAGCAAGTGGTTTTCTTTTTAAATAAATATTAAGCTAACCCTCCCGTATATATTTATATTTATGATTTGATAATACATCCATTGTCATGGTGGCCACTCAAATTGGTTAACGATTTTCCAGGAGTTTCCCAGGAATTTTCCAGAAGTAAATCTCATTTTTCCAAACTTAAAAATAAGCGCGAGCCCCGGGGGGGGGGGGGGGGGGGTGCTTTATCGGTTGCCTACTTCAAGACCAAAATAAAGCAGTAGTGTTTGGTTTACTTATACAGATGTTGACAAAAATTAGTGGTGATTGCGTTATTGATACGGTAGCCTACTCACAAATGATTTAATTGTTGTTTTAAAAATGCCTTTGTGACTGAAATATCCACTTAAAAAAAGAGAAAAGAATGCCGCCTGCAATTTTATTGCGGTGAAGTTGTCTATAATCAATATGTTTTACAAAAATACTATCGTGTGTTCATCCACACAGAAACAGGTAGCCAAGGAAATTTCTTTAGTTAACGATAGTGCTCACCCAAAACCGCAGGGGGAGTATGATTTAAGATGGAAATATTTTTATAATTAACAGTGGCTATTTTCCAGGAGTTGTCAAATTTTTGATCATTTTCCAGGAGATTTCCAGACCTAATAAAAATCCAGGAGTTTTCCAGGAGTAGTGGCCACCATGCATTCTCTTTTGAAAGCCAGTGCTCCAACCACTAAAATACCATATACGAAATACCGTATTGTTACGGCTGTGAGTTTGTTTTGTCGCCTCGCCGCTTTGAGTCACAGCTGCCCCCAGGCTGTGTGTGCTCTGCCTCAGTGTATTACATGCGCGTTACGCAACGGGCTGCGAAGTGAAAGGGGTGGTCCAGAATATTCGTGACCCAGCCAGTGAAGGAAATCTCTAGAAGCCGTGTGTCCTGGACGATTCTAGAATTCATTGAGTCACCAGCCTGCTATATAAGCGGCCTCAAAGTGAGGGGACCGAGTTTTCTGTGGGTGTGTGTTTCTGAGCTAGTGCGTGTTTTCCTGAGCGACAGAAGTGTTGTGACGAAGTGCCGTGCGAGTTACGAAATCCAGTGACATTGTTTCCCAGCTTGTGAACAACGTGCAGCAAGTTATCGTAAGTAACTGTAGTTGGTGTACATAAGGGAGAGGAGCAGGTAGTTTCTGTCAAGGCCACCGTACTCATTAAGACGGTTTAACTTCTGTGGTTTGTTGACAAGTGAAAGGGCCAAGACCGCTCAAGGAAGAGACTTGAGGAAACTGGAGTAAGGTTCCAATTGCTTGTATTTGCTGATGAGTAGTGTATCTTCCTGCAAGCAATAAAGCTAACTTCTCTTTAAAGCAGTAATTGGTGTTGTGCTTTCTGCCCACCGCAATCCAGTTAACAAAAGTGCCACTAGGGGGGTGGCACGTAACAACTGGTGTCAGAAGCCGGATTACGAACTCAAGCACAAGCACAACGCCTGACGGTCCTGGTTCCAAAACCCGAGCAGGACATTTTTTTAAATTTTCCTGTGAGCGCATGCCCCTTACAAGACAAACATCTAAAATGGAAGAGCAATTCGCAGCATTGCTAGAAAAGTTAAGTGGCATGGAAACCAAGATATAAGACGGCCAGAAGAAAATGGAAGACGGTCAAAATAAGTGAGCGGAGGACCTGAAGAAGATGGAGGACGGCCAGAAGAAGATGGAGGACGGCCAGAAGAAGTTGGCCGAGGACCTAACTGCCAAACTAGAAGACGGCCAAAAGAAGTTAGCCGAGGACCTAACTGCTAAATTAGAAGATGGCCAGAAGAATTTAACCAAGAAGATAGAGGACGGCCAGAAGAAGATGGAAGACGGGCAGAATAAGTTAGCACAGGACCTGAAGAAATTAGAAGTGGGTCTGCGTGAGGAAGTCACGGCAGTGGAAAAGAAGTTCGAGGCCTTAAAAGAAGAAGTTGCCGAGCTACGCCGACGCCCGCTGACGGGGGTGGAAGAGAGATTCAACGCTCTACAAAAGGAATTTGCTGAGCTGCGCCGACAGGGATGGAAGATAGATTCAAAGCCCTACAAGAGGAAGTCGCCGAGCTGCGCCGACGTCCGCCGACCGGGGTGGATGAGAGAGTCAAAGCCCTAGAAGAGGAAGTTGCCGAGCTGCACCGACGCCCGCCCACAGGTACACCGGGGACATCAGGAACGGGACAGAGCAGAGTGAAGCCCCCAACCTTCGACGGAAAGGTCCCGTGGATCACCTACTTACGTCAGTTCGAGGCAGCCTGTTCCATAAACAACTGGAACAGCACGGAAAAGGCTACAGCTCTCACTGTAGCGCTGAGAGGGGACGCCCTTAACGTCCTTCAGGCCATCCCGACTGGATCCCAGGACTACGCTTCACTGATCGCCCATATGGAGTCCCGATATGGGGATAGCCATCTTCAGCAGGCCTACCAGATGCAGCTCCGGACCGGGGTACAAAAGAACGCGGAAACCCTGCAGGAGTTCGAGATGGACATCGCACGCCTCGTAAGGCTCGCCTACCCAACAGCGCCGGCCGACTTTCTGGAACAGATTGCGACGCAGACCTTCACCGACGGGCTACGGGACTCGGACACTCAACAGGCGCTGCGACTCGCGCGCAATAAGACCCTGGCAGATGCGCTGAGCCACGCACTTGAGTTCGAGACGGCGAAACAGGCATCTAGAATGCACGTGCGGGAGCGTCAAGTGGACGTCGACGAACCAGCAAAAACCAACGAGACCAAGCCCCTGGCCGACGAATTGATGGAGGCGCTAAGCCGTTTCTTCGATAGTCGCGGCACTACCAGCAACGACACACCCGGAAGACAACCGGAGAGGCGGCCCGGAAGAGGACTACCGACCTGCTGGACCTGCGGTAAGAAAGGCCACCTTAGCAAGGACTGCGGTGATCGCCGCCGCCGAGGGTATCCGACGGGAAGTCAGTCGTCTGAAAACCGCGCGGCCCAGGGAAACGAGTGTTAGCCAGCCTTGGGGGGCAAAGATTGGCTTGTGACAGTCGTCAAGCCCCGGCAGTCCAAGTCCGTGTGACGAAGTTACGGAGGGACAATAGCAGCCTGATGGTCGACGGAGTCATCAACGGAGTGAGCTGGCCCATGCTAATCGACACGGGAGCATCGAGGACCATCGTCAGCCCCACCGTGATCCCGAAGTGGAGAGTGCAACCCACACAAAGGAACCTCCAGCTAATAACCGCGACCGGAGAGACCGCACCGGTACATGGCGAAGCATCACTGGAGTTCGTCATTGGTCGACGGGCGATAAAGCATCCAGTGCTTGTGGCTGACGTATCAAATGAAGTGATCATCGGACTGGACTTCCTGGACCAGAACAACATCATCTTGGATCTGAGTACCAACACTCTGCACTTCGGAAGGGAGGAACTTGCTTTGCGACCAGCACACGAGGCCGTCGCCGCACGACGAGTAAGGCTGAGAGAGGACGTCATCGTTCCCGCCAGGACGGAAGTCAGCGCTGCCGTAATTGTCGACGGAACAGCTGAGGGAGTGGCGACTGTCATCGAGCCAAAATATGAGGACATCCAGACAAAAGGATTGCTAGTTGCCAAGACTCGCATCAACACGACGTCTCGGCCGTACTGTGCCCGTTTAGACCGAAGTCCGCACGACCACATATGCATTTTACCAAGAATCAGTTAGCACGAGAGTCAAAATATCCCGGGGCGCCAGATGGGTTAAAGCTAATCGCAAAAAAACGACATCAAAATAAAAAATAAAAAGCTTTACTGATTTTTGGCTCAATGCAACAATAAGGATAGAAGGAGATTCAACTGGGCATAACACAACATGTAAATTTATCTCATTTTATTCTAAATTTTAAAATTGACTGCAAAATGATGCTCAAGGTAACATCATTCCAGTGCGACGGCACACACTACTATTTACACAATGTACAGAAATTTTCCAACACATTGAACAATTGTCCTTGGAGACACAAGTCTGATTATCAGTCCTGTAGACTGTGTTCCAAAATTATATCAATTATTTACGATGAAATCCAGTTCAAATTTAATTGTCTTTGCTGGAAATATTGTAGTTCACTGGTTGAATTTCTAACATGATATTAACACTCGTAGAAATTCTCACTGTTTATAATTGTTTATAGATTTTTTTTTTACTTCCACTTATTTTTCCAGTTTCAAAAATATTGTCAAAAATACTATCTTTGACCCAACACTAATTATGTACACATATTAATAACAACATCTGAAAAGTATTTGACCCTTGAGCATAGCATCGAAGAACTGTGCGAAGCACAACAAAATTTATTATTCTTCCAAAATTAAACATTTCGAGAAGTGACTCGATTATGAACTTCAAATTCCAAAGAAATATGATTTCTGAATCATCAGCTTGATCAAAAAAAATTGTTGAACCATTCAACTATTCGATTTTCCACTTGGAATTATTATTAAGGAAAATATTTATATTTGTTGCTATTTTAGTAACTTTCACAACTTGCAATTCTTGAACAGAATGCGGAAATAAGAATTGTAGCTTTATAATAAATTCATTTAGTTCATGACAATAGGATTGAAAACACCCTTTAAGTAATTCGTGGATACAGAATTATTTTTTAATTGGCAGTGGCCCATTCAATTATTTGTGTAAGAACACAATATCCCAACAACAACGGCAAAGGTCTTCCTCTGAAGAAGAATAAAATTTTATCATGACAAAACCGGGTTCTAGCAAATCCAAAGTATTAATGGAATACGTAAACAAGTTTGAAATAATTACTGATGGTTTGGTCATTCATTCGACGAAATGTGTGGTTTCAATACTCCTCCTATAAACCTGAGCCATCGAACCTGCTATTTGATTGATGCTCAAAAAAAGACCTCCTCATTCCTGCGACTTAAACATGCGCACCTGGGAATGGCATTTCAACTACTCCACACACATACATTTTCTTCCCAAAATTTATACAATAAATCAAGCCTCTGCTTGTTATCAAAACTGGAAGATCTATAAACTTACAAGTTTATTTTATTTTACCATTCAGTTCAAACCGTGAAGTTACCACACTTGTGATATTCTCTATTTCACTTTCGAATGTGTGCCTACGTCATGATTTTATATAAACACAAAAAAAATCCTAATTGATACAAATATCATTGGCTTCCTGTTTCATGCCTTTCCGTGTTATCTGAAAAATATACTTTGCTCAATGCAAATATTAACTGTTCAACCAGAACTATAATGTTGGTGGAATACGGGCTTGCGCTATCCACTAGATTTCGGAAAATCACCTGTTCCAAACTAGGAATGATTAAACTAATCCTTAAGCTCTCTCTCAACGAATGTGATTATTAGAAAATGTAAGATCCAATAATTATTGAGAAAAATTATGAAAATTATTATTATTATTATTATTGGATTATTATTGTTATTATTTCCTTAAATATGTTAAATTATTATTTCCTTATGTGAAAAAAAAAACACATGTTCGACTCTTCGAATATGGACAAAATATCCATTTCTCAACAAAATAAATATTAACTTCTACAGTTATATCAGCTGATTACCGTGATTCTCAAACAAAATGAACATTCAAATAAATGCTCGGTATGCTCGGTCATCGATCCTAAACTGTTCTGAGTGCTGAAAATACTCAGAATAACCCTAATGTGTCTTGCGTAAATCAATGCAAGATTTAAATACGAAGAAAAATAAATGTGTTGGTCATCTGCAGAAAATGAGTTTGTTCCAATTAGCTAGGCATAATATAAAAGTCAAATGTGGCTTACATTTCTCGTTGGTCTTGAAGCGTAGTGAACCTGGTCTGTACCAGATTTATCCAGATGCATGCCCTATTGGACACGCACGTCTAATCCTTGTATCGGCCGCCATTATATACCCACAATCTGTCTAGCACTACGTAGTGGAAATATTTCTTGAAGTTTGAAGTAACTGCTGATCCATTTTAATATTGACTTCAATTAAATCCATAGCAGTTTGCTTAATTGGGGTCAGATCCAAATGATCTCTTCTCAAAAGCGTCAGTTGTAACATAACTCACGGTAATCTGTTCAGTACAGGAAAACACTGATAGTCTAAAACAATCAACGGCTGTTCTGAAGATCGTTCCCTGGGCATGGCTACACACCATCTATCATGCGCGAAGCAACATATAGTTTCCCTCTGTCGGCTAATGAACAACACCGTGATAGACTGGCCTTCAATATACTGAAAGATCTGAGTGGTTATTTAGTTACAATTTGTGAAACTGACAAGTTGGATTAAAATATCCAAGTATTGAATTATTGTTACTGGACTGTGACAGAATAATATCTAGTCAAAGTCTAGCATATGTCCATATAGAAACAAAGTGTTTCACAAATGTCCGTAGAAAATAACAATCACCTTAGTGATTCCCTCTACCGGAAACTTACTACGTTCCCCACGTATCGTAGCACTTTTGTGACTATCACAATTCAAAGATATCTTCTGCGTAGATTCGGCAACCATGTGCCTTCGCTCGACGTAGCAGCAGCACCTTGTCCTACAAGAGCTTGGTTTGAAGTGAGCTCCTTATGCTTGGGACGAGCGGCTTTTATACAAAACGGTCGGCTCCACGCTGGATCACGCTGAAATCCGTAAATCATCATATCTCCGGTGTCTCTGGTCTGATTCACTTGAGACTAAGTGCATCCTCTTTCATTTCGCCGTGCCAGTAATCTGATCCAAGTATCAAGTCTCTACTCCATGGCTAAGTATTTAATCACCAAATAGTCTCGACCTCTGCTACTATTTGCCACGTCACTTAACATCTTCTTGGCTGCATAAAGTTTCCATTTCAATCTAGAAGGAAAGGAGCGCGATATTCATATTATCTCAACTTTCAAAAGCGTCTGTAGCCTTTCCCTTGATACCTAGGTGTCTGAATCTTGGAATACCCACTCCTAGAATTGGGCACATCCACCCCACACCTAGCAAAAAAATAAAAATTGAAAAAATTTATTTTTCCTATCTACTCATTAAATCATCTGGTTCTTGAATAATAAATCTTCAAATTCGCTGCATTATAAATTCCCACGATGTTACCAGTTCGTGTATTGGCGATTGTACAGCCTCCATTGTTGTTTACTTCCACAACACGATAGGGTCCATCGTAAAGGCTTGCAAACTTCGAGTACACTCGATTTTGCACGTCGGAGGGTGTAGTTTTTTTTTTTTAACAAGAGTTCCTACGCGCAAGGGTCTGCGAAAACGCTTTCCTCTCACTCTGCGCTCTCTTTTCTCAGCTTGGCTCCTCAACTTGTCGACAGCTTGAGTCTCCCTCCTCTGACGACTAGGTTCAATCTCGGGTGGAATAGAGATGATTCGATCCCATAATCTTGTTGGTTTAATTCCATGATGAAGCAACATGGGAATCTGTCCAGTACTCTCATGAATCGTAGAGTTGATGGATTCGGATGCTAAAGAGAGAACATCCATCCATTTCCAATGCTCATTTGGACAATAGAGGCGGCAAAATTTAGATATTTCAGCCATCACGCGTTCTGCTGGATTGCTTTCAGGATGTCTGATAGAACAAAGCAATTGTCTAATCCCAAGATTATTCATGACGGCCCTGAATTCTAAAGATGTAAATTGGGGTCCGTGATCTGATAAAAGGAATTCCGGTTTGCCTGCTTCCGGAATTACGCTGTCTCTAATTCTCTTCGCACAATATTTTGCGTTTGCCTTCTGAATTGGGTGTAACATAGTGTATTTGCTGAAAACATCTATGGTCACCAGAATATATCGGTTACCTCTTTTAGACTTTGGGAGAGGACCATAAAGATCAGTCGCAAAGATTTCACAAGGCTTAGAAGGAATAATAGGCCTTGGTAATTCTCTCAATAATTTAGAATTATATTTATTCCTTTGGCATAAGTCGCACTCCCGAATAGTGTTCCTGACAGTTTGTCGCATTCGCTCCCATTAAAATTTCTCTTGTATCAAGTTGACTGTCTTATCTACTCCAGCATGACCTGCAATTCGATGCGCCATCCAAATAATGGGTGTTTGCATTCGTGGAGGTACCACTACCCTCAGCTTCGTATGGTCGGGATCTGAAAACCTGTAGACTAGACCATCTAACATCAAATAATCTCTTGAAATTCTTTCAGTTTCCACAAAATCATCGTCATTGGGATCCATATCTCCCTGTAGAAAACGAAAAATGTTTCTAAGACGTCGGTCTCTCCTCTGGGATAAATGTAACAATCTTAACCTTCATAAGGTATCCTCATCCTCATGCGTCAGGTTAACTTGAAAAACCTTGGATGTAGACTCCACTGCTCTACTCAATAAATCGGCCCCAATGTTCAACTTTCCAGGAGTGTGTTCGATAACTAGGTTGAATTGTTGAATAAAAAGTGACCATCTAGTTATTCTATCACTAGCAAAGTTTGTTCTTAAGATAAACTCCAATGCATGGTGATCAGTCCTCACAATTACTGAATGTCCAATTAACATTTTCTTCCAAGACTCCAACGCGAAGATTACAGCAAGGGCTTCTAACTCTGTGGTGTAATAGTTTCTTTCTGATGGGCGAAGTTTCCTGCTTATGAAAGCCAGGTAATATCTCCTGTGATCGTCATCTTCTTGAAGAAGAATAGCTCCAAACCCTACGGTGGATGCATCGGATTCTATGATGAAATTCTTGGTGAAGTCAGGATACCCTAATTTCACACGGTTTACCAATAACCTCTTGGCATCTTGAAATGATTGTTCGCAATCTTCATTCCATTTCCATTTGTTTCCCTTTTTAATAATTCCTGCAAGGGAGCAACTGTCCTGGTGAAGCTTGGACAATGCCCTGCAAAGAATTGGCATGTTCCGAGAAAACTGCGGACATTCTTCACCCTAGTAGGTCTAGGGAAATTCGCAATCGCTTGTATCTTTGTCTCATTGGGACGGTATCCTTCACCATCTAAAATATGGCCCAAAAATTTTATTTCCTTCTGAAAGAACTGACATTTTCGAAGGTTTACTTTAAAGTTCGCTTTTCTTAAATCTGCGAATAACATCTGAAGATGTAACAAATGTTCCTCCTTAGTCTCAGGTGCGATTAGGATATCGTCTATGTAACGAATCGCTATCTCTTTTACTTCAGGACTCAAATTTTGTTCCAGTGCTCTGATCAAAACAGATCCAGATGTTTTGATCCCAAATGGTAGACGGCGGAATACATATGTCTGTTGGTCAAACATAAACCCTGTAAACTTTTTGGAATCTTCACTAAGCCTAATGTGGTGGTAGGACGAAGTGAGATCAATGTTAGAGAACCAGATCTTGCCCTGGAATTTCCTTAACAGTTCCCTAATGATTGGTGGTCTGTCATACTCTGGCAGTAATCTTGAATTCAAATTTCGCGCGTCTAAACACAGTCTCAGACTTCCATCCGGCTTAGACACTACTGCTAATGGATTGACATAAGAGGTAGTGTACTTTTCAATCACATTGTTACTTTCCATCTCTTTGATAAGCACTTTTACCTTTTCTCGATGCTTTTCCGCTACCGGATACAATTTAGCATGGAAAGGTGCATCATTAGTTACACGAATTCGATATTCAAAATCTTTAATTTCACCAGGTTTAATATCAAAAATATCATGGTACTCTTCCAAAATTTTTCCTAGCTCTGGGGACCCCTTCTCAGTGTAGACTTCTTTTCCTTCAGCTTCCCGAAAAATCAGAGACCATTGAGCGTCTCCCTCGATGTCTTCCTCTTCCTTTCCCTCGAAGTTTATCTCTTCGGTATACTGGAATCTGACCGTCTCTGTCTTCATGTCTATCACGGCTCGATATTTCTGGATGAAATCCGCTCCCAAGATCATGTCAAAAACCATGTCCTTCATTACTACAAACACATGTCGGAAATCATGTCCTCCAATAGTAACACATAAGTATAATTGTGTTTTACACAGCGATATTTTGTTGGGTATTATTCCTTGGATTTTAATTCCTGATACTGCAATCTCTTCTAAATTCTCTTTGAGCTTCCACAGAATATAAAGCTTCTCGCTCACAAGACAAAGCATAGCCCCAGTATCAATTAAAGTATCGACAGGCATGCCGAATACTTCGCATGATATGATTGGCAGTTTAATTCTTGTACCCATTTCTTTCCGTTCGTCATTATGTTGAATTAAGTCATCATCCTCTGTTTGCCATTTAATAATCCTGGAAGTAAAAATGTTTAAAATTCGATCTCCTACTGTGAATTGGAAGTTTTTTTTCATTCCCCCGGGATTGCTGTGTTCCGATGGACCTGGTTCATTGGACTTCTGTTCCAAGAACTGCGAGTTTTCTTGGTGTCTTTCTTCCAAGATCTTCCTCGTCTCCTTATTGAACTCTTCATTGGACTGACGAGTGTTCTCATTCCCTCTGTTATTGTAGTTATTGTTTCTACCATAGTACCTTCTTTCCTGGTATCTTCCTTGATTATTCCTTGGCTCTCTCCATCGATTGTCATATCGATATCCACCCTTTAGTCTCTCATAAGGCTTGTAACTGTATCTATTAGTGTTCTGATTCCATCCTCTTTTATCAGGCTCTTCCCTCGGCGTTTTCTCTTCTCGCCCCTCTCGAATCTCTCGAGGTGTTTGGGAATAACTGTCGGCCATAACAGTGTACACAGCGTTGCCATTCTTTCCTCCCTTCTGATGGAAGAATTGAGCGTTCGTGTGATCAAGTTTCTGCAATACCTCGTCAAATTGCTCCATAATATAAATGTCAGCAGCGATCAAAGTTCTTTGGACTTCTGCTGGAAACTGACGTATTAATGCAGTAATTAATTCATTGTCTGGCATCGGCGGATCTAAATGTTGAAGTTTAGAAAGCTGTCCAGAAAAGTACGAAGAGTATCGAGTAGGTTGTGACGTCGAAAATCTCTTCGAATATAATTCTGCTCTGACTTGCTGTTGGGATTCCGGGGACCAAAACTTTTTCAATAACCCACGGGAAAACTCCTCAAAATTGGTGAGAGTGGACCTGAATGCTCTAAACCAGAGAAGTGCGGGCCCTTCCAAAAATTTCCCTATCACTCGGATTTGTCTTTCCTTAGGGATTTTGGAATCTTTAAGGTAATCACCTGCTTCTCTCAAGAATTCTACGGGTGTCACAGAATCTCGCCCTGAAAATTTTGAAGGCTTATCCTCTACATTCTTGAATACAGTTATGGGGTTGGATTGAAATACTGTCCTGGCCTCATCCTGTCTTTGACTATCATTTCCTCTAGCTGCTCCTAGGTTTACCTGTATCTGTTCTTCTCCTCTTATACTTGGCATTTTCAACAGATGGTCAGCCTGTTTCTCGTCCTTAACTTGGGTTTTCATAGCCTCAATTGCCTTATGGTTTTCTTCGGCCTTTTTTCTAATTCCTTCGGTTTCCTTCTTAATTTCTTCTGTTTCCTTATAGTTCTCCTTGACATCAGTGGATATCTGGTTCATAACAGCCTCGTGACTCTTCAATGACCCTGTCATATCTGATATGTCCTTCTGAGTCGCTTGAATATCTTTGGAAATTACTTGAATATGGGATGACAAAGATTCTCTAATCTCCTTGACTCCATCTTGGTTCTCCAGCTTGAGTGTGTTTTTAATCTCATCGATAACTGTGGTTTTAATTTCAGTTTGTAATTCATTAATCACACCTTCTCTTATTTCTCCCACTATGAGTTCTTTGAATTGGTCTGTCAAACGTTGAACAACTAGAGTTGCCATCTCATTGCTCTCTTTCTTCACTCTGACTTCTAGGTTGACCATGTCTTCACCAACTTTCCTAAGACTACTTTCTATCCTATCAGCTAAGCTTTGGGATCTTAGATCGGCATCGCGAAATTTATCGTCCATTAAACTTGCGTTAGTAGCTAATGAAGTTTCGAGCTCATGTGTTTTTTCGCATAATTTAGTCATTTTACCCTCAAGTGACATTTTCAAGATTTCGGAATTCTCTTTAAATTTATTTTCCATATAATTAAATTTACTATTTAAACTATCTTTTAAGTTAGCTTTTAACCTGCTTTCTAACATATCGGAATTTTCTTTAAGTTTCTTTTCCAAAGCCACTGTATTTTCTTTCATGATGGCTGCTACGCGCAATCCAGCTTCTTTGGAACTCTCTTCCAAACTCCTCATCATCTCTTCCATAATTTTCAGTATTAGTCAAAACTTAGGGGTATACATGAGACACAATATTATAACTAGAACAAGAAATATGAATAGCTAATTGGAACACTCTAATAAAATGAGATTTGTCCTAATGTCGACGCGATGAAAAAAAAAACTTCTCTACTTTTACGAATTAAATTTACCACAATATCACAAGAAAAATATGCAAGTTCTCAAATATCCTCCACCTGGATTCTAATAATGCGTATGTCCAGTCATCGAACGTTTACTACTGAATTTACTTGACGCCCTAATGGTTAAGCCATTATCAAAATAATCAAACCCCTTCTAATTATTAACCCAGTTAATTTTTAATTTTCCCCACTAATTGGGTTTCCTACTAATTTATTCATCCAAACCAGACATCTCTCAACTCCCAAAATATCTATTAAAAATTATCACAATTTAAATCGGCATGCGATTGACCGTGTCTAACTCGGGCCCCACGTTCGAAGCCATTTTCTCTCTCTATCTTATTTTATGTGCCCGTTTAGACCGAAGTCCGCACGACCACATATGCATTTTACCAAGAATCAGTTAGCACGAGAGTCAAAATATCCCGGGGCGCCAGATGGGTTAAAGCTAATCGCAAAAAAACGACATCAAAATAAAAAATAAAAAGCTTTACTGATTTTTGGCTCAATGCAACAATAAGGATAGAAGGAGATTCAACTGGGCATAACACAACATGTAAAATTATCTCATTTTATTCTAAATTTTAAAATTGACTGCAAAATGATGCTCAAGGTAACATCATTCCAGTGCGACGGCACACACTACTATTTACACAATGTACAGAAATTTTCCAACACATTGAACAATTGTCCTTGGAGACACAAGTCTGATTATCAGTCCTGTAGACTGTGTTCCAAAATTATATCAATTATTTACGATGAAATCCAGTTCAAATTTAATTGTCTTTACTGGAAATATTGTAGTTCACTGGTTGAATTTCTAACATGATCTTAACACTCGTAGAAATTCTCACTGTTTATAATTGTTTATAGATTTTTTTTACTTCCACTTATTTTTCCAGTTTCAAAAATATTGTCAAAAATATTATCTTTGACCCAACACTAATTATGTACACATATTAATAACAACATCTGAAAAGTATTTGACCCTTGAGCATAGCATCGAAGAACTGTGCGAAGCACAACAAAATTTATTATTCTTCCAAAATTAAACATTTCGAGAAGTGACTCGATTATGAACTTCAAATTCCAAAGAAATATGATTTCTGAATCATCAGCTTGATCAAAAAAAATTGTTGAACCATTCAACTATTCGATTTTCCACTTGGAATTATTATTAAGAAAAATATTTATATTTGTTGCTATTTTAGTAACTTTCACAACTTGCAATTCTTGAACAGAATGCGGAAATAAGAATTGTAGCTTTATAATAAATTCATTTAGTTCATGACAATAGGATTGAAAACATCCTTTAAGTAATTCGTGGATACAGAATTATTTTTTAATTGCCAGTGGCCCATTCAATTATTTGTGTAAGGACACAATATCCCAACAACAACGGCAAAGGTCTTCCTCTGAAGAAGAATAAAATTTTATCATGACAAAACCGGGTTCTAGCAAATCCAAAGTATTAATGGAATACGTAAACAAGTTTGAAATAATTACTGATGGTTTGGTCATTCATTCGACGAAATGTGCGGTTTCAATACTCCTCCTATAAACCTGAGCCATCGAACCTGCTATTTGATTGATGCTCAAAAAAAACCCTCCTCATTCCTGCGACTTAAACATGCGCACCTGGGAATGGCATTTCAACTACTCCACACACATAAATTTTCTTCCCAAAATTTATACAATAAATCAAGCCTCTGCTTGTTATCAAAACTGGATCTATAAACTTACAAGTTTATTTTATTTTACCATTCAGTTCAAACCGTGAAGTTACCACACTTGTGATATTCTCTATTTCACTTTCGAATGTGTGCCTACGTCATGATTTTATATAAACACAAAAAAAATCCTAATTGATACAAATATCATTGGCTTCCTGTTTCATGCCTTTCCGTGTTATCTGAAAAATATACTTTGCTCAATGCAAATATTAACTGTTCAACCAGAACTATAATGTTGGTGGAATACAGGCTTGCGCTATCCACTAGCTTTCGGAAAATCACCTGTTCCAAACTAGGAATGATTAAACTAATCCTTAAGCTCTCTCTCAACGAATGTGATTATTAGAAAATGTAAGATCCAATAATTATTTAAAAATATTATTATTATTATTATTATTGGATTATTATTGTTATTATTTCCTTAAATACGAGTATGTTTAATTATTATTTCCTTATGTGAAAAAACCACATGTTCGACTCTTCGAATATGGACAAAATATCCATTTCTCAACAACAAAAAATATTAACTTCTACAGTTATATCGGCTGATTACCGTGATTCTCAAACAAAATGAACATTCAAATAAATGCTCGGTATGCTCGGTCATCGATCCTAAACTGTTCTGAGTGCTGAAAATACTCAGAATAACCCTAATGTGTCTTGCGTAAATCAATGCAAGATTTAAATACGAAGAAAAATAAATGTGTTGGTCATCTGCAGAAAATGAGTTTGTTCCAATTAGCTAGGCATAATATAAAAGTCAAATGTGGCTTACATTTCTCGTTGGTCTTGAAGCGTAGTGAACCTGGTCTGTACCAGATTTATCCAGATGCATGCCCTATTGGACACGCACGTCTAATCCTTGTATCGGCCGCCATTATATACCCACAATCTGTCTAGCACGACGTAGTGGAAATATTTCTTGAAGTTTGAAGTAACTGCTGATCCATTTTAATATTGACTTCAATTAAATCCATAGCAGTTTGCTTAAATGGGGTCAGATCCAAATGATCTCTTCTCAAAAGCGTCAGTTGTAACATAACTCACGGTAATCTTTTCAGTACAGGAAAACACTGTTAGTCTAAAACAATCAACGGCTGTTCTGAAGATCGTTCCCTGGGCATGGCTTCACACCATCTATCATGCGCGAAGCAACATATAGTTTCCCTTTGTCGGCTAATGAACAACACCGTGATAGACTGGCCTTCAATATACTGAAAGATCTGAGTGGTTATTTAGTTACAATTTGTGAAACTGACAAGTTGGATTAAAATATCCAAGTATTGAATTATTGTTACTGGACTGTGACAGAATAATATCTAGACAAAGTCTAGCATATGTCCATATAGAAACCAAGTGTCTCACCAATGTCCGTAGAAAATAACAATCACCTTAGTGATTCCCTCTACCGGAAACTTACTACGTTCCCCACGTATCGTAGCACTTTTGTGACTATCACAATTCAAAGATATCTTCTGCGTAGATTCGGCAACCATGTGCCTTGGCTCGACGTAGCAGCAGCACCTTGTCCTACAAGAGCTTGGTTTGAAGTGAGCTCCTTATGCTTGGGCCGAGCGGCTTTTATACAAAACGGTCGGCTCCACGCTGGATCACGCTGAAATCCGTAAATCCTCATATCTCCGGTGTCTCTGGTCTGACTCACTTGAGACTAAGTGCATCCTCTTTCATTTGGCCGTGCCAGTAATCTGATCCAAGTATCAAGTCTCTACTCCATGGCTAAGTATTTAATCACCAAATAGTCTCGACCTCTGCTACTATTTGCCACGTCACTTAACATCTTCTTGGCTGCATAAAGTTTCCATTTCAATCTAGAAGGAAAGGAGCGCGATATTCAAATATCTCAACTTTCAAAAGCGGCTGTAGCCTTTCCCTTGATACCTAGGTGTCTGAATCTTGGAATACCCATTCCTAGAATTGGGCACAGTACTTCCGCCGGTCCAACCTGAACGACTACGATATTACGGTTCACCGGGACACCAACCTAGGAGTCTGCGAGCCCGTTACCTGGATTGCCCGCATCAGAGACACGACGGACGGACACCTGCAGACGCACAACCGAAGAAGACGCGCCCTGCCAGAAGAACAACAGAATCTGTACCAAGGATCCCAGGACCATTTAGACGAGGAGCAATCACGCCAACTTCAGGACCTGCTACGCGAATTCCAGGATGTCATCTCCGTGGGGAGCAAAGACTTCGGCAGGACAAGCTTGGTTCAGCACAGAATCGACGTTGGGGACAGCACACCGATTAGGGCCCCATTCCGACGTGTCCCGCTCGCCAAGCAAACCAAAGTCGACCGGATGGTAGAAGAGATGAAGGAGCAAGGGGTGATCGAGCCATCACATAGTCCTTGGAGTTCTCCGGTAGTACTAGTGAAGAAGAAGGACGGTTCCACCAGGTTCTGCGTGGATTACAGGCGGGTGAATGACGTCACGAGGAAGGACAGCTACCCTCTACCCCGGATCGACGACACCCTGGACACCATATCAGGGTCAAGATGGTTCTCCACCTTGGATTTGAAGAGTGGCTACTGGCAGGTGGAGGTCCACCCTAAGGACCGCGAGAAAAAGGTGTTCTCTGTGGGCAGCGGGCTCTGGCAGTTCACCGTCATGCCATTCGGTCTGTGCAACGCCCCTGCAACCTTCGAAAGGCTAATGGAGTCCATCCTGAGGGGACTACACTGGAAGACCTGCCTGGTCTACTTAGACGACGTCATCGTTCTGGGAAAAAGCTTCGAGGAGCACTACAGCAACCTGAAGGAGATCTTGCTGCCCAGCTGAAGTTGAGCCCCAACAAGTGTCAGCTCTTCCAGAAGCAGGTCCAGTACCTTGGGCATATTGTCTCCGAGGAAGGAGTGCGCACCTATCCAGAAAAACCGCAGCTGTGAGGGAGTGGCCAGTTCCGAAGGACAAGTCCCAACTACGAAGCTTCCTGGTACTCTGCACTTATTACCGTCGCTTCGTGAGAGGATTCGCCGACATCGCCAAACCACTGCATCGACTGACTGAGAAGGACCAACTCTTCACGTGGACAGCAGAATGCCACAGTGCTTTCGAACAACTCAAGCAGGCTCTGTGCACCGCGCCTATTCTGGCCTACCCCAGACCTGGAACAAGGTTCATCGTCGATACCGATGCCAGCGACTCTGGCATAGGGGGAATCCTGTCGCAAATAGTGGACGGCGAGGAGAGAGTAGTGGCCTACTTCAGCAAATCCTTGTCAAAGCCAGAGAGGAACTACTGCGTCACCAGGAAGGAGCTGCTCGCCATCGTGAAGACCATTGAACACTTCCACAAGTACCTGTACGGACAAGAATTTCTCATCACGACCGACCATGCATCCCTGCGGTGGCTCCTGAACTTCAAGCAGCCCGAGGGTCAACTCGCGCGGTGGTTAGAGAGGCTTCAACAATACAACTTCGAGATCCAGCACAGGAAAGGCCAACTGCATTCTAATGCCGACGCCCTGTCACGAAGACCGTGCCCCGAAGACTGCACCTTCTGTACTAGGAGGGAGGAGAACACAGGTATACAGTGCCGACGGACTACTGTGGAACTTCAAGGGAACTGGAGCCGCAAATCTCTCACGCGGGCACAAGCAGAAGATGATGACCTGGGACTGATAGCCGAATGGAAGAGGGCCTGTGTCCCCAGACCCGGGAGGAACATTGTGAGTGACTGCAGCCCAAAGTTTAATGGGCGCAGTGGGACTCGCTGGTTGTGAGGGATGGCCTCATCTGCCGTACCTGGGAGAGCACCGACGGGAAGACATCTCGGGAACAATTCGTCGTTCCAAAGGCTATGACGGAGGAAGTCCTGAAGGAAGTTCATGGAGGATCATCTGGTGGACACCTAGGGATAAAGAAGACCCTGGAGAAGCTGAGAGAGCGGTTCTACTGGATCGGATGCCGAACTGACGTGGAGAACCACTGCGCGAGGTGCCACGATTGCGCAGCCAGCAAGGGCCCAGGACGAAGACGACGGGGTCCACTGAAGACCTACAACGTGGGCGGCCCCATGGAGAGAGTGGCCATCGAAGTCGCTGAGCCATTCCCGTTAAGCGAGGCAGGGAACCGCTACATATTGGTCGTCAGCGACTACTTCACCAAATGGCCGGAGGCGTATGCGCTCCCTAACCAAGAAGCCGCGACGATCGCAGAGACCCTGGTGGAGGAATTCGTCAGCCGGTACGGAGTACCCCTGGAGCTGCACTCCGACCAAGGGAGGAACTTCGAGTCGCAGGTGTTCCAGAATCTATGCCAGCTGCTGGGAATCCGGAAGACAAGGACAACGCCGCTACACCCTCAGTCCGACGGGATGGTAGAGCGATTCAATCGCACCATCGAGAACCATCTCCGAATAGTCGTCAGCGAGCACCAGAGGGATTGGGACAAACATCTTCCACTATTTCTCCTGGCCTACCGCGCCGCCGTGCATGAAGCCACCGGGTGCACACCAGCCCGGGCCATGTTTGGGAGGGAGCTCCGTCTACCTGTCGATCTTGCCTTCGGCCGACCTGGAAATGATCCGGTCCCGGTAAGCCAGTATTGTCAAGAACTTGTCGACCAACTGGAGGACGTGCACACGTTCGCGAGGAGGAAGCTGCGGATCGAGACCGACCGAATGAAGACCCGATACGACCAACAGACGGATGCTGGCGGGTTCCACGAAGACGACCTGGTCTGGCTCTTCAACCCATTGCGGAAGAAAGGCCTGTCACCCAAACTGCAGAAGTCCTGGGAGGGCCCGTACCGAGTCGTGAAACGGATTAACGATTTTTTTTTCGTGTAGCCTCCTGAGAGGCCGAGTGCAGGTCTTTCTAGTCGACGCCCGTGGGCAACCTGCGCGTCGGGATGAGAGATGGAATGGATGAAGATGAATGAAACTGGGCAAGGATGTGGAAGGAAGCGGCCGTGGCCTGTCAGAAGGTACTGTCCCAGCATTTGCCTGGTGTTGAAAATGGGAAACCACGGAAAACCATTTCAAGGACAGCCGACGGTGGGGCTCGAACCCACGCGTCTACCGAGTCAGCAGAGAGCTTGGCCCCTTGACCTAACGCAGCGCTTTAGCCCGCGTAGCCACTACTGTCGTCTACAGGATACAGCGGAGCCCGAGGGCGAAGATGAAGATCGTGCATCGAGATCTCCTGGCAGCCTACGGAGGGACACAGACGGACCAATGATTGATCGGGACGATCAGCCTTTTAGGAAGGGGGTGGTGTTACGGCTGTGTGTTTGTTTTGTCGCCTCGCCGCTTTGAGTCACAGCTGCCCCCAGGCTGTCTGTGCTCTGCCTCAGTGTATTACGTGCGCGTTACGCAACTGGCTGCGAAGTGAAAGGGATGGTCCAGAATATTCGTGACCCAGCCAGTGAAGGAAATCTCTAGAAGCCGTGTGTCCTGGACGATTCTAGAATTCATTGAGTCACCAGCCTGCTATATAAGCGGCCTCAAAGTGAGGGGACCGAGTTTTCTGTGGGTGTGTGTTTCTGAGCTAGTGCGTGATTTCCTGAGCGACAGAAGTGTGGTGACGAAGTGCCGTGCGAGTTACGAAATCCAGTGACATTGTTTCCCAGCTTGTGAACAACGTGCAGCAAGTTATCGTAAGTAACTGTAGTTGGTGTACATAAGGGAGAGGAGCAGGTAGTTTCTGTCAAGGCCACCGTACTCATTAAGACGGATTGACTTCTGTGGTTTGTTGACAAGTGAAAGGGCCAAGACCGCTCAAGGAAGAGACTTGAGGAAACTGGAGTAAGGTTCCAATTGCTTGTATTTGCTGATGAGTAGTGTATCTTCCTGCAAGCAATAAAGCTAACTTCTCTTTAAAGCAGTAATTGGTGTTGTGCTTTCTACCCACCGTAATCCAGTGAACATAAGTGCCACTAGGGGGGTGGCACGTAACAGTATGTAAAAAATATTAACAGCTTTAAAATCATCCTAGCAGGTCATCAAAACTTAAGAGTAGGCCAGCTAGGCTCACCTTCCATTTGGTTTTAGATTCCTTGGAAATCTTGACTTTATATTAAACAATTCGGCCCTGTAGTCTAATTCAAAGTCTTCACTCTTAAAGTGGAGGGAACATATCCTACTTGTTTGAGGGTTGAAATGATCTTTTCGCTTACATGCAGCAATCCACTGATTGCGAAGGTCTTTTGGCATTGTGAAAAAGACACATTTCCAACTTTATAATAACTGTGACAAACTGCCACAGCACATCTTTGGCCTGGCATGATTATAAACAAAAGGGCTTAAAACACGTCTTTAAACCACTGCAATCCATACAATATAATGTGTGGGAAAGTTGACTTTCCTAGCATATCTCGCACGCTACGAGGAATCTAGTGACGTCACGTCCTTTCCCTTCTCTCCGCGGTCCCCTCGCCTAAGAGCTGCATATTGAGGCAACCTTTGTAGTTTAGTAGCCTTGCCTTTTCCCCACACTAGCCAGGAGTCGACAAAAGTAAACAGAGGAGAGCGCACTACTTCAAAATGGCAATGAATCATCAGACATGTAATAACTTCCATTAATGTGTGGATTTGTTAGGATTGGGGAAGGAGGCAGTTGTAACCTTAATGTTTTGAACTCCATTATTCATAGCATATGCTTCCTGTTCCACTCGTAATTTAATTTCTGCACTACAAACAGCTGTAGGAAGTAGGCACAATAGAACAATCTTGACACACCTCAACAAAAGTTTGCAATAGCATAGATTTGACTATATTGACTGCATATATCAACTGTATTCCGAGGCTCGTTTTATTGTTGAAAGCAATTTGACAATTTTACTCATCAAGCTGGCTTGCTGGGCCTAATGCACGAGGAAGATTTTCTGTTGGGGTTAACTCCCTTAGCCTTTGATAGTCCCCTATCTAGACCGCAAGGCAGCAGCGTTGTGATAAATTTGTGTGCCATTTCCTACACACAGGTTTCACCAAACCTGCTAAAGGAAATCTCCTCCGCCCGTAGCCATTGATTCTCCCTTAGTTTGCCTGGTTTGGTACTGGCCGCCAGACCTTCCGCCAAACAGTCACAGGTAGTACCGTCTACTGTCATACGGTAGCAGGATTTCTCCTGACCTTTGTTCAAATATAAAATCTTTAAATATTTCATAACTGCTACTCTCATTTATCACAAATTTTGTTCAGTATTGAAGCATCTTTGAGTCAATGCGTGTCTAACAAAGTAGCTCCCTGAGGTCAGCTAATGTGCTTGTAAACTTAAGAGTCATAGGGACAGGGGGAATCTCATTAATTGACCTATAGGCACACCACGATGTGATTTAATGCTTTTTAAGTGCCAATAACAAGAAATTTGAATCACAAAATCTATTAAAGAGTCCTAAACACTATTTGGAAAGAAGAAAAATACCAACAGACTTGACTAAAGGTGTTATCGTCCCTCTATTTAAGAAAGGACACAGACCGAAACCTAGCAACTACAGGGGAATTACTCTTCTATCTCATGGCCTGAAGATAATGGAACGAATCATAGAACACAGATTAAGAATTATCATTGAACCACAGCTTGACGAAGAGCAGTACGGTAAAAAGACAATCTTCATTTTTCTAGATATTGAGAAGGCTTACGACAGTGTACGGAGAAATACAATCTGGGAATGCCTTCAAATTAGATCAATACCATGAGCTTTAATAAATAAAGTCAAGATGGTATATGAACACTGCCAGAGTTGTGTCCAAATAGGTGATGGCTATTCAGAGTGGTTCGAGACTAAGCAGGGTGTACAGCAAGGCAACGCTCTATCGCCACTTTTGTTCATTACTGTAATGGATGAAATAATGAAGAGAGTTAAGAGACTCAATAAGACATCTGAGTTTAAAGCTTTAACATTTGCAGATGATGTTGTAATATGGGGTGAAAATGAGGCTGAAATACAACAGAAGCTGGATGATTGGAATGCTATATTCAAGCAATTTGGTCTGAATATCAGCAAGTCCAAAACGGTAGTGATGCCAGTTAGTCGACAAAACATCTGTACTAGCATCACTCTGAATGGTACAAAGTTAGAACAAGTACATCAGTTCTGCTACCTTGGCAGTGTAGTGTCCAAAGATAACCAACCATCTGCAGAAATCACTAGTAGAGTTCAACATGGAGCACAATTTTATCATCTCGTGAGAGGGCTTCTTTGGGATAAGCAAGTTCCTTTAAGATCAAAACTAATACTCTACAAGAGCTTCTTTGTACCTGTTACTACATATAGCTTAGAAACCTGTACCCAATCCAAGAGAAATACCAGCAAACTACAGGCGGTGGAGATGAAGTTTTTAAGAACTATGATTCAGAAGACAAGGAGGGACAAAATAAAAAATGATGAGATACGCCATCTTGTTCAAGTAGAGCAATTTCTTAAAGAGATCTGTATTGAAGCCAGGCTGAAATGGTTCGGTCATCTCAAAAGAATGGACACACAGAGAACAGCTTGAGTGTGGTTTGAGAAAGAACTGAAAGGCAAGAGACCAAGAGGTTGACCAAGGAAGAGATGGATCGACCAGGTTAGAAATGACCTTGCAAGGAGAGGTCTGGATTTGCAGCAGGTCGTGGAAGGGGAAACATTCTTGGAGAGAACTAAACGGAGAGCGCTCATTCACTGCACCCGGGAAACTGGAGCCGGTTCATGATGATGATGATATCAACTGTTTTATATTGTCCACAAATTGATATATTGTATGGGAATGCAGGTAAATCTGCCTCTTCAGCTTTTCACATGCAACATGGATTTTGAGGAGCATCACCATCACTCTGTTCACTTTCAGTTATAGTATTCACTAATAAAGCATCCAAGTCAGTAGTTCATCAACATCACTGTGCACTCATTGTTCTAAAATATATACTCCCTTGAGAGAAACAAAGCTGAAGTCATGTGGTAACTAAACAACCATTATCATCCCAGAAAAAAAAAGAGGTTACGAAGTCATTAAAATTCCCATAACCTATTGTAGATGTGGAAAAATTTTCTCGCAGATGTGCGAGATACTCCTACAGTAAGCGAGTGCTGAAAGATGCTTAATGTCGAGAGAGATAAATCGGAGATGATGGAGAATGCAGAAGGTTAAGGTATCAACCTGGCACAATCCTGGAGTAAGAATAGGAAACCACTTCTAGAATGGCCAAGGTGGGAATTAAAGCCACCATTCTTCAGTTGTCCTCACGAGGCTGACTAGGGAAGCCATGAAGTGTTATACTCCAACTCTGATAATTGAGTATGTGTACAATATAGTGGTGAAAATCATATTGAGCCAGTTTAATATTTAGTGCCATTCTTTAAACGTTGACATTAGTAACTCACGAGAGGAGGTGCATGTGATAGCAAGCTACTAAGGCAAATGGAGTGCAAATAGATTCCATTCCTAGCAGGGGTTGGGTCATGTAGAGCTAAAAAAAATGATGCAAACCTAACCCAGCCAAAACAAAAACAACCTTTTGAAGGTCAACTTTTAAGATTTTCTCTATCCAGGCTTGTTAAATAATAATCCATAATAAACACAGACACCTGAAAGAGATATTTGATAGGGGGTGGGGAAGACTGCTTATCAATAGGTTCATTGATATTTGTGAGACTTTGATGCTTACATTAACGTCATTCAGATCCAGAGTCTGTTGTACTTCACCTCATCCACTGATGCAGATTTCAAAAGTGATGGGTTAGCAAAGCAAATCCATTAAATTCCTCAATACACTGAATCCTCCAGGAATACTAGCTTCGTGACTTAAGCTGAAAGTTGGTGCCGCAATGTTATCATGAAATCTGAATACTCCCATTGAGACTGCAGTTTTCGCTGGATTAGATTTCTATGGCTTCAATTCATGCAACATCAAAATAATGTTTCAGGATGACCAAGGTAGAAGAGTCAGGATTGTGCGTATATTGCCTGGGAATATGGGAAAGCCATAAAGGACGGGACTGTACGGACATGGGTTTGAACCCCACCCTTGGCTGTCCTCTAAATAATTTTCCTTGGTTTCTATTTTCCCTGCTGCTTCCTTCCATTTCCTTGTTGCCCAATTTCATTCATTTCTTATGAAATCTTATGAATGAGGTTGGCATCACGAAGGGCATCTGGTCATAAAAAGCACCCACCAACTAGAAATTAATCACAGAACCCATTGAAAAACGAATACTAAGGGCAGACATACACAAATTAATAACTATTATGTAATTGAAAATGAACACAATAGTGATACAGAGGAAGAATTAAATGAAGGTTAATTATCGGGAAGTAACAGTGGTGGGGAAGACTAGGAAATCTGACACAATTACGCCAAAAAAAAGTTCCAACAGGTTTGAAATTAGCCTGCAAGAAATGTTTGAAGACCAAGTTGCTATAAAAAATGAAGGCTTTAAGCTGTTAGGTCATGTAATGCACAAATAGTGCAAGCCATGCAGATGGTAGTTCAGAGAATTTAAATACAGTTTCAGGTCCTGCTAGTTCAAACATTTAATTCACTAAAGCCTTCATTTATATCATTGCGGTTGTGAAAATGCAATTCTTGGAACTAAGATACAATATTGAATGCTTGTTTTGCCCAGCACTCTGACCTCATGCTCTTGGCACAATTATTCATTGACCTACAGTACAGACTGTACCACCACCTTCGGGGAAACAGATTGTCTCTCATCGCTACAGCCCGTAGTTCAAGTCGCTGTTGCCGGTAAGGACGGGTCAGACCCATAATATCGAACTACATATCTCAACATACCAAGCTCACTAAATGAAACAATAATCTTCACCTCATTTTCCATTGCCACTATAAGGTTTCGAGTGTATCTGTCAAGTACTTCTCAGTTCAAAGGAATGGGGCATACCAACAGATTTCTCACATCATGAGACTAAGAGCTCAGAGTTTCTTGTCAGGACAGGAACTGGGACAATATAGGAAATGCAAATGTAAGAATCACTATTTATTTCCAAATATAAATAATTATTTACAATATTAAACATATGACACTATACAATATACACACCAAAACAAAAACACTTGATGGAACAGGAACAGATATGGTTTGTTTTATTTACAAATATTTTCACAAGTAACGAAACGCTGATTTATCAAGCCACGCTATATATACTAACAATGACTTGTTTCTCACGATGATATTTACTGTATAAAACTGTTAACTGTTTAAAACTGTCAACAGAAAAAAAAAAAAACTTATATGAGTTTACCACATCACAAACGGTAAAAGCAATCGCCCATGATTTTTTCAGCTAATGTCACACATTTTGTACTTTTGAATGATTGGGATAATATGTTAAAAGAATGACAAGGTTACAAGTCTGTCATTCCTGAAATGAATTATGCTTTTCCACCAAAATGAGAAAGCACTAACACTGTCACATTTGACCTTTATTTACCTGAATAATATCAGTTTCAAATTAAACATGCTTAATAGTGTACAAGTCGGGTGGTTTAATTGAGGCACCTGGAAGTTGGGAAACAAGCGATAGCGGAGAAGGGAAGATAAATTATCCTTAAAACAAATAAATAATACGTCACTGTCACGTGCCACAATTAAGCTCATCGAGCATGTCTCTCTGCTGCCATGGTTCTCATTGTAAAATAAGTCTAAGCTGTGTCCTTGCCAGGATTTTTTTAAAGATGGAATAATTTTATTCTTCTTGAACTTAAATTACACACACGGGCTTATGCCAGTTAGCTGAAATTCCTTTCCTTGTATACGATGATGTCCCCATACCAAGAACTGGGTGTTATTCATTTGGCCACTCCTATTAGTTTAGTCATCAGAATGAATGTGCGAGATCAGTGAACAACCACGAATGAACTTGTGAGGGGGAGAGTAAGGTAATTAGTTATACTGAACTATCGTTCAGCTGAAATTAATTAAATTTGCCTAAAATTACAAGTTGATCTATCCAATATTTAGCTGTAACAAACCCTAAGGGATATGTTGCAACTTCAGTAAGAATTTCATAACATTTAACAATGCACTAAAAACAACTGAACTTTACTTCAAGGCAAGTTGAAATGGAAATAACTAATAATTTTAGTGCAGAGGTCTAGGCCATATTATATAAATATTATGCATGACAATGTTATTGGCTGAATATACACATTCTATATAGACATAGAAGGAGTAGTTAGTCTTCAGTCCAAGATAACAGCTAACTTAAAGAAATATTTTACTCTCAAGTTTAAGGTCCTCATGCACACATGATTATTCTTATGGTCTGTTAGTGACGAGCATGGGCTAGTTTTACAATGTTTATCCTACAAGCACTGACTCGAGGTTCTTTATAAACAATGCACGTGGTTGCTACTTACAAAACACATTTTTATTATACTACAAACTATAGTTTGCTCCTTTACCATATAAATTGGTCAATCCAATTTCATGATGAAACACATGATTAGTTACACATTTATAAAAAAAAAAAAACTGACAAAGTATTTCAGAAATGTTATGTATTGTTGACACAATCTGAGAACACAGATCTTATTTCTATATTTTATATAAACAATTATACCAATCAAGTTTTAAAAAGTAGGACTGGTGTTTATAATATATTTTTCACTAAAATTATGATTATACTTTTATTCATTGAACTGATCCTCTTTTGTAAACATAACTGCTATTATAAAAATAAGTACCGGTAAATGGATGGGGACCAGAAAATAATTATAACAAATGGCAAAAAATTCACTTTGATGAGAAATCTGGTTTAAGTGAAATTTTTGCCATTAGTTATAATATATTGGTGCATTGTAAAAGGATCCGATAACAATGGCGAGTAAGAATACTGAATTCCAATCAGTATAAAGCAATCAAAATTACCATCAAGGATACCTTAAGGAATCAAGATGGATTTATATTGATCAACACACTAGTTCCAAGGATCAGTCTTAAAAGTCTGAGTGTCAATAAATTGAGACTGTGGAAATTGCTACACATGGACCCCTTCTTTCCCACAAAACAGACCTGAATAATAAACCTTCAGTGTCAACCTCCATGTACAGTCAAAGAAACATAAATGTCCTATTTCTTTGCAGTTTGCACAAGCAGAAACACAACACACCTCGGCAATGACACCACTGCTTATACTATTGTCAATACAGATCCAAAATGAACCAAAACATCCCTATATGCCACTGCTTATATCGTGCAAGTTCCATGGTGGAACTATGGTAGCATTTGAGATAGTGGAACAAAGCTGAACCATCTCTGCTTCAAATCTCCATGGTCCCACATATCTGTTGCACAGAGAAGTGCCTATTAATAAAATGAGAGTGTAACAAGAATAGAGCTTTCTGAAAGTGAAGATTGTTATTTAATTTGACACTATCACGTATTTAGAAACAGTTCTCGTACCCCGAGTCTAACAGCTACTAATACGTGAAAACAAAATAAAATCACCACATAGAAATTATGCATTGATATGATGTGAACCATTTTGAAATCTGTCCGTATTGACATCCAATCAGTATTGTTTACCTACAAAAAACAAAAAAAAAGTAGAAAGATATGTATTATCAGCCTAATCAATACATTTTAACTAAAATGTCCTTCGATCAGTACATGCTTCTTCCCCAGCTGTATATTTTCAACAAACGCATTAAAAACATAACTAAAATGCTATTGTTAATGCATGCATGCCAACTTGACAATAAAAAACACTCTTCACAACTGTATAAGAATCCTCAAACGTGATACACAATGATGATGCGAGCACAAATTACAATTGGTAATTATAAAATTAAGAATTGTTATGATTGGGTTTCTGCTTCCGCCCAATCAAATTTTCTTAAGTACTGACTGGGCAGAAACTCATAACATGTCTAAATTTTATAATTGCTGATATAGAAATTACCACAGAAGGCTAAAGAAGTGATGTACAACACCTATTACTTACCAATAATGACGTATGGAGCAGAAACTTGGCCGAAAGTAGAATACAGGCAACCAAAATGAAATTACTCCGGAGTATGGTACAGAAGACGAGGAGATATAGAATGAGAAATGAAGACATTCGAAGGGAAGTGAATGTACAGAAGCTGAATGATAAACTGAAGCAGAACAGATTGAGATGGTATGGACATGTGAAAAGGATGAATGATGAAAGAATGCTGAAACAAGTGATGGAGAGATGGATTACTGGAAAGATAAGACGAGGAAGACCTAGAGTACGGTGGGTGGATTAGGAGAAGGGCAGTGTGAGAGAACTAAATCTGGAGTGCAGTTCAGTGGTTGAGGAAGGATGTTGGACAGACAAAGTATAGTGGAAGGGTGTCATAATTGCTCTGACCCGGCTTAGGCTGGAAAACTGAAATTGATGACTATGATAGAAATTAATCGCATACCATCCCCAATCCCCAATGAAATGGGAATTATATGGAGTAAACATACATTTTGTCATTGTTAACTTGTGTGACACTTTTTTCTCTGTTAGAATACCCTTCATATTACAGGCCAAAACAAAGTAATGCAAACCTAATAATAATCGCATGTGTTTAGCTGTGACTGCAGGAAATCATTAACATGCAAGTAAATCTATTAACACGAGGCTGTTGCGTTTGAACATCCGTGAATGTTATCAGACCGTGCCTATATGGAACACGCAAGATTGGATTTTGATAGCCAGCACTACCAACTGTGCCACTTAGGCTGACAATAACCTAAAACTTCAATAAACTTACCACATAGAAATTAATAAGTTTCTTTAAACAAATTCTTCTAAAACAGTGATACTTAGGTGTCCTGACAGGTTTCCTTCAAGATACTAGGTTCCCCTCATTGCAGTTACATCATAGCAGGATAGTAAGATCTAAATGAAAAGGTGTGTGACAGCATTTCATTTTAGATTATCTTTCTACGAGAAAAATAACAAACTTTAATGACTGCCCGTTTCAAGTAGAGAAGTACTTAAAATATGAAAATAAAACTTCCAAAGGTTACTGCCATGACCACACTGGGGATTCACTGTGTAAGTTGACAGTGGTCTGACTCTTCAAATCCTGAGCCTACCACTTTTCAAGGGCCACCTCACCAGGGTTGTTAGCATCTTACTTGTTACTTAACTAAAAATGCAGTTCAGAATAGAAAACTGTCATTGCAGAATGTTCCCATAAGCTTTAATTTGCTTTGGTAAAATTTAAAGACTGTTGCCCAGAGATCATCCACAGAGTGATCCTTACAATTAACAAAATTGGCAAAAAAGTCGTTGATAACTCGTGGAAACTCAGGAAATATTGTGAATAAGACCTTTTATTTCATTACATTAATCTAAATTTGCTAGCAGTTGAAAATATGATCATGAATGTATTGCTTCACTTACTGTAAGAACCAGTAACTATAAAATACATTAATTTCAACAGACTAGAAATGGAAGCAAGTCTAGGAATTACAATTCAAACCCATTCACAAAAATGTCTTTTCAATTTCCTGTTTGATTGATTGAGATACTTGTCTTCATTCAATGAGTCCTTCAGTCAGATTAAAGCACTAACAAGGATACCACCACCACCAACTGACAATTGGGATTTCATTACTGGTACTGTAAACAAAAATGCTAACTACATTTTATATTCGAATTGTCACCATCATGAGTAATTTTGTATAATTAACACGGTACATAGGATTTAAAAAATCAAGCTAATATTATGGAAAGTTGTACAAACAACAAAATTCGTTTTAAAAATATGCGACTGTATTATGTCCATTTGAAGCAATGAATCTAAAAAGTGCTTTGATATATTAAAAATCCATGAGCTGAGGAATTAGTATGTTGCTTTAAAAAAAGAAGGTCTCTGGAGATAAGCAATTATGCAAATATTAAAGTTACCTCTTTCCTGCTTTTCTAAGATGGCTGCCCAAGATGATAATTTCATGGGTCCTTTTGAAATACAATCAAAATGTTTATCAATCACTGAGGCATAATAATCTTATGTATTTATGGTTACCCAAGATAGATTTGTGGATCCTCTTAAAAAGACCATGAAAATTTACGTTATGAATTTAACATCACTTTTAACCTATTAGTACCCAGGAAAAAAAGATGTATTTTGTGTTATTTACAGTATATGTATTTGTGGTACACAGAGGATTAGAATTAAGGCAATATCACAATCGTTTAGAAGAAATAATATTTTACAATATATTAGAGTGAGGAGCACAGAAGAAGGGCTGTGCAGGGGACAAGCAAAAGTATGATGTAGTTGCCAGCCAATAAACACAGTTGGTCGTTTCTCTTACAAGATTGTAGTTCATGGTGTATTGGCAAATGTCACGAGAGAACAGCTGAGTAAATAACGAGCCTGGCACGGGCAGAGGGAGACTTAGTCTGGCGATATCGTAGTGAATACGCAGAACACTTCCTCTCACCAGTATTCTTATGTACTCTCCACTCTAGCTGATACCATATGGTATCAATGGCTGCATCCACTACCACCACAGTATAAAGATGCAAAAGTATGTCAATATACATTTTAATGTTACACAAAGTTTCATGATTCGTTGTTGATTTTCACTAGCTGAATACAGCAGACGAGAAAGTTACCACTGTGTGCACCACACAGACAGCTAAACTTCACAAAGCATCAGATAGCATATAAAATGAGAACTGATTGTTCTAATTACATGGCATAGAACAGTTGCAGAAGAAAAGACTAAGGCATGGAAGATATTCACTCAAAAACTGGAGGACAGCAGAGGCAATAGGAAACTACTGTATAGTGTTATCAGAGGTAAAAGGAAACCAATGAATACCATAAAGGCCCTTGAATATGAAAATGGAAATTTGGTTAGGACAGATAGTGACATGATAGATGTCCTGAATAACCATTTTGACCACCTACTGAATAGACCAGTTCAAGAACAAAATATAGAACCGGAAATCCACGCCTACAATGAGGAACCTCCCATCACCTTGACAGAAACCGAGGCAGCCTTAAAATCTATGCCTAAAGGAAAGTCTTCAGGTGCAGATGAGGTGAATGCAGACATGATAAAGGCAGCAGGCATCCAGGGCATACAATGGGTGCACAGAGTACACGATGCCATATGAACAGAAAAAAAAAAAAAAAAACCTGCAGATTGGAGCAAAGGTGTTAGAATTCCCCTGTTTAAGAAAGGCACCAGAAGGAAACCCACCAATTATAGAGGAATAACCCTGCTGTCTCATGGGCTGACAATTCAAGAGAAGATTGTAGAAAGAAGATTAAGAACCATTATAGAACAACAGGTGGCGGAGGAGCAATATGGTTTTAGGAGTAACATATCGACAATGGATCTAATTTTTACCACCCACATGCTGATGGAAAAATATTGAGAGAAAGGCAAGAACCAGGTCATTATATTCCTGGATATAGAGAAGTCCTATGATAGTGTTATAAGAGATAAGATCTGAGAGTGCCTGAGGGACTAGTAAGGAAAGTTCAGATGCTGTACAAAGACTGCATTAGCTGTGTACAAATTGGGGAAGGACGATCATCATGGTTTGAGACCAAGAGTGGAGTTCAGCAAGGCAGTGCACTGTCCCCACTACTGTTCATCACTATTATGGATAATATCATGAAGAACGTCAAGGAAAAGTTAGGTGAATTGCATGCAGTGGCCTTTGCTGATGAAATCATAATTTGGGGTGAAACAGAAGAAGTAGTACAGATTATACTCAATGTATGGAAATCCCAGTTCCAGGAATATAACCTCAACATCAGCGAGACCAAGACAGTGGTGATGGCAGTCAACAGAGATGGGTGTCCAGCAAGTGTTCAACTCGGAGACCACCAGTTGAAGTGTGTGGACAGTTTTCCTTACCTTGGAAGTGTAATCTCCAGTGATAATTTGGTCAGTAAAGAAATTACCAACAGAGTGCAAAAGGGATCAGAATTCTACCAACAAGTAAGAACAGTTCTATGGGATGACATGATTCCAAAACCAGCTCAACTGGTGATGTTTAACAGCTACTTTATACCAATATTGACCTATGGTATTGAAGCATGCACCCTTACAAAGAGAAATGCATCAAGACTGCAAGCATCAGAGATGACATTTCTTAGATCCACCATCCAGAAGACCAAGATGGACAAGTTAAAGAACGAGGAGGTGAGGAAACAAGCTGGAATAAAGACATCCCTATTAGACCGAGTCAGCACATTTAGACTACGGTGATACGGGCATATGATGAGGATGGAGCCTACAAGATCAGCCAGAATAAATTTGGAAAGACAGGCAGTTGGAAAAAGACTTTTAGGAAGACCTAGAACCCGATGGATGGACATGATCAAGGTTGATCTAGCAACCAGAGGATGGACAGTGGATGATGTTCTCCATGACAAGTTGTATATGGACAGGTTGAAGTGGAAGAGGCTCATAAACAGTACCCAGGAAACTAGAGCTGTACAATGATGATGATGATGATGATGATGATGATAACGCTTAAAAATATTGTTTTTGCATTCAAATATTAAATGCGAAAATCTTTAAAAAATACCTCAGTCTCAATAAGTACAAAAATCATGATGTGGTAGGTACCATAAACAGATAGGAAGCAGCTACAGAGGGACCACGAACAGAAATGTAGTGTTCATGCAATTCGCTCCAGTCCCAGCCAGCAAGTCTAAATCTCGTATTCTCAGCGATTATTCTCTTCCATAATGGTCAGTATTGACGTACCGGTAGTTAATTAAATTCTTTTAAAAAACTCTTATTCTTATTGGAGCTCAAGTAGCTACTTCCCATAAAGGTTTTTCTTCTTATTTGTGTTCAACGTGTTCATGTTTGGACTAGATGATGACTCCACTAACAGTAAAATAACTTAAGAGCATTGCGTGTACGTTGTGACCATATTTCCTATTCGCTGCGTGACAGTACGGCAGGAACGACTTTCGGAGAAATGTGAATTTTGGGCGTGGGAGTGAGCTTGAGCATGATGTTGACCATGCCCAAAGTGGCTGTGAAAGAACGAATTCCCACCACCGAAGGCATGAGGCTCATTAAAATATGGCTCCTGAAAATGAAGAAACAAAGAGTTAACAGATTTATTTCAAAATTTGTTTTCAATTACCTTTAATAATCTCATGAAAAGCCACTTTCAGCACTTAAAAAAGGGAACTTCAAATACAGTACCTCTTGAAAGAAATCTTCAAAATTGAAGAAGTTGTGTTCTGGTGCAGCATGATGTCCATGATAGCCAGAAAAATGGTATGCATGTCTTCCTGGATTTTCGTCGAAGTTGCGGAATAGGTCATCGAAGTTAAAATTGAATCTTTGGCCACCTCCACCACTACTCCGGTTGGTATCAAAGGCAGCACTTCCTAAATGGTCGTACTTCTCTCGCTTCTCTGGGTCCGACAGCACTTCATAGGCTGTGAACATTACAAATACATCAAGCGTAAGAGTTAACACAGTGTTGCATAGAAATTGATTAGTATTGTTTAGAAAAGGGGTCAACAAACAGTTTTACTAAAGGTCCAAATAGTATTATTATTTGATTCCAAGAATTCGATTACAGGAAAAATTAATTTATTTCAATCCGCCTATTCAATACATTTTTTTTTTAAACTTTATTACAGGTACATGTTTGGAGTGTTATTACCCCTTCCTCAGCCTGCCTGACAACTAAAAAATACACTTTCATATTTTAAGACATAATTAGCATGAAGAACAGAAGACACTTCTTATATTCTATATCATTATGTTGAACCATTTCAATAATTATATATTGCATGCATATGGTGTCTCCCACAAGTCCAACCCCTCCTCCACGTGGTGGGAGATGGGCAACGGCATGAAGTAGGGGATTGCCTGTAGGGGTGAAGTACAGTGGGGACTTTGTGTGCCCCGGGACCGCTATGGTAGCTGTGAAGGCTCTATGGGAACCCTGAAAAGTGACGGCTGACGGGGCTCTGGTGAAGCTACGATAGGCCTAGCAAGCCAGTAGTGGATACCATATTTGCTTTCAAACTAGGAACAGGCCTCGGAAAGGACGGATGCAAACGACGACGACCCGGATATGCTAATGGACTACGAGTTGGGACATTAAACATACAGACACTGACAGGAAAAGTGGAGGAGATTGTAGATGTGATGGAGAGAAGAAAACTGGATGTACTGGGCTTGGCAGAAACAAGATGGAAAGGAGAAGGTCGCAGAGAACTGAGGAAAGGGTACCGGTTGTACTGGAGTGGGAACAGTGAAGGAAGGAGCAGCGGAGTAGGAGTAGTTGTGAGAGATGGAATGAAGGAAGAGGTAAAGGGAATAAGTGACAGGATCATGAAGATCAGAGTAACTGTAAAGGTAAGAAGCCTGGAGATAGCCCAGGTATATGCCCCTCAAGTTGGATGTACAGCTCAAGAGAAGGAAGACTTTGAGGAGGAGCTACAACAGCAGTTGAATGGGCAGAGCATCATTGTCATGGGAGATTTGAATGCACATGTAGGAAGTGAAAGGCAAGGATATGAAAATGTATTGGGAGCAGAAGGATGGGGTAGCAGGAATGAAGAAGGGAGAAAGTTGCTGGATTTTTGCAAGAGAAACGGTTTAGTGGTAGGCAACTCCTGGTTCCGGAAGAAAGAAAGCCACAAGGTAACGTGGTACAGCAGTGATTTAACAAAGAAATCTTTGGTAGATTACACGATGTACGACTGGGAAATGAAGAGAAGTGTCAGAGATATAAAGGTAATACCATCAGAGGCCTTAGATAGCGACCACAGAATACTTGTAATGAACCTGGGAGTTGTTAAGGATAGCAAGAGGACAGAGTACCAGGAAAGGAGAATCAAAGTATGGAGACTCAAGGAAAAGGAAGTCAAGGAAGAATTCCAGACGATAATGAGGGAAAGGATGCCAACAGACAATCCTAAAACAGGGGAAGAGGAATGGAAGCAATTCAAAAACACAATGGTGGAAGCTGCAGTGGCAGTATGTGGAAGAACAAGCAACAGAAAGCGGTGTAAAGAGACACCATGGTGGAATGAGAGAGTAAAAGAAGCTGTGGGAAAGAAGAACAAGGCTTTCAGAGTGTGGTTCCAGGAAAGAACTGATCTGACAAGGGAAGATTATAAGATAAAGAAGAAAGAAGCAAACAAGATTGTCGCAGAGGAGAGGAAGAAGTGGATGGTAAAGTGGACAGAGATGATGGAGGAAGACAGCAGAGGAAATAAGAAAGTACTTTATGGGATGGTCAAAAGTAAGAGAAGAGGTCTGCGAGAGGATGTGGTAATGATGGACAAAAACGGAAATGAGGTACACAACAAAGAGGCACTCAAGACAGTGTGGAAAGAGTACTTTGAGGATTTGCTGAATCCAAATGGTCATAGGGAGGAAGACAATGTATTGGAAGATGGAGAAGACAACACAGGAATGGAAAAGGACCTGACTTGGAGAGAACTGGAAATGGCTATAGACAAGATGAAAGGAGGAAGGGCACCAGGTGTGGATGAAGTGAGTGTAGAAATGGTGAAGGCAGCAGGGGAGGTTGGGAAACAGTGGCTGTACCGTGTGATGAGGGTGATATGGCAGGAGAAAAAGACCCCAGAAGATTGGAAGAAAGGATTAATTGTCCCAATATTTAAGAAAGGAAGCAGAAAGGAGTGCAGAAATTACAGGGGAGTCACACTCATACCTCACTGTGCCAAGATATATGAAAATATATTAGAGAGTAGAATACGAGCCAAAGTGGAGAGAAAATTGAGAGAGGAGCAGTATGGATTCAGACCTGGGAGATCAACAGTGGATCTCATATTTTCAGTGAGACAGCTCCAGGAACACCACTACGAATTTGGAGAGGATCTGCTGATGGCCTTCCTGGACATCGAAAAGGCCTATGATAGTGTGTGTAGGGAGAAGGTTTGGAAAGCAATGGAAAACATGGGAGTGGAAAAAGAGACTGTAGGCAGAGTGAAGGAGATGTATTGTGGAAGTGCGAGTTGTGTGAAAGTTGGAGGGGAAAGAACAGACTGGTTCAGACAAATGAGTGGCCTGAAACAGGTTAGTGCGCTGTCACCCCTTCTCTTTATTGTGGTTATGGACGAGGTAATGACACGGATAGCAGGAAAAATAGGAGAAGATAAGATGAAAGCAATGGTGTTTGCAGATGATCTCATGGTCTGGGGAAACAAGGAGGAGGAAATTCAGGAGCAACTGAAGGCTTGGGAAGAAACAGTGGGAGAGTACGGATGGAAGTTCAACATCAGTAAATGTGAGATCCTGTTAACGACCAGGAAAAAGGACAGACCAATGAGTGGGATAACACTTGGAGGTGGACAGCTGAAGAAGGTGGAAAGTCTCAAGTACTTGGGAAGTATAGTGGAGGAAAATGGGAGAAATGACAAAGAGATTACGGAACGTGGCAGACAGGCAGAAGCATTAGGAGCTTAGTGTGGAATAAAGATGTCCCACAAAAAAGCAAGGAAGTGTTATACAGAAGCTACTATATTCCCATACTGACCTATGCTTCAGAAACGTGGACAATGAAGGAAAGAGACATAAGCAGAATACAGGCAGGTGAAATGAAGTTCCTGCGAAGTAGGATCGGAGTAACAAGAAGATACAGGGTGAGGAATGAAAAGGTCAGGGAAATGGTGAAAGAGGAGCCCTTGCAAGGTAGGATTGAGACATCAAGACTGAGGTGGTATGGACACTTAAAGAGAATGGATGAGAAGAAGATTCCCAAGAGGATACATGAGATGCAGATGCAGAAGAAACGACCAAGGGGAAGACCAAGAGATAGATGGCTGAAAGGAGTGGAGGAATGTGTCAAGAAGAGAGGCGAGGACTGGACCAGAGTGACAGCGGAGAGGTGGTGGGAAGAAAGAACTAAGTGGCGAGGCTTATGTTCCAAACAGACCCAGCCTGGGGCTGGAAACTGTACAAGATGATGATGATGCATATGGTGATTATTATTTAAAAACAATTGTACATAAAACATAGAAGATTTATTTATGGGTGGACCTGTGTTGGTCTCCTTTTTGGGTATGCACACATTAGTGCTTGGATGGACACTAGGTCCATTGACCTTGTAAAATATCAAACAGAAATTTACTTGATTACAAACCGTGACTGACATGTGTCAGAAACTTCATGACTTATTTTCATATATGTATGAGCATGTTAAAATCTATGTCAAATATTGCATTTGTGTTTGTAGGTCCTTGCTTTCATTATAAATTTTAATTCAACAGATGTCTTCTATTAGGCAAGGTGAGTCCCATATCATTATCTTCTAATAGGGTGGTGGAAATTTGCTGTCTTAATCTGTGCATCCGGGTTCTCTAATGAATTAGCATTGAGGGATGAAAATTCTTATTCTTTCTGGAAAGAATAGAAAATTATTGATTGAGATCTCTTGAAAAATTGCAGGAAAGGAAATTCACCTGTAACTATTGGTGTGTATACTAGAACGTGCTTGAATAAACTTACGGGAAAAAAAAAAGATTTGGTGGCATCTGGTCTAGCTGGTATGATAGAAAAAGATGATGGGATGTTGAATCTTTGTAGAGAAAAGAAAAAGAAAAAACGAAAAAACTTTAGTAATTAAACAATTTTGTATTAATAAAATGGGTTTGAATAAAAACGGGGGATGAAAAACAATTGAATGCATTCTCTTACCTTGCGCTGTGTGTGTCTCGGGTGTAGACCTCACTGACAGTGTTGTTCCGAGCTGAGAGCTCTTCTGCTGTGTCGCACAAGGGAGGGGGCGGGGAGGGAAGGGGAGCGGATAAGGGGGGGGGGGGGGGAGGAGGATGTGGCCTGCGTAAGACACGTGATGTTTCTTGAAAGGAGGAGGTGTTGAGAACGGTAGTGTTGCTACCGTGTTTGTTGATGTAACCCATTATTAATGAAATCTTGTATTTGTTGCTGTTAGATATTATGTAGGTGGCTGATTTTAGTGGGAACGTTATCTATTACTGTATACTGAATCTATTAAGGTGTCGAATAAGATGTTGGAATCAACATTTATTTTGTTCAAATTAAGTGAAAGGTTAATTCTTTGCGCTCTGTTGATTTCTATCTGCTTTAATATGTTCATGAGTGACCCTTTCTTTTCTTGATGTAATATTATCAAGTCCTTATCTATAGTGGTAAATGTGTCCCGTTTCTGCCATGTGATTCCCCATCGCTGAAAATTTGTTATGTTGGACAGCGTTGACATGTTCCAAAAATCTGGTGTTGAACCCTCTCCCCGTTTGGCCTACGTAATCAGCCTTACATTGATAACAATTTATTTTATAAACTCCTAAATTTTTGTATTTGTTGATTTTATTGAGATTTTTAGATTTTTAGATTTTACACCTCCTCCTCTCAAGAAACGTCACGCGTCTTATCCAGGACAAAAAAAAACACAAAAAAAACAGCCCTTATCCGCTCTCCCTCCCTCCCCGCCCCCTACCATGTGCGACACAGTAGAAGAGCTCTCAGCTCGGAACAACACTGTCAGGGAGACACACAGAGCGCAAGGTTAGGGAATTCATTCAATTGTTTTTCTTCCCCCGTTTTTATTCAAACCCATTTTATTAATACAAAATGGATTAATTACTAAAGTTTTCTTCGTTTTTCTTTTTCTTTTCTCTACATAGATTTAACATCCCACCAGCGTTTTCTATCATACCAGCTAGACCAGATGCCACCAAATCTTTATTTTTCCGTAAGTTTATTCAAGCACGTTCTAGTATACCACCAATAGTTACAGGTGAATTTCCTTTCCTGCAATTTTTCGAGAGATCTCAATCAATTTTTTTTCTTTCCAGAAAGAATAAGAATTTTCATCCCTCAATGCTAATCATTGGAGAACCCGGATGCAAAGGTTAAGACAGCAAATTTCCACTCATCCGCCCTATTAGAAGATAATGATATGGGACTCACCTTGCCAAATAGAAGACATCTGTTGAATTAAAAACAGTAGTGGCTTTTCGGGTGCATCAGGTACAGCCTGGCTGTACTAACATTTCTCAAACCAATTGTCTTATCATTTTCTGAATGCCTATAGTTTCTCTTTAAAACCTACCGTATTCGTTAATAAGAATGAAGAGTGCGCTTTATATGTTGTGATTACACAACCGGCGTAGCGCTCATACTTACTAGTAAATTAAGCAAACCCTGCAGTCGGTTTCCTTACGATTGCGCCTTGCGGGATGAGTGCAGCCCTGCTAATGCTCACAGCAGTATGGGCTGATTTGTGACGTATAACTGAACGGTTGCCATGACAACGCGCCAAACCGCCTGCATTATGTATGCGGAACTATTCCGCTTGGTGTGGCTTGGTGCAGCCGTTCGAGCAAGCGGGATATTGGGCTGCTTCACACGAGCTGTAACGATATTATCCGAACGCACCCGAATATAACTCTGGCTCCCCGCTGGTAGACTGTTTGGGAACAGTTGCAACAAGAAGCAACGTGTGGTGTACAAAGTATTCTTTTACAGTAAAAATTGTGCTGTTAAATTGTGATTTGTGGCAGTGTGGCGCATTAATTGTGAGTGAAGAGTAAATAGAACGAGCGCTTTTGAAGAGCATACAGTAGCAGTGGCGTTTTTATAGTTACCGTACTGTGCTAAGCTTAACATAATTATTGGTGTATGTTTGGAGAGGAAGTGCGTCTGAAATTCAGTTATGTTATAAATATAAGTACGAGTACCTATGTAGAGTGAGAGGTCGTATTTAAATCTTTTCTTATAATGTGAAATAATAGTGTTCCCTCCAAGGTGTGTATTAACATGGAACCGTCCGTAGATTTAGTTTGTATTTTAAGAGAAACTCCGTTTTCTAAATGGAAGGAGGAGAATAAAAAAGAAATTTCATCAAACAATCAACCCCAACCACTTTTGACATATCACAAAAAAAACTGGTTCTGCCTCCGGAAAGGTGCACACGCGAAATTTCCAGGTATCTTGGTATAGTAGTTATCCGTGGTTATGCGGTAGTCAGTATTTGCAGAAACTCTTTTGTTGGCCTTGTCTTATTGTAGGAGTGAAACAGGGAGTCTGGAATCACACAGGATTTGAAAATATGTCCTGTGCTACTAGGTCTTTCCAAAAGCACGAAGGTTCCTCGGGGCATATAAAAAGTGCCGTGGGATTTAAAGAACTTAAAAAGAATCAGAATCAAATTGCTGATGCATTAAGAGAAAATGCTCGTTTTTACATCACAAAGTTTAATGAGAATGTGAGGCTTAACAGACTTTTCATGCGATTACCAATCGATGCAGTTTTATTTCTGTCTAAACAGGAAATGGCATTTAGAGGCCATGATGAGAGTGACTCCTCCTTAAATAGAGGGAATTTCAAAGAACTGTTGAAACTTCTAGTCTGCAGCAGCTCATTAGAAAAGCAACAGCATTATGCTTCGATAAAAAAAAGTTTTTAGCGGAGAATCGAAAACCATACAGTGTGAGCTAATAGACTGCATCTATACCTTCATTAGGGATGCTGTGAAAGAAGAAATTTTAGAAACCCCTTTCTTTTCAGTTCAGCTCGACGATACAACTGACATCACAAAGAAATCGCAGTGTTCGGTGATACTTCCGTATATTACTTACAAAGGTGCACTAGTTGAACGGTTTCTTGGCTTTTATGATGTTAGTTCGGACCGTACAGCGATTACTTTGTTCCACTTGCTTCAGACTGTTTTGAGTGAATTTTCTTACAAAACTAAATTGATTGCCCAGTGTTATGACGGAGCTAGTGTCATGGCAGGTCATCTAAACGGTCTTCAAACTAAGGTCAAGGAAGATTCCCCTCAAGCATTATTTGTACATGGTTTGGCACACCGATTAAATCTAGTAGTAAAGCAAAGTATTAGCAACATATCAGAGTGCCGTATTTTTTTTTTTGCGAGTCTGGGTGGTATACCCTCATTTTTTCATTCATCAGCCAAAAGAGCTTTCGTCGCTGATTCAGTAATTGCGAAACGAATACCATCTGGTGTGGATACACGTTGGTCGTCACATGGAAAACTTTTAAACATGGTTGTCGAGGAGTGGGAGGGATTGAAAGATATTTTTGAAAGACTTATGCACGACCCTCAGTCAGACAAAAAGACCATTCGTCAATCAGAGGGGTTGTTTAATAACTTTAATAGCTTCCAATTCACATTTTTATCAATAGTATTCAATGCCATTTTTGAGCTTGCTAATATATTATTTAACATGCTCCAAAAGAAGTCTCTGGACATTTACTTCTGCATCTCAAAAATAAACACTATGCGGCAAATAATACTAGGAAAAAGGAATGAAGAAACGTTTAAAACCTATTTTCAAATGGCTGAGAAGAAAACTAAAATTGAACTTAAAAGACATTCTGGTTTAAAAACAGCGAACGAGGTTTTCCTTAAGTATCGAGTGATGTATTTTGAGATATTGGATATAGTCTCCGTAGAAATTGATACAAGATTTCAAGATATGTAGCTCCAGTTTCTTTGCTTAGGAGATAGCTCTAAGTTTGAAGAATATTCTAAAATCCTCCCTCTTGATGCTCTAGAGAACTTAAAAATCTTTTATCCCACGATATTTGACACACACAGGTTAAAAAGCGAACTTCAGTACATCTATTCTGATTCTACCTACAAAAATACCAGTTTGGAGGAAATAATTTTGTCGCTCAATAAGAATGAACTTAACGATGTGTTCAAAGAAGCGTATAAATTATTTTGTTTAATACTTACTATACCGTCTACCAGTTCCTCAGTAGAAAGAAGCTTTTCATGCCTTAAGCGGATTAAAACATACTTAAGGAATTCAACATCCCAGGAGATGCTGACTGCACTGGCAACCACATCCCTAGAGAAGTCACTGCACAACGACTTGATGAATACAATGCCCTTTTACGATGACATCATAGACAAGTTCGCTGCTTCAAAGGACCGAAGAATAGATTTAACATACAAGCAATAGACGTGACTGAATGTGAGTAATATTTGCTCTTTTAGTTAATTTTATACTTATGTTGTGCTATTTAAAGTAAGTGCATGAAAATAATACAGCAGTTGATTTGTATGCCATTGTCTTCCCAATGCATCACCCCGATACCAGATTTCCTCCTAGCTAGATGACCCAACACACCTATTCAAAATGTATGCGTTTACAGCACACGAGCGTGTGTTAGGCTGCACCGAACTTTTACCCCACGAGCCGCCGCTGATTAAAAATTATAATGAAAGCAAGGACCTACAAACACAAATGCAATATTTGACATAGATTTTAACACGTTCATACATATATGAAAATAAGTCATTAAGTTTCCGAGACATGTCAGTCACGGTATTTAATCAAGTAAATTTCTATTTTATATTTTACAAGGTCAATGGACCAAGTGTCCCATCCAAGCACTAATGTGTGCATACCCAAAAAGGAGACCAACACAGGTCCACCCATCAATAAATCTTCTTCTGTTTTTATGTACAATTGATTTTAAATAATAATCACCATATATATGCATGCAATATATAATTTTTGAAATGGTCAACATAATGATATAGAATATAAGAAGTGTATTCTGTTCTTCATGCTAATTATGTCTTATAATATGAAAGTGTATTTTTTAGTTGTTAGGCAGGCTGAGGAAGGGGTAATAACACCCTGAAACATGTACCTGTAATAATGTTTAAAAAAATTATATTGAATAGGTGGATTAGAAGAAATTAATTTTTCCTGGAATAATTTGTGTCAATACGGGCCAATATTAGCAACATGACGAAGAATTCGATTATCGCAACTGCAATGATAAATGAAGGCTTTAAGCTATTAGGCCATGTAATGCACAAATAGTACAAGCCATATAGATGGAAGGTAGAAAATTAAAATGTCTGTATGACCTAATAACTGAAAGCCTTTTTTTTCCACCATTGTAGTCATAAAAATCCAATTCTTGGAATCTACACGCAGCAATATTTAACAATATGATAGGATGGCAGAGACCAACGTCATAGATGTATCATTACCAAGAGAGAATTGAAAGAGTCGTCCATTAGCTCCAGTGGCCAAGAGCAATGGCGTAAAAAGCTGGAGGTCACGGATTAGATTCCCGCATGACTCACAACATCTTAATTCTCTTACCTACCATGTTCACGACTTGCACTATTCGTGCATTACACAACCTAATACTTGTAGCCTTCATTCGTCGGTTATTTTTTTCTCTGTGGGCAAAGATACCAACTTTAAGGTATTTTGTCGACGTACAGCTGGCATATGTTGTGTGACAGGTGTAATCTCTCCATCTGTGCTTAAATGACAACATACATGGTCTTTACAACTTATTCAATGATGATAATGAATTAATGATAATAATTACACAAATGTTGAAGCAAAGGTAGATGAATGAGAAGAGATTGCTTACTAGATGAATCGAACTGAGATTCAAAATTAGCAAATCATATCATAGAAACTGATTGCAAATGATCAATTGTGACCTATATTTATATTTTACAGCTTTGAAAATGTAATTTTGCACAGGTAGGTGCTACCAAATACCAATACAAATCTCTGAGCTTACAATTATTTATTACTTGGGAGACATTGATAGAATTTTGTTAGTTTCTCCATCAGCAGGCCGATATAGAGAGTTGAAATGTTAATGAATTCGAAAATACTGAACTGATTCTTAGATTGTGGGCCATACAAAAAAGGCAGTAGGCCAGATTTTGTCCATGGCCCATGATTTGCCAACCCCTGATTTAAAAGATTACGCACAAAGCTGCTCTGCCCAAAATTATTCCACGTTCACTCACATCAAATGAAGCATGAATAAAACAGGAGTCTAGACCACGACAGTGAGGAGAATGAAATGACATCACAAGAACTCAGTCCTTGAGCCAAGGGTATTGACCAAAAGAGATTAAAATCCTCTCATTCCAATGCACAATATAAATGGAACATCGCAAGCAGTTGCTCTTCCAGAAAGGTACAGACAGAGAGTACCAAACATCTGCTGACAAGCCCAATAGGCATATCTGGGCAAACCCCCCATAGATAATAGTAATACCTAGAATTTTCAGTATAACAAAAACATTAAAACTTAATTACAGTTATCATCATCATTGCATGACCTACTCCGGGCACTCCCTTGTGGATACTTCTGTCTAGAGTTCTCAGCTTCATCTTCATCATCATCATCATCATCATCAATTTCCGTTTTCCAGCCTAAGCCTGGTTGGGGCAAATATGACACCCCTCCACTTTACTCTGTCTGTCCACCATCCTTCCTCAACCACTGAACTCCACTCCAAGTTTCATTTCCTCACACTTGTCTTCACCAAATCCATCCACTGTATTCAAGGTCTTCCTCGTCTTCTCTTTTCAGTCATCCGTCTCTCCATCAGTTGCTTCAGCATTCATTCATTCATTCATCCTGTTCACATGTCCATACCATCTCAATCTGCTCTGCTCCAACTTATCATTCAGCTTCTGTACATTCACTTCCTTTCGAATGTCTTCATTCCTCACTATCTCTCCTAGTCTTATGTACCATACAACACAGGAATTTCATTTCGGCTGCCTGTATTCTACTTTCATCTCTCCTAGTCATCGGCCAAGTTTCTGCTGCATGCGTCATTATTGGTAAGTAATAGGTCTTGTACATCACTTCTTTACCCTTCAGTGGTTTGTCATTATCCCAAATTAAACTCCGAACATGATGATAGAAAACTCACACATTGTATTCTCTTGTTGATCTCCATATCTAATCTTTCATTTTCCATCAATTCACTTCCTAAATATTCGAAGTGCTCTACTACTTCCAGAAGTACATCTCCAATTTTAACAACCCCTTTTCCTTCTTTCTTTCCTCTTGTCATTACCATTGTCCTACTTTTCTCTACACTGATTTTTATTTCCCATTTCTCGATATTTTGCTTCAGTACACCCATCTGTTCTTGGACCACATTCTCATTCTCTCCCCAAATCACAACATCAGCAAATAGGATTATGCTCATTCTTGTACCTGTGTACGCTTACTTTGTTGCCTTTAGTATATCATCCATCACCAGTATAAATAGCAATGGTGGAGTACACTCCCTTGTTCTCAGCTCACCTACGAAAAATATTAGTGCCATGCCACTACCTGGATCCCCTTCTCCATCTTTCTATCCCTGGTCCCATCCATCAAATCTCATTGATCCACTAATACTAGTCCTCCACAATTAATTTCAGGAGTATACAACTCCTTTATATATTCCACCCATACCTCTTTGTTTTGCTCTATACAATGACATCCTCTCCAAATTATTTAGCATGCCTTACTTCCTCATATTCCTTGATTTCCTTAGTTTGTTATTCTGTGCATATTTATACAGAGGGGTCCAGAAGAATGTAGACACTCTTTGATGGTTAATATCTTTGGAACAAATTGACATACTGTTAAAATTCTTGCACGGTAGCATAGTCCATTGTTTTCTCAACAGTTGAAGAAAGTCACATGAGTGGCGCGACAATCTTAGCGCGTTTTCCAGCAGATGAAAGCGCAGCAATGAATGAAGTAAGATTGTCGTTTGAGCAACGCAAGGCTGTATTGAAGTGGTACTGGAAGTATGAAAACATGATGGAGGTACTGCGGCAATGGCATAATGTCATACCTGCCAAAATTCAAAAATGGAAATCCAGAAGATCCCAAAGTGCAAAAATTTAACGCGTAGGCTACATGCGTCGCAAGGTCTTAAAAATAGCGAGAAAAGACTACAGGGAAAGGGATTACAAACTCTTGGTGATGTGAGACTATCTAATTCATTGTGCCAGTTTCCAAAAATTCTGAAGACTGATGATATCGTTTCTTACTTGAATTCATCACGAAAACACTAAATCGCACAAAAATTTGTCACACAATTGAACGAATACCAGAACTACAGTTCTATCGACTTTCAGTGTTATGTCAAACACAAGGAATTAATGACAAAAGCGCAGCGATAATCTGAGAGATGGGATTATCGATAAACTTTACAGGATGTCTACTGTAAGGATGAAGTAAAAATTAGTTACTTTTTAGCTTCCTTTTATTTAATTTTAGTTACCTTTTAATTCAAGATACGTCTGCGGTCGGCAACCATTGAAGCTCATCGCGCGTGAAGGAAAACAACAATGAACTGTGTTTAAAGCAGTGAATAAGATTCACTTAGGGTGTCATAAAAATTTAGATAAAAATAAATAATGGATATTTAATATCAAATGAGTTGATTCAGCAAATATGCCGTCTTGTGTACAAGAAGTTATGATTACCAAGAAGTTGCTCTGATCTTGGCCGTTTGGGGAGATTTCCTTTGTCCCCGCGGTAGACCACGAAGAAATATATGCGACGTAACGTGATCGTCACCAAATTATGTCTTCGCAGTCAGGTATGGAGAAATATCGAGACGTTACAAGATCGGCGCTAGTCTCAGCCGTTTCACGCGATTCGTAGTTTTCTAGATAGAACACTGAGAAAAATCGCGATTACATAATCTGGGTCTCTTTTAGTCGTTCGACGAGATTTCTATTGTCCTTGATGTCGGGCACGGAAAAATAAGGTAAGTTATTACTACGCAATCGGCACCGCTTGCTGTCCATTTGACAAGAATCCAGTTGCACTAGTCATCGAATGCGGCGAAATATCGCGAAGTATCGCAATCGCTGCCGCTCTCAGTCGTTTTACGAGATTCATGTTGTCCTCGCGGTTGCACAATGAGAACGCGATATTATGCAATCGGCACCGCATCCGGCCGTCTGCCTATCTGTCCTAGCAGAATGGCGGAGGCGAGCTCGAGGTTGGGCATGGTTAAAATTCACGAGCAGTTATGAACATGTTGTATGATCGGCGCCGTGATTCCCGCAGTCCTCGAGGACACAAGTTCGCGGCCGGGCACGGGTTTTATAATTTTACGCAACTGGCGTCGATCGTGGTCCGTTTGACGAGATTCCCGCAGACAAGTCGTGCTGACAGGATGAACGTTCGAAGTAGGTATCGGTTATTATGAATTATTCAGAGAGGATTGCACGAATAATCCGATAAGAGGGCACATTTTCTTTCGAATTCAAATTGTACAAGTTTTCGAGATAACCGGTTCGATTATATATCCAATGGAACCATAGTTCGAAGGAAAAATAGACGTAACGGAGTTTCGAATTAATCACAATTGATGTCGCAAATTCACTAGACGGATAGGTTTTAAAAATATTGTCTATGTATTTCGAAGCATTTTTGCAATAATTTTTTGAAACGGCATCATTTCGCAAGATTGCGACAATAAATTATTTCGCGTTATTTTTAGACTTCAATTTGAGATACACAAATGTAGAGGTCAATAACAGAAATGAGTAGTTTCTGTTGAGTTTCGGATGTTATCGCGAATAAACGTCTCGCAAAAAGTTAGGTTTCCGATTAATACAGAAAAATATTTCAAACAAAACTAAACTCTTCTTGGTGCCGAAAATAAACGTTGAACCGATGTATACAGTACCACTGAAGGTATCCTCAGTATGCATTTCCTTGAGGTCGTGCACGGGGAAATATAGCTCACGCAATCGGCGCAGCTTGCGTGAAACTCGCTTCATCGCATCTGCGAGCCTAGCGGCGCGGGTTTAAACGATTTTAACAGACTTCGGCGAATTTTCGTTACCTCCAACTATCCAGACATAAGAATTAGCTACTTTTCGTTACCTTTATAAAATTAGCTACTTTTTCGTTACTTTTCGTTACCGGTAGACACCCTGAGTCTTATCAGTCGATTTGCAGTCGAATTTAAACGCACGCATCTCGGAATAGGAGCTATTATCAAAAATCAAAACTGAAATGCGATTTGGAAGCAGAGAACGAAAAAAAGCTAGGGAGTTGAAAATCCGGAAAAAACTATGTTAATCCGGACAACCGGAAAACACCCCCAAAATTCGGAAACCTTCCGGGAAAACCGGAAAACTTGGCAGGTATGCATAATGTGTACGGAACTCAGCCACCAACACATACAACAATTTATCGTATTCGGGATAAATGTGAAGTCGACGGTACTGTTCAGGATGCGCACAAGGAAAGGTCTGGCCGACCTAAAACATCAACAAGTCCAGCTTCCAGTGCTGCTGTGTTGCAACATTATACCAGGTCTCCTCAAAAATCTGTGAATCAGGGGGCACGCGAAAGCAGGGTTAGCCGATCAAGTGTACTACGAATTCTGAAAGCTACTAAATGGAAAGTGTACATTCCAAGATCGCTGCTAACTATGAACGAGGACGACCCGGATCGAAGGATTGAGTACTGCGAGGGGTTTGGAGGCATCCTTCGCGAGGATGAACAGTTTGCAGGGATGGTTGTCTGACTAGGTGCAGTTCAAACTGAACGGTACTGTAAACCGCCACAACTGCGTGTACTGGGCTCCTGAAAATCCTCACGTTCACGTGGACAAACATGTTAATCTACCGGGTGTTAATGTGTGGAGTGGTCTGTCATCGTGCAGTTTGATTGGCCCATTCTTCTTTGAAGGTACCGTACCTGGTGAGGTATATCTTCATATGCTGCAAACATCTATTTTACCTGCCATCCGAGAGGTGTTTGGAAATTAAAGATTTTACCTACAACAAGATGGTGGTCCGCCTCACTACCACAGAGATGTCGGAGCCTACTTGGATGAAAATCTACCTGGACGATGGATAGGTCGGAGAGGAGCTGTCGAGTACCCAGCACGGTCTCCAGACCTTACACCTCTTGACTTCTACTTATGGGGGACCTTGAAAAATTAAGTTTATCAACAGAAGCCAGCTATACTGAACGAGGCATCCTGTGCGACTATCACACCGGTAACACTGTCAGCCGTAGTTCGGTCAGCAGTTCAGCGGCATCGACGTTGTTTGGCTGCTAATGGGGGTCACTTGGAAAACATGAAATAACCTTCCCCCCATGCAAAAATTGTAACGGTATGTCATTTTGTTCCATAGATATTAACTATCAGAGAGTGTCTCCATTTTTCTGGACCCCTCTGTATTTCCCCTTGCTCATCCAAATCTTTCAGGTCTTCACCTTCAATCCAAAGTTCTCGGGCTTTTTTTGGTTCCCCTTGGCCTTCATATATACAGTATAGCATTTCTGCCTCCTTCTGAAGGGTTATTTTTCCTTTTCATTAGTTCATCCATTCCATTCAATATATTCTGTATATTCCATTTCTCTCCAGTTAGGTCAAGTATAATTGTTACATCAGATGAATAGCAAACACCACACCACTTAATCTGGGAGGGCTGAAGTGTCAAAATTAATACTATGGACTAGCATAGGGTACATTTCTTTGCAGAATAATTTTAAATCACCATTCAAACAGTCCAATAAAGCAGCCACAGGGTTCTATAAAATATTCACCTCAGAAATCAACTTAGACCTCAGTTAAATATCTGACATTTGACTTTAACTGGATTATCAACTTACCTTGAGCAAGCTCTTGAAATTTTTCTTGGGCTCCTTTCTCCTTATTTTTATCTGGATGATATTTTACAGCAAGCTTCCTGAAGGATTTCTTTATCTCTTTCTCACTTGCTGTTTTCTTTACTCCAAGTAACTCATAGTAATCTTTCTCTCCTCTGGCTTGATCAATGGAGCTCTCCAAAAAGAGTATGAACAAGAAGATGAAGGCAACTGAACTTCTTCTATCCATTTATGACTTCTGGAAAAATAGAGCAACATAATTTATCAAGCACACATAACACATCTATTTTCAACTCTTAAGGCACTGTATACAGTATTTATAGATTAAAAACAGTATCACCCAGCTTTCAGCACACACTTCCATTTGCGATCAAGCTACATGTTCATTCTGAGACTGATAACCCAGATGCAAGGCCCCTTGAAACAACCATTACCATCGTATCATTCTGAGGAAGTCTGGGTTATTCCCGGCTATGCAAAGAAATTCAACTCTGATTCATGGGTTGAAACAGAACATACTCGGCTTTCATAGGATATAATACGGCAAGTACATAGATTCCACCTAGTCAATACCTTTTCATACTATAATTTATTCTATCATTGTGTGGAAAATGCTTCGGGGGATACTTCCAATGCTCCCTCTATCAGCCATTGTTGATTATTTTGAAACACACTTGTTAAAACATTATGAAAAGAACATTGATCATTATAACAGTTTAGACTTTAAAAATAACACGTAAAAGAACAACTTGTTGAAAATTCTAAAAATATGGCATATGATGGTTAAATATAAAACCTTAATGCTTGAACATAATTATTTATGAGTCATATCCATGCTGTATGGTGAAATTTTCGTTAGTTACTGTTGTTTTAAGGGGCGGAACTACGAGGTCATTGAATATATTTTCTTATTATAAAAAAAAATATTATAATGCAGGTTGGTTTGATACACCTTAATTCTGTATACAATTAATTCTTTAGGTACTTCATGATGAATAGAAGTATTAATACATATTTATTGTGGAATGTCCTATTATATTGAATTGTCAATACGGACCCAAAATTAATTCTAGTATTCGCAAATTTGATAGGATACCCGAGGGGTGGTGGTTAGATTTCCACATCAGCCATCCTAGAAGTGGTTTTCTGTGGTTTCCTACTTCTACTCCAGGAAAATGCTGGGATGGTTTCTAGCTCAAGGCCACAGATGCCTCCTTCTCAATCCTAACCCTAACTACAGGATTAATACAGATACCACCATCGGGCAGATTCCATACACACCCCAAATCCCTAAACGCAATACCAAAGAACTCATTCTGAGAAAATATTCGTTGTCATGATCCTTCCTTCTAGTGTAGAACCGCCCCCTACGAAAAACAAATTCATACCTTGTTTCATCTTCTGACGGGACATTATTAATTGTAATTACTAACCTTGGTCACTTCGCCACCGACTGTACCGGATGTATGTGCTAAATTATGTAAATGTGTTTATTTACACCTCATTTAACAACGGCAGCCATGTTCGACAGCGTATTTAGTATGATAAACCACCGCCAAAGCGCACACATTGGCGTCACTAGTTTCCAACATGTGGGATACAAAATACCCCACGACTAAAACCATTGTCACTTTAGGCTGTAACCATATTCAAATCCCCATTGGATTGGACAAAACGAAGGTTAGAATGGTCGGGTTGAGGTGCTGCCTTGGCCGCGGGAAGCTATCTGGGCACTGTCGACGAAAAAAACGTTGGATTGGACATGTTAGGCTGTAATCATTGTCAAAACCATTGGATTCGGCAAAACAATGCTTAGAATGGTTGGGTTGAGGTCGGACCTTGTGCGCGGGGAAGCTAGCGGGCCACTGTTCATGAAAAAAATAAAATGAAAACATTGGATTCGGCGCACTGTCAAGTGAACTAAGCGCTATATTGTTTCGGTACCACTTATGTACAAAGTAGTATCGTAAGCGCGGGGTTGGCAATAATGTACTTGACGGTAACTCGCGCGTTTAACGGCGGACACAGCTGAATTTCCCTATATAAGTCGTGATCTAAATAAGGGGGGGGGGGGGGGGGGTTATGGACTGCGGAGGAGTGAACATTTATTACATCATTCCTGATTTCTTCATCATTAGAAAATGTGATATGGTTAATTTTTGTACTTTAGAAAATGTTATCAAGAAATGATACTTCATTCAGTGTTCGAACTATTCTAGGAGGGGGATGGCAACGTGATTCAATTTCCTCTCATCAGAGCTTGCTAGATGACAAAGTATATCATCACACCAAATTGCTTTCATTGGACATCATGGTCATTTCAGCTCCGTGTAGAATTTGTCTGAAAACCTATATTATTGTGGTGTCTGTATTTGAAGGGCACAGGGAAAGAAGGGGCTAAGTCACAATTTTAACATGTTCAGTAAATGGCGTTTAAAGAGTTTAACTCTGTTCACTAACTTTACTTTTAAAAATAATCCGTTATATTTATTTCCTATCCTACGACCTACAGTTGGTAAAAAAAAAGTATTCATACACCATGTTTGTTTCCGAATGTTGGTTTGCATTATGTAGAACGAAAATAACTAATTATTCATTACCGAAAAACTACAGCCTTTCAACCACAATAAGTATTACAATATGAAACAAAAACCATTCTTGGTGTACCAAAAAAGTATTTATACACACCACAAATGAGAATTTCTACAGTATGAAGGACGTGGCCAGTTCGAAATTAAAAGTTTATCTTGTAATATTATAGTGTAGAAGTGACTTTAAAAGACTGAGCCGTGTCATTTACAAGACAAGAGGGCAGCTGATATCTTGTTCTTGACCATGTTTCACTAGTTTGAGTATTGCATGCAATATAGCTTACTGATGGAAATAATATTGTTACGGCTGTGAGTTTGTTTTGTCACTCGCCGCATGAGTCACAGCTCCCCCGGGCTGTGTGTGCTCTGCCTCAGTGTATTACGTGCGCGTTACGCAACGGACTACGAAGTGAAAGGGATGGTCGAGAATATTCGTGACCCAGCCAGTGAAGGAAATGTCGAGAAGCCGTGTGTCCTGGACGATTCTAGAATTCATTGAGCCACCAGCCTGCTATATAAGCGGCTTCAACAGTGAGGAGACCGAGTTTTTCTGTGGGTGTGTGTTTTACGAGCTAGTGCGAGCGTCTTTCCTGAGCGACAGAAGTGTGGTGACGAAGTGCCGTGCGAGTTACGAAATCCAGTGACATTGTTTCCCCCAGCTTGTGGACAGCGAAATAGCGTGTAGCGGAATATCGTAAGTAACTGTAGTTTGTGTACATGAGGAAGAGGTGCCGGTAGCTTCTGTCAAGGGCACCGGACTCATTAAGACGGTTTTACTTCTGTGGTTTGTAGAAGAGATGAAAGGGACAAGAGCGCTCAAGGAAGAGACTTGAGGAAACTGTAGTAAGGTTCTAATTGCTTGTATTTGCTGTTGAGTGGTGTATCTTTCCTGCAACCAATAAAGCTAACTTCTCTTTAAAGCAGTAATTGGTGTTGTGCTTTCTACCCTCCGTAATCCAGGTAACGGAATTGCCACTAGGGGGTGGCACGCAACAACTGGTGTCACAAGCGAGATTACGAACTCAAGCACAACACCTGACGGTCCTGGTTTCAAAATCCGAGCAGGTCATTTTCTCTAATTTTCCTGTGAGTGCATGCCCTTTACAAGACAAACAACTAAAATGGAGGCGCAATTGGCAGCATTGCTAGAAAAGTTAAATGGCATGGAAACCAAAATGGAGGACGGCCAGAAGAATTTAACCAAGGGCCTACCTGCCAAATTAGAAGACGGCCAGAAGGAGCTAGAAGACGGCCAGAAGAAGATGGAAGACGGTCAAAATAAGTTAGCGGACGGCCAGAAGAAGCTAGCCGAGTACCTAACTGCCAAACTAGAAGACGGCCAGAAGAAGTTAGCCGAGGACCTAACTGCCAAACTAAAAGGTGGCCAGAAGAAGATGGAAGACTGTCAAAATAAGCTAGCGGAGGACCTGAAGAGGATAGAGGACGGCCAGAAGAAGAAGGAAGACGGCCAGAATAAGTTGACACAGGACCTGAAGAAATTAGAACTGGGTCTGCGTGAGGAAGTCACGGCAGTGGAAAAGAAGTTCGACGCCTTACAAGTGGAAGTTGCCGAGCTGCGCCAACGCCCGCTGATGGGGGTGGAGGAGAAATTCAACGCCTTACAAAAGGAAGTTGCCGAGCTGCACCAACGCCCACTGACGGGGGTGGAAGAGAAATTCAACGCTTTACAAAAGGAAATTGCTGAGCTGAGCCAACGCCCGCCGACGGGGATGGAAGCGAGATTCAACGCTCTACAAGAGGAAGTTGCCGAGCTGCGCCAACGCCCGCCCACCGTTACACCGGGAATATCAGGAACGGGACAGAGCAGAGTGACGCCCCCAACCTTCGATGGAAAGGTCCCGTGGAGCACCTAATTACGTCAGTTCAAGGCGGCCTGTTCCATAAATAACTGGAACAACACAGAAAAGGCTACAGCTCTCATTGTAGCGCTGAGAGGTGACGCCCTTAACGTCCATCAGGCCATCCCGACTGGATCCCAGGACTACGCTTCACTGATCGCCCATATGGAGTCCCGATATGGAGATACCATCTTCAGCAGGCCTACCAGATGCAGCTCCGGACCCGGGTACAGAAGAACGCGGAAACCCTGCAGGAGTTCGAGATGGACATTGCACGCCTCGTAAGGCTCGCCTATCCAACAGCGCCGGCCGACTTTCTGGAACAGATTGCGACGCAGACCTTCACCGACGGGCTACGGGACTCGGACACTCAACAGGCGCTGCGACTCGCGCGCAATAAGACCCTGGCAGATGAGCTGAGCCACGCACTTGAGTTCGAGACGGAAAAGCAGGTATCTAAAATGCGCGCGCGGGTGCGTCAGGTGGACGTCGGCGAACCAGCCAAAGCCGACAAGACCAAGCCCCTGGCCGATGAACTGATGGAGGCGCTAGGCCGGTTCTTCAAGAGTCGCAGTACAACCAACAAAAACGTAGCCGAAGGACATCCGGAGAGGCGGCCCGGAAGAGGACTACCGACCTGCTGGACCTGCCGTAAGAGAGGCCACCTTAGCAAGGACTGCGGTGATCGCCGCCGCCAAGGGTTTCCGTCGGGACAGCCAGTCGTAGGGAAATCGCGCGGCCCAGGAAAGCAAGTATCAGCCAGCCTTGGGGGGCAAAGGTTGGCTTGTGACAGTCGTCAAGCCCCGGCAGTCCAAGTTCGTGTGACGAAGTTACGGAGAGACAATAGCAGCCTGATGGTCGACGGAGTCATCAACGGAGTGAGTTGGCCCATGCTAATCGACACGGGAGCATCGAGGACCATCGTCAGCCCCACCGTGATCGCGAAGTGGAGAGTGCAACCCACACAAAGGAACCTCCAGCTAATAACCGCGACCGGAGAGACCGCACCGGTACATGGCGAAGCATCGCTGGAGTTCGTCATTGGTCGACGGGTGGTGACGCATCCAGTGCTTGTGGCTGACGTATCAAACGAAGTGATCATCGGACTGGATTTCCTGGACCAGAACAACATCATCATGGACTTGAGTACCAACACTCTGCACTTCGGAGGTGAGGAACTTGCTTTGCAACCAGCACACGAGGCCGTCACCGCACGACGAGTAAGGCTGAGAGAGGACGTCATCGTTCCTGCCAGGACGGAGGTCAGCACCGCCGTAATTGTCGACGGAACTGCTGAGGGAGTGGCGGCTGTCATCGAGCCAAAATATGAGGACATCCAGACAAAAGGATTGCTAGTTGCCAAGACCCTCATCAACACGACGCCTCGGCCGTACGTCCGCCTGTCCAACCTGAACGACTACGATATTACGGTTCACCGGGACACCAACCTAGGAGTCTGCGAGCCCGTTATCTGGATTGCCCGCATCACAGACACGACGGACGGACACCTGCAGACGGACAACCGAAGAAGACGCGCCCTGCCAGAAGAACTACTGAAGCTGTACCAAGGATCCCAGGACCATTTAGACGAGGAGCAATCACGCCAACTTCAGGACCAGCTACGCGAATTCCAGGATGTCTTCTCCGTGGAGAGCAAAGACTTCGGTAGGACAAGCTTGGTCCAGCACAGAATCGACGTTGGGGACAGCGCACCGATAGGGCCCCATTCCGACGTGTCCCGCTCGCCAAGCAAGCCGAAGTCGACCGGATGGTAGAAGAGATGAAGGAGCAAGGGGTGATCGAGCCATCACATAGTCCTTGGAGTTCTCCGGTCGTGCTAGTGAAGAAGAAGGACAGCTACCCTCTACCCCGGATCGACGACACGCTGGACACCATATCAGGATCAAGATGGTTCTCCACCTTGGATTTGAAGAGTGGCTACTGGCAGGTGGAGGTCCACCCTAAGGACCGCGAGAAAACGGCGTTCTCTGTGGGCAGCGGGCTCTGGCAGTTCACCGTCATGCCATTCGGTCTGTGCAACGCCCCTGCGACCTTCGAAAGGCTAATGGAGTCCATCCTGAGGGGACTACACTGGAAGACCTGCCTGGTCTACCTAGACAACGTCATCGTTCTGGAAAAAAGCTTCGAGGAGCACTACAGCAACCTGAAGGAGATCTTGGTGAAGCTACGGGCTGCCCAGCTGAAGTTGAGCCCCAACAAGTGTCAGCTCTTCCAGAAGCAGGTCCAGTACCTTGGGCATATTGTCTCCGAGGAAGGGGTGCACACCGACCCAGAAAAGACCGCAGCTGTGAGGGAGTGGCCAGTTCCGAAGGACAAGTCCAAACTACGAAGCTTCCTGAGACTCTGCACTTATTACCGCGCTTCGTGAGAGGATTCGCCGATATCGCCAAACCACTGCATCGACTGACTGAGAAGGACCAACCCTTCACATGGACAGCAGAATGCCACAGTGCCTTCGAACAACTCAAGCAGGCTCTGTGCACCGCGCCTATTCGGGCCTACCCCAGACCTGGAACAAGGTTCATCATCGATACCGATGCCAGCGACTTTGGTATAGGGGGAATCCTGTCGCAAATAGTGGACGGCGAGGAGAGAGTAGTGGCCTACTACAGCAAAGCCTTGTCAAAGCCAGAGAGGAACTACTGCGTCACCAGGAAGGAACTGCTCGCCATCGTGAAGACCATCGAACACTTCCACAAGTACCTGTACGGGCAAGAATTTCTCATCAGGACCGACCATGCATCCCTGCGGTGGCTCCTGAACTTCAAACAGCCCGAGGGTCAACTCGCGCGGTGGTTAGAGAGGCTTCAACAGTACAACTTCGAGATCCAGCACAGGAAAGGCCAACTGCATTCTAATGCCGACGCCCTGTCACGAAGACCGTGCCCCGAAGACTGCACCTTCTGTACTAGGAGGGAGGAGAACACCGGGTTACAGTGCCGACGGACTACTGTGGAACTCCAAGGGAACTGGAGCCGCGAATCTTTCAAGCGGGCACAAGCAGTAGATGATGACTTGGGACTGATAGCCGAATGGAACAGGGCCTGTGTCCCCAGACCCGGGTGGAACATTGTGAGTGACTGCAGCCCAAAGTTTAATTCCTACTGGGCGCAGTGGGTCTCGCTGATTGTAAGGGATGACCTCATCTGCCGCGCCTGGGAGAGCACCGACGGGAAGACATCTCGGGAACAGGTCGTCGTTCCAAAGGCTATGACGGAGGAAGTCCTGAAGGAAGTTCATGAAGGATCATCTGGTGGACACCTAGGGATAAAGAAGACCCTGGAGAAGCTGAGAGAGCGGTTCTACTGGATCGGATGCCGAACTGACGTGGAGAACCATTGCGCGAGGTGCCACGATTGCGCAGGCAGCAAGGGCCGAGGACGAAGACGACGGGGTCCACTGAAGACCTACAACGTGGGCGGCCCCATGGAGGGAGTGGCCATCGATGTTGCTGGGCAATTCCCGCTAAGCGAGGCAGGGAACCGCTACATATTGGTCGTCAGCGACTACTTCACCAAATGGCCGGAGGCGTATGCGCTCCCTAACCAAGAAGCCGCGACGATCGCAGAGACCCTTGTGAAGGAATTCGTCAGCCGGTACGGAGTACCCCTGGAGTTGCACTCCGACCAAGGGAGGAACTTAGAGTCGCAGGTGTTTCAGAACCTATGCCAGCTGCTGGGAATCCGGAAGACAAGGACAACGCCGCTACACCCTCAATCCGACGGGATGGTAGAGCGATTCAATCGCACCATCGGGAACCATCTCCAATAGTCGTCAGCGAGCACCAGAGGGATTGGGACAAACATCTTCCACTATTTCTCCTGGCCTACCGCGCCGCCGTGCATAAAGCCACCGGGTGCACACCAGCCCGGGCCATGTTTGTGAGGGAGCTCCGTCTACCTGTCGATCTTGCCTTCGGCCGATCTGGGAATGATCCGGTTCCGGTAAGCCAGTATTGTCAAGAACTGGTCTGGCTCTTCAACCCATTACGGAGGAAAGGCCTGTCACCCAAACTGCAGAAGTCCTGGGAGGGCCCGTACCGAGTCGTGAAACGGATCAACGATGTCGTCTACAGGATCCAGCGGGCCCGAGGGCGAAGATGAAGGTCGTGCATCGAGATCGCCTGGCAGCCTACGGAGGGACAGACGGACAAATGATTGATCGGGACGATCAGCCTTTTAGGAAGGGGGTGGTGTTACGGCTGTGAGTTTGTTTTGTCGCTCGTCGCATGAGTCACAGCTCCCCCGGGCTGTGTGTGCTCTGCCTCAGTGTATTACGTGCGCGTTACGCAACGGACTGCGAAGTGAAAGGGATGGTCGAGAATATTCGTGACCCAGCCAGTGAAGGAAATGTCGAGAAGCCGTGTGTCCTGGACGATTCTAGAATTCATTGAGTCACCAGCCTGCTATATAAGCGGCTTCAACAGTGAGGGGACCGAGTTTTTCTGTGGGTGTGTGTTTTACGAGCTAGTGCGAGCGTCTTTCCTGAGCGACAGAAGTGTGGTGACGAAGTGCCGTGCGAGTTACGAAATCCAGTGACATTGTTTCCCCCAGCTTGTGGACAGCGAAATAGCGTGTAGCGGAATATCGTAAGTAACTGTAGTTGGTGTACATGAGGAAGAGGTACAGGTAGCTTCTGTCAAGGCCACCGGACTCATTAAGACGGTTTTACTTCTATGGTTTGTAGAAGAGATGAAAGGGGCAAGAGCGCTCAAGGAAGAGACTTGAGGAAACTGGAGTAAGGTTCTAATTGCTTGTATTTGCTGTTGAGTGGTGTATCTTTCCTGCAAGCAATAAAGCTAACTTCTCTTTAAAGCAGTAATTGGTGTTGTGCTTTCTACCCTCCGTAATCCAGTTAACGGAATTGCCACTAGGGGGTGGCACGCAACAATATTAACTTTGTATGAAATGCTTTATATGTAATATTTATTCTCCACTTAAGAAATCGTTTAGTCTAAATCATTATTTGCTAAGAAGTTATGTTATCAGCGAATTTTGGTTGCCATGTTTGACTGCGTGGTAAAGCGTTAGCCTTTCACCCGTATGGCTGGGGTTCTAATCCCACCAGAGTTGGGTTTTTGCGCGTTTTTTAATATTTATTGTTTTGTAATTACTCAAACGTTTTAAAATTAAGCGTTATATTGTGCATGTTACAATGGGAAATATATATTTAATTAAAACAAAAATCGCCAGCGGATCTGCACGAGACATCTAACAGCAACCAGGTGAACTATCATGGCCAACTGATTGCGCACGGGCCCACAGATTACCTTCCAGCTTTAATTGAAAAGTTTCTGTTTATGTCCGCTAGAATGCACTCGCCCTATATGGATTATCTTATCCGCCAGACGTCATGACTGTTCTACGTGGGACTCCACTGGTTGGTATTATATACGCATCGAATATGAAGAATGTAAAGTTGATAATAGCCTACGGTACCATTTTTATTTTAAAGCGTCTGTAACAGCCTATTGTGTGTTATTTGAAAATGTTATTTGAACTGAAGAACAAAACAATCTCGCATAGTACCTGTGCTCTAATCTGTTGGTGGTAGTTCAGGATATCATTTAATACTTTAATTGCAGCCAAATAGCAATCGAAAATAGAGAATGAACATGTACACTAAAATTGCGCTCTGGGGATTTGAATTGCATAGTCTTTGATTGATTGTTTCCTTTGCTACAGAGCTCTAAGTGGTAGCGTTCACATGCGTGTCCACATAGTCGTCACTGTAGGGTCATGGAAAGATTTGTTAATACCATTAAGGAGGTGAAAACCATGGACAGTCAGACGTGTAAACACATGCCTCAACTCAAAGTTGGATGTTGCCCACGTCCGGTGGTACAAGCCTATTATGCCTACCAGTCAAGCTGATGATGAAGATGTTGAAAAGGTCTACGAAGAAGTAGATGAAATACTGAGGTATATCAAAGGTGATGAAAATGTTATAGTAATGGGAGATTGGAATGATCAGGTAGGAAAAGAAAGAGAAGGGAAGATAGAAGGAGATTTTGGATTAGGTGAAAGTAATGATCGAGGAAGCAGACTGATAGAATTCTGTACCGAGCATGAGTTGGTCATAGATAACACCTTATTCAATAACCACAATAGAAGAATATACGCATGGATGAGACCAGGAGATACAGGGCGTTACCAAATCGACTTCATTATGGTCAAGCAGAGGTTTCGAAACCAGATTTTGGATTGTAAAACATATCCCGGTGCTGACATAAACTCTGACCACAATTTGGTTGTTATGAAATGCAGATTAAAGTTGAAGAAACTGAAGAAAATTCAAAAGCCAAAAAGATGGGCAATATACAGACTGAAAGAGAAGGATGTAAACGAAAGATTGAAGAAGAGTATAAAGGAAGGACTAATGAAAAACAATAAACACATTTCAATTGCAGTCGAATGGGCACTTTTGAAGAATGAAATAACAAAATCCGCAGAAGAAAACATTGGTAGGAAAGAAAGAATAGATAGAAAACCGTGGATCACACAGGATATACTAGAATTGATGGACGAAAGGCGGAAACACAAGAATGTAAGAGATGAAAAGGGGAAAGCAGAATACAGACGTCTGAGAAATGAGGTTAACAAGAAGTGCAAGGAAGCGAAAGAAGAATGGTTGAAAGAGAAATGTGCTGGTATAGAAAATTGTCTGAAATTAGGAAAAGTAGACACAGCTTATCGAAGGATTAAGAATACTTTTGGGGAAAGGAAGACTAAATGCTGTAATATTAAGGACATAAATAGAAAGCCTCTAACAGATAGGGAAGACAAAGTTGAGAGATGGAACGCTTACATAGAGTGTTTGAATAAGGGAAATGAGATTGAGAATCATGTAATGGAAAGGGAGGAGGAAATTGATGAGGATGCGAAAGGAGATTTAATATTGAGATCAGAATTTGACAGAGCATTGGAAGACTTACGCAGGAACAAAGCACCAGGCATAGATGATATACCGATTGAGTTGCTACGCTGCATAGGAGATGAAGGTCTGATCAGGTTATATCACTTGGTGTGTAGGATTTATGAGACAGGTGAGTTACCCTCTGATTTCAAGAAGAATGTTATCATCCCTATACCGAAGAAAGTAGGAGCTGACAGATGTGAAGATTACCGTACAATCAGCTTGATTACTCATGCTTCAAAGATCCTGTCTAGAATAATTTACAAGAGGATAGAAAGCCAGATAGAAACGGAGTTGGGTGAAGACCAGTTTGGTTTCAGGAGAAATGTAGGAACAAGGGAAGCTGTACTGAGTCTTAGGCTGATTTTGGAAGGTAGAATAAGGAAAGGTAAGAGAACGTTCATGGCATTTGTTGACTTAGAAAAGGCTTTTGATAACGTTGATTGGACTAAATTATTTGACATTTTGAAAACTATTGGAATCAAGAACAGGGATAGGAGGGTGATCTACAATCTATACAGAAAACAGACAGCAGTCATTCGAGTGGAAGGACATGAGAGAGAAGCTGGTATTCAGAAAGGTGTAAGGCAAGGCTGCAACTTATCACCCATACTCTTCCATATTTACATTGAACAAGCAATGAAGAAAATTGGAGAAAAATGTCAAGTGGGAGTGAAGATTCAAGGAGAAATAATTTCAACTCTGAGATTTGCCGATGACATAGTCATATTGGCCGACATGCCTGAGGATTTGAATGAGTTTTTGAATGGTATGGACTCCGTCTTGAGGAAACAATTCATGATGAAAATTGAAAATGAAAATCCACAGCCTGCTTCCAGTCTCCGACCGGGTCAGGAATGGAATGAATGAAGCCCCCATCTAGCAGCGAGGATATGAACTGTGCCGGCTGCCGAGGCTTGACGCACTCCTCTGGGGCAATGATTAAATGAATGACACATGAAATGAAATTATAGTGGCGAGTGTTGCTGGAATGAAATTTTGACAGGGAAAACCGGAGTGCCCGGAGAAAAACCTGTCTACCTCCGTTCTGTCCAGCACAGATCTCACATGGAGTGACCGGGATTTGAACCACGGACCCAGCGGTGAGAGGCCGGCGTGCTGCCGCCTAAGCCACGGAGGCTTTCATGATGAAAATTAATAAATGTAAAACAAAAATATTGGAATGCAGCCGAAATAAATCAGAAACCTCTATGGACATCAAATTGGCAGGTGAAAAACTAAAGGAAGTAGGAGAATTCTGTTACTTAGGAAGCAGAATAACCAGTGATGGACGAAGCAAAGAGGATATAAAAGTAGGTTAGCTCAGGCATGGAAAGCATTTCTACAGAAAAGGTATCTGTTGACATCGAATATAGATTTAGGTATTAGGAAGTAATTTTTGAAGGCCTTTGTCTGGAGCGTGGCACTCTATGGAAGTGAAACTTGGACTATTGGTGCAGCAGAAAAGAGGAGAATTGAAGCGTTTGAAATGTGGTGTTACAGGAGAATGATGAAGATCAGATGGGTAGATAGAGTTACAAACGAAGAGGTATTAAGACGAGTGGGAGAGGAGAGATGTTTCTGGCGACTGCTAATGAAGAGAAGAGATAGGTTGGTAGGACACATACTAAGACACCCAGGAATAGCAAGCTTAGTTGTGGAAGGAAGGGTTGAGGACAAGAACTGTAGGGGTAGACCAAGGTTAGAATATGTTAAACAGATTGCCTCGGATGTAGGGTGTGGTACCTATGTAGAGATGAAACGATTAGCTCAGTGCAGGGAGGCATGGAAAGCAGGATCAAACCAGTCAAAAGACTGAGGACTCAAAGAAAAACAACAACAACAACAGTATACTGTACCCGGAATCAAAATGGTGAGTTTGGCTACGCCACGCGAGGTTGGCGCGGTCGTATTTATCTATGTGAGGAGTCTAGACTCGGCGCGCGTGTACCAGCTGGCCGCGTGGCCGACGAAAGATACTGGCCCCAGTGCGAACAGCCATCTTGTCTGTGACGTAGGCGATGTAGTGACCCTGGTTGAGTCGACTTGTGAATTTCTTGTGAATAGCAGTGTGAGAATAGTTAGTGTTTTATAAAGTGTAATGTCCAACTTTACATCCAACTTGTGTTGTGGTGCATCATGTAGCTGCAATAATCACGTAGCCTACAGGGTAAGTGTTAGCCTAACACTTTATTTCTCATTAATGATACAGGTTAATCAAACGCACGTGTGGTGCAGGTTATGTACGAACTTCGTTAGCCTAATATTGTGGATGTTAAGGACTATTAGAATGCATGCTAAGTTAATTATCTGAGTTAAAGTTAGATATTTAATGAATGTGTCTCTTTACAGGAAATCAAAATGCCGAGATGCTGTAATGTGGCTGGCTGTAAGAACAATTACAGATCTCAGCATGAAAATGTTTCTACATTTTCTCTCCCAAAGGACGAAAAATTAGGAAATATATGGCCTAGAAAAATTCCCACTGACTTCTCTAAAGTGAGCAAGCCTATAATTTGTATAAAACATTTTCCTGATAGCTCTGTTATCAGGACAGAGCAAGTTGATGGGGAAATAAAGACATTTGCTAGGAGTTATCCGAAGTTGAAACCTGATGCAGTATCTTCAATATTTTCGAATTTGCCAGGATAGCTATCCACTCCTGGGCCTTCTTCTAGAAGACTGTGTGATGCAGAGGTAGAAAATCTCGGATAAAGCCATAGAAGCGAGCTTGGAAGACTTCAGCCACTACGAAGAAGAGAATTCTGTGCACAGTCTATCGGATATATCTGAACACTTCTCCTCCAACAGGAATAAATTTAAGCAGGAATGGACACATATCAAGACAGAAGACAAGTTGGTGAAGTGCTTGAAGAATTTGAGTGATGCAGTGCCCATAATTACAGGTTCTGTGTGTATTCTAAATAACCTCAGCATTGAGCTGGCTGTCAATGGGTTGCAGATTCCCAAACATTAAGTTCCACAAAACTTTCTTTGCATTACTGATAAAAATTCATTTGATGAACTAGCCTACTTCATTTCATTGAAAATTCTGAGTGCGATGAAAATGGAAGAAAGTTGTCAGCAGTGAATGCTCCTGTGAACATCCTACAGAGAAGTTTTTCGAGTGATGATTGCACACCATTATAGTCTTTAATAGAGCAAATTAATTTTTTAGATGTTAGGCAAACAATCGTAGGTACAGTGGAGACACGTTACTCTTGGCAGCTTCCATATAATATGTTCACTTGTCATCAGTGTACAAAAAGTTACATCGGAGTGGTCATATTTATCTGCCTCATCCATCAAATCTTCAAAAGTTGCTTGGTAAGTTTGATTTGAGTACTTTTGACATTATTGGGAGTATTGAGTAGCCTATCTCAGTCTAAAGAAGAATAATTTCTTGAAAGATCATGAATGTTCATAAATTACTTTTACCGTAGTTCATTTTAATGGAAAAGTTGAACTGTACTCTTCTAAAGCCATGGCGAGACAAAGCCATTGGTCGCTACTTGGTTAGGCGACTATCTGGACTAAAATTATTGTTAGTAGTACAAGCAAGGAGGTCTGGGGTTAGGTTTGTGTTTGTACGCAAAGAATACTCTGTATTGCCGGTACCAATAATGAGCGCTGGCAGCTGTCAAGCTAACACGTGAGGAAATGCTGCGTTGCCACTGAGGCAGATCATGACTCATAACATTCCAAGAAGCTTCCAGGAAGACACAAATACTGGGATCTGTGGTGTGTCAGCCATATTCGTGTGAAGGGTCAATTAAACATTGCGATGCACGCGAGTTTAGGGGAATTTTTAGTTGCTAATTCATGTATTATATAGAATGTTATCGCTCGTTCTATGTTCATTCAGCACTACCGAGAAGGATTCCTTTTGTCCGAGAGCTGTCGCATGGTAGGCTACATGATGGCGGTCGAGCCATTCCAACATTCGCGGCTTCGTACTTGAAGTTGTTGGAGCTTATTCTATCTGTACTATGTGGTACGAAGCATTGTCCATTACAATAACACTGTGTTCAGGGATGTTGGGTAACAATTGTTCCTGGAACCATTTTAAAAACTAGTTGTAGTCCATGTCTTCATGGAAATCACCAGTTCTTTTCGACCTAAAGAGCAAAAGTGTATTATTAACAAAGCCGTGTGATTGCCCGGCATGTAGAATAATAAATCGACCCCCTCTGCCTGACGGCCCTTCCTTGTCCCCTGAACTGAGTTGTCACTCCAACCCTTAGACACTGTGTGACCAGCATTGACCCACATTTCACCTAACCACACAATATCCATAACATTTTTGCCCTATTAACTTAAGTTTTGAATTTTCCAATAGCCTATTTTCACCCAATTTTCACCAAATTTTGTAGGTTCTTTAAAGTGAGCATAATTAAGGGAATTCTAAACTTTGGAGCTATTTGGTTCAGTCATTTAGAAATTATAACATTTTATGTAATAAATATGCAAATTTTGAAAATGTCCCAGGTACATCAAATTTAAAGTTATCAATCTAAAACTTGTATGGAATGATCATCAATGGTCTACAAATAAAAATTGGTATTACTTTTAAAATCAGTGCAAATGGTTTATTATTAAAATGTTTTTTTTTTTAGAATGACCTGTTGTTCTGTTAAAATATGTCATTTTTTTCAAATTTGAACCTAAATATTTCTGAAAGTTATTAATATTTTTCAAAATGGATTCCACACATTATTAAGACCACAAAGTTGTATGTGAAAACCAAGTTTGAAGGTAATGGGATCAAAACGCAGGCAACTGGAACATTTAAAATGCTGAAAAATATGGTATTGAGAAAAAGCTAACTTTATTAAAAAATACAGTATTTTAGTGGAATTTCCTGCATCAAGACTTCCCTGAGTTTACAAATCACTTTTCCCACACTTCAGAGGTAACTTATTACTAAACCCATCTTTCTCCCTGATGTTAACACGAAGATTTACTGCCACATTCACCACACAGGTCTGTAAACAAATTTTGGAGGGCACCCATATATGAATGAGAATGTGCTTGTCATTAACACTAGGTCAAACAGTATTCTCCTCACTAAAATAGGCCTATTCCAGTTTTCTGACACTGGCAGAAGAAGTAGTTGCAGCTGTTGAACTTGCATTACTTAACTTCACATGTAATATCACCCCACTGTTTGTCAACATTCTAAATAGCACTATTCCATTTCTTTGTTTCACGGACTTTCGGTTTACGCCATCGACTAGATACAGAATACATCTAATAAACTGCACACAAATCTCTAAAATACCATTAACTTACACAAGTTCCACCACTCACAGTAAACCAATAAAAATATAATTCTTGCGAATAAACTTCACTAAAGCCACTGACCATCAAAATAAACAAAGACGCATGGTTCCACCATGTATCCAAAATGGCCTATACTTTACTACAAACCAAAATACTTCTGTTCGATGTTAAATATGTGCATGTGTATAGTAATGATATTCTTTTAGTGAATGCCATACAGTTAAAAATTATATGGGATAAGAAAATAACATGTACGGTAAGAAAAGTAAGAATAATGCTCTAAGAAAAGTTTCACACTTGACAAACATTGCCTAGGCTACTCATAACTGATAAATTTACCAACAGATGGCACCTTAAGCTTGTATTCAGATGATTGGCATGATAATATTGGCCAAGAGTATGAAATTACAACAAAATTGAGGGGTTTTTGGTTCTAGGAAGTAGGCGTTGCCCATTTCAAGACCTAAGCACGTGTTCTTTAAAAGCCCCCGTAAGGTATTTAAAAATGGCCGTACATAAAAAACAAATGTATATTTAAGTGCCCCAAGTGATAGGTAACTTCTAGGGCATGAAACCAGATTTTAGTTTTTTGTTTGTAATTTTTGGCCTACAACTCAGTAGGGTCTCCCCATTTCATGTAGGAACTGACACCTCAAAGCCACAATATCTGGCCTCTCCATGATCACCTTCCCCCCATTAATTTTCTTATATTTAAATCCCAGATCGTGCAACACTTTCAGTGAAGAAAGGCTTCCTTGAAATAATTGTGCCTCTCTGAGCAAAAACAAGAAGTTTGCGACATGTTGGAATTTCTTTCCTAAAATAATAGCTATAAATATGCCGTCTAACAGCATCTTGTTGAAAGCCATCTAAATTAGTGACCACCCCTTCTCTATGCCTCTTCTTCCCTGGAGTTGATAGTTTAGACGGGCCAGCATCATCAGACAGGAACTTCCCTTCCGTCACTCGGTATGCAGTGATTTCACTCACACCAAGAGTCTTGGCAGTTCTTTTCCGCACCTGAACAAATGGAATCAGAGGTTCCTCCCGTAAGCGCATATTTTCCTCTTCTTCCTCCATAAAATTCCTCACCGCACATACCATCTCCTTTACTTGGCTATGGAGAGTCACACTACGGCCTGAAGTTATTCTGTCGCAGAGAATGGATCCTGGGCCTTCCGCGAGCATGTACCGATGCCATTTTTACACAACGAAAATAGACACGATGATGCAAATAAAAGAAATAAACTCAAAATCTGTATATACGAGGGCAATTCAGAAACTAACCTCCGGTTGATTGAAAAAAATACACCAAGTTAAGTAAAAATATTTTAATATATACATCTTACAACTACATCTTTGCACTATTTTTCGACATAGTCTCCATAACGATTGAGGCACTTATCTTATCTCTTCACAAGCTTTGAAATTCCTTCTGCATAAAAATCACCCGCTTGTGCCTTGAGCCAGCCTGTGACCTCATCTTTGAGCTCTTCGTCGTCATCAAACCGCTGGGACCCGAGCCATTTCTTCATATGCATGAAGAGGTGATAATCGCTTGGCGCCAGATCTGGGCTGTAAGGTGGATGGTTGAAAACGTCCCACTTGAAGGACTCAAGCAGGGCTGTTGTTCTGCGAGCAGAGTGCGGACGGGCGTTATCGTGCAAAAAAACGATACCGGAAGTCAGCATACCACGGCGTTTGTTCTGTATAGCCCGTCGTAATGTTTTTAGTGTTTCACAGTACACGTCTTGATTAATGGTCGTCCCACGTTCCATGAATTCAACCAAAAACACCCCTTTGGCATCCCAAAACACCGTTGCCATCAGTTTTCTGGCAGAAAAATCTTGCCGGGCTTTTTTTGGTTTGGTAGGCGAATCTGAATGTGCCCACATCTTTGGCTGTAAAAAACCGTATAACAGCACGCACTTCACATTTGGCGGGATTTTCTATTGCAGCACACATTTCAAACTGCCACAAAAACTAAACTAGCGCAGGTACGATGTTCACTCGACTACGGCTTGCTGCCGACTGACCTGCTGAGCGCGTGAATGCACAGATGGCGCGCTACTCCCCCCACTACCCGCACTGTGACCAATCGGAGGTTAGTTTCTGAATTGCCCTCGTACACACGCTTCCAACAAAAACAGAACGATAACGCTTACTGTAGCCTATGAAAGAATAAGCAAATGCACTTCAATATATACTCGGGATATTACTAATGGCAGTGACGAGTTAGTTCACAGTAGAACACTGCGTCAAACCATGTGCTCACTGCTGTGTCGGCATTCATTGCAACACTGCTCGCTGTTGCTATGGACACCGTTACCCCTCTTGTCTCCACTCCTCACCTCACCATTCAAGCGGATGGCAGCTTGCACCGTTCATCTTTTGTAAATCAGACTATAACACATAGAATTTAACATGTATGCAGCGTTTAAACCCTAAGTGTTGTCCACGTTGTCATGAATGATGCCATTTTGTGTCTAGGGGAATTTTGTAAGTGTAAATTCCATTCCATGTCCACATTAAAGCTATTGACACAAGTTGGCAGGCTTGTTTTGTTGAGATAAATTAGAGATGAAAATAGTACAAGAGTTAATAGAAGACTCTATCGTTGCCAAGGCTGCAAGATACCAATGTAATTGATAGTGATTTTGTACTGCATAAGGAAACAGTAGCAAGGCAGCTGGAAGCAAGTTAGACATGTCCAGTCCTCAAATTGTGTTCATGCATCTTTGTAACGATGAATTTGTAACCCACTAAGCTCCAGTGAGATTGGGAAATGGTGTCAGAAAAATTTAAAATCCTGAAGAGATGATGAATCATCAGCAGGGTATAATGGCTGTAGGCCCTATGTGCAGTGCAGGATTTTTTGAGAATATTAATAGCTGGAGGATATTAGATCCTAATAATTGCCAGTAATATATCCAAGATCAGCAAGATATCACCTTTATAGTCTACTTGGTGAAACCTGCAAACTTCATTTTCTACATTCTAAGATTCTTCCAGACAATGTGTTAATGTGCTTGAGATGCTTATATTTATAACCAATGTCCTAAATAAAATAATGTCTGTAATACATTTTGTGTGTGCTTATTATAATTAAGTGTAAACATTACTGTGTCATTGGATGAAGATTACTTGCAATTTGCTAGTGTTCTTGAAGATACAAGTATAGTTTTGTACTCCAGGGCCCTACCAATCACCACATCCAGAATTCTCTGTTAAAGCTCTAGATTTACCCATTTCAAACCGATTTACCCAGTGTGTAGTACTGTTAACTGCTTATTTTCCATGTGGCCTGCAAGGATGCCCATGTTCTTTTTCAGGGGGAATGGATGTGGTGAGGAGTATACGATATTTTATGGGAAGAAGGGGTAGGGGGGACTGGGTATGTTATAAAATTCTTCATCCCCAGACCACCAGGGTGAAACAAAAAATAAGAAAAAATAATTAAAAGTTGAGGAATGCTTTCATTTGAATAATTTGAAGGGTCTAGTTTGACGTTTGGTGGAGATCTTGGACATCTTATTGGGAGGGAGATACCATGTCCGTGTAGCCAGCATAGATCCAAATTACAATGGCAAGTATGGTCTTTCTTTAATTTTAATAAATGGAACAGTTCCACCTATATGGAGTAGGGGTAAGTAAAGTGGCTTCTTGTCCAGGTGACCTGCTTTGCGAAGGATTATTTGAAACCTGATATAGGATTTATTCTTCAAAGCTTCGCACAAAGGCTCTTGACAGAATGATTTGAAACCCACTCCTTGCATCCTGGAAGTGTCTTCCCAACTCAACTGTAAATAAAAGCTAACTGAAAACGACTACCACATCCTTTTCTAATACAAGTACAGTACACACATAAGTGCATGGGGCTGATATCCACGACATTTCAATCCACTGAATTAACTCACAATGAATAAGTTTCCAAGGTCCTTCACTTGTAGTAATATACTTCGTTATAAAAATCTTGAGCCCATAAAACCATAAATTTGACCTAAGCCTAACTGGGAACGGGAGAGAACCGTTAAACATGTCCATCATGATAGTAGTTGCCACAAGAAGTAAACCTGGCACTGTAGGGGATTGGTGTCAGATAAAAGGCTCTCTGCTAAAGGAGGTAAGTATAATCTCAGCAATTCATATATGTATCTGAAGTAGTCCTATGCATTAAAATTTTGTTGTTGAAAATGATTGTCTTATGGTAGGCCTACTCAAAAAAGCAAAATGCTAAAAACCACGAGTGTAGGCTCAAATTTCTTATATTCATTTTTATTATTTTGGGGCATGAATGACCCTTCCCTTGCAATAAATGAAGCACTGGATACTTTCTCCTAATGCAATGCTTGGTTGTTTCTTCTTTTTTTTTTTTTTTAATTCCAGCTGCTTTTAAAGTTAAACTTACATGTAAACTGGTATGGAAACAACTTATTGATGAACGAAGATAAGAGGATAATATGTACAGTTTTGTATATCTGCATAAACTGGAACATCCATTCAACGTTTGTATTACACTGCTTAATATTCTACTGCTCTAAGGTTTTGAGCTAGTGATAGGGGTGGATTTCTTCCACAGCTTTTAACTTTATTTTTGAGTATCCTTAAATTCACACTAACAAATTACTCGGCTATTGGTAGGCTTCTATAGATGAGAATACCTTGGTGCAATCAATGCGGCGAGGCGAGCGAGCGACACCACTCCTCTGACGTCACAGATCCGCGCCATGGCCTGTCTTTCTCGTCGGCCACGAGCTGGCCGGCAGTGACGTCAGGATCCAGATGTTTCGAGAGTGTAGGAGAAATTGTTCGACTGTCGGCTTACCCCCTCTCTTGCCTTTAGGGGAGGTTTGTCATTTGACGGGCCAAGGCCGCAACCCTGTCCACATCGGGGAAAGGAGAGAGAGATATTTTTTTGTATTCAAGTATTACAAGCCTAGGGTTGCCAGACGTTCCCGTTTTACCCGGAACAATTCCGTTTTTTCTTGTTTTGTTCCGCGTTCCGTTTTAATATTTAACGGAACGCCAACTATTCCGTTTTTGGTTAATATATTCAATTTTGGGACTAATTTTCAAATGTCCCGCTTGAGCAATCCATGCTTGACGTGATTGGCGATTGTTGTTAGTGGCGTCAATAATAACATCGGAGCCGGCAAGCCGGCAGCGTTGCTTAACTTTACCGAGTGGTAGGGTACAGGTGCTAGTTTGAAAGAGAAAATGATTTCTATGTCCGTGTCAGAAAGATGGGTACATGTTATAGATTTATTAGGGGCAACAACATTAAGGAATAATTTAGTCCTTGTGAAGTTCATACTCAGCATTTTCCCCTCCGATGATTTTACGGGGAGAGTTTTATCTGTCATGAATATCAAATGGAGAGATGATAGAAACAGAAGCTCCATTAGTTTCATAAAACAAGAATTGTTCACATATTACAATTATGACGAAAATTTTAGTGAATTTCATCAGAAGGTACTTAAAAATAAAATATCCTTGCAAAGGGTCGTTCAAATGAAAAGCATTTGTAAGTTGCTGGTGTCGTAGGTCTATATGATGTCAGCAATATCTAATTTTAATGTTGTGTAATTGATTATGCAAGGCTTATTTAATACACATGTGTATTATTTATTTATTACAACATTTAACAACCTTCATTTACAAAAAAAAAAAAAAAACGGAAGTGAGTTCCGTTTTTCCATTCTTGAAATTTGGCAACCCTATTACGAGTCGTACAGTACAAGTTAGCTTAGCATCGCGAGTGAAGTTACGTGTTCTTAAAGACTTGTGTTTCCTGCAGTGTCATGCAGAAGGCCGCGAATCGACCGGGATTATTTTGTCAGTCAAACGAAGTCTACGGTCTACGGCATGGTAAAGACGCATACAGTTCACTTATTAAATGTACGCCACGCGTCTTCAGGCATTTATAAAGGTGCATTTCATCGGAGGGAATAGTAACAGAACGCGGAAAGGCTCTTGTCTTTCGCCATGTGTCGCGAATGAATTCTACACTGATTTCAAAGTGAGAATAGACTTGTACAGATCTAGTTGAATGAACTGTGAGGAGAAGGCTTATCGACTGACATCTCGCGGATATTTTTTTCGTGTGCGTGAATAAACGGAGCCTCGGCTCGAGGGCAAGCTATCGCCGATACAAGATTCTGCGCGTAGCGATGTTATATTATAATTCACAAGTCAGTCACATAATTCTGAACTTTCGTGAGCACGTCAGTGGCGGAAGTCAATGAACTGACGACTTTGGCCGAAATAACTTCCAAAAGCATTTCTTTTCACATCGTGAGAACGAGGGAGTCATGAAACCCGAGACATCGTAATCAACGCCATGGAGCACTAAAACTAGTAAGGAAGTCCTGAGATAGAGAAAGCTACCGTTTGGGATCACACTGTACTCAACACGACGACGATGGATCGAATCGACGGGATTTTCAACCGATGATCCTCGGAAATAAACCGACATCGCGGGACCAAATTCCAACGACGATTCGAATGGTATTGGACTAGACGACAGAAGGTGGATCTTCTAATGTAAGTCACGCACTCTTGCCATGTATTTATGAATTGCTAACCTGATCTGACATCCAATTTCTCGTCAAATCGTCTTAATGTTTTTGCTAACTTCCTGGCCAAGTTGATATTCTGAGAAGTTCTCTTTATTTAAATAACTCTACGAAATTTCCCACGATTAACGGAGTGGATTTCCAAGTTTTTTTTTTCTTCGTCCACTAAATTGACAGGAATGGTATTAATGGACCTGACGAGTCTTTCTTCGAGTTATTTTTCGGCTTCTGATCTTTCTCTGCCCGATTTTAGAAGGTCCGTGGGTTCATTTAAATATATTCAGCAAAGGAATTACTGTTATTTGATGGACAGTAAAATTTATTAAAGTAACGTTCTCTGATTTGAGCTGTTTTCTTCATGATTAACGTATCTGAGCTACAATCATAGAACGGTTCTATTGAAATTTGAGACTAATTCTGGTTGAATTGTTGGTTCCAGAATAATTCTTGAAGTTTGTTGAAGGTAATAGACGTTTATTGGGGCAGCATTAAATGTCATTTACCGGCCGAGATTTGCATATTTGAATGCGTTAGATCCTTCATAGATTATTCTAGCGAAGCTTTTAACGTCTCATCGAGATCGTTAATATTTGTCCAGTGGTGAGGTAACTACCAGTGGATTATGATTATACTAGGCAGGCACGTACGAACAAAAAATTGATTATGTGATGATGAACTTCGTTATTAGAGGAAATTTCCAGACATGTGGTAGTATGAATCACATTAATGACCAATTAGGGTTATTATTATTATTATTATCTGGTTATGGCAGACCAGTAGTGCAGGTTATAATGTCGTGAAAATTGCAATTTTTTGCAGGGTTCATTCATGTAATAATAATATTGTACATTTGAATGGGTTTTAACAGAGAACTATTTTTCTCCACCATTCCTAGGTGTGCTGGCCGAATTAACTTAAGGAAGTGTGTTGTTATAAATCATCCACTGCTACGATAGTTTTTATTTTCAGTCGGTGGAACTTCCGATGTTAAGGTTTAATAAAAGCATCAGAGGTCCATGATTTTACTGAATTTTGACAAGACTCGAACATGGGGCTGTTCTTATAGCAACGCGCTCGATTTATTTATGAAATATGCTCCTGACCTTTGATAAAACAGCAGTCTGAATATCAGGTGAATTTGAGAGTTTTTCCATGGAGCAACACCCAGTGTAGATTGTAAGTAAGTTATTATCTAAACTTTTCCATCGATTCCATCGACCATGCAAGTAATGATGTTCGATTAATAATCACATTATCCATTCCAATGAAGTCTTATACTAATTTGAGCATTCTTATTTCAGCAAGTGACATTTCTGCTGTTTTAATTAGCTTTATTGCTGGGGAGAAAGCCTGTATAATTGTAAATTGATCTCCAGAGCTGAAAGAAAAGTGAAAGTGATTATTTGTGTGTGTGCAAATTACAGTGCAGCTCTTCATCGAACTCTCGAACTTTCTTTATTTTTAATAAGTACTCCCCAGTGTACATATAGGAAAGATCAAATGGTAAGATAGAACTTTCGGATCCCAGATCCCACCGTAACGCAAACCATTGATCTTAGGAGTGCAATATATACAGTATACATACATATATATCTTCTTCCTCGTGTGTATTTACGCTTAATAAAAACGCAATAATCTTACCTGCGATTTTGCAATTGTGGATTTTAGTTTTTGATAGGGTCTTTCCTTGAGGACAATGTTAAGATTTTTTTTGCGGAAATCTGTCTTCTCCTAATCCCAAGACAACCCGAGATATTTTGTCTCATGTTCACCCAAGCAGATGTTTTTGCTGTAGTGTATTTTTTCCAGACACATTTCCATTTCTCTTTCTTTTTAGTGACTTTGCTTTGATGCGTTTGCTTTCGGATGTCATGTGTGATAGCCGGGCCACCCAGACATTTGGAAACGGGCACAATACCAACGTAATTAATATTTGGTATGCCAACCTTTGCATTTAATGGCCTGAAGCCTCCTTGGCATGCATTTAACAAGCTTGTTCGTGAAATCTGGTGTAATAACACCAACATTTTCGCAAATTGTCTACTAGTTGCGTTTTGGAGGAACACTTTAATTTTCGGATTTTGTTTCCGAAATGGGCCCATAGGTTTCAACGGGTTTAACGTCCGGAGATAGCGGTGGCGTGGGAGATACTTTTCGGGCGTTGTACAACAGCCACTCTCAAGTTATTCTTGCCGTATGCTTTGGGTCCTTGTCATGATGAAATAAGTAGGTGTCTTGTATGCCTAATATCACAACACTCCTAGGCAAATTACCCTGGAGCATTCTGATGTATGTCCCGACACCCTCTCGATCACGCCAGATACCCGAAGGTATCTCCCCCCCCCCCCCCCCCCCCCCTAAGTTGGACTGGAGGGTTAAATGCCAATAAGTCGAGGTCACGGTGCCAAGAACAACGTCAGGTAGTGGGTGAAAGACTGATTAAATGAGGGTCATCGAACGCTGCTAAATGAGGTACTAAGGGGTGTTGGAAAAAAGTATATTTTGAAATAAAAATTGCAAACGTAAAATATCAGAGAACTAGGCCCAATTAGGGCCCGATAAAAATTTACGGGCAAACCCTATTAAGAAAAGGTTAAAATTAAAAGGCAGAGGCAAGCGCAGGGCCGTGCAATGGGCAAGGTGAAGCAGTGCTAGCGAGAAATTTTCTCGTGCCGGCGAAGCGCAGCCCTACCCTGTCCATTTCTGAGCAGTGCAGAACGACGGCACACCAGCACTGCAGCTCATAGTCGCACAAGCACTGCCCATTTGACCGGGTACTGCAGTACGTTAAGGCTGTGCAACTAGGTCTGCTGCTGATCAAGAGAGAGCAGCACTGCTGTATCTCGCCTGCTACAGCCAGTGCACTACACCTCATTCGCACACATTGCACAACCACCCTCCCCTCCACCGTTGTATACCTCGGTTCCGAGTCTCACAGATCTGCTTTCCGAGTCGTACGCTTATTTTCAGCCTTGTGCCTTGCCATCGTCCAGCCGAATAAAAGAGGCCGGCGTGTTACTGTATGATTATAAAAATTACAACCGGGTGAGTTAGTCGTGGTGGTTACGGCATGACTGCTGGCAGTCGCTCACATCCGGGAGACGAGGAGTTTCGAATCCCCCCCGCCGGCAACCTTGAAGATGGTCTTCTGTGGTTTCCCATCTTCCTTCCAGGCAAATGCCGGGGTTGGTCCCTAACTATAGGTCACAGACGCTACCTTCCAACTCCTCGTCCTTACATTCCCACTTTCCTCCCCAACGGTACTTGTAGCTCACCCACTGGGTGTCCGTCTCGAAGCAGCTCCAAAACTGGCGAGCCGAACATGTCCTCGGACACTCCCGGCACTAAAAGCCATACGCTAAAAAATATATATAAAAAATAAAAAAATAAGAATTACAACTCAAAATAAGTGTTTCTATGGATTATAAACAATTTTATTGTGCGCTGACAAAACTTCAAAACTGTCTATGAAAATGTAAAACATTAAAAAAAAACTACAATAATGTACCGACTCAACAGAAGGTGATTTATATAAACAAAATGGTTGTTCATTCAATAATGAAATTCAAAGTTTACGCATGCAAAATTTTTGTAAGTAGACCTATAATGAATGTTTAACATTCTGTAAACCAAAACCACACTTATAGTATTATGAGCAAAAATACAATTTATTGCTATAAATGTTCTGTATGAAGGTGTCCGATGGCTTCCTCTTCTTTCGTTTGTTGGTATCTGCGGCCTTATTTAGTCGTTGAACCTCTAGCGCAAAGGAGGGACCTCGGATTTTCATGCCTCGTGCCTCGAACAACTCAACTGACTAAAAGTTTTGAAAAAATGCACTCCTTATAACATCGTACCAGTTTTCGAAGCATTTTTGTTTGCCATAACAACCCATCCTTTTCTATCCTTTCTACGAAGATTTCTCCACTCTTAGTATATACTACAAAATTGCACCTTTTTCTCCTGTTGATATTCAATCGACTTTGGACCTGGAGGAAGTAGTTGTGGCTTCGTTTCATTTGCAATTTTACTCCTGACATTGTTTTTAGTCACCTCTTCTCTGAAATATGATTCAGTGACGGAAGCAAGGTATTTGATTTCTACAACGCCATCGCAAGCAACCAAACCATCAGGACTGGCTCATAAGAATGAATGTTCTTGATCCAAGAAGAATCCACTCTTGGTGACAATATTGCCAGTACTGTGTTCATACATGTCCACAGGAGCGAACTTATTTCTCTTCGAAATGTGACGGCAACTGAGGTGAGATTTTTAGCCTACATTTCACATTTTGCAAAAATGAGTGAAAATCTAGACTTAGAAAATATCGAACGAGACCAAGTGACATTCCCGCGGTAACGAGTTCTTAGTGAACAGCCGTCGTACTCTCGTCACTCAAACTGTCATATATGTGGCATTTATAGATTAATCAGTGAGGTATTTGTACCAGCATGATGAATATACCACATGCCACAATCTGGGATTGCTTTCAAGCACAAAATCAAGAGCTTCTAGTAGATGAAATCAGCTGAAACGTTTTAAGCGAAATATTTTGCAAGAGCATTGTAACCGTCGTAGCCAATTTTTGGACAATGGTTGACTCGAAGAACGAGTTACAAGGTGGATAATAAGGTTGAAAGTATTTGTTTAAGCAAATTCCTAGTCAATAGGGCTAATAGTTCATGAGCCATGCATGTGAGACATTCTTTTGGTACTTCTCCGCGACCCCAATATTTGAGTTATTTTTAAACTTTAGGGACTACTCGTTATAAAAAAAATTACGAAAGGAATACAAAAAGTACTAAATGAAAACATGAATTACTCTCAACTGCGAGTGGCAAGTATCATTATATAGGTCGTTGATCATTTCAAAATACTGCATCTATATGGCTTCGCACTGTAGATACAAAGCAGAATTTGATTTCGTATATAACAAAAACAACCCTATTATTATTATTTATAATAATGATAATATTAATTATTTTAAGGGGCAGGCTTGGATTCAGATCGTTGGTGAACAAACACCATTTTGCTGCAAACCCCCAGATGAGAGCCACCACTGCATGGACAGCAAAAAGGAAGAAAAATCATAGTGAGATAATGAGAGATTGTGGGAAGTGGTGTATTTCTCGAAATACACGGTCACTTAGAGTTAACTCTTGCTGCTGTTTTTTTAATTAATTTATTTAATTAATTTCCCTTCCCGCAGACACCAACAGCGAACCCTTATATTCTATTTTCCCCGTGCACTTGCTTATGGTTTGTATAAGTTTGTTCTAGAGGTGCATCATCTACGGAGCCAACCTGGCAGCGTCTTACCATCTGAAGCTCTTCAATCGCCTCAGGTCAAGACGACTTCCTCAACAATCCACCAGGAGTCGTGTTCGTCGCCAGCTAACTACTCCATGAAGAAGCTTTACTTGTATAAGAAATTTTGGTTTTGTAATGTTGCCTATGCTTGTATAAACTCTTTTGTCTTATACCCCCTCTCCCTTGCTTCCCCTTCTCCTTGGTCCCCTCGGTGCACCGTTCAGCTCTTTCACTTCTTGTTCGGCCGTTTAGTGTACAGTGCATAGCCCTCTCAGGGCCAGTCTCCTGTTTTAATGAGACATTTTAAACTAGACGCCATGTCTACTTTTTAAACCAACCGTCACCAGGAACCATCGCCTGTTCTACATGAAAAGAAAGCTAAGTACAAAACTTCAATGTTTTTAAACATATTTTAATGGTTTTTAAAGAGCTACACTGACCGGCAAAAAAAGTGGAACAGTTAAAAAAGTAACGTAAAAAGTATAAAATTAGCCATGAAAAAGATGTAATCACATTTTAAAAGCTTTTCACGCATTAGAACACACATCTGAAACATCCGTGAATAGAAATTGATAATATGACATTTCTTAGGGCGGTTTATTACCACCAATTACCCCCAATCTTCGGTGAGCCATCTTAATGGTTTTATGGCGGGAAGTGCACTGTAAGCGCTTAAGGTTTATGAGTGTTGCCGCTCGCTTATTGTTGTTCTAGGGATAGCAACTGGCATTTGTTGAACACCTGGGAACCATTGTCATACATTTTAGTAGGTTATCCATGTGCAGTTCACACTAAATCATGCCTCTTAGCCGTCAAGGAGCTGCACAGGCAGTTGCATTGATGGAGGATGGCCGCAGCTTCCGTTATGTTGCTGAGGCCATTGGATCATCTCTCGGTAGCATTCACCGTGCAGTGCAACTTTACAGGGAACTCCAAACATACGACAGGAGACGAGGGTCAGGCCGTAGAAGAAGCAGAAGTGCCAGGGATGACAGATTTCTCACCCTGCAAGTCCTTGCGTGATCGCCATACCACAGCAGTCCAGGCACGAAATCAACTGGAAAATGTCAGAAATGTGAGAGTGAGTGAGCGAACAGTAAGAAGAAGGGTTGAAGAAGCTCATATTTTGTCCCGGAGACCTGCACGTGGACCCGCACTCGAACGACATCACAGAGAGGCGAGTCTTCGCTTCGCAAGGCAGCATCTGGGATGGTCCCACGAGCAGTGGGTCTCTTCACTGACGAGAGTCGCTTTAACTTTAGATCTCCTGATGGAAGAGAAAGAGTGTGGAGAAGGCGCGGGGAGAGGTACAGCCCCTGTTGCTTTCTCCTCCAGGACTCCATTTGGAGGTGGCTCGGTTATGGTGTGGGGTGGCATCAACGTTATGGCCCGCACTGAGTTGGTGTGCATCGATCACGGGACGCTCAATTCCCAAAGGTACATCGAAGAGATCCTGATGAACCATGTGATGCCCTTTGCGCCTTTCGTTGGTCAGAATTTCATGCTGATGCAGGATAATGCCCGCCCTCATACTGCTCGCTGTGTTGTACAAAATCTGCAGGAAGAGGGGATTCAAACCCTGGACTGGCCAGCTCGTAGTCCTGACTTGAACCCGATCGAACATGTATGGGATATGCTTGGAAGGAACGTCAGACAGCGTGACCACACCACCTTGGCACAACTGAGAACATCGCTGCTGGAGGAATGGGATCGCATCCCGGAAGATGCCATTCGACAAGTTGTGAACAGTATGCCTGAGTGTTTACAAGCTGTCATGGACGCTAAGAGTAGAAACACTCGTTTTTTTGTGACCAGTGTTCCCGTGCAACGCAGTGCAAAAATCAACACTGTTTTGTTTGGCAATATGTTTGATAAAAACCAGCCCAAAAGAACATTACTAAAAAAAATAGAAAGTTGTTAGATCTGTGAAATGTAACGAAATTTGTGAGATAAAGCGTGTTGTAAAACATGTTTTGGTATTTTCTGTAGCCAACCATCTAACATTTACATGAATAATGCAAATATTGGAAAACCGATACATTTTAGTGGAATAAATTAAGAAATTACATAAAATATTGAAGTGTTCCACTTTTTTTGCCGGTCAGTGTAAATGCCTTTTAATTTAAATTCATCGACAGCGTGGTATTGCTCACTGTTGTGCAATAACCGTCTTCGAGGGATTTTGCTTGTCAGGCTCTAGCTATCTAAGCTGACTTTAAAACATGAAAATTTAGTACTTCTTGTGCAAATTAAATGGGAATACCTTCCCACACCGTGGGATTCATGTTAATTAACCGCTGTCTATAAAACTTAGCTTTCGACCGCGGGACCTCTCTTGCCCCATTTAACTGTCATCATTTCTGGAATTTTCTACGTAAACCAATCTTTCTAATAGTCAAGAAACCTAGCATTTCCTACACCAAATAAGGGAATACGCTACCCCACCGAGGGATTACCACTGCATCAATTAACTGATGCTACAATTCTGGAACTATTATGTGCATCTTAAAACTTTTACAACGCAAGTAGCATGTTAAAATTCAACTAAGTGATCTCCATAACTGCAATAACTTTTCGCTTCATAACCTTTCTGTGCTGCAATAGTGAACTTTTCCAATCCATCAATAGACTTTAGTACAAAACAGTGCCCGTTCAACTATCAACCGCGCCGCGTTCGTTAGAGCAATAAATCTGGCCAAGACGTTATCCTAAAGTTCAAATGTCCCTTTTCCCAAATACCTTTTACTAACCAAAATTAAATTACACTATCGAGTTTTTTTTTTCTTTTCTACGAGGCTTAGCCCAAAGAGGCTCCCTTCCATCTTGTAGGATTTCTCAATTATTCACTCTGTATAAATATAAGAAGTTGTAGAAACTTCTCTTTAATTTTATTTTCTTATCCTGCTAGCTCAGGAATTGCCAACTTTCCAAGTATAAATGTATCTAATCTTTTCTCTTCAGGCTTCGTTATTACGATCTGTACATTTTGCATGTCTCACTTAGTAACTTTCAAACAACGGTAATTTCCGCTTGTAATTTTTTCTTCCTTTCCTGTTACAATCAGGAATTCAATATTTTTTTTCATAGCCTTTTCGATTGCCATAAAGGCATTCTAAAAGTGCTTGGATTGTAACCAATCAAATAACCAAAGTTAAAATTGTTTATAATTGTTGTTACAAACGTTAAAATTCTTAATCGTAAGCACCCTTTTAAAAATCTTCGAAAGATTTTAGTGTTTTAACGAGTTCGAAACTTGTACACCATTGTTTGTGAATTGTAAACTTCTTATTACTAGGTCTAAGACCTTGGCATTTTATAATCAACTAAATTGTTATTCTTAACTCAAAATAAGATCAAAACCCAAGTATTGATATTTAGTTTACGGTACCGTTTACAATTTGTTAAATAAATTATTTGTTTTCCTTTGTTCTTTATCTTTCCCGTCAGAATCACCATTAGGCAGGACTTTCTCTTCCCTGATTCTTCCACTAAGCTTAAGCTCTCTTTGCGAATCTCTAAAACAATAAAGTCTTTACTGCTTGTTGCATTTAAACTAAAACTTCAAGTAACAACGATTTTAAAGTTTCTCTTGGTTTTCATAGCCAATTCTAACAAGCCATTGAGGCAAGTACAGCTAGCTCCGCAAGCTTCCTACTTGTAGAGATTTTCTCTCTGACTTATGGTTTGTTTTCAAGATTTAAGTTTTGTTTGAGTTAGGTTTGAGGTCTTCCTCTTTTCTAAACTTTTATTCGGCATCTTGCTGGGTAAAAGCTTAGTCTTCCTTAAGTGCAACAATTGGTATTCGTGTGAGATTTTCGCAAAAAACAATAACATCACTAAAATCCTTAAAAACACTTTTTCTTTTCACTCCCTGGGATCATTCGATTGGTTTGCATGAGATCCAATAGTGCCCAGAAATAAAAATATCACGGCAAATTCAAATCTTTCCAGCATTTTCAAATGCAACAGTAAATCATTTTCCCGTAGCACACTTTGTCTTGCCAGACTACCACCCGTCCCCATAGTATTAGAATATCGGCTCTAGAGGAAAAGCACTTCCCAAGCACTTGCAGACAACCTCTATTCATGCTGCGCTCTCCGCTTGCCTTGTGCGGGTCCCCACTAAAGTTAGGTTTCTCCTAAGTTTTGTACAGCGACGTTTCCTTCTATATATTGATTTACTTAAATTTTTGTGGTGGATTCTCATCCTATCTACCAATACTTGTCTCTATGCCGAAACCTATCTCCCTTTCTCTCTTATCATCTTCCCTTAGGTAGTGTTAATCCTCAGCAATAACCTACCAGGACGAGAAGAAATCTATTTGAAATTCATCTGTTATATAGGTTCAATCAAGCTCCTTAGTCTTCTATGTATATAAAAATCAATGTTGCGGGATAGTTTGCATGTATGTCCCCTATGCGTTCATATATCATCCATCCGATTGCGATGAAATTTGGGTGAACTGTTGTGTGCACTCCTTGGAAGGTTTCTGGCTACAAATTATTTATGTAACACAAAAGGGCGAGGGACTTAACAGGAACCCTTAAATCCTACAGTAGCCAATTGCAGAATCTGTATACTTATCACACCGCAATGCCAGGTGTGAGAATAGCATGCTGATTCATCGCGAGGTGACATTAGGAGACTGTCAGCAGCCCGCCGTGTTATCTGGTATCGCTGTCTATTCCAATACAGTTCACGCCACGGTTTACGGCCGGGGATTCATTATTATTATTATCTTCCTTTCTGTCTAGCTAGTTGAATAATAATAATAATAATGATGATAATTATGATAATAATAATAATAAAAAATAATAATATTAAGGGTGAAAGAAAACTATTTGAAGGGTTGGTTCTAAACGATGTGATGAAAGTGATGCCGAGCATTTTGCCTAAAGTTTCTGAATTCCTAAATTAATTTTCATTTCCATTTCATCGTTTAGCCTATTTATAATTGAAGGGTTTGGGTACAACAGCCACAGTGACAACACAGGCTATTTATATGATATAAACAAAGCATTTAACTGATGGTGCACACGTGAAGAAATAAATAATAACAATACACCCTTAATTTGTGAAAACTCTTCCTTCATGTAATCGACCATCCTACTTCAACATGTGAATATGGCCAAGAACTTAATCTGTTTATATTGGTCTGGAGTAGATGATTACGATTTGATGATGATTATAATTGTTGTTTTAAGGGGCCTAACATCTAGGTTATCGGCCCCTAATGGTCTGGGTGAGAGCGAAAATGCCAATGAAGTGGAAACCAGACCGAAAATTAAGTGAGAAGGAAAATACTTGCAAAAGGGAACTCAGATTGAAACTACTCACAAAATGGAGAGCGACAATACTTACAAAAAGGAATTTAGAACGAAAACACTCACAGAAGGAATAGACTGAAAAAATACGCACACAATGTAGGTTAAGTTCAAAATACGTACAAAATGCAATGTGCAGTCGAAATACTTACAAAATGCAAGTGAAATCCAAAATACTTACAAAATGCAATACTTACAAAATGCAAGTGAAATCCAAAATACTTACAAAATGCAAATGAGATTGAAAATACCTACAAAATGCAATAGAGGTTGAAAACACTCACAAAATGCAATTTAGATCGAAAAGACTTATAAAATGCAACGGAGATTGAAAACAACTACAAAATGGAGGGTAGATGAAAAAAACTACTTGGAAGTTAGATACACGGGGAGCCAATTAACAAAAACAGTGCGGGAATCTTAAAGAGAAAAGGAAATATAACGAAAAGAAAACAAGAGGTCTGACCCCTCGAAGAAGGAGGGTCCAGGAAAGATGAGACAAGGGCCAATTAAGGCGGGAAAGTGAAAGACTCCCTAGGCCTCGGATACCCTAACACCGCCGGGGTCGGAAAATATATGATAATTGTTGTTTTAAGGGGCCTAACATCGAGTTTATCGGCCCTAATGAAATGAAATGGCCTGAAATTAAAGGATGAAGATAAAAACAGCTCACTGCCATGGATGAAACGAAAATGGTTTATATAAAATAGACAGTGAGCCCCAACGATTATGTCTTATTTGAATGAAACTAAATAAAAAAAAGGCGGATGGTAAAAAGAAAACAATAAAACAAATAAGGCATAGTGAACAATAAAATAGATGAACGCAATAAAAAGAAACATAAAAAAGACTTAACCTGAACTAAAAGTCTTAACTTACATTAAAACTTAAAAAAGTTACCACACTCCCTCATGAACCGGATGACGAGGTCTACTGACGGCCCGTCATCACGGAGAAGAAGGGAGAGGGCAGGTCCTATTAGGCAGTTTAAGAGTCCTTCGCAGATCGGCCAGATCCACACACTCCAAGAGAATGTGGGCCACGGTTAGGTGGGCGCCGCAAGTACACACAGGGGGGTCTTCTCTATTTAGCAAGTGGGAGTACGTAGCATTCCCATGGCCGATCCGGAGTCGACAGAGTACCAGAGCTTCCTTCCGGAGAGATCGGAAGGAAGATTTCTACACCTTCGTTGTCTCCTTGATGCCTCGCAGTTTGTTAGGTGGAGCGTGGCACGCCACGCTTCCTCCCAATGCGACATGATCGAATGTCGCAAATGAGAGCGCACATCACTAGCAGGCACCTTATACCAGGCTGTTCCAGCCGAGCAGCTGAGTACTCGCCGCCTTGTGTGAGTAAACCTGCAATATGCAATACAGCTTTGCTGAAGGGGTGGCCGTTACTAAGTGGTGGATACATCAAGATTGGCAGGAAGCGCATGGACTTGTACTATGACCTTCGCCCAGTGACGTTTCAGCTATCACCCCCAGTCCCTCTCCAACCGTGCTCCGAGCATTACTGCTGAGTACTCGCGTGTACGCATACTCAAACTCGTGGATTCGGAACAGCCTGCCTTATACGGTAGCGAGGGCAGTGCGACTGCCTCTCTCGCCGCCTGATCAGCAAGCTCGTTTCCCAAAATACCCATAAGGCTAGGAAGCCACACAAAGGTCACCCCGGTTCCAGCGTTACACGCACTGACGAGCAGGTCGTGCACACGCTGGACCAGCGGGTGCTTCAGGAAACACACATTGATCGCTTGCAGCGCACTCAGAGAGTCAGTACGTACAAGAAAGTGCTGGTGATCGTCCGATAACGTGTACCGCAGAGCCTCTATGATGGCATAGAGCTCCGCTGTGTCCACGCCACAGGCCTCGGGAAGTGAAAAGAGAAACCGACGATCCTCAACCACAAATGCACAGCCTACTTTCTCGTTTGCCCTCGAACCGTCCGTGAATAGAAGCCCTGATCCTGGATACCGGCTCACCACGGACTGGAACAGCCTCCGATGGACGGAGGAGTCCGTGTCCGACTTGTGGCCGGTGTACAGATCCAGGATGATATCAGGGCGAGAGACCATCCACGGAGGGGCCTTGCTAGGTACTCGGACGATACAGGAAACAGAAGGAAATCGGAAATGCTGGTAAATCCACTAAAGAAATACCCAAAACTCTAAAAACACCTTACCTCCTGGATTACCTAATAGAATCTACAACTAAATTCTACAATAAAACAGCATTAAACAACAACCCCCTAATCAACAGCCTAGGCAACTATGATCCCGATCCACAGAGGGTCAAAATCCAAATCTAGGGGGACAAAATTATTTTTACGTTTTAATCATTAATTTAGAGTGAAAGCAACGCATATAATTTGTTTACTTCATAATAAACACCAGTTAAGACCCTCTTTAAGCTACGTCTACACATGCAGGCAATTGTCTATGACTAGGTGTTGGATAGAGCATTCAGTTATCTCTTCAGAACAATTTTCTATCCCTAATTTACTTTTAACAAAGTCACAAAGTTCCACTGTTGACATAATCGTCGAACCCAGTGCTTCAAACAGTTTAAAACGTGTGAGAACTGGTTGCGCGGCATCTTCTAAAACGTACAATAACTAACAAGGGAACGGATTGCGGTGTAAAATTCTGATCTGGTTGAAATTTAGGACACAATAATCCTACAAAGGTGTACAATGACGTAGTGAAAACCGCATGGGCCGATTTCAATTTTGAACGCCAATATTGAACTCCGAATATCTGCCGGACGACGGCATGAGCGAGGAGGTGAGAAGAGGTAAAGCTGACCTTCAATCCTAGCAGCACGCGGTGGCTCCCGGCCACTAGGCAGCAACCTGCCGTGCTGCGATGCATTCCCCACCTTAAACGTTCCCCTCACTCTTCTACCCTCTCGATTAGAGTATAATATGCAACATAATGTGATGTTTTGCACTTGGCCATACTGTAAATAAATAAAACAACCTTTTTTTTCTGTTTTACTCTTTGTAATCCTTGCAATAGTGAATGCTTACATAAAAGTGGTCAATACAAAGAGATTGCTTACACCACGCGCACCTTGCAACACTTTCTTTTATACACATATCGCAAGCATTTTGGATAGCATCATCCTTGAAACAAAATTGAACGGGGTTCGCAAGGCAAGCGGGCTGTGTTTCAACATAACCGGATTTGTACCAACTATACTTCCACATGATACGAAACCGCGGAGAAGATAGTTGGTTGTGGGTCAATGTTTGGGTTTTTAAAATATTGTTGCGCAAATGGATGTTAATGTCGAAATTGTATAATACAATTAGGTCATAAAAATAACGAACAAATTGTTTCCATATCCGGAAACCAAGCACATCTAACGGCTGAATCATTCCAGTAGTTCTCTGGGGAATAGTTTTAACAATGATAGTTTTGTTGGCGGGTTTTTACGCTAATATATTTACTTGTCTTTGTGCTGTCCACGAATCCAAGAGTAAAACACTGTCGTCTGGTACAGTTTGAAAATAAACATCTTGTAACCACTTTTGAAGTAACTTTTTAGTTAACTTTCCGGGCGGGGATGGCAATACAAATAAATTATCTGCTGTAAACAAAGTTCTTTTTAACAATAGGGCCAAATTCACCGTCCTTTTTTTAACACAAGTAACAGTTTAGGTAACAGTTCTCCATCGGCAGATATTACAGGCTGAATTCTATAGCTGTGTGTTAATGAGTTCAAAGATTGCGCTTCTGCGAAAATTCTTTTGTCTCCCTTTACACGTAGCGTATGTCCTGCATGGAACTCTTCGTTATTTTTAAACTTGCGAACTCAGAAAGTTGAGGCGCGGAAGGTATCGTCATGAACACGTCGAGCATTCTTCAGGGCCCATTTCCTAATGTGTACGTCATGGACGTTTTTGTTGTTATTCAGCCTCGCCTTTTTAAATTCTTCAAATGTTTCTTTGGTGATAAATTTCAGTTTTTCATCATTTGTACCGTCTGATTCTACTAGTAGCTTCCATCTAGAAAGGTCCGACTGGTGCCGTAGCTTTTTAAATGTGTGCTGAATGACTTTAAATTATTTTTTTCCCTCCTTTGCTCAGCCAATAATCAACCACCTTTTTTTTTGTATGTGACACTTATTGCAGGTGTTGTGGTAGCATCTTTTTCACTGTCAGTGTCGGATATTGCAAATTCATCGTCTTGAATAACATTGTTATTGTCAGGCAAAACTAACGTATCCTCATGTTCAATGGTGACCTGCACATCACCAACCCTTTCTGCAATAAGGCCTGTAAACAAGGATCATGATTCAGTCTTGGTGCATGTCTGCCTTTGCCATGAGAAAATATAAACAAAGTTTTTACTTACGGTACAGTTCAAAACCCAGTTCTCTTTCACCAGGTGTTATTTGCCTTTCACAGCGATCACTTTCAGCAAAGCAGCTTTGTAGACAAACTACCACATTCCAAGGATTAAAATTTGGAAGGTGTTCCAATTGAACATCGTCTTCGTCATTTTCTGACATTTGTAAATATTCTGACTGTAAAGTAAAGGATTTAACATTAATTGCTGTCTGTGCCAGTAAAATTAAACACAGACAATATAAAATTGTCATAATTACATGGCTTGATGACGGAACGATTTGGGACCTGTTCATCCGAAACATAACTCTTGTTTTGCATAGCCGTGCTGAACTGAAAAGGGAGTGACGGAATGAGGGGAAGGTGGAAGGTGGGGAATGCAACGCAGCACGGCAGGTCGCTGCCTGGTGGCCGGGAGCAATCGCGTGCTGCTAGTATTCAAGGTCACCTTTACCTCTCCCCACCTCCTCGCTCATGCCACTGCCTGGCAGGTTTTTGGCGTTCTGAAAGTGGCCCGTGCGGTTTTCACTACGTCATTGTACAACTTGTACAACATTGTACTACAAAGTAGCCGCTTGCCCGTTCAGTTTTGTTTCAAGGATGATGCTATCCAAAATGCTTGCCATATGTGTATAAAAGAAAGTGTTGCAAGGTGCGCGTGGTGCAAGCAATCTCTTTGCAATGACCACTTTTTTTGTAAGCATTCACTATTGCAAGGATTACAAAGAGTAAAACAGAAAGAAAATAAAAGGTTGTTTTATTTATTTACAGTATGGCCAAGTGCAAAACATCACATTATGTTGCATTTTACACTCTAATCGAGAGGGTAGAAGAGTGAGGGGAACGTTTAAGGTGGGGAATGCAACGCAGCACGCCAGGTTGCTGCCTAGTGGCCGGGAGCCACCGCGTGCTGCTAGGATTGAAGGTCAGCTTTAACTCTTCTCACCTCCTCGCTCATGCCGTCGTCCGGCAGATATTCGGAGTTCAATATTGGCGTTCAAAATTGAAATCGGCCCATACGGTTTTCACTACGTCATTGTACAACTTAGTAGGATTATTGTCTACTAAATTTCAACCAGATCAGAATTTTACACCGCGATCCGTTCCCTTGTAAGTAAGTTGCGAAAAGATGCAAATAAAAATCTTATAACAGGCGTAAACTACAAGACTTTATCTACAATTTAACATTAAGTAGGAAGTGACGCAGAGTGACGCAACATACTAATAATATAAGTGAAAATGAAAAATCCACAGCCTGCTTCCAGTCTCCGACCGGGTCAGGAATGGAATGAATGAAGCCCCCTTCTAGCGGCGAGGATATGGACTGTGCCGGCTGCCGAGGCCTAACGCACTCCTCTGGGGCAATGATTAAATGAATGACAGATGTAATGAAATGATAGTGGAGTGTGTTGCTGGAATGCAATTTTGACAGGGAAAACCGGAGTACCCGGAGTGAAAATATAATTTTAAAAATAATAGTTAAATATTATATAATGCAAATATAGCTAATATTACGTAACAATTACGCCCATTAATAACTGAAACACGTTACAAAGAGCATACCTTCAGCTACATGTTCATCTTAAAGCATCACACTAACCACAAAGACAACCAAACCACAGCCACTTACATTCACCCTTCAATTCTGACTGCTCGAACAGTGGTGACAGATTTACACTAAGATGCGTTTATATCCCAGAATAGTGAGCGGCAATTGTATGAGAATGCTGTAGAAGTAATAAATTTTGATTTTTTAATCATGAAAATAAATAATTTTGTCCTCCTAGATTTCGATCTTGACCCACTGTGCGATCCAACAGATAAACTCAAACGCCAACCTAAATACATTCTAATACTTAAAAATTTGCTCCAAAATAATGATGTTTAAACCTCCAAAATAAACCAACTATAACTTTCAAATCAAAAGAAAACTCGCTCCGCTCGCAAAAATGAAATCTCAATACCACAACAATTCAACTGAAATAACCACATCTCAACAACTACCAATCAGTAGCGAAATCAGGGGATACTCCTCGCGTGGATTACTACTGATTGGGACCCCCGACTGACGAACCACGAACGACGACTGAAAAGGGCCTCCCCATAGCACAGATAAATTATAATAACAACTATAATGAAACTATGGGTGACAAATGCCAATTCCATCTTAAGGCAAACTTGGCACAATAACACCAGGTACAATCAACAGCAACAGCTTTCACACCATACATTTTGCGAAATTTCCACTCTAAATTTATGTACCACCCAACACTGTGTCGGCCATGAAAATATCTACGAGCAACTACCAACAATACTGCTACAAACAAGATGACATTTCAGGTTCTGATATGACTCAAGAAAACACAACACTTAAAAATTTTACATTTATAAATCAAAACCTACATACAAAAATCATACTACTTACAACTACAAACTCTATCTCCCTCATACCTGACGAGGTGATAAAGTTTATTTCTACTATTTTCTATCTACATCCAAAAGGGTAAAAGGAGCACCATTAGGAGCACCAGTCTCTACCACCATCTCATGGGCGCTCGGTCGCGCTTCGCACGCTAGGGGATGTTACTGCCCTATAACTTGACTTGACCGCCGACCGAGTGGCTCGGGTGAGCGCATCATACAGCCGGCGATTCGGATTGGTAAACAAACATGGATAACTTGGATAAGTGGAATCTGTCGAATAGTTGCAACATAGGTCAGCAGTACTTGTTGGCGCCTCAGGTGTAGAGGAGGAACGCCAGCTTCGGCGAGCAAGCTGACGACTGGGCTCGTAAGAAAGGCTCCCGTCGCCAACCTCACACCGCCATGGTGGACGCTGTCCAGTTTAACAAGCACTGACTTACGGGCCGAACCATATGCTACACTGCCATAATCTAATCTAGATAAAATAAGTGCCTTATAGAAACGTAGGAGCACCGTGCGGTCCGCCCCCCACGATGTGCCTCTAAGAAACCGCAGCATGTTGAGTTTCTTAGCACAGGCAGTTTTCAAACACCGCACGTGTGGCTCCCACGTTAACTTATGATCGAAAAGGAGCCCAAGGAACCGGTACGTAGCAACAACAGGCAAAGCTATAAGGTGCGTTCAAAAAGTAACGAGCCGGAGGCATAATTACAGAAACCAGTACCTGTATGTTAGAAGTAATGGCCCTGGCTGTTGAGGCATTTGTCCCACTGTGATACGAGGCGGTGAATGGCTGTCTCATAAAATTCCCTGGGCTGCGATGTGAACCAGTTCCGCACGTACAGCTGGACGTCGGCGTCCGAGGTGAATCGTTGGCCCCGCAGAGCCCTTTTCAAGGGACCAAACATGGCGTAATCACAGGGAGAGAGGTCTGGACTGTATGGAGGGTGGCCGAGAACCTCCCATTTGAATTTCGGCAGGAGTGCGGCGACTGTGTTGGCCGTATGGGGTCGTGCATTGTCGTGGAGCGACCACGGCGGCTATGGCGTTCACTGTCACTTGGCGGTCCTGGGTAATGAGTGCATCAATCAGCTGGACGTTGTCATCGGTAATGCGGGGGGGTGCCCCAGACCGAGCATCATCGACTAACGACACCCGTTCTTCCCTGAAGCGCTTGTGACAAGCCTTGACCCTTGCAAGGGACATGCAGTGTTCGCCGTACACTTGTGACATTCGGCGATGAATGTCCGTTCCCCCTACTCCTTCCGCTGTCAGAAACCGAACAACACCTCTTTGCTCTTCGGTTGACGCCTCCATGTCACTGATTGCAATGCGACTGGCAGCGTTGGACGATTGATGCATGCTGCTGCTCGCTTTGTATCGTCACGTGACGTGCACGCGCGCGCTCTAGCGACGGGCTGTGACCTTCCACGCTCAGGTCGGAACCACACCTCGTTACACACGCCACGATTAGCCGATGTAGTCACCGGTTTGCGCATTCCAGCTCGTTACTTTTTGAACGCACCTTATACATTGCCCAGATAAAGCTCAGGATCAGGATGGAGAGTGCGCTTTCGGCAGAAATGGACAACCGAGGTCTTAGCGGTTGAGAACCGAAAGCCATGCTCTAGTGTCCAGCGTTCCACTCTCCGAATGGCTTGTTGTAGCTGTCGTTCAGCGACCGCCATATTTTGCGCACTATAATGTTGAGCGAAGTCGTCTACATATAGCGACGGTACCACTGCTGGACCAGCAGCAGCGACTATACGTATATGGAAATCGCAAATAATGTTACGCTAAGCACCGATCCCTGTGGGACTCAGTTTTCCTGTACATGGTATTGCAAATATGCCCCCCTATTCGGACACGGGATATGCGAAGGGACAGAAAATTCGCATTAAAGACCGGCAAGTTACCTCGGAATTTCCATTGATGCAGGGTAGAGAGGATGCCGTAACGCCAAGTGGTGCCATAGGCCTTCTCGAGGTCAAAGAAAACAGCGACTAGGTGCTGTCTCCGGAGAAGAGCGTCCTGGATGGCGGTCTCGAGGCGTACCAGGTGGTAGTTGGTACACCGAGACGCCCTGAAACCATACTGTTATTCAGACAGGAGTCCTCGTTTCTCCAGGACCCACACCAGTCGCCGATTGACCATCCTCTCAAAGAGCTTGCACAGACCATTGGTGAGACAAATAGGTCTGTAACTCCCTGTCAAATTGGGATCCTTATCGGGCTTCAGGATAGGTATAATTATACCTTCCTGCCATTGCGCTGGAAACGCACCTTACAACCAGATACGATTAAACACCCTGAGCAAATAACGAATGCTCTCATCGTTAAGGTGTGTATGCATCTGGTTGTGAATATTATCCGGCCCGGGAGACGTGTCCTTGCAGACCGCCGGCGCTCCTCCTCCGTAAAGGGCGCATTGTACTCCTCCGAAGCGCGGGAAGCAAAACTGAGCTGGGAACGTTCGGCCTCGCGCCTTAGAGCCACGAAATCTGGTTCATAGTTATCGGAACCGGATATATCCGCAAAATACGATGCGAGTTGGTTTGCAACGCGGTAAGGATCTGTAACCATTCATTATCAATGGAAATTCCCGGTACAGTAGAATATGTCTGAATTCCCAAAATGCGTCGTAGTTTAGTCCACACTTGAGGAGGGGGTATGTGCTGTAATAGACGACACATACCGTTCCCATGATTGTTTCTTACTCTGGCGGATAAGAATCCGTGCCTTGGCACGAAATTTCTTAAACGCCACCAAATTGGCCAGGGTTGGACGACGACGGTAGTGCTTATGAGCTCGACAACGGTCTCTTATTACCGCTGCAATATCCTCTGTCCACCAGGGGACGAGGAGTCCCAGAATAGAATGGAATAGATTCCTCGGCGGCAGCAAGATGTGCTGTACCTCGTCATCGATGCTCCGGCATCCCAGATCATCAAATACAGCGCGTTCTGTAAATGATGGCCAATTTGCCCGAAGTACCCAACGACTGGGGAACGACACGGGCTTCTGGTTAAGAAGAATGAGAACGATCGGGAAATGGCCACTGTCACAGAGGTCATCGTGTACGTACCAACCAAAATGGGGAACTAACGCACGGCTACACACACTCAAGTCAATGTGCGAGTACGTGCCGTGCGTTAAGCTAAAATGAATGGCTTCCCCCGTATTTAACAATGATAAATCCAGTCTTTGAATTAAGCCCTCCACGTCCCTGCCTCTGGGGGCACGAAAATGATCCCCATTGTGGGTGATGTGCATTGAAATCACCCACGAGTAGGAAAGGGGCGGGAAGCTGATCTACAAGATCAAAGACAGCGTTAATATCAGGGAGCTGGTTCGGTGGAAGGTACAAGTTACAAACAGTCGTCATAACAGGCAATGACACGCGAACTGCAATAGCATCCAAAGGAGTAGTTAACGGAAACTCTTCACTATAGCAGTCAGAGCGAACTTAAGTGCAGAAGCCCCCCGGAGGCCCGGGCGGCGTCTGTTCGCTCTTTCGAGTATAGTCGGAAACCCCTCAGGGCCGTCTGATGGTCAGGCCTGAGATTTGTTTCCTGTAAACAGACTATACTCGCTGCGTATTGGGCTATGAGCTGACGGAGCTCAGTCAAATGCCTGTCATAACTGTTGCAATTCCACTGTAACAGTACCATAGTGTGAACTTTGAAACTAAGGAAAAGGAGCAGCAAGCTACAACTTAAACCTTTATCAGTCGACCAGAAGCTCCATGTCCTCGTTCGAGGCCGTGGAGCGGGCCGACCCAGCGGACGATTTTCGGGACGTATGTTGGCGGCGGGGGGGAGGGACCTCCGTGGGGAGCGCGTAGACCTGGGGACCGGAACGTCCCCACGCGCAGAAGTATCCGCAGCTGGTGGGGCGGATGGCTCCCCCTTGGTCGGAGGGGTAGGGGATCGCGCGGCACGTGATCCCGCCTTCCCCGCCTCTCTCCTAAGTTCAGACGGGCCAAGAGAGGCACTCCTGACCCTGGTCGACGATGCCGCCTCCGCCGGCTTAGGCGCGGCTTTCGCCGACCGTTTGGGTGGGGGAGGATGTCTTGGACATCCCCCCCGCTGTGCGAGCGGAGGACCCTTTGCCCGCACCCGCAGTCTGTTTGGTGGTCGGAGGTGGGACAGGACCCACTTTCGAGCTGGTATTCAATTTCTCGGGTGCTGATCTCGGGATCGTGGGAGTCAAAACTGAGGGTTTCACAGCTGGTACAAGAGATAAGGTTGATGGAACCAGGTCAGGTATAATTTTACTATAATCAATCGTGGGAGCGGTAGCAATCGTAGTTTGGTACCTCTTGCGAGCCTCCTGGTAGGAGAGACCATCCAGGGTTTTGATCTCCTGGATTTTCTTCTCACTCAGGAACACAGGACAGTCCCTGTCCCGAGGAGAATGAAATCCAGAGCAGTTGGTGCACTGCTCGGCATCATGAGGTACCTTACCACACGTTCCACAGATTGCCAAGTTCGAGCAACGAGATACCATGTGCCCGAACTTCTGATAGTTATAGCATCGCCTAGGTGGCGGAATGTGGCCTGACATCGCAACGATAGCTTGTGACCTTAACCTTCTCCGGGAGTACTGAGCACTCAAAGGAAATGATCAAAGCACCCGTGTCAACGACCTGACCGTTGCCCTTGCGCGTAATGCGCCGGACATAGGTCACGTGACGGTGCTTCATATCCTCCTCGAGTTCCTCGTCAGTGTTCAGAATCAGGTCCCTATGGAATATAACTCCCGGACCTGATTGAGAGACTTATGTTTTTCAACTTTGATGGGAAGATCGCCAAAGTGGTCACACGTCAAAAGTTTGTCGACCTGCTCAGCCGTTCTGGTCTCGAGCAACAAGCTACCATTCCTCATCTTTTGTACTTTCTCAAGCTCACAATAGACCCCTTCTATGTGGCGAGAAAACAAAATCGATTTGACCAGCTTGAAATCATCCCCACCGGTCCTGGTCGCGACTAGAAACTTGGGGGTATTAGCACCCATATTCGAACGTACAGACTGTTCCCAAGGAGTAGAACCCCTTAGGGAATCAAAATTCAAAGACTTGGGTGGGGGACCACCCTGTTGGGGGAAGTTGCGCTTTTTTCCCATGGCCATTGAATCCTCCCTGAATGCCACCGACTCCAATCACGGGCTGTCTCAGTAGGCGCTACCCAGCCAAGGGAAGGCCCGCCTAGCTTGGAAGGCATTGCCTGGGGGTCCGAGGTTTAACATGCCATACTGGCATGTACCCCTTGGCGTATACGAGAGAGTTTTCCAGCACAGGCATGCAGTCCCTGTCGGTGTGGCCAGACCGAACAGGCTCTCGAGCGTAGTCGCACACTTAGGTGGCCCTTCCCCTGACAGCACGCACATATTAATTTTGAGTGCTAGACCTCAAAAACATGTACGAAAAGCGTGCGATATAACCTAATGGGAGTTATACGGCACAAATGTTGCGTTTAGAGCTGACTGTCAAACCCGTAAAGGGAACCTGAGCCAAGAAACCCTTTTAGCCGCCCTCTACGACTGGCAGGGTATACCTGCGAGTGTATTCCATCCCTCCCACCCACGGGAGGTCCAATTCGCAAGACAAGCCGGAAACCTAAAAGAATAGCCAAGGTCGCCCCTTTTAGTCGCCTCGTACGACAGGCAGGGGATACCGTGGGTGTATTCTAAACCCCCCACCCGCAGGGGGGGGAGTCGGAAAAGAACAAGAGTTGACCAAGGGAGGTCGACAGGAAAGAAGATAGAGGAGCCCGGCACAAGTGGAAGCAATGCCGCACTCAGCTGGGGTCCCGTGGTCACCAACCCACGATTACGATTTGAAACTTAACTCCACTTTATTTTGTATATACTACATAATAATAGCTCTACGTGAAATTTCGTCCAGCAAGCGCTCATTCGATCAGTAACTGATTTTTCTAATAACTTCAGACTTCCATCTGCTAATTTCCCTCTACCATATCCTTAGTGAGAGAAGTCATGGTAAAAACATAACGAACTCAATACAATAGGGTCTTCGTCGTAAGTGGATCACTTCATACTGCTTTAAATTTGTCAAATATAAGAATGAGAAATGGTTCACATTCCAGAGTTACACAGGGCTTTGACTTCACACGTGCAGCGGCTTGAGTGAGTCTGCTTTTTTTCTTTAGATAGATACTGTCGATAACGCCGAGAGAATAGGAGTTCCGGTATTATCGAGACTGAAGGTTCCCAGTCAGTACTGGTATTACTGAGACTTAAGATTCTCATTCAGTGGAGAGACCTGGCCTTGAGTGCGCTTGGTAGGGGACGATACTGGCAATGCGGGAACTTACGGTACCGATCAGAACCAGAGCAAATTTGCCCGGCTCTAATGGGCATACATGCCCATACATGGGCAGCGCCGCTCGTAAGTGGGGTGCAGTGATTCCCACTGTCCCTATGCTGTGGATCACGAGGAGAAATGAGTATCGCGATGCTACGTAACCAATGTAGTTTTTGAGTGGGTTGATGCACTTTTCGCTCCCCATACGTTTTTAAGTATACGGTCAAGGTAAAAGTGGCGAGTAGGTTTCGAGTTTCCTGCAGTCCTCACGGTCACAAGTTCGAAGGAAAAATCGACATATAACGGTATTTCGAATTAACCATACTGAATGTCGCAAACTTACGAGATTGTAAAAATATACGAGCATGTATTTCGATATTATTTCGCGATTTCCCCCACGCAAATCGGCGTTATTTCTGAACTTAAATTTTAGATAGTCTCCAAATGTAGAGGTCAATGGTGAAAATGGGAAGTGTTTGCTGAGTTTCGGAAGATTTCGCGAACAAAATTCTCGCGAAAAGGAACATATTTCATCAAAACTAAAAACTCTTCATGCCACGGTGGGTGAGTGGTTAACGTGTCGGTCTACTAACCCCAAGCTTGCAGGTACGCTCCTGGCCGTGGTAAGTGATTTTTGAAAGGCGGCAAAAATTTACGACACGCATGTCATACGATGTTGGCATGTCAAAGAATTCAGTAGGCCGTGTTCATAATGGCAAAATTAATCTCGGGAGTTTCCGCCAACACGAAGTTCCTCATTTCTCTACTAGAAAGCGCTATAGTGTTCAAGGAGCTTAGATATCTAACCTCCTTGACTTTCATAGTGCTTCAAGAAACAACGAAATTCGACATACAAGCTACCCTCTGGGTGTAAAATAGCAAAGTTTATACCCGGCACCGAGGCCATACGATATTATTATTATTATGCCGAAAATATACGTTGGACCGATGTATACTACTCAAGGTATCCTCAGTATGCATTTCCTTGAGGTTGAGCACGGAAAAATATACCTTTATTACGCAATTGGCGCCGCTTGCGGGAAACTAGCTCCATCGCAATTTGTGAGCCTAGCGGCGCGAGTTTAAATGATTTAAACAGACCCCGGCGAATTTTCGTTACCTCTAACTATTCCAGACATAAAAATTAGCTACTTTTCGTTACCAGTTTGCAAAATTCACTACTTCTTCGTTACTTCCGATACCGGTAGACACCCTGCCTTAAGTTAGGAACCATCCCAGTATTTTCCTAGAGTAGAAATCATTTAAGCAGACTGCAAAAATGTTACATAACCTTCAAAATGACCGAAGTTCCTCAACCACAAGACGGATTTATTTTTCTAGACACACAGCACCTCGATGTAATACCAAAAGTTGAAAAAGAATATCCCTTCATCATAGGTGTGGAAAATGCACAGCACTGCTTTCGGTAGATTACATTCAGAAAGCATTATCTTTTTTTTTAAGCCAAGTTACGATCTTCAATCACGACCCAGTCCACAATCGTATTTTATTCGTGCTAAGATCGGTGGTGGCTGTATGTGATCATAATAGGCCTACCAGGCTCATACACGTATGGACAACAGTTTCAGAACCATACCTTGTATACCGCCCTCTAGCTTCAAATCGTGCATGAAGACGATCACAAGGTGTCGGATGTCCTCTTGGGAGAATAGTGTTCTACCCTCATTCCACCTGTTGGCGCATCAAGGATGTTGCCTGTAATCAAGACCGGACCAGACGCAAGGCCGCACTAGATAGACAGGCCATAAGGGTCCCCCTCGACTTTGGTTGCTACGTCACACATGTAGCCGGACGCTTCACTTCTCGCCACGTCGGGCCAGTGACTTGTACTGCTACGAGCAGTGCTCGGGTCTAAGCTCTATGGACTTGCGGGGTGAAGAGCAGAGGCAGGGAAGGGGCAGGCGAGAAGTGAAAAGCTAGTCAACAGCCCGTCGCTTTACCTGGTATTCCCGTCTATTCCAATACTGCTAACATAGGATCTTTGCTCAAACCACTGTGGTGTAGCGAACGAGTGAGTGAATCACCGACCTATGTATTTGGTTCTGTTACTACAAAAGGACCGAACTGGGAAGCCGGCTCATCTATCATCATAAACGTAAACGCTCCACATTCCTGTCAGGTCCATGGAGGTTAGAACCTCGCAGCAATGACGCATTTAATGGTATTTGATGATTGAAACGTGTGTGAACATAGTGAATTATGCCACACATGTGGCCGGACGCTTCACTTTTCGCCAGTGACTTGTAGGCTGAGCTGAACCTCGCAGCAGTGACGCATTTAATGGTATTTAATGATTGAAACGTGTGAATATAGTGAATTATGCCCACGACGTGTTATGTACCTGGTTGTATAAGCAACTACAGTTCAAACCAACCTAATATTTCAGTGTTTACATTCCCTACTGACTTGGTTCGGAAACAAAAGTGGATCTTAGCCATCCATCGATCCGAATTTGTCCCTTCGGCAAGCTCTGTTGTGTGCATAAAACACTTCGACGAAAGGTTCATAATCTGAGAGGATTCTGTTAAAAGACCCGATGGGTCCATTTTAACTGTAAAACGTGACCATTTGAAACTAGCAAACGATGCTATTCCTACTAAATTTGAAAATGTGCCAGCCTATCTGTCAAAAAATCTTCCAACACCGAGGAAAAACTCCTATTCAAAGACAAAATGAAATTGAAAAACGGGAAGAAAGAAAGAAATTGAGGAAGATGATACGATCAAGGACTTCGACGACGTTAAGGGTAATTTCAGTATTAAATGCAAATTAGATTTTGACAAAGTTTTTGTCAATTTTGACAACCAAAGACTCTGTAATTTCAAAATTTATATGACTGAGAAAAATGTTCCGAAAAATGGTACTTCTTTAACATTAAACGAGACTCTTGATTTTCAAGCCGTAAAGCATGATATTTTGATCAAGGGTAACCCTATACATGCATTAGGTGACACAGGCAAGATGTTAAAATGGTCGAATTTGAGAAGTATCTGTAACTTCCTGTTTAATCCTGCTTGTGACTCTAAAGTGACTGTCCACAACAAAATAGAAACTGTGAACAAAATAATCGACGAAATTAAAAGTGAAGTTGATGACTGTGTAATTACTGATAACATAGAATTTTGCAAGGAACAGTTAAACTTAGCCTTTGCAAAGAAAGTGTCTTATTCCTGTATACTCATAACATGGCTCGCTTCAATATTTTTCGCATTTCCTGGGGCATATAAGAAGATAAGACAGTCAACGTTCCTTACAATGCCTCACCCTGTGTATTTACAGTCTTTTACTGCAAAACTAGGCACGGGAAATTCGGGTATAAACGATTCACATTGGAATTGCTTGAAAAAGAAAACTAAAATTGTTAAGTGAACATGAAAATTTTTGTAACTTGTTGCTGGATGAAGTCTATGTAAAACCTGAGCTTAACTATAAAGGAGAAAAGGTAGAGGGAGTTGCTTTTCTTAAAATAATAAAAACGTTGTTAGTTTGTTTCCGTGTAAGAAAAAAAAAGGAAAGGAAGGAAGCTTGTAGTTTAACGTGACCGTTAATCTTGAGATCATGAGCCACGGGACCTCCTTTTTACGTGGAATCCGAACCACAGGACATGGCATTTCACTTCGAAAATCTCACATGCATTGACCGGGAATCGAACCCGGACCGCCTTGGTGAGAGGCATTCAGCTAGACCGCTGAGCCACCACGCCCCTTTCCGTGTAAGAACCTAACGTCACATTTCTTAGAAGAACTAACTTTGCAAGTCCTTAAAGTAGGCTATTAACAGATATAGGTTATAAGGTAGTATGCATACTTTCGGATAATAACAGTGTTAACAGGAAAATGTTTGAAAAGCTATGCAAAGACAATTTACAAACCACTTTTCAAAATCCATTTGACGAAACGCAAAAGATTTTTGTAATGTTTGATTCTGTTCATTTATTTAAAAGCTTAAGAAATAACTGGCTTAACCAAGCTGATAACTTTTGTGTTCCCTGACTTTGACAACCCTGAGTCAGGCAAAAAATGTTTAGCTAGTGTTGGTCACCTTAAACAGCTGCATAGAGGAGAAGAGAATAATGTAGTTAAGCTTGCTCCTGCCCTGAACCAAAAAGTGTTGTACCCAACGTCTTTAGAGCGACAAAATGTAAACCTTTGTTCTAAACTGTTCAACGAGAAAAATGTCGCCGCTTTAACACACTTTGACAAAATAAAAAATACAAATGATTTTAAAAGCACAGCTGTATTTTTAGAAATAATTCTTCATTGGTGGCAGATTGTTAATGCTAAGCATGCTTTCAAAGGCGATAGATTTAACGACCCTCATTGTAACTCAATATTTTCAGTTCATGACGACAATGTTTTATTTCTGCGCAAGTGTTTAAACTGGTTAATTAGGTGGGATAATCTGCCTGTTCATGGGGAAATCAGACCAAAAAGAGACTCGTCATGGAAAACTTACTAATGAAACTCAAACAGCTTTAGTTCACACTGTAAAAACTATTATGGAGTTGGTAAATTTTTTGAAAACAAGTTTAGGATTCAAGTATGTATTGTTAGGAACATTTCAGACTGATGAATTAGAAGCAAGATTTGGGCAGTATAGGCAAATGAGTGGTGCCTACTAGAGCAGACGCAAGAAAAGCTTGCCGAAACTCAACGATGCGCAGATACCAATATCAATCGGCGTATTTTAATGCTCATTGCGGGGCTCCTGTAATGCTGATTACCGGGCTCACTGCTCACTCAACTCTTCAAGAACGCAGCTCGCTCCGAGACGGTCTACAGCTTTAAACCCCAGTCACAGTCAGCCTGCCAAGCCTGGGCAGACGATCCGTTCAGAACTGCTACTAGCCAGCTACTGCCGGGAAGTGGGAGGGGCGTTGTATGCCACTACCGAACACTCACGAACACCCGAACATGGCCGAAGATCTGCGCACCTGTTTCGGCAAGCTTTTCTTGCGTCTGCTTTACCATATTTCAGTGAAAAAAGTCCTTGAGTCAGAACGAAAATTAAAAGCCCTAACGGTAATAAATGCATACTCTGCTAAACACGCCGATATCCAATTAGTGATATTTCACTAAGTAAGTATGTGGATTGCAAGAGCTCAGATTGTAAAAGCTTCAAAACTACAGAAATTTCACATTTTGAAAGTGTGGAGGTTGAGTTTAATGATGTCATTGTATCTGAGAATATTTTGTTAGGTCTAGTTTATATTGGCGGATATATTTGTAAAATAATTATGAAAAACTGTACATGTAGAAGTTGTCAAGCTATTTTATTGTTAAATAATGATAATGTAATGTCAGATGTGTTAAAGCCAGAAGAAAATTATTATTTCAATGTAATCGACAGGGGAGCTTTGAAATATCCATCAGATTTTGTTGTTAACATTTTGATCACACAGTTTAAATTATTTAATATACTTATAAGTAATAAGTATGAATCGATGTTTTTACAATGCGACTCTCAAAAAACCATTCTGATTTTGATTTTCAACAATGTTCTGGAGAATGAAAACGTGGTGTTTGAAACATGCAGTGATTGCGGAGTAGTTTTATAAATTTTGTTGACAAATGTATAGGCATCTTTTGTAATATATTAATGAATAACTATAGAAAAGTTATCGAAGACAAACTCATGGCTAAGAAGAAAAAAATCCTCAAGTAAGGACACCCATAAACCGCCAAAGAAAAGAATTGATAAATTGGAACCTTAGGAATTGTTAGATAAGTAGGGGCCGTATTTCTTGGTAATAGCGATACGCACGAACTTTTTTTCATATCTTCTTTCTTGCCTTTATATGACCTTCTAGGTACTTCAAGTAGAGTACCGGTATTTTAGCAAAATGAATTCGCGAAATATCACGAAATATACTCCACTTGGTACGAAAAATGCTAAATATTATTGAAAAAGCACTCTAATACACGTTTAAATGCTTCTGAGGAATTCACCGTCGTGGTTTCCTTCTCATTTGATTGATAGTGCTGCATATTCTCTACACAAAAGGCCACAAAGCCAGAAGTGTATGTATTCAGTTCTGCGATCTCTAAAAATTCGATAACTGCTATCGATTACATCAAATGGCGTTGTGGCCGTAGATACAGCAGTGCGTGTTCGCGACTGAAAACATTATCGGCAATCATCCAGCATTTAAGTAAAAAATGCCGAAAACTAAAGTCACAACAGTTTTCTCGAGGGCCGAGGAATACAACAGTGAGGGGTTCTATGTATTTGACGCTGCAAGAAAGATTCTAATATGTAAATACTCCAATGTTCGAATTCAGTGGGAAAGAAAAGACACGTGCGATAAACATTGCAGGGATTCAGAAACGCATAAAAAGAGGAAGAAAGAAGAAAATGACATTTGGCGATACTCCACACATCGCAAAGAAGTTGAAAAAACCCCTCATCACATAATTTGTTAGATTTACCCCATACTATAAGGAAGATTTCAGAAGAAACATCGATCATTATGACAATTTATTTCGCGAAATACCCACCGAAATAGCGTCAGTTTTAACATCGAAATCAACAGTTTTATTTCACCAAAAAAAATAAGGCCTAGAAACATTAAAACTATTTTTATAGGTATTATGGGTTATAAACTTTTACATGAAACTGTGTTTCGTTACAAATGACAGTTGTCAGTTAAATTTACGTAAGGAAATGTCAATTGAGGTAATATTGGTACATAAACTGCCCTGCCACTTTTACCCACGCATAAAACTCGTGTAGTACACAAGCCTAAATACAATTACAATTGAAGGCTTGTTCAAATACATCGATAAGGTTCAATAAATGAACAATTCCATGGTGACAGTGAGAGCGGGCCGCACACTGCCATGCTGAACGTGGGCCACTTTTGTGACGTCACGGCCGGAACTTTGTGGCCTGTCTATCTAGTGCGGCCTTGCCAGACGCCGCATATGTTCCACACACGCTCAATGCAGGACAGGTATAGAGATCGTCCTGGCTAGGGGAATTGGAACATGCTGGATAGCGTGTTGTGTAACGCATGAAGTGTGTGCACGTGTATCAAAGCAGTGGTAGCGACCGACCCATAAGGACTCCCAGACGGTGTGGTTCATTTTCTCTCGATATTTTAAGTCAAAATTCTGACTCTAATAATACTAAGAAAATTACATGTAATGGTAACACTGTAGCTCTGTCAATAAGGAAGATTGTCTTCAGCGGTATCAAACAGTGGTAAATTAATTTCAGTGCGCAGTTCACTGGCCAATGTTTCAGGACAAAGTTACAGACTCATCGCCTTCCGTCCGAAGATGTGAGACGGGTAAGACCAAGGGGGTGTAACTTGTATGGATCCGTCGCTTCCGAGAGCGGGTTTGGAATGACGCGTTTCGTGTAATGGCCTTACGAGGCACTGATACCCATGGTTCGCCCACATGAAGTCAGGCCTGGCTTGCTATTGGCTATCAGTCCATATTCTGTGCTATTGGTTAGATACTCCAACATGGCGTCACTCTGATTTAAACTCAGTTCTGTGTGTATGTGTATATTTTGGCATCAGCTGTTTAATGGTACAAACAGGGCCGGATTTACCGTAAGGCAAAATAGGCAAGTGCCTAGGGGCGCCGCCCCTTCGGTTAAGCAACCGGCAATGATCTTTACTGGAGGCGCCCTCTTTGCTATGGCTTTAAATGTGCTAAGTTAGGATTATAGCAGTAGTCTATATATGCTAAAATAAATATTGAGAAATGAGCAGACACATTTAGAAATAATATCGTGTCTTTGTCGCATACCCTTCCACTTCGCTCTTCGTTATGCCGCTCGAACCCCTTTCGTCCCGACAAGTGTGAGAGGGTTGGGGAGGCGGGCGAGCGGAGCTGTGCTGCGCGCACTGTTGTTGCGGTAGCTGGGTTTGCTTGCATTGTAGTAGCATCGAAGTGCCCCCCCCCCCTTGCCTGTGTGGGAGTTCGAACTTGCGTTGTGTTGTTTTGTTGTGATGTGATCTGCAAGTAAATGTTTTAAACTACGGCCAGCAAAAAGTTGTCTGGTTACCAAAACCGTGTCCGCAAAGCTGAAGAGGATAAGAAAGCCAAGGTGACACTATCAAAATGTCGGAAAATAAATGAGATGTTAAGTGGGCGTGTGAATCCTACACCTCCAACGACAAATTCGGAAAACAATAACAATAACAATTCTTGCTCTGCGTTTCACGACATTGACTGCGATGGAGTTCAGCAACTTGAGGTAAGCTGCCGTACCCGAATTACTTTACGCAAAGTAGGCCTTTCCCAATAGGCGATTCCTTGATACACTGTTGCACAAAGTGACATACGTAAAAACTCAGACTGGCCTCGAAACCGTACCGTGCCTGCAGAGTATATTAAAAGTTGTTCTTTTTAAATTTACTATGTTTGAAATGCTCTAATACGGGATTTTCCTTTTCAGCTCCAACAAGCCAAAATTGATGAAAAAGAGAATGAAAATTCGAGGCCTACATTTAATTCAAGTGACACCTTAGGGGGAGAAAGCAACAAAAATTTAAATTTGCCTCAGAGGACAAACAAAATGTTACGGCCAATGGTGAACCAAAAGAAAGGTTTCTAGGTTTTATGGAGAGCATCGGGCACAAGTCAGAGCAGCTTTTTGATGCAGTAAAAGCCAAGTTGGAAGATCTGGATTTGAAAGTGGAGGATATTCAAGGCCAATCATACGATAACGCAAGTAATATGTCCGTTGAATATTCCGGGTTGCAAGCTCGAATAGTGGCCTTGAATCCCTTAGCTATCTATGCACCATGCTCACGCCATTCACTAAATTTGGTTGGAACTCGTGCCGCTGAATCTTGTTCAGAATCTGTAAGGTACTGTATCTTTTAACAGCTCAAGAACTGTACAACTTTTTTACTGCTTCGACCTACCGATGGAAAATTTTAAAGAACTTAATTGCGCGCGTACTAAAAAGCCCGTCAGTGACTCGGTGGTCGGCACGATATGGCGCTTGTGAAACTCTGAGGGAAGACTGGTGTGGCGTCGTGGCAGCTCTTGAGAGTATTCACGAAGACAGAAATCAAAAGGCAAACACTCGAAGTGAAGCCAAAGGCATCTTAAGCAATATCCTACAATTATAAACTGCTTTCCTATTTGTTTATTGGAGTACCATTCTAAAAAGATTTAATACTGTCAGCCAGAAGCTCCAAAAAAGTTAGCACTAATTTGAGAACTGTGGTAGAATGTTACGCTTCGTTAGCGGAATTTGTGCAAAGTTTAAGATATAATTTCTATGTCTATGAGAAAGAAGCCAAGGAATTACGCGGCATTGCTCAATATTCCTACGACCTAAAGAGAAGACTGGAACGAAAGACTAGGAATGATGAGACAAAGCAAGGAGAATATGTACCATCAGAGGGCTCAGAAAATTTTCACGTCAATGTATTTTATGTAATTCTGGGTGTACTAATTGCTGAGCTTAAGAGGCGAAGTGAGGCTTACAAAGTCCTCCATAAGAGATTTTATTTTCTAGAAAACCTGTTAGACCTAGATGGACCAATGATTTAAAAAATCGCTGACGATCTCTCAGAAAAGTATGTGGATGACTTAGAAAGTGCACTGGCTGACGAGTGCTTGCATTTAAAGGAACATTTAAAAATTGCAGATTTTAAAGGCAAGTCAGCCTCTGAGCTCAGCACTTTCCTTCATGGAAAAGATTTACACGAAATGTACCCGAACGTAAACATTGCTTTATGGATACTTCTTACCATTCCAGTGACCAATTGTTCTGGAGAAAGATCATTTTCGGTACTGAATCGCGTCAAGAACTATTTGCGGTCAGTCACTAAAGAAGAAAGGTTAAACTCTATTGCACTCCTAGCGATTGAAAAAGATATGACGATAAACTTGAACTACGGTGCCATAATTAATGAATTTGCCGAAAAGAAGGCAAGAAGGAAACTTTTGAAGTAGTTCTCGTTGTGCTTGAGGCAGGCCCCGTTATGTCTTCATTCATGTTTTTAATCTGCACTTTAATTTCTCTAAAAGATATTGCAGGAAGATATGCAGTTGGCAGTGGCGTAGCGTGAACTTTTGAGCTGGGGACGCCAAAGTTTTAAACGACAGTTAAGCTAAGGAACAAATTAAAAAGCTAATATGAAAGACACTGTCACATACCTCACACAGTCTTGTACATCAGCTCCATTCGTCTTTTCTTATTTTCTGCGAAAATGTCTATGATGTGTTCAAGAAATGCGGGGTCTGATGAAGGCTCAACTAATATTTTTTTTCAATTGCCAATGATTTAAACACGAATAGCGACTATTGCTCATATAATTTCTATGGTAGGTTTTAATTCATTTCAGCGTGCTCATGCTGCGTTCACTACTAGCTGTAGTAGTTGGAATATTCAGTACAATGCGTAGTAGTTTAATTACTTCCTGATAGATGGTGTCAAGACCGTTCGTAACAAAATATTTTAAAAGATCTTTTAGAGCTAAATGCTTTGTCTGATCTGCATAAACAATGTGAAGTTCATTTACTAATTAGTTAGCATTAAAGAATGGGAACTGTTTTACCAAAAAATCTAATTTGCTCTAGGGGAATGTTTCGGTGTATTCTTTAAACTTCATTTTCTTGTACTAACTCGATGAAATTTAGATGAGTACGATCTTCAAATCTACTTTTCATTTGAGCTGTTAGTGAATCTACTATTTCAAAAGACAGCCCTCTCAACGTGTTCTTTTGATTGCCATCATACATTACGTTTTCATTCAACTGGATGTATTTTTGAACGCATATGTCAGTGAGATCTTCATTTCTTAAGTTTTCTATGCTTTTGACGACAGCCTCTATCTCATTATGGCAAGTTACAATACTCACTGTCGATGACTGTAACAATTTGAAAATATGATCAGTGTAAATGAAACAAGCTTCGAATACACATAGCAAATATACAAAAGTTGGGTCATCCATATGTCTTTTGAGACCAATGGCACAGTTCACAGAATCGTCGTCCCATTCACTATTTTTCATCATCAATAATTTCATCAAAAATACATTACAATTCTTGAAAATGTTTAATAATGGTGAAAACTGCCCTCGAATGAAAATTCCATCTCGTATTGCTTGCTCGTGGAAGCTTAAATCCTCTTTAGGTCAACAAAACTGTCCTTTTAGAAGATTTGCTGAAAAAACGATGAAAAGCAGTCAAGGTATAGACAAACAAACGAACCTGTTTTATTGTTTGTGAGCCATACAGAAGTACCAAATTTAATTGGTGGGCGTAACAATGGACGAAAAGAGCATATGGGCAAAACTGTTTCATTAGCTTTTAAACTCCTCCTTATCTGCCTGCCTTTACAGCTGCGCCATCGTGTGTCTGGCTTACGCCTTTTTCTCCATTTACTTCCCAGTCAAGTAAAACTTTGTGCACGACTTCTGACAATCCCGCAGCTGTTTTATTCTTGGAAACGTCATAAAATCCGACGAATCTCTCCTCTATTCTATCATCCACACAATGTCTAAATAGTATGCTCATCTGGCTCTTACATGACACGTCTAATGTCTCATCCACTTGTATGGATAGAAAGGGGGCTTCATTTATTTCTGATTTGATTTTTTCATTTAATGCAATTGTTTTAACTTCTATCAAGTCATTTTGAATGTCTGGAGATGTTCCTTTTAATAATGATGATGACTGTAAATGGTCTCTAACTATCGATTCATTTTGAGCGAGCAGATTCAACAATTGCAAATAATTACCCTTGTTAATAGAACTTTCATCTTCTGTATGCCCACGAAAGGCTAGTTCTTGTATACTGAGAAATACTACAGATCGAATGAGTCGTCGCGCATACTGCCTGTTTGAAGACACGATCTCATTATGTTTTACTGCTTGTAGTCGAGCAGCTTCAGAAAATAAATACTCAATGCGAGTTTTACCTAGCAGATGATATGCTTCACAATGTAACAAATGGTGTTTTGAAGACCGGTGTTTTACAGCTTTGTTAATTGAATTATTCAGGTCCGAAATTCCTTCAGTGCACCATTCAGTATATTTCGGCCCAAACATAAGGCAAACGTAACAAAACATTTTGTTTATTTCAACACACCCAGTTAGCCAGGAAAACCTGTCATACCAAGAAAACTGAAAACTCCATGTGCGATTTTTACCAGCTTCTTTAATTGATAAATTTGGCTTTGGTCTTTTTGTTTTTAATTCACATCGCTGTTCATATGATAAAGTGCTCAAAGGAGTTGCCTTTAGAAAATTTATAACATTAGAGTCAGGTGAACTTACTTCAGTCATATTGGCAGCATTAAACACACTCAAGCACAATTAAAATTAACTACACTTCTACAGTTCGAATTAGTACTAGCACAGCGATTGGGCTATTGAGTTAATAGAACAGTGATCATTTGATCATACAAAGTTTACGCCAGCCAAACGCCAGCGTACGGAAGCACTTCCCTTCCGAGAAGCAAGAATGAACTCGCGCATGCGCTGCAACAGGGCCTGGCCAGGGTGGTGCATCGCTCTTGACGCCAAGAAGTTCTGGCGTAGCCTACAAGAAAACAAAGCACAGCAGTGGACCGCGGCTGGGCTAAGACTAGTTATATGGTGGGTGCGGAAATAAAATAACTAAGCGCCATGTAATATGCTAACGCCACATTTATATAAAATAAAAACGATGTTATATTTTACTCTTTGATGAATACACATTCTAATTTTTAAATCAGGGAACGCCCGGCGTATCGGCGTATTATAGCGCTACGCCTCTGGCAGTTGGCCTTATTTGTATTTTAGAGGCACTTTCTTAAATTTAAAATGTCGTTTGTACCACTGCTCTTCATGAGTTTTAAAATTAGTGTGTGTTCTACTGTTTTTTAATTATATTTCGTGCTACCGTAGTTCATTCAGTGACAGCAGTAAATTATGTTTTTATTTTTGAAGCTACTCTTCATTTTTGTTGTGTGAATTAAGGCTAGACATTATTTTTGGAAAGGGTATTCATAAAGTGTTTTGGTTGCATAAAAGTTAAACTGTTTCATGTAGTTTTACTCCAAGCTGTTTTTTTTTTTAAATTGAATTGACTATATATCCCTGTGTAAAAATTCAAGCATAAACTTATGCTGTCAGCCATATATCTGTTTATTCCTTTTTTCCGAACCTTACCTCATGCGAGTGGCTATGCCTTATCATAACAAGAAGTTCCGTGACGAACTAAAGAGCCTACTTTTCTTAAAATTTAAGATTCATCCCAATAATTAATCTATATGGATCTATCTAGAATGACGAAATTAAGTTGGCAATATCGAAATTTCTAATTAATTCGAAATACTGTATACCTGGCATAATGTAGCCAAATAGAGAACTACAGTTGGCAGCCCTGGTGACTGAATATATTCTTAGTTCCATCTCTTAAGGTACAGAATACAAAATTTGGTTGAAGTCCAATGGATAGCATGGACGTTACATGCAGTTAAACGTTGGATCTAACAGCGCGCGTTAAATCATGTTGGCAACAATGACTTACATTTATTGGTCAGAAATAATCTGAAATAATATGATCTATTGCTGTGTCAATTTTGAATGAAATCCGTTAGTTAGTATAGAAGTTACATGCATTTTGAAATTGGACCTATCAACAGGCTTAGAATCATGTTGGCAGCACTGGCGCAGGTCTATATTAGTTATTCCAAATTAATCTAGAATCCCTGGTACTATACGTGTGCAAAGGTTTCGAGCTATTGGCTTGCATACTTTCTGATATATGGGTAACAAAAATAGAGACAGTATTTATTAACAGTTGGCAGCCCTGGTTACTATTAAGAATCGGCATAGCCATAACTGTTATGGTACACATAGCACACACGAAATTTGGTTGAAATCCAAATGATAGTATAGAAGTTACATGTATTTAAAGTTGGACCTCTCAGCAGGCTTAGAATCATGTTGGTAGCACTGACGTATATAAGTTACTCCAAATTAATATAGAATGTCAGGTACTATACGTGTGCATACTTTCTGATATATGGGTACTTGGATAAAAAAAATTGAGAGCAATTATTAACAGTTGGCAGCCCTGGTGGCTCTTAAGAATACGCTCAGTCATATCTGTTTATGTACACATATCACATACGAAATTTGGTTGAAATCCAATTGATAGTGTAGAAGTTATATGCATTTAAAATTAGGACCTATCAGCAGGCTTATCATTTTGGCAACACCGCCATGTATGGCCTCCTGGAAATTAAACTGCAATAATATTATCTATACGTGTGCCAATTTTGAAATAGCTCCCATACATACCTTCCAAGATATCCAACATGGAGCTCAAATTTCAATTGCGATTTTTCAGCAGTTGGTAGCACTGACATCATTTTCAAATATGGCCGTGAGATATCCAGGTACAGATCTTTACTCCCACCAAATTTTGTTTCGATTGCTGCATCCGTTTAGGAGTTGATAGGGACACACACACACACACACACACACAGCCAGACAGACAGACATTTGCCCGATCTCATAAGTCTACCTTTTCCTCATTTTTGCAAAATGTGAAAAGTAGGCTAAAAATCGGGGGGGCTCAAGTGAGGAGGGGCGCTCAATGGAGAGGTGCCTATAGCGTAACTTGAGGTAAATCCGGCCCTGGGTACAAAGGCGATATTTCGTAGGATTGTTCTCTAATATGGTAAGAATTCCTTCAAATATATAGTATTTGAGTAGTAAAACCTACCTGTACCTCAATGTGATTTAAATATGCAAGTAATATGGCTGTATTTATTCCTGACATACTGTAGTTTTACCGGCATATTATGAGGGTAGGAAAAAACAATAGATAACAGTGGCCTGTTTCTTTTTGTTTCACAGGTAATGGGGAAGTTAAACAATGCTCAACTGCAGCACATCCTGCTGTATATTGAACCCACTCTGATTGAAGGCAAGTTATTTTACATAATTTGTTTAAGCTATGTAAGAGCCCTGGGGGCTTAGCATGCAGGGCGTTAGATTAAAAAATGGAAGATGGATGTATTAGTGTGTGTAGGCTATTTGTAATTCAGGTGAGGATTGGGAAGGAGGCTGATATGGTCTTTAGTTCCCAGCATTCACCTGGAGTAGAAGTGGGAAACCATGGAAAACCACTTCCAGGATGGCAGAGCTGGGAGTCAAACCCACGTCTTCTCAGTTTTGCAACACGAAGCTGAGTGGACCCCGTTCCAGCTTCCTTGGTTGAGCCGGGAATCTAAACAGGACCTCCGGGGCGACAGCCAAAAATGTTAGCTTCTAGACCAGTGGTTCTGAACCCGTAGAAGTCTGCGGACCACTCAGCGTGAAATTGAATCATGTACGGACCACCCCTCCTCCCGCCTCCACCCCCCACCCCCTCCACCTCAATACACCTAATCAGTTGTAACCCTTCCTCAATAACACTTATTTTAAAGATATTTAAATTCAAATCCTGATAGTCATCGCCGCGAATACATTCGGACGACTCTCGTTCAACGCACATCGTTTTCGAAATCCCCATTTATTGGCCACTTTTTATACGTGCTGGTGTGCCCTTTTCTCCCGCGGACCACTCCCGAGGCATTCGCGGACAACCTGTGGTCCGCGGACCTCCAGTTAAGAACCAGTTCTAGACAATGAGGTGTGATACCTGGTCAACTCGGCCAGCTGTAAAATATTAGTACCTAAAGGATTTTCTGGGAGCAAAGGCTGATTGAGGCCCCATGCTCACACAGAGTTTTGTTTAGTTCCCTAGTTACTTATTGTTTTAAGTGGTGGAACAGTGAGGTCATCTGCCTCTAGGGTTGTGTTTATTCATATTCATACCACAGGTCAAAGAAAAGTGAGAAGCAGTACCTTTCTCATTGTTTGTAGACTTATGTCTTTTTGTATCCAGTTTAGTATGCAAGACTTTGTAAATAGACATACAAATAAATAAGTTATTAAAAGACTATTGCGAGCCAATGGCCCATGGCCATTAAGCCGAGAGGGGGGGGGGGGGGAGAGAGTTGTTTTAAGTGGCAGAGAATTGCTGTCATCTGGCCCTAGCAGTAGGAGAACAGAAATCTTGTCTGTAACTTAAATGTCAACTACCATTTTGCAGTGTTATGTGATAACTTACTGGTACCGGTATTAAATTTTTTCCTGTAAATTTTTAATCATGTAGCTCCATCAACCTTATGCAAATGGGAGGCTAAAATTATTTTACAACTAAATTGCGAAGATAAGGACTATCCCGGAGCCACATGGGTGAATACCCAAATGTCATTTAATCACATGGAGGTTTATTTGTGTGTTTATTTATAAAGTCTTGCTTACTAAACTGGATGCTAAGGCGTAATAGTCTGCAAGCAATGAATTTCTTTTATTTACTTCAATGTAGAATGCCTGCATGATAATTCCAAATAGCTACACAATTTGTTAGGCTACCTGAATCATTTAATTATAATGTTCTAATCATCATTCCCCTCCTGTCGTAACTATTGTAAATACTGGGAACTATATGAAAATTGTGTTATGTCTGAGTGCATGAATTAAATTTAGGCTGGATTGACTAATATCAGAGGGAATAGGGGGATTCGATACTGCCTATGACTGTCACTGCAAATCCTGTGTTAGATGCATAGGTGGGTGACTTATTGGGATATAATGGCCAAAGACCAAATAGAATTCAGTTTGTGGTTCAAAATAGATGCTCTGAATACGAGTGAACAATGTTCATGTTATTGCTATAATTGTGTCCCATAATTTTTCCTTTAGGAATGCTGTACTTTGTTGTTAAGACTGACATGTTTGGTTATACTACCTTTTTTTTTCTTGCAGGTTTGTAATGTGCAGTGGCAGTGCTTTGGAATGACAAATGTATATTGAAGTAATAATTTGATGAAATTACATACAGTATTCTGGAAAGTAGGCTATATTTGTAAAAATGAGAAAAGTATAATATATACCACTGAAAATGGACTTATTTTTGTACTTATTTTATTATTTCTAAGTTCCTTATTTGCATCCTGATTTCCTTTGAGTATTTCATTTAGTAGGCTAAGGGCAAAATTTGGGTGTATTGTATATTGGTGATGGTTTATTTCATATTCATTTATTTGCTGTGATTTTTCTCAACCTGTTTATAACAGTGTATATTAACTTGTGGGCCTATAATCTAGATGTTAGGCCTATTTACAACATATTTATCATTAACTTGTATTCCTCAGAGGCAAGGGCCAACCTTCAGGTTGATTATGCAAGTTTACTCTATGCAACTAAAAGAAATAGATGAGAATAACGTAAACCAACATAAAAACAAAACATATTCCGGGAAGAGGGCGGGGGCTACATCTGGCCGCAGGTTATGGTTCAAATTACCCGCGCGTAAATTTTAGTTCGTGTCACGGCCTTAAGAAGCGCTGCTGTGAAGCGAGCGCAGCGGCGTGTGGGCTTAATCCGAATTAAATTCAAACCCGGAATAACCTTTCTTACCCATATTCTTTAGGTAAGACGTAAGGGAACTTTCATGTTCGTAGGTGGCTTGAGTGGCGGAGCTCGTACAGTGCAACACGTTCATCAGTAGTCCCAGAAAATAATGCGAACTTCTAGGAGGACTCCCCTTGTCCCCCTAGTCAAAATGTTACGGGATCTACTACTATTTGCTGTCGCGAAAGGTGTAACTTGCACTGGAGAGAGTTCATTTAGAGTTGTCAAATGTTTCATTATCCTCACTCCGCTGTCAGTTGCCGCACAGTGAACTTCACGAGGCAGCACTGTGGTCTGATCATAGCCCGCATTGTTCCAATAGTCAAATGTTTGACACCAGTGAACAATAGCAGTTCTCACGAACACCTCTACAAGCATGTGCCAGCCAAATCTACAGGGTTGCATACTGTTGTGAATGTGTTTCTGTAATTTTGTGAATGTATTTCTGTAATTAAATTTGATTTTTGTAAGTTGGCACCCTTGGGGCATTGATGAGCAAGATGGAACAGGTCTTGAGTAACAGAATGTAATGGCTTAATAGTGATGCTCTTTGGGTACAATAAAAGTGATTGTTCTTGAATTGTAGACAAGAGTTGAATTGATTTGTAACATTTTGGCAACATTTTGGCAACCATTGACAGGATTGTATTGAAAAAGATGGTTTGGTAAACCATTTCCCTGTTTTGTTTTGAATTTGTTGCCTTGCAATGGCCACGATTGAAAAATTGAAAAAGAAGAGAAGTGCGTATCGGGCAAGTGCGACGAAAGCTATTGGAGCGGTCGGAGTTGAAGCCGATTTCCAAAAATTACGTGTGAAAATAAATACTCTCCGAACAATTGCGGATACCTTAAAAGAATTGGACGAAAGCATCTTGAACGAGTTGTTGAATGTTGACGGAAACGATGATGCCTGTATCGAGGAAACAATGCACTGTGTTACCGTTCAAGAAGACCTGCAAGCAAGTCTTGAAGACGAGGATAAAGTGGAAGGATTAAAACCTAGTGTTGCCAGTTGTGTTGATGAGGGAGATAATTTCAGCGTACAGAGCAACTTGGCTTCGGCGTCGTCAGAGAGGATAAGGCTACCGAAAATCACGTTTGAGGTATTCGAAGGTAAATGGATAAATTTTTTGACACAATTTCAAAGGATTCTAACATTACGAATGTTGATAAGTTTAGTTACTTGAAAATGTCAGTGAAGGGACAGGCTAAGAAGTTAGTTGACAGTTATCCACACACAAGTGAGAATTATGGTAAAGTCTTGGTACATTTAAAGAATCGTTTTGGTAAAGATGAGTTGGTTATAAATTGTATGTATAAAGATTTGTTGCAATTGGTTCGCTCAGATTTATCTGTGACTGACCTGTATGATAATATAAGTACTAAGTTGAGATCCCTCGAAACACTAGGCATGAATTCTTGATAGGGCAGCAATCTTAGTTCCACTCGTTGAAGAATGTCTCCCCATTGACGTTTTGAAAATATGGGAAAGAAGAGCAGCAGATGAGGACGATGATGGTGGTAATAAAATTGATAAACTTTGTGTTTTCTGGGTAAAGAAGCCGAGAGTAAACAAAGACTGCGTAATCATGCTAAGGTGAATGAGGTTGATAAATTCACTGGGCCCAGAACAGAGCCAACAGCAGCAGCTCTTGTTTCTTTCACTCCTACTGTCAGGCAGAATCGGGTAAGTTATCAGCAAACAGGACGACCACACAAAGTAACCCTAACCTGTTTGGTTTTGTAATGAGAACCATCCCTCTTACAACATGGTGTCCACAGGCAGGAAAAGTCAGGAATTTTGTTTTTGGTCAGGAAAAGTCAGGCAAAGGTGTGAAAAAATGGCGAAAAGTATTAGAAAGTTGGGAATTTTATATTAACCATACACATACCTGCCAACTTTCCCGATTTAGGCGGGAGACTCCCGATTTTACACAATTTCTCCCGCCTTCCGGCTTAACGTATTAAATCTCCCGATTTTTCAAAGATCTCGCAAGTTATTTCGGACTAAAAGTCCTAGATGACAAAACTTCAGTCATTCATCGAACAGGTCGAGTTTACGTGTGTTGAGTGTGTTTCGATACTGCAGTTTCGCTTCGTATCAATAATTTATATATGACGTTATTCTCTATAACTACGCGACCCTCTTAGTTGGATTTGAATATCTCTTCATTTGAAATAGTCAATGATTAATTCAACGTGTATTCCTAGAAGTTTTCATAATAGCCAGAGGATGAGAGGTAGTTGTAGACTGCGGAATATTGTATCTGTTTAACACGTAAAATTATTTGTGTATAACTTAGATGTTGGCATTAATATGCTGTACGAGAAACAGTTTTCACGATCCCTCACCAGTGTGTGTATGCATCCTCTGCGGGAAGGCCTGTGAGCGCTACCATTTCACTGTGCCAAAAGCACACAAAATCACTGAAGGAATACAGCAAAGAATAAAGATATTTACATGCACATGTAATCTAAACTGTTATACTCTATGGTCGTTCGACCGCAATAAAGTTTTATTATTAATATGCTGGTAGGTTATTGTGATTTTTTGATCTGAGCGATTTTGTCCGTTCCTTGGTAATAGGTTATGGCGAAGAAATATGATTAGACATCGATCGTCTTCAAAACCTCCAGATTTTTCAGTTTGCGAGGTTGGCAGGTATGCATACAGTATTTTGCGTTGTACAACCATATTTTGATGTTACAAGTTCAACTAATCTCTGAGGATAAAAAGCAATTACTCACTGGACAATATGGTAAGTTTCCATTTTTACAGTACATCATAGTAAAAACCTCGTTTACCTATTTTTTTGCACGCTTTTGTAGCGTTGTTATAGGGATGTGGCGACCCCATCGCCCAGCACATTGCACCTTATTTTGTATTTTAAATGAATAAAGAGGGGAGTGTTGGGCAGCTATGGGGATGGTGGAGGCTGCAAATAAAATAATATATATATACACAGTATATATGTTTGCTCAATAAACCTCTTTTCCGATGTTACGATGACTTCACGAGTCAGGAATTTTGTTGAAAAATGGTCAGTAAAGGTCAGGAAAAGTCAGGAAAATTGGCATTGAAAATTCTGTGGACACCATGTACAAGTGTTCTAAAGATATGTTGGTTGAGGACCGTCGTAAAACTGTAAAAAGAAAAATGAGCTTGTTTTGCATGCTTGCAGGGAGGTCACTCGAGACAGCAGTGTAGGAAAAGAATAGATTGTGGTAAATGTAAAGGGAGGCACTATGATATCATGTGTGTTGGTGAACCCAGAAGAACAGCATCGTTATTTGCAGGGCCTAGTGGAACTGTCATTTTAAAAACATTAGTAGCACAATTGCGTGGTGTCACTGTTCGAATATTACTTGATACTGCTTCACACCACAGTTATATTTCGGAAGCTATATGTGAAAAATTGGGTTTGATCGAATGTGGTCGTGAAAATATTTGTCATATGCTGTTTGGTGGGAGTGTGTCATCTGAAATATCACATCCAATTCATGAAATTGAACTAACTAGCTTACAGGGTGACAACAGTTTTGTTCTTAAGGCACTTAGGGAGAAGAAGATTTGTGGTTTGATACCACCTGTGAATGATCCGCATTTGTTACGGAAGGTGGCTGCACATGGTATTACATTGACAGATGATGGAGTTAACCGACTTATTGATGTGTTGTTAGGAGCGGATGTTATGGGCGAACTTGTTACAGGTGTGAAATGTATTGACTCTAAACTGTTAGCATTTGAGACGAAGCTTGGATGATGTCTCCTGGGTACCGCAGAGAGGCAAGAAGTAAGCAGTATGACAAACTTTGTGACCTCTTTGCTCAATTTACACCATCCTTTATGGGACTTGGAAGTCATCGGAATTGAGAAGCAGACAGAAACAATAAGGTCGGACGTAGATGATAGATGTTTGCGAAATTTTGAAGACGCTATTCGTTTCGAAGGTGAAAACTGTCGGTATGTCGGTATAACAAAAATGTATTGTATACATGTATTTGATCAAATGGTATTAATGAAACTATCTATCTAGTAACATTGCCCTGGATTGATGAACCCCCCCCCCCTCTTCCCACTAATCGTGAAATAGCTGAAAGTCGTCTGAAATCAACAGTAAGCCGTTTAGATAACAATGGACTCTTATGATGCGTATTTTTAAACAATGGGAAACAGATGGGATTATTGATATAACATCTGATGAAAACATAGGGCACTTTCTACCTCACAGACCAGTTATAAATTATGGGAAAACAACTAAAATCCGCCCAGTCTTTGATGCATCGGCGAAAAGTATTGGAAACGTCTCTCTAAATGATTGTTTAGCAACGGGACCCAACTTGATTGCTAGTATTGTACCTATCCTATTACGTTTCAGGTTACAGGAGGTCGGTGTTGTGGGAGACATAAAACAGGCTTTCTTAATGATGGACTGAACCCTGAGGATCGAGAAATGTTAAAATTCTTGTGGTGGCGTGATGGGCATATTGTAACGCTGCGTCACTGTCGTATAGTTTTTGGAGTTGTGTGTAGCCCATTTTTGCTGAATGCCACCATCACTCATCATTTGAATACTCTAAGTGGTGACTTAGTTGAAAGACTAAAAACTTCCTTTTACATGGATGATTGCCTTTGTTCATTTCAGTCCCCGAGTGATGCCAAGGAATTTGTGTCCGAAGCTACAAATGTCATGTCTCAAGCCAGTTTCCAACTCCGTGGGTGGGTTCTGTCAGGAGATGATGTGACACAAAATGTCTTAGGTGTCAAATGGCATGCTTTAGATGATCTGTTGGGATGCAACTTTAGCTTTGATCCAAAAGAGAAAATCAATGAATTAACTAAGAGGAAATTGCTGTCGATTATAAGTAGGGTGTTTGATCCATTGGGTTTGTTATTAGCACCTTTACTCCATTTGAAAATTGTATTGCAAATGGCATTTAAGCTCAAACTACACTGGGACACACCCCTTAAAAAAGAAATTCAAATGAAGTGCTCGCAGTGGCTTACTGAAGTTGATTTGATTGACAGCATTATGGTGCCTAGATGTTTAAGAGGTGTCTCTGACACAGCTTGTTTACATGTATTCAGTGATGCCAGTCTCCTTGGACTGGGCACTTGTGCCTTTATGAGGTATGAAAACAAAGATGGCTTTAATGTTCGATTTGTTTTGGCTAAGTCCAGAGTTGCACCAATGGAAGACATGTCAATCCCTCGTAAATAGCTTGTAGCGGCAACACTTGCAGCAAGGCTTGGTTCTGTTATTAGTAAATCGACTAATATTTCTAACATTGTGTACTGGTCTGATTCTATGATTGTTCTTTACTGGATCAAGAAAGGTGAATGGAAGACCTTTGATGGAAACCGGGTAAAGGAAATCCACCAGTTGACGTCACCCGAGCAGTGGCGATTTGTTCCTGGCGATTGTAATCCTGCTGATATACTCAGCCGAGGATGCTTGTCAGAATTTGTTGCATCAAAATGGTGGGAGGGTCCTCAGTGGCTCATAGAGAATGAGAAAAAGTGGTTAACTGTGAAAATTGCCCCTACGGAAGAGGAATCTAAGAAAACAGCTGTTAATTTGTACAACACAGGCGATGTAAGAGAAAACATGTTCACACACTTTGCTTCTTTCTCGAAAAATGTGCGTGTTGTTGGTTGGATCTACCAATTTCTTGAGAAAGCTAGTGGGAAAAGTTCAAACTGTGGAGAGGAGTTGACTGGCAAAGAAGCACGACATGCTGAATTAAAATTAGTACGGTGGATTCAGAGTAGTTACCCTTTAGATGTAAATAATTTCAACATTAAAACTGATGATGATGGCTTAAATAATTTCAACATTAAAACTGATGATGGCTTGATTCGAGTTCGTACTAAAATATTATCTGACAAGTTCACACCCATGTTCAAGGAACCCATTTTACTACCTCAGTGTGAACTAGTGGAGTCCATGGTGGTAGAATGTCATGAGAAAATGCACCATGCTGGAGCAAGTACTGTGTTAGGAGCCCTGAGAGAAGAATACTGGATAGTCAGAGGTAGACGATTAGCCCGACGTGTTGTTAGTAAATGTGTTCGTTGTCTCAGGCACAAAGCCCAACCAGTGAGAACGCCACCTGTCCGGTTACCTAATAACCGTGTAAATCTTGGAAAGGTGTTCCAAGTACGCGGAGTCGATTTGGCTGGACCTCTTTTCATAAAAGATGGTACTAGGGTTTGGATTTCCTTGTTCACCTGTGCTGTACACCGTGCAGTCCATCTTGAAGTGGTAGAGTCGCTCTCTACAGAATCGTTTTTACATGCTCTTTGAAGAATGATCGCCAGACGAGGCAGAATCACAACTATGTACAGTGATAACGGTACTAACTTTGTAGGAGTTTGGAATCTCATTAAGCAGACTACAGTTAAACGTGAATTTAAAATTCAGTGGCTATTTAATGTTCCCACAGGTGCTTGGTGGGGTGGATTTTTTGAGCGGCTTATTGGGGTGATGAAAAGACTGTTGAAAATATCCCTTGGTCGTGCGTTATTGAATCTTTGTGAACTAATGACCTTGATTACCGAGATTGAGGCTGTTATGAATGCGCCATTAGAGCAGACGCAAGAAAAGCTTGCCGAAACTCAACGATGCGCAGATAACAATATCAATCGGCGTATTTGAATGCTCATTGCGGGGCTCCTGTAATGCTGATTACCGGGCTCACTGCTCACTCAAGTCTTCAAGAACGCAGCTCGCTCCGAGACGGTCTACAGCTGAGATCTCACTTGAACCCCAGTCGCAGTCAGCCTGCCAAGCCTGGGCAGACGATCCGTTCAGAACTGCTGCTAGCCAGCTACTGCCGGGAAGTGGGAGGGGCGTTGTATGCCACTACCGAACACCCGAACATGTCCGAAGATCTGCGCATCATTTTTCGGCAAGCTTTTCTTGCGTCTGCTCTACCTACATGTCTGAAGATGTTAATGAGTTGAGACCAATAACGCCTGCTATGTTTTTGCAGGAGCAGTTTGAGACAAAGGTGCCTGATCTTGACGAAGTGAATGAAAAGGGTCTTTCTGCTAGGGTGAAATATGTAGCCGAGGTTAGGATAAACCTAAAAGAACGTTTTCGTCAGGAATACCTAGGGTCTCTGATGTTAAACACTGCTAAGTCTTCTAAGAATGTCAGGGTGGGAGATGTTGTATGGGTTGTGTATCACCAAAAGAAAAGAATTGATTGGGAATTGGCTAGAGTGCTTGAGATCTTCCCTGGTAAAGATGGAGTAACTAGAGTGGCAAAGGTAAAAACAGTTAAGAGTGAGTTGTTGCGACCAGTCCAGCGTTTGTGCTTGATGGAGATTGGATCTCCTTATGAAATTAGTGATGGTTCTTTGTGTGGTCCCAATGCTGTTGACTTGGTGCCTGATTGTGACTCTAGTAACCCCCCTCAAGTCGTTGAGAGTGAAGCTGTTGCTCTGACAAGAAGGGGCAGAGTTGTTAAAAGGACAACCAAACTTAATTTGTAAATATTTGTTAATTCCATGTTTATTCCAATGTTTTGTATTATCTTTGTGCCTTTAGTTGAAACCTACCGTTTCAAGGTGGGAGAATGTTGTGAATGTGTTTCTGTAATTTTGTGAATATATTTCTGTAATTAAATTTGATTTTTGTAAGTTGGCACCCTTGGGGCATGATGAGCAAGATGGAACAGGTCTTGAGTAACAGAATGTAATGGCTAGATAGTGATGCTCTTTGGGTACAATAAAAGTGATTGTTCTTGAATGTAGACATGAGCTGAAGAATTGATTTGTAACACATACAATAAAATTAAATAATGATCCATGAGCTTTGTTTATCTTTGAAGACAAAATACCATGAAGAATTAGCCTATAATGAAATGTAAATGCAGCGAGTTAGTTTGTTCTTGTGCTGACGGCTTGAATGAGTACAATGGTAATATGCAGCAGCTGTAATCTTTGTTTGTGTTGGTGATTATTCTTCTGCACATTATTAAGCTTTGAATGCAAGTTACTGGTAGTGGTTTTCCTTTTTGGCCTAAGTTACTTTCGATTTTTGCAAATAGACTTACGAGATCTACACGGGCCAAAAGTCACGTCTTATGCATGTTATCATTTTGGCCATGAGTTCGAAGTCATACCGGTAGTAAGTTATGTGCCACCATGTATGACGAGGCAGTTATAATTCCAACATTTTACTACAGCAGTAATGCTCTTCCCGAGGATATGCACCTCTCTATGCATAATTACATGCGATGATGACCTCCTCCCATGTAAATTCCGATCCGGAGGTAAACTAGTCTCCCGTTCGGATCTCCGGGTGGCAGTGGCGGATCCAGGCCTTGTGGGACCCTGGGCGATATGATAAGGTGGGGCCCACAACAAGAGGAAATAAAAAAATATCAAATCAAATGGAAAATAGTTTGGTAATAATAATGAAATAAAGAATAGTTACAATATTTTGAATACACTACAGTACATGTTTTTAATAATATGAAAGAAACCTTTAAGTCACCTTGTCGAAGATTATGTAAACTACGAAATATTAAAATATTACTTTGCGACTTTTTTCCCGGCTGAAGTCTTCTATTATTTCATTGAAATCTAAACTTGGGAAGTCATAGCTGCACTGAAAAAAGGAATATGAATCATAAAAAGTTTGAAAAGTATAATTAATTAATTTAATTTTAAAAAATCCATGGCGCGGGGCCCCCGAACCGCGGGACCCTGGCCGGTCGCCCTCCCCTAGATCTGCCCCTGCCGGGTGGGGACTACTCGAGAGGGGGTTAAGATCACAGAAGTGACAAAGAGGAAATCTGACATTCAACGGCTCGGAGCGTGGAATGTTAGAAGTCTGCTAGGAAGTGGAAGGTTAGAAAACTTAGAAAGGGAAATGGATAGGTTGAGGTTGGATTTGGATGGGATTAATGAAATGCGCTGGCAGGAAGAACAGGACTTTTGGTCAGGAGACTATAGGGTCATTAGCACTAAATCAAACAATGGCCAAGCAGGGGTTGGTCCCATATTGAGTAGGAAACTTGGACAACGGGTGGAATATTATGAGCAATATAGTGAACGGATTATTGTAGCAAAAATCAATACAAAACCTACGTGCACCACAGTGGTACAAGTCTATATGCCTAGCAGTCAAGCTGATGAAGATGTTGAAAAGGTCTACGAAGAAATAGATGAAATTCTGAGGTATATCAAGGGTGATGAAAATGTTTTAGTAATGGGAGATTGGAATGCTGTGGTAGGAAAAGGAAGAGAAGGGAAGATAGTAGGAGATTTCGGATTAGGTGAAAGGAATGATCGAAGAAGCAGGCTGATGGAATTCTGCACTGAGCATGAGTTGGTCATAGCTAACACCTTATTCAATAAACACAATAGCAGAATATACACACGGATGAGACCAGGAGATACAGGGCATTACCAAATCGACTTCATTATGGTCAAGCAGAGGTTTCGAAACCAGATTTTGGATTGTAAAACAAATCCCGGTGCTGGCATAAACTCTGACCACAATCTGGTTGTTATGAAATGCAGATTAAAGTTGATGAAACTGAAGAAAAGTCAAAAGCCAAAAAGGTGGGCAATAGACAGACTGAAAGAGAAGGATGTAAACGAAAGATTCAAGAAGAGTATAAAGGAAGGACTAATGAAAAACCCTAAACAAACTTCAATTGCAGACGAATGGGCACTTTTGAAGAAGGAAATAACAAAATCCGCAGAAGAAAACATTGGTGAGAAAGAATAGGTAGAAAACCGTGGATCACTCAGGATATACTAGAATTGATGGATGAAAGGCGGAAACACAAGCATGTAAGGGATGAAAAGGGGAAAGCAGTATACAGACGTCTGAGAGATGAGGTTAACAAGAAGTGCAAGGAAGCGAAAGAAGAATGGTTGAAAGAGAAATGTGCAGGTATAGAAAATTGTCTGAAATTAGGAAAAGTAGACACAGCTTATCGAAGGATTAAGAATACTTTTGGGGAACAGAAGACTAAGTGCTGTAATATTAAGGACACAAATGGAAAGCCTCTAACAGATAGGGAAGACGAGGTTGAGAGATGGAAATCTTACATAGAGTGTTTGTATAAGGGAAAGGAGATTGAGAATCATGTAATGGAAAGGGAGGAGGAAATTGATGAGGATGCAAAAGGAGATTTAATATTGATATCAGAATTTGACAAAGCAATGGAGGACTTAAGCAGGAACAAAGCACCAGGCATAGACGATATACTGATTGAGTTGCTGTGCTGCATAGGAGATGAAGGTCTGACCAGGTTATTTCAATTGTTGTGTAGGATTTATGAGACAGGTGAGGTACCCTCTGATTTCAAGAAGAATGTTATCATCCCTATACCGAAGAAAGTGGGAGCAGACAGATGTGAAGATTACCATACAATCAGCTTGATTACTCATGCTTCAAAGATCCTGTCAAGAATAATTTACAAGGGGATGGAAAGCCAGATAGAAGCAGATTTGGTAAGACCAGTTTGGTTTCAGGAGAAATGTAGGAACAAGGGAAGCTGTACTAAGTCTTAGGCTGATTTTGGAAGGTAGAATAAGGAAAGATAAGAGAACGTTCATGGCATTTGTAGACTTAGAAAAGGCTTTTGATAAATTTGATTGGACTAAATTTTTTGACATTTTGAAAACTGTTGGAATAAAGTACAGGTATATGAGAGTGATCTACAATCTATACAGAAACCAGACAGCAGTCATTCGAGCTGAAGGACATGAGAGAGAAGCTGGTATTCAGAAAGGCGTAAGGCAAGGCTGCAACTTATCACCCATACTTTTCCATATTTACATTGAACAATCAATGAAGGAAACTGGAGAAAAATTTAAAGTGGGAGTGAAGATTCAAGGAGAAATAATTTCAATTCTGAGATTTGTCGATGACATAGTCATCTTGGTCGACGCCTGAGGATTTGAATGAATTTTTGGAATGGTATGGACTCCGTCTTGAGGAAAGAATTCATGATGAAAATTGATAAATGTAAAACAAAAATATTGGAATGCAGTCGAAATAAATCAGAATCCTCTATGGACATATCAAATTGGCAGGTGAAAAACTAAAGGAAGTAGGAGACTTCTGTTAGTTAGGATGCAAAATAACCAGTGATGGACGAAGCAAAGAGGATATAAAAAGTAGGTTAGCTTAGGCAAGGAAAGCATTTCTACAGGAAAGGAAATCTGTTGACATAGAATATAGATTTAGGTGTTAGGGAGTCATATTTGGAGGCCTTTGTCTGGAGCGTGGCACTCTATGGAAGTTAAGCTTGGACTATTGGTGCAGCAGAAAAGAGGAGAATTTAAGCGTTTGGAATGTGGTGTTACAGGAGAATGATGAAGATCAGATGGGTAGATAGGGTTACAAACGAAGAGTTATTAAGAGGAGTGGGAGAGGAGAGATGTTTCTGGCGACTGCTAATGAAGAGAAGAGATAGGTTGGTAGGACACATACTAAGACACCCAGGAATAGCAAGCTTAGTTATGGAAGGAAGGGTCGAGTACAAGAACTGTAGGAGTAGACCAAGGTTAGAATATGTTAAACAGATTGCCTCGGACGTAAGGTGTGGTAGCTATGTAGAGATGAAACGATTAGCCTAAGACAGGGAGGCATGGAGTGCTGCATCAAACCAGCCAAAAGACTGAAGAATTCAAACACCAACAGAATATTGAATCTCCTTACTTTATAGTTCCAGCTGAGATGAACTGAATCATAGGAGTCTTCTCTTCTGTACATCCTCTAGTGACTTTAAAATTCCTTGTATCATGCTGCATAAAATTAGAAGCGTGTATGATGTGGGCTGCTCTCATCATCATTTACTGAAGGCAATGCCTTGTCGCTGCAGCCACATTTGACGGTTTTCGGCTAGTCTCTTCATGCTGTCGTAAGAACCACATGCCAGTTCTCCAATGGAGTTCTTGATGTAAGACATCCTTGGACGTCCCCTAAGTTTCTTTCCTAATACTATGCCCTCAATAATGGTTTAGAGAAGAGAGTCGTGCCTGAATACATGTCCAAGGAACTTCGTTTTCCTCTTCTTACTTTTAATAAACATCGATCCTCCTCCATGTCCTGCACAACAAGAGCATTTGTTTTCCTGTCCATCCAACTTGTTCTTGTCATTCTTCTCCTAAAGTTTTCCATTATCACTAGTGCAATGGGAATATATGCTAAATTACATAAATAAGTATTTATGTTTCTTGCTGATATAAAGACTGTAGTCATGTATATCAAGTGAATGGGGTCTCTCTATGCAGCATGATACAAGGCATTTTAAAGTCACTAGAGGATGTACAGAAGAGAAGGCTCCTATGATTCAGTTCATCTCAGCTAGTACCATAAAGTAAGGAGATTCAATATTCTGTAAAATGTGAGAATTGTAACTGTCTCGTCACACTTGGTGGCACATACTTTGGGTGGCCACAAGTCCCGGTTTCATGCTTGTGAGGGCGTCCCGTCGGTTTCCGAAAATTCCCTACAATATGCCGGTTTCGTACAAAATTTAAAAAAAATTTATACTAGCAAAGACAATAATTTATCAATAGTTTCATGGCAATTCGTAAAAGCTTGAAAAAAAACAACAAAAAAACTATAGTACAGTTTTAAAAAGTGCACGAAAATTCATTGTTTCTGTGCTACTTGATGCACGTTTACTTGTATCGACTGTACTTCGCGATTAAAGTTGAGCCTTTCTTGTTGACTGTACCAATTGTAACTGACGCGGTGCGTTCCCGCGCTAACCAGAACCAGTGCCAGTCGCCAATCTGATCTATTGGTGAGAGGCTGTACTGATTTTCTTTCTCTCTATTTGGTGAATACAGTCGCACGGTTGCTCAGTTTTAGTGTACGTTTAGTCTGTTGAGGAAAACGTGTCGTCCTTTATTGGTGTAGGCCTATGTGTTGTGAATAATGTCTCTCTCAAAACAGAAAAAACGGTTAAGTTATGTGTTTTCAATGAAGATTTGGAGAGAGAATTTAAGTTAATTAAAACTGACATTTCTACCGCCGACAGATCAAAAGTAGTATGCAAAACCTGTGGTGTCCATTTTTCTGTCGCTCATGGGGGAAGAAATGATATTACCCAACACACAAAAACGAAAAAAAAAAACAAAGATGCTGAGAAAGCTGTCAGCACTTCTTCTAATTTACAACATTTTATCTTAAAAAAGGACACCAATGATAAAATCTCTGCACAAGAAGGCATGTTCGCCTACCATGCAGTTGTTCATGAACACAGAGTTAGGTCAAATGACTGTCTTTCCAAATTCATTAAAAAGCTTTACGAGCCAAAATATTCTTCCGGAAAGACAAAAAGTGAGGCAATCGTGTGTAATGTCTTGACTCCACTATCCATTAATGAAGTGGACAAAAAATTGAGTTCCTGTGGGTCTGTTTCTCTCAGCATAGACACGTCGAACAATAAAGACAGAAATTTTTTTTCCTGTACTTGTTCATTATTTTTTGCCACTATCTGGAGTCCACGTTAAAATGATTTCCTTTTCTTCGCTTCCTAATGAACAATCTGATAGGCTACACAGAGCAAAATGCATGAGGAACTAATAAAAAACAAAAACCTTAAAGAAAAATTAGTAGGTATGAGTGCTAACAACACTAATACAAATTTTGACGGGGCCGCTAAAAAAGGGAAAAATAATGTGTAGCAACATCTCCAACATAGTTTAGAGAAAGAAATAATAATCGGAGTAGGGTGCGGTGCCCACATAGTCAACAACTGTATTCAAACAGCCGTAGATTGTCTACCGTTTGATATTGGATGCTTCGCAGTTAAAGTATATAAATACTTCCACATATATACCGTCGGAACTGAGCAATTGAAAGAATTTTGTGATTTTGCCGGAGTGGAATATTCAAAGTTATTAGAGCACGGAACACTAGTATTCTGTCTCTTGGCCCAGCTATTACACGGATTCTGAAGACACTTGAAGGTCTGAAGTCCTACTTTCTTTCCCAGGAAAAATGCCCTTACTTTCTAAGCCAACTTTTTGAAAATCCAAGTTTTAAGCCATGGCTGATGTTTGAGACATCCCAGATTTCAACTTTTGAAGTTGCTTGGCGTATACACTCACTCAAAAGGGTGATGAAATCTAAGAGAGGAAGAGGGATTTATTCCTACTATCTGAAAACACTGATATTAAACTTACAGGAAGAAGGAGAACGAGAACTAAATGTCCAGGACTTTACAGCAACAGTGAAAAAATCTTACAAAACTTGTGTTGACTATATAGACAAATGGGAATTGAGCTTCGGAGGCGTACATAACTTGCAGTGGATTTTACTACAAACAGTTCCGTCATGGAGTGATATCCAGATCAGCCTATCTAATTTTAATGCCAGACAGATCAAGGAAATATCTGAAGATCAAGACGAAGAAACCAAACTCTTTGACCAGTGGCAGTGTATTAAAAGAGATTGTGTCTGAAAACATAAAGGAATGGAACAGAGTGGATGGAACCAAGGTAAAAACGCCTGTAGAAGAGAGATGGAAGCAAATATTCGCAAGGCTTAGTAGTGAGGACATTGCATATGACGCTATTTTGAAAGTTGTTGAATTTGCTATCTGTTTGCCAGGAACCAGTGCTCCCGTAGAAAGAGTTTTTTCCATCATGAACAACTTGTGGTCATCTGAGAAATCACGACTTGATGTAATGACAACGAGTTCAATGTTGATGGTTCGAGTGAATTCTAAATACACTTGTGACCAGTTTTACGAGATGCTCTTAAAAAAACAAAGACGTATTGAGAAAGATAAGTAGTTCCCAAAAATACTTCTGGTATGACAAAGAAAAAAATCTGATGAACAGGCAGATGATTAAAAAATATTTATTTAATTTATTTGATTAAAATTAAATGTAATTTTGTCAAAAGAGATGCCATAATATTTAAAGAACAATCAGTTAATGCATCCTGAACTAACCATGATCAGAAAATAAGGACTGAAAGTTAGTTACCATAGGACAGAGATGAGACCACAACAGTAATAAATACCCTGCATATTATAACTACTGTATGCATGCATTAAAAGATAATATTGAGCAATAATATTCTTCTGTTTCCACCATGTGCAACCTGGTTCACTATATCTGAAGGGTCTTGAAGTAATGGTATTGTTACGGCTGTGAGTTTGTGTCATCGCTCGCCGCATGAGTCACAACTGCCCCAGGGCTGGGCTGTGCCCTGCCTCGTGTATTGCGTGCGCCTTATGCAACAGGGCTACTAGGACAAAGGGATGGTCCAGAATATTCGTGACTGACCCAGCGATGGAAACCTCGAGAAGCCGTGAACCCTGGATGGATCTAAAAGCATTTATTGAGTCACCGGCCTGCTATATAAGTGCGACCTGTCAAGCAGTGGTTGTTGTTGTTTTGTTTTACGAGCGAGTGCGAGCGCTTATCCTGAGCGACAGAAGTGTGGAGACTTGCGAAACCCCTAGTGAAGCCGATTCTCTTGACAGCGAAGGGAGTGAGGAGCTTACAGGGGACTGCCTGTGTTTTGAGCGAGTGTGCTTACCTAGTGCGAGAGAGGTCATTGTGGTGAGTTGCAAAACAGTGAGTGACAGACCTAGTGCAGCTATTTCCAGCCAGCATACGGGACCGGACTCATTAGCGAGAGGATTAACTGTGGTCTGTTGACAAGTGAAAGGGGAAATATTCTCGACGTGAGGAAACTGGAGTAAGGTAATAATTGCTTGTATTTGCTGTTGAGTAGTGTATCTTTCTGGCCACAATAAAGTTAATTATTTCTTTAAGCAGTAATTGGTATTGTGCTTTCTACCCACCGTAATCCAGTTAACAAAAGTGCCACTAGGGGGGTGGCACGTAACAACTGGTGTCAGAAGCCGGATTACGAACTCAAGCACAACACCTGACGGTCCTGGTTTCAAAACCCGAGCAGGTCATTTTCTCTTAATTTTCCTGTGAGTGCATGCCCTTTACAAGACAAACAACTAAAATGGAGGCGCAATTGGCAACATTGCCAGAAAAGTTAAATGGCATGGAAACCAGAATGGAGGCAAGCCAGAAGAATTTAACCAAGGACCTAACTGTCAAATTAGAAGACGGCCAGAAGAAGCTAGAAGACTGCCAGAAGAAGATGGAAGACGGTCAAAATAAGTTAGCGGAGGACCTGAATAAGATGGAAGACAGCCAGAAAAGTTTAGCCGAGGACCTAACTTCCAAATTAGAAGACTGTCAGAATAAGCTAGCAGAGGACCTAACCGCCAAATTTCTGGATGGCCAGAAAAATCTGGAAGAGTGTCTGCTGACGAAATTACAGGAAAGTCAAAAGAAATTGGAACAGGGTCTGCGTCAGGAAGTCAACACCGTCTGCCAGGGCCTACGTGAGGAAGTCACAGCAGTAGAAAAGAAGTTCGACGCCTTACAAGAGGAAGTTGCCGAACTGCGCCAACGCCCACTGACGGGGGTGAAAGAAAAATTCAACGCTTTACAAAAGGAAATTTCTGAGCTGAACCAACGCCCGTCGACGGGGATGAAAGTGAGATTCAACGCTCTTCAAGAGGAAGTTGCCGAGCTGCGCCGACGCCCGCCCACAGGTACACCGGGAATATCAGGAACGGGACAGAGCAGAGTGACGCCCCCAACCTTCGATGGAAAGGTCCCGTGGAGCACCTATTTACGTCAGTTCGAGGCAGCCTGTTCAATAAACAAATGGAACAGCACGGAAAAGGCTACAGCTCTCATTGTAGCGCTGAGAGGGGACGCCCTTAACGTCCTTCAGGCCATGCCGACTGGATCCCAGGACTACGCTTCACTGATCGCCCATATGGAGTCCCGATATGGAGATAGCCATCTTCAGCAGGCCTACCAGATGCAGCTCTGGACCCGGGTATAGAAGAACGCGGAAACCCGGCAGGAGTTCGAGATGGACATCGCACGCCTCGTAAGGCTCGCCTATCCAACAGCGCCGGCCGACTTTCTGGAACAGATTGCGACGCAGACCTTCACCGACGGGCTACGGGACTCGGACACTCAACAGGCGCTGCGACTCGCGCGCAATCAGACCGTGGCAGATGCGCTGAGCCACGCACTTGAGTTCGAGACGGCAAAACAGGCATCTAGAATGCACGCGCGGGTGCGTCAAGTGGACGTCGACGAACCAGCAAAAACCAACGAGACCAAGCCCCTGGCCGACGAATTGATGGAGGCGCTAAGTCGTTTCTTCAAGAATCGCAGTACCACCAACAAAAACGTATCCGAAGGACATCCGGAGAGGCGGCCCGGAAGAGGACTACCGACCTGCTGGACCTGCCGTAAGAGAGGCCACCTGAGCAAGGACTGCGGTGATTGCCGCCGCCAAGGGTTTCCGTCGGGACAGTCAGTCGTAGGGAAACAGCGGGGCCCAGGAAAGCAAGTATCAGACAGCCTAGGGGGGCAAAGGTTGGCTTGTGACAGCCGTCAAGCCCCGGCAGTCCAAGTTCGTGTGACGCAGTTACGGAGGGATAATAGCAGCCTGATGGTTCACGGAGTCGTCAACGGAGAGAGCTGGCCCATGCTAATCGAAACGGGAGCATCGAGGACCATCGCCAGTCCCATCGTGATCCCGAAGTGGAGAGTGCAACCCACACAAAGGAACCTCCAGCTAATAACCGCGACCGGAGAGACCGCACCGGTACATGGCGAAGCATCACTGGAGTTCGTCATTGGTCGACGGGCGATAAAGCATCCAGTGCTTGTGGCTGACGTATCAAATGAAGTGATCATCGGACTGGACTTCCTGGACCAGAACAACATCATCTTGGATCTGAGTACCAACACTCTGCACTTCGGAGGTGAGGAACTTGCTTTGCAACCTGCGCACGAGTCCATCACCGCACGACGAGTAAGGCTGAGAGAAGACGTCACCGTTCCCGCCAGGACGGAGGTCAGCGCTGCCGTAATTGTCGACGGAACTGCTGAGGGAGTGGCGGCTGTCATCAAGCCAAAATATGAGGACATCCAGACAAAAGGATTGCTAGTTGCCAAGACTCTCATCAACACGACGTCTCGGCCGTACGTCCGCCTGTCCAACCTGAACGACTACGACATTACGGTTCACCGGGACACCAACGTAGGAGTCTGCGAGCCCGTTACCTGGATTGCCCGCATCACAGATACGACGGACGGACACCTGCAGACGGACAACCGAAGAAGACGCACACTGCCAGAAGAACTACAGAAGCTGTACCAAGGATCCCAGGACCATTTAGACGAGGAACAATCACGCCAACTTCAGGACCTGCTACGCGAATTCCAGGACGTCTTCTCCGTGGGGAACAAAGACTTCGGTAGGACAAGCTTGGTCCAGCACAGAATCGGCGTTGGGGACAGCGCACCGATTAGGGCCCCATTCCGACGTGTCCCGCTCGCCAAGCAAGCCGAAGTCAACCGGATGGTAGAAGAGATGAAGGAGCAAGGGGTGATTGAGCCATCACATAGTCCTTGGAGTTCTCCGGTCGTGCTAGTGAAGAAGGACGGTTCCACCAGGTTCTGCGTGGATTACAGGCGGGTGAATGACGTCACGAAGAAGGACAGCTACCCTCTACCCCGGATCGACGACACCCTGGACACCATATCAGGGTCGAGATGGTTCTCCACCTTGGATTTGAAGAGTGGCTACTGGCAGGTGGAGGTCCACCCTAAGGACCGCAAGAAAACTGCGTTCTCTGTGGGCAGCGGACTCTGGCAGTTCACCGTCATGCCATTCGGTCTGTGCAACGCCCCTGCGACCTTCGAAAGGCTAATGGAGTCCATTCTGAGGGGACTACACTGGAAGACCTGCCTGGTCTACCTAGACAACGTCATCGTTCTGGGGAGAAGCTTCGAGGAGCACTACAGCAACCTGAAGGAGATCTTGTTGAAGCTACGGGCTGCCCAGCTGAAGTTGAGCCCCAAGAAGTGTCAGCTCTTCCAGAAGAGGGTCCATCACCTTGGGCATATCGTCTCCGAGGAAGGGGTGCGCACCGACCCAGAGAAGACCGCAGCTGTGAGGGAGTGGCCAGTTCCGAAGGACAAGTCCCAACTACGAAGCTTCCTGGGACTCTGCACTTATTACCGTCGCTTCGTGAAAGGATTCGCCGACATCGCCAAGCCTTTACATCGACTGACTGAGAAGGACCAACTCTTCACGTGGACAGCAGAATGCCACAGAGCCTTCGAACAACTCAAGCAGGCTCTGTGCACCGCGCCTATTCTGGCCTACCCCAGACCTGGAACAAGGTTCATCGTCGATACCGATGCCAGCGACTTTGGCATAGGGGGAATCCTGTCGCAAGTAGTGGATGGCGAGGAGAGAGTAGTGGCCTACTTCAGCAAGGCCTTGTCAAAGCCAGAAAGGAATTACTGCGTCACCAGGAAGGAGCTGCTCGCCATCGTGAAGACCATTGAACACTTCCACAAGTACCTGTACGGGCAAGAATTTCTCATCAGGACCGACCATGCATCCCTGCGGTGGCTCCTGAACTTCAAGCAGCCCGAGGGTCAACTCGCGTGGTGGTTAGACAGGCTTCAACAGTACAACTTTGAGATTCAGCACAGGAAAGGCCAACTGCATTCTAACGCAGACGCCCTGTCACGAAGACCGTGCCCTGAAGACTGCACCTTCTGTACTAGGAGGGAGGAGAACACTGGGATACAGTGCCGAAGGACTACCGTGGAACTTCAAGGGAGCTGGAGCCGCGAACCTTTCACGCGGGCACAACCAGAAGACCTGGGACTGATAGCCGAATGGAAGAGGGCCTATGTCCCCAGACCCGGGTGGAACATTGTGAGTGACTGCAGCCCAAAGTTTAAGTCCTACTGGGCACAGTGGGACTCGCTGATTGTAAGGGATGGCCTCATCTGCCGTACCTGGGAGAGCACCGACGGGAAGACATCTCGGGAACAAGTCGTCGTTCCAAAAGCTATGACGGAGGAAGTCCTGAAGGAAGTTCATGGAGGATCATCTGGTGGACACCTAGGGATAAAGAAGACCTTGGAGAAGCTGAGAGAGCGGTTCTACTGGATCGGATGCCGAACAGACGTGGAGAACCACTGCGCGAGGAGCCACGATTGCGCAGCCAGCAAGGGCCCAGGACGAAGACGACGGAGTCCACTGAAGACCTACAACGTGGGCGGCCACATGGAGAGAGTGGCCATCGATGTTGCTGGGCCATTCCCATTAAGCGAGGCAGGGAACCGCTACATATTAGTCGTCAGCGACTACTTTACCAAATGGCCGGAGGCGTATGCGCTCCCTAACCAAGAAGCCGCGACGATTGCAGAGACCCTGGTGAAGGAATTCGTCAGCCGGTACGGAGTACCCCTGGAGCTGCACTCCGACCAAGGGAGGAACTTCGAGTCGCAGGTGTTCCAGAACCTATGCCAGCTGCTGGGAATCCGGAAGACAAGGACAACGCCGCTACACCCTCAGTCCGACGGGATGGTAGAGCGATTCAATCGCACCATCGAGAACCATCTCCGAATAGTCGTCAGCGAGCACCAGAGGGATTGGGACAAACATCTTCCACTATTTCTCCTGGCCTACCGCGCCGCCGTGCATGAAGCCACCGGGTGCACACCAGCCCGGGCCATGTTTGGGAGGGAGCTCCGTCTACCTGTCGATCTTGCCTTCGGCCGACCTGGGAATGATCCGATCCCGGTAAGCCAGTATTGTCAAGAACTGGTCGACCAACTGGAGGACGTGCACGCGTTCGCGAGGATGAAACTGCGGATCGAGACCGACCGAATGAAGACCCGATACGACCAGCAGACGGATGCCGGCGGATTCCACGAGGACGACCTGGTCTGGCTCTTCATCCCATTACGGAAGAAAGGCCTGTCACCCAAACTGCAGAAGTCCTGGGAGGGCCCGTACCGAGTCGTGAAACGGATCAACGATGTCGTCTACAGGATCGCGCGGAGCCCAAGGGCGAAGATGAAGATCGTGCATCGAGATCGCCTGGCAGCCTACGGAGGGACACAGACGGACCAATGATTGATCGGGACGATCAGCCTTTTTAGGAAGGGGGTGGTGTTACGGCTGTGAGTTTGTGTCATCGCTCGCCGCATGAGTCACAACTTCCCCAGGGCTGGGCTGTGCCCTGCCTCGTGTATTGCGTGCGCCTTATGCAACAGGGCTACTAGGACAAAGGGATGGTCCAGAATATTCGTGACTGACCCAGCGATGGAAACCTCGAGAAGCCGTGAACCCTGGATGGATCTAGAAGCATTTATTGAGTCACCGGCCTGCTATATAAGTGCGACCTGTCAAGCAGTGGTTGTTGTTGTTTTGTTTTACGAGCGAGTGCGAGCGCTTATCCTGAGCGACAGAAGTGTGGAGACATGCGAAACCCCTAGTGAAGCCGATTCTCTTGACAGCAAAGGGAGTGAGGAGCTTACAGGGGACTGCCTGTGTTTTGAGCGAGTGTGCTTACCTAGTGCGAGAGAGGTCATTGTGGTGAGCTGCAAAACAGTGAGTGACAGACGGGGTGGCACGTAACAGTATTTTACGCAAGTCTTTTCATGTCAATTGCCATGAAACTAATCCACTGTTGTTAAAATTCACAGATTTACCATACGTTAATATATTTATACAGGTTAATAATTTAGAAAACGATCATTGGTAAACAAAAAGCACATTTCACTGTCTCATAAATTTTTCTTCTGTTTCCACTCTGGGCAAACTGGTTCACTATGTCAGAAGGGTCTTGAAGTAATTTTCCACTTAATTCTCTTTCAATTGAAAGAATTGCAAGATTGGAAAGCCTCTTTGTTGCCATTGTTGCTCTTAAATAGGGTTTTATTTGTTTCATGACAGAGAAACTGCGCTCAGCAGAAGCAGATGACACTGGAAGAGTCAGCATCAACTTGAAAAATAATAGTAGCTGTGGAAAAGCAACTTCCATTTTCAGAAGTTCAGAAAAAAAAGAATGGGAGTGTTTGGAAATTTGCCTCTAAATACATTCTTAGCTAAACTGATTTCAGTCTGTAGCACCTTACGGTCTGTGAAGATAGGATTAAACTTTTCACAGAACGTGAGAATATATTCAAAATTTAAAACATTTTCACTTCTTGGGTTACAGGCTTCCATTGCATTGCACACAAAATCATTTTCAGTGAATCTACGCTGTAACTCTTCTACCATGTTGTCTCATATTTCAAAAAGATTTCTTTTACATGTCTCTGATAATGTGGCACTTTCCTCTTCTTTCTCTGACATTAATAATACGTAGTCTGAAAAGTTCTTTGGAAGACTTGAGATTCTAGATTGTTTATAAACTTTCATGCCTTAAGACTGAGCAGAGTCACATGTAACTACCCTTAGTTCCTTAAAATAATCATCATTTCGTTTATCTGGCAACGATTTTAGAAGACCATAGATCAATCTATGTGCCCCTCCGAAGTCCACATGTTTTTGTTGTAAGAACTTAGAGGCTCCATTGGCAAGCTCGAGAATATCAGAAAAGATTTGTAACACAAACATCACCTTCACTTTACAAAGCTGTTTCAACAAACCTTTTGCTTCTGCTGCCTCTTTCTTGTTAGCTGACTTTGAAAAATACTCTAGAACTGCTTTAACTGAAGCAAAACGTTTATGAAAATACATTACTCCTCTATATTTACATACCCATCGCGTGTCACTTTGAAGAGGTATCTCTAAAACACGTTCTCCTGGATAAAGATCACTCTGTATCTCAACAAACTTTTGGTGTCTTACAGTAGATACAGACTGAAAAGCATATATATTGCTTCCAGTAAACCACGTCTACTGCCTTTGAAACGTCCACCAAAACTAAATTGAAGCGATGTGCATAACAATGCGCGTAAATACCTTTTGTCGCAATAAATTTTGCACACCGTTTATCTTCCCTGACATAACCGCGACTCCATCATATGCTTGTCCAATGCACATATATGGATCGAAATCCACTGAAACAAGGTACTCTAAAGCTGCATTAGCTATACTTTCTGCATTCAGTTGAGACAAATGTATAAAACCAATGAAACGCTCCTCTATAAAATTTTGTCCTACATATCTGACACATACGGACATCTGTTCCACTTTCATCCAGGATTAAGGAAAAATAACCATTGTAATATTTTTTCGTCTCTCCTCCAATATGTTCAACTAGCATATTAGCTGAGATATCAAGAAATTAATTTTGAGAATCTTTAGATGAGTAAGTTGCATTCTTTGGTAGACCGTTTGCATTCTCCCTTGTGCTTTCACTTTCTAGTTCAATTATATTTAAAATTTCAACAAAATTCCCTTTATTATTACCACTATCGTCATCCGAAACCGTTTCGCGATGACCTCTAAGCCTGTCTTGCCAAGCACAAAGTAATGCGACTCGGGCCACAGCTGAGCGGTTACGCAATATGTCATCTTTGTGTTTCTCACTTAGCTTCGAAATCACTGTGCCGCTACGTTCACTTTCCAGAAAACTGTTCCACTTTACTATTGAAGATTTATGACATTCACTATCAGCATGCTTTGCACGTTTTTATCCTATTCTTTTCCAATTGCAATATCTAAATTTAGTGAAAACATGTTCAGCATTGCTTGAATCAGATTGAACGAAATGACACGGAAAACAGCATCTTTGTTCCCAGAGTATTCAATAAATGTATACCTATCAAACCATTTACTGTTAATACTTATGTTCTTATTGTATAGTAACGTTTGTTTATAAACTGATTTACGTGGTTGGCATGGACCCATCATAGATCGATGCACTGATATCAAATGGTACTGGCTCGTCTATATTAGAAACAGTTGCACTCACATTTTTGTCACAAGAGTTAGGGAGATATCGATGCACTTGTATTGCATGGAGGTTTGTCTACATTGGAAACTTCTGAACTTGCATTTTTAACGATGATGATGATTGTTGTTTTAAGGAGCCTAACATCTAGGTTATCAGCCCCTAATGATCTGGGTGATAGCAAAAATGACAATGAAGTAGAAACATGAACGAAAATTAAGTGAGAAGGAAAATACTTACAAAAAGGAACTCAGATTGAAATTACTCACAAAATGGAGAGCGGTAATACTTACAAAGGGAATTTAGAACGAAAATACTCACAAAAGGAATAAATTGAAAAATAAGCACAAAATGTAGGTTAGGTTCAAAATACGTACAAAATGCAATGTAGAGTCGAAATATTTCACTTACAAAGTGCAAGTGAAATTCAAAATACATACAAGATGCAAATGAGATTGAAAATACGTACAAAATGCAATTGAGGTTCAAAATACGTACAAAATATAATTGAAAATACACAAAGCAATTTAGATTGAAAAACGCACATTTCAGATTCCAAAAAAATCACAAAGTGCAATTGAAATTGAAAATACTTACAAAATGCAATTGAAATTGAAAATGCTTACAAAATGTATGGTGGATTCTAACTGCAATTTAGATTGAAAATACCAAATGTAATTTAGATTCAAAATACCCACAAAATGCAACCGAGAATCAAAATACTTGTAAAATGCCCACCATACAAAATGCGAATTAGATTGAAAATACTTGCAAAAAGCGGTTTAGGTTGAAAATACAAAATGCAATTGAAATTCAAAATACTCACAGAAGTCCCATCCCCTATATTGAAAGACTTCCTAAACAGCAATTTAGATTGTAGATAGAAAAGACCTACAAAATGCAACGTACACTGAAAACACCTACAAAATGGAGTGTAGATGCAAAAAAATCGCTAAATGGAATTTAGAAACATGGGGAGCCAATTAACAAAAAACAGTGTGGGAATCTTAAAGAGAAAAGGAAATATAATGAAAAGAAAACAAGAGGTCTGACCCCTCGAAGAAGGAGGGACCAGGAAAGAGGAGGTAAGGGCCAATTAAGGCGGGAAAGTGAAAGACTCCCTAGGCCTCGGATAACCTAATACCGTCGGGGTCGGAAAAGAACAAGAGTTGACCAAGGAAGGTCGACAGGAAAGAAGACGGAGAGGAGCCCGGCACAAGAAAGTGGAAGCAATGCCAGACTCAGCTGGGGTCCCGTGGTCGCCAACCCAAGTCCCACAAGATGTGAGCACCTGGGGGAAACTTGCATTTAAGTCACAAAGTTAGGAAAGAAAAGAGTTTAATACTCTTCTGTTCATTGGGTTCACATGCACTTTCATCGCACTTCCGCTTGTCACCGGAAAAGAACTTCAAAATATTACTCCGTTTAGACATACCATAACTAATACAAGAACACGTCTACTCAAGCTTAGCGACTAATCATCTGCTACTGAAGACTCTTGCGAAACGATAAATCCTTTCTGCGATTCTTAGAATAACGAGCAGTCAACGCTGCCGTCTGTCAGACTTTGAATACAGACCGCTTTGACTGATTGTTGTTGTAAAGAAATATTTAAACATGTTGATCTTGGTGTATGCACTACGCATTTTTAAAATATTATATTTATACACGATTTCAATTGTGTGTTCAAATTACATATAATAAAATAAATAAATCTTGATATTGAAAGAAGTGCCCCCCTCCCGGCCCAGGGCTAGAACCGCCTCTGTAGGTATTAAGGAACACAAAGTTATTATGATTTACAAGTTTTTAACCATGTGAGTAATAAATAAGAAGAAAAATAATCTTAGTTTTGATCTCACAAACTCGCTTCCATGGAGTAAGGTTATAGGTTTTCGGACTTCACTGGAGAACCCCCCCGGGTACCAAGATGTCCCGGTCTAGGCCAAAACATTTATGGACACCCTACATATACTATGACTTCAAAATCAAGTACAGGCTGCTCTAACCTACAATAACATTTACTAAATTACTGAAATCGGCCAAAATACTTCTGTAACAAAATCTGGAAATGATGTAGTTTACTCCTCCAATGAATTATGGGCAAATACAGTATCGCCAACCTCATGCATATGGTACCAATTGCCTAGACCAATAATTACCAAGTAGCGTAGACCTTAGCCGTATACTCACCCCTGGTTTGTGTCACGCACATGACCGACTTTATGTGGTGGTGTATTTTGTCTTTCACATGTTGGCAACAGTACGGTAATGTGATATCAATGTGTACACCTAGGTAACATTTTAAGAGACCTCATGCCCTTCATAAACATGACTACCTCCTTTAAACCAGCAAGAAAAAAAAACACATTCATGTAATTTAGCACATATTTCCAGTGCACTAGTGATAATGGACAGTAAAAACTTTATTATATCTGCACGACGTATCACTCTTTTCCTTTTCGCTTTCATTTCGACAACATATCATTTTCATACCTTATTTCATCTTTTGTGGGGACATTATCAATTGTAACTACTAACCTTCACCACTTCTGCACCTGATATAATTATGTACTAAATCATGTAAAAATGCGTTTGTATTTATTGTTTATTTAACAACCGCAGCCATGTTCACCAGCATATTTAGTATGTGAAACTGCCATGGCGATCGCTCACAACAAGGTGCACACCTTGACGTCAGTAGTTGCAAACATGTCCGATACAAAATACACCAGACGACACCTAACGTTGTAGTTAACTTTTGTGTATTATTTGTATTTGTAAATAATGCTTGTATGAGGCAATGGTGCCAACTTCACATTAACGTAATCCCCTGTAGCAGGTTTGGCGACTGTCAGGGCAAAAAATACTGATGAAGCGGACTAAACCATTGGTTGCTACTTGGTTAAACAACTGTCTGGACGAAGCCATTGGTCGCTACTTGGTTAGACGACTGTCTGGACGAAGCCATTGGTCGCTACTTGGTTAGACGACTGTCTGGACGAAGCCATTGGTCGCTACTTGGTTAGATTGCTAACTGGCCAAAAATTACTGATTGCACTACAAGCAAGGGGGTGAAGCCCCACATTAGGTTTGTTCTGTATGTGGAACAGTATTGGTTTGGATGAAATTTATTATTGAAAGAACACGAATTATTACAGAGGGGGAAAAAACAGACAAAAAACAAAACGAGAAACATTCCTCAACGCCGATGGAAATTACTTATAGTAATGGGACAGCTTGCACATTCCACTGCAAACTGGTTCAAACTCAGCGCACTGTCAAGTGAACTCTGCGCTATTTTGATTCACGGTACCGGGCATATACAAAGTAATACCGTAGGTGCGGGGTTGGCAATACTGTACTATATTTCTAATACTATCCAATATGTTTCCTTTTTTGATGGTTCAAGACTCAGTAAGGTCTAGGTTAGGCTACATTTTGTCTCACCACTCAAATAAATAATAGTGTAGCCTAGAAATAAATAAACTTTGTACCATTAATATAGATACCATTAATATAGACTAAGTTCCAATATTCGGCCAAATTATTGAATATACAGCAAAGGAAGCAAACTAAAGCCTGGAAGTACATATATAGGCCTAAAGGTTATCACATAATTGCTTCTAATTTTCTTCAGGTGTATAACGACACTTCAAAGCAATAGATGTGCTCTGGGAGAAAGGTACATTCAATGAAAATGGTGAAAAGTTCACTGTCCCCTTAGAACATGTCCAGGGCCGGATTTAGATTGTATGCACTCCTAGGCCCGTGGGTTTTTGCCGCCCCCTCTTCATACCATCGTGAAGGAGGGAGAATTTAGACCTCAGAAAGTTCTTTGTGAAGGTAATTTTTATTTTATTCTAATGTATCGTGAAGTAAAATCAATTAAATAAATTAAAATAATGAGAGAATCAACTGTTTCTAAATTTGTATATGTAAACTAAAAATAAATAGGCCAACGAGATATTAAAATAAGTTTAAACCATTTAAGACTCATTATACACTAATACTGATATTCAGATATAGACTACATGTACACTACATCATACAACCCACAACTGTGCATAATGAATTACTCAAATTAAACTGATTAATATTCAAGATTTATATTCTCTCCTAATAAATCATAAAACATTCCTGTTCTAAAGAAGAAGTCGAAAAATCTGATTTTGCAAAACATTTGTTGGAAAATGATGGCCACAATATAAACCGGAAAAGTGTCAAAATGTTGGAAAGTTTAATTTAAATCATAAAATTATACGAAATTGGTTCAGTAAAGAACATACAGCCTATTGTTATAACTCTTTGTCCTTTTCAAGGAGTATAATTGAAAGTTGGTTGTAGTAACTTGCTGAAATACAACGTGCTATAGGGATATTAAACATGAATATGAGGTGTCCTTTGCTAAAAAAAAAAAAACAATCAATTCGATTTCACCGTGTTTGAATTGATAAGGGGAATCAATTTGCACACATACATGGCCGCTATCTGCAAACTATTGGCCTGATGACCTTGTAGTTCAGTCAAAAGATGCTTCACACAAAAAGGTATGTTGTTGCAAAATTTGGTAGAAATCAGATTATTTCGTTGGTCGTAATTGGATTTAAGCTTTTAACATTTGGGTGGCCGCCATTACGTTTCCGTCAAGATGGCGGCGATATAAAACATGACATCGGCTGTGTTTCTATCTCCCAAAATTTTAATAATGACACCCCGTCGTGTTCGTTAAGCCGCCATTTTGTTCGCTGTCAAGGCCTAGGGTGGGGGCTTAACGAAGAGGAGTGAATCAAAACTTTCTAAAATTTTTCCGAGCATGGTCTCCAAATCAAAACGTCCCTGATTGGCTGAGCACTTATTGGGTCCTTCCCGCCACACAGCCGCAATCAATTCCGCCATTAACCTCAATTTACCATAACCTAAGTTACTTAAATTACAAATATTAATGTTGGTGAAGGGTGGGTGACTTGTGGATTAGATAAGCCATTTTTAGTGTTGCCTTCTATAGATTTGTGGGTGGCATTGTGGTTTTTTGGCAATCTCGTTATCTTGTAGACATTAAGATAAATAGTTCTATTTCGGGGCCCTATCACTCAGTAGCGGTTTATCACAACAGTAGCCTACTATTACGAATAGCCGTACTTTATTAAGAATTTTCTGCACCTTCGTGAAATAGTGGCGTTGGATTGAGATTATTTTTGACTACCATTATGGGGTTTTAATAGTTTTTCATAGAGCATTTTTTGTTGTCTTGTAGGTATGATTGATTTGACATGTTAGGCCTGCATGTACAGTTTTTTTTTCTGGTTTTGGGAAGAATGCTAATTACCATTAAGTGCAACCATGTTGACCGACTGAGAGACATTAAATATTTCGTTTACTAAGGCAACACTGAAATATGGGTTCCAACACGATATGGACTTGGAACTTATGTTCGCTTAACAAAATAATGATACATCAACAAGTCATCCCAGTAATCTCTGCAAATAATAAAAATATTTCCCATCCAATATAGGCCTATTCATGTTGAACGGTAGAAAGTTCATCATCATCATATTGAGCAGTTTCCAACCGCTGGTCGGGTCTGCTTGGAACATAAGCCTCTCCATCGTTTCCTGTCCATCCACCATCTCTCGTCATTTACTGTGTCCCAGCACACTCCTCTTTCCTCCACGCTCTTCTTAACTCCTTTTGTCCATCTGTCCCTTGGTCTTCCCCTTGGCCTCCTTCCCGTCATTTCCATTCCAAACATCATCTTCGGTATCCTCTCCTCTTGCATCCTCCTCACATGTCCATACCATTGTAGCCTAGATCGCTCTATTCTATTTTGCAATGGTTCCTCTCTTACCATCTCTCTGACTCTCTCATTCCTTACTCTGTCCATTCTTGTCACTCCTACCCTACTCCTCTGAAACTTCATCTCCACTGCTCGTATTTTATTCTTGTCCCTTTCCTTCATCACCCATGTTTCTGAACCATATGTCAAAATTGGCACAAAGTAGGTCTTGTAGATGATTCCTTTACATTTTTGTGGTACATCTTTATTCCATAACATCCCCCTAACACTCTTGAAAAATCCATCTGCGCACCTTCCCCTTTCACTTATTTCCATCCTATTGCCTCCCTTTTCTTCAATTATGCTTCCCAAGTACTTGAAGCATTCTACTTTCTGCAACTGCTGTCCTCCAAGTGTTATGCCCATATCCAGTCTGTTCTTCCTCCTCGTTGTGATGACCACTTCAATCTTTTGTGCTGAGAACTTCATCCCATATGACATTACTACCTTCTCCCACTCATCCAATTGCTCTTGTACTAATTCCTCATCCTCTCCCCATACCAGAAGTCATCAGCAAACAACATTGCCTTCATTTTCCTTTCCCCAATGCTATCCACCACCCTTCGTATGATTTCATCCATCACCACTATAAATAACAGGGGTGAGAGGGCACTTCCCTGTTTCAGACCACTCTCCAGTTGAAACCATTCCGTTCTCTTTCTTCCCACCTTTACACAGCTTTTGCTTCCCTCGTACATTGCTTTCACTCTTGCCACTGTCTCCTTGTTCACTGCTTTTGCTCTCATTGCTTCCCATACCTTGTTTCTATTAATACTATCATATGCTTTCTCAATATCCAAGAAGGTCATCACCAGATCTTTCCCATATTCATAATGGTGTTCTTGTAGCTGTCTTACTGCAAAGATGAGGTCAACTGTTCACCTTCCTGGCCTGAATCCGTACTGTTCTTCCCTCAGCCCATCTTCAACTTCTGTCCGAATTCTTCTCTCCAGTACCTTCTCAAATATTTTGGCGCAGTGGCACATGAGTGTAATTCCCCTGTAGTTCTTGCATTCCTTCCTACTTCCCTTTTTAAATATGGGTATTATTAACCCTCTTTTCCAGTCTTCTGGTATTTTCTTCTCCCTCCATATCACTTTCATTACTCGAAAGAGCCACTGTGTTCCTATCACCCCTGCTGCTCTCACCATCTCCACACTCACTTCGTCTATTCCCGGTGCCTTTCCCCCTTTCATCTTCTTTAATGCTTCCTCCACTTCTTTCCATGTCAATTCCTTCTCTGAAATGTCTTGGTCACTGTCTGTTTCTTCCTCCACAATGTCCACTACGCTGGTTTTAGTTGGATTTAGGAGTTCCTTGAAGTATTCTCTCCAGATAACCTTTACTTCTTCCATATTTTCAACCTCCTTTCCATTCCTGTCCACCATTCTGACATTTTCCCCTGTATCTTCTCTTTGCCTTTATCATTCCATACAACACTTTCTTACTGCCATCACAGTCCTCCTCCATCATTTCTGTCCATTTCTCCAGCCATTTCTTTTTCTCTTCCTTCACTACTTCTCCTGCTTCTTTCTTCCGCTCTTGGTATTCTTCTCTTGTTCTGTCTGTCCTCTGTTGGAACCATTTCCTGAATGCTTCATTTTTCTTTTTCACTGCTTCCTTAGTTGTGGGGTTCCACCATGGTGTTTCCTTCCACCTTTTCTTTCCACTAGTTCTGCCAAACACGACTTCCACTGCTTCTACCAACACGTCCTTGAACCTATTCCATTCTTCTTCACCTGTTCTCGGATCATCCTTCGGTAATTTGTTCCTCACTAATATCTGGAACTTCTCCTTATTTCCATCCTCCTTCAGCTCTCATGTCCTTATTCTTCTTTCTTGGTTCTCAGATCTCCTCTTTTCCTTCAGTCCTCTCACCTTGGCGACCAGCAGACGGTGGTCACTGTCCAGGGCTTCTGAAGGTATTACCCTTATATCCGTGATACTCTTCTTTGTCTCCTTCCCGCATAGAATGTAGTCCTCCACTGATTTCCTAGTCAAATCCCTGCTGTACCAAGTAATTTTATGGCTCTCTCTCTTCTTGTACCATGTGTTTCCAACCATTAGCCCATTTATCATGCACAGTTCCAACAATCTCTCTCCTTCCTTATTCCTGTTTCCCCATCCTTCACCACCAATCACTTCCTCAAAACCTCTTCTATCAGTTCCGACATGGGCATTTAGGTCTCCCATGACTATCAGGTCTCTCCCCACTAACTGCTTCTGCAACTCCTCTTCAAACTCGTCCTTCTCGCCTTCTGTGCATCCCACCTGTGGTGCATAGACTTGCAGAATGTCCAGGTTTCTACCTTTCACAGTGATTCTGGCTCTAATTATTCTATCACTTACCCTCTTTACTTCCTCCCTCAGCCCTTCTCTCACCACCATTCCCACTCCATTTCTCTTCCCCTCTTCATTTCCTATCCAGTATAGCTGCAAGCCATTTCTCAGTTCTTTTCTTCCTTCCCCTCTCCATCTGGTCTCTGCCAGTCCGAGTACATCCAGTTTTCTCCTCTCCATCATATCCACAATCTCCTCCACTCTTCCCATCAATGTAGTTATATTCAGAGTTCCAATTCGTAGTCCATTTCCATAGCCAGGTCTGTTTCCTTTAGATCTGTCCTTTCCGAGGCCCGTTCCCGTTTCAAAAGCAGTTCCATATCCACTACTGGCTTGCTAGGCCTAACGTAGCTTCACCATAACCCTGGCAAGGGGCCTGTTTTTGGTCCGCGAGAGGTATTTTATTTCCCTCAACCTTTATTAAGGCAACACTGAAAAATGTTCATTTTGATCTAGCCTACTTACTCGGAGTCATCTGCATCAATGTCCCTAGAGGTTCAGTTTTTTAAATTCTCCCTTTCCTATGGTCAAATAACACATGGATGTTCCCTATTTTTCTTAAGAGGATTCAATGATCTTATGCTGAACTAATTAAGAATAGGGCATGTACCCCAACCCCTTAAAATATGAAGTTGTCAGGATAACATGTCCATAACCATCAGAAACTTGAGAACACTGAGATCAGGAGAATGTTGATCGACCATGGATGCAAGACCAGAAAGTCTTAAAGAGGAGTGTTTCATTTAGAGGCTTGGAACATCATGGTCAAGACAGGTGTACTTGGGTGTGTGCTCAATCTGTTTGAAAACCCGTTGACAGATCACGAGTTAATCTTTGGCTGGAATCCACTCCGTCCTATGCTAAGCTGTGAGTACTGGGCACCATTAGTGTTCTGTGACTACTGTATCAATTTCATAAAATTGTGTCATAGGCCTATGCATAGACAAGTCGCTGAGAATTTTCTCTGAATGGTGAATACCAGTAGGTTAGCCTACTTAGCTGCCTCCTTCACTAGCATTTCCAGGCTCCTGGTTAGTTGGTAAAATGAAATAGAAAAATCACTTGAATTGTTCAAGTTGTCCTTGATTGTCCTAGTGGGACAGTGTACCCATTTCAGATCTTAGTTCAGAATTTGTTTCCTTGACGGAGTTGGAGAAACAGTCACAATACCTAATGGTCTACTAGACCTAGTACGGTACATGTAACTTAGATGAAAGTAATGTGAGACCAACCACTAGGTAGCTTATGTCCCATTAGTTGGGAGGGTTAGGGAATGGGAGATTGGTTCAACATGTCAGCCTATGTTGTTATATATTTCATTAATGTATGGGATCTAAAAGTGTATCATAGGAATATTAAAGCAAGCCATAATATATTACCAGTTGGTCAATTGGATACAACAATTCAATGAAACATTCTGTTAATAATTAGGAGGTGTCGTACGCAACCAGAGAAGCGACACAAGAAAAAACACTTGAGTCTTCCAGGCAGTTGTCATCAACTGTAGTTCACATAGAGAAGAATGACTAAAATAGTTCCTCATGAAAAAAAATAACTGGTCAATGGCTTGAAAGATATTAGTAAAGACTTACATGCTGTCAGTAAAAGTGGAGTTAAGAAGGATGTCTGGAATATTTAAATCAGTAGCTAATAGCCAGGATTTTTAAAATTACCATAGGTAATTGCACCATAATATGATTAGTAGCCTATGTGCAAGATTTTAAATGGTAGGTTTTTCTGTGAACCAAAAAACAGCTCTTAACATGGATTATGTTCAGGTTAGGCCTACAAGTTATTGGGAAGGAGGTTTATTCTATATACCTGTTGCACATAAAATGAGCTTCTGATTAGAGCTCTGTGGGAATGTTTAAATGGATTGATGATACAGGGTTTATCAAGCCACTTTCTATGAATCTTTAAAAAACATTTTAGCATATCATAAGTTACTGTCATCATTGCTAATGCTGTAATCTGTCATGTTTATTTATGCAGCATGAGGAATTAGGAAACATTGGTAGGATTGGTATATTGAGTGGAGATATAGTAGGATAAAATGCAACTGTGTCATGGAAACCTAAGATGTATTTTTATTTCTCAACTTTATTTTCTGTAGACTCCAACACAGCCTACCACCAGGGGAAAAAAAACAAAAAACTTGTTGGTGATGTTTAACGAGAGCAAATCTTGAAACACTGTGATTTAAGTGGTTGGTATCAAAAGCTGTGTAGGAAAAATGAAAATGTGAAGTCGCGCCCAAGTTTACGAAGCCTTGCCAGACTCGGCTGAAATTATCTTCGATGCAAATAAAGCCTCAATAGTTAAAGCTTTAGGATGACCTTTGACATGAGCACTATAATAGGCCTACATTTAGGATCGACATAGCCTGCAGTAGGTCTTATGCTACTGTATGCACCTGGGCATGTTTTAAAAAAAACTCAGCCTGCAGGTTAATAAGGTAGTATATTACTATAAATCTATCTCAAGCAAATCCAGGAAGTTACCAGACTGAGAAACTACATATCAATATTTAAAAAAAAAAAGGGTGGCAGTGCAAACTGCACTTTCAATCCTTGCTTCATTAGTTAAACCATAATATTTGTACATAAATACAGTAAGGACTTCACATTACAAACGGCCACTTAACCCTGGAATGGTATGACGTCGTAACTTTTACGAAACGAAACACAAATATGATTGTAGAGAACTGGTTACTGCACGGACTGTACCGGCCCTCCCCATGTCTTCACCCACTCAACTCACAAGGTCAGTGCACCTGTAACCGTCGTGCTGGCAACTCATGCTTTTGCGTTCTTGACTTCAGTTCGTGAATGTTACGATATCATACCGATGGTGTAACTATTTTACTCAATGTTGTGTTTCAGTTTTAGTTTCATTCTTGTATCAAATTTTCGTTGTTGTTGTTGACTTAGTGTGTTGGAAATTAGTGCTATATATTGTGCATCTCTTTACTGGGTCCTGTCAAGTTTTACGCCTTTTTTTGCTATTCTACTCGATTTTTAAATGTAAAATGGATTTGTCACCATCGGAAATTGACAAACTTTTGAATGGTGACGGCTTTGATACAGACGAATATGAAGGAGATGGCGGGAGTGAATCAGAAAATAACATTTTAGCATACTCGGGGAGTGACGACTATGAACCCTCATCCTCAGACGAATCCTCAGATGATGAATTTCACGAACAATTGAAGAGAAAACGTCGTGGTCATTCAACAAATGAAAATGATTCAATGCACACATCAGGTGTGGTTGGCCCACACAGCGCGATTACAGAAGTTCTCCACACCCCTGGTCCCTCTGGTAGCTGTGGGACAAAGTCTGTTACAAGTGTATCTGCTAAACCAAGACCTGATAGTCTTGCTACTCCTACTGGTTCTTCAGGATCTGCAAGCTCGACTCCACAACGAACAACAAAAATAATCAAAGGAAAAAACAGCTATTCCTGGACTGAAAATCCTACAACCATAAGTACAAGAAGTGCCCCTAGAAATATTGTAAATATCCGGCAACGACCTAAAGGATGTTCTAACCCCTTTGGATGCGTTTCAGTTATTTTTTGATGACACTATGGTAAACTTAATTGTTACTCATACAAATGAAGAAATAGTGAGAAAACAAGCCAATTACAAAACAATTCAGTTCTCAAACAGTCAAACCTCTCCCACAGAGATAAAGGCCTCTTGAGCATTCTGGTATTCTCTGCTCTCCACAAGGACAATAGCCTAAATACAACAACAATGTTTGATCCTTCTGTAAGTGGTAATGTTTACAGAGCTTGCTTTAGTGAAAAGCGATTCCAATTTTTATTAGATTGTCTCCGATTCGATGACAAAACTACCCGAGCTGAGAGAATAGCGACTGATCGCTTTGCACCAATAAGGGACCTTTGGGAAGCTTTCATGAGAGCATGCATAGACAATTACGAGGCTGGCTCATATCTCACCATTGATGAACAACTGCTTGCATTTAGAGGCAGATGTGCATTCAAACTGTATATGCCTAAAAAACCAGCTAAGTATGGTTTAAAACTTGTTATGGTTTGTAATGCGGGTTCGAAGTACATGTTAGTTGCTGAGCCATACTAAGGGAAACAAAACAACTGTCCAAGGCCCTCTTTCCCACTACTATGTGAAAAAGTTAACGGCTCCATTTCACAGATCGAACCGCAACGTAACAATGGACAACTGGTTCACGTCCGTTCCGTTGGCCGATGAACTGCTCAAGGATCCTTATAAACTGACACTTTTAGGAACGATCCGCTTGAACAAACCAGAGATACCTTTGAGTATGAAATCAACAAAGAACAGGGACATTGGTCATTCAAAATACCTTTTCAGCAATACAACAACACTTCTATCGCACAAAGCTAAGAAAAACAAAGGTAGTTTGCCTTATTTCCACAATGCGCCAAGACGAGGGAGTAAATAAAGATGGCAAACCGGTTATGATTGACCATTACAATCAGACCAAAGGAGGAGTAGATACTCTTGACCAAATGGTTTCAGTCAAAACATGCTCAAAGAAAACCAAAAGATGGCCACTCTGCATTTTTTTATGACTTGATCGACATCGGAGAAGTTAACTCGCTTATAATTTTCAGCAGGGTCTCGAGTTCTAGAAAAAAAAAAACCATGACAAGAACATCTTTTATGAACCAGTTGTATCAGCAGCTGGTTTTTCCATGGCTGGAACATCGCTTGACAATAAGAAATCTTCCTAGGGAGCTAAGAAGTATGGCCTTTAGTGTTCTTCACCAAAAAGAAGTAGCAGATCAAGTTCTTCCTAGGGTGAATAAAAAGAGAACAACTTGTAAGATATGCCCAGCTGAAAAGCGAAGAATGACAGCCAACTACTGCAGCAAGTGCGACACTGCGTTCTGCGCGGAGCACCGCGGAGAAGTCTGCAAGAACTGCAGTGCCTGAATCAACTGCAGCATAATCAAGACATCACATCATTGCAAGTAAGTTGTTTTTTTTAAGCTAACACCAGAACATTTTGATCATTAGACCTCTGTTTTAACATACAATTCTTTTTTTAAATTAAATATTAGTAATTGCATGTTTGTTTTTTTTTAATTTTTCAGACGGGCCTAACTGTCAGATGATGTCGACGACTAAACAGTGTTTAACATTGTACCTCAACAAACTTCTATTTTATCCTTCCAGCGGGCGCGTGGGCGGCAATTTGGCCGCCTTTTGAAGAAAGTCACGAGATTGTGCTCTTTATTGACGAATTACCAGGCGGGACCTCCGGGTATTCGTTAATTACTCATCTCGACGTGAGACAGCGCTTCCGTAATTTTTCGAGTCGGCGCCAATCGGCCATTGTTCAGTTGCTAAGTGGTGCGTGCCATTGTCGTTCGAGTCAGGCGGCCAGTTTACCGCCACGCGCCCGATTGTGTTCCATTCTCTCACACTTGAATGAGACATGTAAGTAAATATATTTCTTTTGTGTGTGTGTGTGTAGGCGCGTGTCTGTGTGTATGTGTGTGTGTGTGTGAGAGAGAGAAACGTTTTCTCTTATACAGTACATACAATGTTCAAACACATTTAGATTTTGAAGTTTGGTTAGTTTTCTGTTAGATTCATTCCTTTCTCCTGTTCTTCATATTCGTCATATTGACGCAGTTGTGTATTATTACTCGCGTTTCAGGGCACGATACAATGATCCTGATTCTATTCTACGAATACTTGATGAATTAGAAGATGATGAAACGAATGAAGGAGAAGATATTTGGGACGATCATAATGATATTGATTTCGAACCCGAAATTATCGAAATGGACGGTCACAGTAGTGACTCTGAAGTTGAAATGGGCAGAACTGATGATGTAAGTGATGACGACCGTGATAACAGCACCCTACGTTTCTTCATTGGGAAAGATAGTGAGACATTATGGGGAAATAAACCCATGGGTAAGAGTTCAGAAACAAAGGCAAAGAACTTGATAAAAACTTTTCCTGGTCCTAAAGGACTAGCTCGCCAGTATAAAACTGAACTAGAATGTTTTCTCACCATAATAAATTCAAATATGGCTGGTGAAATTGTTAGACACACAAATACGTTTATTGACAGGGTAAAATTGCAACATCCTGAAGGCCGGGAAAGAGATTTTAGAGAAACAACAAGATCGGAAATTTTAGCTCTTTTTGGTGCATTGTTCTTGAAGGCCGTGAAACGAGTACACCGCACAAATTTATCGGAATTGTTTACTACCAACGGGACCGGAATGGTAATACTGCGGGCTAACTTCAGTGAACGTCGCTTTCGATTACTGTTGAGAAGTCTTCGATTTGACGATGTGAATACTAGAACTGAACGTGCGGAAAATGACAAACTAGCCGCTATTCGCGAATTTCTCAGTACCTTCGTTGCAAACTGTCAGAGTTCATATTCTCTTGGTGAGTTTGTAACCATAGATGAAATGTTAGTTGCATTTCGTGGGCGCTGTAGTTTTATACAGTATATGGCCAAAAAGCCCGCCAAGTATGGCCTCAAAATTTATGCTATGTGTGATTCCCGAACTTTCTATACTTACAATTTGGAGGTATACTGTGGGACGCAGAAACCGGGGCGTTATGCAGTTTCAAATAAGCCCTTTGATGTGGTAACGAGATTGAGTGAGCCAATAAAAAACACCAACCGAAATGTGACTACTGATAATTATTTCAGTAGTTACCCTTTGGCCGAATACCTACTGGAACAAGGACAGACCTTTGTAGGCACCCTGAAGAAGAACAAACGAGAGGTTCCACCCGAGTTTGTGGCTGAAAATAGGCATTTAGTTCCCGGAACATACCAGTTTGGATGCCAATATGATAAAAGCCTTGTATCAGTGGCTACTAAAAGGAAGAAAGTTGTGTTGGTACTATCCACGATGCATGATGATAATGAAATTGATCAGGAATCTGGAAAAACATTCCACTTCATGGATTACAATGCCACCAAAGGGGGGGGGGGGGGGGGTCGATACAGTGGACTTGATGACTTCACGGTGCTCGACTTCGAGACAAACACAAAGGTGGCCAATGGTACTGTTTCATCCCTTCCTCGATATTGCTGGAATAAATTCTTGCATAATATATAAAGCAAACAACGCAGACAACAAAACTTCTAGGAGAGAATACACTTTCAAATTGGCTATGGCACTCATGGAGGAAAACTTGAAACACCGTGCAACGATTTGGTCTCTTCCAAAGGATTTGCATGTTTTCATGGAAGAGAACAGGAATAGTGCACCGAATGGAAGTACAGCAAGTGTTTCAAGAACGCGATGTATCTGTTATCGTTGCGGGTCCAAAAAGAACAACTGTACTCGTCTACAGTGCCACAAATGTGAAAGATTTGTCTGCAAAAAGCATTCACAGCAAGAAGTTTCCTGTGATGCTTGCCTCAAGAGTTTGGAAGAAGAAGATATGGTGTAGTTGAGTTCAAGCCAAGTAACTATATATAGGCTATATTATAATGTATTATACATTATTCATGCCACTGTCTTTTTATGGGGATATTGTCAACTATTGTTTATTAAAGTTTATTGTGTGCTTTGTGGAAATGTAGGCCTATATGAAGTCATTCATTTTAGTTGCCGATGGTTAATTGTATGAAAATCGAGAGCTGTCTATGTTAAATCAAAGGGCGGCCATTTAGCCGCCGCGCGCCCGCCTGCGAGATCCAGGTATGCGCGCCCGCTGGAAGGTTATATTAAATGTATTTTTAGATCTTGAAAGTACGTAAAATTAAAATATGTTCAATAAGTTAGATGTTGATTTTTCATTTCCATCTTACAAAAAAAAAAGTTTTTCTAAGATCGTACAAAATACGAAATCATACCAATAATGTAAGTTTTAAGTATCATACCATTCCAGGGTTAAATTACATGTCATATATTCAGACAGCAACATCAATACGCAATGGTCAATAATGTAGTTTTATAGTGCACAAAAGGTTACTGTACTGAATGTACTTCGAACTGATGAATAAAACTGGTGGAAACGACAGCCAATTGATTTACATCCAAAGTAGTAGAAACTTTCAGTTGATCAGCAAGAGTGTTGATTTGTACTTTTATTTTCACAAATTTTGATGAACAGTGCCACGCTGCAATTTAAATATAAACGTACATACAATTCCTCATCAATAAGTAATTTGCACTTCATACTGTCATGTTGGTGATAATTGTAAACAAGCCAGCGGGCAGCCAATGGCTGGTGATAATTGCCAGCCAATAACAAGCCAGGATGACGCGGATCATAATTCGCGTTTCACTCTCATTGCGTCTTGACTTGAGGTGAAGAATCAGCTGTTCGTTAACGCAACGGGGTGCCATTATTAAAATTTTTGGAGATAGAAACACACCCACCGAGGTGCCCTTTGCTAGTGCTACCACTGTACCAAATGTCCTTCAATTCGGTTTCTCCGTGTTCGAATTGATAGGGGGGGGGGGGGGGGGGACACGACAGATATTCCGAGTACATACACACAGACAGACACACAATTTTTGGCCCTGTGTAGATCTCATAATTCTACTTTTATTTTTTGCAAAAATCGAAAGTAGGCTAAAAATCATTAGTAAAAGTGTGTTTAGTCTATTTTTGAACTGTAAAAGGAATGTTTTCTTTTCTGACAAAATATTTGCGGATTAATTTTGCGCCCCTCGGCAAGGTGCGCCCTAGGCCGGGACCTGTGGGGCCTATTGGTAAATCCATCCCTGAACATATCGACTTGCTAAGGAAGCAATTCCCAAAACATGCTACTGTTGTAAATTAATACGAGCAGTATGTCATTATTCGTGCAACTTACATTAAACTAGCACACGCATTATCAAACGCCTGCAAACTAACACTTGACATACCTCCTATGATCCGTTAGAGAAACGCTGGCAACACAGTCGCTAACACAGTTGAACAGCTTATGACCAAGGATCATGTAATTATGACTATTTTACACTACTGAAAGCACAACAGCTGTTCGTCATACTTGTATAACATCACTAGGACACGAAATTCTCCATGATTGGTTCACACCTAAAATCGATTGAAGTAAAGGAATAGTATATACACTAAATTCACTCTTCCCGTTATTAACGCTATGGTTAGGCATGGTCTGTTAAGGAAACACAATTGTAAACTCTGAGAGCATTCCTCTCTCTTTCTATCTTGTAGCCCCCGCCCCCTATTTCGACTCTCATTTTCATCACATCCTCCTGTATTTGCCATTTCCAACTACTGGAACAACTCCTATCACCCCGATTCTGTAACTTCACTCCTTAACAACCCACCAAAATGGTTACGACGGAATCATAACCATAGGTATAACAACAAATGGTTAGCGAGGCTCAAAGTGGTATCCTGTAAGGCACCTTGTTATGACGCTTGTTACGAGTTCAGGATCAGGATTTCATAGCCATCTTCATAGTACGAAAGCCTTCCACTAGATGACGGGTAAATCGATTGGCGCGTTATTTCAACGTATTTCAAATCACTCTATATCGCAATTAGTTTGTATAATTTTATTTTTAACTCTTTCCTATGTTCCATATTGCCTTAACCCATACTTTCGCCTATTGAAAATGAAAATCCACAGCCTGCTTCCAGTCTCCGACCGGGTCAGGAATGGAATGAATGAAGCCCCCATCTAGCGGCGAGGATATGAACTGTGCCGGCTGCCGAGGCCTGACGCACTCCTCTGGGGCAATGATTACATGAATGACAGATGAAATGAAATGATAGTGGAGAGTGTTGCTGGAATGAACTTTGACAGGGAAAACCGGAGTACCCGGAGAAAAACCTGTCTGCCTCCGTTTTGTCCAGCACAAATCTCACATGGAGTGACCGGGATTTGAACCACGGGCCCAGCGGTGAGAGGCCGGCGTGCTGCCGCCTGAGCCACGGAGGCTTCTACTTTCGCCTATTATGGTGTTTTATTTATCGTATGCATTGACCATTCATACGGATTACTTCAACTTGATAAGATACGGTACACCTAACCCCATTTGCGAAAACATTTACGCTGTCTGTTCACATGAATATCTATTTCAGTTAGGATTTTCTTTAGCTATTGCCTTAATTAATACCTTATTTTATTTAGGGGTATCTTATTTATAGTATTCAACGGATCATGTCAACCTTATACACCCAACTCTCTTTCGAAGAGAAATTACATTGCCTGTCCACATAAATATTAATTTTAGTTTAGTAGGAATCAAATAGCGTGTTTTCTGGTTGATTACAACATGAACTGTAACAGAAACCTAAGAAATGTTTTATGTGGCCAGTAAGCTATTGGGCAACTTACCTGTAAGCCTAATTGACTACTGAGAGCAGTTTAACACATGAACAACAATACTGTTAAGAATATAGGTGTATACATTTAGAATAATACTCAAAAATCTCCAAAAATGAGGTATCAACTCTTTGGGCAGTAACACAATAGAAGTTAATGGTATGCCAGTTTTTCTTCATGGTAGGCCTACTGTAGTGTTATAGTCTGTTCTAGTCAGAACACCACATTGCTCCTCTGGCTGCACCCAAGAAAGTCAAAGAGTGATTTAATGATCCATCGTAATACCAGCCTTCAATAATAAAACTGGGGTGGCAAGAGGTCCATGGAAATTGTAGGAAGCCAAGATCAGGATCATTTAGACTGCAGTTTAGTATTATTCTCCTTAAAGGTACTTCTTACTTTAAGAACTGAGCAGAAACGAGTGGGTTATGGGTGCATTATGTTGATCTGTCGCACCTGGAATGATGAAAAGCTCATGCCATTGGAACTACCCACAGAATCCCTTACGCCCGTCAATTTATAAGTCTAGGACTTTTGCGTACGATAGGTCTACATGTTAAGTTACAAGTTTGCAAATTAGTAGAAAGCAAGTATCAGTAGGCCATTGATGTGCTTCTAACTCCTTATCCCAGAATAAAACTACATTCTACATTTTAGCAATATTTACTACTTAATGGAATTTATTCCAATTTTCTTCAGATGAAGTTATTTATTAGCCTTCTTTTAAATTAAATATATTCTACCTAGCCTAATCCTTTCGTCTCTATATAGCCCTAGGGCATAGCAATCACAATACTGTAACTCAATGCTCCAAGATTCTACACAGAAGGGAGGAGGCACTCAACTAACAGTATGACCTTTGATCCTCACACTCAATGTATTATTACATGAAGGAAAGGGGGGAGAGAGAAAACAGAGGTTTGTATCAGCACCATGCAGATTAAAAATCTCTGGGGAGTAGGGGGCCGGGGTTGATCCATCCCTAGCGTGTCCCCAAAGGCAACACCTTGTCCCTAAATACTACTACTGGGAATGAGATAAGACGAACTAAATTGAAATATTATGTGGATAACATAACTCTCACCTGAATTCTTGACATTCTTATCATACAGTAGTATGAAACAGTCTACTTTCTAATTGCAGAACCTTCATAAGGACATAAAGAAGGAAAACAGAAACCTCGTGAATTAGAAGGAATGCCTACTGGTTCTGGTAGAACAGTTGGTGTTAGGATTGCAGCAGTTCAGGAAGCAAGGCTCAAATCATACACAATGGTTTCTTTAACAAATTATTATTCAAATAGAACACCTAATTTATAACATAAAATTAAACATTTGAAAATACAGCAGTTTACAGAGCAATCAAATTCAGTTTGTTTCGTTGTCTCATTCAGACCAGGGCACTGGAAGGTGTTTCACAGAATTTTTGGCAGAGAATCCTGGAAAATTGAAAATCAATCCCTGATATTGTTACCAGTACTGTGACAAAAATCTATTAACTAATTTCCAGATTTATTTTTGTATCATGACCTGGAGATGTGCTTGTGTAGCCTATACACTACATTCTTAAACTCAAGTTAGCCATTATAGTGTAACAAAACAATTTAATCCGGCTACATACTTATGGGAAAACAAGAATAATTATTTTAAATAATAATACCGGTAATGTTTTTTCTCTTCTTTTTTTGAGGAGCAGTCTTGTGTAGTATTTTGCTAAATTTCCATGCTGGGAAGTGTCTGGAAATACTCTCAAGAAATGAGAAAACTGCCCTTCCTATACTACTGAGCAAGACCAATAAATGCAATCACTTATCAGACTCAATCGTCACAAATGGACAACACACTAAGGAATGCCTAACCTCAGGTCATGCAAAGTATGAACCATCTTCAGTTTACAGATTAATAATCTCATTTATTACTCAGTCAGGCAGATGACCTTGATGTAATCTGTCATTTCGATCACCACTAAAAATACAATAAAGTTACCCAGCAAATAATACAAGTGTACATTAATTTGGTAGACCAGCATATAAAAGCCTCCAAATGAACCTCGTATTTCTCATGATAGACCGGAGATTGAGAGTCAGAGTAATCAACTCGTTGACATAAGTGAACAGCTGACATGCCATACCTCTCGTTAAGAATGCATTACCAAGTGCTTAGTCACAGAATGATGGTGTTGCATGTGATATGAAACAGCGATTCCCAAAGACGTTGTTGAACAGCCACTGGGAAGTGAGTCGGCACCCCATCGTGTTGAAACCTACACTGTTTAAGATCCCCACATTTTGCAGCTGCGGGATGAGCCAGTCATTAGAACGATAAAAAAAAATGGTTAAAACAGATGCGTTTGTATCATTCCGGCCCAGATCATGAAGTGAGGTGGATTCGCTTGATTTCTTCAGCTGTGCAGAGACCATGGTGGGACAAATATGATGTTAAAAATTCCTAACACGTAAGTACAAATGGAAGATTTTCATGCCTTGTTTCGTCTTCTGGGGACATCGCCAACTGATATTACTAACCTCGGTCACTACTGCACGAGAAATATGTATTAATATTTATTGCTCATTCAACTATGGCAGCCATGTTCGACAGTGCAACGAGGTCTCTTCAACTATTTATAAGACGCACACATTGACATCACCACAGGTTGGGGTTAACATTGTTCACGATTGGTCCGTATTGACGAATGATAGTTTAAAATTTGAAATACATGTTCCGTCTAGTTAATGACCTAGGGCGTAAATAAACACACAAAAAAGTATTGACTAGACGGAAGATAAGTGTATTTCAAATTTTAAACTATCACCACAGTTGCCAACATGTGGGATACAAAATACACCACACAGGTCTGGTCTAGATAAAGATTATTGATGCACGATTGCCCCACTGTGCATGACAGAAACCAGGCGTATGGCTAACGGCTATGTAGCAATTATTGGTATAGGCAAAGCCCATTGGATTGGATTTAAGAAATTTCACTCTCACAAAAAACATCAATTACATTACTTTCCGAGACAAAAACCAGGGTTGTATTCGTGCACATGGCTAACGCAGCCCTCCACCTAATAATTATTGGCCCAGGCAGAAGCCATTGGTATGCATTTAAAAAAAAATTACTATTATAAAGCGCACCATACAGATTCCGGCGTTTAGCTGTACATTTCACCTTGAGAGCTCAGCGGTAGGAGAGAAAAGGTATTTTAGCTAATTTCAGACACAAGACACGCTCAGCGTGGCAAATGTTTGGTAGCACTGAATTGAAAATAGAACGAGCGATAACATTCTGTATAGTACCTTATCAAACGATGAGAAATAAATTGGGGAATGATGTTTTAATAGATGTTTCCTCCTCCGCTGTCTGTGACCCACCCAACCATCCCAAATAGGATCAAGAACTATCCAGGCAAAATTTCAGCTGTGGCCACCACTGTTCACATCAATCATAATCAATACCGTTCTGCCAACCTCACCCTTGCGGTACTATGCCACACCAACATCCAGCCATTCTAACCTTCGTTTTGTCCAATCCAATGGTTTTTGACAATAGTTACAGCCTAACACGCTCAGACCAGTGAGTTTTGACAATGGTTACAACCTAACGCGTCCAAATGAATATTTTTTTTTGATCAACAGTGATTTTGTATCTCACTTCTTTTTATCAACGGTGATTTTGTATCTCACATGTTCGCAACAATGTGTGCGCCTCGGTGTGTGCCGCTGAAGTGCACCTTGTTGACAGTTGAACGAGATACAAGCGCTGTCGAAACATGGCTGTCGTTTTTAAAATAGCAATAAATAAAAACATATATTTACGAACTTTAGAACATATATGAGGTGCAGTAGTGACCAGGGTTCGTAATTTCAATACGTAATCGCCCAGAAGATGAAACAAGGACACAAGATATGTAAAAAGCCGCATTCATGTCTGCTTCAAGCGTGCGTTCCACTTACATTCATAATAGGGGCAGATGACCTCGTAGTTCTGCCCCTTAAAACAACAATAACTACATTAATAATAAATCATAGGGGGTAGATGACCTCGTAGTTCCGCCCCTTAAAAAACTGTCAAATTTCACTAATATTGTTTAAATGATGGTTTTTATTTGTAGCTTGGTCAACGACGGCAGATGTTTGTGGCTGACAAATTGACGTCATATTACGTTGCCAACATGTCCGATACAAAATACACCACATGACATCTTTGTAATTATATGAAAAAAGATAATTGGCTAAACCATTGGCCTGGATAAAGATTACTGACGCGTGACTACCCCCACTGTGCGTGACAAAAACCAGGGGTGTTTATATTAGCTAACGCTACCTAACAATTATTGGTCTAGGCGTAAACCATTGGTCTGCCGGATGCGATATAGTATCGAATACGTGTGGTTGGCAGTACTGTACATGGTGCTAAAAAAGGCAAAGTCAGACGGAATTTCATCTACATAAGTCGTGATCCTATTTGGAATGGCTGGGTGGGTTACAGACAGCGAAGGAGTAAACATCTATTACTATATCGTCTCCAGATACCATTACTGCAGGTATTTTGACTAATTTCAGTAGTTTAAGAATTTTTTACTTCGGTTCAGGTAAACTCCACTCTTGGAAAGCTTTACACCTTGTTGCATGTAGGTTAGTTCTCAAATGATAACACAATGAAATGAAGAAAATTAACGTACCTTGATGTTAGACAAACTCCCAAAGCACCATGTTGTGAATTTTCTTTCTCATCTGATCCATTTAGATGACCGAGCTGTGTCATACCAGGTTATTAAAACTGTGAGAACTATTTGGAACATTTGTGATGTTTATTCCTCGTAAGAACAATCTAGCAGGATTTAAATTTGGAATAAATAACAGACTCAACCAAGTGGCCAGAATCACCTATAACAGCAATAAGATTTATCACATTTTAATTGCCTACTGGTAGGCTAATACACCATATGAGTGTCTACAGAAACAATTCACATGAGTAATTTAGAGACTCTATAAAAAAAAACATAGTCCTTGTATTGCAATTCTCAGCAGATGCTGCTTCAGGCCAAATGGAATACAGATCCTAGTATCACATACTGGGCTCAGGTGACACATTTAGAGCAACTATGTGTAGCCAATGCTAAGGTTTTAGTTTCCAGCAGTAGCATGCAATGTAATCTTTTATATGAAAGTCCTCCCTTCGCAATGACAACTTGCCAAGCAGACTGACCAAAAACTTTAGTTCATTTGGGGTCTGATATTATTTCTTATTTCTCCCCTACACTGTTAATCGACTGCATGCATTACATGTATGTAACATTAACTTCCTCATTAGTTAAATATGAAAGCATAGTACAATACTGGTACTCTTTATGTTCCAGCCTGCCTACTAAGGCTATTTGCCAAGGTTTTAAATGATAGCCTATTGTTTAAATACTTACTGGATCAGGATTGAAAGCTTTGATACTACCAGTTCTGACGATGGAGATAACATTTCCTCTCATTCTCTTAGGTAAATTAGTTAATTTCAGTTTGTTAAAGTCCATTATGATAATTATATTGTCATGTCTCTTCACCACAATTAAGTTAATTATAATTTACCAATGGCATAGGCCAAGGCCGAGAAGAAATGTAACATTTGCAGCCTTAATTTAAATAATTAAAAGCACAGTTGCCGTACATTAGGTAGGCGTCTTTAAACTCCAGACAGCAATTATTTCCATAACCTAGAAACAAGTTTGGAGGACTACTGACTACAAGCTTCCGGAAGTATGATTCGAATTCTGCAATTAAAATGAAAGCTAATTATTTCCAAAGTAGTAAAATAGCGCTTCAGTTTCTTCTCCATCAAATAATCGTTTTAGATCGCTTACTGCATCTGAAAACAAAAATAAAAGTGTAAGTTAAATAACATTACACGGGACATTATTCATAATAAGTACCGGTATGCTATTTACCATAATCGTCAAGAAATATATTTGCACAACTTGAAGAATCAAAAATATATTGTTTTGCACTTACCTTAGACCATCTTTAATGAATAACTTAATATTCAAGCCATTAAGTGATAACATACATATCAGCTGTTCGCTTCCATCTTTGATTTTTCGTTGCAAATAAGCTAACCATTTGACTAGAAAACGGCTAACAAGTCCTCGGAACAACTTGCAGCTGATGGGAGAGCAAGACCACCAGCATCAGAGAACTCTGTCGGTCATTGCAATGACTACTTGTAGAGATTCTGCTGGCTCTTCGCTTAATGCAATGAAGCGAAGCAGCGCAGCCCTCAAAGAATATAGGAGGCAGCGCCATGGAAGAAGAAGTATTATTGTTCCATGGCAGCGCTTAGTGAAGCAAACCAGCACGGAGACGAATTGGCTTGGAGATTTCGCGTTCGCTTGGTTAAAAGCGGTAGCGTGAAGTTTAAAATCGGATGAAAACATATTTTGACTTTGTTGCTGTAGTTTTATATGTGTACATGTGATTTTATATTGAACGGAAAAATGATAAAGTTTTTGCCAGGATATTCAGCAGAGTTATGTGTGAAATTTTGATGAGGTTATGGTATTACATGGGCGGATATTTACACGACATTTTTAACAATCTTCTCGTTGCATATAATATGTAACACGCAAAAGCTACCTTCATTTGCACAACTAGTTTCCTTGTGCTATTGAAGATTGAAATCGAAACCTGGCGCAGTCAGCTGGCATTTGCGGGTGCGCAAATGCGAGGGAGCAGTGTCAGTACATTTACTGGCACGTTAAAGATCCCCTTCGGGGCAAAATTCCGCCAACCCGGCGTCTCTAAAAGCCAGTGTAGTTAAAAGGGACGTAAAACCAATAACATTATTATTATTATGAAGATTGAAATACATACTTGACAATACGATTGGGTACGGTGTTTATAAATGGAGGCTTCATAAATTCCAGACCCGGTCGGTCGCCTGGATGCAGGCTGTGGATTTTCATTTCATTTATAAATGTGCTACCTCGAGCGGCCTAGGCTACTGCATGCTCTAAATAATTTAATGTAGCCTAAAATTCCGCAATAGAAAACCTCAAAAACGTAGAACATCACTAGTCTTAACGTCGCACCTTTAATTCAAGAAGGGCCAAAATATAACAAATTTTCACAATCAGACTCATATTATAATTTATAATTATTAATAACTCGTAACAAGACAGTGATTTTATAATTCAAGCAAGTAAACATCGAAGTACGTACACAGAAAAATTGGCTCTATTTATAAGATCCTACTTGAAAACAAACTCGACTCTGCGGCTTTTCTTTACAAAACCATCAATAACTTCATAATAGAAAGAGGACTGTAATCTAATTTTTGCAAGCAATCCTTTTTCAATCGAAAACATAGCTATTGATGATAGCCTCTCCTGAATTTGAATCGATCTGTAACATGTATTAATGCATCTCGGTGTCGAAAAGGAACGTTCTGCAGGGGATGTAGCAGCAGGAATTGTTGCTACCAGTTTGACGAGCTTGAAAATCACTGCCATACCCATGTACAATTTGTTAGTATGCATAAACTGCACTACAGTAAGCCTGAAACACTTTTCTCTTTCAAGTCAGGAGATGAGTACGGTAGGCTACATCCAACTTAATACAGTTTTTAAGCGAACAATGTCGAAAAATTACCCATAGGTCTTTTCTAGAGCAGTAACATAACTGCCTGGAAACTTATTTCTGTGCTTCTCAAACAAATCACAATCCAGTAGCGAGAAGAACACAAATTTATTTATGTATTTGAAATGCTCTCCTATTTGGACAAGTGCATTGTCAATAATTTCATTGAATAGACTTAGTATTTTGATTTTTCTGGTTCATCATAAATCTTCATCTCACATAGACTGAGTATTTAAAAAGAGCTCAACCTTCTTGACACAGTACTGTATATCCAAACTGTTTGTTTGTAAACAAATCCTCCTTTCATCTGATGGTGTGGATATGTCACACCTTGCGCCGAAACAGTAGGTCTCTGTGTTGTTATTTCTCGTGATATTCTTTGCCTTCACTTCGAAAATCTCACATGCATTGACCGGTAATCGAACCCAGTCCACCTTGGTGAGAGGCCAACAGCTTGACCGATGCGCCGCCACGCCCCTCATAACCTATATCAAACAGAAGAACTGTCAACATGTCATCCAGTAGCGTGGGTTCTACTGAGCACTGTTGTTGCATAGAGACTGGCGAGCATGGCTATGCTGTGGGACGAAATGCTCGTAGAATTTGGCTTGTGTAACTATAACCCCCCATTGGTCGATCTTGGCTACGCTAATGTATTATATACATTGCACCCCCCGCCCAGTCATTGGACAAATTCGTGTTGACCTACTGAAGAGTTACAAATAGCAGTTTGTATAGGCAACACTGGAAAATATGGCTTCAATACTTTACATATACGTCCATATCCTTTGTTAGAATTAAGGAATAAGTGAATAAGCAGTAATGTAGTTTGCTCTCAAGATGGCAGGAGTGGTTTTAAAAGGCCATTCATTCAGTTGCCATCCTGATGCTAGGATCGCACGTGTCTTGCTTCTCTCTCTTCTTTGCGCACCTAGTATATGCCTGGCCATGGCCTACACGTGTACTGATGATGGTTCGAATCGGTGACCTATGCATCGTATCCTCCCCTTTTTAGCTATCGCCCATGAGATCCAGATTAGATTCACAGCTCAGTCAAGAAATTTAGTTTTGGTCTGGGTTAGAACACTGTACAATATACCTTTTGAAGTAAAACTGAGAAGAGGTGAGTTTCCTCACTTCAATTACAAAAACACACACACTTTTGAATTCGTAAGCTTCTTTAAAAAGTCATACACTCTGAAATGTATATTATTTGTCATCCTACTGTGTAAAACTGTCTGCTGCCAGTCGACTTCCTAAGGGACATAGTTATGAATTCAATATTTCATCTCGCAGCACTTCTTAAAGCTTCACTACTGTACACTGCATTGATACACCAATACTGCCACTCAATTTTGTATTTCCCCGGCGAACCTAAATATTTCAATCTAATCTTTCTCACTTACTCCAGTTCATGTGCAGATGTTGACTCCTGAGCAGCTGATCGTAGCGTCACAAGGTTACGACAGTCAGCTTCAAAAGTTTTAGCTCTGTAACATAGGATCATCAAAATAATTGAATAAGTTATTATTTCGTGCATGGATAGAAATAATGATTTTGTACGACACAGCGAGCTTAGCAAGTTAGTTTTCTAGACAATGTTCTGTTCTATTGGCTGTCATGAGCGAGCGAATGTAGCTCCTACCTCATTTTCATAGTTTTTTATATACTGTATAGTAAATGTATTCATCATGTATGAGTTACCGACAGTAGTGGCTACGCTGGCTAAAGCGCAGTGTTAGGTCATGGGGCCAAGCTCTCTGCTGACTCGGTAGACACGTGGGTTCGAGCCCCACCGTCGGGCGTCCTTGTAATGGTTTTCCATTTTCCACACCAGGCAAATGCTGGGACGGTACCTTCTGACAGGCCACGGCCGCTTCCTTCCACATCCTTCTCCAATTTCATTCACCTTAATCAATTCCATCTCTCATCCCGACGCGCAGGTCGCCCACGGGCGTCGAATAGAAAGACCTGCACTAGGTCTCTGAGGAGACCACACGAAAAAAAAATGTTCGAGTTAAAATGCCATAACCTTTTCGATTAATGCAGTTGAACATCTCATGATAAACAAATGGTATCACATGTCACTTACTACAGTGCTGCAAGTTTTGTCTAATTTTTTGTGTGTATGTATATATGACTTACAATGATGAAAAAGGATGCCCCAATAAAGATGAATTATGCCCCTAATGTTGCCCAAATTCCTTCTGTTCCCTCTAGTCTGGAATTGAATAACCCGCAGATGAAGTTTCAATTCTTGGTTGGAAGATAAAGATAAAATATGTGTGGAATGTTGGCTTTGACGGTCAAGAAATTAATCTCCAGCAATTCTTCTAGGTTTATGCAGTGTCTGGTGCGGAGATTCTTTCAGATGTATAAAACTCTTTCAGCAGACCCTTGGTTTAAATGACCAGTCGTATGCATGTGAAAATTTTAGAGACAGTCTACATTAAATCATGTATATACCCTTAACAGTCTTCTGTCACATCTGCCCAGCTCCTCTTTGGTCACTATTCTTGGCACTCGCACATTGCATTGTTGTCTGCACAAACCATACACTGACAGCGTGAGTAGAACACTGAGATCAGACTCAAAGTGCCCTGGGCAAAGGGACACTGCGCACTTCATTTGCACTGATCTTAAATGTATCATAGCTCACTGTGCATGGATATACCATTGCGAACAGCCTAAGAGGAACGGCTCATTTAAACAAGTGCCTGGAACCCATCTGGATAGTGGACCATGCATTATGACCTGTATATTATACAGTTGAACCTGCTTTATACGTAACTCTGTTCTGCGTATTTCGTATTTGTACGGACTTTCTTTCAGGTCCCAGAAAAATGTAATCTAAAAGCGTGTTAATTTAACCTTATTTATACGTAAATCGCTGTTATACGTATTAAGTGTCGGTGAAATACATCTGAGTTTTGCGTATTTGTAATTTAATGAGCACGTGTTGTTATAAAAGAAACTACGGTACTGTATTTATGTAATTTTCTCTTTGTCGGTGTAGATGGAAGTAGAGAGGTAGGGTTTCGGTGCTGAAACAGAACACAGAGTTTCTGTCTCATGTGGGACATGCTCTAGATTGTTCACACTAAAAAAATTCTCATATTCAAACAAATTTATTTTCTTTTGTTTCCGCGCTGAAACCTCCAACTTCGCTTGTAACTTAATATTTAGCAGTATTGTGAAGGTCAAAAACAATGCTGCTAGAGGAGGAGCGAAGGGAACTCGCTCGGTTGGCCTTTGTTACGCCGCCAGTAAGTAAGGGTCAACAATGTCACTCTGCAAAACTCTGTGTTTTGATTGAATATGAGAATTTCTTTCATGGGAACAAAGGACAAGTAAAATGTACATGTTGCCGGTATCTGGTGTTTTCTGTTGAACAGTAGTTTTATCATTTAGTTGCTTTCGATTAGCCAAGTAGAACACAAAACAAAAAATGAAATTGCTTCAGACTTAGGGATTGCTTATACCACGCTATTTTGGTTGAGTTTTTAAAACTGCGTTCGAAATCAGCAAAGCACAGCCGTCAACGAAAAGGGAGGTATGTAGATTTGGAGAAAGCACTTTTCACATGGATCCAGCAAAAGTGGGCTGCAGCCCTACCATTAGTGGCGACATGCTGAAGGCAAAGGTGATAGATTTAGCTAAATTGATGAGTATCACTGCTGATTTCAAGGCTTCGTCAGGATGGTTGCAAGGATTTAAAGATCGTCATAAAATCACATGGAGAACAATTTGCGGTGACGCAAAAGCTGTGGACGACGTCACGGTGCAACGCTGGAAAGAAGAGGTTCTGCAGGGTATCATAAGCGATTAACAGCCTACAAACATCTACAATTGTGATGAGACCGGCTTATTCTACAGTCTCCTTCCTAGTCAAACATTAGCTGAAAAAGGTGACTCCTGCCATGGAGAGAAGAAAAGTAAAATTCGAGTAACAGTACTTCTTCCCACCAATCCAGATGGATCGGACAAACTCCCTCCACTTGTGATAGGAAAATCGAAAAATCCGAGGTGTTTTAGGGTGCAAAAACAAAACCTATAGAACATGAATCCAACAGAAATTCCTGGATGAATATGCTAATGGAACAGTGGTTGAAAAAACTGGTCATTAAAATTAAAAAGAAACAGAAGAAGATCCTTCTTCTTATGGATAGATGTGCAGCACATCCACCTCAAATCGTTCTGGAGAATGTCCGAGTGGAACTGTACCAGTGTTCTACAACCGCTTGATTTGGGCATCATTGCAAATTTCAAAGTGCATTATAAAAGAATGCTGGTTCAACATTTAATAACACTGAGTGATGCAGGAAATGAAACTCTCTCCATTAATTTACTGCAAGCCATGGACTTTATTTCGGCTGCCTGGAAGCAGGTGTCATCCTCCACAATCAGCAACTGTATCCGCAAAGCTGGTGTCTTACTGGAGGAGGCTGCCTCTAATGATGATTATGGGGACGGAATTATGTCTGGCAATTAGCTAACGCTGAAGCCTCCATGGCTTAGGCGGCAGCACGCCGGCCTCTCACCACTGGGTCCGTGGTTCAAATCCCGGTCACTCCATGTGAGATTTGTGCTGGACAAAGCGGAGGCACACAGGTTTTTCTCCGGGTACTCCGGTTTTCCCTGTCAGAAATGTAATTCCAGCAACACTCTCCACTATCATTTCACTTAATCATTGCCCCAGGGGAGTGCGACAGGCTTCGGCAGCCGGCACAGTTCATATCCTTGCCGCTAGATGGGGGCTTCATTCATTCCATTCCCTGACCCGGTCGGTCGACTGGACGCAGGCTGTGGATTTTTATTTTCAATTACCTAACGCTACCGGAGGGTGCAGATTTCGATACTTTTGTGTACTTCGATGATAATCTGGCTGCATGTAGGCTACAATGGGATGAAGAGATTATTGCTAATGTATGCCAACAACTTGGTGACGGACCAGCTACAAGCGATAGTGACAGTGATGGAGATGACGACTTGAATCTTGAAACACCTGAACTAAGTGAAGTTATTCTTAAGTGCAATCGATGTGGGTAGGCGTTACATCAGTGCGAAAAGTTGTAGTGAAACTGCCTTGAATTTATTACTACGTTTGCAAAAGGAGGTTTATACACTTAATGCAAGAAAAGTGAAACAAGCCAAACTATCTGATTTCTTTAAGGCTGGACCAAGTTCAAAATAATACAGTACTGTATTTTCTGTCTTAATGTATGTATTGTTTGCTAGGATTTACACATGTAGGTCTATTTTTCAGTAAATATGTCATGTGTTGTGTAAGCCTGATTTCTAAGTAATTCTGAGTTACAAGTAGTATTTTCTCTTCCCTTGATATGCATATAAGTCAAGTTCAACTGTAGTACTTCTTTGCTGGTGGAACTAGAGCTCCCTCAGCATTATCTTATCCCTATAAAGGTACCAAAAGATGGAATATTGGCTTTCATAGCCAACAGGGACACAGTATAAACCTTGAAGAATTGCTGGAGTTTAAGAGATGTGTGGTGTACTTCAGTAAGACATTGACATGGATTTACAAGATTTGATCTAATTGAAAACTCTGAGTGGCCTTTATGGGAATGGGACTGGGCAACTTAGAAACAGTGATAGAGATGAAGGTTGGCTTTGTCAGAGATCTATAAATTGGAACTGCTGGGTAGAGCAGAAATTTCTGATGAAATGTACAGATGGACAATCATAAATTGTCGCATGGAAAATATCAAAGTCCTGTTGGGGTATCATCGTGCTTGGAAGTGGCTGCACAGCTGCAACAAAATTGATGCACTTCCATCTTTGTTCAACGACATGTTCGGGACAAAATGCAACTATCAGTACACAGTGTCACTGTGCAGATATCAGAATAACAGAGAAGAATGATGTGCAATTAATGAGAAACAGCCCAAATGCGTGAAGTGAGGGACACGTCCCAAGTGACGAAGGATGAGAAGCGTTTAACAGAGGGGCTGTGATCACTTTCGTGATGTTTATAGTGCGTTTTTCTTTTGTGCCGCATTTGTCAGTTAAATGCTTTTGAGACCACCGAACGAAAACATATGTACTTATTCATTTCTGTTAACATTATAATGTTTATTACTAGTGTTTAATCTCTCTCTATATATATATATCTAAGACTCTTACCTCAGCGTGTTAATAGGTCATGCGCCTCCAGCTTACGATCGCATACTGAAAAGGGTGTCGACTTGCTTGCTGCCTTCCTGTATGACTGACGTCACAGCTTGCCCTGGCCAATCATCGCCCGCCAGCTTGGCTTCCAGACGTTTCCATGATGTTATTATTTAAGTGGCGGCGTTTTGCTCTCCATCAGCATTCCTTCTTCAAACCTTCTACGGTCTTCTTCAACTAGCGAGAGGCATTCGTGCCTTCCGCCTTCTCCGGGGCCTTCTAAACTTCAGGCCTAATCTGCATTTATGAGTGAAACTACCAGGAAACGCAACAGCAGAGAGCTTCAGCACTGAGAAAGTGCATTCTACGTTTTTACTCCAAACCGCAAGAAGCTGCATCAAATCGCAGTTCTAAATGCCATGTTATTTGGCATTCAAGAAATAGCATCAAAACCTAACGATGTTAGCCAATGTACAGCGCTGGTCGCCCTGGCGAAGTTATTTTCCTGATGCTGGACATTTCAAATTCTACTACCAAAAAATCTAGTGTTGGCCACGGCAGTCTCCGTCAGCATGCTTCTAGTCATCGCCACTAAAGATAAGTTTGTGCCTTTTTTATTATTATCTTAATCATCTTCGTTTTAAGTGTTTGCTAGCAAGTGCAAGAATATTAAATTTGTGTGTGCATCAAGCAGAATGAACTTTTGAGTAATAGCCCATGGCTGGGCCAACCTAATTAAAATTAATGAACATTTGAAACTGCCCCAGGCGGGCCAGCATAACTAATTTTTTAATTAAGGCTTTATTAATGTGTTTGCAAGTTTCACCCTAAAAATAAAAGTATTGTATTTACTCTCAATGTTCAGTCTAGTATTGAAAGAACCAGGCCGCATTTCCTTAGCCCAATCCTTTCAGTCTAATCTTCTCTCAAGGAAGTTATTTTGTCCAGGCCTTAAGCCTGATGCTGTCCTCCCGTTTATGTTGATGAATCTGGGCTGTTCTCCACATAACCATTTTGGTGCCCATAACCGGGATGCTTGTAAACATTCTGTTTAACCAAATCTTCAAATTTCTTAATGTTGGAACCAATTCAAAATTTAAATGCCATACTGAACATTGAGTGTGTTAATATTTTAAAAATTGTGTTTTCTAATCTACTTCGAAAGTTTCAGCTCGAGTGTATATGGTTGGCACTGAGAAGGGAGACAAACAGCAGGCCCGTATTTCACCGCAGGGGAAGCCGCACTCTCTTTTCTGGCAGACTGTCAACTTCTTCCGAAGCAAGGTGTACCAGCTCACAGTATAGTCGTGAGTACACAACAAACTTTCATAATGCCGATTGACGAGAAACTCATTAATGCCAGAGCTTCTGTCAAAGGCAAGTTAACGCGTTTTCGCACTTTTCTAGATGAGCTCCCGGAAAAAGAACGTAATAGTGACATAATTTCTCAAAGACTGAAAGGTTATGAACAGATCTTTGAAAAATATGATGAGATCCAAAGTAATATTGAGACCAAGGATCCCGATCAGCAAAGTGACCGTTGTGAGGTTGAAAATCTATATTATAAGGGGTTCGCAGACGCGAAGCAGCTTTTAAGAAGTTTAACATTGCAGGAAAAGCAGGAGAAAATTCCTTCAGAATCTTCTTCTTTTCCTTCCCGTGTTATATTACCGAAAATAGAATTACCTAAATTTACCGGAGATGAAGCTAAATGGGAACCATTTTTTGAATTATTCAATTCATTGATTCACGAAAACGATTCTCTTCCTTCAATACAGAAGTTTCATTATTTGCGTTTGTCCTTGCAAGGCAACGCACTTAAACTCATCCAAGAGCTTACGTTGACAAATGAAAATTATGAAGTAGCTTTGGCACTTCTCAGAGATCGGTTTGGGAACACTCGTTTAAAAACTCAACGTCACATACAGGGTTTATTCAATTTACCTATTGTTCAAGCTGATAATCTTGCCTCGCTTCGTAATCTGATCGATGCTGCGGAACTTCATATTCGTGCGCTTGCAAATTTGGACCAACCAGTTGACCATTGGGATCTATTTTTGATTCATCTTATTTCTGTTAAATTAGACACTAAAACTTTAAAAGATTGGGAAGCAGCTCTGTCGCAACATTCATTGTGTACCTATGAAGCTATTATTAAATTCTTAAAGGCGAAATGCCAAATTCTCTCTGCTGTAGCCAGTCAAAAGAGTAGCGCTACCTTCAAACCTCCCTCTAATAGTAAGGACATCAGCCCCACTCAGAGAGTACTAAGGTCACATGTCTTTTCTACCAATATTCGGTCTTCCAATCAAGCACAAGCTTGTGTTTTGTGTCAACAACCACATAACTTGTACCAATGCGCTCAATTCAAATCTTTATCTGTGGATGAAAGACGCAAATTAATTACCACCCACAAGCACTGCTTTAATTGTCTATCAGCGACACATATGATAAGCAATTGTCGTTCTGAATGGTTATGTTTTCACTGTAAAGCAAAGCATCATACTCTCCTGCATAGGCATGAAAGATCGCGGTCATCAGCAACCAATAGTTCATCCGCTAAATCTCATTCTGAGACTTTGCCGAATAACGCTCAGTCTTTTACTCAAAGCTCTGTTTCGTTCAGTAAAACTCAAGTTTTATTGTCCACTGTCCAAATTCTAGTGAAGAATGTTCACGGAAAATGGGTTTCTGTAAGGGGATTGTTAGATAATGCTGCAACTAACAATTTTATCAGTGAATCGCTAGTTCGCAAGTTAGGTCTACAAATATGCCCTACTTCTATAGAAGTTACAGGAATTAATGGTTCCAAATCGCAATCTCTGAGTTATGCTTAAGTGGATGTAAAAGATTCCAATAATCTTGGCATTCATTTAAATTTAGATTTTTTAATTATAAATTCCATAGGTAATGACACCCCCATTACTTCTTTTCAAGTCCAGGGTTGGAATATTCCGCCTCATTTGCAACTTGCAGATCCGAATTTCAACAGAGCTTCATCTGTAGAAATTCTTTTAAGTGCCAGCATTTTTTGGCAATGTTTACATCCGGAAAAGGTTAAAGTTGCCCGTGATGTTTTCTTTCGTAGAACTGATTTTGGTTGGATTGCCACTGGGCAAATATACCGCAACCCCGTTCAACAAAAATCTCATTGTTATTTTGTTGGTGCTGATTTAAATCAAGAATTAATTAAGTTCTGGGACATTGAGGATATTCAAGTCACCTCACCTCATTCTCTCAATAATGAGATCTGTGAACCACACTACGTAGAAACCACTGTTCGCACTACTGAAGGCAGATTCGTGGTTACTCTTCCTCGCATTTTTAACCCCCCTGTTATTACAGAATCACATTCCAGAGCTCTCAAAGCTTTATTCGCAATTGAAAATTGCTTTAAAAAAGATGCTCTCTTAAAAACTCAGTATACTTCCTTCATGGAAGAATACGAATCAGCGAATCACATGGAAGTCGTTGCAAAATCTGAAGAAATTAGTAATCCTCCTAAAGAAATAGTATATCTTAATCATCATCCGGTTTGGAAAAATTCTTCCACCCGAGAACAGATAAGAGTGGTTTTTAATGGGTCATCTCCAGATGCTAATGGTGTTTCTCTCAATGACACTCTGCATTCTGGACCCGCTATTCAGACAGATCTTACTTCAGTTTTACTTAACTTTCGTCTATTCCCCATTGCTGTCCTTGCTGACATCAAGCAAATGTATAGGCAAATTCTAGTAAATTCAGAACAACGTGATTTGCAAAGAATTTTGTGGCGAGACGACAATGCAAAACCTATAAAAATATTTCGTTTAAGAACAGTGACATACGGTCTTAAGCCGTCTGCCTTTCTCGCAATACGATCTCTTCACATGTTGGCCGAACAAGATGGTCATCTTTTTCATCCTCTAGCTTCTGAAGTTTTGAAAACTGCATTTTATGTAGATGATTTTCTGTATTCTTTTCCTAGTATCTCTGACGCACTTCTTGTTTGTGAAGATTTAAACTCTCTTCTTTCCGGTGGTGGGTTTACCCTTCATAAGTGGAACTCGAACTCAACCGAATTTTTATCTAACTTTTCACAAGTAACTCCTGTTGACAAATGTGTTGCGCTTCCTACTGAGGAATCAGCTATTAAAACCTTGGGTGTTTTTTGGTCTCCTTCTTCAGATACCTTTTGCTATCAGGTACACTTATCTGAGTTTCACCCTCAAACGAAAAGGCAATTATTATCAGAAATAGCAAAAGTTTTTGATCCCTTGCAGTACATTGCTCCGGTGGTTATTACTGCAAAAATTTTCTTGCAAAAACTTTGGTTATTGAAAATTGGTTGAGATGAGGAGGTACCCTCCCCCCTTTTGGATGAGTGGTTGAAATACCGCAAGAGTTTGTTAGATCTTTCTCAAATTTCTATTCCCCGCACTTTAATTTCGGACCTTTCATGTCAGTATTTCGATTTGCACGTATTTGCAGATAGTTCTGAAAAGGCATACGGTTGCTGCGCCTATTTAGTAGGCCGCTCTTCCAATACTTTACCCGGATTTTCCAATTTAATTTGCGCAAAATCAAAGGTAGCCCCACTCAAATCCATATCTTTGCCTAGATTGGAATTATGTTCTGCTGTAATGGCTGTGGAATTAGCCAGCAAATTAAAAATCAGTTTAAATTTGAAATTTTCGACCACATGGTTTTGGAGTGATTCTTCCATCGTGTTAGCTTGGCTTTCAAAACCTTCTTCGCATTGGACCACTTTTGTGGCTAATCGCGTTTCTAAAATACAAGAGTTGTCTCATTTTGACCAATGGAATCATGTTCCGGGAAAAGAAAACCCCGCTGATATAATTTCACGTGGCTGCTTGCCCAAGAAATTAATTTCTCTTAAATTATACTGGAATGGTCCGGCGTGGCTCAGTCAGGATTTCTCTTGTTGGCCTCGTTCATCTAATCCACTCGCAGAAGATGTTCCTGATGCTCGCATTGTTACCGCTTCCCTTTTTCTAACTTCTATTGCTACTAGTCTGTTTCAGCGTTACTCTTCATTTAATAAATTAATTCGTGTGGTAGCATATTTATTTCGATGGAAATTTCTTGTTCTTGATCAGCCTGTGAAACCGCAACCCTTTCTCACTAAAATGGAATTGGAATTTGCTACTCGTAGAATCTTGTTTCTCATGCAACAAGAAGTATTCTTTCTTGAGTATCAGACGCTTTTAAGCAAAAAAGCTTTACCAAAGTCTAGTAGGCTGTTACCTCTCACCCCTTTTTTGGACCAAGATGGATTAATAAGAGTGGGGGGTAGGCTAGAATATTCTAGTTACTCAGATGAGAAAAAACATCCCATTATTCTCCCTTCTAGACATCCTATTACTACTCTTATCGTAAAGAAATTTCATTATCAGAATTTGCACGCTGGCACCCGCACTTTGCTTTGTTTAATTCGCGAGAAATATTGGCTCATTAACGGTGTTCATGAAGTTTCTTCTGTTATTCGGAAATGTATACCTTGTTTCAAATCTAAGCCCCCGCCAATCACGCAAATTATGGGAAACTTGCCATATTTTCGTTCCGAACCTAGTAAGCCTTTCGCCCTAACGGGTATCGATTATGCCGGTCCTTATGTCTATCAAGTTAATTCCCCTTTATCTAAGCGAAAGTTGTTAGGTAAACTTTATATTTCTTTATTTGTGTGCATGGTGACAGGAGCCATTCACCTTGAGTTGGTTACAAGTGCTTCTACTCCTTATTTTATAGCAGCCTTTTCTAGATTTGCCGCTAGAAGGGGTGTTCCTTCTGAGGTTTTCTCAGATAACGCAAAAATTTTTGTTAGTACTTTTGATCTTTGGAAAACTGCGCTTACCTCCCCTTCTGCTAAGGAACAGTTTTCTAATTTTTCGCATGCTAAGGGATTCAAATGGCATTTCACTCCCCCATACGCCCCCCATCATGGTGGTCGTTGGGAATCTTGCATAAAGCTCACGAAGAGACAGCTGAAGAAAACCCTTGGTTCAGCCATCCTTTCCTATGAGGAATTCAATTCTTTAATTATTCAGGTTGAGGGTATTGTAAATTCTAGGCCGCTCACGCCTTTGTCTAATGATCCTAAGGATCTTCTTCCCTTAACACCTGGTCATTTTTTAATAGGCTGTTCTTTAGCTTCTACGCCTCCTTTGCTGAGTCGACGCTGTGATCTCAGGTTGCCTATTTTCTGGAGGAAGTTAGACTCTTTGCGAAACTCCTTTTGGCGCCGTTGGAAGCTGGAGTATCTCGGCTCACTTAACAGAAGAGAGAAGTGGCGGCTTTCCCAGCCTGATGTGCGAGTGGGAGATATGGTTCTTTTGCGAGATCCAAGTCCCCCTCTCGTATGGAATATTGGTAGGGTAACTCACTGCCATTTGGGTCGGGATAATCATGTGAGAGTTGTAGATGTTCTCACTAGTAAGGGTGTCTATACTAGACCAATTTCTATGGTTGCTATCTTGCCTGTTGAGGCTTAGTGTCATCTTCTTTATTGTTGTTCACGTTTTTGTAACTGATTCTTTGATTGTTTTCTTTCGGGGGTCTCGGAGCATGATCACTTTCGTGATGTTTATAGTGCGTTTTTCTTTTGTGCCGCATTTGTCAGTTAAATGCTTTTGAGACCACCGAACGAAAACATATGTACTTATTCATTTCTGTTAACATTATAATGTTTATTACTAGTGTTTAATCTCTCTCTATATATATATATCTAAGACTCTTACCTCAGCGTGTTAATAGGTCATGCGCCTCCAGCTTACGATCGCATACTGAAAAGGGTGTCGACTTGCTTGCTGCCTTCCTGTATGACTGACGTCACAGCTTGCCCTGGCCAATCATCGCCCGCCAGCTTGGCTTCCAGACGTTTCCATGATGTTATTATTTAAGTGGCGGCGTTTTGCTCTCCATCAGCATTCCTTCTTCAAACCTTCTACGGTCTTCTTCAACTAGCGAGAGGCATTCGTGCCTTCCGCCCTTCTCCGGGGCCTTCTAAACTTCAGGCCTAATCTGCATTTATGAGTGAAACTACCAGGAAACGCAACAGCAGAGAGCTTCAGCACTGAGAAAGTGCATTCTACGTTTTTACTCCAAACCGCAAGAAGCTGCATCAAATCGCAGTTCTAAATGCCATGTTATTTGGCATTCAAGAAATAGCATCAAAACCTAACGATGTTAGCCAATGTACAGCGCTGGTCGCCCTGGCGAAGTTATTTTCCTGATGCTGGACATTTCAAATTCTACTACCAAAAAATCTAGTGTTGGCCACGGCAGTCTCCGTCAGCATGCTTCTAGTCATCGCCACTAAAGATAAGTTTGTGCCTTTTTTATTATTATCTTAATCATCTTCGTTTTAAGTGTTTGCTAGCAAGTGCAAGAATATTAAATTTGTGTGTGCATCAAGCAGAATGAACTTTTGAGTAATAGCCCATGGCTGGGCCAACCTAATTAAAATTAATGAACATTTGAAACTGCCCCAGGCGGGCCAGCATAACTAATTTTTTAATTAAGGCTTTATTAATGTGTTTGCAAGTTTCACCCTAAAAATAAAAGTATTGTATTTACTCTCAATGTTCAGTCTAGTATTGAAAGAACCAGGCCGCATTTCCTTAGCCCAATCCTTTCAGTCTAATCTTCTCTCAAGGAAGTTATTTTGTCCAGGCCTTAAGCCTGATGCTGTCCTCCCGTTTATGTTGATGAATCTGGGCTGTTCTCCACATAACCAGGCTGTGATAGGGTAGAGGAAGTGTGTGAAGTTAGTAAGCCGAACCACCACGGTTCAATTTTGGTCTCAGCAATTCTTTTTGTTTTGATGGCTTCTGTTATACCATTGTGTAACCGCATGATACTGGACGCCTTTTAAGTTTTACAACGAAATATTGCAATAAACCATTAGTTAATTACCACTGGGTCTATGATAGCTGTTATAGACGTGCATGAGATGATGGAAATATCATTACAATATTATGAGCATTTTGCATACTGCCAGTTAGCTCAGGGGAAGAGGCGTTGCGTGAAACGACAAAGAACCGGGGTTGGAATCATACTCGCGGTGTTTATTTTTTAAACATGTCAAATGTTTCATGGACGAAATACATGTGTGTCTCTATACAAAGGGAAATCTGACTTAATGAATTTGCTTATTGTTAGTCCCGAAAAGGACTGTTGTAGACACTTCTTCAATATCTCGTCCAGTATCCACCGGTTTCGACAACTTGCTGTAGCCGGCGTGGCATTGACTGAAATAGATTTCTGAAGTACTGTTCATAATGGGCAATCTCCTCCCATGCTTCCAACATAATCTCCCACAATGCATCCTGCGAACGAGGGGGAGAGTGAGGCCAGTTTTCCCTGATATGGCGTTTCCACTTTGCCCACACATACTCAATGGGGTTCAAGTCTGGAGTTTGAGGGTCCCAGTTGAGCAGTTCAATGGAGTTCTGCTCAGAAAATCAGCCCTGAACACTCCTGCTCATGTGGATTGGAAAGTTGTCTTGAACGAACTGAAGTACTGCATGTGGATAGCGCTCTCTCACACTTGGAATCATAATATTCTGCAAGATTTGCAAATATTGGTCCGATGTGAGATATCCACCTATCCGATGAAGCACTCCAGCCCCATCAGACGACATCCACCCGCAGCGTGACACAGATATGTGGCCATTACCTATGCGCCAAGCCACATACTGTTTCTTGTACCGGGATCCACGTGGCCTGTAAACACAAACCGGTCTGACCTCTGCCGAACTGAAACATGTCTCGCCAGAGAAGATGACCTGATCCCAATTACGATTTAATTCCAGCTCAGTAAAGGCACACCGTTCGACTATATGTTGGTCGGAAAGACATTCTTTGATTGCAGGTTTTCTGCTAGCAATTCCTGCTTCTCGTAGGCTAATAGTTTACGGGCCGTGTATGGACATCCAGGAAAATTAGTCGTCTGCATGAGCCCTACCGAGTTTAAGAATGGGTTTTCCTGCAAAGTTGTAACTAAATGGCGGTCTTCTTCTACAGTTGAAACCCGCTGTAAACCAGTGCCCAGTAGACGACCAATCCTCCCTGACACCCTCCACTGCTGTATCCATATTTGGGCAGATCTCGGTGGAACACCACATCGGATTGCTGCCTCATGCACCCTTTAATTGCCGTGTTCGACGAGAGCCAGAACGTGCTCTCTGAATGCATGTGTATAGTGAGCCATTGCAGAATGTAATGACACATTATCATCGTTAGCTCGGCCAAACGCAGTTGTTTTCGTAGCATGACATCATCATGGTGAGTTACTTCACAAAAATAATATTCACGGCGTGACTCGAACTGTGGTTGCTCGGCGATGAATGACTTTACAACCTGACAGCTAACCTACTAGGCTACAGTGCAACACACATAAATATGCGTGTGAGAGCGGGGCGAGGGGCTGGCCGATAGCGAGAGGGAATGAGAGAATTACAAACAATTTATAATGATACAAATATTAATCCAGTACAGTGCTACCCTCTAATATAATAAAATTACAATATCTCCATTTGTTGACACTGCCTGAACAGATTCTTAAATGTTTGGGGTTAACATTGTTCATGATTTGCATTGACGAATGAAAAAATGAAAATCCACAGCCTGCTTCCAGTCTCCGACCGGGTCAGGAATGGAATGAATGAAGCCCCCAGCTAGCGGCGAGGATATGAACTGTGCCGGCTGCCGAGGCCTGACGCACTCCTCCGGGGCAATGATTAAATGAATGACAGATGAAATGAAATGATAGTGGAGAGTGTTGCTGGAATGAAATTTTGACAGGGAAAACCGGAGTACCCGGAGAAAAACCTGTCTGCCTCCGTTTTGTCCAGCACAGATCTCACATGGAGTGACCGGGATTTGAACCACGGACCCAGCGGTGAGAGGCCGGCGTGCTGCCGCCTAAGCCACGGAGGCTCCGCATTGACGAATGATAGTTTAAAAAATTGAAATATAGTATGTTCCGTCTAGTCAATACTTTTTGTGTTTATTTACACACTAGTACATGTTTCGAGGCTTATTATTTTCATAGAAAATTTGACCCTTCATCAGCTAGTATGATAATGGCCAGTCACTGAACATTAAAAATTAATGAAAAATTGTTGATGTGAATGAAATGTGATGGAAACATATGAGATAGTTGCACACGCGTTAAAAAACCCTTACAAATTCTTACACGCGTTAAAAAAAAACTTACAAATTTTTACAAATAAAACTCTAAAATTTTTTTTGTACTTGCATTAAAAATTGTTCTTAAAATACCACACTAATGAATAAAATACTAGTTTATATTTACATGTCCATTTCAGTTATTCTTGCATGAAAACAAGACGTCGCTGTCTCGGCCCGCCTTCTCATTTGACTATTTATATTGGACTATTGATCGTTTTATTATGGTCCAATGTTATTGTTGTGGGTATTGGCTGTAGAAATTGCTGACGATTGTAATACAGTAATTCAACGACTCTCCCCTCGTGCTTTAAGCACACCCTGTGTTGCGCCCATCATCATCATCATCTTCCAGCCACTGGCCGGGTCTGTTTGGAACATAAGCCTCCCCATCGTCTTCTGTCTTCCCACCACCTTGGTCCAGTCTTCTCCTTTCTTTCGTACGCAGTCCTCCTCACCCTTCAGCCACTTATCTCTTGGTCTTTTTCCCTCTATTTTCATCTCGTGTATCTTCCTGGGTATCCTCCTCCCATCCATTCGCTTAACATGCCCATACCATTTAAGCCTCGATTCCTCTATCCTATCCTGTAATGCTCCCTCCTTGACTAATTCTCTGATCATCTCATTTCTTAACCTGTCCACCTTTGTCACTCCAATACTGCTTCTCAAGAATTTCATCTCACTAGCCTGTATTCTGCTTCGCTCCCTTCCTCTCATAACCCAGGTCTCTGACGCATACGTCAGGAATGGAACGTAGTACGTCCTATATATGACCCTTTTGCTGTTTTGAGGCACATCCTTACTCCATACCAGGCTCCTAACACTTTTCCTGAATAATTCTGCTTGCCTCCGCCGCTCATTTATTTCTCTGTTGTTTCTTCCATTTTCTTGTATCATGCTTCCCAGATACTTGAAACTCTCTACTTTCCTCAATTCTTCCCCACCAATTGTTATTCCCGTTGTGACTCTCTCCTTCTTCCTGGTTGTGATCATCCACTCGCCTTTGCTTATGCTAAACTTCATTGCGCCAATAGAGTTCAAAAAGCAGTGTTGTCAGACGTTTGGTGCTACACTTGTGTGATGTTTATCTAAATTGATGGAGCTCCAGCATTTCATAAGTTTCTGTCTAAACTTTGTTGATTACTTTGTGGAGTTTGTACTTTGTCACTGTGATGAATCTGCTCATCGTAGCTGCTTCAAACTGTTCTGCAGAGAGAGGTTTCTTGGTGATGAGGAAGGTTGAGGACTACCTCCAATCTACGATGGGACAAAATGGACAGAAGCTTGCTATCTACTAGCCACCTACTCGGAAATGACATCTCGCTCAAAGATTCATGGCGGTCAGTGATCAGGTCTTTTGTCAGCCATTGAAAAATGTTTTATGTTTTGTATTTACATTCTGATTGTATTTTAATTAGAAATACAATAAAAATCCTCTTTTTTTTCCTTTTTTCCTCTTCAAGTTATAGCATTAGGCCTACATTACTGTGTTATTTCAAGCATGACACAAAAATAAAATACGCTGATAGGTTGGCAGTTTATAAATTTGATCCCCCCCCACGTTTGCAAGGAGTTTTAGAAATACTTTTGATAAATACGCTGAATGAACAAAAGCACTAATCGCCCCAATTTATAACCAAGGTCAGAAAAGATTGCTATAATTATAGAGGCATTTCTTTGATAAGCGTTCCGGGCAAAGTTTACTCAGGCGTTGTAGAAAGAAGAGTTCGATCATTGGCCGAGATTAAGATGGATGAAACGAGGATGTCAGGATGAAATTTTTAGCATGTACCATGGTATTGAGAAATGCTATGAGAGGAACAGACGTTTGTGTTTTGTAGATCTAGAGAAGGCATATGATAAGAGTACCCAAGGAAAAGATGCTGAGCATACTGAGGGATAATTGTATCGTGGGATGGCTGTTACAGGCAATCAAAATTATTTATGTTGATAATCAGGCTGTAGTAAGAGTTGATGGTAGGATGAATTCTTGGTTCCAGGTTATTACAGGAGTGAGTCAAGGCTGTAACCTCTCACCACTACTGTTTATTTTATATATGGACCATTTACTGGAGGGCATAAACTGACTGGGTGGGATTCAATTAGGTGGAGACCAGGTAAGCAGTCTGCCCTATGGTGATGATCTGGTTGTAATGATGGATACCATCAAAAGCTTGCAAGCCAGCATGTTAGATCTTGAACAGAAATGTAGGGAGTATGGTATAAAGATCAACATTTCAAAGACGAGTGTTATGTCAATACGGAAAAATGCAAGAAAATAGAATGACAGATAGGAGGAATTAAATTGGAGCAGGTGGAACATTGGGCTGTATATTCTCTCAGGATGGTCACAGTATGGGGATGGAAACAGAGCCAAGGTGTAAAAAAGCCAATGCAGTGAGTTCTCAGTTGTGATCTACAGTGTTCTGCAAGAAAGAAGTTGATGTAGCGGGGAAACTCTCCCTACATCGCTCAATAAGCCAGAGGTAATATGAGGGTAGCACGAGAGATTGCTGGGACAAATAGATGGGAGCAATGGCAGGAGGGTGCTCGTAATTAAGAGATAAAGGGCTAATTAGAAATAAATCGCTTGATGATGCTGTTTGTATGAGCCGTCTCAGATGGTGGGGTCATGTGAAGAGATTGAGGGAGGAAAGATTAACTAAGATGTTAATGAGTTTGGTTGTAGAGGGTAAGAGAAGCAGGGGTAGATCTAGGAAGTGACGGTTAGTTTCAGTGTTGAACGATTTCAAAGTGAAAGGAGTAGAAGTAGAGGAGGCTGCAGTGCTAACTGCTAATAGGGGATCATCGAGAGCAGGGTGCCATATAGTGGGGTGAGAAGGTTTTTTCTTTTGCCCCAAAACAATTATTTATATTAAAAACCATATAGGGATGATACTATTCTTCTTAAAAGCAGAGGGCACCTCACCTGTCTCATAAATCCTACATACCGTACTAAGAAATAACCTGATCAGCAACTGGGTTAGTTAATCAATCTCGAATGAAAATGGTGCTTTCTTCCTCCTTAAGTCTTCTAGTGCTCTATCAAATACTGATCTCAACATTAAATCTCCTTTCTCCTCCTTATCAATTTCATCTTCCGTTTCCATAACATGTTTCTCAATCTTCTTATGCCTATACAAATGCTCTATGTAAGCTTTCCATCTCTCAACATAATATTCAAGGTTCTGTCTTAGGACCAATTCTTTTCTTGGCCTATATTAATGATATAGTATTATTAGAATTGAAAGGCAAGCTTAAACTATTTGCAGATGATATTTTTATACTCTATCTGGGAACATCTGAACAGGAAATTATGCTAAATATTAATTATGATCTCAATAAGCTGGTGGATTGGTTGAGAGCACACAAAATGGTTATCAATATCACTAAAACAAAACATTTATTCTTCCATAAACCATCATACAAGATTGAGACCAAAAACATAGTCAACATAGCCAACAAAGAAATAGAAAGGGTTAAATCGGCAACATACTTAGGTATCACACTAGATAGTACACTAACCTGGGAAAATCATGTAGAAAATGTAAAACATAAAATCAGCCCTATAACTGGTATTATTTTCAGATTAAGATATAGCTGTCTTATTAGCCAACAATTGAAAAATATATACTTTGCTCTGATACATTCACATCTAATGTACATGAATTTCATATGGGGGTATTGTAAGAAGGAGCTAATAGAAGAACTTGAGATACTCCAGAAACGTGCTATAAAATCTATCTTTGGATTTCCTTGGCTCACACCCTCAAATGAATTATACTCAAGAACTAAAATTATGCCACTGCAAAAACAAATAGCTATGTCAGCAACAGTATTTGTATACAAATTAGAAAACAAATTGATACACACACACATCCATTTTACCCATGCAAATGACATTCATCATTATGCAACAAGAGGAGTAAATCGAATATTCACCAGCCATTCCCAATCCATTAAATTTGGAACTAAAGGAATTATGTCCTCTATAATAAAGGAATACAACTCGCTACCATTAGGCATAAGGGAAAGTTTCTCTATAAAAACATTTAAGAGGAAAACAAAAGACTTCCTATTAAGGAATGAATAGCCCATATCCAATAGCCTTAAGCAACGCAATGTATCATACCGAATCATCTCTGTAAAGTTAGTCACTAGCAATCTAATATAAGTTACTATTAAACTAAACAATATAATGGTACAAAAATTATATATATGCCATGCTGTAACTATGTTACTTGATTGTCCCTAACACGAGCTCAGGCTCATTGGGACCTATGTAAATAAATAAATATTATTATCTGTTTTCCATCCAAAAGCCTCCGTGGCTTAGGCGGCAGCACGCTGGCCTCTCACCGCTGGGTCCGTGGTTCAAATCCCGGTCACTCCATGTGAGATCTGTGCTGGACAAAACGGAGGCAGACAGGTTTTTCTCCGGGTACTCCGGTTTTCCCTGTCAAAATTTCATTCCAGCAACACTCTCCACTATCATTTCATTTCTCATTCATTTAATCATTGCCCCAGAGGAGTGCGTCAGGCCTCGGCAGCCGGCACAGTTCATATCCTCGCCGCTAGATGGGGGGCTTCATTCATTCCATTCCTGACCCGGTCGGAGACTGGAAGCAGGCTGTGGATTTTCATTCATCTGTTTTCCATCCAAGTCCTTAATATTACAGCACTTAGTCTTCCTTTCCCCAAAGTACCCATAATCCTTCGAAAAGCTGCATCTACTTTTCCTACTTTCAAACAATTGTCTATACTTGCACATTTCTCTTTCAACCACACTGCTTTCGCTTCCTTGCACCTCTTGTTTACCCCATTTCTAAGACATTTACGTATATTCTGCTTTTCCCCTTTCATCTCTTGTTGTTACAACTTTGATGCATTCTTGTATATTCTGAGAGATCCAAGCAATTCCACCTATTCATTCCTTTCTATCAATGCTTTCTTTTGTGGACTTAATTATTTCATTCTTCGAAAGTACCCATTCCTCTGCATTAGAAGTTAGTTCAGGGTTCTTTATTAGTCCTACCCTTATAATCCTCTTGAGACTTTTGTTCACATCCTTCTCTTTTAGTTTGTCTACTGGCCACATTTATGGGTATTTACTTTCCTTCAGTTTTTTCAGCTTCAATCAGCATTTCATAACAACCAGATTGTGGTCAGAGTTTATGTCGGCTCTGGGATATATTTTCCAATCCAAAATCTGGTTTCAGAAGATCTGCTTCAACATAATAAAGTCAATTAGGAAATGTCCTGTATCTCCTGGTATATTCTTCTGTTGTGGTTGTTGAGTAATGTGTTAGCTATGACCAACTTGAGCTCAGTGCAGAATTCTATCAGCCTGCTCCCTCAATCATTCCTTTCACTCAATCCAAATTCTTCTACTATCTTCCCTACTCTTCCTTTTTTACTACAGCATTCCAATCTCCCATTATTATTACATTTTCATCGCCCTTGACATAGCTCAGAATTCCATCTATTTTTCTATAAAACTTTTCAACTTCTTCACTGGTAGGCATATAGATTTGTTCTACTGTGGTGCAACGATCTTCTGTGATACCGTAGTCTTGATGGTCTTCAACAATTACCAGCCAACATCTGAAGAATGTAGACTCCATATTAATGTAAATAAGAAAAAAAAATGGGTTTCAGTCGTCAAAATCACTACCAGACTACTCTGAGCATCAGATCCAATCTAATAATCAACAAGGAAATCCGTTGAACAATACTATATTATGACAAAATATCACTTCCTAAAACTAGGGTACATGTTTCGAGCTATTCAAATATTTAGCCCTTCTTCAGCCCTCTCACGTCACCAACACATCACCGACACTCATCAATCAACATAGAAAACACATTAAAACACAACTATTGTATATCTACAGACACACTCAAATGTCCTTAAAATTTTATTAAAAAAAACTGTCTCTTCTTTTGACTACATCTTTGCTCATATTTTGACCAATTTGTACTATCTTGTATTCAAAATTTTGCTGAGCTGGCTTGAACTTTTCATCCCTAAAGAAAGTTTCATGTGAAGACGGATGTCCTTGGTTCTATAATTTATAGACTCGCTCCAACCCAGACCTGTCCTAAAGAAACTAAATAAAGCTGTCACTATTCATCTGACGAGAGAAATCAAATAATCTAAATAATTAAATGTGAATAAGCTTACAAACACCACCAGTTGTGTACGTTGTGCCGTCGGCACCTCGGAGAGCTTCCTAGTGAAAGTTGGTGTACACCAGGGATCCTCATTGTCCCCATTGCTCTTTATCCTGGTCTTGGACACAATCACACGAGACCTGCAAAGGAGTGTTGTGTTCCTTGGACTCTCTTATACGCAGATGATGTTGCACTTGCTGATACCACCAGAGGAGGACTGCAGCATCAAGTTGAAGTTTGGAACAGCCGTCTTTCGCGATACGGTCTTAGACTGAATAAGAAGAAGACCGAATACCTTGAAACCATCACAAGCAACGGCTTCTATCAAGTTGACGGAGAGACATTAGCCAAGACCGTAAACTTCAAGTATCTAGGATCTCGCTTACAATCTGATGGTGAGATAGGTAATGAAGTGCGAAGCAGGATAAACACAGCTTTGATGAGATGGAGGGAAGTTACAGGTGTAGTCTGCGACAGAAGGATGCCACTACATCTGAAATCCAAAATATATTGCATGATAGTACATCCTGTTGTTTGTATGGCGCTGAATGTCGACCAACTGACAGAGCGCCAAGTACACAGCATGGAAATGTGTATGCTCCGTTGGTCAATGGGCATCACACTCCTGGACCATGTAAGAAACGACATCATTCGCCAGCAAATGGGCTTTTCACCCATCACTGAGAAGGCTCGGCAAAAACGTCTCCAATGGTACTGTCACGTCCTACATGCTACACCAGGAACAGTAGCCAATTCTACCCAGTGCTTGGAAATCAATGGGCAACGACCACGTGGGAGACCAAAACAGCGCTGGCATGATACGATAAATGCCGATACGAAGGTGCTCAGCCTAACACCTTATGATGCTCGCGATCATAACAAGTGGCGAGCTAAGATCCGGACAGCGGACCCTGCACCTGCGGGAAAACGCTAAGAAGAAGAAGCTTACGTCAAAGCCAGGCGGGAACCTAATAAGCTGGGGGAGCGGGCCCAAATCAACGCGCCTCACGTCATGTAAACTGTCAAATTATTACAGGCAAATTAATTGAAGTGTAAGTAAAGTGAAGTAAACTAAACAACTATATGTGTTGTTCCAAATGATGCCTGTTGGCTTACCTGCACGTTCCATATGGAAAGGAATCGCCTAATGAAGCGAGCGTAGCCTCGGTCCAAGTGACACGGCAGGAGGAGGATAGGCAGAAGCGGTCAAGCTGTTGGACTCTCACCACAGCCTATCCTCCTCCTGCCGTGTCACTTGGACCGAGGCTATGCTCGCTTCATTAGGCGATTCCTTTCCATCTGGAACGTGCAGGTAAGCCAACAGGCATAATTCGGAACAACACACATAGTTGTTTAGTTTACTTCACTTTATTTACAATTCAATACAATTTGCCTGTAACAATTTTACAGTTTACATGACATGAGGCGCATGGATTTGGGCCTGCTACCCCAGCTTATGAGGTTCCCGCCTGGCTTTGACGTAAGCTTCTTCACATTTAATTATTTAGACTATTTGATTTCTCTTGTCAGATGAATAGTGACAGCTTTATTTCGTTTCTTTAGGGTTGGAGCGAGTCCATACATTAATGAACCAAGGACATCCGTCTTCACATGAAAAGTTCAAGCCAGCTCAGCAAAATTATGAATACAAGATAGTACAAATTGGTAAAAACATGGGCAATAATGCACTAAAAGGAGAGACAGCTTTTCATAAAATTTTAAGGGCATTCGAGTGTGTCTGTAGATATACGGTAGTTGTTTTTAATGCGTTTTTCATTATGTTGATTGATGAGTGTCGGTGATGTGTTGGTGACGTGAGAGGGCTGAAAAAGGGCTAAATATTTGAATAGCTCGAAACATGTACCCTAGTTTTAGGAAGTGATATTTTGTCATAATATAGTATTGTTCGACGAATTTCCTTGTTGATTATTAAGTTAGATTGATTATATTGGCAATACAGACCTAACATCTTCCAATATTGGAGATAATAATATTGAAGAAGTCTTCCAGTTGAGTGGGTTTACTAGGGAATATCATCACTGACAGTTTAGATTCCGACATTGAAATCAGAGGTCACATAGAAAATAATAGCACGCAGTGTAGGCCTATATAGAAAAATGTCATCTTGCTTCAACAATGACTACTTAAATCTGAAGCTCAGACAAAGAAATTAAATTAATATATAAATGCTGTTAATAAATAAATATATAATTCATCACTTGGTGTGTTAACTGACCTCGGAGCTTAGGAGAGAGTGAGACTTCATGACCATTCCCACTGTGTCTGATGTTAGTGTGGTATCATTATTTGCAGTGGTTATATTTGTTATCGACTCTAGAATTGGGAAGGAAGTGGAGTGAGCATGACCATATATTAGGAACCATCCCGGCATTTTCCTGGTGTAGAAGTTTGCTGGCTTCCGAGACTGACTTTTCATTTAGCGATTGGACATTGTGTTATCAGACCCCTGCACTTAGGTGTATGTAGAATTTGTCTAATAACCTACAGAATGTGGTGTCTTTAGTAGTGTATATTCGCAATTGATTGGGACGGAAGCATGCATGGCCTTAAATTTAGAACTACCCCTGCATTTTCCTGGAGTAGAAGTGGGGAAACACTGAAAATCACTTCTAGGATGTCTGAGGTGGATACCGAATCCACCTCTTCTCAGCTTTGGCTCACAAGGCGGAGTGAATCTCATTCCAACTCTTAGACTAGAATTAATTTTCTTGGCAGAGCCGGAAACTGAATCGGGGACCTCAGGGGTATCAGCCTAGTATACTAGTCACTACACCACATGATGGTCTGAAACTGTTATATTTATAAGTAAAGAAGATTGTAGTTTTACTTGATAGTTAATCTCGAGATCCTGAGACCTTCTTTTTACGTGGAATCCGAACCACAGGATATGGCATTTCACTTTGAAAATCTCACATGCATGGACCGGGACTCAAACCCGGTCCGCCGTGGTGACAGGCCAACAGCTTGACCTCTGTGCCACTACGCCACCTTTGTTATATTTATGGCCCACCACATATATACTGATGTGTAACCTCTCCTCTTAATCAGAAGGTGCTTGCAGGATAGGTTTTGTGCTGGCAATGGGCATATAAAGCTTTGTGTGAGGTGGGGCAGGGCCATTTTATCATTCTGTAAGCCAGTGGAAAAGGAAGTGGGCCAAGTATTGTGGTGAAAGGCAGGAGACATTTTCAGCCCTATACCCCAAATGTTCAGACATTTAAGAAGCTGTTGAGGCAGTGTCAACAAATGGAGAAATTGAAATTAGTATGGAGGGTAGCACAGTACTGGATTCATACCGGTATTTGTATAATTCTAAATTGTATTATTTATTTGTTTGTTTTCTAGACAAAACCTTCTTGTTTTTAATTATTCTTGTGCATTGTGATTTTGCTACAAGGGACGTATAAACTGAGCGATTCACATACATAACATTGTGAAGAATCCTGATAAAAATGGATTGATTTTGAATGTTTAAGGTACATTTTATCAGAAATTTCTGCTCCACTCAGCAGGTCCAACTCATAGATCTCTGACAAAGCCAACCTTCATCTCTATCACTGTTTCTAAGTTGCCCAGTCCCATTCCCATAAAGGCCACTCAGAGTTTTCAATTAGATGAAATCTTGTAAATCCATGTCAAGGTCTTACTGAAGTACACCACACATCTCTTAAACTCCAGCAATTTTTCAAGGTTTATACTGCGTCCCTGTTGGCTATGAAATCCAATATTCCATCTTTTGGTACCTTTATAGGGATAAGATAATGCTGAGGGTGCTCTAGTTCCACCATCAAAGAAGTACTAGAATATACAGGTCATAATGCATGGTCCTCTTAGGCTGTTCACAATGGTATATCCATGCACAGTGAGCTTTGATAAATTTGAGATCAGTGCAAATGATGTGCGCATTGAATGTCTCTTTGCCCAGCGCACTTTGAGTCTGATCTCAGTGTTCTACTCACGCTGTCAGTGTATGGTTTGTGCCGACAACAATGCCATGTGCGAGTGCCAAGAATAGTGACCAAAGAGGAGCTGGGCAGGTGTGACAGAAGACTGTTAAGGGTATTTACATGATATAATGTAGACTGTCTCTAAAATTTTCACATGCATACGACTGGTCATTTATACCAAGGGTATATCTGAAAGAAACTCCACACCAGACACTGCATAAACCTAGAAGAATTCATCATCATCATCATCATCTTGCACAGTTTCCAGCCACTGGCCGGGTCTGTTTGGAATACAAGCCTCTCCAACGTCTTCTGTCTTCCCACCATCTCTCAGCCTCCACCCTTGTCCAGTCTTCTCCTCTCTTCTTCACGCATTCTTCCACCCCCTTCAGCCACCTGTCTCTCGGTCTTCCCCTTGGCCTCTTTCCTTCCCACTTCGTCTCATGTACTCTCCTGGGTATCCTCTTCTCCTCCATTCGTTTTACATGTCCATACCATCTAAGTCTAGATTTCTCTATACCATCCTGTAATGGTTCCTCCTTCATTAATTCTCTGGTCCTTCTTCTTCTTCTTTTCCCGGTTCCAGTGATCTGGGTCGGGGCGTGAATCAAGGACCTCCATCCGAGGCCTCGACTCGCACACTATCATATTTAGGCTATTTGTACGATGGGTTCGCCACACCCAAAGGTAATTCTCTGGTCCTCTCATTTCTTATTCTGTCCATCTTTGTAGCTCCAATACTGCTTCTCAAGAACCTCATCTCACTGGCCTGTATTTTGCTCTTCTCCCTTCCTTTCATAACCCAGGTCTCCGAGGCATACGTCAGGATAGGGAAATAGTACGTCCGATATATGATCTTTTTGCTGTTCTGAGGGACATCCTTGCTCCTTAACATGCTTCTCACACTCCTCCGAAATGCTTCTGCCTGCCTCCCCCGCTCATTTATTTCTCTATCGTTTCTTCCATTATCTTGTATCAGGCTTCCCAGATACTTGAAACTCTCCACTTTCTTCAGCTGTTCCCCACCAATTGTTATTCCCGTTGTGGTTTTTTCCTTCTTCCTGGTTGTGATCACCATCTCACTCTTATTTATGCTAAATTTCATCCCATATCCTTGTATTATTCCTTCCCACACGTCCAACTGATCCTGTACCTCCTCCTCCTTGTTTCCCCAAATCATCAAATCATCTGCAAACACCATTGCTTTCATCTTTTCTTCCCCAATTACTTGTGCCACTCGGGCCATTATGTCATCCATCACCACAATGAAAAGTAACGGTGACAGTGCACTTCCTTGTTTCAGGCCGTTTCTCTGTTCCAACCAGTCTGATCTCTCTAATCCCACTTTCACACAGCTCACGCTTCCCTTGTACATCTCCTTTATCCTCTTTATAGTCCATTTCTCTACTCCTCTATCCTCCAGGGACTTCCATACTTTGTTTCTGCCTACACTGTCATATGCTTTCTCAATGTTCAGGAAGGCCATCAGTAGATCTGTTCCATACTCATAGTGCTGTTCTTGTAACTGCCTTACAGCAAAAATCAAATCCACTGTGGACCTTCCTGCTCTGAAGCCATGTTGTTCTTCCCTCATCCCTCCTTCTATCCTTGTCCTAATTCTCTTTTCCAAAACTTTCTCGAAGATCTTTGCACAATGACTCATCAGTGTTATTCCCCGATAGTTTCTGCAATCTGTTCTACTACCTTTCTTGAAGATCGGGACAATGATTCCTTTTTTCCAGTCCTCTGGGGTCTTCCTTTCCTTCCATGCTGTCCTCATCACTCGGTACAGCCACTGTATCCCCACCTCTCCTGCTGCTCTCACCATCTCCACAAACTCATCCACACCCGGTGCCTTCCCTCCTTTCATCTTGTTCACTGCATCTTCCACTTCTTTCCATGTTAAGTCCTTTTCTGTTTGCAGTTCATCTTCCTCTTCCCCGATTTCTTCCTCCTCAACATCTTTTCCATTTGGGTTCAGAAGTTCTTCAAAATATTCTTTCCACATTTTCTTCAGTTCTTCCCTATTTTCTATCTCTTGTCCCCTTTTGTTCACCATTCTAACATAACCCGTAGGATCCTTCCGCCTCTCAAATTTTACCATCCCATACAGGACCTTTTTTGTACCTTCACTATCCTCCTCCATCATCTTTGTCCACTCTTCCATCCACTTCCTTCTCTCCTCAGCCACCACTCTCTTCGCCTCCTTCTTTCTTTCCTGGTACTCTTCCCTTGTCTCTACCGTCCTATTTTGATACCACCTCCTAAAGGCTCTATTCTTTTCCCTTACTATATCTTTTGTCTTCTCATTCCACCATGGTGTTTCCTTCCACCTCTTCTTACTACTTGTCCTCCCACATACTGCTTCTGCTGCACCTACTAGTGTCTTCTTAAATCTAGCCCATTCCTCTTCCACCCCTCTTTCTTCATCTGTTGGAATTCCTTCCTTTACCATTTTGAGGTACTCGACCCTTCTTTCAGTTTCCATATCCTTATACGTCTTTCCTAGTTCTCAGTCCCTTTCTTCTCCTTACTCCCTCTCAGGTTCATTACCAGCAATCGATGGTCGCTATCCAGGTTCTCCGATGGTATAACCTTGATGTCCATGATGTTCTTCTTTAGTTCTTTCTCGTACAGTATATAGTCGACCACCGACTTCCTGGTCGAGTCATCACTGTACCATGTGATTGTGTGGCTCTCTCTTTTCTTAAACCAGGAGTTCCCAACTAGCAGGCTGTTCCTCTGGCAGAAGTCTAACAGTCTCTTTCCTTCCTCATTTCTTCCGCTCCAACCCTCTGGTCCTAGAACACTCTCATAACCTTGTCTTTCTCTTCCTACATGGGCATTGAGGTCCCCCATAACAATCATATTTCTTCCTACCAGCTGCTTCTGCAATTCCTCTTCAAACTCCTCCTTCTCTTCAGAGGCGCAGCCTACTTGTGGAGCATACACTTGCACTATTTCTACGGTCTCTCCCCTCAGTGCTACTTTCACTTTCATCATCCTATCACTTATTCTCCTCACTTCTTCTTTTAAACCATCTCGTACTACTACTCCCACTCCATTCCTCTTTCCCTCTTCGTTCCCACTCCAGTACAGTCTATAGCCTTTTCTCAGTACTCTCCTTCCTTCCCCTTTCCACCTTTTTTCTGCCAATCCCAATAAATCCAACTTCCTTCTTTCCATCATATCCACTATCTCCTCCACCTTCCCCGTCAGCGTTCTTAGGTTTAAAGTTCCAAATCTTAGTCCGTGTGTACAGCCGTGTCGTCGTCTATTAAATCCATCCTGTCCGAGGCTCGTTCCATTTTTGAAAGCATTTGGTTTCATCCACTACTGGCTTGCTGGGCCTATCGTAGATTCACCAGAACCCCGTCACTTTTCAGGGTTCCTGTAGGACCTTCACAGCTACCGTAACGGTCCCGGGGCACACGAAGTCCCCACTGTACTTCGCCCCTACAGGCAATCCCCTACTTTGTGCCGTTGCCCGTCTCCCACGACGTGGACGAGGGGTTGGACTTATGGGAGACTAGAAGAATTGCTGGAGTTTAATTTCTTGACCGTGAAAGTTATCTCTATCTTCCAACCATGAAATGAAACTTCATCTGCAGGTTATTCAATTCCAGACTAGAGGGAACAGAAGGAATTTGGGCAACATTAGGGGCATAATTCATCTTTATTGGGGCATCCTCTATCATCATTGTAAGTCATATATACATACACACAAAAAATTAGACAAAACTTACAGCACTGTAGTAAGTGACATGTGATTCCATTTGTTTATCATGAGATGTTCAACTGCATTAATCGAAAAGGTTATGGCATTTTAACTCATACATGATGAATACATTTACTATACATTATAAAAAAAACTATGAAAATGAGGTAGGAGCTACATTCGCTCGCTCATGACAGCCAACAGAACAGAACATTGCCTAGATAAGCTAAGCTAGCTGTGTCGTACGAAATCTTTATTTCTATCTGTGCCCGAAGATAATTACTTATTCAATTATTTTGATAATCCTATGTTACAGAGTTAAAACTCTTAAGGCTAACTTTCAAACCTTGTGACGCTACGATCAGCCGCTCGGGAGTTAACATCCTCACGTGAACTGGAGGGATAAATTGAGTGAGAAAGATTATGTTGAAATATTTAGGTTCGCCGGGGAAATACAAACTTGAGTGGCAGTATTGGTGTATCAATGCAGTGTACAGTAGTGAAGCCTTAAGAAGTGCTGCGAGCTGAAATATTGAATTCATAACTATGTCCCTTAGGAAGTCGAGTGGCAGCAGACAGTTTTACACAGCAAGACGACAAATAATACAAATTTCAGAGTGTATGGCTTTATACAGAAGCTTTCGAATTCAAATGTGATAACACAAATTTTTCAGACGGCCTGCGTTATTGTTGTTTCCCCAAGTGTGTGTGTTCTCGTAATCGAAGTGAGGTAACTCACCTCTTCTCAGTTTTACCTCAAAAGGCAATATTGTACCATGTTCTAACCCAGACCAAAACTACATTTCTTGACTGAGCCATGAATCAAATCTGGATCTCATGGGCGACAGCTAACAAGGGGAGGATACGATGCATGGGTCACCGATTCTAACCATCTTCAGTACACGTGTAGGCCATGGCCAGGCATATACCAGGTGCAAGTAGTAAGGTGCGCTTCTCAGCTGTTTCCGAGAAATTAATTATTCGCAATTGCAGTGCGACGTCCATGTGCGTCGTACGCTAGCAAGAAGCCAAAGAGCACATGGTGCAGCGATAAGAGCCCTGCTTCGTAAGCGCGGGATCAAATTCCATTGGTGAGCCGTTGCAGTGTAATTAGGCTATGCTAGCCACTACACCACAAGTTGATCCCCGATAAACAAAAACTTATTCCATCTCTGTATTTGTATTTCCTCGTTACTAAGAATGACATGGAGTGTAGATTATGTCACGTTTAATAATGATTTTTCATTTGAGGGGCTTGGCCATCTTGGTCATTTAGCCCCGTTACTTGGATGTGTGTATAGAATTTGCTTGATAATCTGTGGTGTCTATTTTAGAGTGTGTGCAATTATAATTCAGGTGAGGAATGGGAAGGAGGCAGCTGTGGCCTTTAAGTTAGGAACCATTCCAATATTTGTCTGGAGTAGACATGGGAAACCATGGGATACTCTTCCAGGATGGCTGAGGTGAGAATTCAACCCACTTCTTTTCAGGTTTGCTTCACAATGCTGACTGTACCTCTTTCCAGCCCTCAGACCAGAATTAAATTGCTTGGCTGGGCCGGAAAACAAACCCGCACCTCTTGGGCGACAGTACTGTGGCAAGAAGGTTGAGCTCTTTTTAAATACGCAGTCTATGTGAGATGAACATTTTGATAGTATTTATGGACATGTTGATACCAAGAATGCTAGTCGCTACACCTGGAGTAGGACTTGTGCATGTATAACTTTTGTGACATCTTATAACAATATCTGCCTCATATTGCAATAGTAAAAATGTGGGCACTCCGTTGTAAGCATGGATATTCATTCTCATACATGCACATAAATTTGAAGCGGCTTGTGTTCAAAGGGAAGGCCATGTGTATACTGTGAGCATAGAGCGGAGTCTTCTCTTCGTTTCTCTCGCCAGTCTCTATGCAGCAACGGTGCTCATTAGGACCCACGCTACTGGACGACATGTTCACAGTTGTTCTGTTTGATATACGCAATGGGGGGGGGAGCGCAGCGGTCAAGCTGTTGGCCTCTCACCAAGGTGGACCGGGTTCGATTCCTGGTCAATGCCTGTGAGATTTTCGAAGTGAAATGTCATGTCCCGTGGTTCGGATTCCACGTAAAAAGGAGGTTGCGAGGCTCATGATCACATGATTAACGATCAAGTAAAACTAAAAGCTTCCTTCCTTTTTTACTTTTGGTATAGGCAAACGTTCTGGACGTTAATATAGCCTACGGTATGCGTTCTACCCCTTGCTAACATGTATTGCTCATGCTTTTTGAGTAATGCTATTCCCTCAACCTCCATCCTCTACCTACAGCACATAAGAATTCAGAGGCGATTTCTCCGAGCATGCTATGCTTGCTGCGCAAGTGCAATATTTTTCTAAACCAGGCGAGATTTTAAAAATTACAATATGTACCGTATCTGTAATAGATCTGCGTTAAACGAATCACATGTTGCATATATCTTGGCGAGTACAGCGAGGCTTGCACGTGTCTTAGGAGCTTCAGCGGAGCTGTCGACACAGCGAGAAATGTATGCGCGCGCAGGTTCCTTCTGTCCAAGGCCGACTGTGAGTTGTCACGTTTGTAATGTGTAGTTGAAAGCTCTGGTCTGAGAGCTACAGAAAGCTACTACATTGAAAGAACAAGGATTTTTGTTCTTCTTGCTTAAGTTCAACACTAGATTTCTGCTGGCAATTTTCTCCAAGATCTTTTCATTCTCCGATACTGTGTTCAATATTTTACAAACAAACAGTTTGGATATACAGTACTGTGGCAAGAAGGTTGAGCTCTTTTTAAATACTCAGTCTATGTGAGATGAAAATTTTGATAGTATTTATGGACATGTTGATACCAAAATCGATGTTTAAGGAGGACAGCCGTGCTCTAAAAATCGTGCAACAAGTGGTGAACCAGAAAAATCAAAATACTAACGTCTATTCAATGAAATTATCGACAATGCACTTGTCCAAATAGGAGAGTGTTTCAAATGCATTGTTCTTCTGACTGCTGGATTGTGAAAGCACAGAAATAAATTTCCAGACAGTAATCTTACTGCCCTAAGAAAGACCTATGGGTAATTTTTCGACATTGTTCGCTTAAAAACTGAATTAAGTGTGACGTACCGTACTCACCTCCTGACTTGAAAGAGAAAAGTGTTTCAGACTTAAATTACTGTAGTGCAGTTCATGCATACAAACAAATTGTAAAATGGGTATGGCAGTGATTTTCAAGCTCATCAAACTGGTAGCAACAATTCCTGCTGCTACATCCCCTGCAGAACGTTCTTTTTCGACACTGAGACGCATTATTACATATTGCAGATCGACTCAAATTCAGGAGAGGCTATCATCATTAGCTATGTTGTCGATTGAAAAAGGATTGCTTGCAAAAATTAGATTAGGCCTACAGTCCTCTTTCTATGATGAAGTTATTGATAGTTTTATAAAGGAAAGCCGCAGAGTCGAGTTTGTTTTCAAGTAGGTGGATCTATTTTTCTGTGTACGTACTTCGATGTTTACTTGTTTAAATTATAAAATCACTGTCTTGTCACGAGTTATTAATAATTATAATATGAGTTTGATTGTGAAAATTTGTTATATTTTGGCCCTTCTTGAATTAAAGGTGCGACGTTAGACCAGAGATTTTCTACGTTTTTGAGGTTTTCTATTGCGGCATTTTAGGCCACGTTAAAATATTTAGAGCATGCAGTAGGCCGCTCGAGGTAGCACATTTATAATAAAATGAAAATCCACAGCCTGCTTCCAGTCGACCCACCGGGTCAGGGAATGGAATTTATGAAGCCCCCATTTATAAATACCCAATTGTATTGTCAAGTATGTATTTCAATATGCAATAGCACAAGGAAACTAGTTGTGCAAATGAAGGTAACTTTTGCGTGTTACATATTATATGCAACGTAAGATTGTTAAAAATGTCGTGTAAATATCCGCCCAAGTAATACCATAACCTCATCAAAATTGCACACATAACTCTGCTGAATATCCTGGCAATTATAAAATCACATGTACACATATAAAACTACAGCCACAAAGTCAACATATATTTTCATCCGATATTAAACTTCACGCTACCGCTTTTAACCAAACAAACGCGAAGTCATTAAATTATTATATCAAAATAATAATCCAATCCAAGCCAATCCGTCTCCGTGCTGGTTTGCTTCACCAAGCGCTGCGCTGCACCACGTTGCACCGCTTCGTTGCATTAAGCGAAGAGACCAGCAGAATCTCTACCAGTAGTTATTTCAATGACCGAAAGAGGTCTCTGATGCTGGTGGCCCTGCTCTCCCAACAGCTGCAAGTCTCGGAACATGCCTTGTTGTTGTTGTTGTGGTAAGGTTGGTGGACACAGTTGAACTCTTCGCCCAATATCTTCTGTATAGAATTCACCAACGTTGCACATCACATTCACACGCCATGTTTTGAAACACCGACGAAATATAACTAACCTAATCATTCACCTTAGAAAATAATGATGTAGATACGTTCCAGAGCACACCGATACGCACGTAACTTTGGAAAGGGGTCAGAAAAATCAGTACATACATACTTCATGACATATCATAAAAACATTGCGGAAAAAAAAGGGCGGGGAAAACTTAACTTATAGCATAAAAGGTAGATGATCTAAATATTCCATTATGGCCTCGATCAATGGAACTACAGGACTATGCATCAAATTGGACATATTTAATGGTAAGAAATATCCTAAGGATCTTAACTTGTGTAGCATCACCATCCTCGGTTCATTGAAAGCATCACACTGGAACATCAGATGATTCAGTGTGCCACGCGTCTTTTCACACACACAACTCGCATTCTCGCGCAGACCCATGCGGGCCATTTGAGCAGGTGTCATGGCATGCTGAAAACGTAAACGTATTATGGTAATAATGTGCCGTCTAGTATATTTGCCAACCCGAAACCAAGGTATTGTTCGAATCGTAGGTTGTATCGGAAAATAATGACGCGCCTTGACGGGACCAATACTATCCCAAATCATTTGCCATTCATGAATTAGCTGTGCATGGATAATGGGCTGAAAGTCTGTATAAGGTACTGCGACATTATAAACTACCCCAAACCCCTGTGCTGCCCACTTTGCCATGCGATCGACATCCTCGTTTCCTGGTATCCCCGCATGCCCCGGGATCCAAGTAAGCATAACTTTCTGCTCCCTAATCTGAAATTCATACAACATTTGAGCGACTTGATACACATACCAATTGTCGGAGCTACTCGGATGCGATATTGCCTGAAGGACACTCATGGAATCCGTGCAAATCATTGCTGGTGAAATACTGTTTTGACGTATATACTGACAAGTTTGACGAATGGCAAATACCTCCGCTGTAAAAATCGTTAGATATTTCGGCAAACTATATGTTCGTATAATCTGTCGATCAGGAGCATAAAAAGCCGCCCCCACACCAGCTGGTGACAACATTCTTGAGCCGTCTGTATAAAAAAAAGGTATACTGGGAATATTCATGGACAATTTCCCGAAAGCATCGTAAAAGTACTTGCGGCAAACGCTGATAGCTCCGGAATAGCGCCGGTAAGGAAGTGTACAATATGTTTGGCTTGGATTGTATGACCTTATATGAAATCGTGTATGGTAAGGGTTTAAGTGTCTGCAGTATATCTGTCCGAAAATCTTTCAAGCCTTCATACGCCTGTACCAAAGCCGGCTTCTTCAGACGTGTAAAACGATTTTGCTCATAATACTCCACAAGCAGCTGTACTTTATTGAGAATGGGTGACGCAGACAAGGACATTTTAGCTGTCAGGTACTTACTTGCTAATAATCTCCGTCGTAGGTTCAAAGGGAACTCACCAGATTCAACTAATAATGCACATGTTGGGCTGGACGATAGCGCCCCTAAAATAATACGTAAAGCCCGATACTGTAACCTGTCAAAAGTGACCAACCTACTATTCGCCATTATGTCATAGAAAAAACAACCATAATCCATCTGGGAACGAATAATATTCTTGTATACCGTAAGTAATAAATGAGGATCCGCCCCCCACCTTCGCCGTGCTAGCGCTCGAAGAACTTGGAGTCGTTTTTCAATTTTCACCGCGAGGATCTGAACCTGGCGCGACCACAGTAATTGGTCATCAACATGTAATCCCAAATATTTGATGCTACGAACTACCTCAATGGCGCCTTGTTCAAATAAAATTGGAGAGCGATCGACTTGCCTTTGATGGGTGATAATGATAGCAGCATTCTTACTCGCCGACGTTACAAATCCGTGATTATGGAACCAAATATGGGCTGCAGTTAATGCATCATATATATCCTGACGACAGCGCTGAATATTATCACGAGAACAATAGATAAGAAAATCATCTGCATATTGTATAAGTCGTGCATGTGGAATAACAACTGATTCCAAAGTCTGAGTATACAGAGAAAAAAGAATACCGCTTAAAATATCTCCTTGAGGCAATCCACGAGACGTATGACGGTTATCCAATACACCAGAGGGGGTGTGTAAAACTAGCCGACGATGATGTAAAAAATTCCTTATTAAACATATAAAAGGTAATGGGAAAAGTAGTTCCCCTAGACGATGTTGTAATATGACCGGATCAACTGTATCATAGGCCCCCTGAATATCCAAACATACAGCAATCGTGTGTTGTTTGCGAGCTTTCGCTAATAATATATCCGTCAAGAAAATCGTAAGAGCGTCGATTGTTCCTAACCGTTTACGAAATGCAAATTGTGATCTTGAAAACAAATTATAATACTCCATACACCATTGCAATCTACGTAATAAAATCTTTTGAAATAATTTTCTTAAACACGAACCTAGATTAATTCCACGATAGCTGAGGGGGTCTCTGGCATCTTTCAAAGGTTTTAATATCGGTAGAATTTCAAAGTTATTCCATTCCGCAGGATATGTCCCATTTGTCAGTACCTTATTGTATAAATCAAGCAAGACCGTCAGTGCACGGTCCGGGAGATGGGCAAGCATCCCATACGTTATGTAATCAAGACCCGGGCTCGTGGATGTAGTATGACGCAACACCGTCACGATATCATGACGTGTGATTGGGTATTGTAAACACTGAAACTTATTCGAAGTCAAAAACGATGGTACCGATACATGACCAGAAACTGAATCGGGCGTTAGGGAATGATAAAAAATTTGAAAACCTGTAGTCGTGAGACCCGTACGTGGACGAGAGCTACGCGTATTGGATAATTGTTTGACCAATGACCATAAGGTGGTTAAAGAAGTATGGGAATTAAATGTACTGATATGTTTTTGCCACGCCAACCGTCGTTTTTCATTAAATGTCTTCTGCAGTTGCGCAGTGAGACGTTTGTAACTTAGATAATTATCAACCGTCCCATGTATTCGATATCGTTTTAAAAGTGCCTTCCTCCTACGCACGAGCAAAGCACACTCTGCATCCCACCAATGGACCGTGCCCGGATGCTGTGACGTAGACAATGTTAACATGCGCTGGGGGTGATATCGATCAAGAAAGCTTTGTATTATCTGTAATAAGGAATTATACTGGTGATACGTCGATGTTCGAGAAGTCCCCAAACCATCATTTATAAAATGTTGAAAAAGTTCATAATCGAGATGCCTTAAATTCCGCTTTACGGTAAAATGACATGGTCTCTCAAGATTCTCGCCAGATTTCGCATAGTATATTAGAATTGGAAAATGATCACTTTGATGTGTGTCCCCCAATGTGCGCCATTCCAAACGATGAGCAATATCTGCTGTGGTAATGGTCAAATCTACCGCACTCCTTGGACGCCCCGGTGGAGTTATACGAGTAGGCGACCCATCATTGAGAATATTCAAAGCATAGGTTTGAATTGCTTGTACAATGTGTCTACCTTTTGGATTGACTCGCTCACTACCCCAAAGACCATGATGGGCATTGAAATCCCCAAGAACTATATGTTTCGGATATTGTACAAAATAGTTGAAATACATTGACCATTGACGTTTTGATCCCTGAACTTGGGGAGGGCAATATAAATTACTAAAAATAGTATTACCGATTTGAAAACACTGATGAAAACTTCTGGGTAATAGATAAGAAATCGGGATCTCGGTAAAGGGAATATCATTTCGAATGAGGGTACTTATGCCGCCATAACCAGGCCCATCTTCTCTCACAACTGTATATAGTGGTATCGTAAATCTATAGGGTGGTGATAACCAAGTTTCTTGTAAAAAAATAACATCTGGGTTATAGTCAGCAATTAATTTGAGTAATTCATGTCTCTTGTTGACAATACTCCTGCAATTCCATTGTAGTACCCACACTGCTCCTTAAAAAAGAAACGGAATGGAAACCCAGTGAAATTAATGACCCAAGGTCATGTTGTCTTTCCGTACTGATTTTTCTAACGGGGGTAACAAGGGTAATACCCTATCTAATAAATTTTTGACACAATGCGCCCATTGCGCATTATGCCCTAACAATTCCATTAGTTTCGTGAATTCTGCCAAAATAGTTTTGGTAGGCTCCGATTCAGGCAACCCTGAACCTGCCCCTGTATTGTATAGAGAACTTGTCTCCATCGTCTTAGCTTCGAAGACCGGAGGAGACTTTTCCAATCGCGGTTGTTGAAAAATCTGACAATAAGCGTTCCTATCATAACCCAACGGCTGGACCACTTTAGGGGCCGCGTGAACTATTTCTGTAAACTTGCGCTTACGTGCCGGCTCATGCTGTCTGACACTTGGAACTGGACTTAAAGAAGGAAATTGTTGGGGTACAGTTAAAGGATTAAATGCGGGCCCCCTTTGACCTTTCATGATTTCATTATACGATTTATTTTCCACACACATTCTTCTTTTTATCTCAACTTGCTGTTGATGGATTTCGCAGCGAATGGCACCCGCTGGGTGATTCTCTGCACAATTGGCACATTTGGCTAATACTTCCTTGCATTCCCTAGTAAAGTGTTCCGCTGCACAATTGCCACAGCGTGGGGCTCGCGCCCGACAATGTAACTGTACGTGCCCGTAGCGTTGACACTTAGTGCAACGTAGGGGCGAGAAAATATACAATTGAACTTCCAGCATTACATTAAATATACTGACATATGGCGGAAGGTTCTGTGTCTCAAAAAATATTTTCACCGTCCCAGTAGCTATCCGCTCCGTCTGTCCATCTATCGTTCTATTACGAAAGAAGCGCTGTACCCGTAAAATGGGAACAGGAGCCTCGAGATACTTAATTAATTCCTCATTGGTAAGTGAGGTGTCGACCCCGCGCACCAGTCCAACCCGTTGAACATTGGAAGATGGTATAAAAGCAGTCAAATTCCTCTCCCGGAGGATCTTATTTTCCAAAAATACATTAGCTTCACGATAGGTTGCGAATTGTATTTGGATTCTATTGCGACCCTTCTTCTGAATTTCACGTATACCTGGTATTTTGCGGTCATAGAATAGCCGACCCAAGGCCATTGGATGTAAATTTCCAACGGCCTGAGCCCCCTCTCCCTGAACAAATACGATATATGGTCCAGTATGAAGGTGTGGATACCGATATTCCGTGGCCGGGGTTCGTGCTTGTTCCTGAGAGGATCCCGTTATCGGGGTCGTTGTTTCCTGAGTGGAAGTAGTCGGTTGATCATTAACGAGTGATATTCCCTCCATAGGGACTATACCATCCACTATAACATTGCCGGTATTGTCTGGGGGTAGTCCCATCAACGTCCCATCACTCTGGGCCGCCATCTCGACCGCACCCAACTATTATATAATACTTATGACCAGACTATGATAGAATGGCACTGCACACCAGAACAACCACTAACGAAACACTAACTGAAAAGAACACTCCCACAGATCACACACAAAAGGCAAGCTTTAGAGGTGTTGCTGTGAGAACAGCTGTCGTGAGACTGAACATGCCTTTACGGTGGATGGTTCAGCGGTAAGACCTACGTCCACTGCCGGCTGGATCGCAACACTCCTGGTTGCTTTAAAGCAACCAGGAGTGTTGCGATCCAGCCGGCAGTGCCTACGTCACAACATGGATGCGATTTGGCGTTACAGAATACCAATTCGACTGCTAACCAGTCTTTACGGGTCCTAAAGACTTGTTATAGCTTAACCATTTCTTACAGAATCGGGGCGCTCCTGTATTTGCCATTTCCAACTACTGGAACAACTCCTCCCATGGTAACCCTCACTGAAAACTGCTTCCTGGTCATCGCCTCTTTGACGTGCACCACCAGGCGTAACTTAACTATTCTCACCAAAACCCGTCATACCATTGAACTCTAGGTTGCAAATCAGCTGATATGTCGTGATTCTTTTCTTATATTTGATCGCACGTCCATTATTTTATAGAGAGAACATAGTGTGTTTGGAGTTAATACTCTATTATTATTTTTATTGTAACTGTTTGCTGCAATAAATGTATTATTATGTTATAAAATCAAGATGCCCAATGCTTGTGTAGCATTCGGATGCTCAAATAGGCAGGAGAAAAGCTCACAAAAGCTTCATTTCCACAGGTAAGCACTACTGTACCTCTGTGCAACGTTATATATAGTGGTATTTTCCAAAAATACGGTAGGCTTACGGTCTGCTTTATTTTCGAATCGAGATTTGTAATGACGTAGCCTAAGCTATTCTCTGTTTATGCATAACCTTACATCAAATTTTGACGTAGGCCTAATTGTCCTAAATAGCATAATGACAAATAGACTTTTAGGCCCTATTATAGGTTATAAGTTATTAGTCACAGAATTATAACCTGGCTCATATTACAGATTTCCATGGAAACGTCCAGATGTGTTAAAGAAATGGGTTATAGCTGTGAGGAGGACTGGATCCCCACAAAATACAGTTATATCTGTAGTGAACATTTTTCAGAATCATGCTACTTGTTTGGTTCAAATAGAAACAAACCACTGCTTAAAGATGATGCAGTACCTGCAATTTTCAATTTCCCTCAGCATCTGCTTCAGCCACCCAAGAAGAGACGGAGAGTTATTGAACAACAAGTACAAGTTGAGGTATGTAGACCTAATATTTACTGTTACTTTTATTTCTGTAGTAATTTATTGCAGCCAATGGCCATTCATGATACATTAAATTACAACTCGATAAGGGAGAACTTCCTTGGTTTTCACCACATGATGATGTACCTATCATGCTTGTCACTACATAGCATGCACATGCACTGGTTGGTTGTTAGGGCAGATGACCTCGTTGTTCCACCCCTTAAAACAACTATAACTAACTAACCAACTTACACTAGTAGTCCAGCTGATGGTATTTCTTATTTACACACACTTTGTGGTGAAAGAAGTGTACAGACAGTCTTGTCACTAAGTGTCGTATCCAGCTCTTGTAAGTCGCTCCATATTTCATTCCTCTTCCTTGTCATAGTACGTAACAGTTCGTCGTATCCGGGTATGGATAGCAGTAACATTCGTAAACTTATCTCCTCGACCGATGGGAGTTGTCCGGTTGTCAGATAGACCAGGCACGAAGGTGTAAACTCTGATAAGCACAATACCCTTTTGAGTTAGCTACCTTTGATCCGATCCAGATAAGTCAGGTTCCTATATCTGAGGTGTTGCCATAAATGTTTTCCAGGGCATATGTCACCACTGGTGAGATTTTCAACCTGAACAGTTCCGTCGCAGTTTTAGCAAAAGATTACTAAGGTGGCTTACGTCACTCGTGGCTTTCATAGCAGCATCAGGTCTCTCACATGGATTGTAAACACATTGCCCAAAGTCTGCAATGTCGCTCCTAAATATACAAAGTGTTTCACTGAAGTAAGGGGCCTTTACAATATATAGTCTCTTGTCCCCACCTTTCCTTAAGAGCATTGTTACCGTCTTTGCTGCATTTATCTGTACTGTAACTCTTTTTTCTTCAGCCCACTCTAACTTCCTGGTCATAGTTGCACGTCAATGCCGTGTCAGCAGCATAGGCATAAAATTTCTCCTTATAAGTCTGGGCATATCGGTTTCTTCTCCCCCATCATCTCCTTCACTGATATAGTCCAGTAAACACATCACATCCCACTTCTTCCTCTGTTGGTCTCGTGTATGGTACGTGGGTCTCTATGTCCGGGCTATCTTCTTGCTCGAACTCTTCCTTCTGTCTTTCTATGTTTGTTAGTTAGTTATTGTTGTTTTAAGGGGCGGAACTACGAGGTCATCTGCCCCTCTTTCTATGTTGCCACCGATCAAATCTGATATATGTGGTAGGCCTAGAGTAACATTGCATTTTATTGTAAACATTACTTTGCACGTGGTAATAAAGACAAATTGTTGCCGTGCTCTTATCTGAGGGGCCCTATTGGTCAACAGCATTATAGACTCCAAATATCACCCTCACCTCCCAACACATTGTGTTCATGTTGAACGCTGAAAGCTCCATTTGCGAGGCACTGAATACTCATATTAAATTGTACACATTATCTTATTATTCCAGACTGATGGCATTAATGTCACTGAAGGAGAATGTTCCAAAAAGATAGTAAAATTTTCATGTTTTGATGCAAACATATTTTACTTTACAGGATGAAAAGCAGGTCACCAGCTCAGTGTCCAACGTCTCTGATGAAAACATTCAAGATACATGTCGACCAAAACCTCCAGATTCACCACAAAAGAAAGCTCTGAAGAAGAAAATTAAGCTATTACAAGAAAAACTTAGGCGAAGAAATAAGAAGATCACCAATATGAAGCAGCTCCTCAAAGAATTGAAATCTGCAAATTCATCACATGGTGTAATTCCTGTGCTTGAGTCAAGATTTGAAGGTTTCCCCGTTGAGGTTCTTATGGATACTTTCAAGAATGAAGGTAATTCTAAAAACAGGTTGCATTACACAAGTCTGATGAAGCAGTTTGCCTCAACCTTGTACTTCTATTCACCAAAGGCATACAGGTTTGTTCGTTCGTTCGAAGTTCCATAACATGTTTCATTTGACACACCCATCAACATTAAGGGCATGGACGTCCAAATTGAATTGTGAACCAGGCTATTTGGAAGAGGTATTTTTATATCTTAAGGAGAATATTGCTGAGAAGCCTTGGTTGAAGGACTGTAACCTTGTTATCGATGCAATGTCTCTACGCAAACAAACTGTATGGGACCGAGCTGAGGGAACATATTCTGGCTATGTGGACTGTGGTGAAATTCTGGGTTTTGAGGATGAACTGGCATCTGAAGCTCTTGTGCTAATGGTAGTATCACTCACACACAACTTCAAGTGTCCTGTGGGTTACTTTCTGATCAATAAAACATCAGCAGAAATACAGTGCCAGATGATCAATGTATGTCTTACGAAGTTACATGAGGTAGGTGTTAAAGTGTGGGGCCTAACCTGTGATGGAACTTCTACTAATGTTCAAACAATGAAACAGCTTGGTTGTGCAATAGGTTCGGCAGCAAGTAGTTGTAGTTTTAAGCATGTGAAAATGGGAACTGTGTTCGTTATTTTTGACCCTTGCCATATGGTGAAGTTGGCGAGGAATACCCTCTCTGATAAGAAGATTTTGTCTTCTCCAAAGGGTGATATAAAATGGGAGTACATCACTAAACTAAATGAGATTCAGGAGAATGAGGGGCTAAGTTTTGCCAATAATCTGAGTGGTGCACACATTAGGTGGGGAAACAAAAAATGAATGTTCAACTTGCTGTGCAGACATTGAGTTCTGGTGTTGCAGATGCAATTTCATTTTTAAGGAAACAGGGTCATCCTTTCTTTGCTGACAGTGAAGCAACGGAAGAATTCATATACATGATCGACAGACTGTTTGATTTGCTTAATTCCAGAAACCCATTTCAGAAGGGTTACAAGCAACCATTGTTCATTCAGGGGGAACAGTACTGGTTAAAATGCTTCACAGAAACTTGTGATTACTTGAGGTCCTTAAAGATTGAAGGAATACCACTTGTGTGCCATGCTAGGAAAATGTTCTGTGTTGGTCTTATTATAGCTGCGACTCCTATTAGAGAAGTTGCTAGAATATTGCTCACCAGAACTGAGAATCCATTTAAATATGTGTTGACATACAAGTTTTCACAGGATCACATTGAGTTGCTTTTTTTCTTGCATTCGAGCTCGTGGGGGATGGAATAATAATCCCAATACTTTGCAGTTCAAATGGGCATTAAGAAGACTATTGTTCAGAAACAGTGTAAATGCTGCTGGGAATTGTGTCAGTATTGATTCAGTTTCAGGGGGTTCTGTTTTTGAATTTCGTTCGCAGAAAAGAACAGCTTCTAATGCATGTGATGCTAACGATGCCACAGAAATGGAAGAGCAGTATTCAGATTTGCTTGATGCATTTGTCTGAATTTCAGGACAACATTTCGTGTTATATAGGAGGGTATATTGTGATGAGGCTTTTCAAGTCTAACTTGTTCACATTGTAGAACAATGCTAATAAGACAATCTGAACGTCTTCTTGACCACTCTTTCGCTGCTCCCATCAAAACCTGTTACAATTTTGTGCAACTGATTGAACCATCTCCAGATGTTGTTAAAATCGTTCAATTTACAGAGAAGGAATTTAGGTTTAGAGTTGTGTTAGGCGAGCTGATGAATATGCGCAATGTAGATAATATTATTGCCCAGTCCGTCGTTATGAAGTTTAGTACTGGAGGTAACTTGCCTTTCAATTTTCACACCCAATAGAGAGTGAATTCTTTTGTGAAGAGCTGCACGAGTTGCAAATCCTAAGAAAGGTTGCTGAAATTTATGTATACATTAGACTAGTGAGTTATGGTAAAAAGCAGTCCTTGTATAAAGTTCATGGCAACTCTTCTAGTGTTAGGGCAAAATTGTACAAACTAATCATTTTAGCCATGTGTAAATACCAACGAGTACAGAGAATCATAGTGACTGCAAAGGCGACCCGCGGCTGAAGCAAGCTACCGCCATTCCATTGTTACCGCCAAGTCAAGTCTGGCCATTTTCCGCAGTGTTAACTCACTGTGTTTTCTGCAATTCGCAGTAATGATCATCAAATCCTGTGTGGCCTGTGTTGAGTGATGTATATTAATGTGGAAGCTCTACGCTATTCAAGCTGGGGAAGTACTCAGGTTTAATAACTAAACAGAACGGAGTGAACCAAGTGATCAACTCGAATGTGGACCGGAGAAATCTCTTCAATCATGATAATTTTCTTGAACTTGCCCTTGTCGAAAACCATATTAATTGGTTAATCAGAGCTATGGCTGAGAAATAACTCGACATTAGGTTATATCATAATTCGAGATGCGGTGATAGTGCATTGCTTTGAAAATATGTTCGTCGTCTGTATAACAAGCTCGTACTTTTTAAGGGCTAGTAAACGATCAGAAGGGACAGTCCATGGTCACTTGTGATGTATTTACACTCGATGATTTTAAAGATGACTTACTTATGAAAAGAACCATTCAAAATATGTTTAAAATGCAATTTCTGTGTTTCAAAAAAATAATCTTTATGTCGATTTTGCCAAGTATTTTGGGATATTAGGGTAATTTGTCAAATTGGAAATAATTCATGAACATGAGGACAAATAGAAAAGGTACATTAAATATATGCTGAGTTTTTGTAAGAAATAAACAAAACCTCCAAAGCATTTCGGTTTAATTATAGAATGTGTTAAAGGCAAGTGCCTGGGGAAACAACCGTCAAAGTTGTTGTTTAAAACAGTATAACTATTATTTAAAGGTGAAAGAATGTAGACAGTTGTGTAATTTATGTTCATTACATTTCATTTCTGTATACCGTACATATTACTGTACTCCCTCAAATCCATGGAATGTTAAGTTAGAGATTACTACATGGAAAATGCATCACTTAGAACTTCATGCTTTATTTTTATGTACCGTTCTCTCTCTTCAAACCCAATGGCTTGAGCTTTACATATGAAGCAGTTAGTGGTGGCAATAAAGTTAATATATAACAGCAATCTTAGCAGTAATACAGCGGCTTGCACTTATCTGCTTCACGCACCGCACAGGAACTCGCTACACTTTGTCCTCTCTCCTCGTTGGTAAATACGAGCTGCACCGTGTTCACCACCTGTATCTAGTGATCAACTTGTGGGTTCCCTTTTGATTTTGATTTTGTCACCGCTCCCTGCATGTTGACGACAATTGGTAGGTGGTGTGATTCCCCCCATTCTTCAACAGTGAACCTCTTAATTAGGGATAGTGCTCCTCTGGAACATATTGCTAAATCTATTACACTTCCTCCAATCTCAGTTATATACGTCAGGTTACCTTCTTCATCCCCCACACATACACCATTTAATATATATAGCTCTTCTGCACCACATAGTTCCAAAATCTTTTCTCCGTTCTTATTACATTCCTTGTCTTTGCTGTGCCTATCCCCACATACGGCCTCGGCAACCCCCTTGCTGTAAAAGGGAACCCACAAGTTAAAGCTATAGAGAGAAAAGTAAATAGATTCAGATGGAGGGAGGAAAGCTGCAGAGAGTTCCAGAACTACTTCCAGGGAGAAAATTTTGAGCTGATAAAGGTAGGGATAAGTTTAATGATCAGTAATGATGAAATTGAAGGGGTAATACGTATGATTGAGAATGCAATTATGATGGCCGGGCGGAAAATGCGCGTGAAGGCTAGATGAAAATTAGGGAGAATTAAAGGATGGTACGATGAATCTTGTAGAAGGAAGAAAACCGAAGTTATTAGGGCACTGAAGTTATACAAGAGAGGAGGGGATGATACGATGAGAGTAGAATTTTGTCGTCTAAGGAAAGAATATAGGGAACTGCTCAGCAAAATGAAAGATGAATGGCAGGGTAAGGAAGCTACAGCACTAAATAAGGATTCTAAAGCTAACGACTGTAGCAAAGTGTGGAGCAGGATAAATTCTTACTGTAGGGGGAGCAGAAGTGGTGGGGGGAGCTCTATTAGTGATGAAGTATGGATTGCATATTATGAGAATCTGTTAAATGCTGAAGATAATTGGAGGAAGAGGGATGAGTTTGGCGTCCCGAGGGGGCTGGAGGCCGCTCTGCCTATGCTGGACCAAGTCATATCGATAGAGGAAATTAAGAAAGTAATAGCAAAAAGTAAGGGAGGGAAGTCAGGTGCTATTTCGGGGATAACAAATGAATTTTGGCAAGAATTGAGTAACAATAGGTTCATGATGGACAGCTTGGTAAAAATCTTTAACAAAATCTTTGAAGGAGGTAGATTTCCGCGCGCGTGGCAGGAGGGGATAATTTGTCCAATAAATAAGAAGCGTGGGGACAAAATAGACCCAGGCAACTATAGAGGCATAACTTTGCTTGATAATTTGAGCAAAATGTACACCGGGGTCTTATCCAAGCGTTTAATAGCATGGGCAGAGGGCTGTTCGGTGTTCTCGAGACTCCAGACAGGGTTCAGAAAAGGGATGAGAACCAGTGACAATGTAATGGTGGTTAAAACGGTGATGGACAAGTACATAAGAAGGAAAAGAGGTAAGCTGTATATCACAGCTATTGATTTGGAGAAGGCGTTTGATTCAGTGAGCAGGGGAGCTGTCATGGCTAAGCTGGGGAAAATCGGGGTGTCACATAAAATGATACGAGCAATTGAGAATGTGTATTCCGAAGTGAAATGTGCAATTAAAACTAAAGATGATGTAATTGTAGGAGAGATAACGTCTAATATAGGATTAAAACAGGGATGCAAATTATCCCCGGTGCTTTTTTTTTTTGCTATTTATCAACGATATTTTCGATTCAAAGGGCTTTGAGCAACGGTCAAACCCTTTCTTGGACAATTATGATATCCCGGGCCTAACTTTTGCTGATGACATCCTTCTGCTTGCTCTAACACCCTATAATATGCAATATAGTATTGACGATATTGTGAGATATTGTGAGGACTGGAACTTAAAAATTAACCCGAGCAAGACCAAAGTTATGGTCTGCAAAAAGGGAGTTAAACTGGCTAAGAACGAAAAGTGGGTCATGTATGGGTCGCAGTTAGAGACGGTGAAAAAACTTGAGTATCTAGGGACGATATTGGCGAGCAATGGTAAATGGACCGAACAAATTAAAAGGGCAAAATCGAAAGGGCTAGCGGCATTGGCGAATGCTAAAGTGTTAGAGCGTAGGTTACCGAATCTTGACTACAAAGTGTATAAGAATGTGTTCAACGCACTCATCGTTTCAAGAGCACTCTATGGAGTGGAAGTATGGGGTTTAGAGGAAGGAACGAAAACCCTGGACAGTATTGTAAGTAGGTTTGCCAAGATAATTTTGGGGCTACCTAGTTGCACGGCGAATTGTGGAGCGAGAATGTTGTGTGAGGATGTAAGCATTAGACAACATATTATAAAAAAGGTCATAAAGTCTTGGATTCGTTTAAAAGCAGGTGGAGGGGGGGAAATGCTTAAGGTAGCCTACCTGCACCAAATGAAGCATCAGCAAGAGGGTTACTGGGTGGACGGGGTAAGAAGTGTACTGGAAAGATTAGGAATGGGTTATCTATGGGATAGGGACTTACAAAGAGAGGAAGGTAGGGTGTGCAAAAAAGTGTTTAGAAGGGTTAATGACGTAGAGTTGCAGGTGCTAAGAGAAGAGTGCACCAGTAGGAGAACCTTAACGGAGTTCTGCGAAATAAGGAACTTTATGAGCATAAAGCCTCAATGCCTAATGAAAAGAGAAATGAGAGGGATAATTTGGTGGTTAATGGGGGTGTATAAGAACAAAGCGTTGAGAGAAGTAGGAAAAGAGGACATTTGCCTGTTTTGTGGGAAGGTTATGGGTGCAGCGCACCTGATCAGGGAATGCAAGGAAATTAAAATGATAAGAGCAAAGTTTGTATACAAAGCAGATCTAAACAGAATAGAAAATGAAAATGAGTATCACTCTTTAATTAAATTACTAAAAAGGGAATGGGGGAAAGCAGGTCAATTAGCAAAATATTTTAATACCATCAGGGCAATGTGGAAAAAGAAAGCGTCGGATGAGATTCAGAACAAAGATGCATGTAAATTAAGCATTCAAGTACAGGAGACGGCTTCCTAAGCTATAAATCTTGTTAAAGCCTAGGAGAGCCTATCTGTATTAACTAGGTAGCCTATACGATTACTACAGTACAGCCACATATTGCTGTCTGTAGATTTTTCCTGTGAGTTTGATGGTTTTTTTTCCTTACTACAAAACTTATCAGACTCTTACAGTCAGTAAGGGCTCGATAGGGAAATAAAAGTAATTCTTTCTGTGATGTGTCTCCCATGGAGAACTGTCTAAAAATGAAGAACACTGTGTCCACATTTATGATTAAGAAAGAACTTTGTGCAGTCTCCATCAGAAAAGTTGCCCAGTGATATTGTGAATGAAGATAACTACTGCAAAGCATTATTAAGTTTTGAAATAACGTGGAAGCTATGAAATGCCGAATGAACATTTGGTTTAATTATTTAACGCCATAATGTAAATTTATGTTATATATGTGTTTATTGTCTGTATGTCACGATATGACTCTCTGAGTTAAAGTGACAATTAACAAGTAGATTTGGTTTAAATAAATAAATAAATAAATAGTGATCAACTTGTATATTTTAAGTACATATAACAGGACCTATCTCTACCCTATTGATGCCAGGGCTGTACTACACATTAAGAATCATCCCTCTCCCCCTGTTCACCCACACATGCACCTTCCCCCACCCCTTTCCTAAACAAATATGTATGCACATTTTGAACTTTGAGGTCTCTGGCTGAATTAATATTTTTTACTGCTTCAAAGAATGCTGCAAGTGTTGTTTTGTAAATTAAGTATATTGTTTTAGAACCACACGTTAAAAGTTATCCATCTTCCTCCTGCTCACACACATACCTCTCCCTCCACCCCTGTGACATATTCATTCAGAACAAGTTAAATTTATATGAAATGAAAATTAATACTTTACTGTATGTTCTTGACACCGGATCCTAAGGCTGCCCTTAACTCCTGTTTTTACCATTTGCAACTCAACAATGGTAACATTTAAAGGGTAACTACACTGAGAACCTGGTGTGAAGAATTCATTTTTTTTCTTTACCAGTACTAACTTGTTACGCTTAAATTGCCTATTCACACCCACACCCCATGGCACTTCTGCCAATGAAGGGCCTAGGACCTGCAAGCGACCGCTGCCCAGCCATTTGGCGTGGTCAGCTTATCAAGTCCCTACGCAGGGCCCAGGCGCGCTACCTCAACACCACGGTGCCGGCAAATTCTATTTTACTTAAATCAATACCAGATTGTGAATTTAATTAGAAATTATGCACTTGAATTTTACTTGGGCAATAATAATGTCGCAGGCTGGCTGCGTGGCTCAGCGGTGACGTCCTCGCCTGCTGTACCCAAGGTTGCAGGATCGAATCCTGGCGCAGTCAGCTGGCATTTGAGGGTGCGCAAATGTGAGGGAGCCGTGTCAGTAGATTTCCTGGCATGTAAAGATCCCCTCCGGGACAAAATTCAGGCACCCCGGCGTCTTTAAATGCCACATAAAACAAATGACATTATTATTATTATTATTATTAAAGTCTCAGCAGATAAAGCATACATTTATTACACATAGAACATTGCGGGCTGTGATTGGGCCAGAATGCGTCAGTTGACAGCGAATTGACAATTAAGAAACATTTGATAATGCTGAACGAACTCTTTCCTTATTGGCTTCTGATGAGGTAGCTATGCTAGTCACATCTTTCGCAACAGCAAATACTTTTTGTTGATTTATTGAGGGGCTTTGAGACATCATGGTCATGTAACCCCTTGTACTTGGCTGTGTGTGGAATTTGTCTGATAGCCTGTATTATTGTGAGTAGTATGTGTATTTGTTATTCAGATGAGGATTGGGAAGGAGGCGGCTGTTGCCTTAAGTTAGGAACCATCCTGGCATTTGCCTGGAGTAGAAGTGGGAAACCACAGAGAACCACTTTCAGGATGGTTGAGGCTGAGTCTACCAGAATTAAATTTATTGTCATAGCCGTGAATCGAACCCGGATCTCCAGAATGACAGCCGAGAGTGTTAGTCACTACGCAATGAGGTGGACGACAGCAAATACTGTAGTAACTCCATCCTGAAACATTGATCCACTGAACTGCACCCTGAAATTAATTTACCTGAGTGAGTGATATTGCCGAACAGTAGACTATTCCTTATTGACAGAGCTATAGTTTTTTTTCTTTTTTTTTCTTAGAATTATTAGAGTCCAATTTTTTACTAAAATATCGATAGAAACGAAAAACACTTTTCGTTCTGTATGAAGGACACCTTCCAGGAATCCTTATGGGCAACCGCTACTGGTCGTTTTGCAATTTTTTAAACAACAGGTTAAGAATTATTTTGCTTCGCCTTGCTTTGGCTCATACCTCCACCACCACCCCTGTTTATTAAAGAAATCTTTCCAGTCCGTGAACACAAATATTTGCTACATGTTGGGCTGAAGAATGCCACGTTTTTCTTTGTTCATCATCTGTATAACATACCGACAGTAGTGGCTACGCTGGCTAAAGCGCTGCGTTAGGTCATGGGGCCAGGCTCTCTGCTGACTCGGTAGACACGTGGGTTTGAGCCCCACCGTCGGCTGTCCTTGAAATGGTTTTCCGTGGTTTCCCATTTTCAACACCAGGCAAATGCTAGGACAGTACCTTCTGACAGGCCACGGCCGCTTTCTTACACATCCTTGCCCAGTTTCATTCATCTTCATCCATTCCATCTCTCATCCCGACGCGCAGGTCGCCCACGGGCGTCGACTAGAAAGACCTGCACTCGGCCTCTCAGGGGGCTACACGACAAAAAAAAACTGTATAACATGGTAAATATGAATTTCTTACTGTGTACAACTGGGTTTACCTAGATCCTGGTGATTGCTATGCTACTGTTCACATTAAGAATTATTCTGCTTCCCCCTGGTCACATAAATACCACCCAGCCCCACCCAAGTCTCGACCTGATTTCAAGAATATTGAACATGTGGTTGATTTGTATAAATAAAGTGTGTATTTTTGTTCACTAAGCATCTATTTAATTGTTTATTTGTAGGCTTATGCATATTCGCACACATATGAATGCTGTCTTGGAGTTAATAAAAATGTTGAACACCAATTACCATATTTTTTTGTTCTTTATTCTTAGTCATTCCCTGTCTAACCTTATTTTAATTTTAATGTACGTACGGCTTGAATTTTTTGCCAGTAGGCCTATAGTTATTGTGTACGCTGCCTTTGATGTAAGGATAAAAATTATGAACAATCAGGCTTCAATATAATATTTTATGTTGGTGTATATTCCTAGCCATTTTAAGTAACATATTACTATGATATTTTGAAAGATGTATTTCGGCGTAAGTTCCGTTTAGTTTCCGTTCGCCTAAATGTTCAAAAGTACCTTTTTTACTTGCATCTCGCCGTACGTACGTACATCATCCTTGCGTCCTCTGTGACGCACTACCTTGTCAAGTGAAAGTGTAGTGAAATAGCAGCTAGTGTAAATATTTGATAAAAGTGGTAAAATATTATAACAGAGGCTTAAAATCTATAAAGTTACTTTCCTTAGATCAAGTGTAATACGGAATATTGATAGTATTGAGAAATTCTTGTTGATAATTTAATAAACTTAAACTAAGTTGTGGGAACGTGTATCCAAAGATTCGGTGACTTCTTCAATCACTGTTTGAACCAAGTAGAGCAGTGGTGCTTTTACGAGACTTCACCCGATTGGAAGATATACGTATTTCACATTCTTCTTTATTGGTAGGTTATTAGATTAATTCTATTAGGTAGTAATAATTAAATTAAATTTAGTGTAATTTGGTGTAAACATCTAGGCTCACTTAGATCTCTAGTATGACGACAGTAAACAGTGTTAGTATCTCGTCAGGTTGTGTAACCGTAACGGATTTATGCTCGTCGTGCAAAATAAAAGTAAAAAATGCAAATAAAATCATCACAAGATCTCAGGTAAAATTGAATGAGGAGAAAAGTGAAACCGATTGTCGTAATGTAGGCCTACCGCTACCGTCATGCGAATGCCATAACCTGAGAAACGAACTGTCCTCAAAAGACGAAATTATAAAGCTGCTAAAGGAAGATATTGCTAAGTTAATGGAAGAGTTGAATAAATTAAAAGGAAACAGAGAGGAAAGCAAGGAAACTTGGTCGACAGTGATTGCTGGTAAGGTAAGATTGAATAAGCCTAGGCCTATAAATGGAGTACATGTAACTGAAATTCCCGTCTCAAATTCATTTGGAGTGCTTGTTGAAGAAAATGATGACTTTCCTCAAGAAGAAAAGAAGAAAGTGATAAAGAGAAAATCCAGGGCGATGCGGATATTTGCGGATAGCCACGGGCGAGATGTAGCAGCAAGCGTTTTGGAGAGAAGCCGAGAAATGGAGGTCACTTCGACAGTGAAGCCAGGAGCTCAGATTGCAGAAGTCACGAACGGGATGATAGGAGAGTGTGCGTCCCTTACTGCAAAGGACTACGCAGTGATCATCGCTGGAGCAAACGACGTCTATAGAAATGAGAGTAAAAAGGTAATCAAAGATTTAAAGGGTACATTGCCATCCATGCAAAAAACAAATGTCATTATTGTAAACATTCCGCAGAGACACGATTTAATTCCCAAGTCATGTGTAAATGTAGAAATAGAGGCTACAAATGGAAAAATTCATAAAATTTGTAAGAGTTTTCCAAATGTCCAAATTGTAGATGTAAGTAAATTAGACAGGAAGTTCCACACTCGGCATGGCCTACACTTAAATAGATTAGGAAAAGAGTATCTTAGTGATGAAATCTGCAAAATTGTAAATTCAAATGGTAAGAATAATTCAACAGTAATATCATTAGAGTGGAAGCAGGGAAACTGGTAGAAGAAGCCAAACGTGAGGTTTGGCATTCACATCTTTTGAAGTCAAATTTAACGGAGTGCAACAATGGTATTTCGGATTTGTCTAGCAACAATAATAATAACAATTATGATAATAATAATGTAAATAAATCACCAACACAAGCTTGCAAAAGTAACAAATTTAAAATTTACCACCAGAATGTCCAGTCTCTTTATAATAAAATTGATTACATAAATCTAATGCTTAAAAATGAACTTAAAGACATCTCAGCACTATGTATTTCAGAACATTGGCTGAAAGAGGAACAACTCGAATTAATTCAATTCCCAGGGTTTATACAAGCTAGTAAATACTCTAGATCTAATATTAGCCATGGTGGTACTTGCATCTTCTTAAGAAATAATTTAGATCATGAACAGATAACAGCTTATGATTATCTAATTATGGAACAGGATTTTGAATTCTCTGCCGTAAAAATTCAGCAGTCTAAGTTAATAATTGTATGCGTATACCGTTCTCCGTCAGGAAAGTTTCCTCTATTTATAGATAAACTAGAATTGTTACTCAATAACATGAGCAAAGTAAATTTCGATATAATAATTTGTGGGGATGTAAATGTGGATTTCTTAAAACTTGATAGAAATTGTGAATTATTAAACCAGTTACTAATTTCCTATGGACTGAAACCTACAGTAAATACACCAACAAGAATAACAAAATTTAGTAAAACCACTCCTGATCAAATTTTTATAAATACAGATAAATATCACCATTCAATAGAAGTCTATTGTCCGGGTTTTAGTGACCACCATGGACAAATACTGAGTTTTGAAGTATCCGAAGTAATCAATAATAATGATAATGGAGTAAAATCAAAGTGCAGGTCATTCACTGAATCAAATGTTACATATTTCAATGACTTATTAAATAAGGAAACATGGTCAGAAATTTATGAACTAGAAAATGTAAATGATAAATTTAATGCATTTAACAGTACCCTAAAACACTATTTTGAAATAGCATTCCCCTTTAAACGAAGAACTGTTCAAAATAACAAAACTAGCAATTGGATAACAACAGGGATTATAAATTCATGTCAAAGAAAGAAATTTCTACACAAATTATATAAACAATACCACACAACACCTGAATTCAATTTATACTACAAAAAATACAATAGCATATTAAATAAGGTAATAAGACTAGCAAAGAAAATGCATAATGATAATTTTATTTCCCAATCATCTAATAAAAACAGGGCTATGTGGTCCGTAATAAAGAAAGAAACTGGAAAATCTGCTAAAATACAAAGGAACATTACACTGACCAGAAATAATAAAGTGATTAATAATCCAGAGGAAATAGCAAACACTTTTAATGACTATTTTCTGGAAATTCCGCAAAAATTATTAAATAAATCACAGGTAAATACACTAAATTCTAATAATAAAATAAATATATGCAGTGATTCTTTATTTATAAATCATGTCACAAGTGAAGAGGTAAGAATAGTTATAAAAGAGCTAAAAAATAAATTCTGTGCTGGCATTGATGGCATCCCTGATGCAATTTTAAAGAAATGTGCAGAAAATATAATAAATCCACTTACGCACTTAATAAACAGTTCAATTCTCTCAGGAACTTACCCGGATATTTTGAAGTTATCAAAAGTAATTCCAGTGCACAAAAACGGTTCAAAAGATGAATTAGATAACTATCGTCCTATTACCTTACCAACTGGTATTGCAAAAATTGTGGAAAAAATTATGTATAAGAGACTGATAAGTTTCATAGAAAAAAATAAAATATTATCAAACTCACAACATGGATTTAGAACGGAAAAATCTACACAGACAGCAATTTACGAATGTAGTAATAGTATACTGAAATTAATTGACAATAAGGAACATGTAACTGGCCTATTCTTGGATTTATCGAAAGCATTTGATGTAGTTGACCATAAAATCCTCCTTACCAAACTAAATCAATATGGTGTTAGAGGTCTAGCTAATAAATGGATAGAGTCTTACTTAACAGGGCGTAAACAAATAGTAAGCTTGAGACACAAGGATGATGGAACCAAATTACTTAATGAAACATTGTCCAATGAGGGAATTATTGAATTTGGAGTACCCCAGGGATCGGTTTTGGGCCCACTACTCTTTCTTCTATATATCAATGATATAACACAGAACGTTCATTCACATAAGGAAATTTTGTTTGCGGACGATACAACACTCGTAATAAAAGGTGAAACTAAACAGGTCATACAGCAGTCTGCTGACTCCGTTACAGGAGAGTTAACCAAATGGTCACAAGATAATCGCCTCATAATAAACTATAAAAAGTCAGTATGTCTAAATTTCCACACTATACAGAATAGGAATCCTGCGATGCCCAATATAACATTAAATGGTCATCAAATAGAAAATAAATCAGAAACAAAGTTTTTAGGACTATGGATACAACAAGACTTGAAATGGAATAAACATATACAATATCTGAATACTAAACTGAACTCGATGTGCTTTGCGTTACGTATTTTGAAAACCTGCACTAGCATGCACACATTAAGAAATACTTATTTTGCTTATTTCCATTCATACTTAAGATATGGGATCATATTTTGGGGTATGTCGCCAGATGTACTAAGCACGTTTAGGATACAAAAGAGAGCGATTAGAATTATGGCAAATGTAAACTCTAGAGAATCATGTAGACCTCTGTTTAAAGATTTAAACATTCTCCCACTGCCCTGCATATATATCTTTGAAAGTATTATGTTTTTTAAAAAGAATTTAATGAATAAAGATGTTTTTCTTAAAACAAACAATGATGTTCATAGGCATAACACAAGACAAAATCAAAACATTCATATTTCACACACACACACAAGCATATATCAAAAAGGAACTTTTCACACTGGAGTTAAATTATACAATAAACTACCCCAGTATATAAAACTGGCCCCAAAAATAAAAACCTTTGATAGAATGTTGAAAGCTTATCTGCAGTGCCATTGTTTTTACTCAGTAGTTGAATATTTTAGCGTATAGGAGTGATGGAATCTATAACTATATTTTACTTTTTTAATTTAATTTTAATACCTAGCTGTATGTTGTTGTATTTATAGAATTAAGTTTTCATATTATGATAATAGAGTGAGGTGTAAATAGTTGTGCAATAAGATTGTATCTATTAAGATTTGCTATTATAATAAGTTATAAATAGTTATAATCTTAGTAATATATACCTGTTAGTTCTTTTATTTTATGCATGTAAATTCTGACGTGTCCTATATCAAAAATGTATTGAATGCATGTATTTGATCAAATGGAATTAATAAAAATCTATCTATCTATCTACGTCAAACTCGCCTCCTTGACGTGCACTACCAGGCGTAACTAGTCGCACCAAAAGCCGCACTTTGCTCCCATACAGTCGGCATTCCAGTATTACCTAGAGTTCAATGGCCATTTCTAGCGCAATAATTACGAATGTACGGCTGTACAGCATACACAAAGAGATACTCCTTGCCGAAAAATCGTGATGTCCTGGCAGTGGTGTGAGGTGAATATTTTTCGCGGGTGAGCTGAGAACTGAAGTCAGGGGCATATTTAACCGTCCCTCGAAGATCTAGTTCGGGGTATATCATGCAATAATAATAAACAGAGGGATTTGTTTTAGCTATTCAAGACCAAGTTGTTGCTATTCGAAGCTATCGGAAATTTATTATCAAAGATCCAGCAACTGAGAGTGAGAAGTATCGCCGCTGTGGCAAATGTAGTGAGACCAATCAACATATCAGGTTGCTCTATCGCTGTCTATAATAATTCTCAAGCTATGCTGAAAGTATAATTGGCAACACTGGGCTTAGGCTCTAAGGTGCAAAGAGGATATATGGAAGGTGTGTAAATATGCTAAGCTCACATGCTGACTTTTGTTAATAAATACCGTTTACTTTGATGATACAGCATTTTAAACAGTTCGTATTTACTATTTCAACACCCATGAAATTCCTCGTGGTAAATCAGACCTGCTGAAAGTTGTAGAAGTGAATATTTCTGGCAATAAGTTGTATGTGTAACCAATGCTTGGTAAGGAATTTAACCAACAAATTTTTTACTAATATTTCATTAAAATATTTCAGATGCCTTGGGATAACCTGAGAAACGAACTGTCCTCAAAAGATGAAATTATAAAGCTGCTAAAGGAAGATATTGCTAAGTTAATGGAAGAGTTGAATAAATTAAAAGGAAACAGAGAGGATAGCAAGGAAACTTGGTCGACAGTGGTTGCTGGTGGTGTAAGATTGAATAAGCTTAGTCCAGTACATGTAACTGAAATTCCCGTCTCAAATTCATTTGGAGCGCTCGTCGAAGAAAATGATGACTTTCTTCAAGAAGAAAGTGATAAAGAGAAAATCCAGGAGGATGCGGATATTTGCGGATAGTCACTGGCGAGATGTAGCAGCGAGCGTATTGGAGACAAGCGGAGAAATAGAGGTCACTTCGACAGTAAAACCAGGAGCTCCAATTGCAGCGGTCACGAACGGGATGGTAGGAGACTGTGCGACCCTAACTTCAAAGGACTATGCAGTAATCATCGCTGGAGCAAACGACGTTTATAGAAACGAGAGTAAAAAGGTAATGAAAGATTTAAAGGGTACATTGCCATCCATGCATAACACAAATGTCATTATTGTAAACATTCGGCAGAGATACGATTTAATTCCCAAATCATGTGTAAATGTAGAAATAGAGGCTACAAATGGAAAAATTCGTAAAATTTGTAACAGTTTTCCAAATGTCCAAATTATAGATGTAAGTAAATTAGACAGGAAGTTCCACACTCGACATGGCCTACACTTAAATAGGTTAGGAAAAGAGTATCCTAGTGTTGAAATCTGCAAAATTGTAAATTCAAATGGTAAGAATAGTTCAACAGTAATATCTTTAGAGTGGAAGCAGGGAAACTTGTAAAAGAAGCCAAACGTGAGGTTTGGCATTCAGATCTTTCGATGTCAAATTTATAATAATAAATACAACCCTTTAATCCCCTAAGGGCAATGGCCTCCTGTCTAGGCAGGGATTTAGCTCCATTACACTCATTAGGTGAGCAGTCCTAAAGAGTAGTGAGGCACCTAGTGGTGCACATTTCTGGCATGTTAGTCTCTGTTCTTGAATGCTCTTATAGCTATTGATATACCTATTCCTAACCTAGTTACTGTATTGTCTATGTTCTGTATTCTTGTTCTTATATCTGAAAATGAAAATCCACAGCCTGCTTCCGGTCTCCGACCGGGTCAGGAATGGAATGAATGAAGCCCCCATCTAGCGGCGAGGATATGAACTGTGCCGGCTGCCGAGGCCTGACGCACTCCTCTGGGGCAATGATTAAATGAATGACAGATGAAATGAAATGATAGTGGAGAGTGTTGCTGGAATGAAATTTTGACAGGGAAAACCGGAGTACCCGGAGAAAAACCTGTCTGCCTCCGCTTTGTCCAGCACAGATCTCACATGGAGTGACCGGGATTTGAACCACGGATCCAGCGGTGAGAGGCCGGCGTGCTGCCGCCTAAGCCACGGAGGCTTCTGTTCTTATATCTAATATTTGCAAAATTGTTAATGTTTCTAGCACGTTCACTTTATTTTAGTACAGTTTTAAATGTCCTCAATTCATTATCGCTATTGTATTTAAGGGTTCACTATGTTGCACTGAGTTGCTCCTTTCCTTTCCTCGCATATACTATGTTTTGAAAAGGATCATCTCTAGGGTCTTCCACTCTTGTCTGTCACTTGCTCTTCTTGTCCATTGTGGTCCGGCAAATTTCTTGAATGTGTCAGCCCAGCGTGTCCTCTGTCTTCCTACGTTTCTCCTGCCGGTTCTGGGGTCCCACATCGTTAGTCTGTGCGTCCACCTTCTATGCTCCATCCTCGCTACGTGGCCTCCCCATTTCCATTTTAGTCTGTCCGCAGTGTTGATGACGTCTTTAATACTGGTTCTTCTACGTATCTCCTCGTTCCGTATTCTGTCTTTCAGCGTGATATTGAGGATTTTTCGTTCCATCCTGCGTTGGACTATCTGGAGCGTTTTCCTCTGCTGCGAAGTTAGTGACCATGTTTGACATCCATACAGCATTACTGGGATTACACATTTCTCTAGAACTTGTGTTTTCAGGCTTAGGTTCTGAGATTTATCTCCTAAAATTAATTTCAAGGAGCAGAATTTTTTCCATGCTTGCCCAATTCTTCTTTTGATTTCTTTCTCCGTATTGTTATGGAATGAAATATTTTGACCTAGGTATGTATAGTCCTGGACATACTCTAATGTTTCACCGTCAATGTTTACTGGGTTTTCTGTCGCATTTGTCATCAGTTTCGTTTTACCCGGGTTCATGGTTAGGCCAGCTTCTTGCTGACCTTGTTTAATTCTGTTACCATTTGTTCTAAGTCTGAAGCAGATTTTGCCATGAGTATGATGTCGTCTGCAAACCGTAGGTGTGTCAGGTTTTGTCCATCTATGTTGATGCCGTGTCTTGTTTTCCATTTCATTTTCCGGAATTGGTTTTCTAGCAGGCAAGTGATTAGTTTTGGTGAGAGGGGGTCTCCTTGTTTCACTCCTCTCTCTAGCTCGAAGTGTTTTCCCTCCATTTCTGTCCGTATATTTGCCTGGCTACTCTCGTAGATTTTTGCTAGAAGTCTGATATACCTTTTCTGTATGTTTTGGTTCTCTAGGGCCTCTAGAACATATGTGTGTTCCACGGAGTCAAAGGCTTTGTTATAGTCTATAAATGCAATGTAGGCTTTAAAGATGAATTCTTGCAGTTTTTCGATGAGTTGGTTTACTGTTTGGAGGTGGTCCACCGTGCTGAATCCTGATCTGAAACCTGCTTGTTCTATAGGTTGTTTTTCCTCTAGTGATTTTGACATTCTCTTGGTTAATATTTTTGTGAACAGTTTGTATAGACTTGGCAGCAGACTTATCGGTCTATAGTTGTTGATGTCGTCTTTAGCTCCTTTTTTATGGAGCAGGATTATAGTGCTTAGTTTCCATTCCGCTGGTATTTCTTCAGATTCGAGTATTGTGTTGAAGAGTCGAGTGATGATTGCTACAAGTTCCTCACCTCCCCATTTTAGGTATTCGTTAAATATACCATCGTCACCTGGGGATCTTTCATTTTTTATTTCTTTTATTGCTGCACTCACCTCGCTTTGAAGGATGGGGGGGGGGGGGGGGTATTACCTCTTCCTGGTGACCCTTCGGATTATTCAAATTTTGAATCATACTTTCCTTCTCGAGGGTGCTGGAGTATAGTTTCTCGTAGAATTCCGTGGCATGTCGCAGTATCTCTTCTCTTGAAGCTAGTCTATTTTCTTTTACATCCTTCACTCCTAATATCCAGTGTTTGCCATCTGATATTTCTTTCCTGATCTTTCTTACTGATGTCCATCTTTATATAGCCTTCTTGACAATTTCGGTGTTGTGATCTTGGATGTCCTTTCGGATTTCTCTTTTTGTGCGTTTGTTCAATTCCGCATATTCTGTCTTTTTCTGATGGTTGGTTTCTGCTTCCCGTTTTAATTTCTCCCTCTGGTCAATCAGTCGTCTGGTGCTTTCTTTCAGCTTATTTCCCTTTCCTGACTTTTTCACCCCAATAGAGGATTCTGTAGCAGCTTTTGTGATGCACTTCTCCAGTTTATCATATAGGCTCTGTGTGCTCATCTCCTCTTGTTCTTCCAGCTCTTGCAGGTTCTTCTTCAGTTTCTCTGTGTACTGGATTCGGTTGGTTCTTTCCGGGTCGAACCTTCGGGTTTTAACGTATGGGCATTGTTTCTTTGGAATAAGCATTTTCATTCGAACCATTCTGTGATCTGTGTCAAGTTTCAGACCATTGATCACCTGGATATCTTTGATGTCCTCTAGTCTGTCTGCTAGGATGAAGTCAATTTCATTCCTTGTTTTCCCATTTGGTGCTCTCTATGTCCACCTACTGCTTGGGTTTTTCTTGAAAAAGGAATTAACGATTTTTAGTCCTTGTCCCTGTGCGAATTGTATAAGCCTGTCCCCTCGTTCGTTTCTGGATCCATAGCCGTAGGGTCCTATCGGCTCCTCTTCCTCAATTTCTTGATTGCCTATTTTACTATTGAAGTCCCCCATTACAACGGTTCTATGGACTTTGTAGTGGTTTAATGTGTCTTGTAGAAGGTCGTAGAAATGTTCGATTTCTTCCTCCGTACTAGCTTCTGTGGGAGCATAGACTTGGATAATTGTGAAGGTATGTCTGTTTAATTTCAGGGATAGTACAGCTATCCTCTCAGAGACCCCTTTAACTTCTTTAATGCAATGTTTTTGTTTCTTCTTTATTATGAATCCCACTCCTTTTTGTCCTTCCGTTTCGCCTATGTAGCTGAATATATCTCCTCCAGTGTTTCAATTATTTCCTGCCCATATTTTCTAACCTCACTAATACCTAGTATATCGAATTTCAGGTCAGCTAATGCATTCTTTAATTCCGTTTCTCTTTCTTCCGTTCTCAGAGTCCTTACATTCCAGGTGGCGATTATTAGTTCTTCCTTGTTCTCCTTGTGTACCGTCTGTTTAGTGCACATCACCTCCTGGTTGTTGGTGCTCAGTATTTTGTGTTTAGATCTTTTGTGTTTAGGTCATTCCATTTTGTCCAGTGGCCATTTAGAAGGATCTTCTGATACCCAACTTTTACTTCGTTGTTGCCTTTATTTCTCTGTTCTCTGGCTATGCTTCTTAGTGCTGCTTGAATCTCTCTCTCATTCTTAGTAAGGTCGTCGTCTATATAAACGTCTTGCCCTTTTGGCGTCGCCTTGTTTCGAACTATTCTTAACTTGTCTGTGAAGTTCTTGAAGGTGACTCTCAAGATCCCTGTGTTGTTTTTATCTTTGCCTATGTATGTCATGTTCTCTATTTCATCATCTGCATTTATCTTCCCTAAGATCTCTGTAGCTTTTGCATCTACTTCCTTTTTGTTATCATTCTCCATCGTTAGTTATTTTCCTTTAATTACTATATTGTTCTTTCTCATCCTTTTTTCCGTTTGTTCTTCCCATGTCTCTAGGGATTTGATTCTTTCTGATATCAAATTTAATTTTTCTTGTGTCAAATTTAATTTTTTTCTTGCGTCGTGTTCTGTATGTTTGTTATTCTTGACTCCACTGCCTCGTTTACCTCTTTCCATTTTTCGTCTGTCTTCTCTATGGTTTCTTTGATAGACATGATTTCTTGTTTCGTTTCACGCCTAAATTCGTCACTCTGGGATTTTACGTTCCTGAGTTCAGTCAAGATCTCCGAGAACATTTCCTTGATTTCCGAACCCTGCTGTTGTTCTTCATCACCGGAACTTTCCGATAATTCCATAGTGGTCTTGTGGTTTTCCGATTTTTCTTTTTCGGTGGCATATTGTCTCTCCTGATGTTCGTTAGGTGCTCCTGCTCTCTCACGTGTTTTATATATGAGAGAACTACTGTTGGATACCGGTATATTTGTGCTGTCTAGTAATGATTTGTGGTATAGCATGTAACGTACTCATGTAGGATACTTAATTTCTTATACTGTATGTATCTTCTGGTGTATGGCGTTTTATCTGCATCATCTGTTGTAAGGCATTTACAAATTTGTGCTATTGCATACGGCTTTCAATTCGTGAAGAATGCTTTACGGCATTTAGCGCAGGTCACTGGTTTCTTGCCGGTGGTACTTCTTGTCCATACAGGGTCAAATTTAACAGAGTGCAGCAATGGTATTTCGGATTTGTCTAGCAACAATAGTAATATCAATTATTATAATAATAATGTAAATAAATCACCAACACAAGCTTGCAAAAGTAACAAATTTAAAATTTACCACCAGAATATTCAGTCTCTCTATAATAAAATTGATTACATAAATCTAATGCTTAAAAATGAACTTAAAGAAATCTCAGCATTGTGTATTTCAGAACATTGACTTAAAGAGGAACAACTCGAATTAATTCAATTCCCAGGGTTTATACTAGCTAGTAAATACTCTAGATCTATTATTAGCCATGGTGGTACTTGTATCTTCTTAAGAAATAATTTAGACCATGAACAGTTAACAGCTTATGATTAGCTAATTATGGAACAGGATTTTGAATTATCTCGTAAAAACAGCAGTTTAAGTTAATAATCGTATGCGTATACCTTTCTCCGTCAGGAAAGTTTCGTTTATTTATAGATAAATTAGAATTGTTACTCAATAACATGACCAAAGTAAATTTCAATATAATAATTTGTGGGGATGTAAATGTGGATTTCTTAAAATTTGATAGAAATTGTGAATTATTAACACAGGTACTAATTTCCTATGGACTGAAACCTACAGTAAATACCCCAACAAGAATAACAAAATTTAATAAAACTAAGTTACTCCTGATCAATTTTTTATGAATACAGATAAATATCACCATTCAATAGAAGTCTATTTCCCGGGGTTTAGTGACCACCATGGACAAATACTCAGCTTTAAAATACACAAAAAATCAATAATAATGATAATGGAATAAAATCAAAGTGCAGGTCATTCAGTGAAACAAATGTTACATATTTCGATGACTTATTAAATATGGAAACATGGTCAGAAATTTATAAACTAGAAAATGTAAATGAAAAATTTAATGCATTTAACAGTACCCTAAAATACTATTTTGAAACAGCATTCCCCTTTAAACAAAGAACTATTCAAAATAACAAAACTAGCAATTGGATAACAACAGGGATTATAAATTCATGTCAAAGAAAGAAATTTCTACACAAATTATATAAACAATACCACACGACACCTGAATTCAATTTATACTACAAAAAAATACTAGCATATTAAATAAGGTAATACGACTAGCAAAGAAAATGCATAATGATAATTTTATTTCCCAATCATCTAATAAAAACAGGGCTATGTGGTCCGTGATAAAGAAAGAAACTGGAAAATCGGCTAAAATACAAAGGAACATTACACTGACCAGAAATAATAAAGTGATTAATAATCCAGAGGAAATAGCAAACCCTTCTAATGACTATTTTATGGAAATTCCACAAAAATTATATAATAAATCACAGGTATATACACTAAATTCTAATAATAAAATAAATAAATGCAGTGATTCTTTATTTATAAATCATGTCACAAGTGAAGAGGTAAAAATAGTTATAAAAGAGGCAAAAATAAATTCTGTGCTGGTATTGATGGCATCCCTGATGCAATTTTAAAGAAATGTGCAGAAAATATAATACATCCACTTACGCACTTAATAAACAGTTCAATTCTCTCAGGAACTTACCCGGATATTTTGAAGTTATCAAAAGTAATTCCAGTGAACAAAAACGGTTCAAAAGATGAATTAGATAATTATCGTCCTATTACCTTACCAACTGGTATTGCAAAAATTGTGGAAAAATCATGTATAAGAGACTGATAAGTTTTATAGAAAAATATAAAATACTATTAAACCCACAACATGGATTCAGAACGGAAAGATCTACACAGACAGCAATTTATGAATGTAGTAATAGTATACTGAAATTAATTGACAATAAGGAACATGTAACTGGCCTATTCTTGGATTTATCGAAAGCATTTGATGTTGTTGGCCATAAAATCCTCCTTACAAAACTAAATCAATATGGTATTATAGGTCTAGCCAATAAATGGATGGAGTCTTACTTAACAAGGCGTAAACGAATAGTAAGCTTGAGACACAAAAATGATGGAACCAAATTACTTAATGAAACATTGTCCAATGAGGGAATTATTAAATTTGGAGTACCCCAGGGATCGGTTTTGGGCCCACTACCCTTTCTTCTATATATCAATGATATAACACAGGACGTTCATTCACATAAGGAAATTTTGTTTGCGGACGATACAACACTCGTAATGAAAGGTGAAACTAAACAGGTACAGCAGTCTCCTGACTCCGTTACAGAAAAGTTAACCAAATGGTCACCTCATAATAAACTATAAAAAAAAACAGTATGTCTAAATTTCCACACTATACAGAATAGGAATCCTGCGAAGCCCAATATAACATTAAATGGTCATCAAATAGAAAATAAATCAGAAACAAAGTTTTTAGGACTATGGATACAACATGACTTGAAATGGAATAAACATATACAATATCTGAATACTAAATTGAAATCGATGTGCTTTGCGTTACGTATTTTGAAAACTTGCACAAGCATGCACACATTAAGAAATACTTAATTTGCTTATTTCCATTCATACTTAAGATATGAGGTCATATTTTGGGGTATGTTGCCAGATGTACTAAGCAAGTTTAGGATACAAAAGTGGGCGATTAGAATTATGGCAAATGTAAACACTATAGAATCACGTAGATCTCTTTTTAAAGATGTAAACATTCTCCCACTGCCCTGCATATATATCTTTGAAAGGATTATGTTTTTTAAAAAGAATTTAATGACTAAAGATGATTTTCTTAAAACAAAAAATGATGTTCATAGGCATAACACAAGACAAAATCAAAACATTCATATTTCACACACACAGGCATATATCACAAAGGAACTTTTCACACAGGAGTTAAATTATACAATAAACTACCCCAGTATATAAAACTAGCCCCAAAAATAAAAACCTTTGATAGAATGTTGAATGCTTATCTGAAGTGCCATTGTTTTTACTCCTTAGTTGAATATCTTAGCGTATAGGAGCGATGAAATCTATAATTATATTTTACTTTTCTATTTTAATTGTAACACCTAGCTGTAAGTTGTTGTATTTATAGAATTAAGTTTTCATATGAAGATAATAGAGTAAGGTGTAAATAGTTGTCCAATAAGATTGTATCTATTAAGATCTGTTATTATAATAAGTTATAAATAGTTATAGTATTAGTAATATATACCTGTTAGTTCTTTTATTTTATAGATGTAAATTTTGACGTGTCCTATATCAAAAATGTATTGTATACATGTAATTGATCAAATGGATTTAATAAAAATCTAATCTAATCTAATCTGAGTATTGTGTGTCTGGTTGTAAGTCAAATTATGACAGCACTATGGAAATAACTGGTTCTATTACTATGTTTTGATCATTTACAGCGCGGAGGACTTTCAGTGCCACGTTATTTAGTTTTGGGTGTTTATCTTCATGTGGCCACTGTATTCCAGTACACTATGAACTGTACTTAATTGACAAGTGGATTTAAAAAAATTAAGTTACCAGTGGAGTATTATTGTTAAACTGTCAACATTAAGCTTGGAGGACTATTGCAACGATGATGAGTGCATCTGTGGACAAAAAGTGAAGGATTTATTATCAAATGCAGTCTCTAAGTTCGTTACAATAGTTTTAAATATTTTTTTGAGCGCTTCAATGATGGCAGTGAGCATAACAGCAAGAAAAGACAACTTCAGACATTGGGACATTGAGGTACAATACAGCATTGTGTCATTACATTATCGGTAGGTATAGGAAAAATTCGCGATGGCGAATTTTGTGAATTATTATATGAAGTAATACACAGGTAGTAATGTGTTTTAATAACCCCAAAAATGGCAAAAAGAATGGCTTTTCAACTCGCAAAATTTCACATGAAAACGCGAATTTTTGCTTTTTTCGTTTTCTTCTTTACAGTGCACTTCCGATAATTTGCGGTAATTAATGCTCGATTTCCGCAAATTATCCTCAGTTATGTTTTATGCCTAGCAAAAGGAAAACTATTGGTTAAAATATTGAAATGAATTTTACGAACACGCAAAAAGAAAAAGATATTAACACTTTATAACATTGTATTGTAAGACACGCTAGGCTAGAGGTATGTGGATTATACCAACATTTATATATAAGAAAAACGACTGTCATCACTTTTTGTTTCTTAGATGGTTTATTTTTATAATTTGGTATTGTACAATTCTGAAGGAAACAATATATAAGAACGAAAATTCATCTCGATCTTCTATATAAGAGGTAAGTGTGACTATAGACACACTAGCTTGACTGTGGGAACTTTATGGATTTCCGTTGCATCACTCCTGAAATCGATATGCACTGGATCTCAGTTTACCTCACCGACAGACAAATTCCGTACAATATCCTCCTCGCTTTCATGTCTCAAACCATGATCGTCTTTATCGAAGTCTAACTACTGAATATCACTTTCTACTGCATCTTAACATTCATCCAGGTTTTGCCCTAATGTCGTCGTGACAGAAGCCGACAAACGCTTGCTTTTGTGCGAATGCAGTAGCGGTAAATTTCACCCATGACTTGACTGCATGGAGAGCATCCAACAAACAAGGAAAGATTGGAAACTTAACGGTAGATAGCGGGCCGCATAATTTTTTTTCAGCCCGAGCCTAGCCACAGTATGTATTTCCGAGCCTCTTATTGGCTGTTATGTCATGCCATTCTCCTGGTTCCGAATCGAGACGGTAGATAGTAGCAGGGGTCATGTCCGATCAAACATGGAGGAAGAGATGTGGATAATATTCGATGTTGAATTGCATTATTAGCGTGAAACAGGCATGAAACTTGCTTTAGATCAAGTTTAAAACAACCCACGCAGCAAATGAAGGCGTTACAATCAACATTTAAGGTCTAAGTGAAATCATTCGACATAGTTACATAGTTACATAGTTATTGAGGTTTTAAGGGCTTGAACAGTGAGGTCATCTGCCCCTTCATCCTAGTAACTACTCGACGCGTGGCGTCATATCTTTGCGTCATATAGTGCGCCTTTCAGACATGAATACCTAGATGGCAAGTATCCAGATCAAAATGTGCCACTATTTCCTGAACCTGTCTTAACCAGGTGGTCTTCTTGGTTTAATTCTGTAGTATACCTGTCGGAGTACTTGAAATATATCATGCAATTTATGAATGAAGTAGTAGGGACCGATAACTCTGGTGTTGTTTTTCTAAATAATGTTTCATATGACGAAATATTTGAGATTCAAATAACTTGGCACAGACATCACTGAACTCATCCCTTTATTAGAAGGCCAGTCTTATCCAACTGTTCACCTTCTAGATGGCCATCTACGGAGAATTCAGCAAGTCCTAAAACTTGCTGTTTCTGGAAATTACAGTACCAACATTAAGGAGCTGTTGGAGAGTTGTGGAAATGTGTCAAAAAGAGGGAAATTACATTCAGTTTTAGTAAACGCTGGGTCCCATGCTCTTACAAAATGAATCAGCTTGAGATCCGAAGACCCTGGGAACAACATTTACATATGTGTGTGTTTGATCCAGAAGAAATAGTGCCAATGAACATCAATGAAGACCTTGCAAAGAAAATTAAGAAGTTGCCATTCTGTTGAACACTGAAAGAAAGTGAGGCGATAGCAAACTTTAATCAAAAAGCAGTTGCATGACAGGACCTAGACAGACATTGTTGGAGTTTTGCAAGGAATGACAATTGTGTTTCGAAAGTTCTCAGAATCTGTGTTGAAAACCATTTGGATACCCTGTACAAACGCTGACTGTGAACGGTTTTTTTTCAGCTTACACTAGCACGTTAAGTGATATGCATCACCGTTTGTCACAATAGAATTTGGATCTTGTCACTGAAGTATTGTTTGAAGGATGACTGAAATGTGTCATTAATGTACAGTATTTTAATATAATGCATGTTATCCATGATATAAAAATATCCTACCTAAAACGTATCATTTTTAAAGTACCGAAAAGTGCACTTGAAACCACCGAATTCTCCACTTTAAAATACCGCTTTCCTCACTCTGAAATCACCGAAATAATTCCTATCTCTACTTATCGGGAATTGACAGTGTATAGCTTGAAATAGATATATTTTATTATTGTGATATTTATGTGTAGATTAGCGGACGTTATGTTCTGTTGTACATGTATTTTCGGAAATATTTCGAGTCAAAATAGATGTATTTACGCAGTGTTAGCAATTGCCATGAGCGTGCAGTAGGCCTACTTGATGACAGATAGCCGCGTTGCCAAGCGTAATGACACGGCTTGAGAATTATGGACGGCGATGGTTGTTCCCATCTTGCCAATACTCACCACAAACATAAACATGATCAAGTTGCCAACATTATCCACCAGAATCTGGCCTTGAAGTACAAACTTCTTCAAAGCTCCGTCGCCGATTGGAAATACGCAAGTAGGGTTAGGGACCGTTGGCAAGATGGCGTCACAGTGAAAGTGTAGTGAAATAGCAGCTAGTGTAAATATTTGATAAAAGTGGTAAAATATTATAACAGAGGTTTAAAATCTATATAGTTACTTTCCTTAGATCAAGTGTAATACGGAATATTGATAGTATTTAGAAATTCTTATTGATAATTTAATAAACTTAAACTAAGTTGTGGGAACGTGTATCCAAAGATTCGGTGACTTCTTCAATCACTGTTTGAACCAAGTAGAGCAGTGGTGCTTTTACGAGACTTCACCTGATTGGAAGATATACGTATTTCACATTCTTCTTTTTTGGTAGGTAATTAGATTAATTCTATTAGGTAGTAATAATTAAAATAAATTTAGTGTAATTTGGTGTAAACATCTAGGATAACTTAGATCTCTAGTATGACGACAGTAAACAGTGTTAGTGTCTCGTCAGGTAGTGTAACCGTAACGGATTTATGCTCGTCGTGCAAAATAAAAGTAAAAAATGCAAATAAAATAATCACAAGATGTCAGGTAAAATTGAATGAGGAGAAAAGTGAAACCGATTGTCGTAATGTAGGCCTACTGCTACCGTCATGCGAATGTCATAACCTGAGAAAAGAACTGTCCTCAAAAGACGAAATTATAAAGCTGCTAAAGGAAGAAATTGTCAAGTTAATGGAAGAGATGAATAAATTAAAAGGAAACAGAGAGGAAAGCAAGGAAACTTGGTCGACAGTGATTGCTGGTAAGGTAAGATTGAATAAGCCTAGGCCTATAAATGGAGTACATGTAACTGAAATTCCCGTCTCAAATTCATTTGGAGTGCTTGTCGAAGAAAATGATGACTTTCCTCAAGAAGAAAAGAAGAAAGTGATAAAGAGAAAATCCAGGAAGTTGCGGATATTTGCGGATAGCCACGGGCGAGATGTAGCAGCAAGCGTATTGGAGAGAAGCAGAGAAATGGAGGTCACTTCAACAGTAATGCCAGGAGCTCAAATTGCAGAGGACACGAACGGGATGATAGGAGAGTGTGCGTCCCTTACTGCAAAGGACTACGCAGTGATCATCGCTGGAGGAAACGACGTCTATAGAAATGAGAGTAAAAAGGTAATCAAAGATTTAAAGGGTACATTGCCATCCATGCAAAAAACAAATGTCATTATTGTAAACATTCCGCAGAGATACGATTTAATTCCCATGTGTAAATGTAGAAATAGAGGCTACAAATGGAAAAATTCATAAAATTTGTAAGAGTTTTCCAAATGTCCAAATTGTAGATGTAAGTAAATTAGACAGGAATTTCCACACTCGGCATGGCCTAAACTTAAATAGATTAGGAAAAGAGTATCTTAGTGATGAAATCTGCAAAATTGTCAATTCAAATGGTAAGAATAATTCAACAGTAATATCACTAGAGTAGAAGAAGCCAAACGTGAGGTTTGGCATTCAGATCTTTTGAAGTCAAATTTAACGGAGTGCAACAATGGTATTTCGGATTTGTCTAGCAACAATAATAATAACAATTATGATAATAATGTAAATAAATCACCAACACAAGCTTGCAAAAGTAACAAATTTAAAATTTACCACCAGAATGTCCAGTCTCTTTATAATAAAATTGATTACATAAATCTAATGCTTAAAAATGAACTTAAAGACATCTCAGCACTATGTATTTCAGAACATTGGCTGAAAGAGGAACAACTCGAATTAATTCAATTCCCAGGGTTTATACAAGCTAGTAAATACTCTAGATCTAATATTAGCCATGGTGGTACTTGCATCTTCTTAAGAAATAATTTAAATCATGAACAGATAACAGCTTATGATTATCTAATTATGGAACAGGATTTTGAATTCTCTGCCGTAAAAATACAGCAGTTTAAGTTAATAATTGTATGCGTATACCGTTCTCCGTCAGGAAAGTTTCCTTTATTTATAGATAAATTAGAATTGTTACTCAATAACATGACCAAAGTAAATTTCGATATAATAATTTGTGGGGATGTAAATGTGGATTTCTTAAAATTTGATAGAAATTGTGAATTATAACACAGTTACTAATTTCCTATGGACTGAAACCTACAGTAAATACCCCAACAAGAATAACAAAATTTAGTAAAACCACTCCTGATCAAATTTTTATAAATACAGATAAATATCACCATTCAATAGAAGTCTATTTTCCGGGTTTTAGCGACCACCATGAACAAATACTGAGTTTTGAAGTATCCGAAACAATCAATAATAATGATAATGGAGTAAAATCATAGTGCAGATCATTCACTGAATCAAATTTTACATATTTCAATGACTTATTAAATAAGGAAACATGGTCAGAAATTTATGAACTAGAAATTGTAAATGATAAATTAAATGCATTTAACAGTAGGCTAAAACACTATTTTGTAATAGCATTCCCCTTTAAACGAAGAACTGTTCAAAATAATAAAACTAGCAATTGGATAACAACAGGGATTATAAATTCATGTCAAAGAAAGAAATTTCTACACAAATTATATAAACAATACCACACAACACCTGAATTCAATTTATACTACAAAAAATACACTAGCATATTAAATAAGGTAATAAGACTAGCAAAGAAAATGCATAATGATAATTTTATTTCCCAATCATCTAATAAAAACAGGGCTATGTGGTCCGTGATAAAGAAAGAAACTGGAAAATCTGCTAAAATACAAAGGAACATTACACTGACCAGAAATAATAAAGTGATTAATAATCCAGAGGAAATAGCAAACACTTTTAATGACTATATTCTGGAAATTCCACAAAAATTATTAAATAAATCACAGGTAAATACACTAAATTCTAATAATAAAATAAATATATGCAGTGATTCTTTATTTATAAATCATGTCACAAGTGAAGAGGTAAGAATAGTTATAAAAGAGCTAAAAAATAAATTCTGTGCGGGCATTGATGGCATCCCTGATGCAATTTTAAAGAAATGTGCAGAAAATATAATAAATCCACTTACGCACTTAATAAACAGTTCAATTCACTCAGGAACTTACCCGGATATTTTGAAGTTATCAAAAGTAATTCCAGTGCACAAAAACGGTTCAAAAGATGAATTAGATAATTATCGTCCTATTACCTTACCAACTGGTATTACTAAAATTGTGGAAAACATTATGTATAAGAGACTGATAAGTTTCATAGAAAAAAATAAAATATTATCAAACTTACAACATGGATTCAGAACGGAAAAATCTACACAGACAGCAATTTACGAATGTAGCAATTGTATACTGAAATTAATTGACAATAAGGAACATGTAACTGGCCTATTCTTGGATTTATCGAAAGCATTTGATGTTGTTGACCATAAAATCCTTCTTACCAAGCTAAATCAATATGGTATTAGAGGTCTAGCTAATAAATGGATAAAGTGTTACTTAACAAGGCGTAAACAAATAGTAAGCTTGAGACACAAAAATGATGGACCCAAATTACTTAATGAAATATTGTCCAATGAGGGAATTATTGAATTTGGAGTACCCCAGGGATCGGTTTTGGGCCCACTACTCTTTCTTCTATATATCAATGATATAACACAGAACGTTCATTCACATAAGGAAATTTTGTTTGCGGACGATACAACACTCGTAATAAAAGGTGAAACTCAACAGGTCATACAGCAGTCTGCTGACTCCGTTACAGGAGAGTTAACCAAATGGTCACAAGATAATCGCCTCATAATAAACTATAAAAAACAGTATGTCTAAATTTCCACACTATACAGAATAGGAATCCTGCGAAACCCAATATAACATTAAATGGTCATCAAATAGAAAATAAACCAGAAACAAAGTTTTTAGGACTATGGATACAACAAGACTTGAAATGGAATAAACATATACAATATCTGAATACTAAACTGAACTCGATGTGCTTTGCGTTACGTATTTTGAAAACCTGCACTAGCATGCACACATTAAGAAATACTTATTTTGCTTATTTCCATTCATACTTAAGATATGGGATCATATTTTGGGGTATGTCGCCAGATGTACTAAGCACGTTTAGGATACAATAGAGGGCGATTAGAATTATGGCAAATGTAAACTCTAGAGAATCATGTAGACCTCTGTTTAAATATTTAAACATTCTCCCACTGCCCTGCATATAAATCCTTGAAAGTATTATGTTTTTTTTTAAGAATTTAATGAATAAAGATGTTTTTCTTAAAACAAAAAATGATGTTCATAGGCATAACACAAGACAAAATAAAAACATTCATATTTCACACACACACACACACACACACACACACACACACACACACACACACACACACACACAAGCATATATCAAAAAGGAACGTTTCACACTGGAGTTAAATTATACAATAAACTACCCCAGTATATAAAACTGGCCCCAAAAATAAAAACCTTTGATAGAATGTTGAAAGCTTATCTGCAGTGCCATTGTTTTTACTTAGTAGTTGAATATCTTAGCGTATAGGAGCGATGAAATCTATAATTATATTTTACTTCTTTAATTTAATTGTAATACCTAGCTGTATGATGTTGTATTTATAGAATTAAGTTTTCATATTATGATAATAGAGTGAGGTGTTAATAGTTGTGCAATAAGATTGTATCTATTAAGATTTGCTATTATAATAAGTTAAATAGTTATAATATTAGTAATATATACCTGTTAGTTCTTTTATTTTATAGATGTAAATTCGGACGTGTCCTATATCAAAAATGTATTGAATGCATGCATTTGATCAAATGGAATTAATAAAAATCTATCTATCTATCTATGACGACCCATCCTGGCGTAGGGGCTAATGCGCAAGATGGCCGCCGCGTGAGTCAAACCCCATATTGGTCGCATTGAGAGAGAGTCATAGCTGGGCCAGGTGCTAATGCGCAAGATGGCCAGCGTGCGCAACTGAACTCATAAATGGCGGCTTTTCAAATAATTATTTATTCGTTATTGACTATTAATTATTTATTATTTTTGTAATATTTAATTAATTATTATAATATTATTTTTCAATTATTATTAATTAGATATTATTATTACTATTTATGTATCTATTAAATTTATTTTAACTATTTAATATTATATATGTAATTATCTTTTTAGATTTAGATTTGCCAAAAGAGCAAATGTATACATTCTAAAAGTTTGATTTTTTTACTTTTTAATTTAATTTTATATTTAATTTATTATTTTAGCACAGGGTTACTGCGCAAGATGGCTGCCGCACGCAACCACTCACATTTGCGTGTTAACCTAGTTTACCTAACCTAAGCTAACCAAACCTAAGCTAACCTAACTTAAGCGAACCTAACTTAAGCTAACCTCCAAAAGCTGAGTCAGGGGCTAATGCGCACACCCAAAGTACACGCGGCACACGCAACTACCCCATGCTAGTCTTATAGAGGGTGAGGTAAAACTAGCCCAGGGGCTATTGTAAAAAGTGACCGCCACGCACAATGAGCTCAGGATTACAAAATCAGTTAAGTTTAAAGAAGTGAAAGATTTTGTGCCTCTCTTTCTTTACCCGGGCTTGAGACGGCACCAGGACATAGAACTAGAGGCTGAGTTAACACACACACACATACAGAGAAATAATTACCATGCCAGAGGTCTTTCAATTATGAGTACAAACCTGAGTTTACGAGCGGTAGGGTGGCAACTTCCTTACCACTCTTCATCCTGCCACAGCATCCTGAAGGTTCCCATTAAATATATATTGTGGCTGGATACCCCATCCCAGAGCATATAGGTAATTAATGGGTTGTACTATACTTATGACTACCTTCGTCTTCGGCTACCTAAGGCAATCTCACGAGAATTTTGGAGGTTGAAGATTGGTTTAGGAGTGGGAGGTGGGTAGAAATTAAGAGACACAAGCGGTACTCATACAATATTTTTATTAATTTAAATATATTTACACATAATACATGCCTCTCTTCATTTTTCTTGTTGTAGATTTAATAACATTCAACTATTTTTTCTACATGTGTTTAATTCTTTGGTTAAATGTTTAGGTCCTTTTTGTAATCATTATTTTAATGGAAACAAGGAGCCTATATCCTTAAATTGTGACACACACTCACACACACTTACGGAAAAACTAATCTCACACCAGAGGTCTCTCAACTATAAGTACAAGACCTGAGTTTACGTGCGGTAGGGTGACAACTACCTTCCCACTCCTCATCCCACCACAACATCTGGCAGGTCCCATTGAACACAACAAAGTTATGAGACAATGTACCAGACCATACCATTGCTTATAATGCTTGACAGAGCCGGGAATCGAACCATGAACCTCAGGAGTGAAAACTAACTACGCAAATCACTACACCATAAGGTGCTCTCGACGAGAAGTAGTTTCTGTGTATTACTTCCTTGATTTGTAATGCAAAACTTAGCCATTTAAGTATAGTCAACGGTTGAGTAATGACCATAGGAATTCGTAGCTTTACTATCAGAATCAATTACTCTTTTATCATCACGAGAACACAAAGCAATTTTGTTTAGTTTTATAGATGGTATGTTATGTTGTTTAGAAGCGATAATGTTCATTGGTATTCTTCTTACCTCGTCCTTCATGATACAATCCTTATAATCATAAAAACTTATACAATTTTTAACAACTCCTCGGCTAATACCTTTAATCATTATTTTATTTACGCTTTAGCGTACATTTTAGCTCTAAGTCCAACAAATGTTTTTATAATACGTCCACAGGCTTCGTCTTTTAAATTTCCCCAAAGTTTTCTTGTATGATGTAGATTAGATTAGATTTTAATTTATCCATTTGATCAATTACATGTATACAATAAAATTTTGATATAGGACACGTCAGAAATTACATCTATAAAATAAAAGAACTTACAGGTATATATTACTAATACTCTAACTATTTATATTTTATTATAATAACAGATCTTAAGAGATAAAATCTTATTGGACAATTATTTACACCTATCCTATTATCACAATATGAACATTTAATTCTATAAATACAACAACTTACATGTAGGTATTACAATTAAAATAGAAAAGTAAAATATAATTATAGATTTCATCGCTCTTATACACCAAGATATTCAACTACAGAGTAAAAACAATGGCACTGCAGATAAGCTTTCAACATTCTTTCAAATGTTTTTATTTTTGGGGCTAGTTTTATATACTGGGGTAGTTTATTGTATAATTTAACTCCTGTGTGAAAAGTTCCTTTGTGATATATGTTTGTGTGTGTTTATGAAATATGAATGTTTTGATTTTGTCTTGTGTTATGCCTATGAACATCATTGTTTGTTTTAAGAAAAACGTATTTATTCATTAAATTCTCTTTAAGAAGCATAATGCTTTCAAAGATATGAATGCAGGGCAGTGGGAGGATGTTTAAATCTTTAAACAGTGGTCTACATGATTCTCTAGTGTTTACATTTTTCATAATTCTAATCGCCCTATTTTGTATCCTAAACGTGCTTAGTACATCTGGTGATATACCCCAAAATATGACCCATATCTTAAGTATGAATGGAAATAAGCAAAATAAGCACTTCTTGATTTGTGCATGCTTGTGCAAGTTTTCAAAATACGTAACGCAAAGCACATCGAGTTCAGTTTAGTATTTAGATATTGTATATGCTTATTCCATTTCAAGTCATGTTGTATCCATAGTCCTAAAAACTTCGTTTCTGATTTATTTTCTATTTGATGACCATTCAATATTGCATTGGGTGTCGCAGGATTCCTATTCTGCTTAGTGTGGACATTTAGAGACACTGTTTCTTATAGTTTATTATGAGCTCTTGTGACCATTTGGTTAACTCTTCTGTAACAGAGTCAGCAGACTGCTGAAGATCTCTTTAGTTTCACCTTTTATTACGAGCGTTGTATCATCCGCAAAGAAAATGTCCTTATGAGAATCAACCTTCTGTGTTATATCATTGATATATAGAAGAAAGAGTAGTGGGCCCAAAACCGATCCCTGGGCACTCCAAATTTAATAATACCCTCATTGGACAATGTTTCATTAAGTAGTCTGGTTTCATCATCCTTGTGTTTCAAGCTTACTATTTGTTTACACCTTGTTAAGTAAGACTCTATCCATTTATTAGCGAGACCTCTAATACCATAATGAATTAGTTTTGTAAGGAGGATATTATAGTCAACAACATGAAATGCTTTCGATATATCCAAGAATAGGCCAGTTACATATTCCCTATTGTCAATTAATTTCAGTATACTATTACTACATTCATAAATTGCTGTCTGTGTAGATTCCTCCGTTCTGAATCCATGTTGTGAATTTGACAGTATTTTATTTTTACTATAAAACTTATCAGTCTCTTATACATGATTTTTTCTACAATTTTTGCAATACCAATTGGTAAGGTAATAGGAAGATCGTTATCTAATTCATCTTTTGAACCGCTTTTGTGCACTGGAATTACTTTAGATAACTTCAAAATATCCGGGCAAGTTCCTGAGAGAATTAAACTGTTTATTAAGTGCGTAAGTGGATTTATTTATATTTTCTGCATATTTCTTTAAAATTGCAACAGGGATGCCATCAATGACAGCACAGAATTTATTTTAAACTCTTTTATAACTATTCTTACCTCTTCACTTGTGACATGATTTATAAACAAATAATCACTGCATATATTTATTTTATTATTAGAATTTAATGTATTTAGCTGTGATTTATTTAATATTTTTTGTCGAATTTCCAGAAAATAGTCACTAAAAGTGTTTGTTATTTTCTCTGTATTATTAATCACTTCATTATTACAGGTCAGTGTAATATTCCTTTGTACTTTTGCAGGTTTTCCAATTTCTGTCTTTATCACGGACCACATAGCCCTTTTATATTAGATGATTGAGATATTAAATTATAATTATGCATTTTCTTTGCTAGTCTTATTACCTTACTTAATATGCTAGGGTATTTTTGTAGTATAAATTGAATTCAGGTGTTGTGTGGTATTGTTTATATATTTTGTGTAGAAATTTCTTTCCTTGACATGAATTTATAATCCCTGTTGTTATCCGATTGCTAGTTATTTTTAATAGTTCTTTGTTTAAAGTAGAATGCTGTTTCAAAATAGTGTTTTCCGGTACTGTTAATTGCATTAAATTTATCATTTACATTTTCTAGATTATATATTTCTGACCATGTTTCCTTATTTAATAAGTCATTGAAATATGTAACATTTGTTTCACTGAATGACATGCAGTTGGATTTTATTCCATTATCATTATTATTGATTTTTTCGGGTACTTCAAAGCTCAGTATTTGTCCATGGTAGTCACTAGAACCCGGACAATAGACTTCTATTGAATGATGATATTTATGTTTATTTATAGAAAAAATGATCAGGAGTGGTTTTACTAAATTTTGTTTTTCTAGTTGGGATATTTATTGTAGGTTTTAGTCCATAGGATATTAGTAACTGTGTTAATAATTCTCAATTTCTATCACATTATAAGAAATCCACATTTACATCCCCACAAATTATTATATCGAAATTTACTTTGCTCATGCCATTGAGTAAAAATAAGAGTAACATTTGTGATTAGTAGGATAATTAGATGTGTCCAGGTGTTCAAGGAAATTCAACTTGTCTTGATAAACATCTTTGGTGTTTTTCAAATAATTGAAGGAATCCGTGTCCATATACATGAGTATAAGATTTACGACCCCATAATGGGGTATCAGGACATCATAGTGGTGGGAATACATGAGCGTTTATGAAATATCTAGTATACACATTCCAATATAGGCTTATTGAGTACAATGCTACGTTTAGCCATTTGGAGTGCAGCAAGGTTAGGACCGTAATTGTTCTGTCTATGAATGTTGGTTTAGCTATCAATTTCTCAGTCATTTTGCTATCAGTTACAAGACGTACATATCTATTCATTTACGAATATTTTCCATTGTTTTTCCAAAAAGTGCATTATTAAAAAAATTGTACAGATCTTTTTCAAAATCATTTTTGGCCTTTTTTCGAAGGTTGTTATTAAAATCAGCGTATGACTTTAGCCAAGGTCTCTGATGAAACTTTAACACATGATGAATTTTTATCCATTTTAGCCCATTATTTACAGCCTGTTTAAGTGTCATGTAATGAACAACGTATTGCCTTTGATTTCTAAGATGAGGGATTAATTATTTGAGAGGCGAATCCTTAGGTTGTATACACTCTGGTAGGAAAGATAAATCGTTGTGAAGATCATGAAGGTCAGTTGGATAATCAACATGAACGTCGAGAATATATCTGAGAGGGTCGTCTTTCTTTAGCGTTTCTAGATCAACGGTGTCTGGAGAGACCCACTGAAATCGTCCATAAGGAAGGGGTGGCACATAACCCATCCGTATTGGTTGTTGCTATCATCATAGGTAAAAAACTGTGACGGTTCCTCCTAATCAAATGCTTCCATGTATTTACTTTTAGCTTCAGATTACCGATGAGAAACATGACATATTCCTCCACGTATTCTCGACTCGATTAAAAATATATGATCGTTATCCTGTATCAATTCCAGTGAATAGAAGCGTTGCTTCGAAACTTAAACCAGGTGAAGTAAAGAAGTGTGTAGCATCCACTGTGTGTGTTTCTAGTGTTTTGTTTCTAAAAGTTTCAAAGCTGTCTGCAAGAAGGAGTACATCTGAAGTTAGATAAAGGTCACTATATTCCCCTAGAGTTTTAATTTTGAACAGGATTGGCATGTTCATAGTCTTCCTTACTAACATCTTCCTGACTTAATTTGTTGAAGAATGCCTCCTTTTGATGGTAAACACATTTCACCTAAGTTTTCCCATGAATCAATGTAATCATAAGCAAATACGTCTTTACGAGTCATGAGCGTTGCATTCTCTTTTCCAAAGTACTCGACTGTTTCAGGGTATGATGTTAAGTTTTTAACTAAGTTTTGCAAACTACTCGGCATCAACCGAAACGTATCCATAAATCGAAGCTTAATATTTCCTACATATTTGGTGAAGGAGGTGTAATTTTCTTTAGAGTTAGCTATAACGTCCACTCTCTCAGTAGTACACCCTAACTACTTTACAATGACATTTGCATCATAGACACTCATATTATGTAGAAATACAGGAACAGGATTGCGTGTTTTACACCTCAAATTACAGTTATTATGAGCACTTCCATGGTATTCACCTGTAATATGACAATGATCCCTATCTTTCCAGTCCTCTTCAGTAAATCGATTATGACACAACATATTTCAGAAGATTGGAACCCTGCTTCTTGATCTTTAGTTAAAGTCTTTGGAACATTTAAGCAGTAAAGACGATCGATTTCATTCACTATTGATATCAAGCAGTCCATAAATGTTTCTGCGGCGTCAGGACAACGATAAATAAGACGTTTGCTCGGAAGGTTTGTCTGTATATGTTCTACAGCCGGTGAAAGTTTCACATATATACCAAAGCTCATAGGAACATGACTCTGGTATGGGACTGTATAACATACCTCAGGATTAGGTACACATGTTTAATATGGTAGGAGTATACTTTCGAAATCTGCATAGCTAGCGTTAGGTATTCTTAGCATTTTTCGCACATTTAAAAACTTGAGAATTGGGTTTTAATAGGCATTTGAACCCTTGCAATATCATGCAGGAGACACAAATCTCTATGCTCTTGTAATTTATCTATCTTTCGTTGCCCATATCGATTATCAAAGTGAGTAAAACACCGTTTACATTTATATATCTTATGTTCAAGGTCGATGATCTGATGTCCTACTACTCTATCAAAATCTTTGATAAAGACATAGTGGTCCTTGCCAGATGAAGAACTTAACAGAAGAAGGTCTTGTAGCTCTTGATCCACTACCTTTGGAGGAAACAGTTTGTTGTCTTCTTCCAGTCCAAATACATTGGTGGATATGTCGTTCGCTTTCTCAAATTTGGTTATGTCAGCTTGCGAAGTAGGAAACAAAATGACTGAGAAATCATACTTGTGTTTAAGGTTCTTGTATTTACTAACGCGTCGAGCATCCATTTTAATAAGTTTTGCTAAAATGGCATACATAAAACACCTCTCGTCCTTGAAGTTCTTAGTATTAATGCAAGCTTTTCTTGCTTTCACAGCTGCTGGTAATGGCATATATGTGCTACCACGCAAGGGATTTTACTTATTTATTTTCAATCGCACCCCTTCAACCGCTAAAAAAAAGCCCAATTACTGCCTTTTAGCTCGGATTCTTCCATTTCCGTCGTTAACTTATAAAATTGTGTTTACAAAAACTACTTAAGTCTGTTTCCAAAAATACGGCTTGATTACGCGTGTTAAAAGCACGATCTGTAATATCACCACTAGCCGTATGGATAAATCTACATTCAGCCATAGATTAACTTTTAACGTCTTGTGATTTGCTTGTTCTATCTGTATAGCATGAATAATTTGATGTTTGGACTCGTTGAGGTATGAAACTAAATCCTTACACGTATCACACCGTATAAAATAGGATTTTACCTAGAGGAAATCCACATTTACATCCCCACAAATTATTATATCGTAATTTACTTTGCTCATGTTATTGAGTAACAATTTTAATTCATCTATAAGTAAACAAAATTTCCCTGACGGAGAACGGTATACGCATACAATTATTAGCTTAAACTGCTGTATTTTACGGCGGAGAATTGAAAATCCTGTTCCATAATTACATAATCATAATCTGTTATTTCTTAAGAAGATACAGGTACCACAATGGCTAATATTAGATCTAGAGTATTTACTAGCTATTATAAACCCTTGGAATTGAATTAATTCGAGTTGTTCCTGTTAAAGCCTTTGTTCTGAAATACATAGTGATGTCTTTAATCTCATTTTTAAGCATTCGATTTATGTAATCAATTTTATTATAGAGGGACTGAACATTCTGGTGATACATTTTAAATTTGTTCCTTTTGCAAGCTTGTATTGGTGATTTATTTACATTATTATTATTATTATTATTGTTACGTGCAATGCCCGTACCAACGTTTTTAAATATGTATCTCCCCTATATTCATGTGTCCCCAACCTTTAAAACGCCCACCTGATGGCTTGGTTCGGCTCAGGGGGTGTCAACCAGATAGGGATCATTTGGCACCATCGGTGTAGTAGCACGTGCCAGTCGTATGGAGCGCTGTATATCGTGTTGCCAACATATGCATGATACAACGTTGTAATTAAATTGCAAACATATCACTATATTTAGTCAATAAATATAAACATAATTCCTAATTGACATTTTCTTGCAATTATCTTGCTCACAGACGATAATTACGGCACTTATCATTAAATAAACATTATTTCTACTGGGTTGGCGGCACTGACCATGCCATGGCGGCTCTGTTTATGAGTTGTATGTAATAATATTGGCCGTATACAAATAAGCTAAATAAGCTAATGTTGTGTTCTATCTCATCTTTCTTATATCAAATTGTCTTCGTGGTAATGAGAAGTGAACAGTTCTTCTTCTGCTACGGCGAGTAAGTACGCTTATTTTAAGTTTTGTGTTTCTGTAGTGGCTGTGAAAAATATAGGCCTAGTTTTGAATTGATATTAGACGCAGGTGACATTCTACTTGACATATCAATTAACTTTCACTATTATTTATCCCATAGGTAGACCTACCAAATTCTGTGAACTGTGCCTATCACCGGAAGAAGGAAAAAAACAAATCGAAAATCGCTGTTCTCGAAATAGCAGAGGAATATATGGCAATTACTCTCCTAAGAAATGATCCAGTCTATGACCAGGTAAGAAGTCTGTGTTACCGTAATGTTTTGGCAGTGGGTAGTGGAACTAGGTACTGTGGGTTCTCGTAATGGATTTTTTTAATAGGCCTATAATGTAGACCTACGGTAGAGTACAAGATGAATAAGGTTGGGTTCCATAAACCATTGCAACAACTTGATTGCAACTCGCAGAAATATTTAAATGAGCCTATTGCATGTGTGTACTGAAGATCTTGAGGAGTGTGTATAATCAATTAATTAATTTCACATTGCAATAGAATATAAATCTCATGATTCATGACAAGTCTAAGCTTTAATTTTTCCCCTTCCTTGAATTTCAAATTATTACAGTATTCAAAACAGATCAGTTCAGTTAGAATAGGTAGTAATGCCATGTAGGACTGTAATTACAGGCTATTAAAACTTAACACACACACCCCATGGTCTAATAGGTCTAATGGCCTATATCATATAGTCTTACCAATGTGTAACTATATACATTAATGTGTTCTTGTCCTGTGGAACGAAGTCCAACGTGAATATACTTATGCTAAGTCATGGTGCTAAAGTAGTCGACTCGTGTAATGTTCTGCGACCCAAATACCATTCAAATGCACCTGTCCTCCTCTAATAAGCCAAGAACAAACAAATGTGTAGATGTGTTTCCTTGCATGTTCATACTACGGGCACTTTGTATTTATTTTTGTAGATACACAGGAAAATAAGCTGTACGGTTTATGTTATGGTAGGAATGCAGTGTTTGGGCTGGGTGTTCAGTTGGTCGAATTGGTAGTAATGGCAATACTGATGTAGGACTGTAATTACAGGTTATTAAAACTTAACATACACCCCCATGATCTAATAGTTTTAATGGCCTAGGATCATATTATAGTCTTACCAATGTGTAACTATTGACGTCAGAAAAGTTGGATGGCGCAGCCACGCGGTAGAATGTTGAAGCTGTAACATTGTGACTGGTGAGGTTTATTTTCATGGTGAAACATTGATATCGTGATGGAAACAGAAAGGAATTTGACAAATTCGAGGAGGTACTGCTCTGTATGCGGTTGCAAATCGTATAAAATGGGTACGAAATCTCTTCACTACTTTCCTGTACAAAAAGTTCAGAGAGAAAGATGGGATACGGCGCTGTCAATTGGAAAACGTGTTACACGTTACATGACAGTGTGCAGTCTGAATTTTTGTGAAGACGACTTCTTTCCACAGCGTAAGCACCGATACTGTTGATTATTGATAGTTATTGTCTCTAATTGTACTCACAAGGATTTAGCTACATCAAAAATACTGATAAACTTGTAGCCTAATACTTCTGTGTCGTACATAGAATGTAATCCGTTCTTCGCAAACTTATTTTAGGGGTTCTTCCGATTGTCAATAGTCGAATGGTTAGAAAACTTAAGAAAAATGCTGTCCCTAGCCTTAATTTGCCAGAGAATTTATATTCTTGCCTTTAAACAGCAAGTAGGCCTATGTAGCTCAATATTTGCAATATTGAAGTATTATTTGGCTTAAGGTAATGGGACCAGTAGATGACAGTGGACCAGTAGATGGCACTAACATAGTTAATGCAATTTGTTAAGCTTGTAAGAGAAGTTTGAATGTATTTAGATTAATAGTCCCCAAGTATGATTCTAGAGTGCAGCACACAAAATGAAATGAAATATTGTAGTACCTTCTATGAGTTTCCAAAGAAGTTCTATAGGCAGCTGTGTGAGCATTGGATGTAAAATGGCGTCAGCTTAAGGGTGTTGTTAACGAAGAGGTTAGAAAACAGGTACGTTACTTGTCAGAGTTATGCTTTATCGTGGTTATGAGAATATTTTTAACCAAATAGACACTTTGGGAGAGTTTATTATTAGCATATTCAGAAGGTATAACTAGGATTGAAATAATATATTGTTAATGCCATCTACTGGTTCATAAAATAGCTAGTGGACTAGTAGTTGGCAGGGTATGCCATCTTCCCAACCCTTACAGAAAACCTTGTGGATCTATAGTTGGCATGGCAACCTAAATGTGCATACTTCATTGTTATGGTTTATTCTACTCAATACACTTGTTGATTTTGACTTGTGAATGGTAAATTAAGTTGTAATAGAATAAAAAACATGGAATGCTGCTTTAATGATTCCGTGAATAAAGATAATGGCCGTTCTTGATCTATTTGACTTAAGCCATAATGAACAGTTTGGGATATTAAATTTAACTTCATAGATCCCTAAAATTAATTTCAATTTTAATTGTATAGCGCAGTTAAGCTATAAATTATGAAACCTAGGTATATTTTATTTGCTAGTAAGTTAAACTCTGAGCAAAACATCGTTCTTTATTTTCAGGACACTGAATCTATCTTATCATGCCTGCAAAGGGAAAAGGGTCTCTGTTTAAATACTCAACTGAGGCTATGCAGAATGTCATCGAAGCTGTTAGAAATGGCACACCATATGCCACAGCAGCCACTAAAGTGGATTTAAAAAGTGTGGTTTGCCACCATAGGATCGAAACGCAGTTGATTTTTCAAGGATCCTTTCCACAGAAAGGGAGGAAGAAGTTCCAGTTTTTCGGCAGCACGACAGTATGTGGCATGAATACCAAGTAGCCGTAAAAGTAATGGAAAAAGAAATTGGTGAAAGTAAAATTGGCTATTTTAAACAGAAAAAAGAACGGTGCCAACTGGATAAAGAAATTGAAGAAGACGACAGAAGCTTATTTTTACTGTGGAGGAATTTGCAGGAAATTGTTGAAATCCGCTCACCTCCCTCGATGAACAGCCCATTAATAATTGATGAGCAAATACCAGTTCTTACTGCCTTATCACCTGCTGACATGAATCAAGTCACTGTTCTAGCAGTTGCAAATGAAGACACACCACATATGCATAAATATAATTTGTCTGTCTCATGAGGGTCTCTTTCAACACAATCACCAAATCAAAGATCATCCAATGTTCAACCCATTCCTTCAACATCAACAAGCCAAACTGAAAATCCACCAATTGCTCCAAGAACACCACCTTCATTTGAGGACAAAAGGAGTGATGCAAATACAGCTGGTTCAGGAAGTTCCACAACCAATATCCCTTCCCCTTTCAAACGAGCGTTATTTTACCCGAAAGAACTGTCTTCAACAACGTCAAAAAAGAAAGAAGGAAAAGGTTCCAAGTGGTGTGGTATCTAGAGATTGGCAATTGTTCCAGGAAAGAAAGAAGCAAAGGATGAAGCTGACAGATTGAAAGAAGAAAAAGCAAAGTTGAGATAAGAAAGAATGAAGAAAAAATGTGCTGAGTTGGCGATGAAAAGGCAAATAAGAGGATTAAGTTATCTAAAATGCCAGACAGTAGCAGTGAATCAGAGGAAGATGTTTCGACAAGTGACACAGTCAATTTACGCAAGGGGCTCATGTGATATGTGATTACGAGGGGGAATATTTTCCTGGCATTATTTTGAAGTAAGAATCAAATCGGGCATACGGTATGTTAAAGTAATGGCTGTGGCAGGCATGGAAGTGGCCAAAAACTGACGATATTTGTTGGTATGAAAAGGACGACATAAAGGAAAAAATTTCAAGCCCCAAATTGTACACAAATAGAGGTCACTATCGAGTTCCAGAAATTAATAAATACAGGAATTTTTAAAGATATTCACATAACCTTGCATGCAGTATTGGTTTGTTTGCTTTATTTAATGATTTAATGTTCTGTATATCAATAATGCAAAGTTTATAGGTGAATAATACTTATGGACAAACTGTCAACTACTGGTGGTGTCATGTGTCAACTACCGGTGCACGGGATGAAGACAGATGTCATCTACTGGTGACTTGTCATACATGATTTTACTGTTACATTTTATAATTTGGAAAGAACATATGTATATCATCCATTAGATTTGTATTTTAAAAACAATTCAAGTAAATACATTTATAATTGGTTTAATAGTTTACCAAGTTTATGATTAAATATGAATATTTGTGTCTGAAATTTCCCTTAGAGTGCCATCTACTGGTCCCATTACCTTAAATTGTGTTTTTGTCTATGATCTCCTTACTGTTGAATTTAGTTAATTAATGTGTAAAATCTTAGTTTTAAGTACCGGTTTGGAAACCCATCATCCCAGGCAGGCCGGTAACACCTATACTACTCAGGCAGATAGGTCACTTAGCCGTAATTTAGAAGTTGTAGTGATTTTAAGTATACATATGCGGTAATGTAGCAGGAGACTTGATCGGCCTAGGCTATTCTAACTTTAATTAGTTTCCATTTCAAGGTTTTTCAGTTTTGAGTGCGAATAGTTGGTTTGAAAGTTGTACAACAGTAAGGAGAGTATGTTTTGTATAGGTTTTAATTGGTATTATGGTTTATGTCGAGCTGGGGAGTGAATTTGATTTAGCTTAAAGTGTAGTTTTAGATCTGTTCCGCTTGCTTATGACAAGTTCAAATGGAGACTCCAGCTTTGTTAAATATCTGTATTTTAAATATTTAATTAAATATATTGATAAAGAGGATGCCTCCATTTTAACTTGTCTGTGGCAAGAGATTAATAAATTTATATTCTTGCCTTTGAACAGCAAGTATGTAGGTCAATATTAGCAATATTGAAGTATGATTTGAGCATCCCAAGTAACGCTTCTTTGTACCCAAAACATTCATGCAAATTCAGGGTTGCTGGATTCAATTTATTATCAGGGAGTCGTCCTTTGTGTTATGTGAGATATATACAGTGGCGGATCCAGGCCTTGCGGGGCCCTGGGCGATATGATAAGGTGGGGCCGACAACAATAGGTAATAATAAAAAAATCAAATCAAATGGAAAATAGTTTTGCAATAATAATAAAATAAAGAATAGTTACCATACTTTGAATACACTACAGTACATTATTTTAAGAAAATGAAAGAAACCTTTATGTCCCCTTGATGAAGATTATGTAAACTATGAAATATTAAAATATCACTTTGCGACTTCTTTTCCCGGCTGAAGTCTTATATTATTTCACTGAAATCTAAACTTGCTAAACGGTCACGGGAGGGCATAGCTGCACTGAAAAGAAGACTATGAATTATAACTTAGTTTGAAAAGATTGAAACGTATAATTTATTAATTAATTAAATTTTAAAAATCCTTGGCGCGGGGCCCCCAGACCGCGGAGCCCTGGGCGGTCGCCCTCCCCTAGATCCGCCCCTGGATATATATATTGTGAAATTAATAAAAACATCGACACCGCTAGGCTCCCAAGTACAGGCTTCATAAATGTAACGGCAGACAGTAAATTAACTATCTACAGGTGGGTAATATTTTTAACTGGTAGTAATTAAGCACTGCATTTAAATTGATTATAAAAATATTTCTATCAATAAAAGGAAATATGTAGTATTTTGCCATCGTAAATTAGAATCCATAACAAACGCACACCCTATCACTGTCTTGCTTACGTCTCGTCACTATCTCGCCGCCATATTGCAAACAGCTGACCGTAAGCTCCTCCCCCGTTTCGGACGCCATGTCCTGTGGAACTAAGTCCAACGTGAAAATCCAATAAAACCATGGAACCATTGGCCCGACAACCCCACCCTTATCTGCCAATTTTTATTTTATACTCCTGGTAAGTTAATAAGTGTTGGGTTCTGTCGATGATATTCTGTAACCGCGAGATAGATACAAGACAAATATAATTGATTTATTGTATGCCAATGTAATGGTTGATATACCTATAGGTAGTATTTTATTCCCACACGTTATTTGCAATATTTTTCAACACGTAGGATGCCAATGTCTAAGCTTACATGGAGGGATTTTTTCATCAATTGATTCTGTAATAAGACCACCTTGTGGTGTGGTTGCTGCCACTCCTGAGGTCCTGGGCTAGTTTCCAAGCTTGATTAAGCAATTTAATTCTGGTCTGACTGTTGGAACGGTGCACACTCATCTTTGTGAGGCAGAACTGAGAAGAGGTAGGTTCGATTCTCACCTCGGCCATCCAAGAAGTGGTTTTCGAAGGTTTCCCCACTTCCTCTCCAGGCTAACGCTGGGATAGTTCCCAACTTAAGGCTACGGCTGCCTCCTTTCCAGTCCTCACCTGAATTATAGGAAGTATACACACTACTACAGATGACACAATAACACAGATTATCATACAAATCATACACTCCCCCAGGGGCTCACATCTAGTGGGACGTGGGTTGGCGACAATGGGGCCCCAGCTGAGTCCCGCATTGCTTCCACTTACTTGTGCCGGGCTCCTCTCTGTCTTCTTGCCTGTCGACCTCACTTGGTCAACTCTTGTTCTCTTCCGACCCCCGCGGTATTAGGGTATCCGAGGCCAAGGGAGTCTATTCCTTTCCCGCCTTAATTGGCCCTTGTCTCATCTATTCTGATGCCCTCCTCCTGCGAGGGGTCAGCCTTCTTTTTCTTTTCTTGTTATCTCCTGCCTTCTGCTCAAGGCCCTCAAGGGGCAGGGTGTATGTAGCCCCACCACCTTTGGTGCACCCTGGATATTGCTACACCCTCAGGGGCTCACGGCTGGTGAGTTCGGGAGATGGCGACCCCGAGGGATTCCTGAGCTGGGTCGGTTTTTCCCCTTTCTTCCATTGCCTCTGGGGCCTTTCGTGGCTCTCCTTCCTTCCAAGTGTCTCGATCCTCATTCTTCGAGGGTTTGAGGGCATTTCTTTTCCTCCTGTCCTTTGTTTGCCTTATTCTCCTTTTGTTTTCCATTTCTTCTTCTAGTAGCCTATATAAGTTTGTAGTTAGTTTCATTTATAGTTTACATTTGATTTTCATCTTCACGATCACCCAAACCATTAGGGGCCGATAACCAAGATGTTAGGCCCGTTAAAACAACAAATATCAACAAATCATACACACTTCCAAATACATGGGGCTAAATGAATATGTTATCGAAAGCCCTAAATGAATTAATATCAAAAACACAATGATTCTTTTAAAATGTAGTTAACTTATAGTAGGTGCAAACATACACATGTCAGCAAATTCAAGTTCCCCGTTTCAAGCATTAAGTTACACATTTATTAAGTTTACTGTTTCAACATACACACTGGTATGTGTTGTAGGAATTTGCGGTTCATCGGTGTCAGCCATTACATCAAGGAGGAACTAGGTCCATTATTATGTGCTGGACCCTACTGTTATACTTTGGCAAGAAAGAAGAAAGGAACATGCCCCAACACATACTTTTAGGAGGACCAGATTTGATTACTGTATTTTTGCAAAGTTTGATCTTGGCTCTTGCTGTTATCTTCTCTTCATTGACAACTTTTTAAATAAAACATGATGAATTCTAGCAGTATTGAGTGTTTTTCTTTTGTTTCATTGAAAGTCCTATTTCCCCTATCCCCTTAACAGCACGTCATGGAATGTACTGTATTAGTGTGTGATGATAATTTTTAGTGTAGCCTACTTACTGCATTTCACCCTTCAAAATTTTTAACTGGATATATTTTAAAGGGCATATGAAATGAACTACTGTATAGATATTTTGTGATATCCAATTCTTTTTCTGTCCCCTAATGTATTTGGCACTAATTACACTAACAATTTTAGTGTGATGAGGATCTGGTTACACCACCTGATCCTTAGCATTCTCTCTTAAAATTTTACTGTTATTGCTAACAGCATCAAGCATTTTAAAATATGAATTTTCTCCCTTCCCAGTACTTTTCCTTTGTAGTTTTTTCTAATAACTAATTGGTTATAGGCCTACTTGGGCCATTTTCAAGCTGAGTAATAATATGCTGCAGGCCTTGTAGTAGCCTAATTTTTTGTCACCAATGCAATATGCTCCAATTGCAACTGAAAGAAATTTAAACATGTATATTAGTGATGAGGTTATGTCCTAAATGCTGTGATTGTTCATTTCAAAGTTCTGGAATTCACAATTTCCCACTTTGTTATTATTTTTATTAATTTTTTCTGTTATTGGTATTTTGAATGTGATTTATTTCTTGTAGATCATATTATCTCCACACTTAAAAACGTGCCATAAGTATTGGGAGATTGTGATTTTCGGAACATTGGAGTGGGCAGAGCATTTAGGACGAGAATATTTAGCGGAACGAGGGGAAGGGGCACGGCGGAGGGGAAGGGGCGGGAGGGTTAGTGTTTACGAGATCTGCTCATAGGTGGCGCTACCGGTCGACGTGTTGCTAGTACATCAGTCAACCACCAGACAGCGCTGAAGTCTTAGGTACCAAGAATTAGCATGGCTGTTGGCCATCTGTAGTAGTAGGTAATCTGTGGTTCGGCTTATGAACTAGAGATGGCAGCATCTATTGGCCTCTAGCCGAGCTTGTATCTTCCACCGCTAGAGTGAGTTTGTGGTGCCTTCTGATCTCATCCTAGTCGAGACATAATTGAAGGATATTATATTCTACGTTATGAAACAAAAGACTTTATATGCATCATGCCGCCAAAACATTTTAATGGTGTCGTGTGAATATTATTTGGTTAAGCACATTGTCGTAATATGTGGCTAAATTAAATTGGTCCAATTAAAATAGCCCTGGTGCATGGTGGGTGGCCTCCTTCGTTTGAGTCCTCCATCTTGTGGATATTGACTGGTGACTGTTCGCTGGGTGAAGAAAGACGCATATTGTGAATCTCGTCAAAGGGGCGAGGGCTTTCGCCCTTGTCCCCGCTAACTTGGGGATTTATCCCAGTATTTGATGATACATGAAGAATTAGTGTGCAACTATCATCTGTGATGATCGTATAAATAGTTTCTTGGGCCTTAATATGGAAATGCGATATTGGTGTGCTTCTCTTCTACGCCGCTTGGCAGTCATCTCATATTTTATTTTATTTTTGGTGATTTAAATCCTTTAAGGATATCTAAGTAGTGGTGTAAAAATTAGTGTCTCCCCTAAAGGTATGTTTTAGCATTTTATTTATTTAAAATTATTGGAGCTCCATATTTTGCTTTGTGTACTGTAAGTTTTTTTTTGTTCTGAAGGTTGACTTTGGCCTAGATATGTCACCTTTAAAAATGTAAAATTTTGTTAAACATATAAGTCCGGGGAACACTTCTGTTTTTCTTCTTATTTTATTATTTGGCGTCTGGCTAAGGCATTTTCTTTTTATTTTATTCTCGTACTGACCAGACGAATCTATTAACTCTAGGCCTAATTTTGATCATTGGTCGGTCGTTTTTTTTTTGATCCGTTGCATTTAAAAACTATTTGATCTCGTAATGTCTAAAGTTTGTTTATATCTTTCTGTTTCCTCACTGGAGAAGTTCTTAAAAAAAGGGTAAAATTAGGCGTTTCACATAAATACAAGCTGATATACCTTCAACTGTTCTTGGTCGCCTTGGTAACTTGTTGACAGGAGTGCATTGTGTTTTTTTTTCTGGCGTGGTTTTGAAGTGCACATTCTTGGGCCTTGGTGATGTTCTTTAAATTATTTTGATTTTAAATTATCCTTTGGTTTTCCTTTTTGGAGTTTTCCTTTGTACTCCTGCTTTATTCTTTCAGTACCTTGTTTATGGTAAAATTTTGTACTATTTACTTCTTTTTTTGATTCTCCAAGGACCTCAAGGTTCAGTTGGGAGTAAGTCAGGTACATATTAAGTGTTTAAATTTGGTTTGTGGCCTTTCATTTTCTGACCACAGGTAATTGTTAATTGCTATCGACCTTTATTTTTTTAATCTACAGTGAGAATTCTATCTAAGGTTATATTTTATTTTTGTAATTTAATGCTGGCTGATGCATGTTCTGTTATCTGGTGGAGGTGTTATTTTAAATTTTGGTAATTAAATCTTCTTTTAAATACTAAGCAACTGTTGTGGCATCTTTTCGTTGGTGGCAGTCCTGTCGGTTATCAGACCGTGTCTGTAGAGGAGCCTGTGCGTTTCCCCTTCTCCACCTTCTTCCACCCCTTTAGGTGTTCTTCTGTTGGGGCATGTCATCTGGCGGTGATTTTGTAGATTGCGACGCGGACCTCTAAAATAAGGTAATTTGGCCCAATCACCCTTTCCAGAGCCCGGGCGTAGCAATTGGTAGCAGATCGCGCTCGTGTTCGCTTCTGCAACTATCCCCTCCCCAATATCCGCAGGCTCATTATGGACCCTTCTGATGCTGATGGGGCGGTTACTGATGGTATGTGTCATGTCAGTGCACTTTATGTTATGTTTTGCTAATCCTTGTCGTTTGTTTGATTTCATGTTTGCCTCTGAATATCCATGTGGTGATCTGTAAGTGACCTGTTCTAAGCGAGGTGTCTATGCTGAATTTTATCCTGTTTGTAATGTAACATTCCCGGTGAAGATGAAGCTTGGTAAGTGACTGGCATGTGTTCTTGGCATGGGAAATGTGGGGTTAGTTCATTTTCTGATAACCTACATGCTGCGAGTGAAGACATCGAGGAGCCCTGTCTGAAGCTGTTCGCCATGTGGTTTGTAGCAATTTGTGTAATTTAGCTTCCTCTTCTGGAGCCAAGCAAGGGATGACGTCTGCAGTTCTGGGCAGCATTGTGCATGATTTTGTATAGTATTGTGGCTGTGTTCGAATGTCAACCTAATCTATGGTGTTGGTAATTGGTAGTTTATGGTATTGTTGTGAAAGTGTAAACTGTCCTCGTAATTCCTGAAATTTGTTTCTTTCTGTATTGTCTGCCTGCATTCTGTGTTTTTCAAAATGGCCGACAATAATAGTGCTTTTGATTTAATTACTTAAGAGATAACCTTGTGAATTTGGAGAGTTCTTCTGGGGTTGAACGTGAATCACCTCTGTTTACTAGGTCTGAGGTTTTGGGATCGATTACTAGTAGTGGTTTGCCTGCCCCTCTATTGCCTGGTTCTGGCTCGTCCAGACCACTTAACCCTGGATACGGTCATTCTTCTCATGTTAGGTCACCTAATGATTTCCTGGGTCCGGCCGACCCATTGCATCCCAGTTTTTTCTCTGGCAATGTAAATGTTTTGTCTCCTGTAGAGGGTGTGCGAGCGAGCTACCCCGGTAACAACGTCTCTTTTCTTAATGCTACGTACTCGCCTACCGTTAATTATGGGTCGATTCCTCACCCTATTTCTAGTTTCTTAACTAAGTTGAAGAGTTTCAACCTAGATGACGTTACCCAGGTGGTCCTATTTTTAAAGCAAGTGGTCGAATTGGGTAACCATGCATCGATTTTTGGAATGTCGGAAAATCAGGTTTTCCAACTCTTGTATCCTGTTGCATCCGGTATGCTGCGCGAAAAGCTGATTGAAGCTATCCACCTCCGCAAGTCCTTAGCCATGTTCATTAGGGAAGTGTTGTGGTTTTTTGTCCCTGCGAGTGCCCTTGGTACTCTTGAGCAAAAGTTCTTATATCGTGTCCAAAGGTTGGACGAGTCACTTAGCGACTATGTCAGTGACATTAAGGTATATGCCCAGGTATTTGCATCCCCTTTAACTGAACGACAGTTGGTGTCATCTATTGTAAATGGGTTTTCGCCTCAATATAGGTCATACATGACTATGTGTACCAGGCCTTCATCATTGGTCGAGCTGGAACAGGTCGTTATAGAGGCTATGGCTGTGAAACATGCAGATTCACTTCGTGTAGCTAATGTTCCTCCTCCTTCCTTGATGTCTCGTCCCCCTCCTTCCTTGATGTCTCGTCCCCCTCCTAAAGTTATGTTTCATCCAAGACCCAATGTTAAGTGCCACACGTGCGGTGGCGTGGGACATGTTAAGAAGGTGTGTCCGAATAACCAAGTTGTGTATCGCCAATGACGAGATATTTTGGAGACCAATTCGGATGTTACTTCTAAGGATATTTCTGTGCATGAGAATTTGGGAAAACCGTGTGAAGTTTCTGGTCGCCCTACTAATGAAAATCTTGATAACTCTTCCAAAACTAATTCATCACGTTCTAATTCTGCTTATGTCGCTGACCTACCTAACCTGTCAGTGAGCAATGTCGTGGCAAGTCAGCCTAATTCTAAACATAATGTGAAACCTGTGGTGCGGGTGTCCTCCTCATTTAATTGTAATCGTTTTAGAGTGAGTAATGATTTTGGAATTTCTCCTGTGGCTAAAGGAATATCACCGTTTATTGAAATTTGTGTTAATGACGAGCCCGTTTCTGCATTACTTGATTCTGGTAGTGTCGCATCGTCTATATACGAGGTCTGGTTTTTATCTATGAAGAGTGTCTGCCATCTACCTGAGTTAGAGCCTAACAATGAATCTTTTATTTCGGCAAATTGTTCAAACATAAATATTTTGGGTAGTATGAGAGTCAAAATCCATATTCTAAATTTTTCTTGGAAGTTTAAATTTTTTGTTGCCAGGAATCTTTCTTGTTCTGTGGTCATTGGAGCTAATTTCATGTCTCACGTTGGTATGCTTCTTGATTTTGGTGCTCGCAACTTATGGTTTAAGTTTAATCCGCAAATTAAATTATCATTTAACCCGGTTTTATCTTCTCCTGCTGTCAATTCTGTTAGTGAACCTGTGACTATTGAGGATCTCGATCTGGAAAATTTAACGAGTCTTCAAAAGGATGCCATTAAGAGGTTATGTCAGGAGTATAGTGATGTATTTACTGACAAGTTGGGTGTAACCCATTTGATGGAATACAAGATTGAGCTAACCGATTCTGTGCCGGTGCGTTCCAGCCCGTATCGTCTTGCCCCGCCCAAGATGGCTGAACTTAGGAAGATTATTGACAAGAAGTTGGAAGAAGGTGTAATCCAACCCTCTATCTCTGCCTACTAATCCCCTGTATTCCTAGTGCCAAAACCTAACGGTGGTTTTCGGCCGGTGGTCGACTATAGGGCTCTTAATCAAAAAGTTGTTTTAAAATCCATCCCTTTGCCGGACCTTCATACATGCTTTAGTTGGTTTCGCAACGCGAAGGTGTTCACGATCCTCGATTTGAATTCTTCTTACTTCCAAATTCTCCTCTCTCCTGAATCCAGGCATGTTACTGCATTTTCCACTGACTGGAACCTGTTTGAGTATGCCCGTGTCCCGTTTGGCCTATCCACCGGAGCCGCTGTGTTGAGCAGACTTCTGGACAAGGTGTTTTCAGAAATTAAATTCAAATTTGTGTACCACTATCTTGACGATGTGGTGATCTATTCTGAGTCCTTCGAGGAACACGTTGGTCATCTGAAAGTTGTACTTGATCGGTTGCGTGACGCTGGCCTTACCGTCAAATTGTCCAAGGTTTCCTTTGCCAAGCCCAAAATTTCCTACTTGGGTCATATTGTTTCCGCATCTGGTATCTCCGTGGACCAGTCTCGTACTCAGGCCATCAGAGATTTTAAACCACCCAAGAACGCCAAGGGTGTTGCTCGTTATATTGGTATGGTGAACTTCTTCCGTAAGTTCATCAGTAACTTTGCCGACCGTGCTGCTCATCTGAATCAATTACGCAAAAAGGCTGTGAAGTTTGAGTGGGGTCCCTCTCAGCAGGCAGCCTTCGAAGATCTAAAGCTTGCGCTCTCTAACGCCCCTGTATTAGCCATTCCGGATTTTGGGAAGCAATTCATTGTGCAGACTGATGCGTCTGGTCGTGGTGTTGGTTGTGTCCTACTGCAAGAGTCTGATCTGGGTAGGCAACCCATTGCATACGCTTCTCGTACCTTAACGGACGCAGAGAGGAAGTATTCCATATACGAACTTGAGGGTTTAGCAGTGTTGTTCGCCCTGGAAAAATTCCGTATGTATCTTGAGCACTCTAAGTTCCTCCTCGAGACCGATAACCAGGCCTTGAGCTGGGTATTAGGGAAACCCCGTAAAACTGGTAGGATTGCCAGATGGGCAACAAGGATCCTGTCATTCCAGTTCACGGTCCACCATATTCGTGGGTCTGAAAATGCGGTAGCTGATTCATTAAGCCGCATTACGAGGAAACAGCCGAAGAGGATATTCAAGGATGTGAAACCGTAAACCTTGTATCAACTGTAAATTATGTCAATGTCGTTCTCAGCAATTCCCCTGTGCTTTTTGAAGATGTGAGGAGATTCCAGAAAGAAGATCCCTCCTTATCTAGCCTAATTGACCGAATCAATTCTGGGGAAGTGATCAAGCCTACTCTCTAAAGGATGGTGTATTGTGTTGTTCGTCTCGTCATGACCGTCTACCTAAAATTGTGCTCCCGTCGGTCCTCATTCCGGAAATCTTTCGTTACTATCACGGATCTCCTATTGGTGGCCACCTAGGAGTATTCAAGACCCGAGCTAAGATCAGACAGTTCTTCATTTGGCGAAGTATGGATGGCGACATCAGGAGGCTCATTAGAAATTGTGCTTCATGTAGTATTAGTAAACCTCCGGTTTCTACTAAGGTTGGCCTGTTGTCATCTGAACCGGCATCTAGACCCATGGAGAGGCTTTTTATCGACCACGTTGGCCCGTTCCCTCGATCTGGTCGGGGAAACCAATTTGCGCTTGTTTGCACTGACGGTTTCACCCGGTTTAGTTGGATATTCCCCACCAGACAGGCTACGACCTGTTCCGTCATAAAGTGTCTTAATTCCATCTTTTCATCTTTTGGGCCATGTCAGTTTTTGGTGTCAGAGAATGCCAAGTGCTTTGTATCTCATCAGTTCCGTCAATTCTTGATTATGCTATTTCGCATGTAACCACCACTCCCTATTTTCCTAACCCGTCTCTCGCTGAGCGAGTCAATCGTAATCTCCGTTCTGCTCTGATTGCTTTCCACCACGACGACCATTCCAAGTGGGATTCTAATTTGCATTGGCTCAATTTTGCTTTCAACACCGCCGTGCATGAGAGCACGCAAGCCACCCCTTTTTCGTTAATGTTTTCGTTTATGGCTAATTCTCCGTTGTCTAATCTGTGGAACCTGCACGATCTCCTTCCAGACAGTTTCACGCCCGAGGATATGAGGGCGAAATTCGACAAGGCTAAAGAGAGTATTAAGGTATCACATGACCAACTTGCCAAACGACACAATGCCTGTCGCAAGCCAACTGATTTTGAAATTGGGGATGTTGTGCACGTCCGCAATTTCGAGCCCAAGGGCGTCAGTAATCTAGTTTCTAGCAAGTTGACCCCCCGTTTCAAGGGCCCCTGTTATGTAGAGGCATTCTTGACACCCGTTACTCTTCTTATTCGAAACCCTAAGGCCAACAAAATTTCCAGAGTGCATCTGTCGCACATTAAACGTGGTGGAGACGATTGTAATGAGGAAATGCTACCATAAATTTTGTAAACTGATTTTGTGTAATGTGGAGTATCCCTAACCTTCATTGAAGCCTTCAGGCATCTGTTCCTTCTGGAATTTTGAATAGAATTGAGTTTGCAAACTCTACTGGGATACAACTTGTAACTGTTGGGTCATTCCCATTTAATGGTAAAATTGTAACTAATTTTGATGTTCTCGTAGAAGATACTAGCATGTAAGTTGGACTCGGTGGGAGACCTAACTCATGGTGATATTGTATACCTGTTTCCTTGGGAATTTGAGTGGTCATTCCTCTACCGTAGTTCCTTCTAAATGTATGATCGTTCAACTCGTGAATTATTGAAAAGTACTACTAGTCTGTAAAAAGGTAACCTTGTTATTTAATTAACTATTGTAAGCACGGATCTAGGTCATGGTCAGGATTTTCTTCATATAAATTCAACTTTGTTTCTCATTTATAAAATGTAGTAAGAATTAGTAATTTCTGTAAACTTTTATTTTTGAAATAAGATTAACTTCTGTTTTGTAAATGGCTGCCCACGAGTCGCATGATATCTTGCACATTGCATCCACCTACTTCGTCTAAAGCTAACAACATTGGACTTATTGAAAATTTACTTAACGTGTTTCGGACTCGGAAAGCACTGCAAGTGCTGGTGTTCTGCGTTTCTGAAGACTTATGGACACAGTGATGCTGTTGACTAAGTGGTTTGCGAGGTGATCAATTATCCCATCACTGATAATCTGACCCTGCACTCTTCCTAACCAAAACGATGCGGTTTTTATCCATCAATTGGAGTTAACTGGTGAACATTATCTTCTGGAAACATGCTTTGTGAATCGACTAGTTTTGGAGTACTGCCTATGCCTAGGCATATTCGTGAACGGTGTTCACGCTTAAGGGAGGGAGACTGTTACGTGCAATGCCCGTACCAACGTTTTAAAATATGTATCTCCCCTATATGCATGTGTTCCCGACCTTTAAAACGCCCACCCGATGACTTGGTTCGGCTTATGAACTAGAGATGGCAGCATCTATTGGCCTCTAGCCGAGCTTGTATCTTCCACCGCTAAAGTGAGTTTGTGGTGCCTTCTGATCTCATCCTAGTCGAGACATAATTGAAGGATATTATATTCTACGTCATGAAACAAAAGACTTTATATGCATCATGCCGCCAAAACATTTTAATGGTGTCGTGTGAATATTATTTGGTTAAGCATATTGTCGTAATATGTGGCTAAATTGAATTGGTCCAATTAAAATAACCCTGGTGCATGGTGGGTGGCCTCCTTCGTTTGAGTCCTCCATCTTGTGGATATTGACTGGTGACTGTTCGCTGGGTGAAGAAAGACGCATATTGTGAATCTCGTCAAAGGGGCGAGGGCTTTCGCCCTTGTCCCCGCTAACTTGGGGATTTATCCCAGTATTTGATGATACATGAAGAATTAGTGTGCAACTATCATCTGTGATGATCGTGTAAATAGTTTCTTGGGCCTTAATATGGAAATGCGATATTGGTGTGCTTCTCTTCTACGCCGCTTGGCAGTCATCTCATATTTTATTTTATTTTTGGTGATTTAAATCCTTTAAGGATATCTAAGTAGTGGTGTAAAAATTAGTGTCTCCCCTAAAGGTATGTTTTGGCATTTTATTTATTTTAAATTATTGGAGCTCCATATTTTGCATTGTGTACTGTAAGTTTTTTTGTTCTGAAGGTTGACTTTGGCCTAGATATGTCACCTTTAAAAATGTAAAATTTTGTTAAACATATAAGTCCGGGGAACACTTCTGTTTTTCTTCTTATTTTATTATTTGGCGTCTGGCTAAGGCATTTTCTTTTTATTTTATTCTCGTACTTACCAGACGAATCTATTAACTCTAGGCCTAATTTTGATCATTGGTCGGTCGTTTTTTTTTTGATCCGTTGCATTTAAAAACTATTTGATCTCGTAATGTCTAAAGTTTGTTTATATCTTTCTGTTTCCTCACTGGAGAAGTTCTTAAAAAAAGGGTAAAATTAGGCGTTTCACATAAATACAAGCTGATATACCTTCAACTGTTCTTGGTCGCCTTGGTAACTTGTTGACAGGAGTGCATTGTGTTTTTTTTTCTGGCGTGGTTTTGAAGTGCACGTTCTTGGGCCTTGGTGATGTTCTTTAAATTATTTTGATTTTAAATGATCCTTTGGTTTTCCTTTTTTGGAGTTTTCCTTTGTACTCCTGCGTTAATCTTTCAGTACCTTGTTTATGGTAAAATTTTGTACTATTTACTTCTTTTTTTTGATTCTCCAAGGACCTCAAGGTTCGGTTGGGAGTATGTCAGGTACATATTAAGTGTTTAAATTTGGTTTGTGGCCTTTCATTTTCTGACCACAGGTAATTGTTAATTACTATCGACCTTTAATTTTTTTAAATCTACAGTGAGAATTCTATCTAAGGTTATATTTTATTTTTGTAATTTAATGCTGGCTGATGCATGTTCTGTTATCTGGTGGAGGTGTTCTTTTAAATTTTGGTAATTAAATCTTCTTTTAAATATTAAGCAACTGTTGTGGCATCTTTTCGTTGGTGGCAGTCCTGTCGGTTATCAGACCGTGCCTGTAGACGAGTCTGTGCGTTTCCCCTTCTCCACCTTCTTCCACCCCTTTAGGTGTGCTTCTGTTGGGGCATGTCATCTGGCGGTGATTTTGCAGATTGCGACGCGGACCTCTAAGAGCCCGGGCGTAGCAATTATTATCATAATAATTATTATTATTGCTAGACAAATCCGAAATGCCATTGTTACACTCAATTAAATTTGACATCAAAAGATACTCATCTGAATGCCAAACCTCAGGTTTGGCTCCTTTTACCAGTTTCCCTGCTTCCACTCTAAGGATATTACTGTTACACTATTCTTACCATTTGAATTTACAATTTTGCAGATTTCATCACCAAGATACTCTTTTCCTAACCTATTTAAATGTAGGCCATGCCGAGGGTGGAATTTCCTGACTAATTTACTTATATCTATAATTTGGACATTTGGAAAACTCTTACAAATTTTAGTAATTTTTCCAATTTTAGCGTCTATTTCTACATTTACCCATGATTTGCGAATTAAGTCATATCTCTGCGGAATGTTTACAACAATTACATTCGTGTTATTCATGGATGGCAATGCACCCATTAAATCTTTGATTTCATTTTTACTCTCGTTCCTGTATACGTCGTTTTCTCCAGCGATGATAACTGCAAAATCCGTTGAGGTTAGGGACTCAAAATTTCCTACCATCCCGTCCGTGACCGCTGCAATTGGAGCACCTGGCTTCACTGTCGAACTGATCTCCATGTTTCCGCTTTTCTCCAGAACATTTGCTGCTATATATCGCCCGTGACTATCCGCAAATATTCGCATCTTCCTGGATTTTCTCTTTATCACTTTCTTCTTTCCTTCTTGAATAAAGTCATCAATTTCTTCGACGAGATCTCGAAGTGAATTTGAGACAGGAATTTCCGTTACTCCATTTTTAGGCCTAGACTTATTCGATCTTTCACTCCCAGCAACCACTGTCGACCAAGTTTCCTTGCTTACTTCTCTGTTTCCTTTTAATTTATTCAACTCTTCCATTAACTTGGCAATATCTTCTTTTAGCAGCTTTATAATTTCATCTTCTGAGGACAGTATCCGTAAAAGTTACACTACCTGACGAGACACTAACACAGTTTACTGACGCCATACTAAAGATCTATGTTAGCCTAGATGTTGACACCAAATTACACTAAATTTATTTTAATTATTACAACCTAAATCTAAATACCTACTGATAAAAGAAAAATGTGAAATACGTGAAATCTTACAATCGGGTGAAATCTCGTAAAAGTATCACTGCTCTACTTGGTTCAAACAGTGATTGAAGAAGTCACCGAATCTTTAGATACACGTTTCCACAACTTAGTTTAAGTTTATTAAATTATCGATAAGAATTTCTAAATACTATCAATATTCCGTATTTCACTTGACCTAAGTAAGTGACTTTACAGATTTTAAACCTCGGTTATAATATTTTACCACTTTCATCAAATATTTACACTAGCTGCTATTACACTACGCGTTCACTGTGACGCCATCTTGGCCAGCATTATATGCGTGAAATATGTGCTAATTAAAATTTATGAAGAACTGAGACAATTTCAAAAAAGAAGACATTGTTCCAACTTTTATTTACTAGATGGCACTAGTGGCGCATCAATAGATGGAAGGAGTTGTCATCGAGGAGACGACAGTCATTCCTAGTATGTCTGACGACTGACGAGGACACAACATTCATTGCTTGTGCGCTTGGCAAGGTAACTACTTTCATTCATGATGCGTCTGGCAAGGAAGCAAGACAGTCGTTCACAGTGATTGCCCGATAAGGCACAGCAGACCAGTGGCGAACTGTCCCATACATCGCATTTACTGGCAGTATACCACCCGAGATTTAAAAATGTAAAAATATTTTCTTGATACTTTTTAGACTTGTTGTTAATAGTGCAGCAATGAAAATCGTGCTTTTCATATATTTTCTGCAGATTTTTGTCTCGAAATTTGGTGTTCATAGCAGAGTACCATACTTATTTTTATTTGTGGTGTACAGTTTTAGTTATGAGTGAATGTACTTGAGTATACAGCAAGGTTCTCCGGGTGGTGCTCGGCGGCTCGCCAGAGGCACGAGGGAAAGCGGGAGGGTAACATAAGCCCGGCAAATTTCAGCAAATAATATCGCGCTAGAACCATGCGGTTCAACTATGCCTAATGCTGATTGGCTGTTTCAAGGGGAATTTAATGACCAGTGGAGGCATGCCAGCGCTCAGCCACTTCAGTTATTTGCGAGACAGTGTTGTGGAGATAAATTGCAAGGTGAGTTTGCTTGCTTTACTAGTCCTGATTATCTATGCTTTCATCGTACAATACCATTCCAAAGACGAAACGAGAGTACATTGTTTTTTATTGTCTCTTGTTACCCAGAGATAACAACTGCTTCTCATGCCCTCCTTGATCCTGCCTCCCTGAGTCCAGATCGGCAGTCACATAGGAGGTGCTGCGGTCTGGATTCCTGCAGCGGTGAAGTGTTGTGGTTTCAACACACCAGCCCCCCACGGAGATGAGGTGGCTATGGCGAAAAGAGATTCGGGATTCTGACTTTTCGGCCGGAGCGAGTGATGGTGAGTCCAGTACTACTGGACCTACAGTCGTTTTGGGGTGCCTTATGGGCTAAAGCTGTGCTGTCGTGTAGAGTGTTGTTTTCACCGATGTGCTGATCCTGAATATCATCAGATTTGGCCAAGGATATACTGTCAGACAGGAGAAAGGCTGGTTTGATCCGGTCGATAGTGACACGGACATGTTTGTCTCGTATCTGAAGAGACACTGTTCTATCGCAGCGGTGGTTGTAAGGCACCGCTTACCGTCTCGTCACGTAGGTAAACGTGGCTGTACGTGGTGAAGTCCTTGAAGATAAAAGTGGGTCTTTTGTTTGTTATTGCCACCGACTTCCAGCCTTTACAGATAAGGATGGCAAGAAGAAAACGCCCCTCATAGTAGCAAAATTTTATTCCCGCCAAACTAAAGACATGATCATGAGCAAAAAACGAAAACATGGGAAACTTCTTTGCACAGATGTCAAGATCAAGGGAGACTCGACAGTGTATGTAAATGAACATTTAACCACAGACAACCAAAACTTATATTGGCTTGTCAGGAATTCTTAACGGACAATGAATTATAAATTCACATGGACCATCTTCATGAGGTAAAATGAAAACAGCCCGATTCTACAAATCAAGACTGCAGCTGACCTACCAACAGTTCATGGGAATCAAGGAAACTGAAGGTATGTTTGCCTGAGCCTAGTGATCAATCAATATTTCATGAAATTTTGTTTCTAAGTGTGTGTTAAGTAATTATGGAAGTACCCTGAAATAAAACAACTACGGTATGAAATCAGATAACGAAGTAGACCTTAATTTTCAAGATATTACTTCAAAGATTGTAAACAGTACTCAAGACTTGAACAAATGAATTAGCTTTACTGCAGGAATTAAAATCATGCACCTAAATATATGTGGCATGATAACAAATTTTGAAAGTATGCTAGTATGCTCGATCAACTTGATCATAAACCAGATGTCATTATACTGTCTGAAACCCAGCTCATTGAGGATATACCATTTGCTGTTTTAGGATATAATGAATGCTTCATACCACCTCAAAATTCTACCCATGACAGCATAAAGATACACACATCAAAAAAAGTTTTGCATCACCTCGGTTCCCAGATCTCCGGCATATAGACGTTGACTGTGTATATTGTATCCAAGATACAGTCCCTTTGACTGTTCATAGATGTCACTAAAACTGCTCAAAGATGTAAACAACCATGCATGAGCAGGGCCTATTAGACGGAGGGGGTACGACAGCCGATCAGTTCCAGTCATTCCACCAGGACGAAGGTACGCTGCTCATGTTGTCTGTAGTTCTACCATGCCTAGAAGGTCAATACCGCAGTTCGATCGCGTCCGCATTGTTACTTTGTGTCAAGAAGGGCTCTCAACAAGGGAAGTTTCCAGGCGTCTCAGAGTGAACCAAAGCGATGTTGTTCGGACATGGAGGAGGTACAGAGATACAGGAGCTGTCGATGACAGGCCTCGCTCAGGCCGCCCAAGGGCTACTACTGTAGTGGATGACCGCTACTTACGGATTGCCGCTCGGAGGAACCCTGACAGCAATGCCACCATGTTGAATAATGCGTTTCGTTCAGCCACAGGACGTCGTGTTTCAACTCAAACTGTGCGCAATAGGCTGCATGATGCGCAACTTCACTCCCGACGTCCATGGCGAGGTCCAGCTTTGCAACCCCGACACCATGCAGCGCGGTACAGATGGGCCCAACAACATGCTGAATGGACCCCACGGAATTGGCATCACGTTCTCTTCACCGATGAGTGTCGCATATGCCTTCAACCAGACAATCGTCGGAGACGTGTTTGGAGGCACCCTGGTCAGGCTGAACGTCTTAGACACACTGTCCAGCGAGTGCAGCAAGGTGGTGGTTCCCTGATGTTTTGGGGTGGCATTATGTGGGGCCGACGTACGCCACTGGTGGTCATGGAAGGCTCCGAAACGGCTTTACGATACCTGAATGACATCCTCCGACCCATAGTGCAACCATATCGGCAGAATATTGGAGAGGCATTTGTCTTCATGGACGACAATTCTCGACCTCATCGTGCACATCTTGTGAATGCGTTCCTTCAAGATAACGACATCGCTCGACTACAGTGGCCAGCATGTTCGCCAGACATGAACCCTATCGAACATGCCTGGGATATGTTGAAAAGGGCTGTTTATGGACGTCTTGACCCACCAACCACTCTGAGAGATTTACGCCGAATTGTCTTTGAGGAGTGGGACAATTTGGACCAACAGTGTCTTGATGAACTTGTGGATAGTATGCCACGACGAATACAGGCATGCATCAATGCAAGAGGACGTGCTACTGGGTATTAGAGGTAGTGGTGTGTACTGCAATCTGGACCACAAATGCTGAAAGTCTAGCTGTATGATGGTACAACATGCAATGTGTGGGTCTCATGAGCAATAAAACGAGCTGAAATGTTGTTTGTGTTGATCTCTATTCCCTTTGTATTTAACGGTTCCGGAACTCTTGGAACCGAGGTGATGCAAAACTTTTTTTGATGTGTGTATATGTACATGAAAACCTCATACAAAATATTACAATATCGACTGTAAAAACACTGAAAGCTGCAAATGCTAGCCTACTCACCTTCAGATATAATAAAGAAAGTTACTTGATACTTGCTATATACAGATCACCCTTCACATGCCCAAAGAAATTCATAGAAGAACTAGGAAATACTCTCCAGCACTTGCCCACAGCTACACACAGTATATTAATAAGAGATGTAAATATTGATATTTTAAATCCTACAAGGCAATATCCCCAAAATATTAAAAATGAGTATTTAAATGTATTACATGCAAATGGATTCATTTCGTACTCACCAACTAGAATAACCCCAAAATCCAGAACATGTATCGATCACATACATGTTAAGTCCCGCAGAAACAGCAAATTTGGCCCTTTTGTTCTGCATACCAGTATCACAGATCACAGTCCTACATTTCTCATACAAAATAAATCTCAAAAATACACTCCACTAACAGGAGAAAATACTTTGAACAATGTAAGAATAAATTATGAACCTCTAAAAAAATCCTTAACTAAGGAAACTTGGGAATCTATCATAATTGAACATGATGCTAACAAAGCAGCTGATAGTTTCATGAAGTTACTGACTCAATACATCTCTGAACACTCTACTACCATAAATAACGTAAGATCAAAATCTAAAAAAATACTCCATGGGTCACAATTGGAATTTTAACTTCTATTAGAATAACAGATAAATTACATCAGAAAATAGTTAAACAAAGGGAGAGGTCTTCAAACAGTGATGAGGTCCCAGAAACTGTTAATAAACATAAATTGTACAGAAACTGGATAAACAGGCTTGTTAAAATAGCAAAAGAAAGGTACTATTCCAAACAAATTATGTCAAACTCCAATAATTCTAAAGTCCTTTGGAAAAATATTAATGATTTAACATGTAGGAAGGGAAAAAATATTCAGCTGTTGACAGCATATTTATCAGAGACTCACAAGAAACATCCCAACCAGCTGCCATTGAAACAAATTTGTCGACTATTTAATAACATAGGTTTAGAACTTTCTGAAAAAATAAGTAATACAATAAAGGAACCTGACAACACAAATGCACGTGATAGCACTGCAAAATCTCAACCTCAGTCTATCTTTTTATACCCATAACACAATCAAAAATAACAAACCACATAGCTGCTCTAGAAGATAACTCAGCAAATGGCTATGATAATATCTTTAGTAAGACAATTAAGATAATTAGTTCAAAAATTCTACAACCACTGCACCATACTTTTAATTTATCACTAACGAAAGGACAATTTCCAGACTCATTCAAAATTGCCATCATAATCCCAGTCCATAAATCAGGTGATAAAAGAGAGTTAAATAACTATAGACCAATTTCCCTCACAACCCACCTCTCTAAGCTACTAGAGAAATGCATCAAATCCAGATTACTTAACTATCTGAATAAGTTCAATATATTGTCACCAAATCAGTTTGGTTTTAGACCAAACACTAGTACTCAAAATGCAATATTCTCCCTTACTGATTATTTGTATAAAGCTTTTGATAGTTCTAAAAGAACAATTTATGTGTTCCTGGATTTAAGAAATGCTTTTGATACCGTAGACCACAATATACTCATTAGAAAACTTGAAAAGGAAGGTATTCGTGGTACTCCTCAAGAACTAATAAAAAGCTTCCTTTTTAACAGAATACAAAAGGTACGAATCAAAGATACTCTAAGTAGAAGTGCTGAAGTAAAAATTGGAATTCCCCAAGGAGCAGTTTTAGGTCCTATTCTTTTTCTGTTATATATTAACGATTTGTGGGTGCTGAGCTGTAATGCGATGATTACCTCATATGGTGATGACACTGTCGTCACAGTCACAGGAACAACTTGGGAGGACACTTTTAATAGAACTCAAGAAACCCTTGCTACAGTCCAAGAATGGCTACGAAACCACCTTCTTAACTTAAATGAAACCAAAACACAATACCTATGCTTCTCACACAACAAAACATTACAAACCACAGACAATTTAACACTAATGATCCACATACCAATTTGTAACAATGGCGAAAGATGCAACTGCTATACCCTACAGAAGTCAATGAATGCTACATATTTAGGGATTATTATAGATAGTCATTTAAAATGGAATATGCATGCATCAAAGTTGGCCAATAAACTCCAAAAGTTAATTTATATATTTTACAGAATCAGAAATATCCTTTCAGCAAAAGTCTTGAGAACTGTATATTTTGCCTTAGTCCAGTCACAACTACAATATGGAATAAATGGTTGGGGTGGAATACTTGATTCACATTTGGCTCAGGTAAATACCTGCCAGAATTTCATTCTAAAAGTTATGTACAAAAGGCCACCAACTTTTCCAAAATGTGAACTGTACCAACAAAGCATGTTGCTTAACATACAACAGTTATTTGTTCAGTCATCAATCATATTTATACATAAAAATATGAAGCTCTTCTCTAATGGACAAAAACTTGAAATGTGCACTAGACTTCAAGACAGAACTGGAATAAATATCCCTCGTCGAAACACACTACTTGGCCACAGGAATTTAAGTTGTCTTAGCACTAGGATATACAATATATTGCCAGTAAATGTGACAAATAACACCCTGAATATATTGAAGAAAAGGCTTTTTATATGGCTCCTTAATAACTTTGATAGAGTAAATGAACTTATAAATTTTCATCAACATATTTAAACCGTCTCAGTCACAAATAAGTAAAGTATCATCTTCTTTTATTTTTAGTATCCATATAATTAATGCTTTTACTATAAACTTTTCTTATTATTATCAGTCAAATACCATGTTGCAAATAAATTAAGAAATTGTGTTCATGAAGCCCATGCACAAGTTTATCTTATGTGGGATTCACCCTGCATTTTTGATACAACATCTGTATATGTGCATGTTTTCTGTCAGTGAGTAAAATGTGTGCTCATAAAAAAATGTGAGGCTGGAGTAGGACGCAGTCGCTTCATTTGCCTACGGAGTCTCACAACAAAGTTGGTAGTGACCTCAAATTTGATGTTCGTGTTTGCACACAACATTTCACCTGGAAGACGAATCGGTTCTCTGTAGAGCAGTTCAGCTGCGGATGCATGAATATCTTCTCTATATCCACTGCGGATGCCAAGCAAGACATTTGCAACCAGGACATATCAGGGTGGCACATGATTGCTGATTTCAATTGACGGTGAAATCTTTCTACCATACCGTTAGCACAGGGATGCCAGCTGGTGGTTCGAGATTGCGAGTTTCCGGAGAGAATCCCGAGTTTTTGGAGCAGCTGGGACTCGAACTGACGCCCTTGATCAGTGGTGATACGAACAGGTGATCCAAATCGAGAAATCCAGCAGGCAGTGAATCCTTCAGCGACGTCTTCTGCTGTTATTCGCTCCAGTGTCCAAACTTCTGGCGGATGGGAGAATCGATCTACGACCGTCAGACAGTATCGGAAGTTATTAGCAGGAGGGAGTGGACCAATGTTGTCTAGATGCACATGTTGGAAGCGATCAGACGGAAGGGAAAGTTACCCAATGGAGCATTGACATGGCATGTAACTTTTGAGCGTTGGCATGTTTGACAAGCTTGTGTCCATGCGCGACAGTCTTTTTGCATGTGAGGCCATACAAAACGTTCGGATACGAAACGGGTCGTCGCTTTAATACCAGGATGACTTAGACCATGAACACTGTCGGAAGCTTGTTTGCGGTATAGCGTGGCAAGTTATACCTGGCCTGTCATGGCGGAGTCTCGTCTAGGAGGGGAAGTAGTGGGATCACTAGGCGCAAATGCGATTTCCCCTCTTTGGTGCAACAACTGTTTGGGGCTGCTCGCTGTTCGTCGTGGTTATATTATGCAAGCCTAAAGTATCGAATAGGAGCATTCTCAGTGACATAGCATTGGTATTGGTGGTAATGAACTGAGAGCCCGCCCACTTCACACACTCCTGACAGCAAGCTTGTTGCCGTGCTTGTCATAGAACAGAGCTGCTCAGTCGTGCTTCGCTTGCCTTGACAGCATCTGTACCGTGCCAAGGTGTTGGGAATAATGACTACTTGGCAACATCTAACCAGCGCGTGATGAAGTATGTGCTCACTGGTTGACAAAGAATCCAGGCAGGGGGATGACGTAATGCAACTGGACGCACATGCGCATTGGAAGGTTCAGATCTAACTTGTTCCCCAATAAGGGGCAGTGATGAAAAGTCTGGGTCGGTTAGTGGCAGTATCACAGAACAAAGTGATATTGGTTCCTGGGATCTGTACTTGCTGTAATCGAAGTGCTGACTCGCTATTCAGCAAATCAAGTACTTCTGCATCGCCTACTTGTGATCGTGCCAAAGCGGAGAAGTCCAAGGTGGTATTGATAATTGCATTGATGCGGGACAATGCATCTGCGACAACATTGGAGGAGCTTTTAATGTGCTGAATATCCGTTGTGAGCTGAACAATGACCGATAACTGGTTCAACTGCTCAGGCGGAAGTTTGTCGCAACGTTGTTGGAAGGCGTAGATCACTGGTTTGTGGACAGTATATACAGTGAACTGATGGGCTTTCAAGAAATATCTGAAATTTTGCACCGCTTCATAGATGGCGAGTAACTTACGATAGTAGGGTGACCATTCAGTTAGTTTCGGTGAAAGTTTCATGGAAAAGAACGCTAGGAGTTGCCAGGTATCTTCCACATATTGTTGAAGGGTGGATCCTATAGCGTTGATGGAGGCATCAGTGAATAGTCCCAGTGGTGCTTGCGGATTGGGATGTGCTAGGAGCGTTGCTTGAGCGAGACTGGATTTGTGGGTAACAAAGGCATTTTCCAATTCTGGAGTCCATGGTACTTGCTGTGAGACACATAATTTAGATACCGCGGCGTGGAGTGGAGCTTGGTATTGTGATGCTGAAGGCAGGAAGCGGTGGTAGAAATTGATCATACCGAGGAAGCGTCTGAGGTCACGTGCAGTGTGTGGGAGCGGAAAATTCTGCAGTGCTGTGAAGCGGTCAGGTAGCGATTTTGTCCTTGCGGCAGGGACTTCATTACCGAGAAAAGTGACTCTTGGTGAGGCTAAGACGCTCTTGGAGGAGTTAATTAAGATACCATACTCAGAGAGGCGGTGACAGAGGGATCGTTGGTGGTGCTCCTGTTCTTCTGGGCTCTTCGAGAAAACTAAGATGTCGTCGACATATGCAAATGAAAAATCTAGGCCTGACAATACTTCATCTATGAACCTCTGAAAAGTCTGTCTAGCATTGCGCAGTCTAAAGGTCATAAAAGGGAATTCGAAGAGTCCGAAGGGCGTAATGATTGCGGTCTTTGGTATATAATTTGGGTTCACAGGGATTTGGATGTAGGCTTTGACAAGGTCTATGTGTTGCATCCGCGAAGTAGGTGATTGAATTCGAGGATGTGGTGGTGTGGGTGCCGGTCAGGAATGGTTCTTGAGTTTAAGGCGCGATAATCGCAACAGTGTCGCCATCCTTCATCTTTTATTGGAACCATGTGGGGTGGTGATAACCAAGAGCTTTCAGAGCGTCGTGCTGTTCCTTCAAGTAGCATAGCCCAGAAGAAAAGTTTGTAAGTGGGTTTATTTGAAAAATGTTACGCGGAGAAAGTTGATGACACAGTCTTACTTATCCATTTCTTGAAGAGAAGTTCCTTTAGTTGATTTAACCATATGGCACCACATGAAAACTTCAATGACCAGGTGGCCTTTAAAATTGATACCTCGTCAGAAGGTTTGCCATTTGAAGTAAAAAGCAACCAGCTTTAACCGTCGACATTTGGAGATCACTTGCACAAGTAATCACTTGCAAGATTAAAACACTTAGTAAACCGTTGACTTACTGACGATGAAGTTTTGAAGAAATTTAGAGTTCCTAAGGAGTGGAACTTAAGTTGAAGAATAAGTGCAAGGCCCACATTGCTGTAAGTGCTTTCAAAGCACGTCGGATATCCGTAGAGTACTTTCATGTTGAATGTTTCGACCATAAGTAACAGCTTTCAATTTGAAAAAATTAATAGGTTTGGAGGGACTATCACGCCAACGTATTCTCTGGAGATTTTGTTGTTCGGATTCAATTAATATTTGTCTGTACATTTGTTTACTGTCTGCTTTGACACCAACAGGGAATAATTTAAAGTTGATCACAACGGGAGAAAGATCAGACTGAATTGCAGGTCCCGCTAATTAAGTGTTGTTCAAAGAAATGCCATTAGAATCGGAAGCAGATCCGTTGAAAACTACCCTTATTTGTTCCCTAGTAGAGGGGTTTTTCCGTACAGGATGGTGGTTTAAGTAAACACGATCATAAAGAAGGTTAGGATTATTATCAACTTCCATGTGATCAGAAGCTTCATAATCCTCCATGAATTCAAGGTATTGCTTTTTAGCGGAGAGATCTTGTTTAAGTTGGTTTTCCACTGCGAACAGAGCTTTAAGAGCTCGTGGATGAGAGTTTAATAAAGTGGGAGAGGAATGAATGCGAGGCACAGTTACAATGAACCTACCCTTTGAATTGCGAGTGGTAGTCGCAATTTAGACTTGTTCGCACAATCCATCCTCTGAAGAAAGAGAAGATGTGGAATCGATACATTCAATTTGCCGAAATTTTCCAAATTTTGATTTAAATCAGTGTGAGTAAAGTGTCACTGTGAGGAAGATTGTATGTTTTTAAGTGGTATGTGACCAGTAACAAGCAAGCCAAATTTTGTGTGATGGGGACAAAAATGCCAGGAGCTATATTAACTCTCGAAAGTAAAAGATTTTGCTAAAATACGTTTGCACCAAGAAGAATGTCAACAATAGAACTTTGATAAAAATAGGGATCAGCTAATTTCAAGTCCATGGGAAAGTTCCAAGTGTCGATAGAAAAAGAATGACTAGGAGTCGGACTTCCAATAACTGGAATGGACAAACAATTAAGGGAACACTCTTACCAAATTGTACTGAATCCTTAATGTTAAATTTTACAAAGTGCAAAGAGGTGGACTTACTATTATTAATGCCAGATATTTCTATCGAAGTGGTGTGAGGCTGAAGGCCTAATTTGTCGACAAGAGTCAAAGTTATAAACTCATGCGTGGCAGCGTTGTCAAGCAGGACTCGTGCAGATTGCCAGTTGCCTTTGGAATCTTGAACTTGAATTTGTACAGTTGATAAAAGATTTTGAGCACTGCGCCCGGAATTCGTGGTTTGAGCGTTTATTTTAGAATCCGATTGAGTGCAAGTGGTTAGGGATGATTTACTGCTGGAAGCTACATTTGTTTGAGAATTAGAAAAAGCAAAGGTCTCAGAGGATTAACTAGAAAAGGGTTATGTTTTGGTTTTTCAAAACTATGTAATGAAGAGTGATGACTTAATTTACAATCCATGCAGACTCTCTTTTAAGGACAATCTGTCAGGGCATGTTTTTCAGAAAGGCAATTGAAACAACATTTGCGTTGAGAGATGGTTTTTCTACGATCATCTACTGATAATGCTTTAAAAGTAGATCATAAGTAAAGAGGGTGTGTAATATTACAAAGTATGCAGGTATGCTGATGGCTTTGCACTGATAAACCTTGGGAACGAGAAGACTTTTATTGAATGTAGGTTTGCTGTATGTACTTTTACTAGAATTCGTAGGAAGCTCTGCCTGATAGGCTACTGAAGAGAGTACCTGAGAACGTTTTTTTTATAAAATCAGTTTAAGTTTGAAAAGTAGGGTCAGGTTTGGAAATTAATTCTGATTCCCAAACCTTTAAATTATGGGGATCGAACTTAGAGGTAGTGAGATAAATAAAAAGAGAGTCCATTGCTCTACGGGTTGCTTTATAAGCTCAAGAGTTCGTATGTGGAGTTCAACTGTGTCACCCAAGTTGCGAAGAGTTGAGAGATTATCGTTACGACAAGGGGGGGAGATTGAATAAAGCGGTGATGTGTCAGTGGATACGGAATTTAAAATTTCCATATCTTTGTTTCAATAACTGAAAAGCAACTGAATAGCTATCGGACGTGAGCCGCAATGCCTCTATAAGGTTAAGTGGACTTTAGGTAATGACATTTTTGAATATTCGGTATGGAAGAATTATTATGCACCAAGGACTGAAAAAGTTCCTCAAAACAATCTCATCCGGATTTGTCGACAGAGAAAGAAGGCAAAGGAATTCTGGGAAGTTACGGTTTGACAGGAATGATGGCAGGGTTTTTTTTTGATTATTAATTAAAGTTTCAGCTTCAGCAAATCTTTCATAATAGCTCTCTTCTACTTCCCCTCGATCTTGCTCTTGGGTAGAGTCAAGGATATCAATTTAAGTTTGAAGGGAATCATATGATTTAAAGTCAGTTTGATAAAGCTTAAAACTTTCTGTAAGAATATTTAGATGTCGATCATCTAAACTTTTTTCCGTTAAAAGCATCGAAACCTTACTAATTTCTTTTTGAGTACTGTGCTCCTTCACCACCGGTACACGATGGCAAGCCACTGGACACCGATGGGTCACCATGCACATATGTGAAATTTCAGAACAATGCGAGCATGAGAGGAACCTCGGGGTCGTCCTGGGCGTATATTCGAGATAAGTGCAACATTGTACTCAAATTCCACGCTAGGAGGCGGGAAGATTGGGAATCACACATCAGAAGCACAAAAAAATAGTTAAGATAAAATCAGTAGCGAACATTTATTTTCCATGGATTGTAGTAGAACACAACCTAAATAACCTTTCTGCGGTCTGTAGGGTAAAAGATCTACTTAAAATCAAACACTCCTGTGGAAAGAAGGCATCCTATTCTACCCCTGCAGTCGGTCTATTCCGAAAATAATTAATTATTGAAAATTATGTTTTATTATTATTATTATTACCGTATTATTATCGAGTTCTGAATATGACCAAGTCACGTTGAATGTGAACATAACACGATTCAGAATGACCTGATATACCAGATGGATCTACTACGCCATGTGGACTACTCAAAAATGAAAAACCTATCAAACTGTGCTTCGCCAAAAATGCGCTATAATAAACAAACAATCAACATGCGCTATAAATGTGCGCTCAAAGCAGAAATGCTGATGCCAAAATCTACACTACAAATAATCGTAATTCCAAAAATTATTTACAATATTTACATTGTCCACATAGACTTTCATCAACTAAGGTTGGCAATCCATCTGTCTCATAGGTGAACCAAATTCCTATTATAATTATTATTATCATCTCATACTGCTCAAGTGAACTAAGCGTGCGTGAGCGTCAAATACACTTGCTCCAAAATACATGGCTTTATTTCAAATATCAACCTGGCTGTTACAAATAAACGCCATTTATTTTTATTATTATCTGCCTTCATGAGCGATCAGCTATTATAATTTATAATAACAAATTCAAATCTGTTTTCATATTTCACACCATAATTCAAATAACAAATTATTTACCTTATTGGGGCGCTATTGCTTTAAGACACATGTTGACGATTATTATTATTGTTGTTATTATTATTGCATGACCATATCATCATTATCAATGCTCAATTACTAAACCTCGCACATATTTGCGGGAAATACCTATATTGTTGGAAACAATAATTATCATCACAACTTCTATACCTTGGGAAACTCTACCAGTATTTCCATTTTATTATATCATCATCATATTACGCAGGGACCAGAGGCTACTGCACTCTGTCCAAATAATCAACATTTCACATAGGGGCCTGTGACAATCTCACCCTGTCCATTTAACAACATTTAATTCTAATATTAATTTTATCATACGTGAGCTTCAATAATAGTTTATATTTCGTCAACAGATTATTATTATTATTCTCATGATTAGTGTCTGATCTGTTTTCTCTGATATTAGCAACAAACACCTCCTTTACAAATAGATTGTTTACCAGTTAAACTACAATTATTATTATCACATCATGAATTTGTTATAAACAATTTCGCAGAATTGTCTAGCTCCTGCGGGATAAATATATGAAAAACGCTGTCTGTTCTAGCAACCTTAAATGACGACAGTCGGTCGTTCAAGAAGTGAATTTACTATAACATCATTAGGTATAAATAAGGCAGTCTACTAGACGTAAACAAATAACTCTAAGAGTCCATGTAATGGAACTTAGGCTATGACCTTCGCTGATAGGCGGAAACAATCACGCTGCGGGACATCTAATCATCTGTTTGCCAATGCACGTAGAAAACCTCCTAAAATACATGGCAAAATAACAGTCTTTCCCGAAGCGCAAAATGAACGTAATACACTGTCCTAATACATCAAAAACAAATATGGGGTAGAACTATATAGAAATCAACTACATGGACTACATGAACTATTCCCAAATGGCTATAACTACTGGATATTGGTTGGTTTTGTCAGACCTTTATAATATCAGCTTCGGCAGGGGGCGTCCATGGCTTATGGTTCCCGGGCAAACCATGACGTTGTACCACGTTCCCACGTTGCTCCCTCCATCGGATCTTAACTGGCTGGTTCGACACGTCCTCCAACATGAGTTCCATCCTTCTGGATAGTTCCATCATCCTGGATTATCCCATCATCCTGGTTGGCGTGTCCTCGGTCTTCCGTCCAACTGGTGGGCTACAGGTCCCCTCTGGCGATAAACCAGGGTACGCTTGAGGTCCCTTCGTCAGCATCATCCATCCTTATGTTCCCTTATCCACCTCTGTCTAGTCCTCCATATCAAAGCACATGTTACTGGATGTGGACATTTTAGCGTGCTGCAGAATAGTGGATATCGTTGCTCTGTAGTTTTCAATCATGTTGTTGTGGTTCACATACATATCACAATAGTTACAAATGATTGCTTCGATGACTTTGAATTTTATAGAACGTGCCGTCCAATTTACGTAGCGATGCACCTTAAATTTGTAAAATTATAAAGTCGTGGTATGTTGTGCATTCAGACTCGTAGATTATAGTGCACTTTGAATGATTTGTCTGCGATAAATAATTCAATGATCCCCGAGCGTCTGAAGTTGACAACTCGGGTAACTTGTGCTTTCAGGCTGTGTTTGTTTACCGGCGTGGCACAGCGTAGCGACCTCGCTATAGCGTGAGAGATCTGCTGACATACACAGAATAACGTCGGAGACTAGCTTGCGAGTGACTGCGAAGGTTCACGCCGAGTGAAGAAGTGAATACCTGTAGACAGGGCTCGCCTTATATACGCTGGCGCTGGGCTTACGTCACGGGGTCCTCACACCTTAGTGAGCAAGTACAAACTATAATTGTTATAGCGCCTAAACGGCTCATCCGATCATAATGAAACTCATAACAGTTGTTCATCATGCCCCAAAATGTTATATTACGCTCTTGGAAGTCATATTTATTTATTCCTTTGGCTTTAATATACATGTTAATGTGTGATGCTCTCCATGGCCTTCCAATGTTTTCCATCCTGTTCCAGCAGTCAAAAAATATTCTTAAAAATATATACAGGCCAAAATGTGGCTCTCGGGCACAGTACAACACGAGTGACAAATAATATTTCTGTTGTGGACATGGTGGAAACTGTAGCACAACTCACCAGACCTGTCAGAATTTTGGAGTAGTTTCAAGGTTAGCAGATGCAGGGGGTTGCAACAGCTCGTCCTTGTCCTGATCCAGCTTGATTGACGCCATCTTAGCTGTGAAGAATCATATGATATTAGAACAAAGAATATTTTGCAATGCAATTTGTTCCATAAATTGAAATTTACATTTCAATGTAAAGGTGTTAGGTTCACTTCTAATAAATCACATAGACTCCTCTAGAATACATACTTTATTATTCGTTGTGGAAAGGTTCACAATTCACACGATACACACCATTATTTTTGACACTGATTCTCACTGACATCAAAGACTATGAGTGAAAGATACTGCACTACAAACTCATGTGCTTGCTGCCAACTCAACATTCTCCCACCTTGAGTTGTGGAAACAACTCAACAAAACAATAAATTAACATAATTCGTTTCTTTTTCTCAAAATAAATGAACACAAAAATAAATAAGTCACTAAAAATATCTCTTTGGTTTAACCACCACTCTCCCACTACTGGTTTTGATGAGATCAGAAGTATTAGTAGATGGTTTAACTGTCTTTGGATTTTTCTCCTTTTTCTCATTTTCATGCCGCTCAACTTGCAGTCTTAAAACATGATCTTCTGATGGCACTTCAAGTGGATACACCCTCTGTACTGGCCTCAGAATTTCTCCTTTTGTAGTCACCAAGCGAACAACCCTCACGATACCATCTTTGCCAGGGATGACCTCTGTCACTCTTGCCAGCGGCCAATCTAGTCTCTTGGTGTTGTCACTAGCTACCAGTACTACTTCACCTACGCCGGGTTTGTGATGCCTTTTTCTAATGTGGTTCTTCTTTATTAGCTGTCCAAGATATTCATTCCCGAATCTTACCCTTAATGTTTCCTTTACTTTTTGTCTGTACCTGAATCTTTTGTCAAATTTACGTCCTCTATCATGTCGATATCGGGCATTCCAATCTCCTTGACTTTCTGTAGGAACATGGCAGGGGTGATAGCCAACAGGTCTTCTCCATCATTGGACAGGTAAGTAAGTGGTCGTGAATTCATGACAGCTTCAATGTCACACAGAACAGTCATAATTTCTTGGTACGACAGACATGAATTTCCCAGAACTTTCCTGAGCATTTGTTTGAGGACACCAATCAGCCTCTCCCACCATCCTCTCCATCATGCTGCAGTGGGGGAATTGAATTTCCATTTTATTTGGTGTACTCTGGAAGGTTTAGCTTAGACAGATAATAGTAAATGTAAATGTGGGATGGTCCCAGTATACTTTAGATTTTTGCAGTCATGTTTGACGATTTTTCAGGCACGATGATTATTCACAGAACATCGTTACCTTTTGCTTTGTGTTTAAATTAGGATTTTTGTACCATTTTCCCCAGCATTGCTTCATTTTTTGGATTGTAAATAGAACTGATCAAGAGGGTTAATTTCATAGCTTAGGGGATGTTTGATTTTCTTGTTTTTGTTTAATTAGATAGCGGATTAGCCGATTTTGATACCCTCTGATCCTAGGTTAGGGGTTGTTCTTATTAATAAATATTTCCAACGATTTTTACTTAAGCCTGGACTACCTTCTTTAGTAGCTTGTTTATTTTTGGGGGTGCCTTACTAGGGGTGTCTTTGACATTTATAAATCATGATGGGAACCTGATCCTTGGGACAGGGGAGTCTCATAGCCGGCGAGCCCTATTGGTTTGCACTCCAATCCTCTTCTTCGGTATGTGTTCGGAGGAAGAGGTCATCTGGGAGGCCATACACGGTTGGTGGTGACCAGATGACTTCCTCAAACGGGCACATAATACTTATATCTATTCATTTGGGGCCCAACCAATCGGCCGATTTTTAAGGACATGAAGGCCATCAGCTTCATGTCGTTTTGAAGAGGATCATATTTTATTGGTTATTGACAATTTGTCTGGACTGGGACGAACTTTAGACGTCGTCCAGCAGTGCAATAGGTCACATGGCTTTCTTTTGAGATGTCAGACCATGGGCGAAGTACAATTACATTTAAAATTCAGGATAGGGCTTTTGCTTTGCCAGTACTTTGTCGTGATTAAATGTAACTTGTGTTTTGCTTGCTTGCCTGCCTGTTGTTGTTAACGTAAATGTAGAATCATTTGTCTTCGAAAGTCCAGCAGTAATCGTGAGTGTTTATTTAATAAAACCAACTTTCCGCCTTGATCATTTCCATTTTTGTAGTTAGGTGTAAGATGACTCCTCCTATATCTCGAATTATATTGTCGTTATGGATGAGGAGAGATTCAGGATCCTGGTTGACGGGATGCTCCAGAATATGAATGCCAACTTGGAGGCTAGTATTGCCGTCCTTAGGGGCGACTTTAATGAAAACACGAGAGTATTAAGAAGTGACTTGGACACTATCCGAGGGGATGTCACCGATGTCACAAATAATGTTAATCGTAATGCTGCCACCCTGAGGGGGGGGGGGGGGGCATGAATGAGGGAAGAGGTGACATGACTACTAATGTGGCCACTATTAATGCCTCCATTAATACTGTGAGGGGTGATATTAATGCTGTCAGGAGTGACATGACCACTAATGTAGCCACTATTAATGCCTCCATTAATGCTGTAAGGGATGATATCACAAATGTTAGGGGTGACCTCACAGCTGATGTAGCAGTTCTGAACGGTTCTCTTAATGATGTAAGGGGTGAGATAGATAGTGCGAACGCCACATTGGTCATTAACACACAATCTTAAGCTGACCTTAGGCAGGATCACGAGACTAATCGTGCGGAAGCTAGCAGTAATTTAATTAAAGGGTTAGCTGATCTTCGCACTGAAATAACCACAGGTCGAAAAGATACGGAAACACGGTTAGAGGCCATAGAAGAGAGTATTGAGGAGATCAGTGATAAGATGCTGGAAGGCAAGAATGAGTTGCAGTTACAAATTACCACTGTTAAAGAGCAACTTGGCCTTAGAGTCGCAGCCGTCGAGGGAAGGCTGGATGAAAACCAGACATTTCATGAAGGAATTAGGTGAGAGGTGGGATTAGTTAGCACGAGTATGCGCATCATGAGAGGCGTAGCTATAGCCATTCATGGGAACGTGAAAACCATCGCGAAAGACATGGTTCGTTTTCGGAATGAGCTGACCAGCAGCACTCAGCTCGTAGCTAGTTTGACACTCAATGTTGAGGATATCACTCATTAGCTGCACGCTAATCAAGCCGAATTTACGAGGGAAACGATTAGCGTCAAAGAAGACATGAGTAATCATATGACTATAATTGAGAACCGTTTGACGGAACTCCAAGATAATATGGATAACTGTTTGACGGAACACCAAAATACCGTGGATAACCGTCTGACAGAGCACCAAACGACCATAGAAAGCACGGTTAAAGAAGTCAAGGACCAATTCACACAACATCAGACACTAATGGAGGGACGATTAGTTGAAGCTTCGAGAGACTACCAGAAGACCGTCCAGGAGGTGGACGAGTGTCTTCGAGGGAAGCTCGAACGCTTGGAGTTGCAGGTTACTCATTTATCGACCTCCAGCAATACAACTAATTCTGAAGACCTTGAATATTTGGAACGTAGATTGTTAGAGAAGCTACAGACACAGTCTACTCCCAAAGAAAATGTTCCTATCACTGCAATGAATACACCTAGGATGATGACTGCTCCGGTTAGTCCAGTAACAACTTTTGAGCAACCGAGCAGGTCATACCCATGGTCAAGTACGACTTTACCAACTTCTACCGTGGGAATGAATCCTTTCAGAGTACCAGAAACCAGCGGTAATGTTCCAGTAGCTTCCACAACGACGAATGTAACGTCAATGTTAGGTCCACGCTACACTACACCGTTTGAGCAACCTAGTTATCTGAAACAAAACGCTCCAGAGTTTTCACCAATGCGTCAAAGTCACAACCAGAATGTGATGATAATCAAGTCGAGGGAGGAACAACAAGTCCGTTTTTCCGGCACTGGAAATGGAATCACTGCAGTGGAGTTTCTGAACAATGTAGAGAGCTATCTAAGATATACCTTCGTGACACCTGAGCGTGAACTAAGGGTCATAGATCGCTTATTAGAAGGACAAGCCAGTACCTGGTTTAGGGCGTTTCGCTACTCTTTTACGGGATTTAGATACTTCAGAGAAGCCCTATTACGGACATATTGGTCGAGCGATATTCAGCAAGGCATCAGAGCTGACATGTACACGAAGAGAACTCTCTAACGTATACTGGGACCATCCCACATTTACATTTACTATTATCTGTCTAAGCTAAACATTACAGAAACATCGGATCTAAATGTCCGTGTTAAACAAACAAATACTAGTATAACAGTCATTTGATTACAATAGTAAACATAACAAATTATCTGAACAACAAAACTACAAATCATACAACAGTAGGGTTCACAAAGGGAAATATGCACTTAAATAAATCAATAAACACAATAACTATTGTTATTACCCTTCCTACTTCGAAATGGAGACTGTTTGTTCCATTCGTCATCTAATATGTGTAAAAATCAGACAAAGCATGCTATCAGAGCATGTCATCAACAATAAAGGGTACTCGACCCACAAGTTGATTACCTCCAGTCAGCAACTGGTTCCTGTCAAGTCTAACTGTGTAGTTTCTCTCAAAAAAATCCCTTCGAGGGACATCCAGTATCAAGCACGCTGCATTGGTCCAGGCGAAAAACTATTACGTTCAATGTTAAACAACTGATTAAGAATTAACTGAAGTTTTAACCCACGTCGTTTTAATAATAATTAATTTTCATGATTTATGATTTTGTGATTATTACTATCGTCGTTTAGGAGTATCTTAATTATGTAGAATGACCAACTATGCAAGGCTGAATGACTGAAGAATAAACACAACAGAGTACACGTGGTCTTTGCCTGTAACAATAACACAATATTATAGACAGTAGTCGTAAGTCTGCATCAGATGCTTACGAGATGTATGACCCGAAAAGTCATAACAATCTTGAGCTCTAAGCGGCTCCAATATCATAAAAATATAATCAAGTCCACAATAACACTTCACCAGATGGGCGTGAAAAGCTCCATCTATAACCATACAAGAAGTATATTATCGCGTCCCTCGACTGGATCACGGAAAGGGGTCACCTCAGCAGTCATCCATATGAATCTTCTGGCATTCACCAATAAAACGGAAACCACCCCACTATCCTCGTGTCAAAACACGGTAAAACATCAATCACCTTAAGGGAGAAAAATATGAGCCTTCATAAACAAAAGTGTGGTTCCATCCTAATTCACCCCAACTCAAGTTATGGACAGAGCCGAGGATCGAACCTAACTGCCAACTATTCGATGTAAGAAGTGGAAATTGCAAATAGGAATTTATTTTATTCACGGATATGTTTTGGGAAGTGAATGGAATCATTTGGAAATGTTTTTGGAAAATTTTGGACTATTTTGAAATATTTGGATTTGGAAAATTTGTAGTGAATGATAAATTAACCAAGGGAGAGTCAGATCTTTTGAAGCTGGAATATGACCATGGCTTCAAGTTAGCACTCTCAAGACCGGTTTTGGTTAGCCGAGTCGGCAATAACAAATTATGCACAGGACCCGACAATAAGAGGCTAGGACAGGTAGAGTTTTTGACAATAAACCTACAGCCAATCAGAGCAGATCATATAATTTGTGTGGGAACTGCTAATACACTACATTTGCTTTTATAAAGCGAGATTAACACTTCCACAGATCAAGAACAGTATATGAAATTTATTTGGAAGAATAAAATTGTATATTTTTGGCTAGGAGAAGAGAAAATAGTGATATTCTGTATAAATGGACCTGACGCGAGGCTAGGACTTGATCCAGTCTGGCACGCGCGCGAAATGCGCCGAGAGTGAGGTGACTCCTACTGATATTGTTGAAGAGAGCGGACCTGTTTGGAAAACTGTCCCGTAATATCGCTATAGCAACGAAGAGTGCGACCAGGAGATTTCACTGGACTGCAGGAGACGCAGCGAAAGCCAAGGAAAGGAAGGTGATCTCGATAAAACAACGAAAGTGATATTCAGCATTTGAAAGAAGCAACTTTTAAAACCACAGCGCAGAGAGAAGAAGATTGCATTTATACGAACTGTATTATACATTCAGCAAGCAGCTTCACCAGTTATAAGCTACTACATTACCGCAGCACCACTACTGCAACATTACAGAAGCATATTCTTTCTACAATTCACTATGCTTACGATCTCGAGTCAGGGGGGAAACTTGTATTCTGCTATCACTAAGAAGAATACGATGAATCACTAAATCAAGGAAGGAGGATAATCTGCATTATGGAGCGGGAAATTCAGAATTGACCATGAGGTCCTTGGATCGATGTCACCACCACTGCTCATCCATCATGCAATATTCTGAATTCCAAACAACTCTACTCAAATGTCCACTACGATCTTGGAGAGATATAAACCAGAGACGCTCAAAGTTACTTTAATGACGAGGTGCAGAAGAAAGTAGAAGATGGAAAGCGGAGTTCAATGTTCCGGGTTCCAGCATCTAGGCTATCAAGAGCCGAGAAGAGACAAGTTTGCTGTGTGGCGAGGCGGGGAACAGGTGATCACCAGCCAGGCAGGAACGAGTCGATCAGCTGGCAGCCACGTTTCATGCAGGGCTCGACTCAGAAGCACGACCGGCACGAGTCAACCCAGGGGAGGAACATTGAAGCCATTGGACGAGGTATTTCCTAAACAGACCGTCAGAAAGGTACAGAATTGACTGTTCCATTATCTCTGTAGCTAGTAGTAGTATTTGTAGGAATTTGAAGGGTGACCAATTCATATTTTGTATATTTTCTTTCGTATAACTCATGATATTATTTTGTCTATTTTAGAGTTTTTTAGTTAACTTTTCATACACGTCAACGTGTGTCTGTTTAGACGTGATTTCATTATCATTTGAAATTTAGATATGTCATTTAACTTTTATTCAGGAACGTTTTTAATTTACTCACTTTAAGCGAAAACTGTTCTATGAAAGGGAATGCTCCGATCGATACACTTGCGTTATAAGCAATGTAAATGCGTTAAGATCGCTAGAATACATCGTTATTCAAGCTAAGAACTATTGTAACATACTCTAATGCTGTCATTAACAATTTAATATGTCTAAACATTTTGCAACATTTTTAAATGATATAAACTATAACATTGAACAAGAATTATTCCAATTAAGGAATTTTAACATTATGTGACGTTAATCTAGTTATGGATAATTCATGTAACAATGATATGTGTCAGAGAGGATCATATTTTGACAATGGAAGTCAGGTGATGCCTATAAATAGCAACAATTATTTAGCAACAATTTTGCTAGAACGAAATGAAGACCAGGAGACATGGAGGTCTACCTGAAGTCAATGATGTATAAAACTAGCTCTTATATGAATGTTTCATTCATTAATGTTTATGAGAAGCGGAAATACGAAAAGTATTGTTATTAACTTTGTAAAGACGAGCGGATTACTACTATATTGAAGCAGATACTCAAGTATAACGTGGAATTACTGTATGCTGAAGAGGTTCATTATTGAAATGTATTATTGAAAGTTACGTGGAACATGTAACAAGGCATACAGTTATGAACAAATATATTGGTGAAATAATGGGCACGAGGATATTAAATTTAGAGAAGTGAAGGTTAGGAGTGTTTCATGAACCGTATACACTGCTAGGGTTACGTAGTAGGATCACTAATTCTTCTACACGTATGTAGGAAGATGGGTTTTTGTTTTTGAAGGAATGCCATGCAGTATTTTGTGAATGCTATTGTGATAAGGAGGAAGAAGGAGTTGTGTTATATTTAAAAGTGTATTTGACGCCATGATAAGGTATTGCTCACGTATATGAAACGAAAATGAGTATTGCCGTTGGAGCAATGAATTACGACAGTGTGTTGAGAAAATAGCTGACATTTAGGACTGTATTTATGTGTTGTTCATGTCAGTAAGCGTTAATATTATATCCACGACGTTTTTATGTAACTGTGTAGTTCCGTCTCGATCTTTGGTGTAACCATTATTTAGTATTCATTGATATAGCTACTAAGATCTATAACTAGCTTTATTGTTCGTTATTAATAGTTCAAATGGAATGTGACATATAACCCAGTGATACTTGAATTTATCGTTTGTGAGAACCAGTGTTGAGAAGGATTGTTTTTGTAACGAGAGCGCCAGTAGATTGACAAGATCACGTCAGATCTAGTTCAAATTTGAATGCCGCGCTGGACGTGTGTATTTCAGCTATATAAATAAGTTATTAATTTAATAATTACTATTATTATATTTTTATTCACGTGTGTTGTGATGTAGATATATATTGTAGGGTTTTTCATTATGTAAAATACTTTATTTAGACGAACAGCTGATCGCAGATCAAGCTACATTTATAAACAATTCACTGTATGACTACTAAGTTTTGATATTCGATGTTTACATTCGAAGTTTAATGTTTTCGAAACGAAATTATTTGTGAATATGCAAATTTAAGGTGTAGAGAGTTTAACTACCATTTAATAATTTTAATTCCTGCATTTTAACATTTTTATAGGTGATAGGGATTTTTATTGTTGTATATTTTTCGGAAATAAATCCCAGGCATTTTTTTGGTTTGCCTGTTTGTTTTATAGAAACTGATCATCTTTTCATTCCGCAATCGCCGTGTGATAATACTGCCAGTTAGTTACTAGAACTCACTTAGTCTCAAATTCACCGTTCACGTCCGAGATCCGAGATTCTCGTACTACCATCTTATTATGGAATTAGTAGTGCTAGTAAATGTGTAACTAATTTGCAGTGTTATTGTACGTCCGTATGCGTCCAGGGTTTCCTAGTCATTCACCCAGTAGGGAAGTGTTGATGTATCTAGCTGGGTATCGACGTCCTTACAATCCTTTACCATCTCAGCGGATATGGGTGGTGGCTAATGCGAGATTCAGGCGCAGTAACAATCCTTCCTCATTCGCTTACAACTCTTGCGAATTCAATTAGACATTGGGAAACTTGACTTACTAAACACCCTGTACTCAAACAATATACTATGATGCAATTTACATTCCATGCGAGCACCAAGAACTGCTCAATAAAGATTACCTTTCTGGCAAAAACAAATGAAAGTTGTGTCGTGTGTCATTTGTCTCGCATGGAGAATCAAGTTTGCTGCTGGGACATGAAACTGTAATCTAACCTTGAGTGCCGTCAGCTGTCATTCTAGCGGACTCAAATGTTACTTATGGCAGCATCTCGCTTCATTGCGTAGCAATGTCTATCAAAACTTGGATGAAAACTTGTGTAATTCACTTAATAATGTCTCTAGTTTTCATCTATTACACATAACAATATAATGACACTGTTCTTTGTACACAAGGCATCTAAACTCGCCTTGAAAAATCACTAGTAAACATGTGCTATCTTATAGCTTAGCAAAGAGTAGCAACATAAAGTTGTGCGTACTCGCAAAAGTCTTTGGAAGATATTCCACTGTAAGACAAAAATATTACATTCCATATAATGTGCGCTATGCACCCAAAAGTTGTTAAATGTTATAAACAACACCATTCTCCTGGTGTATGGTTGCAAATGATACGGTTAAAGTTGAATGTTCGGTTTAGAGTGTGTTAACCCACAATCACTCTCATTCACAAATCTGATTCTACTTGAATCTTGGTTCTGAGACCTTCAAAAATATATTTACATAAACTTTGTAGATGCGTAACCTTCACAGCATCGAAATGATACGACCGGTTACAGTGGCGTAATCAAATGTTCATTTAATGGGAGCCTCAAAGTAAATCTATGCTTTGAGCATCTGTTAATCCAAGTAAATTACTGCTCCATGTTTAATTCACGTCCATTCTGTGGCCTACACAGATATTACAGATTTTGCACCTGGGTTCAACCCATGAGGTGTCTTACTCTAGGCATGAGCTATTCCCAATCATGTGGAAGCTCATAAAAAGTGAAAATACGCCGACAGTGGCGTCCACAAGAAATAGAAAAATCCTACCTAAATGACTGTTATCTGTACGGTTGTCTACATCTAATCCAGCCCTGATCCATTGTCAGATACAAGTAAAAATTAACGGACACTCACGGCGGCGTGTTGGTCACCTCTAACCATCACTGGTTTCATTTTGAGGGGTCAATCCTTATATTCAAAGAATAGAATAATCCCCTCGGCCATGGTTCACGAAATGCTTGTATCGGCTTCCATCCTGCTGGTACAATAGGTGGTCAATGGCTCCTCCATTGTGGTATTTAAGCCATCATCATGATCCTCGTGGTACGGGAATAAATTGGCATGTAAATTTGTTCAGACATCCTTGAAGTTCTCGTTGAGTCGGTGAAACAATTGTATGTGATAAATCACTGATTTTAATTACTGGTAATACTTAGCAACACTGGCTTTAAACTGTGCAGAAATGGCCATGTGCCTGTTTTCCACTGAAGCTATTATTCACAGACTCTATTTTAATAGTGAAACACTATCACTTTGATATCCATGTAATTTGTCGTATTTCAAGATCCGCCCTTGCACGGCGTGTTTCTTGGATATAGTAGAAATATTATAGCAATCACTGGTAATGAATATTGCTAATATTTTTAACACTCTGACAATTTTTCTCGACACACTGTTCACCATGTGGTGTCGCGTTGCACATGTGCTTTGAGCACAAAAATTACTAAATTCTCTGTTTTGACAAAATATCACTTTATCGTGATTATAATTCGTAGAATACGATTTTCTCTAGCACTGTGGTGCTGAAATAATATTGGATGCCTTTGCAATCCTTGGATGAGACTCACTAGTCTTGTGGCAACGAATAACCATCGGTCCACTTGACCGGACTTGTAAAATACACGTCTGTGCGTCTCAAGCGCACATAGGGTTTTCACTTCTGCCAAGCATAGCGTGTTCCGGCGTCGTCTACCGTCGAAGTCATTTAGCGACTGCTTCCTTGTGCCTCGCGTTTCTGTGATGAAAATACATTTTAATTACCAAAATATAGTGATTGTTATTCCATTTTAAAATTGCTGATAATGCAGAATTACAGATTATGCTTTTCTAAAGTGTGCACATCGTAGATAAAAATCTGCGATCATGAATAAATTATTCCAAGCTTCCAAATGAAGTCAAAAGTTCTCCTGAAGTGAGACAATCTTCTTACAGTGCGTTCAGTGATTCATGGTTGGAGTATTCCATGTTTCCACTAAAAATCAACACCAGCATTAGCTTGAGCGGGCTCAGTACAGAACTATATAATCAGCAATTTTATCCCACTGAATTGTCTCCAACATATTGCAAGTGCCTTGAAAGTTTGTCCCATTGTCACTGTAGACAATCATTGGCCTTCCACGTCTGGACACGAAGCGCCGAAAAGCTTCGAGGAATGTTGCAGTAGGCAAAGATATTACTAGCTCCACGTGGACGGCACGAAAAACTGCACACGTGAACAGACAGACCCAGGCTTTCTCTCCACCTTTCAAAATCAGAGGCTCATCGAAGTCGACCCCTGTTATTTCAAAAATTGAGGCTTCTCTCACTCTGTCTATGGGGAGATGAGTTTGTTCTGCTTCAAGATGTTTTCCATGGTACCTTCTGCAGAAAATACATGTTTTGATTGCACCCTTCTCCGTTCTCCTTCCTCCCAGGATCCAATATTTCTGTCTGAGACCGCTGAGCAGAATCTGGGTTCCAGCATGACATAATTATTTGTGCTTCTCCCCAATGAGAGCGTGAACTGTTGTATGCTTCGCCGGAAGGATAGCAGGACAACGAAAAGCATAATCATCTTTCCGCGATATAATTTTTGTTTTCTGTCTCATCACTCCCTCATCATCCATGAAAACACATAGTGAGTTGTATCTTTCATCCTTTTCACCAACAAAACACTCCTTTTGTGCACCAGTTATACAACATTCCAATGTATATTGTGTTAAAATTTGGATTCGATCTGATGACGGGTCTGAGAGATAATAATTCTTAAATGTGACGCACGGTTGAAACACGCTTAAAAACAGGCACTTTTTGTGTTTCAACTGCGATAAAAATATTAAAATATAAATTAAAAATTCCAAACCTACATGAACTAACGTAAAATAGAACGATGAAAATGATGATGTTATTGGATTTTATCCAGGTCTATTGGTTACACCACAAACAGCCTTCAAACTCGAGTGCACATAATATTTTGGTCGACAGTAGTTTGAGCAATTCACGAACATAAACTTCCACCTGCAAGTCCTCTCTACCGAATCGAGCTTGAAGACTCTCTATAGCTTTGTCATAATTCTCGGCAGTTGGGGGAAAACTAGTATCTAATTCATATGCTCTGGAACCTTCTGTCATAGCCTGAATTAAACATTGGAATTTATCTTCCTTCCCAATCCTCGTGAATTTTACAGAACTGGTTCCAAAAATATAACCAATCAATTATTTCACCAGAAAACTTCTTAAATTCTATTCTTGGAAGTCTATATTTCTTTTTGTCACAAACATTGTCGTTCACTACACTTTGTGGAGGGGTAATGGAAACAACTGGATTAATAAAACGTGTTGCTTTTTTTCTTCAGCGAAGGAATTTGTTTTGGTAATCATCAGCTGATTCACATTCCGTTTCTATTTCGTCATCATCACACTCGTCGTCTATCATCTGTTGAAATAGTAATCCATCTAAATTAGAGATATTATCATACTTATCTTGAAGGATTTCAAGTTGCACTTGCACTTTTCCGTTTCAGTTTGATCGACTTCTAACGACGCCATTAGTTGTTTGTGTGAGTGCGTAAATAACCGCCGCTTTACGGTTCTTTCTTTCGTGATTCTTTCCATCTTCTTTCTTCACGGGAGCCTTTTTCTATGAATGAGTCCTGTCACGGTCGCCGTGTAATGTCAGGTTCACTTCTAATAAATCACATAGACTCCTCTAGAATACATACTTTATTATTTGTTGTGCAGAGTTCACAATTCACACGATACACACCATTATTTCTTGACACTGATTCTTACTGACATCAAAGACTATGTGTGAAAGATACTGCACTACCAACTCATGTGCTTGCTGACAACTCAACAAAAGGTGACTGAATCGATTCCCCGGGCATCAGTACCAAAATGGTGAGGATCAGTTGATTTAAGACCTCCCATAACGGAGAGAACTCAAAAGGATACCTTGAGTTAAAGTTAAGTTGAGCATTACAATAAACAAGTTGGAACATTTAAGGGAAAACAAAGCAATTTTAAGGGGATAACAAGTTGCTTAAAAATTGTGATTTTATTACACATATAATGTATGTAAAGTATGTACCAAGAAGGGATAAACCCATAAATATTTGATTAATTAACAAATAACAATGTAAACAATTTAGCATTTAGCATATCAACCGGTCTCTGCAAATGAAGTTGGACACTTGGGGACACAGCCCAAGATGCTAGAAAAATATGTGATTCACCCTCAAGCACTGGGGGGCTCAGCCCAAGATGCTTGAAAGAAAAGATTAGTGGGCTCAGCCAACGATGCCAGAAAATTAAGTGATCCACTTTCAAACACTTGGGGCCTCAGCCCAAGATATTTGAAAGGAAAGAAAAGTATGGGTTGAAACCCCCAAGAAATGGAGAAAAAGCTAAGGGATGAAGGGTGTTTGGGGGGCCAAATCACAATGCACCTCTCCACTCTACAAGTGATTGTAATCTCAAACAATGTAGAAAAGTATTTATTGAGCTCAGGGACCAAATCCTGAAACAACAATAACTACAAGATACCAGAAGGGCAAGTTTGCTTGGACTTGGGAAGATTGCAGAAATAAACTGATATGTGAAAAGCTACCGAAAATATAATCAAACTTGTGTGCATTACCAATAAACTGGGATGCAAACAAGCGAGAAAAGTAACGCGAAGCACTGACTACACAGAATTTACAAACCCTTTTGTCCACAAGAAAGGCAATATTAAAGCCGTTAATTCAGAAAAGTTTACACAAAACTACTGAGCTGAAAAGCTCGAAAAACAAACTTGTGCGACCTGAACACAGAGCCGAGAAGAAAAGTTTGTGAGTGAGTTTTATTTGAAAAAAGTTATGTGGAGAAAGTTAATTTTTGTGTTTTCTAAGCTTCGTACTTTCTAAGATTGACAATTCCACTAACCGAACAACTATATGACAATTTATTGTGAGGAAGCCAAACATTGTACAGATCAGTGCGCAACACTGATGGCTCTGCTGAGACCGAGTAATCGATAACTGAGTCTCTGGTGGTGTGTATGTGTTACCAACTGTTGAGCGTGAAATTTCTTTGGAACATACATTTCTGTGAGTTCGAATACACATAATTTCCTCCCTCTTTTAAATTGAACTTGTTATGTCTATGGTGAAAATCTTAATGGTGGGCGGCCTTTGCGTCTAGACATGCGCGGTATAACTGGAGTAGCTGGTGTTGGTGTTTGGTTTCCACGGATCACTTGTGGCATCCTCTCGGCTGGGGCTGCGGTGCTGGTGCTGGGAAGAACCGAACACGCCGTGGCCTAGGTGGAATTTCGGTGGCTTCATCACTGGTCGGTTCCTGGTTCTCTGTGTTTGGCCGTATTCCTGGAAATGGCTTAATTTGGTCGATGTGGTGCTTTATTCGTTTCTCCCGGTAGTTGATATCATAGTGAAAATCTCCGATGCGGGCTGCGATGGTAACGGGAGGCCACTTGTCCAGGTTTTGGTTGCCAGAGAGGATGTAGACTGACTGACTCGCTTCGAAGATGCGGAATTTCGACTCCATTTCTGCTTTCTGTTTCTCGCAGACTCTAGTGCGAACGTCTTCGGGACTCACCAGGTTGAGACGTGTCCGAAGTTCTCGTCCCAGAAATAGTTGAGATGGAGATTGTCCGGTGGTAGAGTGCGGCGCTCTTCTAAATTGGCAAAGGAAATCATTCAGGTTGGTCTGCAGATTTCCTTTGGTTGTTTTCATCGCGTAAAGGGCATCCTTCGCCGTTTGGACATACCGTTCTGCTTGGCCATTAGTTGATGGATGGTATGGTGCTGTAAGCTTGTGGTACTTCACACCACTGTTCTGCAGGAACGCCTTGAATTCTTCTGCGATGAACTGCCTGCCATTGTCTGAAACGACGGTGACTGGGGTGCCGTGCGCTGTGAACAAGTCATCCATATGGGCGATTGTTGCTCCAGATGTCGTGGTGGTTGTTGTCTTAACCTCGAGCCACTTGCTGTAGGCATGTACAACAATCAGAAGCATGCTGTCAGCTACTGGGCACGCATAGTTGATGTGAATGCGTTCCTACGGTGTCTTTGGGTACTCCCAGTGATGCTCGCGGAACTTGGTAGAGCGTGCGCATGTGGTGCAGGAATTAGCGAGCTTCTCGATGTCGGAGTCGATGCCTGGCTAAAACACAAAGGAACGTGCCATTCCCTTCATTTTGACGATCCTCAGGTGAGCTGCGTGCAGGTCGTTGTGGATGGCATCTCGCAGTGCAGGTGGAAGCACTACTCTGTGCTCGAACATCAAGCAGTTTGCGGCGAGCGTGTATTTCACCTCGGGTGCCTTGATTTCATGGCGGATGAGATCTTGGCCTCCTTCCAGAAGTTTGACAACTCTGCCGACATCAGTGTCCTTCCTCGTCTCTCGTGCAATGGCTTCAGATTTGACGGGTAACTGATGCGTCTGGTGAACTGTAAAAATCAAAGTCGTCGTAATCCTCTGTTTCCTCCCTCTGTTGTGAGATTGAGGTTTGGATATTGTTGACGGTCGATGGTAACGGTGCTCTAGAGCAGTAGTCAGCGTTGGCGTTTTGCTTCGATGTTTTATAAACCACGGTGTAGTTAAAGTGTGCTAGGTAGTCGGCATAATTGGCCATGCGACTAATGGGCAGGACTGGTAGCGACTTCTCAGGGGCTTGTGATGCGTGATTAGCGTGAAGTGTCGAGCGTACAGATAGTTGAAAAACTTCTGTACTGCTAAAACGATGGCGAGCGCTTCCTCGTCGATCCGGGGGTACCTTTGCTCTGTACACGACATTGTCTGACTAGCATATGCGATAGGCCGCTCTAGTCCGTTGCTGAGCTGGTGTGACAGCACTGCGCCGAGACATGTTTTGCTGGCGTCTGTTGCCAGCAAAATTGGTAGTGTTGGATCGTACTGCGGTGAGGTTAGATCGTCCTTGATGTCCTGGTAGGCCCTGTCGTCGTCTAGTGTTCATTTGAGAGGATCCTTCAACAACATGTCTCTGAATGGTCAATCTCTTGTTGACAGGTTGTGGATGAAGGCACTGTAGTATGTCGCTTTACCCAAAAACAGCTGGAGTTTCTCTGGAGTCGTTGGTTTTGGCACATCTTCTACAGCTTTGATGTGCGCATCAGTCTTATGAATGCCTGAAGCATCGATCTTGTGGCCAAGATCTTCCATGACAGGTTCTGCAAAGCTGCATTTTGCTCGGTTGAACTTGAGATCGTGTTGGCAAAAGCGCTCCAGTGCCACGGTGAGGGCCTCCATGAGATTGCCAAAACTATCAGCAAACACAATGATGGTGTCAAAGAAACTCACAACATTTGGGAGTTTCTGCAAAACCGTGTCCATTCGCCGTTGCCAGATAGCGGGGATGTTTGCTGCTCCGTATACAGAACGAGTTGGACGGATCAGGCCATGGGTTGGAGTGTAGAGCGTGAGGGCTTGGCTAAACTCATCGTCGACCTCGAGATGAGTGTATGCGTCTGTGACGTCCAGGTGACAGGAGAGGGTGACGCCACGCAATTGGTTGAACAATTGTTCGGAATCGGGTGTTCATGGATGATGATCCGCGGGTTGGGAGTAGGTTTGTAGTTGCCTGTGATTCTCAACTTTCCATTCTTCTTCACAACGACATGAGTTGCTGACGCCCACTCTGAGTAGTCTACCCTCCTGTAGAAACCAGATACGATTTTTGCGTCGATTTCTCTGGCATAGCCATCTCGCAGGGCTACAGGAATGTCACGTGCTCGGGAGAAGATTTGGGTGGCACCATCCTTCAGGTGCATCTTCAATGGTGGGCCTGACAACTTCCCGGGGGTATCGCTGAAGACATCGTGGTAGCGGTTGAGGGTGGCGTCAAGTTCCTTTTGCTGGGCCAGGGACAGAGACTGTTTGACGGAGAGTTGGTTGATCGGTTCTGGGTTACCAAAAAGCCGTTCGAAATTGATCTCTCGCACAAACTCAGAGATCCACTCTCGACCAAGGAGTGTCTTGAATTCATCGTCGAAGATGTAGAGGTGTAGATTCCTGGAGATGGTGCCAATGGTGGCGGTGACTGGTGTCGTCCCGATGCAATTAATACGGTGGACAGAGTATCTCGCAGAAATACGACCAACCTTCTGTAATATACAATTTGGTTTGATCATACCTAACCTCAGTTTACTCATCATCGAACAGGGGGCGTCGGTGTCGAGTTCTATCATGACGGTGGTTCCCTCTATGTTGACATCAATCAACTGCTTCCCTGGAGTCTGCATTGTTCCGATGACCTCAACTTTGTTGAAATGATGTATGACATCAACGCTGTCAGCTGGTTGTTCTCCTTCGGTCACTTGATTTGTATTCCGCTGCTTTGGTTTGGACCTACAACCTATAGCAATGTAACCTTTCTTGCCACATGTCCGGAATTCAGTGTTGAGGAACCTGCACTGACTACGTGGATGTTCCCCACCACACCCAGCACACAACGATTTGTTACTTGATGTTCCCTGATTTCCTGGATACAATCCTTGTTGAGGCCTTGATTGGCCGGACTTCTGTTGACAATTCGTAGATATCCCGCGTTGCCATTGGTTACCACCCCTCCGCGACTGTGGCTTTTCGCAGCCTATCCGAGTTGAATCGGATTTTGAGGTTACATTCGAATTCATAATCTCGTCCGCAGTGTTCCTGGTAGCTTCGAGTGCACAGGCTATCTCGTACGCAGCAGTGAAGCTCTCTGGTTTCTTGGCAATAATTTCGTCGCACATGCCCCTCGATTCCAAACCTATAAGCAGTTGCTCAATTAGCATGCGGTCTAAAAATTCTCCGTACTCACAGTGTGTTGCTGCTTGTCGTAATCTGAGAGTGAAGCTGGCGATCGTCTCCCCTGCTCTCTGCATGACACTCCGGAATTGTATGCTCTCTGCATATTTGTTGCGGCTGGCATCGAAATGGTTCGACAATCTTGACTGGATTTCGCTGTATGAAAGAGTTTCCGTGTCGACGGGACTTGCTAGGATCTTCAAAGCTTCGTTAAGTTCGGTGCCCATGTAGACACGTGCGTACTGCGCGTGTTCGTTTTCTGGGACCTTACTCAGACCGAGCGCCCAGGTGAACCACGTGAAATAGTCTCCTATGGTGGGCTCATCTGCGGCATGGTATGCTGACATTGAAAACTCTGGTGGTCTAGGCCGTCCCGGTGACATCGACTCGTTCCCCATGCCGCCTCGCGTGCTGGATTCCCTGAGAGCGCTGGCAATAATCCCAGAAAGAGCCAGAAGAAGTTCTATGGATATTCCTTCTGCCATGATGAAGGGAGATGGTTCACTGATACACTAACCTGCGTGGAGTTGATTATCGTTCGATAGCACGTTTCGCACAAGTTTCACGGACTGGAGTTAAACTTCGTTCGGTGCCGTACACGCTATTTATCAATACCACTTCTGACACCACTTTTGTGTTTTCTAAGCTTCGTATTTTCTAAGATTGACAATTCCGCGAACCGAAAACCATATGGCAATTTATTATGAGGAAGCCAAACAATGTACAGATCAGTGCGCAAAAATGACGGCTCTGGTGATATGGAGTAATCGATAACTGAGTCTCTGGTGGTGTGTATGTGTTACCAACTGTTGAGGGTGAAATTTCTTTGGCACCTACATTTCTGTGAGTTCGAATACACAACATTGATGACATAGTTTTACTTATCCATCTCTTGAAGAGATGTTCCTTTAGTTGATGTAACCATGAAGCACCAGACGAAAACATCAAAGACCAGGTGGCCTTTAAAATTGATACCTCGGCAGAAGGTTTGCCATTTGAAGTAAAAAGCAACCAGCTTTAACCGTCGCCATTTGGAGATCACATGCACAAGTAATCACTTGCAAGATTAAAACACTTGGTAAACCGTCGACATACATGCCTTCTGATTACATGATACCAAAGTATAACTTTGAGAAACCATTTGAGACCCAAATAATAAAAAAAGGAAGACTGGGATATCAACAAGTGGAAGACCGACCGAGAGGATATAGTGTGGTGGACTGATGGCTCAAAAACTGTAAGTGGTACAGGAGGGGGGGGGGGGATCAACGAGGAAAGACCTGAGAGGTCAATTCAAATGAGCCTGGGCAGACACACTACTGTCCTTCAAGCGGAGGTGTTAGCTATCACCACGTGTCTTGACGAAAACCTGAAAATGAAATATAAAGATAAGAGCATTTTCATTTTTACGGATAGCCAAGCAGCTATTAAGGCACTAGAGGCTGTCCGGATAACATCCAAAATAGTATGGTACTGCCACTCAGTTCTCCTGAAACTCTCAGAGTACAACATAGTTAAAATAATATGGGTACCAGGGCATGCAGGTATAGAAGGTAATGAAAGGGCAGATGAACAGGCCAGTAAAGGAGCAGATATACATTTTGTAGGCCCAGAACCTGTATGTGGGATCTCTTACAGACAAGCCCGATATATAATAGGTAAATGGGTACAAAAGAAGCAAATAGAAAACTGGAAAAAGACTCCAGGTTGCAGACTTGCAAAGGAACTGATAAAAGGACCAAACAAGAAGCACACTAAAGAACTTCTAGAACTTAGCAGAGGAAATATAAGATGGGTAGTGGGACTATTGACAGGACACTGCCATGTTAAAAAACACCTACTTAGAATGGGAGTAATAACAGACAATATATGTAGGAAATGCAATGAAGCAGAAGAATCAGCTGAACACATACTTTTTGAATGTGAGGCGCTGGGAAGAATTAGAATCTCCACACTGGGGCCACCGGGTGAAGAAAGAGAGAAAATCCTAGAGGACCCAATAAGATTGATCTGCAGCTTTGTGAAGGGAGCAGAGATATCCAGGTGGGAATGAAGGAAACACATGGTAGCAAAAGATCTTGGAGGTCGACGCTAAACAGGAACTTGAAAACGAGAGGCCCCATGAATAAATGAAGAAGAAGAAACCGTCAACATACTGACGATGAAGTTTTGAAGAAATTTAGAGTTCCTAAGGAGTGGAACTTAAGTTGAAGAATAGCTGCAAGGCTCACATTGCAGTGAGTGCTTTTAAAGCACGTTGGCTATCCGCAGAGTACTTTCATGTTGAAAGTTTCGACTTAGTCTCGAAGTCCACAGGACTGCCGCTCAAAGATAATAGAGACAGATTAAACATTTTCAGAGGGGAAGGCTTCCAAAATGTCTGGGAAATAACATGTTCTAGTGCAACCGATGAACCAGCACTGAAGAGAATTAAGGGCAATGGGTCATCCGAAGAGAGATTTAGGAGACTCTTCTGTGGAATTCTGGATAATATCATTTGCCAGATAAATGACAGATTCTGTGATATGGAGTGTTTTAACTTCTTTTCCCTCTAGTCCAGTCGACAGGTTGGAAAAAGTGGGGTTAGATGGAAAAAGGTCGGAATTTAATGAAACTTTGGGATATTGTTCAGGGATGGTTAATTAACATTTTCTCAAGTTTTGGACCTCGAGGACCCTGTGCGAAAGAGGAAAGGGGTAAAAACTGCAAAAGTTTCGACCTTCCTCCGGGTTTTCCTCAATAACCTTTTCCCTTACGTCCTACGGCAAACGCATTCCTATGCTGTTTTGTAGAGCGTAACTTTCCCACAATTTTGACTATTCAAACATGCATATATGTCAACTCGTTACCGAGATATGGCGCTTCGAAAAAATGTAATTTTTCAAAATTCACTAAAAATTCCAAAAAAATGCAGAATTCCACCTTATTTCTTCTGTTATACCCGAATTATGATGAAATGTTGTAATTATGGTACTTGGTTACAATACTTACAATCAGCAAATTTGGAAACCCCCACCCCACCTCCGCGGTGTAAGCGATTCTGTGCTTGCTTGAAGGACATTGGGCATGCTGTGTCTTCAAAGCAAATAGAATTGTTCGCTGATTTTCGTTGAGAGACATATGAACAGCATGTGGACATGAGACCAACCCCAGTAGTGAGAGACAACATGGACATTGAGAAACTGTGCGCATGGTTCACTGAATACCCCACATTCCTTCACATACAGGAGATAGTTTCTCTGAGCACTGGAATCATTGGTCATGGCGAAGTGAACTGTCACTTAGCATGAGAGATAGGAATATCATGCACGAAGAAAGTGGTGGTGGGGATTTTGAGAAATTGAAACTGAAACGGAAGGATATGGCCGTGACTCTCGCTTCCGTTTCCTGCTCGTTGAAAATTGCTGGTGAAAAATTAACTGTCAATCCCCTCACTCTCTTCCAGCGTGTCTTCATTGTCAAAAAAGTCTGAAGAAGATCTTAAAGAACTCTTGAAATTTGAACTCGCACCCTTCCCTATGTCACTCTTCACTGAGGAGGAAATGCGCAAGGGAACGAAGTCTGCAATGTACTCACTCTTCACTCACATAGAGGAAGTCAACCTTGGCAATAGGAAATGTAACGTGATTGGTGAAGGATACCTATTACATAAAGTGGTGTAGAATAAAACTCCCACAACCTCATTCGAGATGCTGTCCTCTACGTACATCAACTACGTGCGGAGACACTTTGGTAGCAATGTGATTGTTGTGTTTTAAGGATAACCCACTAACGCTGGCTATCAAAGCACCAAAGCCGCAGAACGAGCTCGCCGTTCTGCATTACAATCAGCAACCAAAGTCGTGTTCTCCTCCTCTACTAAGGTGATCATAGCACAAGAAAAGTTCATGGCAAAAGATCACAATAAGAGCGCTTTCATATCTATGTTGATGACACGAATGGCAGATGCTAGCATCGAAGTGAAGCAGGCATATGAGGACGCCGACGTTATGATCGTCAACACCGCCATATCCAAGGCCAGCGAATTCGACAGCGTCATCATTACTGCTGAAGATGTGGACATACGTATTCTGTTGACACCATTAGGTATGTCCACATAGAACATCTATCTTCAGAAAAGTGGAAGAGGCAATGGTCCCAGTGTCCTCTACTCGTCAAGTTCCTGCTCTTTTCCCCCGAAGGACATAATTTTCCTCCACGCAGTGAGTGGTTGTGATACCACGTCAGCACCGCATGGATTTGGGAAGAATGGGTAGATTATAGGTTAGGGAATAACCCACCCACCAAGGGAAGATGATTAAGAGAAGGAAGTAGATTTGGGATTGGAAAAGAAGGATAGAAGAATAGGAGGAGAGTCCCACAAAAGTTATTAATTTGACTTTTAATTCATTTATAAGCGGTTGCCACCGCAAATATATGCTAGGATACCTAAAATGGCTACGAGCTTGGTCGAGGCTAACGGGAGCTGCAGATAAGGCTTGGGCAGTTTGCCAGAGAGAACCTGTAGTGTATTTCCTCCCAAGCACGAATGAAAGTACTATAGGGAAGGGTAATGATCTGGCCAGACAGATAGTAAAAGCTTTATTATATATGAACGAGGGCATAAACCTAGGAAGAGCTAGGAAAGCCAGGATCCTGCCTAACTGTATTATCAAAGAAATGATGAATCCAAAAACAAATATTTAGTTTATTTAACAATTAGAAAAAAGTTGAGGAAATTAACAATTATGTAATATAATTTTAATTAACATAGTTCATTTGAACTTTTTAATAAATAGGGTCGCAGACCTCTCCACATTAACCGGTTGCTCCAGGCAATTGACAATTTAAAAGGTTTCAAACCTTACATGTTTCTGAAATCTTTATAAGATTTGAACAAATGAACAATAAAATAATTAAAGCTTGAACGTGAATTGAGGTACAAAAAGTGCACCTTAAGAAATTCTGGAGAGAATGTTCTAGAGAAAGTGACAACTTTGAAAATAACAATAATAACAACGTGAAAAATAAAATAGAAGTTCCTATAACTTCTTATATTTATACAGAGTTAATATGAGAATTATGCAAAGAGGGCAGGTCACTTACTGTGAACCTGAAAAGTTGATCAGAAGGAAGGTTCTAGACCTCTGATGCTTTGAATAAGCCTCGCCAGTCAAATGAGGCAGTTTTCATTTAGCGAGACCAAAAAATAACTCACTCAAGAGTTGAGAGAATTGTTTTCCCTGCCTTTGAAGGGAGGAACAATTTAAGTTTGAAACGTGTGCTAGACACGCAATTATGCAGAATTACTTAATGATAAACCAACAAAATGGAAGGGCACTTCTTAGAATGACACCTTATAGAAAGTTACGATTTCATAAATAATGGTTGTTAGTAGAAGGTTAAGGAAAAGATCATTGGGATATAGGGACAATGTTCATGGCCGTATTTAATATAACCGGACGATCGCGACGCGGTAGAAAAGTGGAGCAAGCACTGATTATCACTATAGTCTGTAAAGATGGATGCAAAGTTCACTGGAGAAACACTGAAGTTTATGAGAAATAAAAGTTATTGCAATTATGGAGATAACTGATTGCACTATGTAGGTGAAAGTCTATTTCTTGAAAAAGTGGTAATTTACAATGAAATGCGCCATAGAATTTTCCAGAGGTTCCAGCGGAGGACGAAATTTCACTATTGTAGTAATTTAGTTTTAAACAAATTTCTCCCAAGTACGTGAGAAATACATGATGGCAGGACTCGCAGATAGAGAACAAGTTCTAGAAGGTTCCAGAACGACCTTAGCAGAAAATGGGGTTGAGAAAATCCAACGGAGGAAATAGTTTTATGATTATAGGCAGTGGGTATTAGATAATATCCCACGTAGCGAGAGGGTTTCTCGTTTGAATCGCTTAAGAAAAGCTCTTTTTAGTAAGGTTGGCTTATACAAGAAAAAAGCTCAACATGGCAAATCCCACGAAGAGTGATTATTGCCCCAAAGTAAATAGTTTCACACTGCCTATAAAAGATAGTTAAAACACGAGGAAGTTAAAACCATGAAGATGAGGTTAAAACTTGAATCAGGTACTTATCTTTGTTGCATGGCGAAGGTGAAGTTCTTCACTAATACTTAAAGTTCCAACATGGCGTGGAATTTAAAAACTGCCTCGTTAGGTCAGGAGGCTGGCTCTGGTTGAGCCTTTACTGATTACTGCGACTGCCGACTAAGAAGTGAGAGCAGCAAAACGAAGCACGGAAGGTCCTAGGAAGGGGAGAGAGTGGGGGTAGGAAACAAAAGGTATACATATCAGCATAACCAACTTATTAACAATAAATTCTCTTCTCTTGCTGAGCTGGTCTTCAAGGAGTTGATAGATGATACTAGCGCAGCATGGTGAGTAAAGAAGTAGACGTAGTCCTCTTGCTCAAGGAGAAAATAGCTGACGATGGTACCGAGATCTGGTAGCCAAATGGATAAGTAAGTCATCTTGCACGATGAGGAAGTGAGTAGCTTCAGAGGTTCGCTACTAGATGGCGCTAGGTGGATCACAGAAGTTATATATCTGAAACATACTTATGAAGACATAAGAGACATGCTCAACAGGGAGAAAACAGATGATCACTGTTGGTGTTTGGCGAGGAGGAAGGAAAAAATGAACATGCAAAGAGCAATAGACATTATATCTCTCGTACCGTGTATTCAAAGAATACACCATACTGGGGGGACAAACACCAACAGAGAGCAGATAAGCAGTTACACATTTATTGGAAGCGGAGCGATCAAAGACAGTGGTCTTGTGATCGGTCCATTTGTAGTCAAGATTCTGGCCACCCTGACTCTCCCATCTCTTCCAGGGTAACATTGGGTCACCCTACCAGAAATCCATACTAGGGGGGGTGAAATATCTCTAACCAAGACCAAGTCCCCTACTTTAATGTCGGGACTGGAAAGAAACCACTTCTGCCTCCGTTGCAAGGAAGTTAAATATTCCAAGTTCCACCTCTTCCAAAAAGAATTACGGAGGGCTTCAAGTTTCCGCCAAGCGATAGGTAGATTAGAATCCCTGTAAGAATTAGTAAGAGGAGGAGGGGCAGAAAGAGAAGTGCCGATAAGGAAGTGACCAGGGGTGAGTGGAAGTAGGTCATCAGGGTCATTGGAAAGTGGAGTTAAAGGGCGAGAGTTAACAACACCTTCAATCACGAAATAGCTGGAAACTGAGGGAAATAAAGCACTAGTAAAGATTACGATACGATGAGAAAGAAGAATTGACAAGTTTAAACAAAGCGTATAGGAACAAGTACATCTATTCAGGACAAGAATATAACAAATAAACAAAGGAACTATGCGAGTAGAAAGCAAGAACGCCATAGGTAACAAACGAGTATCCATAAACAATAACCTCAAGTTATAATGAGTATCAAAGGGGTTACTCAGAAAAATACTTAAGTCAGCAAAAAACGGGACATGACAATCATGAATACAAAAACACATCGAATGTGACGTCGAGAAAAAACAAGTTTGTTCATCAATGAACATTAAGATCGCAAAATATGCAAGCAAATTGCAATTCATGAGCGCGTGAGAAATACGCAACGAAGTTTTGAAACGGGGATCAAAGCAGTTGTAAGATACGAGCGTGAGTAATTGAGGGATGTAAACAAGCAAGGCCTTGACACACATAGTACAACGAGATAAGGCATATAAATAGCTGAACGAGTCCTTAAGCGGAACGAGTTTATTTTGAGAACTAGGTAAACGGCTTCCGTAATTGAAGTAGCAACTCGCTAGACAATCGTTGGCAGTCGGCCAGAGTTGAGATAAGAGAAACTTGTTTTGAACTGTGTCAATCATACAGGAAATAAACAACAACTGGGCATTCCTCAGACTGGTAAACAAACAGGTTTGAAAACCAAGCAGTTCGGAGTACACACACAACATTTGGTGAATCAGCTGTAAATTAAAGCAGAACGAGTAACACGACATGCAGTCAATCGTAACTTGGACGTGAAAAAGCAATTTAAAGCTATATGAAATAAAGTAGGACATCAATTTCGCATAATTGAGAGGATCACGAAATCGAACAATTTTCAACAAAAAGAAGCTTAATTCTTCCGAGCAAAGAAGACAAGCTGGGACATTGAGAAGAAGGTTATGCATAAGAATAGTTATTCTAGATGCAATGGAATTCAGAGTTTCAATCGGTTTCATGAGCGACTTCCAATTGCGAGGAAGGGGGGAGGAGCCGGCCGTGGCCATCGTTCTACATAACGAAAGAAGTGAAGCATAGCGTACAGCAAAGTGATGGTGACTGATAGCCATGGTTTTACACAAGGGGAAGATAGTTTTCGAGGAATAGTTTAAGTAATTAACTGCTGTAAAAAATGACATAAGAAGATATACGAAATAACACAAAGCAAGGCGAACTTGAATTGCCATTTTGTGCGGGAGGAAGGAAAAACCATTTAAACAACTTACAGGGTTAGCGCAGTTATTCACTATAAGACATCGTTTCGACAAGTGGTTTTCAAAAATATTGAGATTTGAAACATGAGCGTTCTCTTTTTCAGAAATGGGATTTATGTCAGCTGTGACGAAATGACATTGTGCTTTGGTTTGAACACTGGTATGTTTGATTTCGCCAGTGATAACCCAACCAAAATCGGTGTCTCTAGCGACCACGGTTGAAGATAACTTGCGTGTTTGTTTGCGAATGCAGTTCCAAAAGACATTGGCACTGAAAAGCACATCAATGGGACCTTGAACATTAAACTGAGGATCGGCTAACCTTAAGTGCGAAGGAATGTTTAAACCGGAAGTATTAATGGAGTGACTTGGAGTGTCTTTACCAATACTGGTAAGAATGAGACAGTTTAAATTAAGATTGGTGTTTCTTTGACAAACGTCTCTGATTTTCAATTTTGAAGACTGCAAAACTTGAGTTTTCAAATTGTCAATGCCGGTCACATTGATAGAAGTAGGCGATGACGAAAGACCTAGTTTTTTAATCAACGATTGCGAAACAAAGTTGTGCGTTGAAGCGGAATCGAGAAGACCACGGGTTTTGAACCAATTTCCAAATCTATCTTGGATTTCAAATTGTACAGTGGTCAACAGGGTTTGCGCACTATGAGAAGTGTCGGCGTTGGAAATTCAGGAAGAAGCATTAGTTTGTTCGGAGCGGCTCTGCAAGGAGCTTAAAGAGGCAGGTGCTGATGACCTCGATTTATCGTGAACGTGCAATAACGAATGATGCGTTTTTTTGCAATGAAAACAAAGGTTTGATGACGTACAGTTCGAAGAAGAATGCTTAGGTGACAAGCAATTGAAACAATGTTTGCTGTTTAAGACAAACTTTCTTCGATCTTCGACAGACAATTCTTTAAAGGATTTGCACAAATACAATGTGTGAAGCTTTTTACAGAGCGTGCATTTTAACGATTTGTTAAGCGGCCTGATATCTTCTCTTGAATGATTAAAAGAAGAACGGGTTTGTTTGTTTTCGACAAATGGGGGCTGATGTCCCTTTGAAGAAGCAAGTTTTTTTTCAAAAATTTGACACTGAGGATTCGTTTCGACTTTTTCGCACTGAAATGCGAGTGCTGTAAGGAATTGACATCGACTGTTGAGAAACGAGACAAGGTGTTCGAAGGAAAATTCTTTGTTGTAGGCGAGTTCGACCTCCCAGGCCTTCAGTGTCGAAAAATCGAATCTTGATGTAGCTAGGTGAATAAGTATGGTGTCCCATGTTTGGACAGGCTGTTTTAGCTGGTATAACGCTCTGACATTTAACTGCATAGAATCTAAGAGGTCTCTTAAAGATGTGACGTCATTAGGTTTGACGGCAGGTAAGTTGAAGAGACAGCGGATATGACGAGCGACACTCAACCTTAAATTGCCATATCTCTCTTTAAGGAGATTAAAGGCGATGTGGTAGTTGTCTGCGCTTAAAGGCAGTGACTCTACCAAGGTCAAGGCCTCTGATTCCAAAGACGTACGGAGGTAGTAAAATTTATGTATGTCTGGGATCTCGATATTTTCATGAATTAAAGAACAGTAAAGTTCGTAAAAAGAATACCATTCACCTTCCTTGCCTGAGAAGTGGGGTAGGCTTATCTTGGGAAGTAACGGTTTCGGTTTGTTCTTGTGAACTGAAGCGGGTGCTAACTGGGCCGGATTGATGACCCTAGTGTCCGGTTCTGAGATATTGCGAATCAATTGGTGGGCCTTTGCAATTCCTTCAAAGTACAAGGGTTCGACCTCATCCCGGTCCAATTGCAGTTCTGGACAAGCGGATTCAATCTCGGTTTGAATTTGGTCATAATAATCATAAGACCGTTCGTACAACTTAAGGCGATGAGTCAAGATATCTAAATCACACTCGTCGGGATTTAATTTGCTGATGAAATTTCGGAATCTAGTGAGTTGCCCTTTATAAGAAGAACGTCTAGCAATAAGAGTTTCATCTTTTTCGGCAGGAGCCATGACAAGAATAATAAATTGAAATACAACTCACGAAACTGTAGAACTTTGGAGATGCTGTCAGGTTGGCAACAGCGAGAGAGTAGAAAGAACAGGACACACCATAGGAGACAGGAGCGGCTTCTTTCCCGTTCACAGGCTTTGCATGACGTAGATATAGCTGAAAGATCCAAAGGAGATATTAAAAATTTGCAAAGTATTATCAAATGACACTTGACAAACAATAGAAATAACAAATGGACTCTCCCGGGTTTCTGGTACCAAATTTTGGGTAGATTATAGGTTAGGGAATAACCCACCCACCAAGGGAAGATGATTAAGAGAAGGAAGTAGATTTGGGATTGGAAAAGAAGGATAGAAGAATAGGAGGAGAGTCCCACAAAAGTTATTAATTTGACTTTTAATTCATTTATAAGCGGTTGCCACCGCAAATATATGCTAGGATACCTAAAATGGCTACGAGCTTGGTCGAGGCTAACGGGAGCTGCAGATAAGGCTTGGGCAGTTTGCCAGAGAGAACCTGTAGTGTATTTCCTCCCAAGCACGAATGAAAGTACTATAGGGAAGGGTAATGATCTGGCCAGACAGATAGTAAAAGCTTTATTATATATGAACGAGGGCATAAACCTAGGAAGAGCTAGGAAAGCCAGGATCCTGCCTAACTGTATTATCAAAGAAATGATGAATCCAAAAACAAATATTTAGTTTATTTAACAATTAGAAAAAAGTTGAGGAAATTAACAATTATGTAATATAATTTTAATTAACATAGTTCATTTGAACTTTTTAATAAATAGGGTCGCAGACCTCTCCACATTAACCGGTTGCTCCAGGCAATTGACAATTTAAAAGGTTTCAAACCTTACATGTTTCTGAAATCTTTATAAGATTTGAACAAATGAACAATAAAATAATTAAAGCTTGAACGTGAATTGAGGTACAAAAAGTGCACCTTAAGAAATTCTGGAGAGAATGTTCTAGAGAAAGTGACAACTTTGAAAATAACAATAATAACAACGTGAAAAATAAAATAGAAGTTCCTATAACTTCTTATATTTATACAGAGTTAATATGAGAATTATGCAAAGAGGGCAGGTCACTTACTGTGAACCTGAAAAGTTGATCAGAAGGAAGGTTCTAGACCTCTGATGCTTTGAATAAGCCTCGCCAGTCAAATGAGGCAGTTTTCATTTAGCGAGACCAAAAAATAACTCACTCAAGAGTTGAGAGAATTGTTTTCCCTGCCTTTGAAGGGAGGAACAATTTAAGTTTGAAACGTGTGCTAGACACGCAATTATGCAGAATTACTTAATGATAAACCAACAAAATGGAAGGGCACTTCTTAGAATGACACCTTATAGAAAGTTACGATTTCATAAATAATGGTTGTTAGTAGAAGGTTAAGGAAAAGATCATTGGGATATAGGGACAATGTTCATGGCCGTATTTAATATAACCGGACGATCGCGACGCGGTAGAAAAGTGGAGCAAGCACTGATTATCACTATAGTCTGTAAAGATGGATGCAAAGTTCACTGGAGAAACACTGAAGTTTATGAGAAATAAAAGTTATTGCAATTATGGAGATAACTGATTGCACTATGTAGGTGAAAGTCTATTTCTTGAAAAAGTGGTAATTTACAATGAAATGCGCCATAGAATTTTCCAGAGGTTCCAGCGGAGGACGAAATTTCACTATTGTAGTAATTTAGTTTTAAACAAATTTCTCCCAAGTACGTGAGAAATACATGATGGCAGGACTCGCAGATAGAGAACAAGTTCTAGAAGGTTCCAGAACGACCTTAGCAGAAAATGGGGTTGAGAAAATCCAACGGAGGAAATAGTTTTATGATTATAGGCAGTGGGTATTAGATAATATCCCACGTAGCGAGAGGGTTTCTCGTTTGAATCGCTTAAGAAAAGCTCTTTTTAGTAAGGTTGGCTTATACAAGAAAAAAGCTCAACATGGCAAATCCCACGAAGAGTGATTATTGCCCCAAAGTAAATAGTTTCACACTGCCTATAAAAGATAGTTAAAACACGAGGAAGTTAAAACCATGAAGATGAGGTTAAAACTTGAATCAGGTACTTATCTTTGTTGCATGGCGAAGGTGAAGTTCTTCACTAATACTTAAAGTTCCAACATGGCGTGGAATTTAAAAACTGCCTCGTTAGGTCAGGAGGCTGGCTCTGGTTGAGCCTTTACTGATTACTGCGACTGCCGACTAAGAAGTGAGAGCAGCAAAACGAAGCACGGAAGGTCCTAGGAAGGGGAGAGAGTGGGGGTAGGAAACAAAAGGTATACATATCAGCATAACCAACTTATTAACAATAAATTCTCTTCTCTTGCTGAGCTGGTCTTCAAGGAGTTGATAGATGATACTAGCGCAGCATGGTGAGTAAAGAAGTAGACGTAGTCCTCTTGCTCAAGGAGAAAATAGCTGACGATGGTACCGAGATCTGGTAGCCAAATGGATAAGTAAGTCATCTTGCACGATGAGGAAGTGAGTAGCTTCAGAGGTTCGCTACTAGATGGCGCTAGGTGGATCACAGAAGTTATATATCTGAAACATACTTATGAAGACATAAGAGACATGCTCAACAGGGAGAAAACAGATGATCACTGTTGGTGTTTGGCGAGGAGGAAGGAAAAAATGAACATGCAAAGAGCAATAGACATTATATCTCTCGTACCGTGTATTCAAAGAATACACCAAAGAACAACATTTGCAGCACCTTCATGAAGAATAGCTTCATCTTTGCAGCAGAGGCTCCGTTTCTCACACCAAACGCTAGTCCTCAGCAGATCAGCGACGCTGGAGAAAAGTTCCTGGTAGAGTTTATGGAGGCAGCATTGACAATGACAACCTCGACGACCTGCGGAACAGATTATTCACACGATCAGTGACGAAGGCTAAATTGCAATTAGCCCGCCTGCCACCAACAAGGGACGCTGCCAAGTACCACTTCCTCCGCACTTACCAGCAAGTACAGGTGTGGTTAGGCAATGAACTTCTCCCATCAGTTTGGGGCAGGAGCTAAACCACGCGAGGGGTACTACCAATCCCCATCACCAGAAATGCTGCACCGGATAACATCCTCCAGATTGTTTCCTGCAAGTGCAGCAAAGGCTGTAACACCGTTACTTGCAGCTGCAAGAAAGCAGGTCTTAGGTGCTCAGCAATGTGCAAGCACTGCACAGGCCACTCCTGCGAAAATGCCCTCGCAACTGATTTGAACGAGGAGGACTCACCAGACATAGTCAACGAATACGACGACGACGAGGACCTCATTAATAGCCTGATCACTCAGGAGGTCGACGAGCTCTTAGAAGCAGAACCAATGGCTAAGAAATCCCGACAGGAACTGTAATGAGTACAAAAGAGTACCTACTATAAGTACATGTGTATATGAGTACCTTTCAATAATAATATCTATTCCATATTGTGCCCGCTTCTCCAATGGGACAGGCGATCACCCGGCTAGCATCCCGGCCCCATCAGAAGAAACAGCCAAGGGAGTGGGTACAAAAAAAATTAGGGCATGAATCTTGGTTCATACAGACAAGACTGAAAGAAAAGCTCCAGCGAGCTAGAGACAAAGGGTCTCGGGTCGTTTACGGGTCGGGATGGTAAATAGACTGAACCAGGATTCACAAGCAAAACCCTAACTTGAATTGACAAACAGAAAAGAAAGGAAAAGCCCTCGTAAAATCACATCTGCTCCTTTATTGGCCAAAGGATAAATAAATATGCAACCTGCCTATCACGCACGAGTATAATGTTATGGAGGGACAAAGTCCGAAAAAAAATAATTTTCATAGTCCCTAAACAAACAAAAAAATTATACTTATTCAAACTCGTGGGTGTCCTCTCTTAAAGTTCCGACAAGGAGATCGCCTTTCAAAAAGCTAAATTAACCCTTCATTTATCGGTGCACACGCATGTAAACATCACTAGCCACTTAACACAAAGTTCACCTGCGGCAAAAAAAAACCTCTGAGAAAATATCGAATATCTATGTAAATTACAACTGTCTACCCTTATACAGTAATGGACGGATCTCCTCCATCGAACTGCAAATTAATAATTAAAGAGCATCATGTTACATCAAATAGCACTCAAACATCGACTCAGCTTCACATAATATGACATTTCAACAATTCATTATAACCTATCATAAATTATTAGCACACCCAGAATGTGCTTACATATTTACACTACTAATTCTTATTATTATTATTAATTTATCTTCGCCTTTCCAACAACCTTGATCCACACGGTCATATTTGTCATTGTAATTAAATTATAGCATTGTCTAATGTTTATGAAAGGTTAAGAACCTCGCAATAAGGCGCCCTAGCGTATTTCATACTCACAACAAACATTTAATCGTAACCCTTCCGTCGAACACTCTGTGTGAAGATCCAAACAACCTGACTGTCGAGCGCACCATCAATTACACCCCTGCGCTATTCAATACCACTCATCAATGAACGTGGCACGTTCGTCAAGAGGACCCTGTCCTTACAAATACAATTCAACGGGCATCCGTCGCCCCGTGAATAACCTCGTCATAATTGACGGAATAATACCATATCTAATTACCATATAATTATCACATAAACTTTACACAACATCATTACAAAATAAATCATGCATTATTAGCATGTCTCAAGAACCCACACCAACAGAGCGTATCAACTTTATCGGGACCACGAGGTCGTATGATAATATGGCATCCTATCCAAGGAACCTTATCCGACAATCTTCAACCATATTCATTTGCAATAAAAATCTATGCAATCCGTGACAAACCTTTCAGAATAAAATTCGAATAATGACCTCTGAAATCGTCATGCTAGAATCTCCCAGCAAAAATGGGCATCTCCTATTATCGTTACCCAATTTCAAATTATTATTATTATTATTATGTCTCAGAGAATAAATACATGTCTTACTCCTACCATTGATGCTGTAAATTTATGTAGGTCAAATGACCCGAAAAGGAAGACAAAACATCTGCACGACCCTATGAAAAAAAAATGATGCTCTTATTCAACCTGGAATAAATGATTATAAAGGGCGTTAAGTTACACGATCTCAGGTTATCTCATGGCATGGCTATCCGAGGTAGAAGTTCTCTTCTTTCTGATGAACAACGATGGAAAGGAAACGTCTTACTTTATATCCGGTGTCCTCGGAAATCCATGGCGTCGGTGTCATCATCGTCTGCGGCATCAGGGCGGCGGCGTCCCTCCAGTGTCCCCGCGATGTGGTCTCCCAGCGTACTGATAGAGGTATCCGCCCATGGCACCTCTCGATCTCCTGGCGACGCCCATGTCTGCCCACAGGTTGTCCCCGGTCACCTTCATCAGCGGCGTCTCCGGACGTCCCAACCATGGTCCACTCGTCCATCTCGTTGCGACCGTTCACCCCATTATGGCCCCTTTAGAAGTTCAGTGCAGCATAATTCGCGTGTTAATATGCATGTTGATGCCCAGAATATATGAGTCCATGGTTATTAAGTTCATGCTGCCGTGTGGCAATATTACATCTCACTATATCAGAGCACATTCACGCTCGCACACTATGGCGTCTAGTTCCTGGTTCACTTGAGTTATATGTTTTCACTTCCTTTAACCCGGTGACACACTTCCTTCCACGAGGAGCTATTTCGAGCTGGCCTTGACCGACATATCAAGTTGCCTACGGCCTACCGTCTTCCAACACAAGCTTAAAGTAGATGTGGCCTTCCTTACTGCGTTCTCACTGCGTTTCTTAAAACGCCGTACTGCTATGCTATTTCCGAATGGATGTCTGTTACAATAGGGCCTCGCGATAATGCTTCGCCTCGACTATCGTTATATAGTTCTTCCCCTGATACTCGTAATTTTAAACACCTCCTGGTATCAGTCTTTAATGAACATAAATTGTCGGCATAAACGGACTTCCTTTATCAGTTCTAACTGTTTCCTCACATACTAGCGAGTCCGATATCGCCTTGAAATTCACACTGTTCGACAAACAAACTGACATACTTCACTGAAAAAAAATACACTGGCAATACATGCACGCTAGTTTCAGGCTTCATGGTCTGTTGGTCACTCACGAAAACCATTCAAGTTCCCGATGTAAAATCACTGTCTGCGTGACATGGGCTATTCGTCCGTGCTCCGCTGTATAACATTCTCGTCCACGCACTATTGACTCACACACTGCTGACTCACATACTGAACATTCCGTAACCGCGTCCTTTTTCGAGAAAAAGAAAGTGGGAGGGGTTGGAACCTTCTGGAGCATTCCCCAACTCTCGCGGTTACCTCGCCGCATCATGCCATGACGTCATACTGACTCTCCGGGTTCCTTCCGATCTTCTGTCATCCGGGGCCGGTAATTGACCCTGACTGGATCGGTCACATCTCTCCCGCGGCCTTCAAAATATAAGCGGTGGGAACATAGCTTATGTTTTTCCTCAAATGATGCATGTGAACGATATTTTCAGTCATCTCCTCAATGCTGACTAACGGGCTTGCCGGTGATACTTCCGCAGATTCGCAGCATTGAAATTCCCAACAAGTGCATTCGTGACGTTGTCAACCACCCTATAGCAATTGTTGTCCATCACTCTGGCAATCCTATGGGGTCCCGAAAATGGGCGCGCAAATTTCCCATACACTTTGAGTGGTAAGTTTGATGACGTAGGTTTCCGAATCAGCACCAGGTCATTGACTCGAAGTGGCTCGCGAAAACGGCGGCCAGCCTTCCTTCTCTCCCGTTTCTGCGCCTGTAGCTGCATCCTCTCCCGAGCCAGTTCGTTTCTCCTTTGCACCGACGGCTCAATCTCTGGGGGTGCCTGTATAACAGCATGCCAAGGTCTACATGGTTTTCGTCCATAGTGCAGAAGACAAGGAATTTGTCTGGTACTCTCATGTGTTGTAGAATTCAAGCAACGTTCAATTATGGGTACCACTTCCATCCATCGATGATGCTGTTCATGACAGTAAATCCGGCAGTATTTTCCAATCTCCGCATTTACTCTTTCAACAGGATTTCCTTCTGGGTATCTTATGGAGCTCAAGATATGCCTTATGCCGAGTCGTGCCATAGCTTCTTGAAATTCCGCGCTCGTGAACTGCGTTCCGTGATCGCTCAGAAGGAACTCTGGCTTCCCTGCAGTTGGAATCACGCCGGTTTCGATCCTGCGAATCACGTATCGGGATGTTGCCTTCTGGATAGGGTGCAACATGACTAATTTGGTAAACACATCCATCGTCACCAAGATGTATTGGTTACCCCTGGTGGACCTCGGAAGGGGGCCATACAGGTCCGTAGCCATTAATTCATTCGGACGAGTCGGTATAATAGCCCTAGGCTTCTCCTTAGATACGTCCGATGGGAATTTGCATCTCTGACAGTTGTCGCATGTCCTGATTACCGCTCGTACGGTTTTTCCCATATACTCCCAGGTAAATGTTTCTCTTATGGCATGTAAGGTTTTATCACATCCTCCGTGCCCAATAGATCGGTGAGCCAACCAAACCACTGCTGAAATCAACTTCGGCGGTATTACAATACGTAGCCTTGTGTGGTCTTTATCGACAAACTTGTGAATCACGTCACCAACAATGTGATAAAAGTGAGCAATCTTCGCCGTTCCAGCATAATCAGGATCATCTGCACCCATGCGATTCTTCAAATACCGGTATATCCGTCTTAACGGAGTATATCGCCGTTGCGCCTGGCTCAGGCGTTTCAAACGTTCCACCGTTTCCTGATCGTCCGGTATTAGCTCTACCTGGTGCAAAACAGCCTCCTCACGTGGGTTTCTGCTCAAAACATCCGCTAGAAAGTTTTGCTTTCCGGGCCTATGAATAACTTCTGCATCGAATTGCTGCAGGAACAGGGTCCAGCGCGTGACTCTTTCGCTAGAAATGTCAGACTTTAACATAAACTGTAACGCGCGATGGTCCGTCACAATCACGACCTTATGCCCTAGAAGAATCTTCTTCCACATCTTTAGAGCATAAATTATAGACAGCGCCTCCAATTCCGTGGCAAAGTAATTAAGCTCAGGCTGTCGCAATTTCCTACTGGTAAATGCCAGATAATGTTGTTTCTTCTCGTCATCCACCTGGTACAACACAGCGCTCACTCCTACCTTTGAAGCATCGGTGTCAATATAAAATGTTTTGGAGAAGTCTGGGTACTCCAGTTTGACGTTGTTAAGGAGCATGTGTTTAGCTTCCGTGAAGGCCTCTTCACACGCCTGATCCCACTTCCAACGATTGTTTTTCCTGAGCATGCTCTGCAGAGGGGCAACTACATCCGTGTAACGGGGACAATGACTAGAAAAGAATAAAGTCATTCCCAGGAACTGCCTCACTTGTTTCACCCTTTCTGGTCTGGGAAACTCAGCTATCGCTTCAATTTTCTCCGGGTTCGGCCGATATCCATATTCGTCAATGAGATGTCCCAAAAATCGAATTTCTCGATGAAAGAAATTGCATTTCTCCAGGTTTGCCTTGAATCCGGCCGTAAGCAAGTTCTCAAACAACAATCTCAAGTGTTTCAGGTGCTCCTCTACTGACGTGGATGCCAAGATCAAATCGTCCACATAACATAGTACGTGTTTCTTGACCTCTTCACTCAAGTTGCTGTCCAGCGCTCGAATCAGCACAGGGCCACTGTTTTTCAAACCGAAGGGAAGGCGGTTAAAGACGTGGGTCTTCTGCTCATGCAGGAAGCCAGTGTATTGCTTGCTGTTCTCGGTTAATTCGACATGATAATAGGAATTTGTGAGATCTACGGTTGAGAAATATTTCTTTCCTTTAAAGCGCCTCAGCAGCTCTCTAATTTAAGGTGGGTGGTCATATTCTGGCAAAATGCGTGCATTTATTCCACGTGCATCTAGACAAATCCTTAGGCGACCATTTGGCTTCCTTACAATCGCTAAAGGGTTTAGGAAAGAAGTCGGAGCCTTCTTTATTATGCCATCCTTCTCCATGGCGTTTATCATGGCCTTTACCTCCTCCTTCCATTTCTCTGGGACTGGATATATGTGTTTCCTGTATGGTGAGTCATCACTCAACTTGATATCGTACTGAAAGTTCTTGATAACTCCAGGTTTGTCGCTAAATACATCCTGAAACTCCTGTATTAGGTCATCAAACTGTTCCTGGACGGTTGGATCCAAAATTTCCTTTACACCAACGGGCATGTGGGTGATCGTCTCTTCCTCACGTTCCACGATATTCTCAAGTGTGTTCTCCAAGAAGGGCGTGCTCGAGTTGGCATTGATATAATCTTTCGATCCTCTGCTCGGCGATTCGTTTCCGACATACATAACACCCTCTTGCATATTTATAATCCAGCCGTACTCCGAAATGAAGTCAACACCCAGAATTATTTGAAAATTGATGTTGGAGATGGCCACGAACACGTGCTCATAAAACCTCCCCGCAATCTTGATCGTCAACAGGGCCTGCAGCTTGCATCTCACTGAGCGATCGGGAATTACACCTCTAACCTTTACATTCGCTACAGGTAGAGTATGTACGGGTCCTGCCTCCATTATCTCGTCCAAACATGACTGAGACACCACACTAATCATCGCTCCGGTGTCAACCAGGGTTTTATTTGTTTACCGAGCACCTCTACTGTTATGATTGGCAAAGGATACACTTTCCCGCGGCGGATAACGTCTTCCTCACGAATCAAGTCTTCATCGGTAGCCTGAAATATCTCTTGAATTTCAATCAGTTCGGGAGGACCAAGGTTGGAGGAATTTCTTAATTTGAAGTTTTTTTTGTTGATCTGGCCGACTTGTGTCAGGTGGTCGGTCAGCTTCCCCCGGTGGTGCGGATGGATTACTCCGTAATTGTTGTAAATATTCCTGGCTCTCTCGATGTCTTTCCGTATAGCTCGGCCGCGACCCCTGCGAACGAGAATCCCTATAGGCATTCTGTCTCTGATAATATTGATTTGACTGCCTTCGCTGATATTCACCATATCGTCCCTTCGTATTGTTGAATCGGGATCTCCTACGTTCTTCATACGGTTTATTCCTCCATCTGGGTCGCTCGTCTGTTCCACCGTAGCTCCTATCTCGGCTCCGATAGTACCCCGTGTCTCTTGGCCTGTCCGTCTCCCGCGGCGTTCGCTCTTCCGTCTGCGCAATTTTGTCAATCACGACCGTGTTCACATCTCTATTTTCCTGTCGTCCGGACCTCGCCTGTAACTGTGCGCTAGTGTGGTCAAGTTTTCGAAGAATCTCTTCACATCCCTCTAAAGTCTCGGCTCCTGACGCTATTACACTCTTCTGGACCTCTACAGGTAACTGTCGTATAATGGCTTGGACCAATTCGTCCTCCGGCACTGGTGGAGTCAAATACTGCAGCCTGGCGAGTTGCGATGCGAAGTACCCCGCATACCTAGTCGGATTGGACGTCGCATACCGTTTAGCGTATAGTTCCGCCCGTATGTTCAATTGTTCTTCAGGGCTCCAAAAACGTTTGATTAATAATCATTCGAACTCATCCGTGCTCGTGAACGTGTATCAAAATGCGCGAAACCATGTTAATGCCGTCGATTCCAGGGACCTCTCAATAACTCTTAGTTCCCTCTCACGTGGTATCTTATTCTCCGCCATGTATTCACGGACCTCCCTCATAAATTCGATAGGTGTGACTTTATTAGTCCCATTGTTCCCCGAGAATTTCCTCGGCTGGTGGTCTATACTTCTAATGATAGTTAGGTGTCCCGCGGGATTTGTACTCCGTATTCTCGGCGTTGCAACTACCTCACCCGCCTTTCTAGAAGATGAGGGGTTTTCACTTTCCGTCCCGTTAAGATGTGGCGTGTTTTCAATTTCGGACCATCTAACCCTTTCTGACTCCGATTTGTCTTTTATCTGCGTCATTTCCGCCTCTAAGTTGCCTAATCGAGTGAGTTGCCTTCCCTGTTGAATAATGATCTTCTCCTCCAACTCAACAATGGAAGTGTGGATAGATTCTCTCACATGTTCGAGTAATGTCGTTTGTGAATGAGTGATTTTCCTGTCATACGTGTCCTGGAATGATTCAACCTGTATCTGCATGTTTTTCACGTCCTTCGCAACCTCTTCTTTCCAACCTGACACGTCCTGTTTCAACTTATCCAGGGTTTCCTCGCTAGACTGACCAATTTGCTCAATTTTTGCCGTCAAATCTTGTCCCATGCCTTTAATATTACTGTTCAACTTCTCCTCAAGTCCTTCAATATTTCCCCGAAGCGAACTCTGAGTATCCCTGATTTGCCGCGCCATAGAATCTTTGAGCTCCGCGGTGAGCACTTGGAATGTAGTTTCTACCTTTTTATCGAGTAGATTAATCGTATTATCTATAGCCTTTCCTGATAGCCTAAGATTACGTTCTACAGCATCAATGTTTTTCTGCAAATGAGATTCTAAACTCTTAAGATTAGATCCCATGACTTCTAATAAGTCGGTTCTGAGACCATCAACTTTATCACTAACATCTTTTTTTATTCCTGCTACCTGAATACCGACACCCTCTTGTGTCCTCTGTACCTCTGCTACCTGAATGCCGACACCCTCTTGTGCCGTCCATAAGCGATCCATATCGCTCTTCATGTTTGTTTTAATTGACCCAACACTATCCTTAACATTATTCATTTCAGTGGTTAGACCAGTTAATCCAACTTGGATTTGTTTTAGTATATCAGCAATATTTGCTGCGGTTACTACTTGTGACATCTTACAATACACCTTAAATATAGGGGCCTACATGGGAATGTAGGTCGTCGAGTATAGCCATAACCTAAGATCGTGTACCAACCCTGTCAAATGGTTCACTAAAGGCTCAGTGTGATACGAGGTTAATTTTACACAAGAATTACACATGGCAAGTATCGCGCTCCCATCAAAGGCACGAATCTGACCACACAGTATACTCCCATCATCACAACAAATGATTGAGTACAAAAAACATGCCCATGACGGAAACGAAACACCCCATCGTCGTCGAGCCCAACACGTTGGCGGCGCCACTTTCCCCCCCTGTGCCCGCTTCTCCAATGGGACAGGCGATCACCCGGCTAGCATCCCGGCCCCATCAGAAGAAACAGCCAAGGGAGTGGGTACAAAAAAAAAATTAGGGCATGAATCTTGGTTCATACAGACAAGACTGAAAGAAAAGCTCCAGCGAGCTAGAGACAAAGGGTCTCGGGTCGTTTACGGGTCGGGATGGTAAATAGACTGAACCAGGATTCACAAGCAAAACCCTAACTTGAATTGACAAACAGAAAAGAAAGGAAAAGCCCTCGTAAAATCACATCTGCTCCTTTATTGGCCAAAGGATAAATAAATATGCAACCTGCCTATCACGCACGAGTATAATGTTATGGAGGGACAAAGTCCGAAAAAAAAAAAAAATTTCATAGTCCCTAAACAAACAAAAAATTATACTTATTCAAACTCGTGGGTGTCCTCTCTTAAAGTTCCGACAAGGAGATCGCCTTTCAAAAAGCTAAATTAACCCTTCATTTATCGGTGCACACGCATGTAAACATCACTAGCCACTTAACACAAAGTTCACCTGCGGCAAAAATAAAACTCTAAGAAAATATCGAATATCTATGTAAATTACAACTGTCTACCCTTATACAGTAATGGACGGATCTCCTCCATCGAACTGCAAATTAATAATTAAAGAGCATCATGTTACATCAAATAGCACTCAAACATCGACTCAGCTTCACATAATATGACATTTCAACAATTAATTATAACCTATCATAAATTATTAACACACCCAGAATGTTCTTACATATTTACACTACTAATTCTTATTATTATTATTAATTTATCTTCGCCTTTCCAACAACCTTGATCCACACGGTCATATTTGTCATTGTAATTAAATTATAGCATTGTCTAATGTTTATGAAAGGTTAAGAACCTCGCAATAAGGCGCCCTAGCGTATTTCATACTCACAACAAACATTTAATCGTAACCCTTCCGCCGAACACTCTGTGTGAAGATCCAAACAACCTGACTGTCGAGCGCACCATCAATTACACCCCTGCGCTATTCAATACCACTCATCAATGAACGTGGCACGTTCGTCAAGAGGACCCTGCCCTTACAAATACAATTCAACGGGCATCCGTCGCCCCGTGAATAACCTCGTCATAATTGACGGAATAATACCATATCTAATTACCATATAATTATCACATAAACTTTACACAACATCATTACAAAATAAATCATGCATTATTAGCATGTCTCAAGAACCCACACCAACAGAGCGTATCAACTTTATCGGGACCACGAGGTCGTATGATAATATGGCATCCTATCCAAGGAACCTTATCCGACAATCTTCAACCATATTCATTTGCAATAAAAATCTATGCAATCCGTGACAAACCTTTCAGAATAAAATTCGAATAATGACCTCTGAAATCGTCATGCTAGAATCTCCCAGCAAAAATGGGCATCTCCTATTATCGTTACCCAATTTCAAATTATTATTATTATTATTATGTCTCAGAGAATAAATACATGTCTTACTCCTACCATTGATGCTGTAAATTTATGTAGGTCAAATGACCCGAAAAGGAAGACAAAACATCTGCACGACCCTATGAAAAAAAAATGATGCTCTTATTCAACCTGGAATAAATGATTATAAAGGGCGTTAAGTTACACGATCTCAGGTTATCTCATGGCATGGCTATCCGAGGTAGAAGTTCTCTTCTTTCTGATGAACAAGGATGGAAAGGAAACGTCTTACTTTATATCCGGTGTCCTCGGAAATCCATGGCGTCGGTGTCATCATCGTCTGCGGCATCAGGGCGGCGGCGTCCCTCCAGTGTCCCCGCGATGTGGTCTCCCAGCGTACTGGTAGAGGTATCCGCCCATGGCACCTCTCGATCTCCTGGCGACGCCCATGTCTGCCCACAGGTTGTCCCCGGTCACCTTCATCAGCGGCGTCTCCGGACGTCCCAACCATGGTCCACTCGTCCATCTCGTTGCGACCGTTCACCCCATTATGGCCCCTTTAGAAGTTCAGTGCAGCATAATTCGCGTGTTAATATGCATGTTGATGCCCAGAATATATGAGTCCATGGTTATTAAGTGCATGCTGCCGTGTGGCAATATTACATCTCACTATATCAGAGCACATTCACGCTCGCACACTATGGCGTCTAGTTCCTGGTTCACTTGAGTTATATGTTTTCACTTCCTTTAACCCGGTGACACACTTCCTTCCACGAGGAGCTATTTCGAGCTGGCCTTGACCGACATATCAAGTTGCCTACGGCCTACCGTCTTCCAACACAAGCTTAAAGTAGATGTGGCCTTCCTTACTGCGTTCTCACTGCGTTTCTTAAAACGCCGTACTGCTATGCTATTTCCGAATGGATGTCTGTTACAATAGGGCCTCGCGATAATGCTTCGCCTCGACTATCGTTATATAGTTCTTCCCCTGATACTCGTAATTTTAAACACCTCCTGGTATCAGTCTTTAATGAACATAAATTGTCGGCATAAACGGACTTCCTTTATCAGTTCTAACTGTTTCCTCACATACTAGCGAGTCCGATATCGCTTTGAAATTCACACTGTTCGACAAACAAACTGACATACTTCACTGAAAAAAAAATGCACTGGCAATACATGCACGCTAGTTTCAGGCTTTATGGTCTGTTGGTCACTCACGAAAACCATTCAAGTTCCCGATGTAAAATCACTGTCTGCGTGACATGGGCTATTCGTCCGTGCTCCGCTGTATAACATTCTCGTCCACGCACTATTGACTCACACACTGCTGACTCACATACTGAACATTCCGGAATCGCGTCCTTCTTCAAGAAAAAGAAAGTGGGAGGGGTTGGAACCTTCTGGAGCATTCCCCAACTCTCGCGGTTACCTCGCCGCATCATGCCATGACGTCATACTGACTCTCCGGGTTCCTTCCGATCTTCTGTCATCCGGGGCCGGTAATTGACCCTGACTGGATCGGTCACAATATAATGCATGCCTTGTGAATACCTTTATATTATTAATTACATTATTTTTTTCCACGAAAGGACTACGTCCTTTTTTTACCTCCCCGGGGATAGCAGGGGGGGGGGGGGGGGGAGGGCGGAGGTCAATCCTAAAAGTAACTTATATCAAAAACAACATGATGTGAACATGGTTGGCTTTCATCAGAGAAGAAGAAAATTAGCTTTTGCGAATTGGTGTTGAGTGAGAAAAGGGGGGGGGGGGGAGCAGGGGGGGGGGGGGTTACAAAGTTGGTGATTTAATCAGGAACCATAATTACAACAACATTTTATCATAATTCGGGTATAACAGAAGAAATAAGGTGGAATACTGTATTTTTGGGCATATTTTAGCGAATTTAGAAAAATGACATTTTTTCGAAGCGCCATATCTCGGTAACAGATTTGCATACAAACATGTTTGAATAGTCAAAATTGTAGGAAATGTAACGCTCTACAAAACAGAATAAGAATGCTTTTGCCGTAGGACGTAAGAGAAAAAAGTTATTGAGTAAAATCCGGAGGAAGGTCGAAACTTTTGCAGTTTTTACCCCCCTCCTTTTTTCGCACAGGGTCCTCGAGGTCCAAAACTTGAGAAAATGTTAATTAGCCATCCCTCAACAACATCCAAAAGTTTCATTAAATTCCAACCTTTTTCTATCTGAAACTACCTGTCGACTGGGCTACTCCTCGATACAAGAAAATTTAGAGAATTTAGCATTTCGTTCCCAAACAAATTGTTTTTAAATCTCATAGAAAACTACGGATCAAGTTTCGATCAAGTAGGTCTGAAAAACGAACTGATAGTGCTCTATTGAGCTAATGATCAAGAATTTCACGAGAGATCAGTGGCCAAAATCGTAGGAATTATGAACCGAATGCAGTTAGTTAATGCTATGACTGAACTGTACAATTTAACGTGTTTAATACTTACGATACGATCTACAACAGCTTCTGTTGAACGTACCTTCTCAACATTCAAACGTGTTAAGTCAAGAGAGACTTACTTCCCTATCAATGATGACAATTGAAAAACAGCTGCTTTGTTCACTTAAGAAGCACGCAAACGGTAATTTTACTGATGCTGTTACACAAGTGTACCTGAAGAAATCCAGCGAATCGAACTTACTTTCCAATAGATTACGGTATTCCTGGTTTTTTTTTTGCAGAAGACGGTTGAAATAAAGACATAAGTTATCACACGAATTATTTTATTGATTTCAACCAGCTTTTTTTAAAGATTTATCTCGGAAGTGCTCTTTACTTTCTAATAATACCTTGGCTATGAATGTTTTAGTCATGTTTGGATATGTCTAACGATATGCAAATGGTTTAGAAGGTTGTTGTTGCTAATAGTTCATTTCAGGAGCTTGTTTTGAACTTGTATAGTAAAATAAGTTTCTATGATGAATTGAGGTACGGAACTATCCTTGCATTTGCCTCGAAAGAGTGTAGGAAAACTCGGGCAAAAACCACACTTAGGATAGCCTCTGTCAGCGCCGAGATTCAAACATGTGATCTGTGGACTTGCTGCAGCTCCCCATTGCGTGGTTTAACGGGCACGGCTATGCCACGGGGTGTTCTTAGAACGCAAATACAGGAGGCCAGTGTCATATTTCCAAGAAAAGTTACGACAATGGTCAGGAGCGGAGAGATAAGTGTGGACGTTCGAATATGAAAGGAGACGCTTGAAAGATGTAACCAAAATAAACTGGAGAATGACGGGAAGTAGCAAGTGTCCAAGAGTGAAACAGAAATTCTTTAGGTATACTGTATTCGCGAACTCAAGTGACGGTGCTGCTGATATCTGGAACTAGCGTAAGGGTGATGGAAACATAAGCAAACAGATGCTATAACGTGTGATTTGAGTAGATGGGTGTGCTCTTTTCTAGTATTTTCAGTTATTTTCATAATAATTGAGGCTAAAAGATGAGTAATATAATTGCTCAGTTCCGCTGTGCTCTACAAATTCAACAATTGCCGTATGCTTTTCTTCCACAAAAATTCAGACGAAATTGAGTAGATTACTTCGCGTCGCAAAGCCGATTTCGAAGTTCTTGATCGTATACAGCTGGCATGTTACAAAGGAGAATTACTTATTAATAAATACTAATGAATTTCTAACAATGGACGGTACCCTACATTCTCTCCTGCACTACAAACTAGGCGACTTATAATTAGCAGGGCCGATTTAACAGCTGCTCTTCCATGTGGCAAAAATTACTTTAGGGGTCGCTTTATCGTAGGCCTACATGTGGTTGTCTTTCTTAACCTAGCACCATTATTGCTTCAGATCTGTGAAGCTTAAGTTTTCTAATAATCAGGTGCCTATTTTTTTTATCTTAACAGTCAACTTGCACGCTACAGTCGTTGATTTATCGACTTCAATAGTATTAGGCTATATCTTCCAAATTTAAATGCATCCACTTACTGAAGCATGTAAAGCAATGTATCGACTACACGCTTATTATATATTCCTGAACAAACAATTTTTTCTCGGCAACTGGTGACTGAATTTCATTTTGAATCTGATGAGTTACTCCTTTCAAATTACTAGTTTGTGAGCATAAAGCTTCAAGTCTCATAAAATCTTCTGTTTCTAGCACCTTCTCGCACATAATTATGTGCTTGGGTTCTAAAAATTCCCGTCATTCAACAAGAGCCCGCCTAGAATTGCCAACAACATTCAACACATAGAAGTCTATCACCCTTGCGTCCACCATCTTGTCGCGACCGACCTGCCACCAACATTCGATTGAGTTCGCGAATAGGCATAATCTTTCTTACAAATTACGGATTTGGTTTTCTCCAACTCCAATAATAATTCACTCCTTAGTTCCGACGTATTATTATTATTATTGGGCATATTGATATTGGTTGCAAGGGCTGAGGAAAGATGAAGGGTGCACTTGCGGTATACCAGGTGTTCGCATTTGCGAAAGGCTACAAAGCCGGTAATTAATAAGTTAATGTTTCTACTTTGCGAGAGAAAAAGTCAAGAATTTCAGATGTCATTTATTTTTTCATAACCTCTAAAATTACCACGTGCTGGTAACTTTCTCATAATTTGTTTGCCTTTCCATTCTAAGTTAAAAATTATATTTATCTACTACCATATTATTTGTTCAAGCATGCTCGTTTGTAAAACACGTTTTTCTAGCACTGTTATAGAAATCTTTCAATTCCTTCACATCGAGCAGCCCATGCTGAACTGACAGCCATTACTCCGCTCTCATTGGTCGGCCATCCAGACTGGACCAATCACAGCTTTTTTCCGGCACAAGACGTCACAGAAGATTCTGGAACACCAGCTGTATTGCTATTTAAGCGGCCAGCTCTGGCTGCTACTTTGTGACTTCATCGAACTCATGGACTACATCGGACGTCAGTCTCCGTTCACCATGGCAAACTTGCCGCATCTGTGATACTTCGTCCTGGACTGCATAATGACAACCAGTCATTCTTTTCTACATAACATCTTGTCGTAACTTTGTGCTTGCGTGGTGAATACATAGAATACCACCGAGCACTTCATTTTCATCAATGGCAAACTTGCTATAACGGCGATAGTTCTTCCTGGCCTTCAAAGATGACAACCAGTCATTCTTCTAGTAATATCATGTGTTAAAGTGATTACTTCTAGATTCTCTTCGAACATTAGTCCCTATACTCTGGGACTTCGGCAACCATGTTAAAATTCGGCTAAATATTTCTGCATAAAGAAGCTTTGCTTCAGTTTTTCTGCAGGTCTTAAAGACGAAGTGTATTCTAAGCTTCTACCATTGGAACTGCTACATCTTTAAGATGAATTCAACTGCGTACTCACTGCAAGTGACTAAATCCACTTAAGTGTTACAGTGCATTTCATTTCTAAACTTCTACCTACGTCAAGCTTGTTATTAATTGTACATGCATCGTTTTTAAAATTATGTGCGACACAGTGCTAGATATGGTTTGCTTAACCTCCAAATTACTTCAAGAACTCAAGAACTCAGATAAGTATCATTTGTTGTTCTTCATATTTAAAACTAGATTACCACGTTTTTCATCTGGACTTTAACAAGTCGAACAAACATTTTTCATAAGCATTCATGCTTACAGTAAATCTGCAATACCACTTTGAGTTTAGGCATTTAACTTGCCTCTTTTCTATTTTGTACTTAAAATACAGGTGTTTACATGATATTGCTTTCAATGAACCTCAGAATCGAGATTTACATATCTACTTGCTTTTGCCACTTTCAGTTTAGGAATTACGTAACGGCTTGCTTTTGCCACTTTCCGTTTAGGAATCATATATCTGCTTGCTTTTGACATGTTTTTTCTATTAGAAGCTAACGCCTTCTTTCATAATTTTATTCTCTTTAACGTAGTGGCAGGATTGGGTCCCTGTTCGCCATAACCCTTTTAAGGTTATGTTTGTCTGTGCATGCATTATTAAGTATGCTGATACTTCTAATGCAACTTTCTTTTCTATCTTGCTTTCTAAAGTAAGTTACCTTCCTTTAAGGTTAAATTCTTTCTCCTCCAAACCGCTTGGGTTGGGGCCCCAAGAAAGCTCAGTTTCCGTAACTCTCACTCTGGAACTATTTTGCTTTCCAGTTGATTGGACCAGGTGTCCATGAATTTTGTAGTTTATTTTTGTATTTTGGGCTAGACCCCCAAGTGCTACTTTTGCTAGTCAATTTCTCTGGTGCCTATGTTAACCTCAATCAGATTCTCGTTCATTCTTTGCAGAGCAATGAAAACGTCTTTATTATATTTGCAAAAGGAGTATTGTTGCAGTTATGTATTCTATTTTCTGCATGTTATAGCCTTTACAATAAATATTTATCTCTTAAAGCAACCTGTACTCTCTTTCTTTGTATTTTGCTTTAAATAAATTTCCCCCTGGTCTTTAACGCTCAACCTAATTTCAACTCTAACCATCTGTTGGGGTTCGCTCTGAAACGGGAAGCCTTTAATTGGCTGATCCTTTGGTACTATACCACCAGGTACGAAGACCAGCAGTCGCCACTGCAGAAGACTTTCATTCAGCGAACGTGAAGTTAAGTTACGTGATTGCATAGCCATGAGTTTTAAGACTGATTTGGTTAAAATCTGGTGCAATAATAAGCGAATGTACACGAGTTTTAATACAGTGAACTGAAACACAGACAAGCATCTTTTAAACGTGGAGAACAAGTGAGCATTATACACGCACGCTAGCACGTAATGTTCATCGGAGTCAGTCAGACAACAAAAGCGAGCTTCAAGGCCGGAAAAGAGAATGAACTTTGTGTGAGCGGAGAGCGGACACCTGCATACTTAATCATAGTTCAGGGACAAGCACGGACAAGCAGACTCAGTGTTACGTGAATTATACACGCAAGCCAAGTATTTTAATATTTTAGCTACCATCATAAGATTCCACCCTCATGCATGACGGCAAAACACAAATAGTGTTAGCCATGAGCAGGCAGGGCACAAATAGTGCAACAGTAGGAGGGAAATTTGTGTGTATTATTTTTAATCGTATACTGATGTTGACAAATTTAGATTTTTCTCTCTGTATTTATTTATTTATTTATTATTTTAACATAACTTATTCTTTTAACGTCAAACGAGGTATATTTCGAAAATTTAACGTAAAGATAACCGTTGGCGTGATACCTTCATAACTTAGATATTTTTATTATTGCCGATCATTAAATTTCATCAGATTATTTTATGTGGACGACGTTTGCCTGCTAGTAGAATCAGGTGTGACTATTCATTATTTTTAAGAGTAATCGTATTTGCGTAGGGACGATATTACGTATAACGTACTAAGCTTGTTTGCTGAACATTATTTTTGTTGTTATTCTTCTACCGGGGATATTTAGGGAATTAGAGTATGATTTCACTTATTTCAGCTTTTTTTATAGTCAGAGTAATTATAGAATAGCCAAGGGATTCCCTATAGAGTAGGTTGGGATCCAACTTTTTAAATAAATTTTATAGGAAATTTTAAATAAGCCTGAATTATTCCTGAAGCTTTGTTTTTCCTTGTGGATGTGCATTCTGGGCTCGTTTCATAACCATACCTCTCCATATAACCTATAGACTACCCAATATTAATTTTCTTGTGCTGATGCTAGTCTGGATGCACAGTAGACCTCTTGCTGTATGATTCGTTTGGAAAGGAATCTCATGGCAACTATAGTGGATCACAGTTCTACAGTATTTCGGACCGAACGGGCTCAATACATCTGATTGATGTCGGCTATAGGTCAAATGGGACAAAGGCGAAAGTTAAATAAGACTGAGGGAAAGTCAGACTGAATTGTTTGACTAGATTACAGAGAGTCATTCAGTGACATCCTGTTGTAGCCGGGAGCTGATCCGTTAAACACAAACATTATTTTAATTTTAGCGGCTGGGTTTTTCCAAAACGGATGGTGACTCTTCGAAGATGGAAAATCGTCTTCGGAGTTGGTAACCACCTCCATATATTGTAATGCTTCATAGTTGTTCATAATGGAAACATTGATCTTTGACGAAATGATCTAATTTAGCAAAGAGAGCTTTGCAGGCCCTTGCTTGGGAATCACAAAGAACAGACGAATTGTAAAGAATATTCCCACTGTGGTTTAGACAGTTGAAGTGGATAAATATATGGTTCTGTAGTGGAGGAATGAGGAAGAAGTAAATTGAGAGACCAATTTCGTTTTCAAACAACTAGATTTAGTTTTAAATAAATCATATAACAGGAGTACCAATATTTTAAGTTATAACAATGCAACAGGCGTTTAAATAGCTTTGGTTAATAAGATGGGCAAACATTGCGTGAATGATGAAGAAGGCTTGAATTTAATTTAAAATTCGTGCTGGAAGGCAATGAAGATATATAATAAAAATGTACTCTTTAAAATGATTGTGAGGCCTCACAGGACCGAATAATGTTCTGATGTGGAAGGAGTTTCTTGATTTTGAGTAAAGTTGCACAACATGTCCAAGTATTACTTAGCTGATCCAGTATATTGTAATCGATGTCGCCCATGCGAATATAATGTAGATTGAATCCAGGATGATTCGAAACTTAAATTACATGTTGCCTTAGCAAGGCGAATTGCAAAGGTGTTCTTAGAAGATCATTCTGATGTTCTTACGAAGCTTTTAGTCGGAGCGTTGCATCTGGTGTGCTAGGTGAAGCAGTGAGTAGCCTTCTGTAGTCGGTGGCAGGGTCATTGTGGGCAAGTGAGGTAGAACACGTTCCAACGCGAGGTTATTGGCAACTCAAGCTATCACTTGGAGTACTGCGGTCGGTCCAACATGGCCGAGATACGTAGGATAAAACACTATATACGGCAGGATTGCTATGAAACACTTTCGTATTGTCCTGTCATAATCAGTAAACGTGATCCCTAAAATACGGACAGTGTTATATTATGTATAACAGTGCGATACACGCGAGCTAAAGTGTGTGTTCCAATGGATTTTATGTGTGAATTACGTATTATCAAGCATTTATTGCTCGGATTTCTCTTTGTGCATTTCGAATCATGAAGCTGATAGGTTTCAAAGCTATATTCGAGTTTGCTAACTGCACCATAGACTACAGAAACTTTACAGAAGGGGTTGAAGCAGTGCCGGATTAAGACTCACAGTGGCCCTAGGCAATTGTTAATTTGAGCCCCCTTTTTCCCTTTTTTCAACCCCCCCCCCCCTCTCTTTCATAAAAAGTCAATCATAACTTTGAAAGAGATTTTATTTACAAATTTATAATGAATAATGATTACAATTTAGATCATATGTACATTCTCAGAAAAACGTTTTTCTGCATTTGTTTCGCAGAAAGTTTCAATAACATCATCGAAGTTGAATTTCTATAAAATGTCTGATTCTATACAGAGAAGACAACATGTCCTGTCGTTCTTGTCGCATAGTAGCTCTTGAGGCGCTTTAATTTGTTTCAACTGTAAAAAAGGATGTTCCGCAGTACAGTTCGTAATCATTAAAGTTAAAAAAATCAGCGAGTTATTTCTACATTCGGAAATACATTTGCCAATTAGTCTTTCATTAAAATCTCATACAACTGACTATGAGATTTTTCGGCAGCGGTGTATCTGTTGTTTATATAAGAATGAAAATGTTTCAGTTCAGCTCAAAATTCTTCCAAATCTTTATCATAAAAGCCAACCAACTTGTTTACCGCTTCACAAAGTTCTTCATCGCTCATTGAAAAATTATAAAAAATGCAAATTTCTTGGAAACGTCCATTTAAACTTTTGCTTTTTTTTATTATTTCGACGTTGAGTTTATCGATGATTTCGAGAAAACCTGTTAATCTGAAATTCTGACGAGGCGAAAATTCGACTTCAGGAGCGCCTCCATCGTTCGATTGTTTTTCTTCTTCTACGCGACGATTTTTAGAAGGTAACAATTTCTTAGCTTTTTCCTCGAAAATATCGAACTGATCACGAAACTTCCCTAACCTTTCGACTAAAGTTTTATACAAGAAAGCACACGTTTGTAAGTCGAGCTGTTTAGCTTGTAATGATTTACTAGTTGCACGCATAGAAGTCAAAATTTAATCCCACAAAATTAACATGAACCCGAATTCAAATTTTTGCATTCTGTTTGCGATGCACCCCGCTTCATGCCGAGTGTCATTATTTTTCGACTCGTCATCTTCAATGCTTTCTAACGGCTCGACAATTTTTTGAAACGAATCATAAACCGCGTTCGTTGCATTAGCATGTGCTTGCCAGCGCGTATCTGACAATGATTTCAAAGTTTTTGTGTTTTTGATATAATTTTTCAACACGCCCCAACGATGAGGGTTTTCAGAAAAGAAGTTATACAATGATTGCATTATCAAAAAAAATTAACTCCGTAAAACAGCATTTAACAGCAGATTGTCCAACTAAATCGCATATTTATTCAGTTCTAATATTTTGGCTTGCAGACCCTGATACTTCCAGAAATGTTTGGTGCGTTGTCATAGGACTGTCCTCTACAATCTTGAATTTCCAAACCGCAATCTTCAGAGACGAAGTTCACAATTTGAGTTTTCAAACTTTCGCCAGTATGACCTTTTGTTTCAAGAAAAGATATAAAAATTTCAACTGGTTTGTGATCTTTTGGTGAAACATACCGGTGCACAACTGTTAATTGATCTATATGCGATACTTCGGGAGTTGAATCAACGGAAAGGCTGCAATATAGAACTAGAGACACCTCTTCTAAAATATATGTTCTAACTTTTTTGCCCATGATGTTTATCAACTCTTCGCAGATTGTTTTGGATAAATACGAAGGAACACCTTTTCCTGCATTTCAATATCGTACAATATGATCCCGCAAAAATGGATAAAACTGCCCAAAAAGTTCAGGTATTCCTAAATAATTCCCATATCCGGCTTTCCAAAGTGCTCGTTCGTACCTCGGAATGCCAATCCTCGTTCTGCCAGAGTGATGATAACAGCAACTACTCGTTATATAACATCGTGCCAATAGTTTCTTTCTTCAAGTAGTCCATTTCTGAATAGATCTGGCAAACTTTCATGTTTCCGTTTTTCCAGGTAAATTATCACACTCTCCGATGATTCAAATTCTTCTCATGCTGCTGTAAATGAATCGCGACGTTCTTCCAATCATCATACTGCGCCCGAATTCCTCTAAGTCAACGTCCCGAATCCGCGCAGATGGAAAAAGGATCGTAGGGATGTCAATACCCGGCTAAGAATTGAACATGTCCTACCGGACTGATGACTAGGGAACCCTGAACACACATAACGCACCTCTAACCACACAACTACCTAGTTGCATACAGAACAGCTAAAAAAACAAAAGTTGAGCACAAATGAGCAACTCGGCTCTCGGGTAGATAAGGTAAACATGTCGATTCTCTGTCTGCATCTAACTAGCAGCATCGTTATCGCGTAATTAAGTATTGAAATAAGAATCAGCTCTACAAAAACGTAGCAAGTGTATAAAAAGCACTTGCCATTTATTCACAAAAATGAACATTACAAAAATGTCCCTAACATTGGTTAAAATAAAATGAAATAATGACATTTAAATAAAATATCTGCCTTCTCTCGGCATAGATGCGACTAAACTAGTCTCTTGTGCATCACACTCAAAATTACGTGTATATCTTTCCTTGAAAGATATTTCAAAACAAAAGTATAACAGTTCCATAAAAATACTGTACTGCTCTTCTTAATATACGAAGTACGTCCAGAAAGTAAGTTCCGTTTGGTAATAACATTAAATTGTGTACAGATACAGAAAAATTATTTATTGCACAAAATTCTACAACCCTTAAACTACTTTCCACATAACTGCCGAAATGTTGCTGGAATTTGTTGTAGCGTGGCACTAGTTTTTGTATACCTTCTTCGTAGACGTGTGCCGCCTGTGTCTTCAACTAGTTGTACGGCGCAGTTCCGCATATGCGCGGTAGACGCTCTGTATCAAGGAGAAGAAACGTGCACCATTTGGAGAGCGCTGTCAGCCACGTACGCGTTGTTGTGCATGTTTACTCGTACAATGTTGGTGTTGATTGAAAATCCCACCCTTTGTGAAATCAGATCTGTGATTCGTTTTCTGAATGCTAGGAAAGTGAAACCAATTGAAATTTATCGGCAAATTTGCGAAGTGTATGGACAAAATGCGATGGATTCAATGGTGAGAAGATGGGTCCGACAGTTTAATGAAGGACGTAGTGAAGTGCACGATGAAGAACGAAGTGGGCGTCCATCTTTGGTTACAGAAGAACTGGTTCACGCGATTGATGACAAGATCCGGGAAAACCGCAGGTTTACAATTAGTGCTCTCGCTATGGAATTTCCCCAAATCTCACGATCACTAATTCATGAAATTGTTACCGAAAAACTGAACTTTCGTAAACTTTGCCGACGTTGGATACACACGATTCTTACGGAGCAACACAAAACAAAACGGATGGGTAGTGCACTTCAGTTTTTGACCCGTTACAATGAAGGCGGCGAAGAATTTCTGACACAGATAGTCACAGGAGATGAAACTTGGGTTTCTTATGACACCCCTGAAAGTAAGCGGCAATCAATGGAACGGAGGCACACTTCATCCCCAGCAAAGGTCAAGCCGAAACAAATCTTGACACCTCGGAAAATGATGTGCACAGTGTTCTAGGACTGGAAAGGCATCTTACTCATTGATTTCTTACCGCGTGGTCAAACAATCAACGCAGATGCTTACTGCGAGACACTTAGGAAATTGCGCCGCGCAATACAGAATAAGCGCCGAGGGTTGCTGTCAAAAGGTGTTGTTTCTTCACGACAACGCACGACCACACACTGCAAATGTGACGAAAAAACTCCTACAGGGATCTGGCTGGGACGTGTTTGACCACCCTCCGTACAGTCCTGATCTCGCTCCTAGCGACTTTCATCTATTCACACATCTCAAGTCTTTCCTTGGCGGTCAACACTTCAAAAATGACGACGAGCTGATAGAAGATGTTTCCAACTGGTTGGAGTCACAGGCGGCAAACTTCTATGAAGAAGGTATCCAAAAACTTGTGCCACGCTACGACAAATGCCTGCAACATTTCGGCAGTTATGTGGAAAAATAGTTAAACAGTTGTAGAATTTTGTGCAATAGATAATTTTTCTGTATCTGTACACAATTTAATGTTATTACCAAACGGAACTTACTATCTGGACGTGCCTCGTATCTCACTTCATCGTTCAAATTCTACATACATATTCCCTGCTTAATACAACGTTAATATTTTTCGCAATTATATCGTCAAATCTATAAATATTAAGGAAAAATTGTCAATAATAATAGTAATATCTGTTTATATGTGTCTGTTAGGTAGTCAGCCCGAAGGCTGGTTGGATCCTCAAAAAGCACCGCCGTTACGTTATGTGAGTAGATACCCACAAAAACCCAAGGCAGCGCTATATTGAGGTGTTCTAGGCAAGAAGAGGAGTGAGGTAGTTTGCCATTGCTTTCCTCACTGAGTCAGAACAATAGTCCTAACCCTATGAGTAGAACCTTTCACAGCATCCACAGGCACTGACTGTGCCCTGAATGCCATTACTAAGCACCACCCATACATCAGTAGCTTCCATATAATCACAGCCATGAGTGAGACTGAGACATCGGTGAAAAGCCACCTTTTACTCTAGCCTGTGCCAACTGACAAATGCAAATGTACTGTATTCATCAAGAGATGGCAAACAGGCCATATCTGTTTATATATACATATATAAATATCGCGTCCTGCACGATTTCTTTCTACATGCATTAATTGCATAGAGATCGTTTCTACTTCTTTTCTCTCGTATTTCACGCAATATAGCTGTCAAATCCTGTATTACATTTCCATTATCAATGTGAACTGTTGTAACAAACACTTAAGTTCATGACTATTCACTTAAATTTACAAATCCGGTATTTAATAATCAATAATATTACAAACTTGCGACGCATGACTTTCAGATAAGCTTCCCAAAACAAAAATAAGTGTGCATGGCATTCAAACCTCACTACTCACACTCGTAACTCTCCATAAATACATATTTCGGTTTTTCTCAACTTAACACATTGTACTTCATGTTTTCTCATCAATAATTCTTTATCTCACACTCTTCATAAACATATTATCGTAACTTTTATTACTCTTCCTTCCAAATAATGCCTGTCGCATATATTCCTCTGAGCACTTTCACAAAAACTTCTACTAACCATATCAAATACCTTCAACAAGGTAAGATATTCAGTATTCCTACTAGACATTACCACTGTAACATCTTTCATGAATACACTTCTCCTCCTCCGACATAATCTTCTATCGATTATACAATTCCGTGCTATATCTCACCGATTATTTCTCTCACAAAATATTATCGCGTATCTCTTCACCCTTTCACTTACATAAATCATGCCATATTTCCTTTCTCCGCTTTGAATACATCTCCGTTACAATTTCTAGCTTCTCTCTGAATCTTAAGTCTGCTCGCGTCTGTTATTCAAATAATAATATCTTTACCTTACGTCCTTTTCATTGCAATTGATACTTAATATCCTTCCTTTAATCTTACAAAACCTTTCCATAACAAATATTGATCCATAATCTTTTTACATTTCTCTCTTGCATCATTCAGTTATGCCTCCAAAATACGCATACCGTTCTTATGTTCCAAATAACACCTGGGTTTTACAATGTCATCTTCTCAAACAATGGAGTTCCTTCAATGCAAATATTGAATACTCCTATCAATAATTGCGGTTTTATACATTATAGTTTCGTTCCTGTAACGAATTAGCTTTAATTTAGGATCATCATGTCCTTTCTGTCTCCTACCTTACATATACAAACTTTTTACGCTTGTCAAATACTCATGACTCCTTTCTCTCCTCTGTTACAATATTTAAGATAAAATACTCTAGCGATCACAAAGGATTTACCTTCAAGCAAAAATCTTAGCGTTAGCTTAATAAACTGCAAAATAATTACGGTGAAAAATATTATCAATAAACGTTCAAAATACGTCCAAAATGGCGTATGAAAATTTCTACCAAAATTTCAAAATTCTAGACAAAATAATAACATGAACTATGAATAGCAAAATTAGATGTTGGTCAAAATACTGGAATAACGCGTACAAGTTCTAACTACATAAGTATGTAAAATATCACTGGTCTACCTCCAAAACTGTGCCGCTGGTAACAGACCTGATGTTGGTATTTGCGAAATCTCTCCACAAGCTTCGGGAATGTGATACTCGTCTACCACCTGGGCTGCACGTGTCTCACTGCTTCCGTCTAGACTGCTTGGCTCGGCGCACAGCAAGGGATGGGGTGAGAAAACCGGTAGTCAGCTGGGATCTCGCAAGGCCGCTTCCTCTCTCGTCCACGCCAATGACCTCGCTCCACTGCAGCGCTTCAGTCTTCCCGGTCAGATGACCTCGATACTCCTCTCGCTTCTTTCTTGGGTCCATCTTCTTCCTGCACATTTCTGGATGTTCTCTGATGTTGGTAGTATTACAGTGATGTTTCTTAACATGAGAAATCACTTCAGCTTGTGAATTTCTCTCCATTGTAGAAGATTGTTGCGTTTGTTTGAGCGAACTGCAGATGTTAGCGCAGCTCGCTTCCATAGTCAAGCTATCATAGTCGAATCTGGATCTCGCTTGTTAGTATAGCTTTACTTTCCCTGCATAGATGAAGAATTTAAACATTCTCCTCTCTTCTGAACAATAGTTAGGCGTAATTTCTCCCCTTCGACCTAATTCAATATCCATCTTGTATGATATAATGTGTTTCTTCAGTGAAGTATTTCAATAGTTCAAACTTCTCTTCTTCTGCGTAGTCTCGAATTGTAGTTCCTATATACTACTTCCAAAATAAAATAAAGTATCACGACGTATATTTCTTGTTGGTTCTGTTCAATATTTCTTCTCAGTTGTAGTATTAACTTATTTATTCATATCGTTCCATATTACTGTTATATCTCATCATACTGAAGTCTTAATTTTTACAAGTCTTTATCTCTTGTAGATTGTAGAGTGAATTATAGTACATGTTACTTCCTCGGAAGTTCGAATAGAAAGAGCCTCGCTTCGTGGCGTTTGTTAGCCTCTTCAGTCAGATTTCCCTCGTAAATCTGCTGTCCTAGCCTCACTCCGCTCTGTAAACTTACTCATTCGCTTATATCTCCTCTCTCAGTTATCCAATTTAACTTCTGTCTTGCCAATTACATTTCTCCTTCCTTCCTGATGAATTTGATATGTCACACTCCTTTATAATATTAAAATAATATATTTAATATTTATCAGTTCCGTCTTAATCAATCTTCCTTCTGATTGGCTGTCTGCTTTTTATGGCGCGCGTCGTCCAAGCGACGTCCCCTCTTCTCTCACTCTGGCTCGCGTTCGACCTCTGCTTATCCTTGTGACGTCCCCTAGTCTCAAAAACTGTTTCTTTCGCAACCAACCTTGATGAAAATATACACTTTCCTGGACTCGGCTCAAGTCATTTACTCTAGATTAAAATATATCATGTAATAAAATTTCCATCCCTTCTCCAAATAAGCACATTTCTTCTGGCTAAAATTTTACCAATAGGTTCTTAGTCCATAAACTCTCTTCCTGTGTATAAATCTGATTCATATCTCGAAACATTTCATACACCATTTTTCTCTGATGCTCTCGGTTCATATCTCGTCCGGTGATAGTCATAGCTAGACATGATTTCGAGCGCAATACCCTTCACGCGCAAGTCTGTTCGATTTTTTTGCGGCAAAAATAACTTAAAAAAAAAAGCAATATACTCGGCCTGAAAATAAAACAAAAAAAATTATTATATTTGAGAACAACAATGAATTCAACGGTGTTCAAGACATAAAACGCGTAACTGAAATGTTAACCCTTTTAGTGCGGAGATTAAACAGTAGCATCGTATCTTTACAAAAACGATGTATTTTCGACCATTTATTGATCATAAAAATTTCGATAATTTATTGAATATCAATAAATTTAATAAATTTAATTACCCGACTTTTTTGGCGTTACGTTTTAAGTTTAATGATAACGTTCATTATAATAACTTATTCACTTTTGACATTTTGTATTTTTTTGCGCTTCAGTTTTTTTCTGTTTGTATTTATTGAATGTTTTTGTATGATCGTATTTTTTTGGATTAAAGAGCGGTTTTTAACAATTTATTTGTAATTTCAAGTTACACAACTATGCAAAATTTGATTCGGTTTGTAAGATAGAAATAATAAAATTGTTGTTGCAAAATTTGATTTGCCACAAGTGAAGTTAAATAAAAGCGTTTATAATTATAATTATAATAATTTAAAAATAATTGAAACGAATACGATTGACTAAAATACTGAAAGAAGCAAATTGATCAACAAAAATAATCTAAAAAATTTGATCTTATTCTTGTCAAAAATTCTGAAGTTTTGGTTGCGTTTTAATATACTTCGGGTGATACGCTCGTTGCTGATAATTTGGACCAAGCTACCAGAAATGCATATGGTGCTCAAAAATACCACGTTGTTACACATAAGGGAGAACTTATTGAAATCTGGAAACGAATAAAATTGAACTAGAATTCCAAAAACAGAAAAATAAAAATTAAACCTAATTTACAATAGTTTTAGATAAAAAGCATAACATTTCAAAAACTGTCAATGTATCATAAATACATGAAGGGCTTAATTGTTAATCAAACCTTACCTTTCGCAGGTGAATAAATGAGCCAATCTCGTTTTGTATTCTCAACATTCAGTTTCTTTCCAAAGAATACATTTTGGTAGCAATATCTTGAAGTTGATTCCTTATCATATCGACGCTTGGACGATTCAAACGGCCCAGTCAAATTCTGACACTTTGACGGACCATGTGTAACTCAAAACTGTATGTCTTCACTGGTTAATTATCCCCAATGTCCTGGATCAGTGAATCGGTTCAAATTTTCGGCACCTGGTTGTCCAGCTTCATTTTCATCCTCGGAAGAAGAACTGGATGTTTTGAGACCTTGAAAGGACCGGATCATTATCCGGGTCTTCTGCGTGAACAGTATTCGTTTTGTTTTGCTCCTTTGATCCGTCGCTAGTGGTAGATCCTTGATTATCCGATGCATTTGAAGAGGTTTTATTCGGAATGAAAAATTAGTCAGTTTTGGCACTTTCTCTAACACCACACTTTCTCGGTAATTTTTGTATTTGGCAAGTTTTCTTTTTTGTGCACCACTCAAATATGTACGTGAAGACATCTTTGAGTTGGGTTTTGAATTCAATCCGATACACAGATAAAACTGTTCATTGAACACTAACGAATTAAAATTGTCGATCACAAAACCGTCGATTTGAAGTCTGAACTTAAGCGGAAGCACGTTACTTGTTTCCGAAATTACTCTACAGACCAGAATGCCAGAATTTGAAAAAACTCTTTCCGAGCTAATCTATGGGTAATAAAGTGGAGGGGATGACGTGGGGGGGCTTAGTTAATTCAAATAGTCATGGCATTTTGGGAATTTTGGGACCCGACCGTGGGAGTATCAGTTACTTGCATCCAATTCCTAAACAATAGAGCGAACAGAAAGTTGAAATTTCGATTGACTTGGAATGTGTCAAACAATAGTTAACTTATTTATGAATTGGAAGTATAATAATAAGATACAGGCCGGACGTTTGTTTTAGACGATTGCCCTTGACCTTGAAGCCTGTGTGTGATCCTAAACACACTCACTCTCTCACCCTATCGCTTCACACTTGTCAGCACCGATCTGGTGTAATGGAATTCCAGACTTGAGCAGACAGTACAGTTCACGTCGAAGTTTTGTGTGACGTGGAAGTACACGTTACGTAGTTACGAACAGAACGTCATTATATTTGCCAATGACTGTACTTCAGGAGTAGTGCGAAACAGATTTGTCAAACATCGGATCGCTTGGGGCAGCTGATAACAACACAGGTACGGTAGTAACTCGCCTCCAGGCTTCCATTAAGATTTTTCACTCGTCTAAAACAAACGTCCGGCCTGTAATGTTTATGGAAAAACCCGGGCAGAGAGAATTTACGAACAGCACTTGACGAAGTATAAACCAATAAATTAAACTGTAAAATTAGAACTGTAATTCTAAGTTTCATATTTTTTGTTTTTCTCCAGCACCTAATTTATTTGACCTTTTCCACACAAGAAAAAGAAATCCATTTTTTACCATTTTCTTGGTGGGCTTTTTTATTTAGGGGGGGGGGGCGTTTGAGCCGGGGGCCCCAGGCAATTGCCTATTGTGCCTTATGGTTAATCCCGCACTGGGTTGAAGTGTTATTTGCAAACATGTGAATGAGTAGCCTACAATTATGATGAAACCATTTGGTCAATTTACGCTCTCGAGGTCCAGACGTCGCTGCTCCACCCCACATGGTTACAAGAGAAATTGACAGAACGCTAACAATTAAGCAGTTTCAATGTTCAAGTAAGGCAGGTGCATAAGAATGTTGCAAACATGTTTCATCACTGCTTCTTTTCTGTCACCGGTAATTAGGGCCTATTAGTCCATTATTATTATTACTTTAAGTGGTTAGACTGTCCCCCCAACGTCCACAACAACTGTATTCCAACTCGTTCCTGATATCCGTATTTATTTGTGACCTTTAGGTCATTGCCACTTGCATCTTTTGGAATATTATGAAAATTTATATCCGTAGCCCTCTTATACATCGGCTTGCAGCCGTGAACTGAACAATATACTTTGCTTTTACTTATTTTGTATTCTAACGATGAGTAAAACTCATTAATTGTGTATGAAAACACAAACAAATTAACACGCTCTGTTCACCCATACAATAAACAATGTCAACTGTCACCACGTGGTAGATTTATCCTACTTGGTGAGATTCTTGTTTTCACAGCTAGATGGAATATCATATGGCTGGAGTTGCCATTATAGTCCAGAGGCGTGACGTAATCGGAAGGTTCTAGAGCCTTCTCGACGTGTAGAACAGCACAGCCTCTGACCAGGTGACAGGAGCTGACCAATAAGTGCACAGATGAGAAAGAAAATCCAGCCAAGCCCACGGCCTCCTTTAATAATGCAGTTACTTGGACCGAGCCAACACGTGCGTTGCATAAACACGCTTAAACAAATATGTTAAGATTATTTGTGGTCTCGCTTGCTGTTCCAGATTCTCGCTATCTGCACAGTCACCTACTGCCAGAGTTGAGCAAAATACTCCCAACATGTGTTTTCGATACAAGAAACAAAGTACTCACTGAAAAGTATTTTAGATACAAAATTAACTTATTAAATTCCTGAATATACAAGACACAAAATACTCTTAATAAAATTTGCTCATCTTCCATTCAAACCTTTCAAAAATAACATTATTATTATTGTATACAAAATATATTATTGTTGTCAGTGACCTGGATGGGCGCGCGCATTAATGTGCAAGGCCAAGGGGTTCAAATCCCACCGTTAGCCTCCATGAAATGGTTTTCCAGGACAGTACTTCCTGATAGGCCATGACCACTTTCTTCCAACCCCTTGCGCTATTGTCATTTCGTTTGCCTTCAAGCCCTGTGGTGAGGATGGCATCAGGAATGTTATCCAGCCATAAAAAGAAAAATATTATATAGAAATATTTTTTTGTTATTATTAATATCATCGTATGGCAGTAGAGAGGCAGTAGGCTTCCTAGACAAACTAGCATGTCGCCGGCCACGGTGTCCGAGCCCACTCGATATCTCCTGAGCCAACAATCGTAGAAAGTCGTGCGAGGGCTCAAACGAAAAGTCTGTATTCACTCTATTCCTATGATATGAAAGAACTGTACGTAAGGGATGTGTACAAGAAAAATAGAACAAAATGGCTGTAAAGCAAATATTCTAAGAAATGAATACAAATCCTAAGAATTGTACAGGATGAGAGATCGAAACAAGGTGATTGTAAATAAAATGCACTATCATAAACTGTATATAGGATGATTGCAAATAAAAATTACACGATCTTGCAATACTATTTTATTTCATATACCTAGTATACTATAACATTACAAAGAAAGACATACACGTAGATAAAAGTGAGCAAAAGTGACCATATAGATAAAAAAAAGCGACCAAAAGCGTCCATGTAGACAAAACAAGCGACCAAAAGCGCCTAAAAAGGCGACCAAACGCGACCCACGGTGTTTTAGGTCACTTTTTTTAATCTAGAAGGTCGCCTTTGATCGCTTTTTTATCTAGATGGTCGCTATTGGTCGCTATTTTGTATCTAGATGGTCGCTTTTGGTCGCTTTCTTATCTAGATGGACACGTTTTCGCTTTTGGTTGCTTTTGATCTTTTTCGGTCGCTTTTGGTCGCTTTTAATCGCTCTTGGTCGCTTTTTTCGGCGTTTTGGTCGCTTTTTTAATCTAGATGGTCGCTTTTGGTCATTTTTTAAATCCATATGGACGCTTTTGGTCGCTTTTTATCTAGATGGTCGCTGTAACGATCCTAATATATTAGTCGAACGCTTACAGCTCTTGCATACTTTTAAACAGGCTGGCCATACTGGTCATAAAAGAACAATTGGAAATAGAAGATGAACTTCGTTATGCCAGTATTATTGTGTAATGGATTAACGTGACCGCTGGACATTATGAGCAAAAGTGGACTTTAAAAAGATAGAGGGATATGTGTATCTATGTTTTTCTTTGTAATGTTTTATTATATATGAAATAAAACAGTATTGCAAGATCGTGTAATTTTTATTTACAGTCATCCTATATACATTTTATGATACATATTATTTACAATCACCTTGTTTAGTTCTCTCATCATGTAGAATTCTTAACATTGTTATTAATTTATTTGAATATTTGCTTTACAGCCATTGTGTTCTAATGTTTGTACCGTACATATTATTTACAATATACAGTTCTTTCATTTATCAAACCCAACCATCTTGTACATTTTTCAACAACTTGTACATTTTATTTACAGACATTTTGTTCTTTCCCCCTGAATCTTTATTATTTACAAATATATACTAAAGTATTTACATGAAAAAATCACATTCTATTTACTTGAGATTATATAAAATTAACATTTTATGAATCGAGCTTTATAATTTGAAGTTATGTTCTCCTGTTATGGTTGCCAAATGTTTAAAGGAGTTGAAAATAGCAAAGTCGTAGTTCATCACTATTTACAAAAAATATTTATATAGAGAATTTAAAATTTTGAAACCATGTCCCAAACCAACAAAGATAACGAACGTTTCACTCGCGATATCCCCATGGTAGAATGATGAGCATATCATAAGTCCACGCACGCTTGTTATCTATCGAGTCTAGCGTTTGGTTTCTTTGTTGAGCAAGATACAATTGATGATTCGTACCTGTTTTAAGAACCTTTAGGTAATCATTGAAACGTAGTGATTTTACCACGGTTTTACCTACGCCCCTTGCTCTCCTAGACTCTTCATCGTCTAGTGTGCAATAACCATACATTTTAGGGGCTAACCCAACAAACTCTACCATCATGGTCTCACCACATTCCTCTTTTATCAACCCCATAACCTTTTTGTTCCTGATGGAAAGCTTAAAGACATTATCGGTGCTGTAGGAGGATGTGTTAAAATAATCACTATGCTCACGCATAACGGCATATGGGTCACAGTTTCGGATATGATAGATCCATGTATAAGAGTGATACAGTGCCGACATGTGGTTTGGCAAAACCGTAATGAAATTTATACATTTCCAATTTGGAAAAATCTACAATGACCATGCCCAAATAAATAAGTTTATTCATGTTGACACGTGTCCTACTCATTTCAATAGTCGCCAGGTCATCATCAATACTTTTAATTGATTTGAAATTTGGTTTTGCAGTGTACCGTTGGGTACCGTAAAGACCATCCCTGGTTTTGACTAAATGAATGTCACGGTGATTGCATACATTTTCCATACTCTTACCAAAGATGCAATTATTCATTAGTTTGAAAAATTAACATCAAACTGCTGTGTTGCCATCTGTCGGTGCTGTGTGTTTAAATCCTTATAGGATTTTAGCCAGGCTTTTGAGAAAATGAAATATCCCGATGGAGTTCTTTAACACTAAGCCTTGGGATAGGGCTAGCACCAACATTTTAATGTGAATTATGTATCGTTATTGTTCGTAAAGCGTGCCAATTAGCTTTTTGTTTTTCGCCTTATTTTCTGGAGGTACCATTTGCTTAAGGTAAAACGGTAGATCGGCATCTTCATCATGGAGAGTGGATGGGTACTCCAAAACCACCTCTAAAACATAGCCACGACGTGATTCAAGGCTGGCCATCTTCACATTGAAATGCAACACTTCCTCCTTGGAGAGCCAAGCGAAGTCTTTATAAGGAAGGGGCTGGCTCATGGCGTGACCATACAGATTGTGTACTTCATAGTATAATAGGTAAGAGTCTGGTTTCTCAGGCGAATAAGATGGCATTTATCTATTATTGGCTTGAGTATGGCGTTGGTTGAGTGAGACAAACCCTCCTCGAATGCCTCGTTCAAAAAATAAGACCATGTCAAAAGATCTAATTCTACTTTGGTGTACCTCAATGCAGCATCTAAAAGAGAGCCCTGGGCTTGTAAAATAGTGGGAAGGATCAAGTCCATATATGTTTTGACACAACTGACAAAACTTTTCAAAAAAGTCCGTCAGCAACAACACGTCTAGTTTGAGGTAGTGCATGGCGTAGTCCTCCAGGGTGTTTATGTTAAACACTCGCCATACACGACATGCATGAGCGTACTCCTCGTCTGAAACGGTGCTAGGTGTTAGCAAGGAATAAAACACCGATTGTGGTGGCAAGGTCTTTTCCTTCAACACGTCCCAACTAATCACATAATCATGGGGAACACACCTTTTCGAAGACTTAACTCAAAGTATTGAGGATTAGAAAAATGATCCCTTGTGCAGTTCAACTCCTTTTCACCCAACCCGTTCACAAGGCTATCCAAGGATGACGCCATAAATTTAAAGGAGTCAAGTAAGCGAATACACATCCTACCCAACCACCATGAAATTGACGTAAAGCGCTCATGGTTTTGGGGTAAAATGGAAAATCTTCCTTTATCCACACGCCCCAACTCACGGATAAATAAGTTCATATCACAATTCGTGAAATTGTAAAAAAAGACAGAAATAAAGTGAGGCGCGGTGTAGTTTGCATTACATACTCTAAGTGCGGCGCCTCTAAATTCCCCTGTAAAGTGCGAATGGTCACGAACGTTTTCCTCTACACTTAAAATTAGTTTTTCTCAAATATGACATGTGGTGCCTTGCTCATACTGATTCATCTGTTCTAGAGATAGACTCATAGACACCTGATTTTGAAGTAACCCATGGACATCATCGGTTAATTCCATGATTTCATTAAGAACCATTTGGCACAATCCTGACCTTGATAGGGTTTATAGTACGACTTTGTGGGATCGTACGAACACACAACGTTAAATCCCACTGTAAAAGGATCATGTTTCTGTACACGTGTTGTGGAGCTCATGCTGAGATCAGGCTCGCACCCTGGTAGGGGAACAGTGAGAGCCTTTAAATCAGCGTAGACCACAAATGGGACCGTATCTCGCTTGTGGATGGCTTTAAATTTTAAGATCGCATCATCCCCTTGTGGTAAAACCAGTCTCACCGCATCCTGTGGTACACAATCTACCATATGCCTTTCTAGAAGCAATGGACTTACGAAATATTGTAGACATCGGTGACAAATCTGTTTAGTATAATTACTAGTGTAATTACTAATTTGCTTAAATTTTGAACTAAACAATAGTGATTTACGACCCCCCCCCCCCTTGGACAAAAACAAAAGGTGAATGTGGTGTTGTTTCTTCTCTTTGGTGACTTATAAAGGTCCGATAATGTCCTCTCCTTTAACGCCATACACCATAAAGGAATTGTCGGGATTATCCAATTCAAACCTATGAATCATGGTTAATTTCATAGCGAATGTCACGCGGGATAAATTTAGAGTATTTTTAACATGTTGAATGTGGTGTGTGTCCTTGGCTAGCAAGGAGTTAACACAATGCGTTTCGTACCACTGCTCCAGAGTATCGGATACGTACAACTCCTGCATCTTGGTGCAAAGCTGGAATTTTTCCCTAATCTCAGTATCATTTTTTGTATATGTTACGCTCAAAGGCCGAATTCGCTCAATGACCGAAATTTTTACCCACGACGCGGCGTGGGTACGACAAAATACTCACAACGCGACGTGGGTACCGAAATTCGGTCATTGGCCGAAACGGAATGCCCACGTCGCGTTGTGGGTAATCCTGTTTGCTCAAAGACCGATGTAAACTTCACTTCGGAGATTGAGCAATGCAAAAATACCCACGTCGCGTTGTGGACAACGTGGCTTGCCCACAACGCGTTGTGGGTATTTTGCTTTTGCGCAAAGTCCGAAATGACCCAACGTCAGTAGTTAAGTTGTTTGATACCTTATCGGCAAACTATAGTAAAAAAGAAGTTGGTTTGGAAATAAACATTCTTTCAACATAATGAACATTTATTAATGTTTTAAAGAAAATGTTATAATTAATGTTATAAAGTATGTTACATATTATAAAGAAATTTATTGCTTTATAACACATTTCACATTGTAAACCTCAAAAATATATGACTCAAAAGAAAACTTTAAATTAAATACTATAATGTAAGAAAAACGTATTTAAAGTTATGTTTATCACGATACATTCATTCTAAGAACTGTTTATTTATTTGCGCATGTGGTGCTGCTATGGCACTTTGAGTTACATTTTACATTTGATTTTAAACACTTACAGGATTTTCCTGTGCACCTTCGTTTACATCCACATTTAACAAACCCTTGTTTAGACCCTGACGACACCACCGCTTCATGCCTGACGATGATGAAAGGTTCAGGCACTTCATCAGTTTTCAGGAATTTGTTTTTTATTGGTTGGAATTGGTTCCTAGAGAATTGTTTGTCGAGGGTCCCATGTTTTGTTCCAAGTGTGTGGTGATCCTCGTCAACGTTCATGAGAACAGCCATGATATTTCGCGGGGCCAGCCGTCCACGGTCTACTTCAGGAATCTGAACAACTACATTGTAACCAACAGACAGAGAAGATAATTTTTACCCGAAATTTTCAACATTTTCTCAGCCTGTGACCCAAGTCGCAATTTGCACTTTCCCCTGGCGGTTTCAACTGCAGATTTCTTTGAGCAAAGAGAGCAAAGGGGCAATTCAGAACCGAATTCAGTTGTTGGAAAGCATCCTAGATGAAATTTTTGCCCACATTCAAAGCATTTCTCAGTTGCCAAAGTACACTCATCGTCACCAATAGTCTGATTGCATACAGAGCAAACCAACATATTTCTTTCATTGAATTCAGCTTCATTTTGATCTAGCATAGCATTGTCCACGAGTTCATCATTATCTTGTGTCATATCGTTTTCGTTTATGCTATTTTTAACAAACGTGAGTTCCTGCTCCAGCTCTTCTTCACTGACAATCCGATTGCAAACCTCCTCAGTCAAGATGGAGCTACGTAGACCATTCTTCTGTGGGGCGCCGAACATAGCTTCATAAGGTGTCATTTTTATTCCCGAGTGGTAACTATTATTTTTGGTATTCTGGACAATTCTTAGACCGTTCGCCCAATTAGAAGTGTCGTTATCAGCCATCCAAGCTCCCAAACTGTCCCTTACGTCTTGGTTGCCCCGTTTGACAGATCCTTGGCTTTGCGAATGTCGTGGTTTCCCGTGGACGAGCTTGATAGCACTCCATTTTGTCGCCAAAGTCTCGATTATCTGAAAGTTACACCAAAATGATTGATTACACCAGATTACCATTCCTTGGTTGCGTTTATAGCTATTTTAAAGTAGATTTGATTATAAAAATTTACCTTTTTACAAAACTCCCTTCCATTATCACTGTGGAGAATGTTCGGTGCACCAAATATGCAAAATATGTCCAGGAGGACATCTGCCACTTCATCAGCTGTTTTTCTTTTCAGTGGTCGAAGAATCACAAACTTTGTCAGGTGATCTCGATAGTTGAGTATGAACTTGTATTCTCCATCTGCTTCAGACTGCATGTCGATAAGATCAACCTAAGGAAATATAATAAGTAAGTAGCGTAGTTTTCATAAAAAATTATTAGCGGCCCAACTATTTTTAGATTTGTTATTATAGTCACTTTGCCCAGTCATAACTCCGTTATAAATACGTTTAAAAAGTTTCAGTTTTTACAAAAATGACCACAGGTTAATACTAGATTAGTGAAGAAATTTAGAAGGGATTATTGTTTTAATTTTTTTTCATGTTTTGAAAACGATTATTGTATTTAAAAACATTGATTTTCCGAGGTATTTGACAAACCCTTGTACATAAGTTGTTGTAACTTTGACAACAATAATTCTAAAAATATTTCTTATGCAGGCATTATTTGGCTTGTTAGGAACAGTTTTATTTGGTTTTAAAATTTATATTACATTTCAATGTTATTAGGTAATAGTATACAATTACCTTGTCGCCCTTAAAAACATTACTATTGAGATATGTTATAGGCAATGAACTGAAAATGATTGATAAACATGTTTTAAAGGTCGGAAAGTGCAAAAAAGGGGTAAAACGGCGTTTTTATAGTTTTTTGCGATTTTACATAACTTTTGCATTTTAAGCCAACTTTAACTTTTTTTATTTCCCATGTTTTTTGACATTTTTGATACAATGGGATACACAAAAATCGCTGCCATGGAACGAACATGTTTATTTAAATCAAAACACGGACTGACTATTAAGGTTTTTTTAATATTATAACCTAACCTAACCTAACCTTTTCGACCACGTCTTGTCGGCGGCCACTCTTCTAAATATGTCGGCAAATAGTGCTTGTAAATCATAAAAGTGTGGTTTTTCAAGCTGACTAACTTGCAAAGAACTTGCCGACTGACTTAGAAGAATGGCCGCCGACGTTTCAGTTAGGTCGGTTAGATTAGGTTATAAAAAAAACTATGTAATACGCAACAAAACGTTGCTGTGGAACAAATATTGTTTTTTTTTATCAAAACACGGACGGACTAATAAGTTTTTTTATATTATAACCTAACCTAACCTTTCTCACCACGTCATGTCTGCGGCCACTCTTCTAAATCTGTTGGCGAATAGTGCTTGTAAGTCATAAAAGTATGGTTTTTAAAGCTGAATAACTCGCATATAACTTGCCAACAGCCTTAGAAGAGTGGCCTCCAATGTTATGTGGTCGGTTAGGTTAAGTTAGGTTATCATACAAAAATAATAGAACAATAACAAATTGCGGTGTTTGTGGCGTTGTTAAGTGTTTTAGTGTCCCATTTTATCAAAAATGTTGAAAAATCACGTTTTTTGGTCAAAATCGGATTGAAAACGCAAAAATTAGCCTAACATCGCAAAAAGCGTAAAAAATCTTCAATAAAAATCAATGTTCGTTCCACGGCAGTTTTTTTTGGTATCCCATCGTATTGGCAACGTCGTAAAACATGGGAAAGAAAAAAAAGGTCGTTAAAATCAGCTTAAAAACGCAAAAGTTGCATAAAATTGCAAAAAACGAAAAAACACCATTTTACTCCCCTTTTTCATTTTCCGACCTTTAAATCATGTTTATCTACTATTTTCAGTTCATTGCCTATAACATATCTTAATAGTAATTTTTTAAGGGTGACAAAGTAATTGTATACTTTTACCTGTTATTAATTTGTTTCTCACACTTGAGTACTTCGGAAACTACTTCGAATTTTAGCCAAACGAACTCTAGTCGACAGAAACGCTGTCTATGTTTTAAAAAACACATTAAAATAGTTATTTAGTTAGTTTTCTAAAGGATAATTTTAAGGTATTAAGAATGCAGCAACGGTTATTATTATGTACGCCGCATTTATGAATCAATTATTATGGATACAGCCGATAGTAGGTGTAAACTACCTAAATATTGTAGCTTACGTGATTTTACATTCAGTTCATGGTACTATATCAGGCAGGTGTGTAAATAATGCAGATTTGTAAAATGCAAACTTACTTGACATCGAGAATTCATAGCAGACATAACCATTGGTTTAACAAGTCCCTTCTTAATTGATCTTTTCTTCAAAGCGCAGGCCTCACACATATCTAAATATATTTTTATAACTTCTCTGGTGATATTGCAGAATTTCTTCTTTAGTTCAGCTTCCATGGCTTTTTCTTTTTTATGTCCTGTATTCAAGTGGGCTGCATGTATTGCTCCGAAAATTTCTTCGTATCGGCAAAAGTATTTTATGTCAGTCAAGTCACCCACAGACTTCTCTATCAACATTTGAACACTTTCGATCTGAATAACGTCGAAACGATTTATGCGACGATACTCTTTTGAGCTCAGAGTTCCTCCACACTTCTTCTTTTCTTTCGCCTCCTTCACTTGATTGATAATCTCGTCGTAACGAGCTCTGTCCGTGATGAACGTGCGAACCGACTCAAGGTCCTTCGTGCATAATAGCTCCTGCAGCTTGATATAGAATGCTTCTTCCATCTCACTCAACTAGTAAACACAAACACTAACTAAAAAACTCACTAAAATGCACAGCTACAAAGCGGGTTCACACTGGGCGTGCTTCGTGTTGACTAGTGGCAGTAACAGCTAGGAGTGGAGGGGAGGGTGGCGGACTCGCAGACAAGTCTGTACACGCTCACGACTATATGATGTCATTTCGGTCTTTGCGCAAAAGCAAAATACCCACAACGCGTTGTGGGCAAGCCACGTTGTCCACAACGCGACGTGGGTATTTTTGCATTGCTCAATCTCCGAAGTGAAGTTTACATCGGTCTTTGAGCAAACAGGATTACCCACAACGCGACGTGGGCATTCCGTTTCGGCCAATGACCGAATTTCGGTACCCACGTCGCGTTGTGAGTATTTTGTCGTACCCACGTCGCGTCGTGGGTAAAAATTTCGGTCATTGAGGGAATTCGGTCTTTGAGCGTAACATATACACGAAATTCACACACTAGTTCCATGTTTACCTTCAATGGATTGTGTAAACCCAAGTGGATATGTATTTGCTCTAAAAAGATAGGGTAGCAAGATTCCAAAAATGTTTTGCTACCCTATCTTTTTAGAGCAAATACATATCCACTTGGGTTTACACAATCCATTGAAGGTAAACATGGAACTAGTGTGTGAATTTCGTGTATATGTTACGCTCAAAGACCGAATTCGCTCAATGACCGAAATTTTTACCCACGACGCGACGTGGGTACGACAAAATACTCGGAATAATATTATTATTATCATTATCAAATTTCCCCGAACACACCCGGGTCCTAAAACATGAGTTGAGTGCTTCCCACTGCTGGTTCTTGGTTGCAAACGCCATTTCACTTAACAAAATACTGTATACTAATTCCTCACCTTGGTTGAGCACGTGGATCAGCGAAAGGCCGTATGATATGTCAATCCTATAGACCTTTGTTGTTATCTATAAACAAAATAGAGCAGTAAATAAGAGAATTCAAATCTAGAGCTTAAACGTTAGCATCATAACACCATGACAGCATATAAAGATCTTACTTTAACAATGAAAAGGGGGTAAGATGTCTTCCTTATTTTGTTCGTTCAGAGGTCTTAAGGGAACTCATTTGCCTTTTCCTTTTATACACTTCACCTTGGTTGAGCACGGGATCAACAAAAGGTCGTATGATATGTCAATGCTACAGACTTTTGTTGTTATCTATAAACAAAATAAAGCAGTAAATAAAAGAATTCAAATCTAGAGTTTAAAAGTTACCATCATAACACCGTAACAGCAAGTATAAAGCACTTACTTTAACAATGAAAATGTGGTAAAAAGTCTTTCTTTTTGTTCCTCTAGAGGTGTTAAGGGAACTCCTTTGGCTTTTCACTCTATACACTGGATGGATAGATGGTACAGGCCTTTGTTGTTATCTATAAAGAAAATAAAACAGTAAATAAAGAATTCGACTGTACAGCTTAAAAGTTAATTACCAAAGAGAGATTAAAACAGTTTTATAAAGCACTTACTGTAAACGATAAAGTGTAGTTGACCACTCTTAAAAGTTTTTCTTCCAAATCGGACTTGACTATGGCTTACAGGGTGATACGTCACACACCAGGTGCAATTATTAAGTGATAAGATGTCTCCCCCTACTCAGCCTTTTATACCCATGATTGAGCGCATGCGTAGATAGTTCCCACGGCTGGACAAGTTGCATCCTGTTCGCTGAAGCATTCGCCTCTACACCTTGCATCCCGTTACGTCAGCTTGTTTGTTCTAACCCAACTCCTCTTCCTGCAATAGAATGATTGCGCTTCACACATGTCATTCAGTTTAGACTAGGTGATGGGAACTTATGATCGTGCCCTCCACTCATGGATTTTCATGGGACAACCATGGAAAACGATTTCTATAATTACTCTACCCAAACCACTCCATGCCCTATCACACACATGTAACCGTCATCATCTTGGGTCAACAGACTAACGATATCCTCGCCAGGCTACCCTGACAAATAAATAAATAATAACTAATAATATAAATAATAAATCAATCGATAGTCATCCTAGATCGACCGACTAAAGCTACCTCGCTCGGGCACCCTACACGTCACCTGAGGGCACCCCCGACCGTCCATTCCCAAGTTTCATTCCTTAAGAAAGACCATCCCGAACATCACGTGACCTCCGCGAAAGAGACTCTTGCTGGTTTCTTACGTTTCTGACGATTAAGGGTAGTTAAAACGAAAAACTCTTATTTTACCCCTATAGCGGGGATAGTTTTTACCTTGGACTGGAATAGGGGAATAGAGGAATGGAGGGAGTACAGACCTTTCGTTTGAGACCTCGCACGACTTTCTACGATTATTGGTCACTGTGGCCGGCGACATGCTAGTTTGTCTAGGAAGCCTACTACCTCTCCACTGTCATACGATGATATTAATAATAATAAAAATATTAATAATTACTATTTCTATATGCAGTCATCGAAAAAGTTTGCAGCAATTTCAAAAAATCACATCTCCCGTTGTAAGTGGTATAAATTAATAATTTGACCTGAAAACTAATCAAGAACTCATCTAGTTTGAGTTTTAGTTGTGACTGTAGGCCTACTCTGGCCGTGACCTTCAGCCGATGCACAGAATGAGTGCGCGACAGGAAGCTGCCACGCCGCCACTGTTTCAGTAGTGAGTGTGATTGCAATGGTGACAGTTCAGCAGAAAGAATAGTGTGTGTTGTGGTTAGTGGAGTTTAAATCTGTTACAACTGTTCAGCGCACTTTCCGACGTGTTTATGGTAGGGATCCCCTTATGCATTAGACGGTGGTATAAACAGGTGCGGGAAACTGGCAGCTTTGACATGAAGTAGTCCACCGGCGCCCTAGAACGAGTGACGAAACAGCCTAGTGCACACAGAAACATTATATGGAAATAAAAAAAACATTTTGAGATGGTAAATTTAACAAAAACATACTCGTTTTAATATCTCAAATAGTTCCTGAGCTATGATTTTTTGAAATTGCTGCAACCTTTATCGATGAACCTGTATATTCCCCATTTTATGGGTTCGGGGACGAGGTGATGTAAGTTTCTATGTGGCAATGGTTTTCACGGCTGGATGACATTTCTGATACCATCCTCACCACAGGGCTTGATGGCAAACGAAATGACAATAGGGCAAGGGGTTGGAAGAAAGCGGCCATGGCCTATCAGGAAGTACTGTCCTGGAAAACCATTTCATGGAGGCTAACGGTGGGATTTGAACCCTTTGGCCTTGCACGTTAATGCGCACACCCATTCAGGTCACTGATAACAATAATATACTGTATATAGTATACAATAATAATAATGTTATTTTTGAAAGGTTTGAAGGGAAGATAAGCAAATATTATTAAAAGTATTTTGTATTTCGAAATGTATTTTAAAATACTATTTTGTATTTTCAGGAATTTTAAGTGTATTTTATATCTAAAATACTTTTCAGTGAATATTTTGTATTTTATATCGAAACTACATTTTGGGAGTATTTTGCCTAACACTGGCAGTAGGTGACTTTGCAGATAGCGAGAGTGAGAATCTGGAACAGCAAGCGAGACCACAAATAACCTCGACATAGAAGGCTCCTGAAGGATGAAGGTTTAACTTTTTATATAAATGGGCATTTTTTACTTATCATATTTGTATAAGCGAAGAGCCTCCGTGGCTCAGGCGGCAGCACGCCGGCCTCTCACCGCTGGGTCCGTGGTTCAAATCCCGGTCACTCCATGTGAGATCTGTGCTGGACAAAACGGAGGCAGACAGGTTTTTCTCCGGGTACTCCGGTTTTCCCTGTCACTATTTCATTCCAGCAACACTCTCCACTATCATTTCATTTCATCTGTCATTCATTTAATCATTGCCCCAGAGGAGTGCGTCAGGCCTCGGCAGCCGGCACAGTTCATATCCTCGCCGCTAGATAGGGGCTTCATTCATTCCATTCCTGACCCGGTCGGTGACTGGAAGCAGGCTGTGGATTTTCATTTTCATTTGTATAAGCGTGTTTAAGCAACGCACGTGTTGGCTCGGTCCAAGTAACTGCGTTACTAAAGGAGACCGTGGGCTTGGCTGGATCTCCTGTGCGCTTATTGGTCAGCTCCTCTCACCTGGTCACAGGCTGTGCTGTTCTACGTGTCGAGAAGGCTCTAGAACTTTCCGATTACGTCACCCATCTGAACTATATTGGCTACTCCAGCTATCTGATATGCCATTTAGCGGTGAAAACAAGAATCTCACCAAGTAGGATAAATCTACCACGTGGTGACAGTTGACATTGTTTATTGTATGGGTGAACAGAGCGTGTTAATTTGTTTGTGTTTTCATACAACATTAATGAGTTTTACTCATCGTTAGAATACAAAATAAGTAAAAGCTAAGTATATTGCTGGGGAAGTAATGGGAGTGAGAGGCGTCGTTGCTGCCCATCTAGCAACAATAATATAAGAACTCGGCAATTTTGGGTTCTCTAGCCTCTCTCACTTCAACTCCAAGCACGTAACCTACAAGAGTAGCCCTTGTTAAACCGAGCAGCCTAGTGGAAGGTTGGGTATTTAACCCCAGCGGGAAACTGGGTCTGTGAGCAGATCAGTGCGGGAGGATCGATTGTGGTGATTAAAATACAGGGGAGATGAACCTTGATAGCTGCAGTGAAAGCAATTCATCTAGGGGAAGGTTACCCCAAAATCAAAAACCCTGGTCCTCCAGGTTGGGGGTTGACGATGGGTTACCACTCCATCACAGGGAACATGACACCGGTAAACAAACTACAGCGAAGCCTCGGGATTTAATGATGCAAAATAGACGACAAATGCGATAAAAAGGTATACGATTTGGAACATTGAATATTCGTAGTTTATACTGTACCCGATTGGGTATCTCGAGGCCTAAAATAATAATAATTATAATCTCGGGTGTGGTACGCTCGCTAGGTGATCACTAATGGCCTAGGTCAACAGGAAACAGGTTCGCTGGAACTACTGAAATGGCGTACACAAGTTAACAGGTAAAATCTAATTTATTCAACTCAAAAATCCGGTCTGTGGTGTATTCTTTGGAATACGCGGTTAGTTAGAGTTTGCTCTTGCTACTCTTTGCTTTTCATTTTCATTCGTTTCTTTTATTTTTCTCTCGCAGACACCAAAAGGGACCCCCTTTGGATTCCCCCTTTTCTTTGAACATGCTCTAAAATTTCTATAGGTTTGTTTCAGTTATATATTCCTTGCAAAGTAACGGCGCTCCACGCGGCAACGTGCCGAAGTTTTTTGAATTTATCGAGTACAAGTGGACTTACACTCCATTCCAGCAGGCGTCGTCTTTGTCGTCAGCTATCATCTCCTTGAAGACCTCCATGAAGAAAATTATTCTATGTAAAGGGTTTATTTTGCTTATATGTTTCCCATCCTGCTTTTTGGTTCCCCTGTCATCCCCACCTTCCCTTCGTCTTCTTGCTTGCCGTATGTTCAAATTCTCTTTCACTTCTCGTGTCGTCTGCCAGGAGAACAGTTCAACCTCTCTCAGAGGTTCACTTCCTCTATAAATGAAGTGATTCAAATCGGACGCCTTGTCTGAATTTTTAGAGTAACGGTTGCTGGAGGCTTCAATCTGCAATCCTTCATGCAAGTTAAGTAACTATCTACATTACTTTTATACCATTTTAGAAGGTTTTAAACAACATTTTAATGCCTTGAATGAAAGTTATAAGCAGTGTTGGGATTTTGGCAAACTTGTGAAAAAACTGCCCCGAGGGAATTGTCATGCCTAAGCTAACTAAGCTTATTTCTAAACCTGAAATTTGGTGCTTCTTGTACTAAATAGGGGATACCTTCCCAACAACGGGGGATTTATGCCAATTAATAACTTTCTAAAATTTAACTTGCTGCCTCCGAGGGATTACTACCGCTTCATTTAACTGTCATTTCATCTCTGGAAATTTCCATTCCAAACGGACTCCATACAGTGATGAACTATACCTAGTACTGTCAAAATTACCACTACTTTAAGGGGATAGTCTGGCAATAAAATATTGATTTTTACCCTAAATATGTTCATTCATATAAGTGCTTTCATAGTAGAAAAGTATTTTGTGAAATTCCAAAGAGAAATGTAGAAAAAATATAATAAATACTAGCCTGCAGTTGAGGAGTGGGCGTGGCATCATGTGAAAGCTGTCACAATGTTACTTGTTTGCTCTGAAAAAAATTGTATGAATGTGAGGAGTGAATCTGGACTTTGGTGCCATTGAGCATTCCAGGTATTCCAGTGTTCTTTGAGAAGCAGATATTTATTTATGCTCTGTGATCATAAGGTCTTCGAAGTCGTTTTTAAACAAATGAGTGTCTACATAGTATAATCTGGTCATAGTGGCCAAATGATATATTTGTATCCAAGAAAAATGTAGAACTAGCTGTCACAGAAGCTGTTTCACAGTTCAATCAAGGGTGCTATCTGCAGAAGCAACAAGAACAACACAGGCCACTCCACTGTCAGCAACAAGGAAGCGACTGAGCAAAGTTAGAGACGAGCGACCAAGGAAACGATAGGCAAAACGGTGCTTAGAATTCGAAAAACGAAGACGACATGCATCAGGATTGACGGCCATACACACTGAGGAAGCTCGAAAGAGAAAAGAGGGAACAACATACAGCTCAGGTGGATTTTAGAGCAAGGATCGGCGGACGATTGTGTTGTGTAACTTTGACTGCGTTTATCTTTATTTTGTGAATTTGAACATTTAAATATAACTTTTTCCTATAGGGCATCCAACGTTTAGAATGAAGCATTGGTCTTATGGCGCGTTACGACAGGGTTGCCACTCCATGGGAGGAGGCAGTACAAAGCGCTTCGCGTACACTTTCCGCACATTCAGCGATTGTGCAGTGACGAAGACTTGAAGGACTGTATAATAATACTAATAGTAGGCTAACATAACACATACAATGAAATTAGATTAAGTTAACTATAACGTCATTATAAAGTCATTATATTTAACATTCCTGCTATTCTTGCGAAGTGTATTACTTAGCCTCTTTTTGCGTGGCGATAGTACTGGACCCTGCCCACTCTCACTACGTATTTTAAAAACGCTAGTATTTGATATTCCTGTGGCCAGGGCAGTTTCATTGACTAAATTATTTATATTTTCGTTAGGTTTAAGATTCTTAAAATAACTGAACACATTAATTACGACCTGTTTTTTCCTCCTTCTGAGCACTTGACCACGCTTTCTTTTCACAAAACTATCCATTGTTGTACGTGAAATACGTAAAATACAACACGTTAAATCTAAAAGAACTGCTGCACACACACACTCAAGATAGAGACTGCTGAACAACTGAAATACAAGCTCGAAGGGCACAGAGATAAAGCTGTGAGTGGTGAGCTGCACCCCGCTGTCCTTCGAAACTTCATCCATATAATCCGCGGTCAATGAACAGCCCGGCATGTGTAAACAATTAAACCTACACTCGGGGTATGCAGGTAGAAAACTTCTTCCAACATTCCTCTACAACTCTCAAACTGACATGACATGGTTATCTTTAAAAATAGAAAAGTTGGCAGCATACGAACTTTTTCAATGCTGCTATGTGGTTATGAGAGAATATTCAGAAGTTTTACCTACATGAAAATTGTAATATTGCCAGCATAAAATATTTCAATAATCCATCATCAAGATGGCACATTTAGCTACACGTGTGTGAAAATTAGGCATCACAAAGTCAATGCAACATGATATAAGATCAATTTTAATATAAAGGGGACACAGTTGATCGTTTTTTTTTTAAATATGGATATCTAATTTTTCTAGCATTTCTATCAAGTTTACGTGTTCTAATATAGGACAAAAAAGATCGGCAAAACATAGTTCTACCCGAATATGCTGTTTTTACGACAAAGAAAAATTTTCGACTGATATGGCAACAGTGGATTGCTAGAAAATGACAGCGTCATACATGTCTCACGTGCAACAGAAAGAGAGAAGAATATCTCTATCTAACCAGTGCTTCATTCTAAACGTTGGATGCCTTATAGTAAATATTTTCTGAATTTGATGAAATTTTTGGAGATAACCCCTACTAACAGTGCTAACAGTCTTAAGTATCATTCTTTTGAAAAAGTATTTAGAAACGAAAATATTGATAAGTATATGTTTTAATTATTTCGATAAGAAGATTCAAAATTTTGAAAATTAATTTAATGGTCACCACACAAGATAACCAAAAAACCTTACACAAAACTGCTTGGCTATATTCGCGAACTCAAGCGACGATGCTGCCGCTTAGCTGGAACTAGAGGAATGGTGATATAAATATTAACAAACAGCTGTTTAACCTGCGATTTTTGTTGACGTGTGTGATCTTCTCTCATTTTTTCAGCTTTTGCCTAATAACTGAGGCTGAAAAATGATTAACAGATATTGTTCAGTTCCACAGTGCTCTTCAAAGGCAACAAGAGGCATATCAATGCATTACTTTCCTAAAGATAAAGGTTTAAAGAAGGAATGGAGTCGAGTACTTCGCATCGCAAAGCCGATTTCTAAATATATGATTGTATGCGGTTTGCATTTCACAAAGGAGGATTATTTTTATCCAGGTTAGTAAACATTCCTTTGTACGTGTACTGTAGATGACCTGTTTATTTCTTTCATACATATTAATTACGTCCCAGTTGTGGAAAGATAACCTTCATACACTGGATTAGGCTACATTATTTATACCTATTCTTCTTAAAGTGGACTACACAAGCTACTTCCAGTGGGGTAAGATTATCAATAAGCATAAGATTGTTATAATATTGCAGTAGAATTATAAATATATTTTACTTTCATCTGTGAGAGCATGTAAAAGATACCTGAAGAAGGGTGCCATCCCCTCTCAGAAATTGCCACTGAGATCATTGGATAAGAAGATATCTTCTCCCCTGAAACTACAGGCAGAGGCCAGGGATGCACGTGTACAACATAGACACGAAGCTGTGGCACCACCACCATCTCCAACTGAAGACAGTGAAGTGGTAACTGAAGACACAGAGACTGTGGCAGAGGAGATGTTTGCAGCTCTGGTGGAAGATCCCACTCTAAGGAAATGTGTAGAAGATAAAGGGATACAAGTAACGCCAAGTGTAATTGCTGATTGTAGAAAAATAACTTTAGAGGACATGATGAAAACAAATAGAGAAATTAATGCATTTACTGGTATCCCATCGGTTACATTATTAGATAATATGTGTTGCTACAGGAAAATTAGAAAGACAGAGTGCCAAACCACTAACCTTGTCATTAAGACAGCGTATCATTTTAGTGTTCGTGAAATTGAAAATTAATCTTTCTTTTAGGTGTTTAGCTGTTCTATTTGGGGTCACAGCTAATATATGTAAGAACTATTTCCATGTAACAGTAGAGTTATTACATGATGCACTAAAACAGCTGTTCCATGGCTGGAGAAAGATCTGATTAAGAAGAGGATGCCTATATGTTTTCAACATTTTCAGAATACTAGAGTTATTTTGGATTGTACAGAAATTCCCGTGGAGAAAATTAAGTGTTTAAAGTGTCGTGTGATGTCCTACTCTCATTACAAAGGCGATTACACATTGAAAGTACTTGTTGGTGTTGCACCATCAGGTTTAGTAACTTTTGTAAGTCAAGTGTATGGTGGAAGGGTTTCAGACAAAGAAATATTTTTGCAATCCAATTTATTAGGCATGTTATTACCTTATCAGGATGCTGTAATGGTCGATAAAGTATTTTTGATTGAGAGTGAGTGCATTGAAAGGAATATACAATTGATCAGGCCACCCTTTCTTGGTAAGAATCAGCAATTTTCAACAGAGGATGCACTCAGGACTGCTGACATAGCTGCAGCCAGAGTGCATGTAGAAAGAACAATTCAGAGGATGAAAATATTTAAAGTATTAAAAGGGAGAGTCAATTTATATATGGTTCCATACATGGATTCTGTAATGACTATTATTGCAGGAGTAGTGAACCTTTCAGCTCCTATTCTTAGTGTTGATAAGTATGATTAAGGAGACTTTTGCTACTGGTACCAAGTACCCAGTTTGTGGGTGTGTATTTTCTAAAGCAGAATTTGAGCGCTGTATCAGCAGCGAAGTAAAGCGCTACATATAAACTAGCTGTAAATAGAAACGGATAGATGGCACGAAATGACAGTCGTTTAAACGTGTTTCGTTCATTATTTCAAAATAAATTTAATACAACTTAATATAACATTGGATCCACTGGGAGACTAAACTGATGATGAATGCATAGTGGTGTCCCTCAATGAACAACTTTGTTAATTTCACGTTGCTTGTAATTTTTAGGTTTTCCGTCCCTTAAAACCTCAATAACTAACTAATTTTTAGGTTAGGCCTAGGCCATTCGAGTTACCTTCTACGAATTAATGTCCTTGCTTTAGCCACTACAGTTGCATGATCGTTTCATGAACGTAGCAGCATATGGATAAAAATTCCTGAACTTAAGGTTACCATATCTATAATATTCACCATAACCTTTATGTGACAGGTTAAATTGGATCTAAAAATAGGATAAACAAGCTCTCGACTTCTTACAAATAATTCTTAATTAACCTACTGATATGCTGCTAGTGGAAATGTAGGCCTATAATCATGTAGTCTCATAGGCTACACCAGTAGCCAGAGCATGTCGCTAATGATATCGGAGTAGACTGTGCATGCACACGTTAACATGAGTTTGCTGGTTTGTGACATTACGTCAACAAATTTAATGTATTTTAACTCTCCTGATTCCATTCTGGCCCCTGTTACTGCCACATGCATGGTTCCAATAGGCTTGATTTCATTTTTAGGATTATTATATTTCACTATAGCTTACCTGCTGCATCACTCAGAAAATTAAGCAAATGCATGTATCCTTGTTGCAGATCAGGTCCATGTACGTCCAAAAATGTTTTATGTGTCTTCGGTGTTTTTCTCCCACTACGCTATTACTGTCCTCCCCATTCACAAAAGACGTTATGAGCACAGCGGACCACATGCATATGACAAAATGTTGGCTATAGTGTGCCTAGTGGCCAGGCTGTGTGATCAGTATGAAACGCACTGCAGTGCCATGGGCAGTACTCGTGCGACTAAACGGTGCACTGCTTAGAAATGGGCAAGGCAGTGCTTCGCCGGCACAAGTGAATTTCTCGCTAGCACTACTTAGCCTCATCCATTGCACAGCCCTGCCCTCTACCCTATTTTTTTGAGGAGTCTAAACTCTTCCTTCTACAGTATAGGATAACTGTATGTCAACAGATGTAGGTGACCTTAATATTACACTCCTTAAAACGTTGGTCCCCACCACCACCCCCCGTCCTAATGATGCAAAGTGTTATTAGACTGGGGCGTGGTGGCGCAGCGGTCATTGTTATTAGACTTGAAATACATTTGCCATTGATAGTACAAATGCTTGTAGATATCCGTATTGATAGATTAATTAAAAGTTTAATTTAAACATTTAACATCTTACATACGGTAATACAAAAGTAGCTACAATAAACTGAAACTAACGTGCACCACTAATGGGCCCTCATTGCTTACGGACCCCTATGCATTTGCCCCCCTTGTCCCTCCCTGGGCCTAGACGGGGTCAATTGCAGAAATTAGACCAGAAGAACCAAATCACTAGTAAAACAATGTATAGTAAAGGAAGGAAGCGTGTAGTTTTACGTGACCGTTAATCTCGCAATCATGAGCCACGGGACCTTCTTTTTACATTGAATCCGAACCACAGGACACGGCATTGCACTTAAAAATATCTTGCATGCATTGACCAGGAATCGAACCTGGTCCACCTTGGTGAGAGGCCAACAGCTTGATCGCTCCGCCACCACGCCCCCAAGTATACAGTAGATTATAATCAACAAGTTCTCTCTAACATACATTAGCCTACTAGTTCATATACAGTATACAATTTGCGTACCTACTTAGAATGCACCCGAGTGAAAGAAAATAGGCTGGTACCCGTAGCCTATTATTTTTCATGAGAAACCCAATAGAATTTTCTGTCACTCTGCCAAGTACAGATATGTTACCATGCTGGGGTATGTACACCAACAAAATTATAGTAATGTTTGTAGACCTAAAAAAAAATGTGGTATTTCTTTCATAACTACATACTATATGTAAATTATTTTCACAAATCTGAGTCTTCTTATGGAGAATGGGGTTTCCTCCATAGTCCATAACCAAAGAAATTTAATCGTCAATTCAATACTCGTATGATTATGAACTTCAAAGCAATGCTACGCCTTTCTAGGCTTGATCCTACTTATCTTCCTGGATGGCTCTCGTGCAGCATCCGTTGCCCGTTTCGAAAGTGCGTTATTTTACATAGTAGCGCTCTGAAAATGGTTTTTAATTACTCTGACACATTATTAAAGCCATTTGCCATTGACAAACACTGCATAAACACTTCCAAAGTAAGGAAATTGTCAACATTAACTTTCAAGTAATAAACTTATCAAAAAGCAAGTCGTCATGTTTGCTGCCAACTTACTGATTGTGCTGCTAGGCAAAACCATTGGCCTGGATAAAGAGTATTGATGCATGACTACCCCCACTGTGCGTAACAAAAACCAGGGGTGTTTATATTAGCCTAACGCGCAGGGCCGCGCTACCTAACCTTTATTGGCCTAGGCGAAAACCATTGGTCTGGAAACAATGTTGGCACTCTTAAAAAATACAGTAACACTCTATCGATAAAATATTCAACTCCTGTATATTAGTAACATTGGCCATTTCTATAGTAAATTTTTCGGATTTTAATGGCGCCAGGCAACGTATATTACACGAGTTCCTAATTGATATTCAGTCGTATACAACAACGCCTTCAAGAAAATTCAGATGAAAACAAGAGTTTATCTTGTTATGACTGCAGCCATTTTTCAATGTATCAAACGTGCAGCGAAGTGAAACAACGCTGCATGATGACTCATCTTAAGCTAAAAGGTTGGGGGATGGGGATGCTCTGTGGTATGACCTACATGATGATATTATTACATTCACATTGTACTTCTATGATAAATAAAGCATTTGAAACAATATCACTTTTTTATTATTTTATAAATTAGCCTATTTATGGATACAATGTAGCAATAATTACTCTGTTACTTTTTAGATCAACTATCCTATAAGAAAAGCTAGTAAAATGCTATTTACAAGAAAAAAAAAAAAACATAAATTGTTATTGGCAACTCCAGCTATCTGATTATGACATCTAGCGGTAATAATGAGAAACTTAACAAGTAGGGTACATTTGTCACGTGGTGACTGTTTGTATTATGGTTCCTTGTATCGTGGTAAATTCTTCGTGTCTTTATACATAAGTAATAAGTTTTACTCGTTGATAAAGTGCAAAATGAGTAAAAGCAAAATATATTGTTCAGTTCACGGCTGTAAGTCGATGTATAAGAGGGCTGCGGATATAAGTTTTCATCACTTTCCAAAAGATGCAAATAGCAATAGCCGAAAGGGGACGATACCAAATAAATACGGTCAACAGGAGCGGGTTGGACCACTCACCACTACACACACTGACGACAGGACGGGTAGTTCACTGTTACGCCGAGCCAAGCCGCACCTAGACAGCCAAGTACAGTCTCGCCGAACCAAGCCGTACGACGACAGCCAAGCTTCATCAGTCAGGTATCCTTCCCCGCTCCCTAGTTCATTTCCCTACCAACCACCATCACCTCGCTCTGCGATATCCGAGCCATTCCACTACGAGTCATATAGGCCTAATTTGACTTCGCAGGGTAAATATCTACTCTGCAAGAACCTGCTACCAGTCCGATATTCAACACCAAACCTACCTGCTAACCATCGAACAAATCAAGCAATTCCTGTCTCCCCAGAGTTTTAATACAAGTTAAACTCATCCCTTTGCCCTACCAAGCAGCAAATAATTTCTAGAGTCTATGGTACAGTGAGCAAACTCAAATATATCCTTTATACGTAACAGCGCCATGACTCGAACTGCTAAAAAACAAATACCAGCAGACAACCGATGCTTGATAATATTCAATTGACACATAAAATCTAGTGGAACACACAAATTAGATCACGTGTATCGCACAGTTATACATATATACAATTAAAAATAAAACTGTCATTATTTTAGGGTCCACATTTACCGATTATAACCGAAAAATAAAAAGTGTTCCATATCAATGGCGTGTTATTGAGTATTTTTACCCTACTTATCCAGACCGACCGCAGCGCAGCTGGCCACCGCGTGTGTACTTCTACTCTCCCACTCCTTTCCTCATGGTTTTCAAAAATCTTAAACAAAGCAATGCTTGCAGCTGCACCTGACCATAATATTGATGATTTGTCTTTAAGGATAAAGTATTTTCCTCAATCGACCCATTTAAATATGTTAGGCCCTGCACTACATCAATTGCAGTCTGCGTTTTACCTGCTAGAGGGCACTTAACCTCTACACAACAGAGTGAACTAACCACACCATCCAGACTTACACCTAACCATGGGGCACTTGGAGGAACAATAATGCCCACCGGTTCCACTTTATTTTTAAAAGTAATTTCATAAGCTTCTAAGGCTACTAGTTCAAATTTTTTCCCATGCACAGTTGCCATGTGTCCCTTGAAATCAGTTTTGAACAGCCCACTCACTTTTAAATTCCAGTCAGAGCTTTTATTTTTGCTGTAAGTAAAAACACTGTAACAAGCAGTACCAGTTAATCTTACTTTTCTTGCATTCTTCCAAATTTCTCCAGATTGGGTAAGAGTTGTCAAACATAATTTTACACTGTCTTCATATGTGAGAGCTACCTTCTCATTAAAGAATTTAGCAATGTCACCTTGAAGTTCTGCATCAAAGCAACCATAGCACTAAATTGTGGCAACAAGTTGTTGTTGCCTAAAAGTTTATGGCATAGGGATAATTGTAGCAAATCATCACCACTCGAGACTTGAATAGTAGTAGTAGTAGCAGTAGTCTCCCTTAAGCGCAAAGTAAGATCCAGCTCGGATACCTGTGCCCCAGAAAGTAGAATATCCAGTATATTATTCTCGCCTGCACTACCGACTAGGCGAATTTGGAGGGTCGATTTGACAGTTGATCTTCCCATGTGGCAGAATTTATTTATAGGAATCGCTTTGTCGTACATGTAGTTGTCTTTCTTTAACTTGCCCCATTGCTGCTTCAAATCTGTGGAGCTCAGGTCTTCCAAGTTTTCAATTGTGTGCCTATTACGAAAAGAAGAAAAAACAAATACAGTCAACTTGTACACTCTTCGATTTATCGGCTTCAACAGTATTATATCTCCTAAATTTAAATGCATCTACTTACCAAAATATGTAAAGCAATGTACCGACTACATGCTTACACTTTCCTGAACTTCCAGCCTTACAGGTACACGAACAAATTAACTTTTTCTCGGCAACTGGTGATCGAATCTCAATTTTAATCTGGTGAGGAACTCCCTTCAAATTACTGGTTTGTAAGCATAAAGCTTCAAGTCTCACTAAATCTTCTGTTTCGGCTACTCTCCCACACATAATCATGTGTTTGGCATCTAAAATTGCCTGTCCTTCAACGAGAGGCCGCCTAGAATCCACAACAACATTCAATACATCAATCAAGTCTATCACCATTGCGTCCACCATTTTGTCGCGACCGACCTGCCACCTACATTCGATTGAGTTCGCGAATTATGAGATACAGTTTACAATTTTTCAAGCACATTAAAGTAAATTTATTATTAATAAGATGATTTTCGAAAACCCCTTGAAATTAAATAGAAAATATTTTTCTAAAAAACGGTTTGATCAATTGAGTTGTAAGTTTGTAATTGTATTTAATACTACTCACAAATTATATGATTGAAATTTGAGACCAATTGATAAATTAGGGAAAAAGTTCATTTTTACCAGACTATCTCCTTAAGTGAAACAGAACTATTAACTGCAATCCAAAAACTCTCTAACGCAATAAACCTATTCAAGTCAAACTCAGTGAATTCATAAACTGCAATATCAAGACTACATACCGCTAAAATCCGTCAAAGTTCAATTTAATGAACCTATAAATACTGTAATAGTGAAACCTTACAATCTATCAACAAACTTCAGTGCTACAAAAACAGTGTCCGTTCAACAACCTACCGCGCCGCGATTCGTTCGAATTTATAAAAACTGGCCAGGACTCAAATCCCATGTTTCCTACACTCCTAATCCCTTTACTAACAATTCTAAACTAATTACTTTGCTATGAGGCCTCGCCTAATTTAAGCGCCCTCCCATTTTTGCTCTATATAACACTTATTCATTCTGTAAAAATAACCATGGTTATAACCCACGTTTTATTACTTACCTTTTTCCTGCTTCGTCTAGGAAGTGAGCGTTTTCTAATTGTTAAATTACCTAGCTTATGTAATCCAGGTTTCGTTAATACGACCTGCCCAATTTGTATGTAGCATATCTTAATTTCTGTGTCAATACAACAGTGGTTATAGGAACCACTTATTAATATTCTTTTTTCTTATCCTGCTAAGCCCAGGAATGCACATTTCTTTGCTTACCCCTAAGGTACTCTAAAATCCTTATTTCGGAAAAATTAATATTCTACCTAATTAATTTAGTGAAATATCAAATCAAACTGTGACTTCTTTACTATTGTCATTATAGGCTTTAAACTTCTTAATTTTATGCACATTTCAAAAACCCTTGTAAGGTTTTAGTGCTTGTAAAAGGTTCGAAACCTTGAAATTGTTTAACACTATTGTTAATTGTAAACCTTCTTCTCATTGTAGGTTTAAGACCTCAAAAGTTTACTAAAACAACCAAATTTGTTCTTAGCTTAAAATAGATTTAAAACCTAATTGTTACTATTTTTGAACTTCCTCAATTTGTTAAATAAATTCTCTATTATTTGTTTCCTACTTCTCTTGCCAGAAAAAGAAGAGTTAGGCAGGACCTTCTCTTCCCTAATTTTTCTCCTAACATTATTCCCTATTCAAAGAAAAAGGCAATCACTGAATGACAAATTTATTAAAAAACTCATCACTTGTTGCGTTTAAAACGAGACTTTTAGGAACAACATTTACTAAGTTTCTCTTCGCTATCACAGCTAATTCTAGTAAATCATTAAGGCAAGTATAGCTCGCTTCGCCAGCTTCCTACTTGTAGAGATTTTCTCTCTGACTTGTGTTTTATTGTCGAAATTGTGGTTTTGTTTAAGTTAGGTTCGAGGTTTTCCTCCTTTCTAAACTTTTAGTCAGCACTCTGCTGGATAAGAGTTTAGCCTGCTTTAAATGCAACAATTGGTACTCTCTGAAGATTTCTAATAATAATAATAAAAATATTGCTAAAAGCACTAGTGTCACTTTATCTCTGCCCACTCTGGGGACATTCGGCCTTTCTGTCGGGGATCCGACAGTGTCTGATCATAAAAATATTCCAGCCAATTTAAATCTTTCTGGCATTTCAGAATGCTCTCTAAAATTTCACCCTTTTGAAGGGAAAGTACATAATTCATTGCTATTTGGCACCACTTGGTCCGCCAGCACACTACGTCCCTACAATATACCCGCAAACATGCTAGGGAGGGAAAGAGCACTTAGTGATAGCTTGCTGGCGACCTCAGCTCACACTGCGCTCTCCGTTAGCCTTACACAAGTCCCCGCACATTTTCTGTACTTGATAGGCTTTGTGCAGTAAAAACTCTCTTTAAGTCGTTATTTCCTTGCGGCTTTGTGTTGGGTTCTCTTCCTGTACCTAAAATTGTTCCCACTTCTAAACCTACTTCATTTTTTTCTCATCATCTTCCCTCAGGTAGTGTTGACACTCAGTATTAACCTACCAGTCTGAAAAATTACATTAACTCAAAAAAGAACAAAAAATACAACAGCAAAAGAATTACAGTACGTTACAAATTTAACCCCAAAAATATTTTAATACGGTAACAAAACCAAAGAAATAAAACAAAATCACGGTTCTCCCAGAGCTATTCAACGGCCTCAATACAGCTAAAAATAACATGAATAAAAATACATTAATTTAATCCAGCTGTGAGCAAGCAAAATTTACACCTCTACTTTAATAGCTGACTGCCAGGGGTGACAAAATACTACGGTGAATGTCAACTGCTATGACAAATTCAGGGTCTCAAACAAAATGCAGTTGCCCTTAAAATACTTAAATAAAATGGTCTGATTCCTCCTACTGGCACACACATCTGAAAATACACTTGGACATAGTGTGAGAGTATTCTTTCTGATAGGCATCTGACATTCGGTCCTTCAGCCTATCGGGTAGGCAATAATATAGAAAACATCGGGGCAACGAGATAACGTAATTAACAGGGATGTAACTACACAGAATACAACACAAAACAATTCTGGGATCGAACCAGAAATCTACATTAAGAATAGCCCAACAAAATGGCTCACATAAACAGAGAAAAAGCCAGCATGCTTAACTACAATAACAAACCCCCTCTCCTGTCTGAAATCTAACTTCATTCTTCCGTGTGTTGATAATCTAAACGACCTTGACCAACCAGCCGGGGTGACACTCCCCGTGGGTAGCGAGCACGCTTCCGCAAAACAGCTGGGACAGATGACTTCACATTCTAAAATGTGGTCTCTTACTAAAAAAAACGCCTTAGTGGCAAAGCTAAGATTTGTGACATGTGCAGGGTGTTAAATAAATTGTACATCAGCCTACGGTTGCGCATGAGAAACCAGTGACGTCAGCACTCCTCCATCCTGTGGGAAAAATACACATCGGGTGTGTGTGTGCACACACAAAGAAAAACACGATGAACCAAAACGTACTGTGTGTGCATACTAATTACTTCGGACTACGCTGTTCGGAAACACTTACTTCGGAATACCACCCGGAAACACATAGGAAATACAATCCGGAAACACATTGGAAATACAATCCGGAAACTCTCACATCGGAAATACAATCCGGAAACACTTACCTCGGACTACCATCTGGAAACACTTACATCGGATAAATACAATCCTGAAACACTTATGGGGCTCAAAATACGGCCGGTATACACACAAATACAAACTCACGGCTCCATGCCGGGAAGAATGGATGCACACGCACACACATAAAAATCTATGACAGACATCGTCCTGCCTGCTGCTCCTGGAAATTCACTGGTTATCTCGCAACCGGTCTGGGTAAAGAAAATGGCAAGGGTCGCTAACATCCTGACCTACAATCCATAAGGTGGCAAAACTGGTCCAACCTAGCTGGGCTTTACAAAATGTCACAGGAAAAAAATTCTTACCCTGTCTACTTGTCAGGTCGTAAACTTAACTTACACCTCGTCTTACATGAATATATAGCCGCAACAAATCCATCCTAAAACACACGGCAATTTCACTTATGATGTCTTTGGCAAATAAAAATTACAGACATCTCCGTCATCCACCCACAAACATGCATTACTTTTAAGGACTGACGGGCAAAACAAAATAAAAAGGACTGGCATGCTGACAAAAAAAATCGCCCCCGTCTAAACGAAATAATTGACATCAAAAGCCAAAACAAAGCTAATCCTACTGCACAAATATCTCGTCCCCTTTCTACATTACGTCCCCAAATATAGAAGGTTTAGTACTCATCACTTGTCCCTGGAATAGCCAGGCCCATAATGGCTGCTGGGTCGCCGCTTCAACACCCTGACGTATGGCCCTTAGCCCATCGTCAATCCGGCGTCCCTCAACTGGGTCATCTTACAACACGATGGCATAATACAAATACACTGTTGACACAAATCGATGCACTTATTTTACACAACCTACCACCAAAAGACACTTTTTACGCTTGTTTTCACGGGCTTCATTCGCCGCGAAGCGTTGTGATATGTGGCTGGGGGTACCGTTACTACGAATCAGGCTCGTGGCTCCTCGCTAGGCTGGCATGCACCTAACCCGTTCAGTCCTAGATAGGTACTTTGCTACGAGTGCCTAGACCGTTAACACAAGATGAATAAAGGCCTATAGGGTCAGCGATCTCGCTTGCAACTCGTTAGGTCAGCACAAAGTTCCCTGCTCAAGTTTCGAATGCGCTGCTGGTTCCCGGGTGCTTTCGGCTGTGCGCGGCGTGGCGTTAAGTTTTTAATGGACGTGGGTGGCAACCTCGTTTGGATAAAATAGTGTTTGCCTTCGATAACTATCATGACCGCTGAGGGTCTGTAGCCACAAATTGAATGATTGGCGGTATTGTTCATCACATAGAAAATGTTTTCATTCGGCTACGCGAGTAATTATGTGCGACACTGGACTTGCCGAAAAATAGCGATATCAAAGTCCCGAGCAGCGTGGACTCTGTCCTGCGTGGTCGCGAACTGACTGTATGCAAAGTTTATCACACTAAATGTTTCTCACTCAGCTACGTGAGTAGTTAGGTTCGACACTGGACTTGTCGAAAAATCGCGGTATCAAAGTCCCGAGCAGCGTGGACTCTGTCCTGTGTGGTCGCGAACTGAATGTATGCAAAGTTTACCACACTAAAATGTTTCTCACTCGGCTACGCGAGTAGTTATGTTCGGCACTGGACTTGTCAAAAAATCGCGGTATCGAAGTCCCGTGCAGCGTGGACTCTGTCCTGCGTGGTCGCGAACTGACTGTATGCAAAGTTTATCACACTAAAATGTTCCTCACTCGGCTATGCGAGTAGTTATATTCGACACTGGACTTGTCGAAAAATCGCGGTATCAGAGTCCCGAGCAGAGTGGACTCTGTCCTGGGTGGTCGCGATCTGACTGAATGCAAAGTTTATCACACTAAAATGTTTCTCACTCGGCTACGCTAGTAGTTATGTTCGACACTGGACCTGTCGGAAAATCGCTACATCAAAGTCCCGAGCAGCGTGGACTCTGTCCTGCGTGGTCGCGAACTGACTTTATGCAAAGTTTATCACACTAAAATGTTTCTCACTCGGCTACGCGAGTAGTTATGTTCGACACTGGACTTGTCAAAAAATCGCGGTATCGAAGTTCCGAGCAGCGTGGACTCTGTCCTACGTGGTCGTGAACTGACTGAATGCAAAGTTTATCACACTAAAATGTTTCTCACTCGGCTACGCGAGTAGTTATGTTCGACACTGGACCTGTCGAAAAATCGTGACATCAAAGTCCCGAGCAGCGTGGACTCTGTCTTGTGTGGTCGCGAACTAACGTTCGAGTATCCGCGATTAGTCCCTATATTCACCCTCAACTCTGGAACAATGGACTTGCCACTTCTGTCAAGTGCGCTCTCATAGCAACCGCCACACGGCAATAATTTTTGGTTCAGCTTGTAGGTCTAGATGAGGAAGGCAATATTTATGCGATTAATTTCGAAATCGATCGGCGGGAACGTCTTCAAATCGAATAGCATAGTAACGCTACAAGATAGATCCTAACTTCGCGCCATGTCCTGAGTGACGTTGAGGGGGTACGCGCCTGGCTCAGTAATATCCCCGTAACTCTGGCCGTTTCTGGACTTCGGCTGTGATTAAAATTCTGAAATTCATTTCTCGGCATCTTCTCTGATCGGGCCTTTTTTAAATTCAATTACTCCGTATGCTGGTCTCAAATTAGCATCTCAGTACTACTTTACATTGTCTGATTCCGAGAACTCTAATGCTGGAGGATTATCGAGGCTTTTCTATCGTAAATCCAGCCCTTCACCCGCACAATAAGTGAGTTGGCTACACAATAGCCGCTCTGGTCCACAAGCTTCTCGGAAATACGAGCCTCACCCTGCCTAGCTCGTTATTGTCATCCTTCACGTACGCCAGACCTCTGTGTTTTTCTTATTGCTATTTGCAGCAAAGTTATTAATATTCTTAACATCGTATTGGATTTGGTAACTCCGATGTCGTATATATTTCGATTCACGCACTATCATGTTCCTTGTATATGGCTCCACCAAAATTTCGGCACTGAGAAAACCGCAAATTATGCGTGCTCGGTATGCGATCGATCCTTGGGTCTTCGATAACTCGGCATGCTATCGATCCCTAGGCCCCTGATCGGCCACAATACAAAGCGGGTGCCTCAGTCAGTCTAGTTAAGGAATTCGAAAAGAACAAGATGGATTTTGTAGCTCTCCAGGAAGTTCGTTGGGATGATACTGGTATTGTCGATATGGAGAACTGTACAATCTTCTATGGAAGCTGTGATGCGGGACACAAATTGGGTAAAGGCTTTTATGTGAGCAAGGCTCTAGCCGTTAACGCTTCTGAATTTTCGTTAGTCACACCCAGAATTTCGATATTAACAATAGACTCGATGAAAGGTAAAGTGACATTTGTGAACTGCCATGCACCCACGGAAGAAAGAACCCCTGAAGCAAAATACGAATTCTATGTAGAGCTAGAAGTAGTGATGGATGCCATTCCAAACAGAAGCTGCAAAGTTCTTCTAGGTGACATGAATGCCAACGTTGGGAGCGAGGAAGTCTTCCATTCAAAAACAGGAAAACACTGTCTTCATGAAACCAGCAATGATAATGGTATCAAATTCATCAGTTTTACAACAACCAAACGCATGTGCATCAGCAGCACAAATTTCCAACGAAAGGATATACTGCGTCCAAATCCAGTTGTCCAGATTTGAGAGCACAGGCCCAGATGCTAAGTCCAGAGTAAAGGTTTTGAATAGTGCGCTCCCAATGTTCTAAGAAGCATTTCGAAGCTTTATGCAGCCTACAGAACGTTAAGTGGCGTAGTAAGTTTGTCATAGTCGAGGCTATATTTTGATAAAATATTTCCCGATTGATTAGAAACATGGGACTAGTACCAGATTACTGGCACGAAAAAGGGAAGAAGAACGTGCTATATTTCAAGAAAATCGAACCAGCGAAAGCCGAGATATGAGATGTTTTGGTTTTGAGCAGATATCTCACAGTGACGTCAGGAGTCCGCTAGGAGAGTATAAAACGGCCGCGGACCATGGCATGTCATCTCACTTCTTCGCAAGCGCTCTACCGCTAAGTACATCGCTGTTACATCGTGAAGATAATCTACGAGCACATGGTTGCCATATTCTATGTTACGCTTATAACTAACACACGGTTGTTAGGACTTAGTGCGAGTCAACGACAGTACATGGTTACTGGACTTCGAAAAGTGTTTGGAATTATTTCAAGTGAACTCAGGATTCTTCATAAGTTATCACTCAGGTGATAGACTTTTGTGGCAGAACATTGGTAATTATAACTGCTACACGGACATATGATAGACTTTGTCTATTTTTTTCCCCACAGTCCACAACTATTTAAACTGGATTATTTTTATATCCAATGGCCAGAAGCAAGCTTTTGTCTTGGTAACTATTTGACCAACCAAGATAATAAGTCAGTATTTTTCTAATTCCATTCTTACACGGTTCAGTTCATTTAGCCGACATAGGGAAACCAGCATGCCTAGCATGGTCTGGAGAGTGAGAAACTCTGCCCAGGGACCTGAACATCAGGACTTGTACCGGTGCTGAATAAGATTGTCAGAGTATTGATGGTACTGAATGCATCACAGTTGGGTCATGTTACATCTGGTATTTTGCATCATGGATCAATTCGATCTTGCCCCTGTCAAGAATATTACTTCAGCTATTGAAGCAGCTAATATGAACAATTTTCATCAAGAATATCAGGCAACGAATATGATTACCGCTATGTCTGGTTAGACATCTTGCGGGTATACAATGGAGGCCGATACAAGAATTTAAGTACGTTGTCCAAATGGAGACAAAAGACTGGAATGATCTGGTTTTGACCAGATTATCTTCAACATCAAGATCTACAAGAATGTAAGCTACAATTTGCATTATTTTTATGCGTAGTTAGCTGGAATGTCTCATTTTTTCTACAGTCTTGCAAACATATTTTTCTTCGATATTTTGCTGTTGCAAATATTTATGCGAGGCATGGGAAGCCTTGTTCTGAGCAGTTTTTACACTCATACATGAGTATTCAATGATTTGAATCAATGGACGAGCATAATGACCATTTATTTGATTTTGATATTTTTTTCTAATCGCGGTCATCAGCCGTCGTAACTGTAAATTTAATGATAAATTTAAGTTGAGAAATGGATATTTATCCATATTTAAGAAGTCGAGTATGATATTTCTTGAATAATTTAGCAACATTAAATTCAGTTGTGGAATTAATAATAATAATAATAATGCTGATTAAATAATAATTATTATTTTCCATTATTTTGGAGATAATAATAATTATGATTTTTATTTTCTAATAATCATATCATGTAGTGTGATTTATAAATTGGATATTTAAACAGTTTACTAGATCGGATACTTGTTTTTCCGAAGGCTAATGGTTAACGCACGCCCACATTCAACTAACAGAGTAATTCAATGGAAACATTTTACACTTGCATTATGCATTTAAATCTTTTTGAAGACACGGAAAGTAATGATACGGGAAGCAAATAGAATGTATAAAACAGGGTTTTACTAGAGTTTGCATAAATATAAATCATTATGTGCAACGTCTTTTGATAGAACGTTTGACCAGAAATAGACACGTTGTGAAATTATTAATGTTTAAACTGATGGTAAAATTACAGTAAACTCATTGAGGAGCTTACTAGCTTATAAATCTTCCAGTTTGAGTAACAAGCAAAGGCGTGATTATTATGTATAATTTGGGAAGAAATTATTGTGTGTGGAAATAGTTAAATGTGCCATTCCGATTGTGCAGTTAAGTCCCAGGAATGAGATTGTTAAAATGGAGCATCAACCATATTGTGGGTTGGATGACTTTAAAATATGTTGGGAGTTAAAATATTGTTACAAGCCACACTTTCATCGAATTTATAACCAAGGGTTATTTTATGGAGCTATCATAGTTAATTCACAGTTTATCCACGTGTTCTATAAATATTTCCTAGTACTTGTTGACCGGATTTTGTTATTAACATTTACCTTTCATTATGAAAAGACTTTACCGTTGTCTAATGCTAATATCGATTATGTGAATTTTGACGCATTTAAATAGAATGGGCCGATGCTATAAATAATTAATACTGTTATTTCATGAACAGCCACTACAATTTAGAGGATATTTGTGATCCTAGTAAAAATATAAATAATATGTAAAATAGTTAATATTGATTAACATTTTGACATTTTGTCAAAGAATTGCAATTTTTGATAATAGCAACAAATGCTATTTTTGTAAACAATTTTCTAAATAATATTTTCAAATGATATTTGAATGTTTGAATGGTTAAATTAATATTTAAAGATTTGATGTTTTGTTAATAATAATTTTTGACCATAATTGATAATCGAGTCAAGAACTCAGAATAATTATTTTGGATCGAGAACAGATGGAACAATAAATTTTTCTGTTTATCGAAGTTCTTCGAATCCATGCTCAGATGTCCATATAAATTGATGTTGTGTTATACCCATTGTTATGACTTTACAATTGAACCAATTTTAAGATATTGATTCCTGGAAAAGTGTTAGTTATTTTTTACAACTGTTTGAAAAACAAAAACAAAGTGGTTTTTTCTACATCGAGTGAAACCATTTAATTTCAACAAGTGAATACTTAAAAGTGAGGAATCAGGCTGGATAATTTAATTTGCACTGAAAAACCTACGACTGTAAATAGTACATTTGAACGAAGTCAACTGGACTAACAATCTGGCTTTCGTTTCAAATATTTAGTGTTCATGTGTTGGTAAATCTGTAAATTTGTGTACATAAATGTATGATCCGTCACGCATCAATAATGCTATTCTGGCATTAGTTCTGTCAATTTTTAAACATTTTAATAAAATGAGATAATTTTACGAATTGTTATTTTCAGAAAATCTCCTTCTATCCTTATTGTTGCATCGAGCCGAAAATCAATAAAGCAATTTTTTTATTGTGCTATTGTAGTCACTTTAACCCTTATGGCGCCCTGGGATGTTTAGATTCTCGTGCTGACTGATTTTTGGTGAAATGCGTATGTGGTCGTCCGGACTTCGGTCTAAACGGGCACAATACACAAGGGAACGTGGGTGTCACCAAATGGCAATTCAGTTAATCAAATAGATCGCATTGCTATTGACATGAAACCTAAGACCTTGGTGATGGTTGTAAAGACAGCAAGGGGTGCAGAGTGTGGGAGTGACCACTTCCTAGCTAAAAGCTGGCTACATTTACAACCTCAACCAAGAATAAGGAGCAACCTTAAGAAAGTGCTGCGGTATCACATCGAAACCCTCAAAGACAGAGCAAAGAAAGAATAATTCCAAATTCAGCTTAGTAACCGTTTCGAGATGCTCCAAGAAGAAGATGCACCAAAGAGCCCAGCATAAGAGTGGAAAGAAGTCATGGACGTTGTGACGCAGGTGGCCAATAAAGTCATCAAGAATCAGATCAGAGGCAAGAAGATCTGGTTTGGGGAAGATTGTGCACAGGAACTGGCCAAGAGGAGGGAAGGGAAGGAGATCTGGCTACGAGGAACAGATTATAAGCAAGGCAAAACCCAGTTTGAGGAAGTCCGCAGAACAATACAAGCAACATTCAGAAAAGCAAAGAGGAGATACCTGAAAAAATGATGAAGGAAGCAGAACAAGACTTCTTGAGAAAGACTCGAAAAATGTACCGTAAAATTAAATTCTTTAAAAAAGGATACCAGAGCCGACAGAAGATCATAAAGGACTGTACTAGAACAATTTTGATCAAAGATTTGACATCGCCATGAGATGGAAACAGTATTTCAGTGAGATCCTCAATTGTGATGAACCTCGAGATCTATTTCATTTCCAACGCTCAGCCAATGTTGATTCAAATTACCCACCACCTACGCTGGAGGAAATCAATAATCAAATGAGGAGACTAAAGAAGAACAAGAGCCCAGGAGAGGATGGGATCCAGGCGGAAGTTATCCAAGACGGAGGGGAGAAGCTCCACAAGAGAATTCACCGAATAATATAGGGGTTCAGAACTAGGGAAGACATCCCAAAAGATTGGAAAACAGCGATCATCTGCCCTATATACAAGATAGGTGACAAAATGGACTGCAACAACTATCGTGGAATTTCCTTACTGAATATTTGCCATAAGATCTTATCCAACTGCCTGCGTGATAGAATCCAGCCATTTGCCGAAACCATTATTATCGAGTATCAGGGAGGCTTCAGAAAAAGCCGGCCAACAGTAGATAACATCTACGTCCTCCGACAGCTCACCGAGAAGATGTGGGAACATGATGACGATGTTAATGTGCTTTTCGTAGATTTCAAGAAGGACTATGATTGTATTCACCGGGAGGCCTAATAAAATGTCTAACCGAGTTTGGAATACCTAAGGAACTCGTTAACCTAGTTGGAGCCTGCTGGAGACACAAAGGGCAAGGTTGTAACCGTGTGAAAGAGCGTCAGTTGCTGGTTATAGAGATGTTGTTTTTTGTCGCGGCTATATTTTGAATTTTAAGCGAGCGCCTAACTGAGTTGAGTTTCACTGCCGCAGGTTGCAGGCTGGAAGAGATGCAGGGACTGCGATGCGCATATGTATGCTAACACCTGACGATTGGCAGGGTCAAGCAAGCAGCTGTAATGAGAGACACAGTCGTGTTTGTGCAGTAATCCGTGCATAAGCGGGCGGCTTAATCAATCTTAAGTTACGAGTACCTGACCTGGAAGCCAAAATTAGCCTACAAACGAGGCATTGTTCAAATGTGCCCAGGATAGTTTTACTAGATGGGACTAGCTTTTGTAAATGCAAAGTTGTGTTGGGTATGGCCCGAGCTCACAGCATATTAAGGCATATGAGCTGGAAATAACTCCTTGCTTGAGTTATGTGAATATAATACCTCATACCAGGGTAGATTTCTGGCTAGCAATTGACATGGAATTAAGGCTAACCAGGTGTGTAAGCGTACTGCGTTAACTACAGAAGGATTACAATCAAGTAACCGGGAACATTACTGTGACTATTCGGAAATATTTCGGGACGGTAAAACACCGGGTGATTGTCGTAAAATCAGTGACAGTATTAGACACGTGCTTTTTCATAGCAGAAGCTATGGTGTTAAGACAATCCGATCAGGACGTCATGGTAGCGATACGCCGGTATGAACTTTTGAAATCTACCATGAGTCGAGCCAGTATTATGGTGCGTTAAATATGAATTGGGTGTACGATGGATGCTGACGTCTGGATACTTGGGACTTAGACCAGTGGAGCCATGAAGGTGATCTGCACACATTTCCGTGTGCGGAGGATCGCGTGGGATTTTATGCTCAGACTAAGGGCATTTCGCAGGAACTTGGACCTTCTTCAAGAACATCTGGAAAGGACGTGAGCCCCTTATTCTATTTTTAATAGCTAGTACCGGTGAATATCAGACCTTAAACTATACCATTCAACCATGTAGGAATCGTTTTACACGCCATAGATCTTTATTTTCTGCATTATATTGGGCCATAAGCATGAATCTTTTTGATGTTGTCCACTCTTCAAATTTTATTTTATTCTTTTGAGATAGCATATCCACGGTGGGCATATCGTAGAATGAGTATATTTTCGGAAGGCATCCGGCTGTTCTAGTTAGACAGGAGTTTCATCCTGATTTTTTGTTGTACAGTTCCGTGCATATTTTTTATGGCACATTGTTATTTTTAGCGATCGTTTTGAGATAGTTTATTGGTAACTATGTTTATTTAAATGTAGTTCTTGGTCATTTTGATACAATTCATCTTAGATGAGTTCTGATTGTCATTTATCGCGAAATGATTCGATTTTTCTGGTGGTTAAGGATTTTCTTTAATATGATAATGCGGAATGATCATGTATGGGAATTTACATGGGGAATTAAGGAGGAATATTCATAACAATTTAATGAATCTTATGAAAAATAGAACATGGTAATTATCCATGAGAATTTCATATTAATAATAATAATAATAAATGGATGAGTTTCGATAATTTAGGTGATGTTTCTTTAAAAACAAATATGAGAAATGAGAAATTATCATGAATTAATGCACATTGGATTGATAAAGCAATCGTAACGTAGTTTTGTTATTAGAGCATGGTGTATCAATTAGGAGGATTTTTGTTATGGTGACAAGCGGATAATTGAACAGGTTAATTGGAGACAGTTACTTATAACATTCATATGATAAATCTGATAGGGTGATGAGTTGAATTGGGAATGCGCGCAGGCATTTGTCCCATTAATGTATGTCTACCCCTTATTATTCCCGTTTTCCAACGGGGTCGGGGAGGAGATGCGATGGAAGTCTTTGTGGCGATGGTTTTTACGGCCGGATGCCCTTCCTGACGCCAACCTCATGAGATGAGTTAATGAGAGATGAAATGAATGATGGTGAATGAAACTGGGCAAGGATGTGGAAGGAAGCGGCCGTGGCCTGTCAGAAGGTACCGTCCCAGCATTTGCCTGGTGTTGAAAATGGGAAACCACGGAAAACCATTTCAAGGACGGCCGACGGTGGGGCTCGAACCCACGCGTCTACCGAGTCAGCAGAGAGCTTGGCCCCATGACCTAATGCTGCGCGTTAGCCAGCGTAGCCACTACTGTCGGTCCATTAATAATTATGAAAATCCATTAAATACAGTAAATATGACTGGATGGAAGTTCAATATGTGAAAATAATATGTAAAAGAATTATAGTTGTTGAATATAATGAAATTTTGGAATTTGGAAAATGTTGCCTCATATTACTCAAAAGAAGGGCGGTGCCGCTGTTGCAGCCCCACGCCGCTATCTAGATCTTGTCATCAGTGGAATTCTAGATTCTACTTTAATTTGCTCTAACCATAATTACAAATTTTCTGGTTGAATGATATAAACCTGCAGATAGATTAAAATGCCTAATAATTTTGCCATATTGTGATATCAAGGAATAAACCAAATTGATAAAGTGCATAAAGAAATGGGGCATTTAAAATGCGGCCTCATGTTCCGATGAAAATTTTGAAATAGCTACGAATCATCCATAAGTGTTTGAAATTGGTTGGAAAAATAAGGTTGAGTTGCAATTAATATTACTGAATAATTAATCCCATAATGTATTTTATTATCGAGGATAAATCACAGATCCATAATTTATAATTTCTAATATGAATATTCCTTGTGTGGGAATAATGAAATATGAATTGTATTATATTTCTAATGGATCCATCTTTGTTCGACTTGATCTGACTTGCATTAAGTTGCATGATTAACAATTTTAGTAATGTTTTGGAATTTCTTCTCGTTTCATGGAAGAGAATATCCCATAGGATTATCCATGATTTTTGGAAATATGGAAAGGTGTAGAACTTCAGAAATAAAATTTTATTCAAGTGTTTGATAGGACGATCAGTGATCTACACAACTTGAATACTGTAAATAACGTTTATAATATAATAGAATACCATGATGGACTATTAATTTCATGGGTATTCTAACACAATGATATGTTTAAAAGTTGATGTTTTCGTTGCATAATTAATTTTTTTGGAACGTTATTCAACACCTACGATTAAATAGTATAGGATCCCAGGGGGAGCGCAGGATGTTATTTTTTCCAGATGGTGTTTTAGTTTTCTTCCTGAGGATGCCCTTGTAAAGATTAGGATGGTTGAATGGATCACTTAAATTGATGCCAATTTTATCTTAACTGATACTGTGGTCATTCATAATTCTCGAAATATGCCTTCTATCCTTGCTGTAGTGTGCATCCGGGGAACAGCAGAGCTCTTATTTTCTTTATTCTACACCTTTGTAGAATGCTCACTGTTAACCCCGAGATGTTTTTGAGTCTTTGTGCTCGACTGTTGTTCGGATGCGCACTTGTGTGGTCGTAGGACGTTCGTCAAACGGTCACAAGGTGAAACTCGGAAACCAGGGAACAGAGAGCTTTGACGTAATTACAGGACTGAGACAAGGGGATGGAATGTCACCGATATTGTTCAACCCGGCACTCGAAAAGGTGATTAGGGAAACCTCCCATGACAACCTCGGAGGGATCCAAATAGAAAGCGAGAAGATCACACATTTTGCATACGCGGACGACGTGGCCCTCTTATCCAGATGAAAGGATGAACTGACACAGATGACTAATAGACTAAAGTCATGGAGGCTGCAGCAAGCAAGATAGGTCTGCATGTAAATGAGTCGAAAACAGATGACCTGGTGATGAGCCGAAATTCAAGGGAACCATGAATTGAATTGATAGTTGGGACAAAATCCTACGCGAGGTTCATGATTTTAAGTACGTAGGCGTGATTTTTGTAGAGGATGCATCATATCAGGCAGAGATTAAAGCGAGGATCTTAGCCAGAAACCTCTCCTACTACAGTCTCAGCCATCTTCTTGAGTCCCGCAGCCTATCGAGAAAGTTCAAACTCCAACTATACAAGACATTAATTCAGCCTGTAGTGCTGTATAGAAGCGAGACCTGGAGTACTCGGAAAAAAATTTGAATAATCCCCTTGTTTCTGAGCGGAAAGATTTGAGGAAGATCGTTGGTCCCGTTCAAGATGAGAATACTGGCGAATGGCGTATACAGTACAATCGAGAGCTGGATGCCATGTATAGGACCCCAAACATCGTAGGACTAATGAGAAGCAAACGTCTGGCATGGGCAGACCATGTCACTAGGATGGACACATGTCGATGGCCTCTGAAACTGCTCAATTTTTGTTCCTCATGGAAGAAGACCACTGGGTAGGCCAAGAAAAAGATGCAAGGACGGAATCCGTGAAAACCTGCGACAGATTGGAATAGAGGATGACTGGCAACAGAGAGCAGCAAACAGAATCCAGTGGAGGAGAACCCTTTTAGCAGCGCACTGTCGCGTTGAGTAAGTAAGTAAAGTTAGTCAAGTATATTGCTCAGTTTACGACTACAAGCCGATGTATAAGAGGGCTACGGATATACATTTTCATTTTATTCCAAAAGATGCAAATAGCAATGGCCGAAAAGTGGGGATAACGAATAAATGCGGAGATCAGGAACGAGTTGAAATACAGTTAGTGTGGACGTTGGGGGACAGTCTAGCCATTTAAGGTAATAATAATAATAATAATAATAATAATAATAATAATAATAATAATAATAATAATAATAATAATAATAATAATAATAATAATAATAATAATCCACCCATTACACAAAAAAGGCGACCGCGCTGACGTAAACAATTACAGGGGCAATTCACTATTACAAGTTACGTACAAGATCCTATCAGCGTGCCTACTCGAAAGGACTCAGGACCAGCTGGAACACACGATTGGCGAGTGCCAGGCGGGATTTCGTCCTGGTCGCTCCTGCCCGGAACAAATCTTCAACCTAAAAACTATATTGAAAATCAAAGCCGTCAGGAATACTCCAGTTATATGTACCTTCGTTGACTTCAAGTAAGCATATGACGCCATTGACCGTCAGTCATTATTCAACATGTTACACGAGTAAGACCTAGCGATTGATCAAACAGACACTGACAGAGACGACATCAAAAGTGAATCATGGGGGAAATCTCAGAACCATTTCTGATCAACAGTGGCGTAGCCAAGGGGGGGGGGGGGGGGTTCTAACCCCCCTCCCATTAGAAAATCGGCAGGTTGTGATTTGTGTCTGTGGTGATGTACTGTTGTCGCCTTACGGCCCGGGTTCCCCATTTGTGGCTACACACGTCTTCTTGGCTACGTATACGCACAGTCTACCTACAGATCGCGAAGCTTGGCTTATATTTTTCTACCGCCAGACAATAATGCTCTCATGCAGCCAGCAGTGACAATTTATCTCCTAACGCCTGAAATAAAAAATACATGAAACGTTTATACACTTAATAACACACTTCTCACGTAAAGGGGGTGGGGGTGGGGTTGTATGAGAATCGTTTTATTAAATGTATAAATACTTATTGTAGTATGAATTACACAGGGACATTAATTGTTACTCCTCGCCCAATCTAATTGGGTGTATTCGTGTTGACCGATTGGGAAGTCAGACTGTTCAAATAGCAAGACGACACCCGAGTTTCCAAAGGACCCTAAAAGGTAAGATTTGAGCTATGGATTTTAGGCTATTATTATAAAGCGTTTCAAGGGGAGCGTGATGGTGCAGTGGCTTAGCTGCTCATCAATCACCCGGACGGCCGGAGTTCCAATCCCGGTGACAGTGGGGTGGAATTTTCACCTGAAAAATTACGTGGCGTCAGGAAGGACATCCCGCCTTAAATCCCCGGCCAAAACCAAAATGAGCCTGATTGGCTCCGGTGACCACAATTAATTGGGATATGCAGTAGAAAGTATTATAAAGCTTATAAATCAAACAACCAAACTAGGTCTTTAACTGGTTATAAATCAACAATAATGTTATTGATTTTAGGTCCCTTTTAACTACTGTGGCTTTTAGAGACACCAAGGTGCCGGATGTTTGCCCTGAAGGGGATCTTTAACGTGCCAGTAAATCAACAGACACGGTCCCCTCGCATTTATGCACCCTTAAATGCCAGCTGACTGCGCCAGGATAAGATCCTGCAACCTTGGGCACAGCAGGCGAGAACGTTACCGCTGGGCCACGAAGCCAGTCGGTTATAAATCTGAAGCATGTATCGGTAGGATATCTATGCATTTTGGTGGCGTAGTCAGTAGCATGCTGAACTGCTATGCCCAAGTTCGCGGGTTCAAACCCAGTCGAAGTCGTCGGGCCCATGTCATAAATTTATGACACAAAAAGGAACTTACAACTACAATTGGTAGTGTATAGCCAAAATGTGTAGGCTATTGGGATAGACACCTCTATCAAGTTCAAACGTACGCCGTTGGGTCTCAGTGACAGTGGCGTCTGGTAGCTTAAATTGGAACTACTTGACATTGAAATTGGAAAACCTACGGGCGTTCGCGTGAAATGCCCTGCTATGGCCATTGGCTGAAAATCAAATATAAATATCTATGCATTTTGAAAATAAAGACATACGGTAGGCTAAGTAAACGTAAAGGATGTCATCTCAAACGCGTGCCGACGTTTTAATTTTCAGATGTAGATAATGGCTTTTTAATAGTCAGAGAGCTGATTTAATGAATAAAGATTTTGTACAATACTATGAACTTATTCTCGAATCCTTTGGAAGCAAGTCAATTTATGTCGTCAGGATAAAGCTCACAAACTGTTTGTTAATTCTCTTATGAAATACCTGGTCTCCCATATGGCTGCTGTGAAAGTACGGTACACAATTGTTATTGCCGATATTTTGTAAAATTGGCATTGTATTATTTTGTCAAATTCAGGAATGAAAGGTTTCAAACCCACAGAAAAAATACGAAGTTCCTATAATTGAGCCATTTAAGACCTTAAGATCCTTTGATACTTTTCGTTTTACAAATCACACTGGTATTTTTACTAATCAACTATAATGTTAACGGAATAACTAGCTTTTGATATGGTTATGAATTTGATATTATATTATACCCATACTATCAACCCGCCCCGGCTTCATCTGGTATCTTAAAGGGGTCACTCAGTGTAAGCTTAGAAGGAGCACGGGCGGTAGGTCTCAGACGCAATTCAGAAAAGCCGAGGTGAACAGCGAAACTCCAAACACTTACAGTCTACTCTTCTCTAAAGTCTTAACTCGACATGACTCGACAGTTAATGCTGGCCGAATCTGGGGTGATGGGCTCGCTCGCTAGCTCGTAAACTCACTCCGAAGTAATTTAAATTTCCACTGAATGGAGATTGTTGGAAGAAATTAAAACGTAAATTCACTTGGCGATGTATTAAAGATAAAGATATGCTGTCGCGGACTTCCTTGTAAAACTTTTCATGCTGACCAATTCTTACACTCATAGTATATGGATATTTTTAATGGTTTACCCAGCGTAAGCTTAAAAGGCACACGGACGGCAGGTTTTCCTTCGACACAATTCACTGAAATCGTTACTGCTCGGCTTCCTTTTGGTCGTAAATGAATGTTTTCCTATAGAAACCTTCCTCGAGAAATTCTTTACTGAATGGTGAAAACCGCATCAAAATCCATTCAGTGGATTTAGAGATTACCCGTTACATCCAGGAACCGTAGACTTGGTTTTATGTAGAGATGCCAGCGACTACCATTAAAACAAATACATGAATTTATAACTAGTATGGACTATGAATTCTACGTAAGACTCATTAAAAACGTCATACAACTGTACCTAGGGGTACGTATAGAGGACTGAACTAATAAAAACAAAGCATTCTTTTTATGTTTCTATGAAGTAAAAGTGTACAGTATATCAACATTGTGGATTTAACGTGACTTATGTTTACAATGGAAATAATCACTGAGGAGAGTTAAAATTCAAAAAACCCTTGCAAAATGAAATCATCTGTTCCGCGAATAACGTGCTCAAGGCAGTTGCCAGCTTACTGGCCGCCGCGAGCGCTAGTGTCGCTTCACCTACAAAGAGGATGCAATTTCGTAGCGCAGCGTGCTTCGCGACTGTGTATTTTAGACTGAGGTAATACAACTCCGTCCTCCCAGGGTTGCCAATCTAACTTTTCCCTCGCGAAATAACTTATAGCTTATTTCAAACTGAGGCTAGCGCCAAATAATTTTGAATCCAACACAGCGGGACAATATTAGCTTTTTTTTCTTTTCTTGGCGGGAGAGAAGTTATGTGTAAATTAGTCTAGTTTTTACTAAAAATAACGCGATTTAATAAAGACTTAGAAAATTCTATAGGTACATTAACACTAATTTTTGGATCATTTTTAACATCTTGAGCATGAGATAAGCGTCAGCCGAGTTGATTCATATTACGTAAATATATGTCCAGCAATTCCCCGAATTACGGTTATCTCCCAGTTACGAATGAATGAAATTTGTCGCCTGAGTAGTGTAAGCAATTAAACCTTTTTCCGGCTGCATGTAGCATTTGTAAGGTAAGAAGGACCTTGGTAGGTGACAAAAATCTTCGAAAATGATAGTTTAGGCATTCAGGGCTAATTGCAATATAAAGCACAGGATCTTGTTGGAAAAACTGAATAAACATGAAAATGAGAACCGGTATTGAATTACTCATAAATCAACATGATACATCGTGAGAGGGCATGCCCACTTTTGCTGAGACCTCTGTAAATAATTTCTCTTGTTGAGAGATACGCAGTCTTCATGTTAGTAGGACAGATATATTTGAGTTTACTTTGTTCCTGTCCGGGGAACAGGGATGTTCTAGATTTACCATTGAGGTGAGACATTTTAGTCAAAAATTAACTTAAGTTTTTAAAGAACTGATTTGTTTTTGTCTTTTGAGCATATTGTATTACTCGAAAAATTCGGGATCAAAATACATGACACTTTTCTTGTGTTAATAAATCATAGAGAAATGGAAATACTTGTAGAGTTGTTGTTAATTCATTTGAGGGGCTTTAGACACCTTGGTCATCAGCCCCGTGTAGTTGGGAGTGTGTTGAAGCCGTCTGGCAACCTGTATTGCTGTGATGATTGTAGTTGTGTGTGTAAATGTATCTGGTACAGGGATGGTGTAGACGCTACGGGACTTGAGCAAGGAAATATCCCGGCAATTTCCTGTAGAGAGTGTGGCAAAACCCGGGGAAAAAACACACTCAGATAACCGCTGTCAGCACCGGGATTCGAATCTACGATATCCGTACTTACCACAGCTGCCCTCGCAGCCATGGTGCACGTCTGACGAGTGCGGCTACGCCGCGGGACGAATGGCTTTTAGAATTTGGCTTGAGTACCTATAACCCCCCCCCCCCCCCCCCCGTTGACCGATCCTGGCTACGCTACTGCTGATCAATACAGGTGTTTGCCAAGGTGACGGGCTCTCTCCGCTCCTCTTCTACCTAGTGCTGAACAAAGTTATCAAGGAATGGGAGAAAGAGCTGAGATTTCATGGTTACTGGAGGCCAGTGCGACTAGGACGACCTAAGGACGAACTGGAGGTTGGCTGTCTAGCCTTCGCGGATGATCAGGCACTACTCTCAGATAACGAAACCACATCAATCAGACAGATAGAAGTACTCCAAGAGTGCGCCGAAAAAGGAGGACTACAGATCTCGTTCCAAAAGACAGAGTTTTTCTGTACGAAATTTGACATACAGAATTTAAACACGAAATATGGCAAGATCAATAGAGTCGCCCAATTTAAATACCTAGGTGAAGTGCTTGACCGACGGGAAAAGAGTAAATCGCGCAGAACAGCAGGTTAATGAAAATGAAGAGAGCCTTATACAAGACACAGGGTGTCTACAACAAAAAATGTCTGTCCACATTCACTAAACTTCGTCATTAAAACACGGTTATTAAACCGGAGGTGCTTTATTCTAGTGAGACATTGAATCTAGTAAAAGCACAGGTCGACCCAGGAGACGTCTTAGACAAAACCGTCTTTCGACACAAAGTATACAAGTGGGAAGTATTGTCAGAGAGAGCAGTACCTACAGCCAAAGACCTAAGTGGACCGAAGAAAGGAAGAGGGCCCTTAGTGCACGAATGAAAGAGTTCTGGAAAGACAGGAAGAACAAAAAGTCATGATTGCTTCGCGTGGTCTAATAGGCCTGTATCGTGTGAAATAATAATAATATTAATAATAATAGTCTAATAGGCCCTAATTACCTGTGACAGAAAAGAAGCAGTGATGAAACATGTTTGCCACATTCTGATGCACCTGCTTTACAAGAACATTGAAAGTGCTTAATTGTTAGCGTTCTCCTTCCAATTTCTCTTATAACCATGTGGGGCGGAACAGCGACGTCTGGACCTCAAGAGCGTAAATTGACCAAAACGTTTCATCATAAATGTAGGCTACTCATTCACAAGATGTTTGTAAATAACACTTCTACCCCTTCTGTAAAGTTTCTGTAATCTATGGTGCAATTCGCAAACTCGAATATAGCTTTGAAACCTAACAGCCTCATGATTCGAGAAAGAGAAATCCGAGCAGACAATCAGTGATTGATAGTACGTAATTCACACATAGAATCCAGTGGAACACACTAATAAGATCGCGTGTATTCGCACAGTTATATATAATATAACACTGTCCATATTTTAGGGACCACGTTTACTGATTATAACAGGATAATACGAAAGTGTTCCATAGCAATCCTGTCGTATTGACTGTTTTATCCTACGTATCCCGGCCATGTTGGATGGACCGCAGCACTCCAAGTGATAGCTCTAGTTGTCAATAACCTCGCGTTGAAGCGTGTTCTATCGCACTCGCCCATAATGACCCTGCCACCTACTACAGTACTCACTGCTTAACCTAGCACTCCAGATGCAACGCTTCGAATGAAAGCTTCGCAAGAACATCAGAATGATATTTTAAGCACACCTTTGCAATTCGCCTTGCTAAGGCAACATGTTATTGAAGTTTCGAATCATCTTGGATTCAATCTACTGTGCCCGATTGACGAGGATTCCGGGGAGCATTCGACCTTAAATGACCCTTCCGAAATTCCCATCTCCCAGGAAGACATATAGGCCGGGAAGGAATGCATTCTTGGACTGGGAAAGCACTCAAGAAACTGTACTCGGGGGGTGTCGGGTGTAATGATAGGAAAAACCACCAGTCCAGAGGAATACAAACTCAACAAATACAATAAAGAGGCAAGGCTTACATTTAAATCGCACTCAGTTTATTCAAAAAAGTGGCAGACCCCTAACCACTTCCGAGAGGTGAAAACGGCTAGTCCATGCTAAGAATATTCATAATAATTAATTCGTCTCCGTGCGACAATTCCAACAAATTAAGCCTCTCGAAGTCCTACGCAAAAGTGGAAAAACAAAGAATGCGATCTAAGATCTTCCCTATCCAATTACTTCGGAGATTCAATAATAGTAATAGTACAAGAATGATTCTACAGCAAGGTGAGTTACTTACTTGTTTACAATGCAAGATATTAGTTACATTTAAAGCATAATAAGTTTAAAGCTACGCTATGATGGCGTCATCTCCAACATTTAACGTTATAATCATGTAATCTAATGCCTATCGTACGTTAATCATAATGGCAACGATGTAAACGAGAAGCGTTTCATCCAAAATTTATTTCCAAGCTAAAGCTATGCACATTCTGAACCTAACAGAAAGTATGAAAATCTATCCTAGTTACAACACAAATGAATAACATGTAAACACTCTTAAATTAGATGCGCAATGGGCGCCACTACAGTTACCTTCCTACATAGCAAATTCGCTCTTTGCGAACTTGGGTCATGTTTGTGTTGGGAGAGAAACGTTATGTTGGCGATAGCATGAATTAATACATGTCTAACATCGCATCATCAGCTTAGCTACCGCGTTTAAACGCGTAACTATCTGACTGTCGTCGCTCAATAGGGGAAAGCTATATTTGTATTTAAAATGAGACGAAGAAACAAGTCTGAGTTATGGTCATCAAGGTTCATTTAAGTTTATGGTTTTATTTAGATTTCATTAGAGTTCCTAGCTTTTGGTTTATATTCAGTTTTAGTTGAAAAACCCTGATATTTGATTATTACCTTCTTATTTATCAGATTAGTTTACTCCTATCAGTTTCATTGTATTTTTTGATGACTATGTTAAATTCGTATAGTGTAAACAATTGGTGTCCCAAGCATCCAATACAAACACTTCATTGGAGGAAAATCAATTCCAATACCATAAATAGCACCTCAGTGTGCTGATCAATACCACTGATCCATTGATCATCTTCTGTAGTAACGTGACAAAAACCGTACGCGTCACCAGCCTATAAAGTACGAAAACTTGTACTAGCATCTAAGGGTAATCATATCCTACCGCTGTAGAGCGTTTTTACATTACATGGTTCCTTTTAAATCTATACAATCCAAGCTTGAGGATAAGGTTCAAATATTGCTGTCATAACAGCTGTATACTCTGATGTTATAGAAAGGTGTCTCATTTACTCATATATCAGACCTGAGCGTCTGGAAATCTAGCATTTATAAACTTGGGTCTTTTGCTTATAGTCCTAAAAAATGACCCGTTCTCTCGAACCAAGAATAGCCTGCTTAGCTCATCTTATAATGTTACAATTCATAGCTTGTTTGGCAGTCATCTGCATGTCAAAAATAGTATTTGTTTCACTTCTCCACACTACATAAACTGGTTTTCAGGTAACAAGAATGTTTGTTATTCACTGGGCCCACTGCCTTCTATATAATTTACTGAAGAAAAGAGCGCACTGTCGTCACGTCTGCAAGGTCAAAATATACCAAATAAAGAGTGACATTGGCTCCTTTTCACGGCCAACAGCTGGTCGTTGAGTTTCACTTGTTAAAATAAAACACTGTTCTTTCAGACAAGATTATGATACAAATTCTACACGTGTTGGTTCGATGCTCTGTCGAAGTTATATAAAAAAATGTTATGTACAATAATGGGTGGTGGGTAGATTATTGGCTGAGGAATAACCTAACCACCAAGGGAAGATGATAAATAAAAGGAGGTGGGTTTCGGACTGGAGAAAAAGGATAGAGAAATAGGATGAGAGTCACACAAAAGTTATAAATTTAACCTTTAAATGCATTTAGAGGCTGTTTCCACTGAAAATCCGTTCTCTGATACCTAAAGTGGGTACGGGCTTGGTCGAAGCTGACGGGAACTGCAGCTAAGACTTGGGCGGTTTGCCAGAGAAAGGCTTTAGTGTATTTCCTCCCAAGCATGCATAAGACTACTATGGGGAAGGGTGATAGTCTGGCAAGACAAATAGTAACAGATTTATTCTGTATTAACGATGTCATAAACTGAGGAAGAGTTAGGAAAGCCAGGATCTTGCCTAACCGTTGTATTAGAGAAATGATAAATCCAAAAACTAATATTTAATTTATTTAACAAGGCAAAAGAGTCTAATAAATTTGACAAGTATATAGTTTCAATTTTTAGTAACAATTTGGGGTCGCAGACCTCCTAACATTTAAAGTTTGCTCCAGGCCATTAACAATTCTTTAGGTTTCAAACCTTATATATGTACTAAAATCTTTGTAAGATTTAAAAAAGACAAATGAAGTGATTAAAGTTTAAACATTAAATTAAGTACAAGGAGTGTACTTTAAGAAATTTCCAGGTAACTATTTAAAAAAAAGTTACAACTTCGAAAATAACAAAAAAGAAAGCGGGTAGAATGAAGGAGAAGTTCCTATAACTTCTTATATTTATACAGAATTACTGTTGGTTAATATACAAATAAGGGCAGGTCACTTACTGTGAAACCTGAAGAGAAAATCAGAAGGAAGGTTCTCGACCTCCTATATTTAAATAGGAATCACGAGCCAAATGGGGCAGTTTCCATTTCGTGAGACCTAGAAATAACTCACTCAAGAGTTGAAAGAATTGTTTTCCTTGATTATAAGGTAGAAACAATGTAAGTTTGAACCGTGTATAAAACACGTAGTTATGCAGAAATTAAGTAATGATAAACTAGCAAGATGGAAGGGCACTTCGCTAGAGTGACACCTTATTGGAAATGATCCAGATTTATAATTTTATTAATATAGTTTGTTAGTAGAAGGTTTAGGAAAGATCAATTGGGATTGAGGATAAATGTTCATGGCCTTATTTAATGCAAACGGACGATCGCGACGCGGAAGAAATACTGAAAGCACTGTTTCTCACTATAGTTTGTTGAATAGATGAAAAGTTCACTGTAGTAACACGAAAGTTTATGGGAAAGAAAGTTATTGCAATGATGAAAATAACTGGTTGCACTAGGTAGGCGAGAGTCTATTTCTTGAGAAGTTTGTGAATTACAATTAAATGCGCCATAGAACATTCCAGCGGTGGAAGAAAATTCGCTATTGCAGTAATTTATAATGAAGATTCCTCATTTTAAATAGTATTCCCACAAGTGAGTGAAAAATACATGACGGCAAGACTTGTAGATAAAGTACAGGATCTGGAAGGTTCCAGAACAGTCCTAATAGAAGAATGGGGCCAAAGTTAATCCAGCGGAGGAACTAGCTCGGTGATTTATAGACTGCGGGTATTAGATAATATCCCACGTGGTGAGAAGATTTCTCATTTAATTAGCTTAAGAAAAGCTACTTTCTATTAAGGTTGGCTTAGACAGACAAAAGCTCAACATGGCAAATCCCACGAAGAATGATTTTTGCCCCAAATAAGTAATCTCACGCTGTCTATAAAATATCGTTAAAAGCATGTAGAAGTTAAAACCGATGAAGATGAAGTTAAAACTTGAAGTAGGTACTTATCTTTGTTGCATGGCGAAGGTGAAGTTCCCTTTCACAGATACTTAATGTGCCAACATGGCGTAGAATGTAGAGAGTGTCTCTTGGTTTGAGGAGACTGGCTCTAGTTGAGCCTTAACTGACCGAGTCAACTGCCGACTTACAAGTGAGACCTGCTCAGCAAAGCGCGGAGGGTCCAAGGAAGGGAATGAGTGGGGGTAGGAGACAAAAGGAATACATATCAGAATAACCAACATAAGAAATTAAATTCTCTTGAGGAGATGGTCTTCAAAGAGTTGATAGCAGGCGATACTAGCACAGCATGGTGAGTGAAAAAGTAAACGAAGTTTTCTTGCTCATGGAGATAATAGCTGGCGATGGTAACGAGATCTGGTGGCCAGATGGAAAAGGAAGTCCTCTTGCACCAGGAAGAATTGAGGAGCTTCAGAGATTCGCTGCTAGATGACGCTAGGTGGGTCATGGAAGATATATATATCTAGAACAGACTCACAAAAGATATAAGCGACATGATCACCAAAGAGAAAATAGAAGATCACTGTTGGTGTTTGATAAAGAGGAAGGAATGAACATGCAAAGAGCATTAAACTTTATATTCTCTCGTACCGTGTATTCCAAGAATACACCATACTGGGAGGGAAAAACACCAACAGAGAAAAAATAAGCAGTTAAACATTTAAAGGTAATGGAGCGATCAAAGAAAGTGGTCTTGTGATCGGACCATTAGTGGTCAAGACTCTGACCACCCTGACTCTCCCATCTCTTCCAGGATAACACTCGGTCACTCTACCAGAAGTCCAGACTAGGGGGGGGGGGGGGGGTGAAACATCCCTAACCAAGACCAAGTCCCCCACTTTAATGTCGGGACTGGAAAGAAACCACTTCTGTCTCCGTTGCAAGGAAGTTAAATATTCCAAGTTCCACCTCTTCCAAAAAGAATTACGGAGGGCTTCAAGTTTACGCCAAACGATAGGTAGATTAGAATCCCTGTAAGAATTAGGAAGGGGAGGAGGGGCAGAGAGAGAAGTGCGTGTAAGGAAGTGACCAGGTGTGAGTGGAAGCAGGTCATCAGGGTCATTGGAAAGCGGAGTTAAAAAACGAGAATTAACAACACCTTCAATCACAAAATAGCTAGAAACTGCGGGAAATAAGGCACTAGTAAAGATTGCGATAAGACGCAAAAGGAAAATTAACAAGTTTAAACAAAGCGTATAGGAACAAGTACATCTATTAAGGATAAGAATATACCAAATAAACGAAGGAACTATGCGAGTAGAAAGCAAGAACGCCATAGGTAACAACAATCTAGTAGCCATACACAATGACCTTAAGTCATAATAAGTATCAAAGGGGTTAATCGCAAAAATACTTAAGTCAGCGAAAAACGTGACGTGGCAAGTATAAATACAAAAACATATCGAATGTGACGACGAGAAAAAACAAGTTTGTTCATCAATGAACAATAAAAGTGCAAAATATGTAAGCAGAGTGCAATACATAAGCGCGTAAAGGATATGCAACGATGTTACGAAACAAGAATCGAAGCAATTGTAGGATACTAGTCTGAACAAGTGGGAGACACAGGCAAGCGCGGCCTTGACCCACATAGTACAGCGAGATAAGGAATATAAATATCTGAAAGAGTCCTTGACCGGAACAAGTTTATTTTGGTGATGAGTTGAGCAGCTTCTGAACTTGCGGAAGCAACTCGCAAGACAATGGTTGGCAATCAGCCAGAGTTGAGATAAGGGAAACGTGCTCTGAACTTTGGCAAGCATACAGGAAATAAACGACAGTTTGGCGTTATCCGAACTTGTATACAAACAAGTTTGACAAACAAGCAGTTCGAAATAAACAAACAACACTAGTTGAATCAGCTTTGACTTAAAGCGGAACGAGTAACACGACATGCAGTCATCCGTAGCTTGGACGTGAAAAAACAATTTAGAGACATATGAAATAGAGTAGGAAATCAATTTCGCATAATTTGGAGGATCACGGAATCCGACAATTTTCAACAGAAAAAAGCTTAATTCTTCCGAACACGGAAGAGAAGCTGGGACATTGAGATGGAGTTTATGCGTGAGAATAGTTATTCTAGATGCTAGAGAATTCAGATTTTCAAGCGGTTTCAAAAGCGGCTTTCAATTGTGAGGAAGGAGGAGGGAGCCGGCCGTGGCCATCCTTCTAAATAGCGAAAGAAGTGAAACATAGCTTACAGCGAAGTGATGGTGACTGATAGCCATGGTTTTACACAAGGGGAAGCTAGTTTTCAATAGAGAGTTTAAGCAATTACCTGCTATAAAAATGACATGAGAAGGTAAACGAAGTAACACAAGGTGAGGCGAACTTGAATTGCCATTTTGTGCGGGAAGAAGGCAAAACCATTTAAACAACTTACAACGGTGGCGTAGTTGTTCACGATGAGACATCGTTTCGGCAAGTGTTTTTCAAAAGTATCGAGATCGAAAATATGAGCGTTCCCTTTTTCAGAAAAGGGATTTATATCAGCAGTAACAAAATGACATTGCGATTTAGTTTGAACACTGGGATGTTGGATTTCACCAGTAATAACCCAACCAAAATCGGTGTCTCTGGCGACCACGGTTGAAGATAGCCTACGTGTTTGTTTGCGAAGGCAATTCCAAAAAACATTGGCACTGAAAAGTACATCAATGGGACCTTGAGCATTAAACTGAGGATCAGCTAACCTTAAGTGCGAAGGAATCTTTAAACCGGAAGTATTGATAGAGCTGCTAGGAGTGTCCTTGCCAATACTGGTAAGAATGAGACAGTTTAAGTTAAGATTGGTGTTTCTTTGGCAAACGTCTCTTATTTTCAATTTTGAAGACTGCAAGACTTGAGTTTTCAAATTGTCAATGCCGGATACATTGATGGAAATAGGCGCTGACGAAAGACCTAGTTTTTTAATTAATGATTGCGAAACAAAGTTATGAGTTGAAGCGGAATCGAGAAGACCGCGGGTTCGAACCCAATTTCCAAATTTATCTTGGATTTCGAATTGTACAGTGGACAAAAGGGCTTGCGCACTGTGAGAAGTTTCGGCGTTAGAAATGCAGGAAGAAGCATTAGTTTGTTCGGAGCTGCTCTGCATGGAGTTTGAAGAGGCAGGTACTGATGACCTCGATTTATCATGAACGTGCAATAAAGAATGGTGCGGTTTTTTACAATGAAAACAGAGGTTGGAAGACGTGCAGTTTGAAGAAGAATGCTTAGGTGACAAGCAGTTGAAGCAATGTTTGCTATTGAAGACAAACTTCCTTCGATCTTCGACAGACAATTCTTTAAAAGATTTGCACAAATACAAAATGTGCAACTTTTTGCAGAGCATGCATTTTAAAGATTTGTTGAGCGGCCTGATATGTTCTCTTGCATGATTGAAAGAAGCAAAACGGGTTTGCTTGTTCTCGACAGGTGGGGGCTGATGACCCTTTGAAAAAGCAAGGTTTTTCTCAAAAATGTTACACTGATGATTCGTTTCGACATTTTCGCACTGAAATGAGAGTGCTGTAAGGACTTGGCATCGGCTGTTGAGAAACGAGATGAGGTGTTCGAACGAGTATTCCTCCTTGCGAGCGAGTTCGATCTCCCAAGCCTTTAAAGTCGAAAAATCGAATCTGGATGTAGCTAGATGAATAAGTATAGTGTCCCATGTTTGGACAGGCTGCTTAAGTTGATATAATGCTCTAACATTTAATTGCATAGAGTCTAACAGGTCTCTTAAAGAGGTGACGTCATTATGTTTGACGGCTGGCAAGTTGAACAGACAGCGGATGTGGCGAGAAACACTCAAACGTAAATTACCATATCTCTCTTTAAGGAGATTAAAGGCGACGTGGTAGTTATCTGCGCTTAAAGGCAGTGACTGAACCAAGGCCAAGGCCTCGCCTTCCAAAGACGTACGTAAGAAGTAGAATTTATAAATGTCGGAAATTTCCTTATTGTCATGAACGAGTGAGCAGTAAAGTTCATAAAAAGAATACCATTCACCTTCCTGGCCTGAGAAGTGAGGTAGGCTTATCTTAGGAAGTAACGGTTTTGGTTTGTTCTTGTGAACTGAAGCGGGTGCGAACTGGGCCGGATTGGTGACCCTAGTGTCCGGTTCTGACATACTCCGGATCAGTTGGTGGACTTTGGCAATCCCTTCAAAGTACAAGGATTCGACCTCGTCCCGATCCGATTGAAGTTCTGGGCAAGCGGATTCAATCTCGGTTTGAATTTGATCGTAATAATCATAGGACCGTTCGTACAACTTAAGGCGTTGTGTTAGGATGTCTAAATCACACTCGGCGGGATTTAATTTGTTGATGAAATTTCTGAATCTGGTGAGTTGCCCTTTATAGGAAGAACGTCTAGCAATGGGAGTTTCATCTTTTTCAGTAGGAGCCATGACAAAGAAAATAAATTGAAATACAACTTACAAAACTGTAGAACCTTGGAAATGCTGTCATGCTGGCAGCAGCAAATAAGTAGAAAGAACGGGACACAACAAAGGAGACAGGAGCGGCCTCTTTCCCCTTCACAGGCTTTGCACGATGTGGTTATAGCTGAAAGATTCAAAGCAGATATTAATAATTTGCAAGGTATTGTCAAATGACACTTTTAAAAAGAATAAGAATAGAAAATGGACTCTCCCGGGTTTCTGGGACCAAATTTTGGGTAGATTATTGGCTGATGAATAACCTAACCACCAAGGGAAGATGATAAATAAAAGGAGGTGGGTTTCGGACTGGAGAAAAAGGATAGAGAAATAGGATGAGAGTCACACAAAAGTTATAAATTTAACCTTTAAGTGCATTTAGAGGCGGTTTCCACTGAAAATCCGTTCTCTGATTCCTAAAGTGGGTACGGGCTTGGTCTAAGCTGACGGGAACCGCAGCTAAGACTTGGGCGGTTTGCCAGAGAAAGGCTTTAGTGTATTTCCTCCCAAGCATGCATAAGACTACTATGGGGAAGGGTGATAGTCTGGCAAGACAAATAGTAACAGATTTATTCTGTATTAACGATGTCATAAACTGAGGAAGAGTTAGGAAAGCCAGGATTTTGCCTAACCGTTGTATTAGAGAAATGATAAATCCAAAAACAAATATTTAATTTATTTAACAAGGCAAAAGAGTCTAATAAATTTGACAAGTATATAGTTTCAATTTTTAGTAACAATTTGGGGTCGCAGACCTCCTAACATTTAAAGTTTGCTCCAGGCAATTAACAATTCTTTAGGTTTCAAACCTTATATATGTACTAAAATCTTTGTAAGATTTAAAAAAGACAAATGAAGTGATTAAAGTTGAAACATTAAATTAAGTATAAGGAGTGTACTTTAAGAAATTTCCAGGTAACTATTTTAAAAAAAGTTACAACTTCGAAAATAACAAAAAAGAAATCGGGTAGAATGAAGGAGAAGTTCCTATAACTTCTTATATTTATACAGAATTACTGTTGGTTAATATACAAATAAGGGCAGGTCACTTACTGTGAAACCTGAAGAGAAAATCAGAAGGAAGGTTCTCGACCTCCTATGTTTAAATAGGAATCACGAGCCAAATGGGGCAGTTTCCATTTCGTGAGACCTAGAAATAACTCACTCAAGAGTTGAAAGAATTGTTTTCCCTGATTATAAGATAGAAACAATGTAAGTTTGAACCGTGTATAAAACACGTAGCTATGTAGAAATTAAGTAATGATAAACAAGCAAGATGGAAGGGCACTTCGCTAGAGTGACACCTTATTGGAAATGATCCAGATTTATAATTTTATTAATATAGTTTGTTAGTAGAAGGTTTAGGAAAGATCAATTGGGATTGGGGATAGATGTTCATGGCCTTATTTAATGTAAACGGACGATCGCGACGCGGAAGAAATACTGAAAGCACTGTTTCTCACTATAGTTTGTTGAATAGATGAAAAGTTCACTGTAGTAACACGAAAGTTTATGGGAAAGAAAGTTATTGCAATGATGAAAATAACTGGTTGCACTAGGTAGGCGAGAGTCTATTTCTTGAGAAGTTTGTGAATTACAATTAAATGCGCCATAGAACATTCCAGCGGTGGAAGAAAATTCGCCATTGCAGTAATTTATAATGAAGATTCCTCATTTTAAATAGTATTCCCACAAGTGAGTGAAAATACATGACGGCAAGACTTGTAGATAAAGTACAGGATCTGGAAGCTTCCAGAACAGTCCTAATAGAAGAATGGGGCCAAAGTTAATCCAGCGGAGGAACTAGCTTGGTGATTTATAGACAGCGGGTATTAGATAATATCCCACGTGGTGAGAAGATTTCTCATTTAATTAGCTTAAGAAAAGCTACTTTCTATTAAGGTTGGCTTAGACAGACAAAAGCTCAACATGGCAAATCCCACGAAGAATGATTTTTGCCCCAAATAAGTAATCTCACGCTGTCTATAAAATATCGTTAAAAGCACGTAGAAGTTAAAACCGATGAAGATGAAGTTAAAACTTGAAGTAGGTACTTATCTTTGTTGCATGGCGAAGGTGAAGTTCCCTTTCACAGATACTTAATGTGCCAACATGGCGTAGAATGTAGAGAGTGTCTCTTGGTTTGAGGAGACTGGCTCTAGTTGAGCCTTAACTGACCGAGTCAACTGCCGACTTACAAGTGAGACCTGCTCAGCAAAGCGCGGAGGGTCCAAGGAAGGGAAAGAGTGGGGGTAGGAGACAAAAGGAATACATATCAGAATAACCAACATAAAAAATTAAATTCTCTTGAGGAGATGGTCTTCAAAGAGTTGATAGCAGGCGATACTAGCACAGCATGGTGAGTGAAAAATAAACGAAGTTCTCTTGCTCATGGAGATAATAGCTGGCGATGGTAACGAGATCTGGTGGCCAGATGGAAAAGGAAGTCCTCTTGCACCAGGAAGAATTGAGGAGCTTCAGAGATTCGCTGCTAGATGACGCTAGGTGGGTCATGGAAGATATATATCTAGAACAGACTCACAAAAGATATAAGCGACATGATCACCAAAGAGAAAATAGAAGATCACTGTTGGTGTTTGATAAAGAGGAAGGAATGAACATGCAAAGAGCATTAAACTTTATATTCTCTCGTACCGTGTATTCCAAGAATACACCAGGTGGCAAATGCTATTATCCTCAAAAAGTGCAAATGATACGTTATATTTGTGGTTTCTCCACCACCTAGGAGAACATGTTTAGTGTAAATCCTACCTAAGAATGTGCGGCGTAAGGTCATAATAACTAATCTAGTCCCCACTGCAGGACCGTACATAAAAATAGATTTTGGCCGTCAGCCTGACTCACGTGTGTTCTTCATAGTTATGCATGGTTTAGGTTGCAAATTAGGCATATGGATGGAATGCCTGTAATCCACGTGCTTGCTTTGTAGTACAATCTCAGCCTTTACTAAACCCTTTGACGTGCGATCCCACCATCGCTAGACCATCTGGAGTGCGGTCCGACCGTCGCTAAACCCCGCCATGGTATGGGTCTACTCCATTTCAAAGCTCATGACTAGTTGAATAATTGGCGTTTCTTCATAATAGTTACGTTTCAATAAAGCCATGGTGGTTACACTGAATTTATCGCTCTAGTTGCAATTTCACAGAATTTACACTGGTAGCGGTTAGCAAGATAGAATGGCCATGTGGTTTTTCCGCTCACAGAAGCTAACTTATGGCTTGTGCCAAAGTACACACTCAGAACTGATTGATTAAGTTCACTCGTGAATCGTTCATTACTTGTTTAACACTGATGATGATAATCTCGCTGCACATATAAGAAAAAACGTGGCTTAGCAGCGTGCTTTGTGCCTATGTTAAATTGTTAGTGAAGGATCACAAATATTCCGAATTGGCGATTACTGATTAACATAAACACACTCGGAAGTCATACTGCACATAATCACGTATGTTTCTTCACCAGATTAAATAGAATCACACAGATACTCCTCGATTTATCGAGCACGTTTCGACGTCAAGGCAGGACCATGCCTGTCAAAAATAGTACGTCACGCTGCAATCATGCTTGCGATATGAGTCGCCTCGTCAAGATGCCGGATGGACTCTCTAGTGACTAGTCAAGTGTGTGACTGTAAAAATATCTGCGGCATTCACTAGGGATTCTTTATATTCATGCCTCCTATTTATCATAAATCATATTTCTCTTCTGAGCATCCAAAATATTTACAACAGTGGTTAATAATCATGGGGATCACAAAATATTTACAACATAATATACTCTCGCCGCGGCAACTCATATTAGTCAAACGAGCGCCTTCTTGGCCTGCTCCATGGATGATGGATTCTTCATGAACCAAAGAGGTCACATGTCAAATGTGACATCGGGTTCACTACATTTTATTCGCCTTGGCGACATCGATTACAGTATACTGGATCAGCTAAGTAATACTTGGACATATTGTGCAACTTAACTCAAATTCAAGAAATTCCTTCCACATCAGATTATTATTCGGTCCTGTGAGGCCTCACAATCATTTTTAAGAGTTCATTTTTATTATACACCTTCATTGCCTTCCAGCACAAATTTTAAATTAAATTCAAGCCTTCTTCATCATTCACGCAATTTTTGCCCATCTTATTTACCAAAACTATTTAAACGCTTGTTGCATTGTTATATATAACTTAAAATATTGATACTCTTGTTATATGATTTATTTAAAAATAATTCTAGTTGTTTGAAAACGAAATTGGTCACTCACTTTACTTCTTCCTCATTCCTCTACTACAGACCCCTATATTTATCCACTTCAACTGTCTAAATCCCAGTGGGAATATTCTTTACAATTCGTCTGTTCTTTGTGATTCCCAAACATGAGCCTGCAAAGCTCTCTTTGCTAAATTAGATAATTTTGTGAAAGATCAATATGTTTCCACTATGCACAACTATGAAGCATTACAATATATGGAGCTGGTTGCCAACTCCGAAGACGATTTTCCATCTTCGAAAGAGATTGTCTATTTATGTCACCATCCGGTTTGGACGTACCCAGTCGCTAAAAGTAAAATAAAGGTTGTGTTTATACCTTGGCGTGGAAATGATGTGTCCTAGGAATAGAGGGAGTACATACCTTTCGTTTGAGCCCTCGCACGGCTTTCTACGATTATTGGTTCGCCATATACCGAGTGGGCACGGACACCGTGGCCGGCGACATGCTAGTTTTTCTAGGGAGCCTACTGCCTCTCTACGTATGACAAAGCTACATGGTAGAGATCTTTTGAGCTGGTACCTTTAGGTAATCTGCTAGGAGTGCCATGGGTTTTTGCCACCCTTCAAAATCCGACTTCATTGGTCGTGAATTAAACTACCAGTAATCCACCAGAGTGAGACAATAATATTTTGTATACATTTGTGAATTTCTATTTATATATGTACTGTTTACACTGGCTGAAACTCTTGAGAGAACGCTATCTTTCAAAGATTATCTAACAAATACTGCTGACAACCGCAAGACGCAGAACAGTATTTTGTGGAAACTTTGTGGTTCCCCATAGGGTCCAACACCAATACTCTCAGCTGTTCTGCTGTTGACTTTGTCTAATCTGTTACCGAATACTGCGCCCTAGTTTGGATAAAGAGCTTGTTGTCGTCAAATCATTTAGGGCTTGGCGACATCGTGTTCATGTAGCCCGGTGTACTAGGACGTGTGTGGAATTTGTGTTATTGTAATGGCTGTATTAGTGTGTGTACTTTTAATTGAGACGAGGTTCGTTGAAGGAAGCGGCCATGCCCTTAATTTAGGTACCATCCCGGCATTTTTCTGAAGAAGAAGTGAGAAACTTCAGAAAGCCACTTCCAGGATGATTGAGTTGGAAACTGAACCCACCTCTTTAATGTTTCGCCTCTGACCAGATTTAAATTTCTTGACACATTCGGGAATAGAACCCGGACCTCAGGTGTGACAGCCAAGAATACTATCCACTGCGCCACGATCTCTTATGCCATGATAGCTCTTAATAACACTGTGTCTGATCTCTGATAAATCTGGCCTACTCCAATTCATTGGATCGCAGTACTAAGTCATATTCCTCCAACTCACCTACGAAGATGCAACGATTTACCGTGAGAGTACACGAAAATTGTAAATTAACACCAATAACATGAAGACATTGATCATCCACATATCACAAGGCTTCATACGAGACATTCACCCAACTCTCCGATGGAGAATCTACTACTCCAGTAGTAGAAGTAGCTACCAACTTCTACATTCTTGAGATATGGCCGGATCAATAGAAAACGTTTGTGGCCCCAGAGTGTTGTGAAGGGTGATACCGATTCTCTCCACGGGGGTCAATTAGGAAAATACTAACAGGGGAAGTTGCCTGAGGCGTGTTTCACAACCCCTCACTCCAAACTGGACGTTAAGGTAAATATTGTCGGAATGTGTCAACATGTGCTGAGCTTTACTGTATTCTTTACTTTCTACTCTTGATATCTCAAAGATTCATTAGGAAGTTTTGAAATTATTCCAGAGTCAAGGATTTCTTTAGCTTTGCACTTAAAGATATATAGCCATTTTCTTTGTGTTTCGCAGTTTCTATTCAGATCTGCACATTTGAATTTTATGTTGTAGCTCGTATGCAAGCAATAGCCTGCACTATGAGCATTAAAACGATATCGTGGGAACCAAAATGCTTATGTATTCTGCTGCAAGACAAGGTGCATTCGTAAATAAATGGACAGAACATTCCTTGTTCAAACACTTCCACTTTTGGCCCCGTTGTTATAACTTACACTTACAAAATTTATAGTTTCCTATAACTGGCAATTCTCCATTTCTCTGACTGTATATGGATAACATGTTAGCTGTACTGATTATTATCTAGGGAATTCCAAGGGCCCAGGTGTACGCAGCTGTCAGTCAACTCATGGCTTAACCAACATTTCAGGAGTGGTTGTCTACCCACACACCCTTCCCAAACCCATTAGCGTAAGCTGACTGGACTCGCTGGGTTTAACCCAATTAGCGCAAGTAGTGGAGTGGTAGGGGTTCTGCTTCACCCATTTTATTTGTACCCGACTGTACATGTTAACATAATTAATATCTCTTGAACGCATGGTCTTATTTTGACAAATGAGGTGTCATTGTACTCGAGCTGACGTTTTCGTTCCTATGGATTATGTATTATATTTTTCAAAAATATTTTGAAATTTTTCGTTTTCGAAAATAGGTGATAGTTTGAAAACTAAACATGATAGAACGTTGTGCCATGGCTCAAACGAACGGCCTTTATTACCTTTAATTTTTGTAATAAAACTTTTTTATTTTTTATGTTTTTTTGAAAACACTCGAATTTTGAAAATCCCATATTTTGGAAACTGTGAATTATACAAAAATGTTTGTTTGACGTAAATCAATGTCCCCTATGCCCTCTATCCCCAAAATAAATTTCAAGTCTCTAGGATAAAAACCTGACGTAGTAGTGGGATAATGACAGGGCTGCACCACTTCTTTTTGAACCCTCCTCGTATCGGCCCCGAACCTGATATCTCACTAACCAAACATGAGATTAGAACATACAGGGTGTCCTAGCACTCGTAGTGATGCCCCCTACTTTCCTATAGCCTCTTTATTTAATTAAAAGACCAAAACTAATAGGTCATCCGCTTTTAATATTAGCTAAACCCATGGTTGGATTTGAGCATATGGGGTGTCCTAGGAATCGTGGTGAGCCCCCCTTTCGTATGGTCGTTTTATTTCCACTCTAAAATAGTGCTAGGTTGTAGGTTCTGCTCCACTTAGAAAGTTGTGAGCCCCTGCGACCTTGGAATGGAAGGAGTCATGCTAGGAGGGCGTGCTTGGATTCGTTATTTTCGTCTCGTTGCGCTATTTACGGGAATGTCGGTGTCGAAAAGGTAAAAATCTGGAAACATGTTTTTTTTGGGGTAAAACCGTGATTTTAGACTTTTTGTTATATCTCGCAAACCAATCACGCTAGAGGCGTGTACGACAGGTCCAAGGACTTGGGGTGACGTCCTTTTTGCTATGGACCATTCGTTATAATTAAAAAAAAATCGACACTCGATTTTGGGGTAAACACGTGTTTATTGTGATTTTTGCTGATTTCTCACGAACCAATAACGCTAGAGACGTGTACGAGGTGTCCTAGGACTCGGGCTAACGCCCCCTTTCAAATGTGGTAGATATTTTTTCCAAAAAAATAATTCACAAAGGGCCTAATGCCATACATGTTGAATTTTTTTCTTTACTTGTTTATAATGTTCATGAAGCGTGGTGGTTGAGAGAGACGATACTGCTGGATGTGGGTGTTTCAACGAACCTGTTGCTAACCACGGTGGCTATGCTTAATAGAACAATCGCTATTTCGGCAGGTCGGTTTATGACAGAGCGAGGGTGGGTTTTTTCACACATTTTACCTTTGACGTGTAAACGGTGATGAGAACTTGGTTCTATGTTGGTCGAAGCGAGTACAGAAAACAAACTTGCCGAGGAGCAAGAGGTGAATGTCATTTGAGCTTATTGGAAGGCGCCGATCTGACTTGACAACAGGTGCAATGGAAAAATGACAAAGACGCTTGAAAGTGAAATAATCTGACCATCGTGGTGGCAGGGAAGTGCGAAATGCATGTGAACATGTGTGAAACCACATGTAGGCTAAACAAGTTACATCCTGTCTTGCTTCGTACGTGACAAAATGCAAGTCCATGTGAAATATGATCTGCCACTGGTGTTCGTTTGGGACGTTAGCTGACCACGTGCGCGATAACTGTTAACAAGTTACATCCTGTTTTGCTTCGTACGTGACAAAATGCAAGTTGACGTGAAATTTGATCTGCCACATGTGTTCACCTTGGACGTTACCTGTCCACGTGCCTGATAACAGAATGTTCAAAGCGTGGGAAAAAAAGATTATACATGCAAGGTAATATATATAAAGACATGTCGTTATCATTTCCACACTCACTTAAGTGACTACCTTTGAACACACTGCGTTGCGAGAAACCCCTGGTCTTGTTTAACAGTTTTGGTGTTGGTGGAAAATACTTAACCTTGTTGTGGGGTAGGTATATATTTTTTCATTTATATATTTATTGATTTATATATATTTACATGCAATTATTTATTGATTGTTAAAGTTATAATTAAATGTTTATTTATTTATTTGCAGATAACGTGTATAGCCTACCTGTCGTGTGTCTGTGGGAAATATATTAAAGAAAGAGAGAAAGACAGACAGCTATAAAAGGAAACCATTTCCACACTAGCCCACGAGACTGGAATAAAGCAAAGCATTACACGTCAAGGTGAGATTTGTTCTTTTATACGTATATATAACCTGTTTGATTATGTTTTGTTTATGAAATGCATAAACTATATGGAATGGATATACTTATGGTGGTTTATTTTATTTCTTTTAGATATTTGGAATAAAAGGGTTTACCGCTATAGCAAATACAGCTAAAATCGAAGAGGCTCTAGTGTGCGACCATTGTCAGACAGTCTACATTTCTAAACTCAGGTGAGAGTGTTCTTTCAAAATAATGTCTTTTGCCACTGCTACCGATAGCCTAACTTCGGAACCCCTAAACTGTTGTTTCAAATCGCGTGTGTGCTCTGGTCGTGTGGTCAATGTTAGAAAAAGTTTGATTCCCAAAGAACTTTTAGAATCTTGTTTTGAAATTTTTAAAATTGAAATTTGTACAGCACAAAGGTTGCATACGGCTTTAAAGGTGAATACAGAACTGGTGTGCGATTTCATATATAATAAGAAGGACGTAGAGCATAAAGAGACATTTTATATTTGCAGTAAAATGCAAGAGCTATTCATAGCCCATAATTTGGAACAGTGGTATGAAACCCACGTGGTGAATGCCTTGCTATCAAAATTTGATAAACTGCAACAAGGACCAAGTGGCCTTGCCTTAGACAAAATTCATCATCTACAAATCAACATTTGTCAATTCAATCAGTTGAATGCTGGGTCTAGCTATATTGAAACACCGCCAGCAATAGCTTCGAAAAAGGCTGTGGTGAATATTGAGAACCATGACAATGATTGCTTTCTGTGGGCTGTGGCTGCGTATTTGCAGCCAGCTCAAAATCGTAATGTTAACAGACCAGCAAAGTACAAGGCCAAGTTTGATGAATTGAAACAAACTTTAAATCTAACTCAAGTATCGTTCCCTATGGACTTAACCGAGATCCATAGGTTTGAACAAGACAACCATGACTTTTCGTTCATGGTGTATGGCCTTGATGGTGATGCGATTGTGGGTCCTCTTTATGCCACAAAAGAACCGAAACGACATCACATTCATCTTTTATATTTATCTGTAGGGGAGGTGAATCACTATTGCCTGATTAAAAGCCTGAGTAGATTGCTAAGCAGTCAAATGTCTAAATATAAATGTAAAAAACATATTTGTGATCGTTGCCTGCAATATTTTAAAACCCCTACGCTTTTGGAACGTCATAGGGCAGATTGCGTTTCTCAGGAAGCGGTGAGATTGATATTGCCACAAGGGGACAAGGCTGTGTTGAAATTTAAGGACATTCACAAGCGTGACACTGTTCCCTATGTGGTATATGCAGATTTCGAAGCTCTCACTACACCCATGGCGGGATGTGAACTAGATCCCACCATTAGCTCAACCACACCCATTCAAAAACATGAACCTTTTGCCATAGGATTTAATGTGGTGTGTGCCTATGACCCCACACAAACCGTGTACAAATACCGTGAGGGGCCAGATTGTGCCAAATGGTTCTTGGATGAACTTGTCAAGTTGGCTCATGATGTACAGGAATTACTGAACCACCCAGCACCCATGAGTCTATCTCCAGACCAGCAGCAGCAGTATGAGCATGCCTCGACATGCCATATTTGCGAAAAGCCACTGATCAGTGCTGAAGACACCGTTCGTGATCACTCACACTTTACGGGGGAGTTTCGTGGAGCTGCGCATAGTAAATGCAATTTGAACTTTCCAGCTCCTCGTTTCATCAGTGTCTTTTTCCACAATCTGGCAAATTATGACATTCAGTTTTTGATTCATGAATTGGGTCATGTCAACAAGGGCTCGTTTACCATTATTCCCCAAAACCATGAGCGTTTTACAGCCCTGACATGGTGGTTGGGCGACTTTAGCATTCGATTTTTGGATTCCTTTAAGTTTATGGCATCCTCGCTAGACAGCCTTGTGAATGGCTTGAATGAGGAGGAATTAAAAAATACTAGAATGCATTTTAATGATCCTGAGCAATTTCAATTGTGCATTCGGAAAGGTATATTCCCGTATCATTTCTGCAACAGCTGGGACGTGTTAAAGCAAAGAAAACTCCCACCACAAGAGAAATTTTACTCGAAACTAACACGCAGTACCGTTTCCGATGAAGACTATGCACATGCATGTCAAGTTTGGCGAGTGTTTGGCATTAACACGCTAAGTGAATATGCTTTGCATTACCTAAAACTGGATGTATTGCTGCTCACCGATGTGTTTGAAAAATTCCGTAAATTGTGTCAACACATTTACGGTCTTGACCCGGCTCACTATTATACGAGTCCTGAACTCTCGTTTGATGCCGCTTTAAAATACACTCAAGTGGAATTAGATTTACTCACTGACGTAGACATGGTTCTATTTTTTGAAAAGGGCATTCGTGGCGGCTTTGTGTCGCTTAACCAACGCCATGCCGAAGCGAACAATGTCTACATGCCTGATTATTCACCAGACAAACCAGAATCGTACTTAATGTACTATGACGTGAATAGTTTGTACGGTTACGCCATGAGTCAGCCTTTGCCCTATGGGAAGTTTGCTTGGCTGACAGAGAAACAAGTGTCAGAATTTGATGTGAACATGGCTAGCCAAGAAACAGGCCGTGGATATGTGCTAGAAGTGGATATTGAATATCCCTCATCCTTGTATGATGAACATGCAGATTTCCCATTCTGCCTTGAGCAAATGGTTCCCCCTGACAGTAAAGTGAAAATTGAAAAACTCATGAGCACACTTTACAACAAAAATCAGTATGTGCTACATATCCAAATGTTAGTGCAATGCCTCGCCCTAGGCTTGGTGGTGAAGAAAATCCACAGGGGTATTTCGTTTGCTCAAAAAGCATGGCTTGAGCCATACATGCAACTCAACACAGAGCACCGACAAATGGCAACACAGCAGTTTGAATTCTTTTTTAAATTAATGAATAACTGCATCTATGGCAAGTCCATGGAGAATGTCCGCAAATACCGTGACATTAAATTGGTGAATGTCTGGGAGGGGCAGTGGGGTGCCCGGCGGTACATTGCCAAGCCACATTCCAAATCGATCAAAATTATCAATGAGGATTTGGCTACTATTGAAATGAGTAAGACCAGCGTGACCATGGATAAACCCATTTACTTGGGTCAAGTCATTTTAGACTTTTCTAAATCGGTCATGTATCGATTTCACTATGAGTTTGCCAAACGCAATTTGAGGACGTCTCTCTTTTGTATATGGACACGGACTCATTCATTTACCACATTCGCCACTGCAACCCCTATGACGTCATGAGGCAACATAGTGACTGGTTCGACACCTCTTGCTATAGTGCTGACAACGTGTTTCAGCTGCCCATAAAAAACAAGAAGGAAATGGGTGTTTTAAAAGATGAATGCGGTGATTCCATTATGACGGAATTCGTAGGTTTGGCCTCAAAAATGTATGCTTACCGCACACTCGACTATAAGGAAGCCAAAAGAGCAAAAGGTGTAGGTAGAGCAGTGGTAAAATCGCTACGTGTAGACGATAACTTAGCGGTTTTACGCACTGGCAATGCTATGTCTCATACACAGTGCAGGATACAATCCAGCAACCATCATTTGTTTCTTGTGGAACAGAGAAAACGCACCCTCGCCTCCATGGATAACAAACGTGTGTGGGCTGATGATCTGCTCACCAGCCTGCCCTGGGGTTATGATCGCAACGAGGAGGAGGTGTGATTTCACTGTTTAATCGTTTATGGGACATAGCTTTATGTAACTTGTAGATTTAGTATTTTGTAAATATTGGTTTCTGCCATTGTAAATAGTAGATTTTGTAAATAGTGGCAACCCACTTGGACCTTTTGCTCTTTGAAAAGTTCTATGCAACCTTATTCTTTTTTAATTTTTGATTGGTAAATAGTGTGATTCTTTTAACGCTGTACAAAGTTGAGTTTTTTTTCTAAATATTTAATGAGTAATAGTATTTTTAGTAACTTTATATATTTTTTGTAATGTAAATGATCAACTAAAAAGTTCTTTTGGAAATGAGTGTGCATGTCGAGAATGTGCTTTTGGGAATAAATAAAGTGGTTGTGTTTGTTCCCAAAGACAGGTGTGAATGTATGAGTAGAGAGAGAAAGCTGGTGTGTATGGTTGACAGAGCAAACACAGTAAGGTAGGGTGGGTGGGTGGGGAGGGGGTAAATGGTCACTTATATACTCATTTTGTTTTCAATAGTTTCGTTTATTTCATTGAAATGTGGCAGACAATAGACATTATTTTATTAAAAACAGTCTTACCTGCAGTAGTCGTAGACCTCGACGTTTCTCCAAACACCCATAAACTCACTGCAGCATCGTCATGGTCATGCACTTGCATCAACATCATTGTCAAATCTCAACTTTCGACATACACAAATGGAAAAATGTGAAAACAGCAAAATTGAAAACGCAAAACTTAAAACGGACATTTTTAAAAACTGGAAATGGGCATGTGTGAAATTTGAAAATTCAAAAAAACTTCAAACGGACATTGTTTAAAATGTGTCATCAACAAACTGGAAAAATCCATATCATCAAAAACGCAAAACTTGAAACGAACTTTTGTAAAATCTGTAAATTGCAAAATGACAAATGGCAGTGTGTGAATTCATCATGTGTGAAATGTGTAAAATGAAACATAAGCCATCAACATCACGATTTCTTAAAATTAAAAATAACAAAACATCGTGCTCTGGTAAACCTTTGTTTTTATTTCATAGTCATATTGAATTGACAAAAGAAAAATAGAATACAAACAAATCCCAATTCCTCACTCCTCAATGTTTATGTCCATGCATCATCAACTTTCCTTTCATAGCACTCATGACAATCAGGGCTGCCATTTTTTCACCCACTGAGGCATCACTGAATGCGAAACGTTGTTTAGCTTTCTTCAATAACAATTTATCTGCCACATGTCTTAAACCAGGATGACTATGGCGATAAGAAAGGTCATGTTCATTGCATGCTTGATCCAAAAGATTAATGGGTACATCACCACGTTGTAAACGTTTTTCGAGACGAGTTCCAGGGCCACAAAAACGATAACCTGGAAGATGGATTTCGAAAGGTAAGTATTGAATCACTTTGTCAATGACGCCATTGCCAGTACAGGTCTGGCATATCCTTTTGCATCGATGGTAAAAAGGTTTGGTCTTCCTCCTCCTCTGTGGACGATGTTAGTGTTTGTTGTTGTTGTTGATTTTTCTCGCCATGACACCCGTGGAATGATTCAACAAAGTCTTTACATGGACTTTTAAGACCGTGATACAGTTTCACTAGCTGGCAAGTCGCACACTGACGCATAGACGGTATTTTTGCCATGGCCACTTGCTTATGGTGATCGTAATCCGTACAGGGTTGCAATTCACTCACCACAGGGTCTTGAGTCCATGATTTTGGTACATGTTGCCAGATTTCTTTCACTGCGTTGGCGGCCACATAATAAATGAACGACTTGGGGAGCGCCAAGAGTTCCTCTTTGGTAAAACTGTCTAGTTTCTTTTTGCACACAAAGAACTTGCCGATGGCTTTGTCCGTAGCATTGCCTTTCTCCATGGTATCACGTGCTGTAGATGTTTACACTTCGCTTGTAGAAATCTCACTGGCGTCATTCACAGGTAAATCTTGAGTTATAATTTTGTTTAACAACTCTCAGCAGGCATGGGTGGTTAACCAATGAAAGAGATGCTACGCATGCGATAGGGCTGTATGGGTAATGTTGCCACAGGAACGAGTATCCATGAGCGTTTGCAGGGAGGTGCAGCCCAACTCCATGAGGTCGATACATTGGCAGTAAGACACCAAAAATGGTTGCAACCATTGACGTTTTTCATTACCTTTCACAAATACCACATTGGCCGAGGACAAGTGTGCTTTCATGACCACGTCCAAATATTTATAGGAAATGGTTCCCTGATTCCAGTCTAGTTGCTTATGATTTTCAATCCACTGGGTTTGTTTACGGTCTTTTTCACACAACAAATCAAAAGCATGGGGTGGTTTAAATAGCAAATGCGTAGCTTGCGATATCCAAAACGTGGTACAATCGATCATGGCCACTTGTTTAAATATAAATTTGTTGTCACCAATTTTAAACCCTTGGCAATCCACAATGAGTGTGCGCAACATGTTGACGCTTGCCTGGACCAAGTTCAACTGACGACTGACTGACGATTGACCACTAAAGTGTGATCATGACATGGACTTACCTGCCATGCTAGTTTCAAATTAAGGTTAGGGTAGGACAGGGGGACATGCAAAAATAAGAATTTAAGAATTACATCATTTTATTATCATAACACGTCTTCCAGGCTTTTGCCATTTTGGGATAAGGACGATACCAACTGATACAACAGTATAGTCTCTTGTGTTTGTAACGTCCATAACACCGATGATGTCCCAATGTCTCTAAACTAGGCGTTTTTGATGGTGAGCTGCTCACCGAAGCACCATGAATACCATACGGTCCACACGTATCGTAACTTTTTATCATTACCCAGGGACACAAGTGAGGGATAGCTTGAATGACAGGGTATATTTCCCACTTCAATTCTACACAGGTAGGGGCAGGTGGGTGACCAGCGCTGATGTTCCTGCATGGGTTCATCGCCCTCCTGCCATTGGTCTATGATGATGGGCAAAAGGCACATTTCACTTCATCTCTTGTTTTTAAATAGTAGAATCCAGCGGCCGCCAAGGCTTGAGGGTTTATGAAAGGCACTGGCCATGTTGCAAAAGTCTTGAAACGTTGTTCCTTAGAGTTTAAATTCATGGATGTGACGTCTCTTGAGGCTTTAAAGCAAGACATGACTGAGCGGCTTGACGTGGGTTGACCTGTTATTTATACACTCGTCACTTGGTTGGATAGTGGATAATAGTTGACTTGTTTGTGATGAATAATCAAACAGTAGGCCGTCGTATTGGCTGGTACATTGTCATGCGTTTCAAAATCTAGTCGAATGTCGATATTGGATGGCTTGACAGACTCTTCCAGGTAAGAACAGTCAAAGACAATCAGTGGTGCTCTTGCCTTAAACGCTTGGGGTAGTAGCATGGGGCTGTTCTCTTTTTGATAATACGACCATCGAAATTTAGAAAACAAGTCGTACAGGGGGCCAAACTTATTTTTTGAAAAATCCAAATCCAGTCCTTCATAGGGAAACACAGCTCCGTTGAGGAAAAGACGTGCATTTCTCAATTGCAGGTGATCAAATTGCGTGGCATCTTTGGTTTGTTGATACTTGCGATTCGTTTGAAAACCCACGATCAGGTAGAGAGGTCTCTCTGTATAGCGAGCAGTTTTTACAGACCAACTGTGTGTGTTGGTGGTGGGCAATAGCGGATACTCATGGAGTGCCCAGCTTCTAAATTCCATGGGTAGAGGCATATCTCTCTTTACCATTTTCAGTATGTCCAGTTTTTTGCTATCGTCAAGGGTCACATGAGGCACTTTCCATAGCAAGCGTTGTAGTTGAATTTTTGAATCGACGGGGGCATTGTCGGCTCCCTTGAGTGCATTATTATCACTCCTGTCTATCACTAGGTAAAGCACTTGCCTTGCGTTGACCACAATGCGTTGGTGATCTTCGGCAAAGCCTAAAATCAGTTTAAGAGGTAAATATCCAGTAAAGGTCCCATCAGTGTGTACCATCCAGTCATTGGTCGAGTCAGGACACCAACCTGCCATGCAAAGTGTTTTACCTTCTTCCTCACTATAAGAGGGGTATAGTTTCATGACACTGGAAATGCCCACATTTCGAGTGCTATCCACCACGATATCGTTAATGACATACAGCACTTCAGAAAACAGAAAGGCCAAACCATGGTTGTCCAACTTGGATGTGGTGGATGTAGAGCCATCGGCTTTGGTGAGCCGACCTTCAATCTGAATGACACTTTCATGCGGTAGGGTGTAAATATCTTGGTTGTTGATAACAAATTGAATTTCATCATTGTTATTGAGACCAGGTGTTTGAGCTTGATATGAATGGAGATCAATTCTTACCACTCCTGGTTGCTCCTCGATGTGATTCGCTACCTCTAGGATAGAATTCATTATGAGGGTTGACGTGGTAACCCAAATGCTGTAAAATCTGCTTGTCTTGAGATGTTAACGTGTATTCACGTGGCAAACAACTAACACCATTCCTAGACGGTGTTGTTGCTTCATATACGAATTTCATAGTGGCTTTAGCACCAACTTGTAAGTCACTGGTGTGGTAGAATCTAGATCAATGAGTTGTTGATCTCTATTGATCAGTCTTAATGTTATATTGCTAACACCATCGACAGCCACAGAATGAAAAAGCACCACTGGAGGGTTTTCACGAATAATATACCCATTGGGCGATGTCACAATAAAGTCATAAAGCGAATGCGATGGTTCTTGATTGGTGTACACTTGGCTAATAATATTACACGTCATCGACACATGATGGTCCTCAATGAATTTCACTTCATGGTCCGAATCATGTTTTTGTTGGGCTCCAACACACGTGGTTTGAATCCTAGTAATGGGCCAATGGAATCGGGTCGTGTTTTAAAGTCAATGTTGAATGTGGAGAAAATACTGCAGCGATGAGTGTTGGTATTTCCTACAAGTTCAAACTTGCGCGTTCCATCGAGAAATGGCTTTAAACCATATTGATTGATCAATACCACATAAATGTGTTCATAAATATCATCGATCGTGTATCCACCAGAGTTCAGGGTGAGCACAGAATCATCATAGTAAAACTTGTTGTTCACATTTTCACGTATGTTGTATATTCGATTGTACGATTCAAGAGAAACAAGTCCTAAACCATAGGGTTTTTCACTCAATTCGATAGGCGGGTAAAAGTCTAGGCTGACTTCAGGTCCACGTCCATGCAGTGTAAACGTTTTACTTTCTGCCGACATACTGGTGGCGTTTTTGCTTATGCTGCGTCTAATATAAAAAAATTAAACACAAACGTCCACACTGTTGGCTGTTAAACGTTTGCTCTCGTTTCACATTATAATAAATCTTGATCCTGTTTCCAAAATAGGTCACTAGTTCCATGGGCGGAGGCAAATTCCCAAAACTGTCAAAGTACCATACAATGGATCCCTCTTTGACATAAGCTACATAATGCGTTCCTGGTCCTCGGTGATCATCCAAATTGACAACAGCACATTCCTGTTTCCAGGGTCGTGGGGGTAATTGGTTTCGCACAAACACACCTCGAAAATGAGAAAGCTTTAGTTGTTTAGCATATCTTTCCACTTGTTGATGCGTCAGGGCATGTCTTGCTATGGCTGAGGTTAATTTTTTTTAATACTTCGAAATGGTGAAATCCCAAATCCTTGTTGATAAAAGGCTGGCTTTAAATTGGCATTTCTAGCCCCCATGGCAATCGCTTCCATCGTTTCATTGTGTCGCTGACTTTCTTTGAGTTGTTGCTTGCCCTGCTGCGCGGCTTTAATGGTTTTCGCCACTGCACTGGCACCGCCCAAAAGTGAACCCAGAGCAGCCAAACTGGCAAATAATGCAGGTAAAAATCCCGCTCGTTTGGGGACGGGAATCACTCGCCCTTGGTTTGAAACCTGTCGCCGACGTTTTGGAATAACATGTCTCTGTGCTGCTCGAAAGGCTTTCCTTATGGTCAATACATTATTTTTTCTTTTTTCTTTCGCAAGTGCTTGTCCACGAATGTCTTAAGCCCAGGCTTTGCCAAGGACAAGGTCCTTTTTTTAGTCTTTCTCACCGCATACCTTTGTTTCACCATGATGATAATGACCAACGAACTTTCACAAGAAAGTTTAAATCACAACTAACGTCAGATGGTTATTTCATGGCTGTATATTCCAATTCCACATAAAGTGGGAAATCGTTTATGGTTTTTCCCGCTTGCTTTTCATCCCATGTCAACATGAGATGAAAGGATAATTCGTCACCTGCATTGATCATTTCATGGTTATGGATCAACATCCTATGACCATTTATCTTTATTTGTAAATGGTTCTCATCAGGTATGGCATATTTGATGTGAATGGTTCCATCATAGTGTAATCGATAGTGGCTTAAACCCGAAGCAAGCACATAGGTCAAGTGCTGATCATGGACTAGCGGTAAATGGTTTCTGTCATTCACAGGTTTTTCATTTGTCAGATACACTAAAAATACAGATGGGATAAGTTTATAAAGCCTTTTCATTGCATAGGTCATGTAACGCTTGGTACAAACATCGTCTTCGTCTTGTGGGTCTTCCACGTGAATAATCCGATGGTGATTAGCGCTATAGCCATTCACCGTAAGCTGGGGCACTTTGTCATAAAACTCATACACTTTGTTATCCACATACTTTTTCGTAGTAACGTCTGTAGACACTTGAGGATGTTTTACATGGGTTAACCGCTTTCCCTTAAAGTCATAATCTCCCTGTTTTGTGCGTGGCACTGCTGACCTATCCACATAGTGTTTATTAGCAGGATCTGTTTCTTGTTTAGGATCATGTATGGGGACAGGCCTAGCTTTGGCCATCAACGCACGTCCTAAGACATCCATCGTCAACCTGTAGTACCAGTCTACTGTTTCTATGACAAGGTTCGGTGTCCTGTATATAGACAGCCTGCTAGCCTGTCTAAGCCTTAGTTGAAATGAAGATTATTGTGCCGATTCTATTTGCCTCGACTGTAAGACACATGATTTTGACGTTTGCATGCAGATTCTTGGGAGTTGAGATGAGGTGGTGCTCTTTATCTACGCTAGGGTGCAGCAGCGCCTTGGTAAGGCTACTAATAAGTAGTGTCCGCCTAGTGGTGAAAACGGTAAGCTTGTCCGCATGTGGTGTGTGTTCTTACTTGCACAAGAAGATGGTTCCCTTTGTATCGACTGTTAGTAATTTTTGCGATGCAATAACTGAGTGTTGGGACATGATCGGTAAAAGACATAACATCATGTAGTCTACAGATATTGAGTAGCTTTCAGCTACTCATTCGGATGTCTTGCTTTGTAAAGTTCGGCGTAACTGGCTCTACCCAAATATGAATCGACATGGAATAGTTTCTCTTCAAATTAATTAATATTTTTATGTAAAATGTGGCAGAAAGATGAGGTAGATTCTCGTGTACACCTGGAGTGTGTGATGGTCTGTGCTTCGATTTGAAACGGATACCTAAGTGGTCTTGTCGACGTGAAAATATTATTTGTTGCTTCTTTTATATGTTTATATATAGTTGTTGAGGCAACTTTAAGGAAAGCAAACATATATGTCGTAGATTCCTGTAAGAGGCCAAATGTGGTTAATTGGAGTTATGAAGATTTGGTAAAAAGGTATTTTGTTCCTGAGAGAAGTAAGTGGATTATTATATATTTCTGGGGTGCATGTGTATCTAGCCTGATGCATGTTATTTATTAACTTTTGTCATCTCCGTGATTTGGTTAACGTAGTTGGGAGGCTTTCATCTTGCTGTGTGGATAAAGTATTTTAAATTCGTGTCTGGTTTATAAATGTAATCTTTCTCTTTATTCACGTTTAGTTTGCCTAATTGAGGTCCGTGTAAATTATGTAAAGCTTTTATTTTATTAGAGTGGGGGTTCGTATTTGCTGGCATTGCGTTCGTCTTCTGTTTTTGGTCATCGGTTGTTGTGTTCTGGATAACCTTGTTATGATTGTCAGCTGTTAGATGACAAAAAGAGAATCGTGGCACCATGTTTAAAAGGGATTGACGTATTGAGATCTTGTTCCGAGTTTGCTCAGGTTAAATGGAATTATCCAAGATTTAATATATTTAGTGTCTTATGGCATTACCTATTAATTGACGGTATTAAAATATTATTGAAGATTGTTTCCCGACTTACCTGAAAGTTATATAATTAAGCATATACGGAATTTGTCGGTCAGGCCTACTTCTTGATGTTATCGAGTCAGCTGTTAATAATTTAAAGTGAAAGGATATTCGGTCCTAAGAGAACATTTTGGGAACCAATACAAAGTAAGTTACATCCTACGTTAGGTACCACACCTTTTATTTTATTTTATTTTATTTGAACTGCATGTAATTGTTTATTGTATTTTATTGTAATATTTGGTTTATGAATAGAAGTGTTGTTTTAAAATATGAATCGTGTGTGTCATTTATGGGTCTGGGATTCTGTAGACAGCTCTCAAGATAGACACCTCGGGTTATGGTTGAAAATGGTCCAGTCCTTCCCTAACGCAGTAGGGTGTGTCACTTGTATCGAGAGCGTGGTTTTACGTGTTTAACACATTAATGTCTATTTTGAGAGTTGTTCAGAGTTAGGAACTAGAAGTGATATACGAAAAATAAATTATAATCAGTGTTATATTCTGTAAATGTTACTAATTTTTGTGTGTTTTATGTTTCATGTATACAAACCCACCTGGTAATGGAAAAACGAGTTCTCCCAAACATATATTATCTGAGGAAAGATGAATTGGGGTTCGAGATCTTGATTCGTGGAAGGATTCCACAGGGAAATAGAGTAACTGACTTGGCTGTCTTGAGGTCGTTACGAGATGCTCCTGTAATTATCCCGCCTATTAACAGCGAATATTGGGAAAAGGGTAAGTCTGGTGTCATTACATCTGTGTCAAACTTGTTAAGTGATTGTGCTTCGTTGGATGGTATTATCGATTCGTCTGAATATCAAAGAAATAAATTAAGGTGGCGCGCTCTGCATTGGATATTGAGATTGGCTGATTTAATTAATGTCTGGTCAAAAGTTGAGGACGGTATTTCATTTGCAAATGAATTGTCAAGTTTGCGTGATAGGTTGGCTATTATTTACGAACGTATGTTTTCTGGTGAAACCGGTGATTATAAAAGTGAATCTTTGACGTCATCAATAGGTGGAGGTTCTGAGAATAGTAATCGGTGCGCTGTGAATGTTGATAATAATTTGGTTGAAGATGTAGAATCTGTGTTGTCGATAAATGATTTACAAATTTATAATCCTGCTGTTATGCAGCATCGGAATGGGTCGTCTAGTCAGCCTTCGAGAAATATGTCATGTTCAGCTAGGCCTAATATTATTGACCAGGCTAATTTAAATAATGAATTCAGCTTGTCATCTAGGTCCTAATCGAGAGAAAATAGTGCGAATGCCTCAATTAATCTAACTTCTGGAATTTCTCGTTGTGTGAAGTCTGTACAAACAAGTGAAAGTCTAATTAATGTAACTGATGTTGTCGAGCATAATTTGATGAAGCATAATATGAATTTAGGAGATTCTTCTCAAGTATGTGACCCTGGAAATGTCATGGCAGATATCAATGTTAGATTTGCTACGTTACCCAATCCGATTGCCTTGATTTTAAAGAATTTTCACATCTGTAATGGTACTGAGAATGATTTATTAGTGCAATTTCTTAGGAAATTTGTAGAATTAAAAGACAGTGCTGTGGTGTTTGGACTGTCCGAACGTCAAATATTTAGAATGGTGTTTCCTTGCACTTCAGGTATGCTTCGACAAATCTTAATTAATAACATGTCTGCTGGAAATTCTTTAATTAATTTTCAAATGGAAGTTTTAAATTATTTTATTACCCCGTACACCTTGTCAGACCTTCATCGAAGCTATTTATTCAGAGGACAGAGAATGGATGAAACACTGAACGATTATTTTGTGGATGTTAGGTATTATGCTAAAGTATTTGCTGTTCAGTTGTCGGAGGAGCAAATCGTTGCCTCATTAGTCGAAGGAATTAACCCCATTTATAGATTGTGTTTAACCATGTGTGCTAGGCCTAAGACTTATAAGGAGTTTTATGATCTTGTTCTTACTGCTGAGAAGTTCAAAAAGGCAGATGCTGTTCGTATGGCAAATTCATCGATACCATGTTCTTCTATTCAGGGTACCTTTGGGCAAATTGGTTCTAAGCCTGTTTTTCAGTGGACGAGTGCTGTTCAGTCTGGAGGAAGACAACCTGTTCAGGGTTTTAATAACGCTTTATTTCAGGGAGAGGTATGTCAAGATGTTGTTCCTGCTTCTGGTCCATACCATAATTTTCAGGGTCGTTCCAACCGGAGATATGCTGAGAGTGATTCATATCAAGGTAGGCGGTGCGACTTATGTGGGTCGTATAATCACCTTAGACGTTGGTGTGATGCCAGAAGGAATCATAATTCCTGAAGATGTTGTGGTGATCTTGTAAGCTGTATTGTATTTTCAAAATTGTGTTGATCTTTGGAAACCACACGCATGTATGTATGTATGTATCTTCTGTGTGAATTGTATGTTCGATGTTGTGGTGGTTGTCACAATTTATTTTCAAAATTGTGTTTTATCTTTGGAAACCACACACATGTATGTATGTATGTATGTATGTTGTGTATGAATTGTATTTTTGATGAGCGATGGATGGATTTGTGTGTATTGTGTATAAATGTCTCTATTTGGAATCTTCTGCATTGTGTATGACCAGAGTGACTCATTGTTTTGCGTCAAGTTGGTGTATAGGCGAAAGGTTAGAATTTTCTAAATGGCTTTTGACATTTTGTTGTTACGGAGAGGAATTTTATTTTGTGTTACAGTAATAATTTTGAATTTTCAAGATCGTGTATGACCTACATGATGCTTTAGTGCGTGTTTGTAGTAAAGTGACCTTTATTTGAATCTTCAAAATTGTATACTGGTTCTGGAGGAAGGTGGTATAATTGTGCGTTAGTGTATTGTGTTGGTATGAATGAGAATCTCTAATTTGTTATTTAATTTGGGGAGGAATTTTGTTCTCGTTTCTTGTTTTAATGGGTAAAGTTATGTTTTATTTTAAATGTTTTCAATGGTAGCCGAGTATATAAATAGGGTCGTTAAAATATCCTTGTTCAGCTTAAGATCCTAACGTATATGGAGGTATGGGACTCAAATATTAGGTGGCATAAGCTGAATATGTATTTAATGGTAAGTATTTACTAAACATTCCGAGATAGTTTCTCCGAGTAGTGACCTTGTGCACTTATCTTTGCTTGTTGAACTGAGGAAGTAGGTACTTACAGGTGAGTTGTGTGTGTCATGAAGTTAATGTGGTAATGGTCGTTGTTTCGTTGAAGTGAATTTGTTGAAATTCTCATCCGAGACAGCCTAAGGTAATTGTTTATTTAAAGGATATTTGTGGTAATGTGTCACGGTTTTAACGATTTCCTATTTATATTGAGGTGGAACATTTTGGGGATATTTGTGGGTAGTAACTGTTTTTTTTTGGTGAATTTAGAGAGGTTATGCAAAGATGTGTGTGTGAATGTGTTGGGGTTTTCTTAGGTCTGCGCGTGTGGTCAGTTGATACTTCGTTTTTTTTTGTTGCTTTCTTGGTCTTTCTTTCCTTTTTTCCTTGGGTTTCGAATCTGTTAATGGTTTTCTTAGGTAGATTTTTCACTTGTAGCCTAAATGAGTTGAGACAGATGTGTGATATGGGACTTATGCCAACATTCATTTGGGGATATTAGTTTTTTTTTAATACTAAAGAACTCATTTTTCAACTGGGATTTGCTTGCTTCACTGTAATTGTTATGAATTTGGTTTGTCAATTCTACATTTTCTTATATTGCATTGAGTACTCATCAACACTTCTAATTGTTTATTTAAAATATGTGTAAACTTAAATATTTTGTAAAAGGTGTGGATTTTCTGAGATAGGTTTTGCATTAGGAAAATTTCTGCCATATTTTGGATATATGTAATGATATTGTTTGTTTATATTGTTTAATGTCAAACGTTTGTGTAAACTATTCCATGAAAACGATACTCGCCTAGTCGAATTTGGTTTCAGCTGCTATCATCGTTGATACGTCTGCGTAGAAGATTTCGGATGTACTGTGAAGACTATCTGTGGCCAGGATGGTGGAACTGTCATCTGGAAACTAAAGCGGATCTGAACTTATCCTCGAAAGAAATGATGAATTATGTATACCATGATGTATTTTTGTCTGTACAAGTTATCTGATGTATCATGTTACATGTAAGATGCTATTTTCTTGGCATGAAAAGGGATGTACTATTAGCTACGCTGACTTCTGCATGAACTATCATCGACCTGTGTGTAATCAAACTTGTGGTGGTGGATTTTGAACGAACTTGTGAAGAAGTGTTTATTTCTACCTCCTTATTTAATGCATGCCTAAAACTAAACCAGTTTTGAAGTGATGAATTTGGGTACTGAAGGTTGGTATTTGTTGAAGATTGGTATTGGTGCATGTACATTTTCAGTTGGACAATTTCGTTGGCTTGGTACTTTACCGGCGCCAAGTCTGAAGGGAGGGAGTCTGTGCCGATTCTATTTGCCTCGACTGTAAGACACATGATTTTGACGTTTGCATGCAGATTCTTGGGAGTTGAGATGAGGTGGTGCTCTTTATCTACGCTAGGGTGCAGCAGCGCCTTGGTAAGGCTACTAATAAGTAGTGTCCGCCTAGTGGTGAAAACGGTAAGCTTGTCCGCATGTGGTGTGTGTTCTTACTTGCACAAGAAGATGGTTCCCTTTGTATCGACTGTTAGTAATTTTTGCGATGCAATAACTGAGTGTTGGGACATGATCGGTAAAAGACATAACATCATGTAGTCTACAGATATTGAGTAGCTTTCAGCTACTCATTCGGATGTCTTGCTTTGTAAAGTTCGGCGTAACTGGCTCTACCCAAATATGAATCGACATGGAATAGTTTCTCTTCAAATTAATTAATATTTTTATGTAAAATGTGGCAGAAAGATGAGGTAGATTCTCGTGTACACCTGGAGTGTGTGATGGTCTGTGCTTCGATTTGAAACGGATACCTAAGTGGTCTTGTCGACGTGAAAATATTATTTGTTGCTTCTTTTATATGTTTATATATAGTTGTTGCGGCAACTTTAAGGAAAGCAAACATATATGTCGTAGATTCCTGTAAGAGGCCAAATGTGGTTAATTGGAGTTATGAAGATTTGGTAAAAAGGTATTTTGTTCCTGAGAGAAGTAAGTGGATTATTATATATTTCTGGGGTGCATGTGTATCTAGCCTGATGCATGTTATTTATTAACCTTTGTCATCTCCGTGATTTGGCTAACGTAGTTGGGAGGCTTTCATCTTGCTGTGTGGATAAAGTATTTTAAATTCGTGTCTGGTTTATAAATGTAATCTTTCTCTTTATTCACGTTTAGTTTGCCTAATTGAGGTCCGTGTAAATTATGTAAAGCTTTTATTTTATTAGAGTGGGGGTTCGTATTTGCTGGCATTGCGTTCGTCTTCTGTTTTTGGTCATCGGTTGTTGTGTTCTGGATAACCTTGTTATGATTGTCAGCTGTTAGATGACAAAAAGAGAATCGTGGCACCATGTTTAAAAGGGATTGACGTATTGAGATCTTGTTCCGAGTTTGCTCAGGTTAAATGGAATTATCCAAGATTTAATATATTTAGTGTCTTATGGCATTACCTATTAATTGACGGTATTAAAATATTATTGAAGATTGTTTCCCGACTTACCTGAAAGTTATATAATTAAGCATATACGGAATTTGTCGGTCAGGCCTACTTCTTGATGTTATCGAGTCAGCTGTTAATAATTTAAAGTGAAAGGATATTCGGTCCTAAGAGAACATTTTGGGAACCAATACAAAGTAAGTTACATCCTACGTTAGGTACCACACCTTTTATTTTATTTTATTTGAACTGCATGTAATTGTTTATTGTATTTTATTGTAATATTTGGTTTATGAATAGAAGTGTTGTTTTAAAATATGAATCGTGTGTGTCATTTCTGGGTCTGGGATTCTGTAGACAGCTCTCAAGATAGACACCTCGGGTTATGGTTGAAAATGGTCCAGTCCTTCCCTAACGCAGTAGGGTGTGTCAATTATTAAGCAGCAAGAGTCATTCCCCGTGGGGGACATGGTTTCCCATCTCTGTCCCACATCACGTGAACAACGCCATGGTTCACTGTTTCCATCTTCCATTCGCTGCATCATTGTGGGGCCTTCCGGCTGTGGAAAGACTAATCTTTTGCTAACGCTCATTACAGAGCCCAATGGTCTGCGTTTTCAAAATATTTATATTTTTGCAAAATCTCTGTACCAACCCCTCTACGTGTTTCTGGATCAAGTCATGTCTGGATTACAAAAAGAGAATATGGGTTATTTTACATTTTCCATGCAAGAAAATGTGATTTCACCGGATGAGGTAAAGCCTGATTCACTCATGATTTTCGATGATGTATCCACTGAACGTCAAGGCATCATTCAAAGCTATTTCAGCATGGGTCGTCACAAACATATCGATTGCTTCTATCTTGGACAAACGTATTCTAAAATGTCCAAACAGTTGATTCGTGACAATGCCAATGTCATAGTTTTATTTCGTTAGGACGAGAGGAACAGTCGTCACATTTATAATGAACATGTGAATCCTGATATGACCTTTCAAATATTTACAGAATTGTGTGCCAAGTGCTGGAACACTCAACGTCATGCCTGTTTAGTGATTGACAAACAAAGTGAACTCAACCAAGGACGGTATCGCTTAGGGTTTGATCATTTTATTGCTATTTAAGGCCCTGTCTCATTCCCCGTCAAGTCATTTGTCAAGACACCATGGCGTTAGCAGAGAGTCAATTGAAAAAACATATTATTAGAGAAAAAAATACTATTCGCCAAAAGATTCGTCAATTGAAACAATCACGTGCAAATCATGCTTTGTTTATTCAGCAACATTTAGCACCTCCACCAAAAGCCATGTTGAAACCCTCTTTCAAGCCATCTGAAACGCTACCCACCATTTCACAAGCCACGCAGACGCTGCACGAGGACCCTGAGGAAGAGGTAGAGGAACAGGAAGATTTGACTAGTGTTAGCGAAGTTGAGGATGAGGAGGAACAAGTGTTTACGTCTCAAAAAAAGGCCACACCCCTTGCAGAGTTTTTGAGAAAAAAGAAATCCTTGGTCGAAACACCTTGCCCTTCCAGAGCGTATCCGTTTTCACAACTCTTGGCCACCCCTCAACATAAAGCTCAACTGAAAACCATTTTAATAAAATATTATGGATCGACATTGGAACCCTATTTCACCGATCTATTTATTGGAAACACAGATACCACGTATGGTGTTCGCTATGAGGATGATAGTTTTAAAATTGGCGATTCATCCATTAAATTTCCTCGTACTAAAGCTGTCATTAAAAACATCAACTATAAATTAATGCAAGGACTGTTAAAGCTGCTCTTTTCTCGGACCCCCTCTCCCCATGATTATACGTAAGAGGATCTTGACAAATATAAATCCATTTTATTGGATACCCATGCCCACAAAAGACAGTATAATCCCGCTCAACAAGTGAATGCCAATATATCTCAAAAATATAAAACCATCTTTGCAAAAATGTTTCCCACCAGTCAAAGTACTCGTCGTAAAGCGTCCGCTTCGGGAGTGACATTTAAACCATTAAAACCCCTTGTGGATGTTACCTACTGGCACAATCCCAATAAGCTCGTCCAGCGGCTACAGTTGTTGCATGCCTCATGTCAAGCTGGCCATACCGGTCACGATTGGGAAATTCAAGAAATTGAACAAGAACTTCGAAATGCCAAAATTATTGTTTAAGCCCTCACCCATTAAAATGGGTATTGCTCACGAGTTGCATCGCCCAGCTAGGCGTCACTATCCACGACTCAAGGTGATTTCACGAGGTGTGGATGAACTTTGGCAGGCTGACTTGGTTGAGATGATACCCTATGCTAGCGTTAACGACGGTGTACGCTATATGTTGACCGTCATTGATGTCTATTCCAAAATGGCCGTTGTTGAACCTGTGCGTCGCAAGTCTGGCCCACTAGTTACCAAGGCCTTTCAACATATTATTCAACACTCCAAACGTCAACCTCAGCTGCTACAAACTGACCAGGGGAAAGAATTTTTCAACAAGGATTTCTCCAGTTTTCTCAAATCTAAGGATATTCACCATTACACCACGTACAGCAACCTCAAAGCCAGTGTGGTGGAGCGGTTCAACCGAACATTGAAAACCCATATGTGGAAAGCGTTTACCGCTCAGGGCACGTATCGCTGGTTGGACATGTTGCCAGAGCTAGTATCACGTTACAATGACACCAAACATAGAACGATTGGGACCAAGCCACGCCTCGTGACCAAAAATATTCAGCGATTGGATAAACTGTTTAACCCCATAAAAACAGCCGATCCTAAACGTCACCGACTGAAAATTGGGGATTTTGTTCGTGTGAGCAAATTTAAGTCTGCCTTCAATAAGGGCTACACGCCTCCGTGGGGGACTGAACTATTTCGAATTCGTCAAGTCAACTTGGATACTCGAGTCACCTATTTACTCGAGGACCTCAACCATCAACCCATAAAAGGTAGATTTTATCTCCATGAACTTCAGAAAACAGCATTTCCTCAGCATTATCTTGTGGAAAAAGTGTTGAAACAAACAGGAAATAAACTCTATGTCAAATGGTTAGGGTTTAACTCTACGTTTAATTCTTGGATCAATAAATTACATGTTGTGTGAACCTGTGCAATTTTTAATTTATTCACACATGTTGTACACCACCTATAGCTCTATGTGTACAGTCCTCAGCTCCACATATTTCTTTCTCTTTCCACCTGTGTTCACTCATACATTACCCCTCCCCCTCTCCCTCCCTTCATCTCCCACCACTGCTGTTTGCAGCTCTTGCCTATCTATTGGTTGTGACATCATTCCCACAAGTTGCATTATACTTTTTACAGATTCAGCGATTCCCACGCTTTGAACATTCTGTTATCAGGCACGTGGACAGCTAACGTCCAAGGTGAACACCTGTGGCAGATCAAATTTCACGTCAACTTGCATTTTGTCACGTACGAAGCAAAACAGGATGTAACTTGTTAACATTTATCGCGCACGTGGACAGCTAACGTCCCAAGCGAACACCTGTGGCAGATCAAATTTCACATGGACTTGCATTTTGTCACGTACGAAGCAAGACAGGATGTAACATGTGGTTTCACACATGTTCACATGCATTTCGCACTTCCCTGCCACCACGATGGTCAGATTATTTCACTTTCAAGCGTCTTTGTCATTTTTCCATTGCACCTGTTGTCAAGTCAGATCGGCGCCTTCCAATAAGCTCAAATGACATTCACCTCTTGCTCCTCGGCAAGTTTGTTTTCTGTACTCGCTTCGACCAACATAGAACCAAGTTCTTATCACCGTTTACACGTCAAAGGTAAAATGTGTGAAAAAACCCACCCTCGCTCTGTCATAAACCGACCTGCCGAAATAGCGATTGTTCTATTAAGCATAGCCACCGTGGTTAGCAACAGGTTCGTTGAAACACCCACATCCAGCAGTATCGTCTCTCTCAACCACCACGCTTCATGAACATTATAAACAAGTAAAGAAAAAAATCAACATGTATGGCATTAGGACCTTTGTGAATTATTTTTTTGGAAAAAATATCTACCACATTTGAAAGGGGGCGTTAGCCCGAGTCCTAGGACACCTCGTACACGTCTCTAGCGTTATTGGTTCGTGAGAAATCAGCAAAAATCACAAAAACACGTGTTTACCCCAAAATCGAGTTTCCAATTTTTTTTTAAATTATAACGAATGGTCCATAGCAAAGAGGACGTTACCCCAAGTCCTTGGACCTGTCGTACACGCCTCTAGCGTGATTGGTTTGCGAGATATAACAAAAAGTCTAAAATCACGGTTTTACCCCAAAAAACCCATGTTTACAGATTTTTACCTTTTCGTCACCGACATTCCCGTAAATAGCGCAACGAGACGAAAATAACGAAGCCAAGTACGCCCTCCTAGCATGACTCCTTCCATTCCTAGGTTGCAGGGGCTCACAACTTGCTAAGTGGAGCAGAACCTACAACCTAGCACTATTTTAGAGCGGAAATAAAACGTCCATACGAAAGGGGGGCTCACCACGATTCCTAGGACACCCCATATGCTCAAATCCAACCATGGGTTTAGGAAATATTAAAAGCGGATGACCTATTAGTTTTGGTCTTTTAATTAAATAAAGAGGCTATAGGAAAGTAGGGGGCATCACTACGAGTGCTAGGACACCCTGTATGTTCTAATCTCATGTTTGGTTAGTGAGATATCAGGTTCGGGGCCGATACGAGGAGGGTTCAAAAAGAAGTGGTGCAGCCCTGTCATTATCCCACTACTACGTCAGGTTTTTATCCTAGAGACTTGAAATTTATTTTGGGAATAGAGGGCATAGGGGACATTGATTTACGTCAAACAAACGTTTTTGTATAATTCACAGTTTCCAAAATATGGGATTTTCAAAATTCGAGTGTTTTCAAAAAAACATAAAAAATAAAAAAGTTTTATTACAAAAATTAAAGGTAATAAAGGCCGTTCGTTTGAGCCATGGCACAACGTTCTATCATGTTTAGTTTTCAAACTATCACCTATTTTCGAAAACGAAAAATTTCAAAAAAAATGAAAAATATAATACATAATCCATAGGAAAGAAAACGTCAGCTCGAGTACAATGACACCTCATTTGTCAAAATCAGACCATGCGTTCAAGAGATATTAATTATTTTAACATGTACAGTCGGGTACAAATAAAATGGGTGAAGCAGAACCCCTACCACTCCACTACTAGCGCAGTTCGATCATCTCGGTTGTGAATTGCCACGCATCAAAGGAAGGCCACCTGGAATTCAACAGCCAAGAGGGATCTGGACCAAATTAAGAGGAAGTTTGTAGTTTTACGTGACTGTTAATCTCGCGATCATGAGCCACGGGAACTCCTTTTTACGGAGAATCCGAACCACAGGACATGGCATTTCACTTCGAAAATCTCACATTATTGACCGGGAATCGAACCCGATCTACCTTGGTGAGAGAGGAAAACAGCTTGACCGCTAAGCCACCACGTCCCCTGGAACAAATTAAATCGGGTCCGAACACACCACCTTCCCTACAAGCGCAATAAATATCTTCTTGCTGCGATAGTAGTTCTGTTAAGCAAACAGTGAGGCATATTATTCAGACTACCCTCTGAGATCCTAAAGTGGTGACGTGAGTAATCTACACCAAGGAGCACTACAGTCAATTGACTACACATGATTAATTTAAACATTCTGTTGTAAATTCTCTTTTGTACATAATATGCAACAAATAAAATCAAAATATAAATTCCCCCCCCCCCTCCCCTCCCTTTCCCTCAGGTTTCTGGTTATCCAAACCAGGAAAAGTTGGGTCACTTATTATTATTGTTATTATTAGACTATTATTACCACCAACAAACAGCGGTAACTGGGGCCCAGTTATCTGCGGTCTCTGTAGACGCGGGTTCGAACCTCACCGTCGGCCGTCCTTGAAATGGTTTTCCGTGGTTTCCCATTTTCAACTTCAGGCAAATGCTGGGACGGCACCTTCGAATAGGCCACGGCCACTTCCTTCCAATTCCTTGCATAGTTTCATTCACCTTAATTCATTTCATATCTCATTGACTCCTCTCATGAGGTTGGCGACAGGAATGGCATCCGGCCGTATAATCAACCCAACACAAGGAAGTGAAAAATCATCGCATCTCATTTCCGTCCCAGTTGACACGGGAATAATATACATTATAGTTGTCATTTTTATTACCGTATTATTATTATCATCTTATCATCATCGTCATTACAGACAGCGGTTGCTAGGCTCACTAACGCGCAAAGCTAGGCCATGGGGAAAGCTATCTGTGGACTTGGTAGACGCGTGGGTTTGAGCCCCACCGCCGGCAATCCTTGAAATGGTTTTACGTGGTTTCCCCATTTTCAACTCCTGGCAAATCCTGAGATGGTGCCTTCTGACAGGCCACGGCCGCTTCCTTCCACATCCTTGCCCAATTTCATTCACATTAATTTCATCTCTCATTAACGCCTCTCATGAGATTGGGGTCAGGAAGGGTATCCAGTCGTAAATGCACCCACCACATAGACTTTCATCGCATCTCATCCTCGACCCCGTTAAAACGGGAATAACAAAGGGTCGACATACATACAGTATCGTCATCCATCCTTAATGTGTGTAAGTATCCAAGGCAATTAATGAGATCCAAGTTTCTTTTTCAGGCATCGACAGCGGCCATACTCGTTGTGAAGTTTGGTCGAATATTCCCACTATCCATTTAGGCACATGCCGGAATGGCACCATTTTCCAAGTTCCAGGGTATCTGCTCAATCCTAGACCATAATAAATACAGCCACTCATACTAATAGAGAAACCACACACACACACACAGGTTATCGGACAAATTTAACACACACCTAAATACATCGGGCTGATGATCAAGATTTACTAACAACCACCACCATATTATTTTCGCCTGCCTCGTGTCACAGTGGCTAGCAAACCTGCTAAGAGCGGGGTTTCGATTCGTAACACAGCCATCCTGGGAGTGGTTTTCCGTGGTTTTCCTCTTTTCCTTCAGGCAAATGCCTTTATGGTTCCTAACTTAAGGTCACGGACATCTCTTTCCCAACCCTCACCTAAATTAAAAATAAATACACTACGGTTCTACTACATTGACCCACAATAACACCCACAATTATATAACCTATATACATTAGGCTATGTACACACACTCAAATACACGGGACTAAATGATCACGATGTCAAAGCCAGTCAAATGAAACAACAGCAACTTATTTTTCAATTCAATATTTTATAAGACTGTTACACTGCTCTTACGGGGGATAATTGCCGCATTTTGTACAGCTCTTTTGCGAGCACTTCCAGGATTATTTCGGAGAATACTAGTTAACAGGTCCGACAACCTCTTGCTTTTGGGAATCCCTTACTAGGTAGCTTGAGGCTACTGCATGAAAATGTTTCCAAGATTAACCAAGCTGATAACACAACATCCGGGAGTCATTCCTCTGGAGATTTTGTTTAAATGCATCCTAAATAAATAGCATTGCGCATGGTCTTACAAGGTTGTTGTATTTCTGGCACAGTTGTATTGATCTAAAACTTACCTGTGTCATATCTACCAATTAACTTAAGTTACGAAAAGGGAAGATAGGGCCTAATGCAGGATTAAACTGAAAATTGCCTATTGCAATGGTTGTATTTTGATTATATTTTGTGTATTTTAAAAATACAAAATACTCATGAAAAGTATTTTCGATCCAGATACAAAATACATATTTCAAAATGTATTTTAGATACAAAATGTAAGATACAAAAGTATACGTATTTTAAATACATGTATTTTCGATACTGCCCAGCTCTGGGACATGGCATTTCACTTCGAAAATCTCAAATGTATTGACCAGGAATCGAGCCTGGTCTACTTTGGTGAAAGGCAAACAGCTTGACCGCTGAGCCACCACGTCCCCTGGAACAAATTAAATCGGGTCCGAACACCCCACCTTTCCTACAAGCGCAAGAAATACCTTCTTGCTGCGATGGTACTGCTGTTAAGCACACAGTGAAGAATATATTTCAGACTACCCTCTGAGATTCTAAAGTGGTGATGTAAGAAATCTGCACCAAGGAGCATTATAGTCAATTGACTACACATGATTAATTTATACGTACATTCGGTTGTAAATTCTCTTTTGTAAATAATAAGCCACAAATAAAATAAAAAAAGAAATACCCCCACCCCCTCTCCCCTCCCTTCCCCTCAGGTTTCTGGTTATCCAAACCTGGAAAAGTTGGGTCACTTATTATTATTATTGTTATTATTAGACTATCCAAGACAATTAATGAGATCCAAGTTTCTTTTTTTGGCATTGACAGCGCCATTCTCGTTTTGACGTTTGCTCGTATTTTCACACTGTCCATTTAGGCACATGCCAGAATGGCATCATATTCCATGTCCCAGGGCATCTGCTCAATCCTAGACCATAATAAATACAGCCACGCATACAACTACAGAAACCACACAAACACAGGTTATCAGACAAATTTAATACACACACCTAAATATATCGGGCTGATGATCAAGATTTACTAACAACCACCGCCATATTGTTCAATCCCGGCGTTAGGGGATGGGATGAACAAGGGTGTGTTGATGTACAATTTAGGGGTGGTTTCCGAAAGGGTGTAAGTTTCCCGTAGTTGGGGGAAACTGCAGGTGTATGTGTTTGTAAAAGGATGTTATGTAATGGGGGTATGATTTTATGGGGGTGCGATAACTTGCCAAGGGATGTGCGACTATGAGGGAGCTATTAGTTAAGAGTAGCGATTAATTATGAGTGAGTAGGAGCGAGCCTACTTGCAGAATCGGCAGCTTGGCCGCTGGCTGGCTTAACACTAGTTGAGCACAATGGAATACCTGACGCTGCACTTCCTAGTATTCACGGTCAGGGGCACTTGGGAAGGAACAGGTTGGGCGTACAGGTGTAAAGTCGGTGTGAAATGATGTACAGAGTGTTGGTTTACTGATCAAGTATTTATTTGATCAGTTGTGGTGATGTAGTGTCCCTTTTAGTGAAGGACAAATGTAGTACAAATTATAAGGGTAGGTGTGAAGGAAGGAATACAAGTCTGTAAGGGAATCTGAGCATACTCTCTCACCTGGCGACGACGATGCGTTGGAGCTGGATCTAGATGCACAGAGCCGTGGGCCGCAACAGATATCGGGTTTCCCCGGGGCCTTCCTCTTAAAGGTTCTCCAGTTTCTGAGTCGGCGTGTCGTCATTGTTGATGCTCCGGATAGTCCTGAGTGTAAATGTTCATGTGAGTGTCGTAAGCTTGGCTAACAGCGATACTACTGCGCCTGCTTGTGTAAAGGAAATGTATTTGTTGAGGCTCATGACTTAGCCTTTAGGGGTAGTTTTTGTAGGGTGAAAGGGTGTGTTGATATTTGGATAGAAGTAGATCTTATGGTTTTGAGTCGATGGTGGAGATGTGTGGGTGGCTGTGCAGCCGTCTGTAGATTCAGGGGCGTATGTTTATAATCCCCTCTGTGTGCGTAGAGATCTCAGGTCCTAGGGTCGTATCGACCCTGGGGGCTGAACAATATTATTTTCGTCTGCCTCGTGTCGCAGTGGCTGGCAAACCTGCGAAGAGCGGGGTTTCGATTCATAACTCAGCCATCCAGGAAGTGGTTTTCCGTGGTTTTCTTCCTTCACTTCAGGCAAATGCCCTGATGGTTCCTAACTTAAGGCCACCCATCTCCTTCCAAATCCTCACCAAATTAAAAATAAACACTCTACGGTACTACTACATTGACCCACAATAACACCCACAATTATTTAACTTATATACAGTATGCTATCTATATACGCACACCGAAGTACACGGGACTAAATGATCATGATGTCAAAGCCCGTCAAATGAAACAACAGCAACTTATTTTTCAATTCAAAGTTTTATACGACAGTTACACAGCTCATACGGGAGATAATTGCCGTATTTTGTACAGCCCTTGTGCGAGCACTTCCAGGAATTTTCGGAGAATACTAGTTAACAGGTTCAGACAACCTGCTGGGTTTGGAATTTCACACTAGGTAGCTTGAGGCTACTGCTTGAAAATGTTTCCAAGATTAACCAAGCTGATAACACAACATCCAGGAGACATTCCTCTGGAGATTTTGTTCTAAATGCATCCTAAATAAATAGCATTGCACATGGTCTTACAAGGTCGCTGTATTGCTGGCACAGTTGTATTGATCTCAAACTACCAATTAACTTAAGTTATGAAAAGGGAAGGTAATGGAGGATTAAACTGAAAATTGCCTAAAGCAATGATTGCATTTTGATTATATTTTGTGCATTTTGAAAATACAAAATACACATGAAAAGTATTTTCGATACTGCCCAACTCTCTCTCTCTCTCTCTCTCTCTCTCTATATATATATATATATATATATATATAAATTAATACATTTCTTTTTCATTCCAACGACAAGAGCATTGCCGTACCAGGTTTTGAAAGATGTGGTAACTTTGTGCAGCAACATTGCAACGAGATACAAGTAAAAAAGCACATTTAGACGAAAGGTCTCTTGTAAACTAAACGGACCTTACTCGGAAATTTATATTTCAAAATTCTAATAGTAAATGGATATCTAAAATGGCCTGTAACGAAGAATGACATGAAAATATTAATTCTGGAATAGACCTTTACACTTCTACCTGGCGTATTATTGAAAATGTATGATACCTTTCTGGGAGTCATTAGGAATTGAAATTACTGTCAACTAGCACTGCTGCACCGGATATATTTCTTCGGGGTTTCCCAATGAATTGGGGTCGCCGAAGCCAACCAGGCTCATTTTGGTTTTGGGCGAGGATTTAAGGCCGGATGCTCTTCCTGACACCACGTGATTTTCAGGAGAAAATTCCACCCCGCTATCACCAGGATTCGAACCCCAGCCGTCCGGGTGAAAGACGAGCAGCTAAGCCACTGCGCTTTCACGCTTCTCATGACCACTACGTAAATAAATATTTTAATAACTTGCTCATTCAAGGAACGGCAGCCATGTTTCCGAAGCGCATGAAGTCTCTTCAACTGTTATTCACACAAGTACGTCATTTCACTGTTGCCAACATGTGGTATACAAAATATACCACATGACACACGTATTATTGTAATTATGTGAATAACATGAATTGGCACTACCATTGGCTTGGATAAAGATTATTGATTTGTGACTGCCCCACTGTGCGTGACAAAAACCAGGAGTGTATATATTTTCTAACGCGGCCGCGTTACCTAGCAATTATTGGTCTAGGAACCAACCATTGGTCTGGATTAAAATTATTGATGCGATGGGAGGATATAGATTAGATGTTTATTTAAAAAAGCTGATGCACCTGAGGGTGATTTGTTTCGAAGAGGTGCTCCGAATGGAACTTTCTTTTGTTTTGTTTCACGATACTGACATAGCAGAAAAGTGCTCACTGCAGATAAAACTGTATTTTGTTGGTGTCCAGTCTTTAATCCTTACAATTATATCCCATTTCCTTAATATGGCTTGACGTTTCCATGGAAATCTGAATATAAGCTACGTTATAATTCTGTAAATAAATAATTCTAATGACCTCGGTGTTTCTTCCCTTAAAACAACATTAACTTACTATTTAAATCGTAGGCTTTTGCGACTGGTGTCTAGTTTTTTCTCGATGCTCTCAGAATGGATCCGACACACGACGCGGCTCCTTCCTGAAAGCCTAACTAGATAATTCCAAGTTATAACCTATAATAGGTCTATGTCTACTTGTATTTGTCACATGCCATTTAGACCTTGGTGTTATTAGAACACCATTGGATCGACCAATTAAAAGTCTCCATTTTCAGAAAAAATTCTGTGTGAGTTCAGAATCAGTAAAGGTTGAGCTTTAAAGTATATGGGATGGAACATGATAAGAACAAAGACAAAAAATAAAGAGAGAGAGCAAGTAGATTTAACATAAATATATATTCAATATAATAAACAAGTTAACAATTTTCTTTACAAGATTGCGTCTAGGAATAAACAAGGTTAGTGCCTTAAATATAACTAAATTAAAGTTACAGATCTTCTGATTGAAAATAAAAATGTAATTTGTAAAGATTTGTGAAGACTGACAGGGAGAAACATCCTGCCCTACCTTTGAAAAAGAATGTTTTGGAGAGTTGCCAAAATGCAACAGAATAACTTGCAAATAAATGTGATGGCAGAAACACAATGCGTGAACTGCATGCACGATTTACTGAGAAGTTGAGATGGCAGAAACAGGTGGGCGAGTAGCCTATAACCTGAACGTAAACCATAAAATAAGTAGTGCACAAGAACAGTGCAATGGCAGATACAGGTCTGCTTTAGAATAAACAAGACAAAGTATGAAATACATAATACATCTTAGTACTTAACTTTGTAAGATAGTGCTGGCGACAATCCACATTTGCGTAGCGCAAGGAAGACATAGGTTATGTCTAGTTCAAGATTGCGTGCACAAAAGTACTTAACTTGAAAGGTGTGGTTAACATCCCACACGTGTGCGTAGATCACTTGAGAAATAGTTCATTTACAGTTGTGGTTTCTTTCACAAAAGTATTTGACGGAGCTGTAGAACACTCGCAGATTAGTAAGGTTGACCTTAGCTATTAAAAAGATGAAGTGACAATATTCACTTAAGACGGAATAGATTTCCTTAGTACACGAAGATGTATACTTGTGTTCGTGTTGCAGGAACACGTTAAAGTTCGATCCAAGTTGGATTATTTGAAACATGTCTTTGACGACATGGCGAAGGTTCAAGTTAACACTTCTTGATGCAGAATTACGATGCGAAGTTTTTACAATTATGAAGTTTATCGTCCGGTGCTCAAGACGGGTGGTTAGCGTAGTGCTAACGCGGAAATCACATCGAGGATGGGTCGGCCAGCAGCTTAAATAGCAGACAGAACAAGAGTCCAGAATGATCGATGTCCGGCCATTGGCGTGTCCCAAACACGTTGCCAGGAAGAAGCGTGCTGATTGGCAGAGAGAGGCTACGTCATGGAGACGGCCAATGAGCGCGTAGCTTACTGAGGTCAGCTGGACAGGCGATGATACCACGAGGTATGAGAAAGGTGACCTAATTAACACTTGGAAAAATGTCTTAAAGGCGAGATATATATTGTAACACAACAGGTGAGTATGAAAATAAGTTTAAATATAATTGAATCAAACAAGAAAGTGAAATAAAGTATGGATTGTCACTAACACGTGGTGACGAAAAATGAGGTTATGAAATCAAATACTAGTCTGACTTTTTCCATAACAAAAACCTACAAAAATTAACAAGTTAATCATTCGCAAATGCGAACATACTGCCAGAGGGGCAACAAGAAAAAACAAGAAAAAACACAAAAAACAGGACTAGAGTGGTAAAGGGGCAACAGAAGAAATTGGACGAACACACTGTCCAAATGGAGTAATTACTTTCACCACCCTAACTCTGTTGTCACGACCGGTGTAGCACCTAACTACTCTTCCGGTGTGCCAAACAAGAGGAGGACTGGATTCTCTAAGGAGAATCAAATCTCCCTCCTTGAGGTTTGGTTGAGCGAGTTGCCACCTCCCTCTCCTCTGAAGTAAGTTCAAATACTCCAGCCTCCACTGCTTCCAAAATCTATCCCTAAGAGCTTCGACTTTTTTCCAGAGAAGGGGAAAGAAATATCGAGCTTGCGGTCGATGAGAGGTGGTGGAGCATTAAAGGAGCTACCTGTTAAGAAATGACCAGGGGTTAAAGGAAGCAAATGGGAGGGGTCGTTAGAGACAGGAGACAAGGGACGGGAGTTGACAGTGCCTTCGATAGGAATAACGAAAGAATTGAATTCTTCAAACGACAGGATAGAGTTTCTTATAGTTCTTTTGAGATGGGTTTTAGTTAAATTTGACACAGGCTTCCCATCTCCCTCCATGATGAGCAGCGTATGGGGGGATGAAGTGCCATTTAAATCTTTTTAAATGGGCGTAGTTAGAAAGTTGCTCGTTGGCAGAACGAGAGCAGAGTGCCTTTTGCCTTTGTTGAGAAGCACCAAGAAAGTTTCTGGCGTTATCAGAGAAAACCTCAGAGGGAATTCCTCTTCTAGCAACAAAGCGAGAAAAAGCAGAAAGAAAGTATGAAGTGGATGCATTGGTGACCAGTTCGAGATGAATAGCACCAGTAACCATACAGACAAACAGTGCTATGTAAAGCTTGGCAAGAATTTTGCGTTTAGCTTCTAAACTATTGGTTTATTATAGGAACGGACCAGCGTAATCAATACCAGTTAGAAGAAATGGTTTGCTGGAAGCGGAACGGAACGAAGGAAGGTCAGCCATAAGTTGCTGAGGAAACTTAGGTTTGGCCTTAAAGCAAAGAATACACTTTCTAACAACGGAGATGACTTCGTGCAAGCCAATGATGGGCCAGTAATGCTCACGAAGTAAACACAAGAGAGTGCGTGTACCAACATGTAAGTGCTGATAGTGAAATTGACGTATGATCAATTTAATAACGTGATGCTTTGAAGGAAGAATTATGGGGAGTTTCTTATCTTCAGGATAATCAGAAAAAGATAACCTACCACCTACCCTTAACAATCCGTTATCATGAAGAAAGGGGCTTAAAGCGAATAATCGATTCCGCTTTTTAAGGGGTAGACCCTTAGATAGAGAATTAATTTCATCAGAAAAAAATTCTTGCTGCGTGAGCAATAAGATTGTGGTAGTAGCAGACTGTAATTCAACAGCTGAAAGAAACGCTTGAGGAAACAATGGTTTTTCTAACACAAAGAATTTCCAACGAAGCAAGTAGGCAACAACACGAACTAGTTTTTGAAAAGAAGAATATCTTTCAAGCAATGAAGGGGTAACTGTGGTTACAAGAGAAGAGGAGACTTAACGAGTTTCAGAAACATTCGTTAAAGCAGAAGAGAATAGGGCTGGCCAAAAGGAGGGTTCTTGCAACAACCAAGTTGGACCATGCCAGAAAAGATTTGACTAGCTGGTGAGGAAGGCATCCACGATAAATTATGTCTGCTGGGTTCTCCTTACCCGAGACATGTTTCCATTGAGAAGATGCGGATAGAGTTTGGATTTTTCCACCCTATTGGCGACAAGAGATTGCCAATGCATGGGGGGCTTAGAGATCCAAGGTAAAGCGATGGCGGAGTCAGTCCAGTAGTAGATATGACTGAAATGACAGTTGAGATTGGAGACAAGCTTTTGAGATAATTCGGCTGCGATCAGGGCAGCGCATAACTCTAAGCGAGGCAATGATACTGTTTTCAAAGGAGCTACCTTTGACTTGGTACAAACTAAATTAGAGAATGAAGGAGGAGTGTTACTGCTGACCACATAAGCGAAACATCCATAAGATTTCACAGAGCTATCTGCAAACAGATGCAACTCTAGATTAGCAGAAAATGAAGTAGGGATAAGAACCCTGGGGATGTCTATGACAGACAGATCAAGAAGATGAGTGCGGAAGGAAAGCCATCTTTCCAAGAGAGAAGGAGGGATAGGATCATCCCAATCCGTTTTGAGAGACCATAGTTCCTGCATAAACATCTTAGCTTTGACTATGATTGGAGCTAGAAATTGAAGGGGGTCATAGATTTTGGCGATCTCTGAAAGAACTTGTCGCTTAGTTTGAGGAAGAATAGGAGACAAGCTGACTGATAGAAAAAAGAATCTGATACGGGATACCAGTGAAGTCCTAAAACTTTAGTGGAATCAGCGGTATGTAAGAGCTCGACTGGTGTATCAGTGTTACCTTTGGATAAGAGCTTAGATAGTACTTCTTGAGAATTAGAATTCCATTTGTGAAGTAAGAAACCTCCTCCATGAAGCAACGCTTGGAGATCAAGTGAGTGCTCAAGTGCTTCAGAAGGGGAGCTAAAGGAATGAAGAATATCATCCACATAAAAAGATTTTTGAGGAGATTTGAGGTATCAATGGAAAAGAGGTTAGAGTCTTGGTCGGCGAGATGCTTTAAAGTGCGGATGGCCAAGAAAGCAGATGGTTTTAGACCGTATGTGACAGTTTTTAATTTGAAGATCTTAATGGGTTTGGCGGGGCTATCACGCCAAAGAATTTGTTGCAGATTTTGCTGTTCAGAGTTGATCAAAATTTGCCTATACATTTGTTTAATATCGGCGATCACACCAACAGGGAACAAGCGAAAGTTTAACAGAACGGAAGAAAGATCAGACTGAATGGCGGGACCGGTAAGTAAGGTATCGTTTAATGAAATACCATTGGAGTCTGGAGCGGAACCATTGTAAACGACTCAAATGTTTTCCCTTGTGGAAGGGTTCTTCCAAACAGGGTGACGATTCAAATAAACACTATCTTCAGAGATGTTTTGTTTATGAAGGACTTCCATGTGACGAGAGGCTCCGTAGTCTTCCATAAAGTCAATGTATTGAGCTTTGGCTGAAGACTCTTGTTTCAACTGATTTTCTACACCAAACAAAGCCTTAAGAGCGCGAGGATGTGAATCCTTTAAAACTGGGGGAGAAGAAATACGAGGCATAGTAACAACAAATCTACCATCTGGGTTGCGAGTGGTAGTGGAGAGATAAAGCTGTTCGCAAAAGTCATCTTCAGTGGAAGAAGAAGGGGTGGAATCGATAGACTCAATTTTCCAAAACTTTTCCAAATTGTTGTCCAACTCAACGTGAGTTAAGTGACATAAAGATGAAGACTGCACAGTGGCAAGAGGGATATGACCCGTGACCAACCAACCGAACCTGGTAGGGTGGGCGTAGATGCTAGAAGTTATATTAATCCTAGAGGGAAGCAAATTTTGCCAAAAGATATTAGCACCTAGCAAAATGTCAACTGGAGCACTCTGATGAAAGTAGGGATCAGTTAATTTCAGATCAGAGGGGAAATGCCAAGTATTAATAGAAAATGAATGACTAGGAGTCGGGGCTCCAATAACAGGGATTGACAAACAATTTAAACTAAGGTTAGTGCCAGATTGCACCGAATCCTTAATATTGAGCTTTACGAACTGTAAGGATGTAGACTTACTGTTATTGATACCAGATATTTCTATCGAAGTAGTATTAGGCTTTAAGTTTAATTTCTTAACGAAAGAAGAGGTTAAGAAATCGTGCGTGGCAGCATTGTTGAGAAGAGCTCGGACAGAATGCCATTTGCCCTTAGAGTCTTGGACCTGAAGTCTCACCGTGGATAACAAAACCTGAGTACTTCGCCAAGAATTAGCAGTCTGACTATACGACTGAGCGCTATAGTCAGCATGGGTGCCAGAATTAAGGTACGACTTACTACTGGATGAAACGTTGGATTGAGAAGTCGTAGAAACAACGCTTTCCAAAGGCTTATTTTGGGTATGCTTAAATTTGGGTTTTTCAAACCGGTGTAACGAAGAATGGTGGCGCATTTTGCAAGGTGTGCAGACACTTTTAGACGAACAGTTTGAAACTGCATGTTTGGTAGACAAACAATTATAACAACATTTGTGCTCGTCAACAGCTTTCCTACGTTCATCGACAGTCATGGCTTTGAACACAGAACAAGTGTATAGCGGATGCAAATTGTTGCACAGAAAGCAGGTTTGTACAGTACTCTGGACTGTAAGTACCTGAGAGCGAACAGATTTCTTATTAGAAGAGGTTTTACTGATAGCACCTTTGCTTGAGCTAGGTAGCTCGGATTGTTGAGCAACGGCGGAAAGTATTTGACAACGGTTTTTGATAAACGTGACTAAAGCTTGAAATGTGGGGTCAGGCTGATCTATTAATTCTGATTCCTATGCCTTTAAAGTTTGAGAATCGAACTTGGAATTAGTGAGATATATCAGAAACAAGTCCCAATGCTGGACTGGTTGCTTTAAGTGCTCGAGAGCTTGAACATGAAGCTCGACAGTATCACCTAACTGACGTATAGAAGAAAGATTGTCTAGGCGTCAGGAAGGGAGGTTAAATAGAGCAGTAATATGCCTGCGGATGCGAAGCTTGGGGTTACCAAAACGTTGTTGCAGCAAATTGAAAGCAACAGCATAATTATCTGATGTGAGAGGAAGTGCCTCTATCAGCATAAGCGGCCTTGCAAAGTAGATTTCAAATAATGAAATTTCTGAATATCAGGTATGGCAGAATCATTATGCACTAATGAAATGTACAGTTCCTCGAAGGAATCCCATTCCTTCTCGTTGCCAAAAAAAGGTTGGCAAGGAAATCCTGGGTAAGATTGGTTTAGAGGGAGTGACAGGTTGGTCCCTATGCTTTATAGTTAAGGTTTTGATTAAATCCTCGGCTTCAGCAAAGCCTTCAAAATAACTTTCCTCCATCTCAGCTCGATCCTGCTCGTGAGTTGAGTCGAGGAGTTCAAGATCTATTTGTAAAGAGGAATATGATTTGAAGTCATTTTGGTACAATTTGAATCGTTCGACCAAAATGCTCAATGAATTATCATCTAAATTTTTGTCAGTTAAAAAGGAGCGAAATCTAGCCAATTGCTTTTTGAGAATGGCACGAGTGCCCAATAGCTTGTCGGTAGTGAACATGGTAGAGACTGAAGCACTTATCCCAACCTCTCGAGAACTTGCTGGCGGCAAGTAGACGTCAGGATTGACAGGAGAGGGCTGTGGCGTCTCGTCAGAGTCCTGCACCTTTTCCAATTTGATAGACTCCGTAATAGCTGCGAAAAGTCAGACACAGTATTAGACCAAGTATTACTATGAAGCAATGTGCTCTCCAAGATAATTTAAGTTTAAATAAAGTGAAACTAGTTTCCCGGGTTTCGGCACCACAAGATATGGTGTAATTACAACAGCATTGGATCGACCAATTAAAAGTCTCCATTTTCAGAAAAAATTCTGTGTGAGTTCAGAATCAGTAAAGGTTGAGCTTTAAAGTATATGGGATGGAACATGATAAGAACAAAGACAAAAATAAAGAGAGAGAGCAAGTAGATTTAACATAAATATATATTCAATATAATAAACAAGTTAACAATTTTCTTTACAAGATTGCGTCTAGGAATAAACAAGGTTAGTGCCTTAAATATAACTAAATTAAAGTTACAGATCTTCTGATTGAAAATAAAAATGTAATTTGTAAAGATTTGTGAAGACTGACAGGGAGAAACATCCTGCCCTACCTTTGAAAAAGAATGTTTTGGAGAGTTGCCAAAATGCAACAGAATAACTTGCAAATAAATGTGATGGCAGAAACACAATGCGTGAACTGCATGCACGATTTACTGAGAAGTTGATATGGCAGAAACAGGTGGGCGAGTAGCCTATAACCTGAACGTAAACCATAAAATAAGTAGTGCACAAGAACAGTGCAATGGCTGATACAGGTCTGCTTTAGAATAAACAAGACAAAGTATGAAATACATAATACATCTTAGTACTTAACTTTGTAAGATAGTGCTGGCGACAATCCACACTTGCGTAGCACAAGGAAGACATAGGTTATGTCTAGTTCAAGATTGCGTGCACAAAAGTACTTAACTTGAAAGGGTGTGGTTAACATCCCACACGTGTGCGTAGATCACTTGAGAAATAGTTCATTTACAGTTGTGGTTTCTTTCACAAAAGTATTTGACGGAGCTGTAGAACACTCGCAGATTAGTAAGGTTGACCTTAGCTATTAGAAAGATGAAGTGACAATATTCACTTAAGACGGAATAGATTTCCTTAGTACACGAAGATGTATACTTGTGTTCGTGTTGCAGGAACACGTTTAAAGTTCGATCCAAGTTGGATTATTTGAAACATGTCTTTGACGACATGGCGAAGGTTCAAGTTAACACTTCCTGATGCAGAATTACGATGCGAAGTTTTTACAATTATGAAGTTTATCGTCCGGTGCTCAAGACGGGTGGTTAGCGTAATGCTAACGCGGAAATCACATCGAGGATGGGTCGGCCAGCAGCTTAAATAGCAGACAGAACAAGAGTCCAGAATGATCGATGTCCGGCCATTGGCGTGTCCCAAACACGTTGCCAGGAAGGAGCGTGCTGATTGGCTGAGAGAGGCCACGTCATGGAGACGGCCAATGAGCGCGTAGCTTACTGAGGTCAGCTGGGCAGGCGATGATACCACGAGGTATGAGAAAGGTGACCTAATTAACACTTGGAAAAATGTCTTAAAGGCGAGATATATAATGTAACACAACAGGTGAGTATGAAAATAAGTTTAAATATAATTGAATCAAACAAGAAAGTGAAGTATGATTTGTCACTAAAACGTGGTGACGAAAAATGAGGTTATGAAATCAAATACTAGTCTGACTTTTGCCATAACAAGAACCTACAAAAATTAACAAGTTAATCATTCGCAAATGCGAACAGACCTATTATGTCAACATTTGTAGCAATATGTATCCATAATTGCAAAGTGCTTAATTACAAATGTCAACTCGAAAATAATTTAATCCGTGGGCCTACAGTATCATTGGAAAATACCACATTTATACCTTAGCTAATACAGCTTTTGTGTGTTCATATCTGATTTCTTCTGCAGGCTCTTGGAGCATGTACCTCTTACACAAGAAATGGACATCTTCATTATGTTACATAATCTACGTACAATCCGATATCTTGAAAAGAACTAATCACACACGACACATCAGCTGACTTTCAACCTACGTATTATATACACAGTGGTTCACCAGCCCCTTATTTTGTTTGTAGGAAGGCAACCCAACTAACGCTTATATCATAGTCATCCTAAGAACATTAGTACCTGCTCCTTTATGGCCTTAATACAACTTGACCGTTGAGTTCATGCTCGCAAATATAGTAGAAATCATTAGCGGTTGTGTTATTTCAATGACTTCAACTATGATGCACGTTTTGAACGATCACAGCTACGAATAACACCGCCTTATGTTTGGGCAGGTGTCTATGGGGGCCACGAATAGATTCAATACATGCCAGCAATTCGCTATGGCTATCGGTAGCCAAGTTGCCTAAGTCATGCATTCTTGCTGTTGCGTCAGACACGCTGCCGGGTAACAGGTTCGATCCCTGGGCTGGTTCATGTTTTTTTTTCTCTTAGTGCCGTTTACAGTGGATGAACTATAGCCGCTTATGTACCTGTTCCAACGACTGATTTTCTATTTGTCCTGAAATGGACCGTTTTTATCCGAAGGCACGTAGGCAGGTTGGACGACGACATAATGATCTGTAAAACGAAAGCAAGGTATCCTGCATATTCAGGGTAGCAATTGTTCTAAATGTTGACCACCTTGGTTTAAAGGAAAAATCAGACTCACTCAGGCCACCGCACGTGTCGCGTCAAAGCACTCTGTAATCTCGGGATGTAAACCATTCCTCATTATTACGTTCGACAAATATAAAACAGTTTTAATTCATCCACTAATGAGGAAAACCGTATCGTATTGAGTTCATTCAATGTTAACATGGCTTTTCTTTCTAAACATATGGTACGAGAGTCGCCTCCGTGGTGTAGTGGTCAGCGTGATTAGCTGCCATCCAGTAGGGCCGCGGTTCGATTCTCGGCTCTGCCACGAAATTTGAAGAGTAGTATGAGGACTAGAACGGGGTCTACTCAGACTCGGTTGGTCCAAATGAGTAGAGGGCTATCAATTCCCACCTCAGCCATCCTCGAAGTGGCTTTCCGTGGGTTCCCACTTTGCCTTCGGGCAAATGCCGGGATGGTACTGTGCCCGTTTATCACTTACCAATACCTGTTTAATCCCTAGAAGAACACTGGATCGTAAAATGCCCGGCTAACCCCCTCCCAGATCCTACCAACAGGCGAAGGAAGTATAAAGGGTGCGTATCAACTAACCAAAATCGTGCAAAGACAGACCAAAGTGCACACAAAGAAAACTAGCTCAGGTCAAAAGACGTAACACGAAACTCAAATAAGATAAAACTTATCTCAGAGAAGTGAGACAAATCAAGGAAAAACACATTGGTCTTCTCGACACAACCTTATACGATTATTACGAATTATAACTCTCGAATTAAATTGCTGTAAGATAAAAAATATTCAAGGAAAAGTATATTTCAGAGTGTATCACCTCACCTACCGATCATACAAAATGACGAAAGTGCTAAACAACACTGAAGTGTCAAATGAAACTCCAAATCTGGTGTTTGACACACCCTTGCAAGATTCTGTCCTGTATGCTGGCGACACGTTAAATAACGATCTTTAGACATCATGAATAGTGAATGAAATTCACCAAACAACACATTATATTACCCTAAATTAAATTATATACAACGATGTACACATATATACATTTTAAGTTGTTTCCTTCTGAAACATAATCCAATGAACATTTTCAACACCTAAACACCTCCTTATTGGTTTAAATTCGATATGATAGTGTCACTTCAGATGTAATGTAACCAAGTGGCAAAGCTCATCTAAATATGAGGCACGTCCAGAAAGTAAGTTCCGTTTGGTAATAACATTAAATTGTGTACAGATACAGAAAAAATATTTATTGCACCAAATTTTACAACTCTTAAACTACTTTTCCACATAACTGCCGAAATGTTGCATGCATTTGTCGTAGCGTGGCACAAGTTTTTGGATACCTTCTTCATAGAAGTTTGCCGCCAGTGTCTTCAACTGGTTGGAAACATCTTCTTTCAGCTCGTCGTCATTGTTGAAGTGTTGACCGCCAAAGAAAGACTTGAGATGTGTGAACAGATGGAAGTCGCTAGGAGCGAGGTCAGGGCTGTACGGAGGGTGGTCAAACACGTCCCAGCCAAATCCCTGTAGGAGGTTTGTCGTCACATTTGCAGTGTGTGGTCGTGCGTTGTCGTGAAGAAAAACAACACCTTTTGACAGCAACCCTCGGCGCTTATTCTGTATTGCGCGGCGCAATTTCCTAAGGGTGGAATTCAGAGACATTTCTTGAGGAGACCTTGAGGAGACCTTGGGCTTGAGGAAGCCTTAAGGAAGCCATTTGCATTCAGAGAGCTTCCTTGAGGCTTCCTTGAGGAAGCCATTTGAAGGCTCCCTTGAGGCTTCCTTAAGGAGACCTCAAGCCTTCCTTAAGGAGACCTCAAGGCTTCCTTGAGCAGAAATACTATTCAGAGACATTTCTTGAGGAAGCCTTGGGCTCAAGGTCTCCTTCGCGACTGCGCACGACTTGCCGTGTGCTAAGGTAGGGGACAAGCTACCTTAAGGAATCCTTATCACAAGAAAAATGGCGTATTCTTGGCGGACGACGACTATCGTGATTATACTAAAGCATTATTTGATGACGAAGACGTGCCAAGACGATATATAAGATATTTCTAGAATCCATAGAAAATATTTTCTGAGATGCCGTTTTTCAAAAGATGTTGTGACAAACGTGATTTTGCCTTTAGTTCAGTTTGAAAGACGGCGAAGCAGACGATGACTTCCACTTTCTCCAATGTTACAGATTTTAGTTGTTAGTCTACGGTTTAATGCCTCGATAAACTTTCAGGTATCGATTATAGGAACATTCGAAATAAAACCAAATAGCGGTACGAAAAGTACCTAATTAAGGTACGGTAAAAGTCCCCATTCTTTTGTTGGTTAGGTACGGTACTGCAGTGTAGGTTAATTTTTTTAAAGTGTATTATTTGTTTATTTAAAGATATTCTGACTGTATTGCATTAATATTCATCACCCACAATAATTTGGCTCCCGTTCGTTTGTATTTTCCACAGGAAAATAGCCGTAATTTATATCATAGGCCTACCAGTAGGTCAACTGCTTATATACCGGTACCGTATCGTATCAGACTGATATGTAGGCCTACGTGTTTAATATTAATTAGGTTATACATAAGTTACATGATTAGCCTGTTAGCCTATTTTGATGCAAGCGGTTCATACCTCCAGTACTGATACACGGCCCTAAATAACCTACAATACCAGTAATGTAAAGTAGCCTATTAGCCCATAGCCTACCGTATCTTAGGAACACGTACGCAAGAAACACGCATTAGATGACTTCTCGTAATAATCCTGTTTCCTGGCCTCATTATTGGGTTAAAAGTGGTAAGATACAAACATGCACACTACTCATAGGTCTATAATACGTAATCTACTGCAAGAGGCTGATTACCAAGACCCTACAATGAATTAACAACAATATAACACGCAAAATAGTGATCTCAGTAGGGAAAACCATTTTGCTTCTGACTGCATTAATTGGAGACACATCCCAGACAATAAATGGAAAGAGTAGCCGTTCTGTGAATTTCCTGTGAAAAATGAGTGTCTTAATAGCCTAGGTGAAGGTCATGAAACAGGCTGTTGCTGTTTCATTCAGGGCCTTGAACATCGTGGTCATCAACCCCATGTACTTACCGGTAGACTATGTAAATAATCTGCCTGATATCGAATGGGTTATTGTGTGTCTGTGTATTTGTAATTGATGATAGAGTTAAGGAGAAGGTGGCTATGGTCTTATAGGAACCATCCCAGTATTTCCCTGGAATTGAATTGGAGAATCGCAGAAAACCACTTCTAAGATGGCTTATATGGGGATCGAACCCATCTCTTCTGTTCTTCCTCATAAGGCGCGAGTACCTTGTTCCAACACGCAGGAGAGAATTTGAAAGCCTTAGGCACTAGGTTCTGACCAATTACATACCCCAAGATGTTCCAATTCATCTACACATTAAATTGTACAACATATGTTTTAGGCTAATCCGAAGGCCATGTTTCATATACCGTAGGTCAATGGATCAATAACCTGCTCGGGTCCAAGCTCTGTGAACTTGTGGGGTGAGGGGAAAGAGCAGGGAAGGGCCATGGGAGAAGAGAAAGGTCTGTCAACAGCCCGCCGTGATATCTGGTATTCCTTTCTATTCCAATACTGCTAACATAGGGCCGTTGCTCAAACCACTGTGCTATTACGAATGAGTGAGTGAGTCGCCGACCAATGTATTTGGTTCTGTACTATGCACGGACCGAGAAACCTCATCTCTCGCCAACACCACTTCTCATAGTCCGCGATGCACATTCCTCTCAGGTGCACTCAGCTTAGACCCGAGCAGTAGTTCAATGGGATATTTTTCTGGGGAAGATGACTTCAGTGTTCCATAAAAAAAAAAAAAGCTAGCCTACGTTAGACTAGTTACACAAAACTTCCAGTTGATAATATACATTATCTGAGAAAATGAATGTGGACTTATCTTCCTTACCACAAAAATATAATAACTTTCTGATTGATGACACAATAAAATTTTATTGACCATGTGTAGGCTATGTCTCACCAAAATGAAACCGTGTCTTTAAACTCTGAATCGTACAAAAACAATACTGTAACTAGGCTCTCATCCTTTTTCTTTTCTGACTGTATATGGTGACCTTCGGGGAGTAAGCCTATCTAGCGCATGAAAGGCTGTCTTATATCCGAGCATTTGGCAAAGCAACTTCGAACATGCAGTATGTAAGAATCCTGAACTCTCAGGAAAAATATGATAGGAGGCAGAGGAAATTCTAACAAATGAGGCAATTAACAAATCAGAGGGTGCAATGACTGTACCCACATACCTATCAAGAGCCATGGTGGACCAATGGCAGAAGTCTATAGAAACCATAAAGGTTCCTTTTCTCTAAATATTGAGCTCATGATTCGAGAATATTCAAAACAGCTTCATCAAGTTAAGATTCAATGAATGTGCACGTAGGTAATTAAGTACAATTTTTTCGGGCTTGTAGGCCGTGGTCCAGACAGGATATCTCCCGACGTTTCACCGGAAACTGCGTCCGGCATTATCAAGGGTTCCGCTCCTTTCCTTGGTCAGCAGTGGATTCAAGCCCAGAAAACTTGTACTTAATTATGAACGCCGGCCGTGAAAGCCTAAGCTGTGCACGTAGGTCTTTGGATTTTGGGGAGCATACACCAATTAGATGCTTAGGGGAACTGCAACCTATTAGAAATTCTATGTCTAAACGTACAAAACTCAGGACGAAGCAAAAATAATACTTTGGGATACTAAACGTTAACTCACTACTCAAGTTTGGTGAGCACAAAGAACTGACGACGATGATGCATGAACATAACATATCAATACTGGCATTGCAAGAAACACGATATCAGGACAACGATGTAATGGGCACAAGAGGATATAGAATCCATAATGGAGTTAGGTAATAATATGCCGTTGTTTAGCATGGCGTTTGTTGTAAATAAGAATGTTATCAGCTCAGTCGTTAACTTCTGTAGTGCTTCAGAGATAATCTCTTCTAACCGCAGCAGAAACGCACATGCATCCAGCAATGAGGACAACAGGCTCAATCCCGAGTAAGTGTCATTGTGTTGGCAGAATTGCCAGAATGCAACATAACCTGAGGTGGCCCCGTCTCTAGGCACGTTTTTATACAAGAGTGGCCGACTGAACTTGGTCAGGACAGTCGCTGCCAGAGCCAGGATCCGATCCTGGATTTAACACTTCTGGCTGCGGCTTGATGTTACTATTATCTTATTGTTAGTTTCATTTATCGTAGTTTGTTTTCTTAATTAGGCATCTGTCTCAACATTATAAAATAATCAAAATTTAAATTTAACTTCTTTCAAGGAGCAGTTTTTCTCAATGTTCTGCCTCCTGACCAATAACCATATGTAAGTTACATGAATAAAAAACTCTGTGTCTCAATCTCGTTTTTCTGTCAACATGCTACAAAAAGGTTAAGGCCTTAATCAGTCACATTGCAACAATGGCAAATCTTCTTGGGATAAAAAATTAACTATTTGCGAGTAATCATCTTCCTATTCTGATTACTATTATTGTTTAAAGCGGTGGGACATCAACGGGATGTGCCCCTATCTTTTTATTCTACCGGCTAAGTTACATCGACAACAATAGCCTACAAGTTAAGCAGCTGTTTGCAATGTTCCATAGTTTACTTTTTATTTTAAATACATAATGCATGGGTTCATTTTCATAGGTATTTATTTACATACTGTACTGTACAATTAATAAATACATTTCATTTGGGACAGGAAGTCTGCTGTTTCAGAATTAATTCCTGCTCCTTGAACTTGATATTAATTTCCCTGACTTGCTTAACATGTAATTCTTTTTCTTGCGCCAACAGGGTAGGTATCCGAAGACACATTTCTTGTATGCTAGTTTTTTCTTCAGAGCCACTGCATGAGGCTTTCAACTTTTCTACATTGGAAATGGCTCTGAAACACATAAAACCTACATGTAACTCATTATGAACAAGGTCTGGAATTCCTTTGATAGTTCATGTAAACTATAATTATATTAAATGGGCACTGTTATAAAGAAAACATTTTACTGTGATATAATTATAATTAATTTCATGGATATGTGGTGAAATCTTCATAGGAATGTGGTGTGATGAGAGTCCTTACTGTTGAAAGAGTTTGACCTCTTCACCGCCCTTACAAAAGTAATTTAAAGGTTGCACTCTATTTAAGTTTCTGCTAAGTACAATTTATGAGAATACTCTCAAGAGGTTCATTTAATAGAATTTTTTGAAATTTCTCATTGCTCTAAAATACAAATCAGATAATATAATGCACAACACAGACTGCTTTGTGTGGAATTAAGCCATGAAAGGTAAAATTGTAATTACTTAATTTACAGGTAGAACTCAAATCAATATTCCTGGACAGGGAGTGGCCGTGGCCTATCAGGATGAAAGGAAACTTGTTGTTTTACGAGTCCACTAATTCTGTGATCATAAGCCATGTGACGTCCTTGTTATGTGGAATCCAAGCCACCACATTTCTCCTCATCAGCCCCTAATTTTGAGGAAGGTAACTTCCCTTACCACTACCAACTACAGCATGATTCATGTAAAACGATTTTATTTGCATAGGATACTCCGAAATGTTTCATTTACGTACCGTACTTATTTATTTTTATTTATCTTATGGCTTTTAGTGCCGGGAGTGTCCGAGGACATGTTCGGCTCGCCTGAGTCTGTAGCTGCTTCCAGGGGACACCCTTATTAGGGTGAGCTACAAATTCCGTTCAAATTCAAGTAGTTCCAACTTTCGCTACCAGATATCAATGATACCTAGTAGCGAACGTTGGAACATTGATAGAGCATTCCGATGAAATCTAACCTAACAATTTAGCTTTACACAAGTTTAGTCTGTGAAAGGATCTTTTATATGTCATAAATCTATGACATGGGGCCGCCGGCTTTACTTCCCCTCCGAAGAAAGGCATACTGAAGAATTTTTAACGCTCTTAAAAATCCGACGACTTCGGCCGGGTTTGAACCCGCTATCTTGGGCACAGCAGTTCAGCATGCTACCAACTACGCCACCGAAGCCGCTATTTACGTACTGACAACCTTCAACGGCACAGTCATCTGCCAGATATTCTGGACATTTAAGAGGCTATAGCATGTTATAGCATCCTTCATGTCAAAATAAACATGATCCCTCAGTATGCCTTCCTTCGGAGAGGAAGTAAAGCCTGTGGTCTCATATCATAGAATTATGCATGAAAATAACCTTCCACTAACTACACTTGAGGGGGCTGCGTGGCGCAGTCGGTAGAGTCACTGAGCTTCTAACTGAAAGGGAGTGGGTTCGATCCCCACCCAGGTAGTGGATTTTAGAAACAAAACTACCACTTTCGGAAACGCAAATTGCCCTGGGGTTCACTCAGCCTACACAAGAAATGAGTACCTGGGTAATTCCTGGGAGCAAAGACGGCCGGGCATGGAGCTGACAACTCCGTCCCATCTAGTGCCGATGTCACAAAGAGTGGAAGCCTCTACCTTCCACTACTCCCAGGGCTTCCATGACCTGCACGGAGTTGGCTTTGCTTTGGCTTTACTAACTACACTGCACTTGTGGAAGCTAACATTTGTAGGTTAGGCTGATAACGCTTTATATTAGTTCCAACGTTCACCGCCAGGTGGTGACTGTGATGGCATTTAGTAACCACGTCCGCAGCTAGGTGTCGTGGATGGTAGCATTAGGTAGCAAAAGTAGGAACTACATGAAAAAATTAATCGTCTGCAGTCCTTCTACCTCAATCACAGATAACACACACTAATACAGTCCTCACAATTAACACCACTTATCAGACAGATTCTACACACCCAAAGTACACTGGGCTATATGACCGCGTTGTCGCAGCCCCTACACTAAGGAACCAAACAAAATAAACATGAAATGAAAATCATGTGTTTTATATGAATCACCCTGTACTTACAAATAATTTACATACTACAAGAAAAAAAAGGAAAATAATAAAGAAAAAGGGAAAATAGAGTAATGGCGCAGTGCGAGTGACACGTGAGTGAGTTCTATCCAGGAATAACTGTATAATCGGAGGTGTTAAATACAGGTGATTGTGGCAATCTATTTTTAAAAGTTTTTATTAGTGGCTGGGAACTATTTGCAAAAAGAAACATTATCTTAAGTGCGACAGTTTCTCCTAAAAATTGAATTTTCGCTATGGGCGGTTCGAGCAAGAAAAAGCAGCAAGGCGCGGAGCAGCCCAGCAGTCCCAGTAGTGCCAACTCAATTGAGGAGACCGTAAGGAAGGTACTTATGGAATCACTTCAGTCTAAGGAATTCATAAACCTAATTGCCAGCAATATTGTGCACAAAATCACGGAGTGTGTGATAAAGGAGCTGGAGCAGTCCGTGAAGTTCAATAACGAACTATGCCACGATCTAGAGAGGAAACTAGAATTAAGAAAGCGTGAACTTGACGAACTGAACCAGACTATGAATGGCAGACTGGACGAAATAGAACAGTATGGACGTAGGCTCAATGTCAAACTATTTGGCATTAGTGAGAATGATGCAGAGGACACGGACGACCTTGTGCTCCAAGTTGCAAGGAACATTAATGCAGACGTCAACAAGAATGACATTGATAGGAGCCACCGAGTGGGAATGAAGTCATCAAACATGCCGCGACCAATTATAGTGAGGTTTACCTCATATAGAGCTAGGAGTGAGTTCTTCAAGAAGAAAAGGCATCTCAAGGGAACGAGGACAACTATAAGGGAAGACCTCACCGCGAATCGACTTGCTGTTCTGATGACTGCTGTGTCTCGATTTCAATTGAAGAACGTTTGGAGTCAAGATGGTGTCATTTTTGTAAGAAACACCGACGGAAGAAAGGTTCGAGTGACGAAAATGAAGGAGTTACCAGCCCAGTAGGAAACCAGATGAGTAATTGACACTTTTTAATTCCTGGAGTCCATCTCATTATAATAAAAACATTACATTTTAAATTTCTTTTTCAATTTAATTTTTAATTTAATAAACTCACTAATTTAATTTCACTTCATTCATTAATTTATTGCATGATTCATTCTAATCATTCGACTTAGTTTCAAGTAACTTATAGGTTAACATCAGCTGCTAAAGACTTTAAGACGTATAAGTTGGTACGCACTTCATCTTCCTTTGTCATTTGGAAACACAGGCTCACGCGAAGGTCACTAACCCCTCCCCTCCCACTTACTGCTCCCCTGTTACTGCCCCAAAGCGATCACCCCTACCTGCTACCTCGCCCTTTCACTACTGAGGAAATATCCAATACAGTAATTAGTATACCTTACCAACAGATCTCAACAGCTGACTAATTGTAAATATCCTCTTCCTGTCAAATATTTCTGTGTATGACTTTATTTAATGATGCCTTTGTAAGATATCAAATTCATACAGAAGTAGGTGGAGGTATTGATCAATGTGTGTCTCAAATACTTAAATTTAAGAAGGTAAATAACTTAAGCATATTTCACACAAATATTAGAAGTCTATCTAAAAATAAAATAAATTTAGATGCCGAGTTAGAAGCATATAACCATATATTTGATGTCGTTATACTCACAGAAACTTGGAAATTAGGTAACTTTAATATATGCAAGCATTCCAACTATAAAACATACTATAACGAAGGATGCTTTAATAAATGTGATGGAGTTGTTTTTATGGTGAAGAATTCTATTGACCATGAGGTAGAAACTGTGACTTACAATGATTTCAAACTCCTTAGGCTCAAAATAAATTATGGGAACAATAGAATTGCATTGACAGGCATATACCGTTCGTCAAAATACAATAAACAACTATTTATTAATAATCTCCATGATTATGTCCAGCAAAAATGTACACTAGAAACCGAGTTGATTCTATGCGACACTAACATAGATCTATTTGATGAGTACGACTCTAATGAATATTTAAACTTACTGCATGAGCATAATTTTAGATCGTTGATATATGGCACCACTAGAGAAACTTCAACGAGCAAAACCTGTATTGATCATGCACTTATTCGTAGCGGTATTTCTAATGATAACATCTTACCCATTATATCACAGAGCAGAATTACAGATCACTATACTATATTAGTTAGTATAAATCTTGAAAATGGCCGTGACTTAGAAGCAGCTCAGTGTAACATACGTGAACATAGATTTAAGTTAGATAGTGAGATGCTTAAAAATAAATTGAGCAATATTAATTGGGACACAGTATTAGGGAACAACCACTTGGATTCTAAAGTAGATAAATTTATACAAACTATCCAAAATTGCATAAAAAATTCTTCAATACAATTAAATTCAGAGCAACGAAAGAGAAAGGAGTGGATCACGCACGCGCTAATTAAGTCCATTCACACCAGAGATAGGTTGTATCAGGAATATATAGCAAATAAAGAGAACAATGCCATGAAGGAGAAATATAAGCGGTATAGAAATAAATTAAACGAATTGCTTATTAAAGCTAAAACTGACCACTATAAACAATTAATAAATTCCAATTCTAATAATCCAAGAAAAGTATGGGGCATTGTCAATGAAATAACACAAAGAATAAGTCATAAAGAAAAAATAACAAAAATAAGATCTCAAAATCATGTTTACGATGATGATTTCTCTATAGCTAATACATTCAATGATTATTTTATTAACAAAACTACTGACAAGTCTAAAAATATTAAGAACAATCCAGATTTTTCCTTGAAAATCAACAGAAACACATATTCCTGTTTTTTTATTCCGATTACCGAAGCGGATTTACATAAGTACCTACACGAAATAAGCGACACTAAAGCAATGTGAATAGATAACATCTCAGCTCAAATTATTAAGCAGAATTTTAATTCTTTAAAGAGTCCTTTACTAACAATAATAAACGAGTCACTTTCAGTTGGATACTTCCCAAAGCAATTAAAAATTGCAATTGTAAAACAGCTACATAAAGCAGGCAATCATTCAGAACTAAAGAACTATCGACCGATATCGTTAACGACAATCATATCAAAATTATTTGAAAAATGTATAAAAAATCATATTTATCAGTTTTTGAAGAAACACAATCTACTATCAACTAGACAATTTGGCTTTATAAAAATGTCAGCACCAATGATGCTATTGGGAAATTAACTAGGCGAATTTATGAAAATATGAACAGTATGAAACCGACCTTGGGCAGATTTCTCGACTTAGAGAAGGCTTTTGACACCATACCTCACCATATTCTCCTTCAGAAGATGGAAAGATATGGCATCAGAGGCATAGCACTGAAATTGATAGAAAGCTATTTGACTGAAAGGATTCAATACGTTAGAATAAATGGAACTACAAGTCTACCTTTTAGAGTGAAAAGAGGAATACCACAAGGCACAGTGCTGGGTCCATTATTATTTTCGATTTTTATCAACGATATTGAATCATCTATACATGGAATTGAAAATGTTAATGTCATATCATTCGCAGATGATACGGTAGTTTGTGTTGAAGGTAGAACATGGGGAAATGTAAAACAAATTGCAACTGCTGCATTGAAAATGTTAAAGGTATGGTTAGATGGTAACGAACTATTTTTAAATATAAATAAATCAAAGTTCGTAAGATTCAGTTTAAAAGCAGCTGAAGATGATTTCAATGAACTAAAAATACACACTTTGAACTGTAATCAGAACTGTGACTGTCCTAAAATAGCTAAAGTGGATACAGTTAAATATCTGGGATTATTTATAGATAGTGACATGAAATGGAAAAGTCAATGCAAACACCTTACAAGTAAAATAAGAAGAACAATCTATATATTTCACAATTTAAAACATATTGTCAATTACAAATTAATAAGAGACATCTACCATGCTCTAGTCCAGTCAGTTCTTACATATGGTATTCTTGCCTGGGGAGGCACCTATGAAAATAGTTCAGATAGTGCAGAATCTCCTACGAATAATGTTGAAGAAAGATAGATTATATCCGACTATGAGACTGTATGCTGAGACAAGGGTCTTCAATATTAAACAATTGTATGGTTTTGAAATATATAAATACATTTTTAAAGATAGAAATAGAATTCAAGTTGTTAGCCACGGGTATGAAACCAGAAGTATTACAGAGAATCACTCTATTTTATATCAACCTAAGTTAGGTATAGCCAAACGTAACTTTCTGTATTTCTCACCAAAATTATATAACATTCTCCCAATTAAATTAAAATAATTTAAAGGAAATCATGCAAGCCTGAAGATGCATATAAAACATTTTCTCAGAGAAAACAAAATTAAAATTGAAAATATAATTAGTTGAGCCTACAAGTTTACAAAACACAAATTCAATTTTCCTTCTTATTCATTATTTTTTAGTGTATACATCATTTACATAGAACTTGTTATTCGGCTAAGCCATTATACAATTTTTAGAAATAGTAATCAACGATATGCATGCCACACACAAGGTTGCACCTTTTAGTGGCATATGTCATATCTCTTCCTGCTCTGTATGAATTTCATATCCTATTTCGACCTGTCTTTATCATATTGTAACAATATAATTTAATAATTGTAAATTTACAGGTTAAACAATGAGTAGGAAGTGTAAGGAATTTCATAAAATGTGTACAGATATTATGAATTTTGTAAAATGTGTGTATTTGTAACGATTTAATAAATAATAATAAAATAATAATAATAATAAAGTGCCCTCAACCCTTCAAGAACGATGATGGATGGACTTTGGAAGGAAAGGGAATATGCAGAAAATCCATCCCAAAGCCACTGGGAAACAGATGAAGCTTAGAGTTGCCAATTCCCAGGCTCACTAGACATGATCATGTTAAGCAGGTGATACCCGGGTTAATGTCTCGTCTCCCTAGTGTCCAAATTATGCAAATTTTGAAAATGCTCCTTGTGCCCAACTAATGGAGGTAGCTCATTTTCATGAATTTCCCACATAAATCATTAGTATAAGAGCAAATCTTGTGGTTGATTTTAAGTTCAAATGAATATTTGTCGAGATATAAATGAACACAATTTACAATTTTTGTTATCCCATTAATTACCTGAAAATGAAAATCCACCGCCTGCTTCCAGTCTCCGACCGGGTCAGGAATGGAATGAATGAAGCCCCCAACTAGCGGCGAGGATATGAACTGTGCCGGCTGCCGAGGCCTGACGCACTCCTCGGGGACAATGATTAAATGCATGACAGATGAAATGAAATGATAGTGGAGAGTGTTGCTGGAATGAAATTTTGACAGGGAAAACCGGAGTACCCGGAGAAAAACCTGTCTGCCTCCGTTTTGTCCAGCACAGACCTCACATGGAGTGACCGGGATTTGAACCACGGACCCAGCGGTGAGAGGCCGGCGTGCTGCCGCCTAAGCCACGGAGGCTTCTTCCCATTAATTACCTAGTATTATAAAAAAAATTAATTACCTATTATTATAAAATTAAAAAATATTTACTGGTGAAACTAAGAATACTCCAGTAAAACAAAACACTTATCTTATGGATGCATATATATAGAATGTGTATAAAAATTGCAACATTGTAGCTGCAAATCTGATAGGCAAAAGGCAAATGTTGTCTAAAAAATAGGAAAGTGTGATAAATGCACTTTTATAAAAGACATGCATATTCTTCTGGTAGTCAGCTTTCAATTTTCTGTAATTATTATCGGATATTATTCTAATTTTACACACAGCCCTCCTATACTAATCTACACTATACTACTGAATTATATTTTTCTATCTCCAACAGTTTATGAGGTATAATAATTTTTAAATGAAAATTATGTAAATTTTGAAAATGCTCCTTGTGCCCAACTAATGGAGGTAGATCTTTTTCGTGATTTTCCCACATAGATCATTAGTATAAAAGTAAATATTGTGGTTGATTTTAAGTTCAAATGAATACTTGTTGAGATATAAATGAACACAATTTACAATGTTTGTAATCCCATTAATTAATTATTACTATACCGTCAATGTTTAGTTGACAGACACGTAGGACAGATCACAAGTTCCTAATGGCAGTTTGGCCCTTAGAAGGGCAAAACTGAAGTTTGTTGCTTTCATCTAAACAACAAAATAGCTAATAGGGAGCTGAAGGTGTACATGGGCAACCAGCAATTGAGACACAATAGGCACCATAAATATCTGGGGGTCACATTGGATAGAACGCTGTCTTACAAACAACATCTCCAGAATGTGCTGAAAAAATAGGAACCCGCAACAACATAATTCATAAGCTAAGTGGAACAACTTGGGGATCCTCAGCTGCAACTCTGCGATGCTCAGCTCTAGGTTTGGTGTACTCGACTGCCGAATACTGTGCTCCTGTCTGGCTCAATAGTGCTCACACAAATGTTGTAGATACCCAACTGAACAGCATAATGCGTCTCATCACCGGCACAATCAAATCTACTCCCACACATTGGCTACCAGTGTTAAGTCATATTCCACCTCCAGATCTCAGACGTAAAGATGTTCTCCTAAAAGAATTCAATAAAATAATGAACAATCCAGGACTGCCGATACATGATGACATCAGCGATGCAATTACTGGTCGTCCGCGTTCCAGAAAACCATCAATACAAGATGCCATGAACTTGAGGAACAGCAACTACCAAACGTTCGTTGAGTGGCAGACGAGACTCAACAACAAATGTTGTCCAACAATGCCTCCTGTGAAGAAGACTCCGCCACCTGGTTTCAACCTCCCTCGTAGACTATGGTCCATATTGAACCGGATACGAACCAACCATGGAAACTGTGCAGCATTCCACTACAAGTGGAACAGAATTTCAACGCCTGAGTGTGACTGTGGTGCTACAGAACAGACGATCCTGCATATCATCACCGAGTGCAGCAAAAGAAAGTACAGTGGCAGTGCTAGTGACTTCGCTCTCGTGACCCCAGAGACTATTGACTATATTCAGAATTTGGATATAGGCTACATATATAAATTCCTACTGTATCTCTAGCCATAAGCTAAATAAATAAATACCTATTATTATAAAATTAAAATATATTTAATATAAAAGCTAAGAATACTACAGTAAAACTAATCAGAATCACTGAACTTATGGATGCATTGATATAGAATGAGTATAAAAATTTGCAACATTATAGCTGCAAATCTGATAGGCAAGTTGCAAATTTTGTTTCAAAAACTGGGGAAACTGAGGTACGGTCCATGCTTTCATGAACAAGGTGATTGAAAGAAAGTTTTAGAGTCACCATCTGACAAAATTGTAGGGTAGTACATCTGCCCATAAAGCATGTGCCGCAAATATTTCCATGGCTACAAAACTATCTTCATAATTCATGTCACATTCTCCTCTAGATTAATGTCATTCATACTACTGGGGACTGGTCCCCAAATAGTACACAGAGGCGTAATTATACCAACAAATTAAAAAATGGATATTTTTGCGATTGCTGACCAAACCTCAGTCGTAGTATGCCTTCAAGATTGAAAACATAAAAGAAACTTCTATATTTCATGCAAAAATGTACCCTGGAGAAGTCACTGAGCGCTGTACGCATTGCAGCACTGCATTTACTATCCCCCCGGCTCTTGTCCGTGCACACTTCCCCCTGATACACCCTCCCTCTGAGCCTTGACTGCAGGTGAAAGTTACCGTACACATGAAAACTAGCATTCCGACAGCCACGGCTAATAACGATGGTTGGTCCAAACTTCACCTGCATTATACACATAATGTATAACCTACATGGCTCTCTGTTTTACAAATCCCAGACTCCATAGAAATGGGAATACTATCGGGTAGGAGAACATTGTTCTGCAAACAATCGTAAAACTATCTCTTTGACAAAACTGTTGGGCTTTCATAATTCGATGTACTGGTGCCAGCCTTATCTGTGTCTATGACCAGCTCGATGATAGGCTCTTCTTATATTGATGCTGCCCCTTCAACCTGCCTATCTTGTGTGACTATCCAGGGCAAACAGTATTTCGATATCCATCTGCTCCAAGAGAGAATCCACAGCTGGGTCATGTTATAGAGCTCTTTTTTGTCACACAATTGCTTTTCTCGTAGTCCCATTTTTTGTTTATTTGCTCAATCATTTTCTGAAAAGAAAATTCATAATGTTAAGGTACCGGTAACACTCAAGAAAAAACACCAATTAAAAATATCAGAAAGAAAGGATAAGTATTATGGCCATTAACATTACACTAGTAAAAGTACCGTAGCCTACAGGTTAAGTTTATGGCACTGCTTTCAAAAAAGCAGTAATTTCATTACAAGAAACTGGCATGGTTCTATTTTTTAATCAGAATTAGAAGTCCATTACAACTTTATTTACAATAGTTCCCTCTCCTTTAATGTTCATTACAATAAATAACTACGGTATCGTTATTATTCTTTGAATGTAATAGTTATGTAAATATTTTTGTGCAGTTCATGAGCTGAGAAGCTATAATGTATGCTGCAATTTGTACAGTCTCAACACAATATTATGTGCATCTAGCAAATATTGGGAGTAAGTACTATACCCGTTCGTCCTGGGGATGCGATGACCCAACTGCTATTACATCGCATTCCTGGAATTCCAGGACAGAGCGGAGTTAAATGAACACCTAGTCAAATACGGAATGTGTCGGAAATTCAGTTGAAATATCTCAAAAGCAGAGGGTAACACGAGATAAAGTATCTCCAGGGTCGTTAAGGGTTTAAATTTAATAAAAAAAATGCAAATATAAATGGGCGCCATCAACTGAATCCCTAGCAAACCACATCCTTCCTGGTTAAGCCTTAATTAAGACAAGGAAAGAAAAAGGAAAATCACATCATCATCAGATCACAACTAAGATAAAAACAAATTTATTCAACTTTGATAGTCAGACAGATATATTAAACACTCATCCTACCTGAGAGCATGGTCGAATGCCAACGTTAAATTGTCATTGTCCAGAAAATCGAACCATCTCTATTCTACTCAAAATGTATTTAATCCACATAAAATAGGAAAAATTTCTAAAGTTCTCTTGGGTTCTCAGGATCACCGTAGCACTATGTCTTTGCGTCACTGACATTCGTGATAATTGAGACCTAACTTCTCTTTAAATTAACATCATGAATGTGGATGTAAAAATATTATTAATCTGTCTAAACACACATATTATAAACACATATTTTAAATATCACATAATTTATGGCTTGCATGGCATTATTCAAATGCTGAGTATGTTAGTAAAATGCTCCTAAACATCGAATAATTAATTTACACTATTTACACTGTCATTAATAATTGCTTGTTTGTGAATCACAGAAAATCAACTACTCATTGGTTATAATCATCATCATCATCATCAAAATTAAATATTTCTCACATTAGTTCTCATCTCAAAATTCAATATATTCAAGTCAGAATAATTAATTCATTATCATCAAATCATTTAAATGAATATTATAATCATCAATTCTTTATGCTCTCTAATTATTCACACACTCTCCTTTCATTATCTCCTTTAGATTAAATCATCTTACATCATCAATATAAATTGTTTAAATCATCAACTCAAATTGCAATTCTTCAAATCATATCTCAATTAAATTTATTTAAATCCATTTAAATTTATTAATCATCAGCTTCTTTATTTAATTATCACCTTCTAACTCAATTATTCATCATCTATTTAATCATCTATTAATTTATTTAAATCAGCTTATTTATTTAATCTTTAATTCATCCATTTATTTAATTCATTGATCTATTCCAAAATTTAATTTATCAACTTATTTAAATTTTATTTCATCTGGGTATTTAGATTTTTATTATTTCATCTAGTCATTCTGATTTTTATTTCATTAGGTCAGATCATTAATATGCTTAAATTTCAGATTATTATTTCATTAATTATTATTATCAGAAAATCTTGTATTATCAACATTATTTATTTGTTTAATTTCCTAACAAATTGTTTAATATGGGTTATAGAACGTTGTCTTACAGTTTTATCACTTCCAAGTTATATCTCGTATTCAATTATCATGCCAAAAAATATTATTGCCTTCACAAATTCACGTTGGATCTCACTATCCACAACTACATTATATATTCTCACTTTATCAAATATCACATTTGAATACCACAATTATTCCACAAAACTCCATAAATATTCAGCGCACAGCATGAATCTCAAAATTATGCTAGACTGGGTTCGACAACCTCATGTCTGCTTCAAAATACATTAGCAATATTGCAACTTCCACTTGGCAACTTCCACAAAATGCCAATCACAAACTTCACTTAATCACGTTGCATGATCTACAAAAAATATAACTGGCTTCAAATTATCAACGCACACAATCTCCAATAACTGTAATTAATCTGATCACATCTAGACAACTTCTTAAACAAATAGGAAAAATATTACCTTTGTAATCGAAATCAAATTCAAAATCTGTTTCAAATAGCATAAATTCTCTTAAAATTCTCATAATTCACTTCACAGAAATTCACTTGAGTGAAAAACATCTTAATATCTCCAAACAATCCAATGAATAAAAATCCCTACTGATGAATAATACACACTCGCTAGTATGCAATGAACTGACGATGTAATTTAAATAATCCAATTGCAGATCACGAGTTCGAAATAATCCCTCACATCAAAATATGCAATACTGATCTGCCTTAAAATAAATCTGACCATTAATGATTCATCTGACAAGATTCAATTACTTTAAATCCTTCTCAAAGGTATCAAACTCAATCATAAAATTATCAAAAGCATCAGCTGTATCAGCTGTTAAATGAAAGTACTCTCAAAAGAGTATAGCAACAAAATATTGGATTGGCAAACAAGAATTACAAAACGTAACCCTGCTGACATGTATTTTTAATTTATTTAACAAAATTCGACTGATATGTGACTAGTAGTTTCTTGTTTGATCCTCTTACAATCTCAAGTACACTCGGATGATAAAAATGAGTTCCTCAATGGCAAGTAAGATGAGTAACCACCACACAATCGTATAAATACGAAAGGCCTTGCCCCGTCGTCTAACATGATAATGCCCTGAACGATGGGTAAAGATGTGTACCACCACGCAATCGCCTAAAGCGAAAGGCCCCATCTCGTCGTCTGATGAGTGAATGTACCAGATTGGAATCAACAAGTCTCTAGTTGTCACATAAAAGCGATATTCATTCACTTGAGTGAATAACATCTTAATATCTCCAAACAATCCAATGAAAAAAATCCCTACTGATGAATAATACACACTCGCTAGTATGCAATGAACTGACGAAGTAATTTAAATAATCCAATTGCAGATCACGAGTTCGAAATACTCGCCACAAAAAAAACTATCCAAGAAAACTATCCTTACTGGAAAAATGTCTAAAAGACCAAACATCTGCTTAATAAAGCCAACCAATGGTGAGAATTTCGTATAATGGTGCCTGCCATATCATATGGTAACGCCATATTCTAGCAAAATTTGGAGCAAATAATGTTTAAGCCATGTCTAAATAATTGTAGAACTCCTACTAGAAAAATATATACATGTATGCCCAGTGCTCATGAAAATATCATATCAGAAAGTCATAACTCTTACAGTACCTTCTCATATCAGCTGTTAATATATTTCAAAGATCGTCGATTATCCTCGTGTGTAATAAATTTCCCGAAAGATCGACGTAAATATCGTATCACCCACGCAATAACGATCGCCTTCATATCCCAAGTGAATCAGCTGTTAGACCTCCTCTTCTTCAGGAATCGAATCCATCGCTCCGTGGTGCCATCGCGTCTCTGTCTTCGTTTACTCCGACATGATGAACTGCATGTTATCCATAACGGATACTGTCCAAATTCTTACGTAAAAGTTCATGAAAGCAGCGTACCCCATATTCTTCTTCTAAGTTACGCCACTGTCCCATACAATGTTCGGTTTGCTTGTTAAAAGTTCAATCTCCACAGCGGTTAAGTCTCACTTGCAGAAAATAAATTTTATTTATGAGAGTGTATAAGTTTCTGAAACACCCTGTAGCTGTGTTCGTACTCGATATTTTATGATAACTCATGAAAAAGAATTTTATTAATGCACGTGCCAATGTTCATAAGTGCATATAATTGTAACAGTTCGTTTGCTTAAAAGCGTTAATGTTAGCTTGACCCCATGGTCGCTCTACATGTTCCGTTATGAAATGCATAGTCGTAATGTCATTTGAATATCTGAGTTCATTTGAAGTTCATAATCGCAGTATATTATAACTATCTGCCTGCACAATTCTATTACTGAATACAAGTCCCAACTCAATGTTGTAACTGAATGTTGAAATGACGTTCAGCTTCTTTAATATTGCCTGCGTATAAAAGTCGGAACTAGCACGTTCGGTTCTACTGCACTGTTCCAGAATGATCTACGCTTAAAGCCGGCCTTGCCATGTCGCTTCGCTATACTGTTCTGCGTTACAAAAAGCAGCTCGAAATAAAGTTTCCAATCTCGTATTACAATGCTGTTCTGACCCCGGCTTTTCTCCTGCTTCCACGGCCCGCACAGCTTGCCTCCTAACCGGTCCTCGCCGTCTACCGTGCGTTGCTCGCCTTGGCTCACTGACCTACTTCCTTCTCTCTGCCTGGTGAAGCAATACTGTCGCCTTCACTTTACGTAACAAGTGCTGTGCACCGCTCAGCTTTGCCGTACGCTCTGCGCATGTGTACCACTCAGCCCTGACGACTGAACTCGACTGATGTCTCTAGACTGCATTGACCAGCTCCTACCTGGCGCTGTCACGTGATGCTCCCCCACTTTCTGCGGTCGTGCGTCACAAGTATAATCTCGACCACCATCATCTCGGCTATTAAGTTATACAATAACTTAAGGGATTATCTGTCTTTCTTCAAGTTATTACCATATATAATGCTTGACATTTCTTCTCTTCTGAGATGATTAAATATACTGTTCCATATAGATCTTAATAAAACTTTAATATTCCTCCCATAATTCCATCTGCTTGACTGGCAGTGCCTTCTTGATCCGTGGCCTTCTACGTCATTTCCTAACATTCCTCTCGACTCGATGTGAGCGCTATCTTTACAATTTTTCCCATAAATCTCAACTACGGCTCAATGTCAGCTGGCGCAGCCGATAGCCTCAACTGGGTATCGGGTACATCTCTCCCGTACATCTCCTTTTTTTAAATCAGGCTTGAGAAAAAAATACACTCTCATGCATTCTATACACAACATATGTACACGATAGCTCTACAATCCTCTTATTCAGCATAATGATATTTTCTAATGCTAGCTGCGTTAAAAGTCCCCACAACTTCATTAGTATCCATTCTGACAATCTTGTAGCTGTTATTTCGGTACGTTTCATCAATTCGGAATGGACCCGCGTACAATGGCGCAAATTTATGGTAGATCTTCAGTTGAAGATTCGATGTGACTGGCTTCCTAATCAGCACCTCGTCATTTTCTTGAAATGGCTCGTGAAACCTCCTTCCTGCGTGTCTCCTGGCTCTCTTCTCCGCCTGTCTTCTGAGTCTCTCTCCTGCCATCTCAACTCTTCTTTCTTGTGTAGGTTCAGGCTCTACTGGTGCCTTCACGATTCGGTCCCATGGTCTATCAGGTTTCAATCCATGATGAAGCATGGACGGAATCTGTCCTGTGCTTTCATGTATGATGGAATTCAAACATTGACTAATGATGGGTATCACTTCCATCCATCGGTAGTGTTGTCCTGATACATATAAGCGACACATTTTACTAATTTCTGGCATAATTCTTTCGGCTGGATTTCCCTCTGGATACCGCACAGAATTAAATACATGCCTAATTCCTAAACGTTCCATCGCAGTATAAAATTCCATACTCGTGAACTGTGATCCATGGTCACTCAACAAAATTTCAGGTTTCCCCATACTTGGAATAACTGTTTTCTCTAATCTGTTGATCACGTACTTGGATGTAGCTTTCTGGATAGGACATAGAGATACGTATTTAGAAAATACGTCTACTGTCACCAAAACAAACTGGTTTCCTTTCGTTGAGCGAGGAATTGGACCGAAAATGTCCGTAGCGAAAAGTTCTCTCGGCTTGCTAGGTAATATTGATCTAGGAACTTCCTTCATTAGCTTAGATGAATATTTGCTTCGCTGACAACTGTCACAGGTCTTTATGACGTCGCGGATCGTTTGTCCCATTTGTCTCCAAACGAAAGTTTCTTGAGCAAGAGCCAAAGTCTTGTCTACACCTACATGAGCTGCGGTTCGGTGTATCATCCAAATAACTGGTTTGACAAGCTTGGGTGGGATCACTACTCTAAGTTTAGTATGATCCTGATCGATATATTGGCATATGACACCTCCCATAATGTGATATTTTCTAGCTTCTATCTCAGTTCTTCGAAAATCTGGATCAGCGTTGTCCATCCTGCGTGTCAAAAAACGGTAAATTCTTCGCAAAGGTGCATATCTCTTCTGAGTTTGCGCTAACATCTTCAACTTTTCTAGAGTTCCCTGGTCCTCTTGAATTAGATTGATATGGTTGACAATCACCTCCTCACAAGGGTTTCTGCTCAACACATCCGCTAACAGATTTAATTTCCCAGGTCTATGTACAACAGTTGGGTTAAATTGTTGTAAGAACTGAGCCCATCTGGTGATGCGGTCACTTGCTAAGTCTGTCTTCATAATAAACTGGAGGGCTTTATGATCTGTGATCACCGTTATGTCATGTCCAAATAACACCTTCTTCCACGTCTTAAGAGCATGAACCACAGCTAATGCCTCTAACTCGGTTGCATAGTAATTCTTTTCACAATTCCTGAGCTTGCGACTGGTGAAAGCTAAATATCTGTGTTTGTTGGTATCGTCCAACTGATATAGGATACCACTGATACCTATTTTGGATGCGTCTGTCTCCACAAAAAATCTTCTAGCAAAATCTGGGTATTCAAGTTTGACATTCTGGATCAACATGTTCTTAGTATCTTCAAAAAGCATTCGAAGGTGCCTGATATGCTCTTCTGCTGTCTCAGACGCTATAATCAGGTCATCAATATAGCTCACCACATGCTCCTTAACTGCCTCTGATAAATTCTCATCTAGTGCTCGGATCATCACCGGACCACTATTCTTTACTCCAAAAGGTAACCTATTGAACACATATGTTTTATGATCAAATAAGAACCCTGTATATTGTTTGCAGTCTTCTGCTAGCTCTATATGATAATAAGAACTAGTCAGATCAATTGTAGAAAAGAAACTCTTTCCTCTGAATCTGCGCAACAATTCACGAATAACAGGTGGCCTGTCGTGTTCAGGAAGAACTCTTTCAATAAGGGCTCTAGCATCTAGGCATATCCTCAGCTTACCATTAGGTTTCTTGACAACAGCTAAAGGATTCAAATAAGCAGTCGGCATCTTCTTGATAATTCCATCTTTCTCCATATCGCTTATCATTGTACTGACTTCTTCCTTCCATTTATCCGGAATGGGATATAAATTCTTATGGTATGGTTTGTCATCCATCAACTTGATGCTGTAGGTAAAATTTTCTATGAGTCCTGGTTTATCATTGAATATGTCCTCATATTCTGAAATTGCTTGATCAAACTGCTCCTTAATTTCTAGATTTATCTCACTCTTCGTGTTAGTTTTATCCTCTATAGACCTTTCAATGCTGCACACTATCTCGTCCAATATATTCTCTCTGAAGAATGTCATCTCGGATTCCTGATTTTCTATGACCCCTTCTTGAAAGTACATGCGCCTACTCTGCATATCTATGATCAGGCCACTCTCACTTAAGAAATCCACTCCTAGGATCATATCGAAATGTAGTTGACCCAAAACTAGGAACATCTGTTCAAAATATCTGGTTCCAATCCCAACATCTAAAAGTACCTGACTTTTACATTTCATACTTTTGTCTGAGATTACCCCTTGAATCTTCCTAACAACAGTTGGCAACATCGTAATTTCTCCTGACAATTTTAATTCATCCAGGCAGCCTATGGATATCAAGCTCACCATAGCCCCCGTGTCCACTAGTGTCTTTATTTCCTTTCCCATGACTTCCACACTGATAACTGGCAATTCATGTCTATTCCCTCGATGTACTACGTCTTCCTCTTCAATTAAATCCTCGTCCTTGACCTGATACGTTTCAACAATGATGATTGATTCCCAATGATTAGTATTCTGAGTTGAAGTTAATTTGTCGTTTTTTTTCCTTCACCACTCGTGCTTGCTCGATTGATATCTCTAGTTATCTCTTCGGGTGGTGCACTAGGCTGTCTACTTTCTTGCCTTGATCTCCCATATTCTCGATTGTCTTGTCTTTCATTTGGATCATTTCCTCTGCTATCCTGTCTATCGTTCTTATTAGATTGCTGACCTAGGTTCCAGTTGTATCGACCTCGATATCTATTATTGTACCTATTCCTATTTTGGTATCTGGAATTCTGATCATAGTTCCTGTATCTACTGTTTCTTACGTCCTGATCGTATGGCCCCTCTTATGGTCCTCGATATCGATCATTTCCACGAACGTTGTGAATATTACCTCTATTCCCTTCGTTCCTTCTGTTTCCCCAGGAATCTCTTCTATCAGTCTGTGCTGCATTATCGACAACTACCGCATTCACCTCTTGCGTGTTTCGATTCTCGTTCCTTGCAGTTCTGGGTGTAATTTGAGCGCTTGTGTAATCTAATCGTCGTAAGATATCGTCATAGTGCTCAAGTGTGTTCGCTCCCGATGCTATGAGTGATCGTTGTACCTCAATTGGCAACTGTCTTGCTATAGCTTGCAAAAGCTCTTCTTCTGGCAATGGAGGAATTAAAAACTGTAATTTAGCCAATTTCGAAGTAAAGTAATTAGCATAATGCGTTGGATGTGACGTAGAGTAACGCTTCGAATACATTTCTGCTCTTATGTTCAGCTGATCCTCTGCACTCCAAAATCTCCTTAAGAATGCTATGGCAAATTGTTCCATATTCGCAAAATTGCTCCTGAATGCGCGAAACCAAGTTAACGCAGGCCCGTCTAAGGCGCGTTCGACTATCCTTAGTTCTCTTTCCTTGGCTACTCTATGTTCCGCCATATAATCGCGAATATCTCTCAGAAATTCGACTGGTGTGACTCCTGTGTTTCCTGAAAACTTCCTTGGCTTATCATCCAAATTTCTGATGTTGGTCACTGGACCTGAGTATCGTTCACTCGTACCAAACGTACTCCTATTCGAATTCGGATTATCTTGAGGGGTTGAACTAGCCCTATCGAATATTACATTCTGTTGCGTTTGACGGTCTTCTCCCACGCTAACCTCTTGACTGTTCATACTGCGGTCTATCGGTGTCTGATTTATCGATACTTCCCCCGTTGTAACATTTTGACTTGTGAAACTATTTATTATAGATTCTAGTTTAGTCATCCTATCTTCTGTTCTTTTTTCTACGGTCTTGACCTTAGTCTACAAATCATCTAACGACGTAACATTCTGCGTTCTGTTACTCTCTTCTAAATCGTTCTTCAATTTGTCTATCTTGTCTTCGCATGTAGTCTTTACTGACGCGACTTGTTCCTTTAACTGATCAACATCTGTCCTAAATTGAGTTGAATCTATCTTCATCGCTTCCTTATTCTCAGTAAATCTCGCTTCCAAGTTCGCCATACCTGCGATTAATTTCTCATCCAACCCTGCACGTTTCTCTTTTGCTTCGGCATCGACCTCACTATACCGTTCTTCCACTATTGCACCGACTCTATTTTTGAATAAAGCTAAGTTTTCATTAACCTTCTGCTCTATATCATCATCAATTTTCCTAATGTCTATCTGCAATTGGTTTTCTAAGGATTTCAAGTTAGAATTAACCTCTCCTAAGACTTCCTCTTTAACGGTCCCAATTACTGACTTTAAACCTATGATTTCGTTACCTAGATTCATTTCTAGACCTTTGATTTTAGTTTCGAAAGATACTTCGGTAGACCACTCTTGTATTTTGCTTACATCTGCCACTAAACCATCAATGTCGAATCTCAACTTCGATACATCTGATTTAATATCTTTCTGTATAGACATAACATCTGTTCTCAAATTAAGAATGTTTTCTTCTCTAATTTCTAAATCAATAATATTTTTTCTTAACATTTGCACATTTTTCTCTCCTTTCATTTCTACAGCTTTTATATCTAATTGTAAAGCCTTAAAGATTTCATCATTCTTTAACGTTAATCTATTCTCCAAACTAGTTAAATTGTTTTTCAACTCTGTGTTATTTTCTTCACTACGAGCTTGTAATCTAGTTTCTAATAATTTAAAACTATCTTTCAAGTTAGCTTCACTAGCTTTCAAATTATTTTCATTGCTAGCTTGTAATGATTTTAATTCATCCCTACTACTGGACTGTAATCTATCTTCCAAAAATCTCAATTCATCTTTACTACTTGACTGTAATCTAGTCTCTAATGACTTTAATTCATCTTTACTATTTGACTGTAACCTAGCCTCTAATGACTTTAAATTATCTTTCAGATTGTCTTCATTACTAGCCTGTAAAGCTTCCACATTTTCTTTACATCTAGCTTCTAACCTAGCTTCTGACTCATTTATCTGCTCTTTAACTTCTGTTTCCATTTAGAAATAGTTACTGCAATACTAGACATGCAATTCTGTAACTCTCCTAACACCTTAGCTAAATCTTCCGGTAACATAATTATATTTTTCAATAAACGTTTTATTCAGAGACGTTAGACAACAACACATCACAATGTATCAATTCCTGCATTCACTTGGGTATAAGAAAAAAAAATTATAACTAAACATGATATAACACTAATATGATTAACATGATCACTGAAATGGGCATACAAGTATATTGTCTGACTAAGTTTAATACATTTTATAACACCATTAAATGAAATTGAGATCAATCTCTTCGTAATCTAAATCTGATGTGATTCCATAGAATAAACAAAATCGAAGCCCCACAGATGGGTAAAGCCAATTCTCCCTCTCTCTCTGTACCCGTTCGTCCTGGGGATGCGATGACCCATCTGCTATTACATCGCATTCCTGGATTTCCAGGACAGAGCGGAGTTAAATGAACACCTAGTCAAATAAGGAATGTGTCGGAAATTCAGTTGAAATATCTCAAAAGCAGAGGGTAACACGAGATAAAGTATCTCCAGGGTCGTTACGGGTTTAAATTTAATTTAAAAAATGCAAATATAAATGGGCGCCATCAACTGAATCCCTAGAAAACCACATCCTTCCTGGTTAAGCCTTAATTAAGACAAGGAAAGAAAAAGGAAAATCACATCATCATCAGATCACAACTAAGATAAAAACAAATTTATTCAACTTTGATAGTCAGACAGATATATTAAACACTCATCCTACCTGAGAGCATGGTCGAATGCCAACGTTAAATTGTCATTGTCCAGAAAATCGAACCATCTCTATTCTACTCAAAATGTATTTAATCCACATAAAATAGGAAAAATTTCTAAAGTTCTCTTGGGTTCTCAGGATCACCGTAGCACTATGTCTTTTCGTCACTGACATTCGTGATAACTGAGACCTAACTTCTCTTTAAATTAACATCATGAATGTAGATGTAAAAATATTATTAATCTGTCTAAACACACATATTATAAACACATATTTTATATATCACATAATTTATGGCTTGCATGGCATTATTCAAATGCTGAATATGTTAGTAAAATGCTCCTAAACATCGAATAATTAATTTACACTATTTACACTGTCATTAATAATTGCTTGTTTGTGAATCACAGAAAATCCACTACTCATTGGTTATAATCATCATCATCATCATCAAAATTAAATATTTCTCACATTAGTTCTCATCTCAAAATTCAATATATTCAAGTCAGAATAATTAATTCATTATCATCAAATCATTTAAATGAATATTATAATCATCAATTCTTTATGCTCTCTAATTATTCACACACTCTCCTTTCATTATCTCCTTCAGATTAAATCATCTTAAATCATCAATATAAATTGTTTAAATCATCAACTCAAATTGCAATTCTTCAAATCATATCTCAATTAAATTTATTTAAATCCATTTAAATTTATTAATCATCAGCTTCTTTATTTAATTATCACCTTCTAACTCAATTATTCATCATCTATTTAATCATCTATTAATTTATTTAAATCAGCTTATTTATTTAATCTTTAATACATCCATTTATTTAATTCATTGATCTATTCCAAAATTTAATTTATCAACTTATTTAAATTTTATTTCATCTTATTTAGATTTTTATTATTTCATCTAGTCATTCTGATTTTTATTTCATTAGGTCAGATCATTAATATGCTTAAATTTCAGATTATTATTTCATTAATTATTATTATCAGAAAATCTTGTATTATCAACATTATTTATTTGTTTAATTTCCTAACAAATTGTTTAATATGGGTTATAGAAAGTTGTCTTACAGTTTTATCACTTCCAAGTTATATCTCGTATTCAATTATCATGCCAAAAAATATTATTGCCTTCACAAATTCACGTTGGATCTCACAATCCACAACTACATTATATATTCTCACGTTATCAAATATCACATTTGAATACCACAATTATTCCACAAAACTCCATAAATATTCAGCGCACAGCATAAATCTCAAAATTATGCTAGACTGGGTTCGACAACCTCATGTCTGCTTCAAAATACATTAGCAATATTGCAACTTCCACTTGGCAACTTCCACAAAATGCCAATCACAAACTTCACTTAATCACGTTGCATGATCTACAAAAAATATAACTGGCTTCAAATTATCAACGCACACAATCTCCAATAACTGTAATTGATCTGATCACATCTAGACAACTTCTTAAACAAATAGGAAAAATATTACCTTTGTAATCGAAATCAAATTCAAAATCTGCTTTCAAATAGCATAAATTCTCTTAAAATTCTCATAATTCACTTCACAGAAAAACACCAATGTGCTATAATCTCTCACATCAAAATATGCAATACTGATCTGCCTTAAAATAAATCTGGCCATTAATGATTCATCTTTCAAGATTCAATTACTTTAAATCCTTCTCAAAGGTATCAAACTCAATCATAAAATTATCAAAAGCATCAGCTGTATCAGCTGTTAAATGAAAGTACTCTCAAAAGAGTATAGCAACAACATATTGGATTGGCAAACAAGAATTACAAAACGTATCCCTGCTGACATGTATTTCTAATTTATTTAACAAAATTCGACTGATATGTGACTAGTAGTTTCTTGTTTGATCCTCTTACAATCTCAAGTACACTCGGATGATAAAAATGAGTTCCTCAATGGCAAGTAAGATGAGTAACCATCACACAATCGTATAAATACGAAAGGCCTTGCCCCGTCGTCTAACATGATAATGCCCTGAACGATGGGTAAAGATGTGTACCACCACGCAATCGCCTAAAGCGAAAGGCCCCATCTCGTCGTCTGATGAGTGAATGTACCAGATTGGAATCAACAAGTCTCTAGTTGTCACATAAAAGCGATATTCATTCACTTGAGTGAATAACATCTTAATATCTCCAAACAATCCAATGAAAAAAAATCCCTACTGATGAATAATACACACTCGCTAGTATGCAATGAACTGACGAACTAATTTAAATAATCCAATTGCAGATCACGAGTTCGAAATACTCGCCACAAAAAAACTATCCAAGAAAACGATCCTTACTGGAAAAATGTCTAAAAGACCAAACATCTGCTTAATAAAGCCAACCAATGGTGAGAATTTCGTATAATGGTGCCTGCCATATCATATGGTAACGCCATATTCTAGCAAAATTTGGAGCAAATAATGTTTAAGCCATGTCTAAATAATTGTAGAACTCTTACTAGAAAAATATATACATGTATGCCCAGTGCTCATGAAAATATCATATCAGAAAGTCATAACTCTTACAGTACCTTCTCATATCAGCTGTTAATATATTTCAAAGATCGTCGATTATCCTCGTGTGTAATAAATTTCCCGAAAGATCGACGTAAATATCGTATCACCCACGCAATAACGATCGCCTTCATATCCCAAGTGAATCAGCTGTTAGACCTCCTCTTCTTCAGGAATCGAATCCATCGCTCCGTGGTGCCATCGCGTCTCTGTCTTCGTTTACTCCGACATGATGAACTGCATGTTATCCATAACGGATACTGTCCAAATTCTTACGTAAAAGTTCATGAAAGCAGCGTACCCCATATTCTTCTTCTAAGTTACGCCACTGTCCCATACAATGTTCGGTTTGCTTGTTAAAAGTTCAATCTCCACAGCGGTTAAGTCTCACTTGCAGAAAATAAATTTTATTTATGAGAGTGTATAAGTTTCTGAAACACCCTGTAGCTGTGTTCGTACTCGATATTTTATGATAACTCATGAAAAAGAATTTTATTAATGCACGTGCCAATGTTCATAAGTGCATATAATTGTAACAGTTCGTTTGCTTAAAAGCGTTAATGTTAGCTTGACCCCATGGTCGCTCTACATGTTCCGTTATGAAATGCATAGTCGTAATGTCATTTGAATATCTGAGTTCATTTGAAGTTCATAATCGCAGTATATTATAACTATCTGCCTGCACAATTCTATTACTGAATACAAGTCCCAACTCAATGTTGTAACTGAATGTTGAAATGACGTTCAGCTTCTTTAATATTGCCTGCGTATAAAAGTCGGAACTAGCACGTTCGGTTCTACTGCACTGTTCCAGAATGATCTACGCTTAAAGCCGGCCTTGCCATGTCGCTTCGCTATACTGTTCTGCGTTACAAAAAGCAGCTCGAAATAAAGTTTCCAATCTCGTATTACAATGCTGTTCTGACCCCGGCTTTTCTCCTGCTTCCACGGCCCGCACAGCTTGCCTCCTAACCGGTCCTCGCCGTCTACCGTGCGTTGCTCGCCTTGGCTCACTGACCTACTTCCTTCTCTCTGCCTGGTGAAGCAATACTGTCGCCTTCACTTTACGTAACAAGTGCTGTGCACCGCTCAGCTTTGCCGTACGCTCTGCGCATGTGTACCACTCAGCCCTGACGACTGAACTCGACTGATGTCTCTAGACTGCATTGACCAGCTCCTACCTGGCGCTGTCACGTGATGCTCCCCCACTTTCTGCGGTCGTGCGTCACAAGTATAATCTCGACCACCATCATCTCGGCTATTAAGTTATACAATAACTTAAGGGATTATCTGTCTTTCTTCAAGTTATTACCATATATAATGCTTGACATTTCTTCTCTTCTGAGATGATTAAATATACTGTTCCATATAGATCTTAATAAAACTTTAATATTCCTCCCATAATTCCATCTGCTTGACTGGCAGTGCCTTCTTGATCCGTGGCCTTCTACGTCATTTCCTAACATTCCTCTCGACTCGATGTGAGCGCTATCTTTACAATTTTTCCCATAAATCTCAACTACGGCTCAATGTCAGCTGGCGCAGCCGATAGCCTCAACTGGGTATCGGGTACATCTCTCCCGTACATCTCCTTTTTTTAAATCAGGCTTGAGAAAAAAATACACTCTCATGCATTCTATACACAACATATGTACACGATAGCTCTACAATCCTCTTATTCAGCATAATGATATTTTCTAATGCTAGCTGCGTTAAAAGTCCCCACAACTTCATTAGTATCCATTCTGACAATCTTGTAGCTGTTATTTCGGTACGTTTCATCAATTCGGAATGGACCCGCGTACAATGGCGCAAATTTATGGTAGATCTTCAGTTGAAGATTCGATGTGACTGGCTTCCTAATCAGCACCTCGTCATTTTCTTGAAATGGCTCGTGAAACCTCCTTCCTGCGTGTCTCCTGGCTCTCTTCTCCGCCTGTCTTCTGAGTCTCTCTCCTGCCATCTCAACTCTTCTTTCTTGTGTAGGTTCAGGCTCTACTGGTGCCTTCACGATTCGGTCCCATGGTCTATCAGGTTTCAATCCATGATGAAGCATGGACGGAATCTGTCCTGTGCTTTCATGTATGATGGAATTCAAACATTGACTAATGATGGGTATCACTTCCATCCATCGGTAGTGTTGTCCTGATACATATAAGCGACACATTTTACTAATTTCTGGCATAATTCTTTCGGCTGGATTTCCCTCTGGATACCGCACAGAATTAAATACATGCCTAATTCCTAAACGTTCCATCGCAGTATAAAATTCCATACTCGTGAACTGTGATCCATGGTCACTCAACAAAATTTCAGGTTTCCCCATACTTGGAATAACTGTTTTCTCTAATCTGTTGATCACGTACTTGGATGTAGCTTTCTGGATAGGACATAGAGATACGTATTTAGAAAATACGTCTACTGTCACCAAAACAAACTGGTTTCCTTTCGTTGAGCGAGGAATTGGACCGAAAATGTCCGTAGCGAAAAGTTCTCTCGGCTTGCTAGGTAATATTGATCTAGGAACTTCCTTCATTAGCTTAGATGAATATTTGCTTCGCTGACAACTGTCACAGGTCTTTATGACGTCGCGGATCGTTTGTCCCATTTGTCTCCAAACGAAAGTTTCTTGAGCAAGAGCCAAAGTCTTGTCTACACCTACATGAGCTGCGGATCGGTGTATCATCCAAATAACTGGTTTGACAAGCTTGGGTGGGATCACTACTCTAAGTTTAGTATGATCCTGATCGATATATTGGCATATGACACCTCCCATAATGTGATATTTTCTAGCTTCTATCTCAGTTCTTCGAAAATCTGGATCAGCGTTGTCCATCCTGCGTGTCAAAAAACGGTAAATTCTTCGCAAAGGTGCATATCTCTTCTGAGTTTGCGCTAACATCTTCAACTTTTCTAGAGTTCCCTGGTCCTCTTGAATTAGATTGATATGGTTGACAATCACCTCCTCACAAGGGTTTCTGCTCAACACATCCGCTAACAGATTTAATTTCCCAGGTCTATGTACAACAGTTGGGTTAAATTGTTGTAAGAACTGAGCCCATCTGGTGATGCGGTCACTTGCTAAGTCTGTCTTCATAATAAACTGGAGGGCTTTATGATCTGTGATCACCGTTATGTCATGTCCAAATAACACCTTCTTCCACGTCTTAAGAGCATGAACCACAGCTAATGCCTCTAACTCGGTTGCATAGTAATTCTTTTCACAATTCCTGAGCTTGCGACTGGTGAAAGCTAAATATCTGTGTTTGTTGGTATCGTCCAACTGATATAGGATACCACTGATACCTATTTTGGATGCGTCTGTCTCCACAAAAAATCTTCTAGCAAAATCTGGGTATTCAAGTTTGACATTCTGGATCAACATGTTCTTAGTATCTTCAAAAAGCATTCGAAGGTGCCTGATATGCTCTTCTGCTGTCTCAGACGCTATAATCAGGTCATCCATATAGCTCACCACATGCTCCTTAACTGCCTCTGATAAATTCTCATCTAGTGCTCGGATCATCACCGGACCACTATTCTTTACTCCAAAAGGTAACCTATTGAACACATATGTTTTATGATCAAATAAGAACCCTGTATATTGTTTGCAGTCTTCTGCTAGCTCTATATGATAATAAGAACTAGTCAGATCAATTGTAGAAAAGAAACTCTTTCCTCTGAATCTGCGCAACAATTCACGAATAACAGGTGGCCTGTCGTGTTCAGGAAGAACTCTTTCATTAAGGGCTCTAGCATCTAGGCATATCCTCAGCTTACCATTAGGTTTCTTGACAACAGCTAAAGGATTCAAATAAGCAGTCGGCATCTTCTTGATAATTCCATCTTTCTCCATATCGCTTATCATTGTACTGACTTCTTCCTTCCATTTATCCGGAATGGGATATAAATTCTTATGGTATGGTTTGTCATCCATCAACTTGATGCTGTAGGTAAAATTTTCTATGAGTCCTGGTTTATCATTGAATATGTCCTCATATTCTGAAATTGCTTGATCAAACTGCTCCTTAATTTCTAGATTTATCTCACTCTTCGTGTTAGTTTTATCCTCTATAGACCTTTCAATGCTGCACACTATCTCGTCCAATATATTCTCTCTGAAGAATGTCATCTCGGATTCCTGATTTTCTATGACCCCTTCTTGAAAGTACATGCGCCTACTCTGCATATCTATGATCAGGCCACTCTCACTTAAGAAATCCACTCCTAGGATCATATCGAAATGTAGTTGACCCAAAACTAGGAACATCTGTTCAAAATATCTGGTTCCAATCCCAACATCTAAAAGTACCTGACTTTTACATTTCATACTTTTGTCTGAGATTACCCCTTGAATCTTCCTAACAACAGTTGGCAACATCGTAATTTCTCCTGACAATTTTAATTCATCCAGGCAGCCTATGGATATCAAGCTCACCATAGCCCCCGTGTCCACTAGTGTCTTTATTTCCTTTCCCATGACTTCCACACTGATAACTGGCAATTCATGTCTATTCCCTCGATGTACTACGTCTTCCTCTTCAATTAAATCCTCGTCCTTGACCTGATACGTTTCAACAATGATGATTGATTCCCAATGATTAGTATTCTGAGTTGAAGTTAATTTGTCGTTTTTTTTCCTTCACCACTCGTGCTTGCTCGATTGATATCTCTAGTTATCTCTTCGGGTGGTGCACTAGGCTGTCTACTTTCTTGCCTTGATCTCCCATATTCTCGATTGTCTTGTCTTTCATTTGGATCATTTCCTCTGCTATCCTGTCTATCGTTCTTATTAGATTGCTGACCTAGGTTCCAGTTGTATCGACCTCGATATCTATTATTGTACCTATTCCTATTTTGGTATCTGGAATTCTGATCATAGTTCCTGTATCTACTGTTTCTTACGTCCTGATCGTATGGCCCCTCTTATGGTCCTCGATATCGATCATTTCCACGAACGTTGTGAATATTACCTCTATTCCCTTCGTTCCTTCTGTTTCCCCCAGGAATCTCTTCTATCAGTCTGTGCTGCATTATCGACAACTACCGCATTCACCTCTTGCGTGTTTCGATTCTCGTTCCTTGCAGTTCTGGGTGTAATTTGAGCGCTTGTGTAATCTAATCGTCGTAAGATATCGTCATAGTGCTCAAGTGTGTTCGCTCCCGATGCTATGAGTGATCGTTGTACCTCAATTGGCAACTGTCTTGCTATAGCTTGCAAAAGCTCTTCTTCTGGCAATGGAGGAATTAAAAACTGTAATTTAGCCAATTTCGAAGTAAAGTAATTAGCATAATGCGTTGGATGTGACGTAGAGTAACGCTTCGAATACATTTCTGCTCTTACGTTCAGCTGATCCTCTGCACTCCAAAATCTCCTTAAGAATGCTATGGCAAATTGTTCCATATTCGCAAAATTGCTCCTGAATGCGCGAAACCAAGTTAACGCAGGCCTGTCTAAGGCGCGTTCGACTATCCTTAGTTCTCTTTCCTTGGCTACTCTATGTTCCGCCATATAATCGCGAATATCTCTCAGAAATTCGACTGGTGTGACTCCTGTGTTTCCTGAAAACTTCCTTGGCTTATCATCCAAATTTCTGATGATGGTCACTGGACCTGAGTATCGTTCACTCGTACCAAACGTACTCCTATTCGAATTCGGATTATCTTGAGGGGTTGAACTAGCCCTATCGAATATTACATTCTGTTGCGTTTGACGGTCTTCTCCCACGCTAACCTCTTGACTGTTCATACTGCGGTCTATCGGTGTCTGATTTATCGATACTTCCCCCGTTGTAACATTTTGACTTGTGAAACTATTTATTATAGATTCTAGTTTAGTCATCCTATCTTCTGTTCTTTTTTCTACGGTCTTGACCTTAGTCTACAAATCATCTAACGACGTAACATTCTGCGTTCTGTTACTCTCTTCTAAATCGTTCTTCAATTTGTCTATCTTGTCTTCGCATGTAGTCTTTACTGACGCGACTTGTTCCTTTAACTGATCAACATCTGTCCTAAATTGAGTTGAATCTATCTTCATCGCTTCCTTATTCTCAGTAAATCTCGCTTCCAAGTTCGCCATACCTGCGATTAATTTCTCATCCAACCCTGCACGTTTCTCTTTTGCTTCGGCATCGACCTCACTATACCGTTCTTCCACTATTGCACCGACTCTATTTTTGAATAAAGCTAAGTTTTCATTAACCTTCTGCTCTATATCATCATCAATTTTCCTAATGTCTATCTGCAATTGGTTTTCTAAGGATTTCAAGTTAGAATTAACCTCTCCTAAGACTTCCTCTTTAACGGTCCCAATTACTGACTTTAAACCTATGATTTCGTTACCTAGATTCATTTCTAGACCTTTGATTTTAGTTTCGAAAGATACTTCGGTAGACCACTCTTGTATTTTGCTTACATCTGCCACTAAACCATCAATGTCGAATCTCAACTTCGATACATCTGATTTAATATCTTTCTGTATAGACATAACATCTGTTCTCAAATTAAGAATGTTTTCTTCTTCTCTAATTTCTAAATCAATAATATTTTTTCTTAACATTTGCACATTTTTCTCTCCTTTCATTTCTACAGCTTTTATATCTAATTGTAAAGCCTTAAAGATTTCATCATTCTTTAACGTTAATCTATTCTCCAAACTAGTTAAATTGTTTTTCAACTCTGTGTTATTTTCTTCACTACGAGCTTGTAATCTAGTTTCTAATAATTTAAAACTATCTTTCAAGTTAGCTTCACTAGCTTTCAAATTATTTTCATTGCTAGCTTGTAATGATTTTAATTCATCCCTACTACTGGACTGTAATCTATCTTCCAAAAATCTCAATTCATCTTTACTACTTGACTGTAATCTAGTCTCTAATGACTTTAATTCATCTTTACTATTTGACTGTAACCTAGCCTCTAATGACTTTAAATTATCTTTCAGATTGTCTTCATTACTAGCCTGTAAAGCTTCCACATTTTCTTTACATCTAGCTTCTAACCTAGCTTCTGACTCATTTATCTGCTCTTTAACTTCTGTTTCCATTTAGAAATAGTTACTGCAATACTAGACATGCAATTCTGTAACTCTCCTAATACCTTAGCTAAATCTTCCGGTAACATAATTATATTTTTCAATAAACGTTTTATTCAGAGACGTTAGACAACAACACATCACAATGTATCAATTCCTGCATTCACTTGGGTATAAGAAAAAAAAATTATAACTAAACATGATATAACACTAATATGATTAACATGATCACTGAAATGGGCATACAAGTATATTGTCTGACTAAGTTTAATAAATTTTATAACACCATTAAATGAAATTGAGATCAATCTCTTCGTAATCTAAATCTGATGTGATTCCATAGAATAAACAAAATCGAAGCCCCACAGATGGGTAAAGCCAATTCTCCCTCTCTCTCTGTACCCGTTCGTCCTGGGGATGCGATGACCCATCTGCTATTACATCGCATTCCTGGATTTCCAGGACAGAGCGGAGTTAAATGAACACCTAGTCAAATAAGGAATGTGTCGGAAATTCAGTTGAAATATCTCAAAAGCAGAGGGTAACACGAGATAAAGTATCTCCAGGGTCGTTACGGGTTTAAATTTAATTTAAAAAATGCAAATATAAATGGGCGCCATCAACTGAATCCCTAGAAAACCACATCCTTCCTGGTTAAGCCTTAATTAAGACAAGGAAAGAAAAAGTAAAATCACATCATCATCAGATCACAACTAAGATAAAAACAAATTTATTCAACTTTGATAGTCAGACAGATATATTAAACACTCATCCTACCTGAGAGCATGGTCGAATGCCAACGTTAAATTGTCATTGTCCAGAAAATCGAACCATCTCTATTCTACTCAAAATGTATTTAATCCACATAAAATAGGAAAAATTTCTAAAGTTCTCTTGGGTTCTCAGGATCACCGTAGCACTATGTCTTTTCGTCACTGACATTCGTGATAACTGAGACCTAACTTCTCTTTAAATTAACATCATGAATGTAGATGTAAAAATATTATTAATCTGTCTAAACACACATATTATAAACACATATTTTATATATCACATAATTTATGGCTTGCATGGCATTATTCAAATGCTGAATATGTTAGTAAAATGCTCCTAAACATCGAATAATTAATTTACACTATTTACACTGTCATTAATAATTGCTTGTTTGTGAATCACAGAAAATCCACTACTCATTGGTTATAATCATCATCATCATCATCAAAATTAAATATTTCTCACATTAGTTCTCATCTCAAAATTCAATATATTCAAGTCAGAATAATTAATTCATTATCATCAAATCATTTAAATGAATATTATAATCATCAATTCTTTATGCTCTCTAATTATTCACACACTCTCCTTTCATTATCTCCTTCAGATTAAATCATCTTAAATCATCAATATAAATTGTTTAAATCATCAACTCAAATTGCAATTCTTCAAATCATATCTCAATTAAATTTATTTAAATCCATTTAAATTTATTAATCATCAGCTTCTTTATTTAATTATCACCTTCTAACTCAATTATTCATCATCTATTTAATCATCTATTAATTTATTTAAATCAGCTTATTTATTTAATCTTTAATACATCCATTTATTTAATTCATTGATCTATTCCAAAATTTAATTTATCAACTTATTTAAATTTTATTTCATCTTATTTAGATTTTTATTATTTCATCTAGTCATTCTGATTTTTATTTCATTAGGTCAGATCATTAATATGCTTAAATTTCAGATTATTATTTCATTAATTATTATTATCAGAAAATCTTGTATTATCAACATTATTTATTTGTTTAATTTCCTAACAAATTGTTTAATATGGGTTATAGAAAGTTGTCTTACAGTTTTATCACTTCCAAGTTATATCTCGTATTCAATTATCATGCCAAAAAATATTATTGCCTTCACAAATTCACGTTGGATCTCACAATCCACAACTACATTATATATTCTCACGTTATCAAATATCACATTTGAATACCACAATTATTCCACAAAACTCCATAAATATTCAGCGCACAGCATAAATCTCAAAATTATGCTAGACTGGGTTCGACAACCTCATGTCTGCTTCAAAATACATTAGCAATATTGCAACTTCCACTTGGCAACTTCCACAAAATGCCAATCACAAACTTCACTTAATCACGTTGCATGATCTACAAAAAATATAACTGGCTTCAAATTATCAACGCACACAATCTCCAATAACTGTAATTGATCTGATCACATCTAGACAACTTCTTAAACAAATAGGAAAAATATTACCTTTGTAATCGAAATCAAATTCAAAATCTGCTTTCAAATAGCATAAATTCTCTTAAAATTCTCATAATTCACTTCACAGAAAAACACCAATGTGCTATAATCTCTCACATCAAAATATGCAATACTGATCTGCCTTAAAATAAATCTGGCCATTAATGATTCATCTTTCAAGATTCAATTACTTTAAATCCTTCTCAAAGGTATCAAACTCAATCATAAAATTATCAAAAGCATCAGCTGTATCAGCTGTTAAATGAAAGTACTCTCAAAAGAGTATAGCAACAACATATTGGATTGGCAAACAAGAATTACAAAACGTATCCCTGCTGACATGTATTTCTAATTTATTTAACAAAATTCGACTGATATGTGACTAGTAGTTTCTTGTTTGATCCTCTTACAATCTCAAGTACACTCGGATGATAAAAATGAGTTCCTCAATGGCAAGTAAGATGAGTAACCATCACACAATCGTATAAATACGAAAGGCCTTGCCCCGTCGTCTAACATGATAATGCCCTGAACGATGGGTAAAGATGTGTACCACCACGCAATCGCCTAAAGCGAAAGGCCCCATCTCGTCGTCTGATGAGTGAATGTACCAGATTGGAATCAACAAGTCTCTAGTTGTCACATAAAAGCGATATTCATTCACTTGAGTGAATAACATCTTAATATCTCCAAACAATCCAATGAAAAAAAATCCCTACTGATGAATAATACACACTCGCTAGTATGCAATGAACTGACGAACTAATTTAAATAATCCAATTGCAGATCACGAGTTCGAAATACTCGCCACAAAAAAAACTATCCAAGAAAACGATCCTTACTGGAAAAATGTCTAAAAGACCAAACATCTGCTTAATAAAGCCAACCAATGGTGAGAATTTCGTATAATGGTGCCTGCCATATCATATGGTAACGCCATATTCTAGCAAAATTTGGAGCAAATAATGTTTAAGCCATGTCTAAATAATTGTAGAACTCTTACTAGAAAAATATATACATGTATGCCCAGTGCTCATGAAAATATCATATCAGAAAGTCATAACTCTTACAGTACCTTCTCATATCAGCTGTTAATATATTTCAAAGATCGTCGATTATCCTCGTGTGTAATAAATTTCCCGAAAGATCGACGTAAATATCGTATCACCCACGCAATAACGATCGCCTTCATATCCCAAGTGAATCAGCTGTTAGACCTCCTCTTCTTCAGGAATCGAATCCATCGCTCCGTGGTGCCATCGCGTCTCTGTCTTCGTTTACTCCGACATGATGAACTGCATGTTATCCATAACGGATACTGTCCAAATTCTTACGTAAAAGTTCATGAAAGCAGCGTACCCCATATTCTTCTTCTAAGTTACGCCACTGTCCCATACAATGTTCGGTTTGCTTGTTAAAAGTTCAATCTCCACAGCGGTTAAGTCTCACTTGCAGAAAATAAATTTTATTTATGAGAGTGTATAAGTTTCTGAAACACCCTGTAGCTGTGTTCGTACTCGATATTTTATGATAACTCATGAAAAAGAATTTTATTAATGCACGTGCCAATGTTCATAAGTGCATATAATTGTAACAGTTCGTTTGCTTAAAAGCGTTAATGTTAGCTTGACCCCATGGTCGCTCTACATGTTCCGTTATGAAATGCATAGTCGTAATGTCATTTGAATATCTGAGTTCATTTGAAGTTCATAATCGCAGTATATTATAACTATCTGCCTGCACAATTCTATTACTGAATACAAGTCCCAACTCAATGTTGTAACTGAATGTTGAAATGAAGTTCAGCTTCTTTAATATTGCCTGCGTATAAAAGTCGGAACTAGCACGTTCGGTTCTACTGCACTGTTCCAGAATGATCTACGCTTAAAGCCGGCCTTGCCATGCCGCTTCGCTATACTGTTCTGCGTTACAAAAAGCAGCTCGAAATAAAGTTTCCAATCTCGTATTACAATGCTGTTCTGACCCCGGCTTTTCTCCTGCTTCCACGGCCCGCACAGCTTGCCTCATAACCGGTCCTCGCCGTCTACCGTGCGTTGCTCGCCTTGGCTCACTGACCTACTTCCTGCTCTCTGCCTGGTGAAGCAATACTGTCGCCTTCACTTTACGTAACAAGTGCTGTGCACCGCTCAGCTTTGCCGTACGCTCTGCGCATGTGTACCACTCAGCCCTGACGACTGAACTCGACTGATGTCTCTAGACTGCATTGACCAGCTCCTACCTGGCGCTGTCACGTGATGCTCCCCCACTTTCTGCGGTCGTGCGTCACAAGTATAATCTCGACCACCATCATCTCGGCTATTAAGTTATACAATAACTTAAGGGATTATCTGTCTTTCTTCAAGTTATTACCATATATAATGCTTGACATTTCTTCTCTTCTGAGATGATTAAATATACTGTTCCATATAGATCTTAATAAAACTTTAATATTCCTCCCATAATTCCATCTGCTTGACTGGCAGTGCATTCTTGATCCGTGGCCTTCTACGTCATTTCCTAACATTCCTCTCGACTCGATGTGAGCGCTATCTTTACAATTTTTCCCATAAATCTCAACTACGGCTCAATGTCAGCTGGCGCAGCCGATAGCCTCAACTGGGTATCGGGTACAGTACCCTTGGTTTTCCGATGTGTGACAGTGTGCCTACCATCGTATGTACACTTACGCAGTACAACTGTAATCTATCCGAGAAGGAAACATTTTAATTCAGATACCCCCTTGCAATATGGGGCTATTTTGTCCTAACCAAGCTTATGCTCCACAGGTGGATATGCCTATGTAACTTAGAGGTTTTCTCTCCACAGTGATCCCCAATACTTTCCTCTGTAATATACTCCTGTGTTGGGTACGGTAGCCCATAGTGGCAATTAAGTTGCTCTTGGGAGGCTCTCGATATGCCAGCATTCCTATCTCGTACACTTATTACACACTTATAAGACCGAGAATATCCAATACCTCCGGATTTTGGTTGCTTATTACGCGAGGGCCCTAATAGGTTATGGTACGGTAACCTTAAAAGTAGGCTACTACTTTACGTTTTTGCTACTCTTTCATTTATGTTCCTTTTAGTCAGTAGGCCATTTGGACGTATTGGTGCTTTATAATAATCAACAGGTGCGTCTTACTACAGAAATAATACGAAAATTGAGGAAATCTTACCTTGTGCTCAGGCACGTAGTTGAACGCCTCCGTCATATTTTGACATGTTCTCTTCTTTTTTCCACGGTAACTTCGTCCGTCTTATTATTTTCAAGTATATTTTTATACTGGAGGACGATTTGCACAACAAAATGTTGATCCTCTACACACAAAAATGTCTTTATTACTCCACTCTATACTCCATGTGGACATAATACGTTAGAAATACCGGGGCGCGAAGATTGCTTCATAGCTTGTCTGGAAACAAAAGCTACACTGACCGTTGCCAAAAGTCTCAAAAAGTAATATTGAAATAAGTACGCGCTAATCACACATGTATCATACGTGACTAGCTGACAATCAATTATAATGTTTAACATATCAACGTTAATATCATGCAACATCAGATTATATTGTAAGACTCGTCAACTTTAATACTTATTCGAATAACACTAGTGAAACTTTTCGTATGTGATTGGTACCAATGAATCTTACTTTCGAGGAAGTCTTGAGGAAGCCTTGAGGATCCTTTGAGTAAGGAGACCTTAAGGAAGTGACTCTGACGGCAAAATCAATCTCAAGGAGACCTTCAGATTGGAGGAAGCCTCAAGGCCTCCTTAGTCAAGGTCTCCTCAAGGTGTCCTCAAGAAATGTCTCTGAATTCCACCCTAAGTGTCTCACGGTAAGCATCTGCGTTGATTGTTTGACCACGCGGTAAGAAATCAATGAGTAAGATGCCTTTCCAGTCCCAGAACACTGTGCACATGATTTTCCGAGGTGCCAAGATTTGTTTCGGCTTAACCTTTGCTGGGGACGAAGTGTGCCTCCATTCCATTAATTGCCGCTTACATTCAGGGGTGTCGTACGAAACCCAAGTTTCATCTCCTGTGACTCTGTGTCAGAAATTCTTCGCCGCCTTCATTGTAACGGGTCAAAAACTGAAGTGCACTACCCATCCGTTTTGTTTTGTGTTGCACCGTAAGAATCTTTGGTACCCAACGTCGGCAAAGTTTACGAAAGTTCAGTTTTTCGGTAACAATTTCATGAATTAGTGATCGTGAGATTTGGGGAAATTCCATAGCGAGAGCACTAATTGTAAACCTGCCGTTTTCCAGGATCTTGTCATCAATCGCGTGAACCAGTTCTTCTGTAACCAAAGATGGACGCCCACTTCGTTCTTCATCGTGCACTTCACTACGTCCTTCATTGAACTGTCGGACTCATCTTCTCACCATTGAATCACTCATCGCATTTTGTCCACACTTCGCAAATTTGACGATAAATTTCAATTGGTTTCACTTTCCTAGCATTCAGAAAACGAATCACAGATCTGATTTCACAAGCGGCGGGATTTTGAATCAACACCGACATTGTACGAGTAAACATGCACAACAACGCGTACGTGGCTGACAGCGCTCTCCAAATGGCACACGTTTCTTCTCCTTGATACAGAGGGACTACCGCGCATATGCGGAACTGCGCTGCAGCGGAACGTACAACTAGTTGAAGACACAGGCGGCACACGTCTATGAAAAGGCTATACAAAAACTCGTGCCACGCTACGACAAATGCCTGCAACATTTCGGCAGTTATGTGGAAAAGTAGCTTAAGGGTTGTAGAATTTTGTGCAATAAATATTTTTTCTGTATCTGTACACAATTTAATGTTATTACCAAACGGAACTTACTTTCTGGACGTACTTCGTGTATATAAGTCCACGTTGTGGTATACGAAAATACAAATTATTCGGAATAGATTACATGAATATAACTGTTCTTCACGAAATTCTCAGAAATAGACAAAGGTTTCATTAATACGAAGCATGAAGTGGAGATCCAAATATCTTAAAAGATACTACCTCCAATTGATTGAAAAAACATACGTCAAACGCTGACGTAGTCTCAAAGACGTAATTATGTACTCCATGTATATCCACGAAACTTATACTTTATCTAAGTATTTTACAACACCATGGAAAAAGCTACAAACTTTAACTATATTCCCCTCAACACTTGTAAATCACATTGTACTTCATTCAGATTCACATTATAATTTCTTAAGAATCGTCACTCTCACAGTGATCGAAAAACTTTCTCTAACTTTGGCCATATATCTCGTGGTTACAATAACCCACAAACTCATTTTCATTATCAATTATTCTTCAATTATAATTCAACACTATGACTAATTAACATGAGAAATCTTAAAAACAGCATTTTCCAAGAATCAAGAATATCTTTTAAGATATTTGCTGTAATAATACTTTATCTCCACTTCATACTTCGTATTAATGAATATTAGGGATATTCATGTAATATTAGGGGATGTAAATGCTGCCTGGGAAAAATTCTGTTCTATTTTTAAAGTGTGTCTTAATTTATCCTGCCCATTAGTTAAAATAATAAATAGGAATCACCAGAGCACTAAAACAACAAAACTGTCTGATCTGTGCCATAGGAAAAAAACATGATTGTTGCTTTCGATAGCTACAAGCTAACAGGATTGACGTTTTATAAAGATAACTATAAAAATTTAAAGTAGAATATTATGAAGAAATAAAAAAAATTTAAAGCACAAGAATATGAAAATAGAATAACAAATTCTAACAACTTTGCCAAAGAAGTATGGCAAATAGATAAATATATTTCAGGTCTTAATATAAGCAACACATGGGAAAATATTTCGCTAAATATCAATAACAATGTTGTTAATGCACCTTTACATGTAGTGACAGCATTCAATGATTATTTCATTCAGCCACCCGTTAGGAACAGTGTGAATGTAAACAGTAGTAGAGCAAAATGGAATGATCATAATGTTGTAGGAAATAAATGTGGTAATAGCAGTATAAAGCAAATCACATGTAATAAGTCAATCTTCCTGAAACCAACTACCAAAGATGAAATAAGTACGATAGTCAGAAAATTAAAAAATAAACATAGTCATGGTTGGGATGAAATTTCACCCTGGTTGTTGAAACAGTGCTATGGTCCAATCCTAGACATTCTTACAGAACTGATAAATATGTGTATCTTCCCAGATATACTAAAGCTATCCGTTGTTAAACCAATTATTAAAAAGGGTGACAGACATCAACTAGGTAACTACAGACCGATCACCCTTATCTCTACATTTTGTAAAATTTTGGAGTATGTGATTTACCATAGAATAATTGAGTTTATTGATAAGAATGATTTAATAAATAAGAATCAGTTTGGTTTCAGGAAGGGCTTATCAACTATAAATGCCATTGCAGAATTTTATGAAACTCTGCTTGCTTATCTTGATGATAATAAATGTGCTTTTGGGGTTTTCGTAGATTTGACAAAAGCATTTGATACAGTAGATCATCAATTATTATTGGATAAGGTAGAGGCTTATGGTATAAGGGGAATAGCATTGGAACTGTTAAAATCATATTTGAATAATAGATGGCAATTTACAGAAATTCCTTTTAAGAATGGTGAAAATATATCCAAGTTCCTATCCACTCCTGGTTTAGTTAAAAAAGATGTTCCTCAATGTTCAATCCTTGGTCCCCTCCTTTTTATTCTCTATGTAAATGATGTACCACAGTTAAAAAATAGTTTGATTGTTTCGTATGCAGACAATACCTCAATTTTGAACTGGAACTGTAAGCAAACAATTACCCTTCAAGAAACTCAAAATAGTATTGATCTTGTCACTCAATATTTTAATGAGATAATGTTAAGTGTAAAACCTTCAAAAACCAACTTTGTAATATTTAACAAGCATAAGGGAACTAATTTAGAAGTAGGTCGAAATCTTTACTGTGGATCTGATGATATTCAACAGGTAGCCTCAGCAACATTTTTGGGTATTACAATAGATGATAAATAATCATGGGAAGAGCATATAAATTAAATCTGTAAAAAAATTAACAAAAACTCCTTCGTTTTAAAGAGAATTTCAATATAATTAAGCAGCGAATATGAATTAACAGTCTAATATGGATTAATACATTCACAGATATCATATGGTATTGAGATATGGGGTGGGGCAGCAAATAGGAATATGGAGAGAATATTTAAACTGCAGAAACGAGTAATATGATACTTGTTTGGGTTGAAATCGAGAGAATCATGCAAAGTTGCATTTAAGAAGCATAATATTTTAACAATATTTTCATTGTATATTTTCAATGTTATCTTGCTTATAAGGGAAAATCAACATAAAGTTGTCACACTCAACAATGTCCACAATCATGAAACCAGAGGGCAGAATGACTATTTTCAAAAGAGGGTAAATAAACAATATGCAGAAAAGGATCCTTTCAAAAAAAAGGAGCCATATACCACAATAAGCTACCAAACCACTTAAAATCTTTGACTGGAACTGGGTTCAGAAAGTCTCTCAAGATATACCTAGCCCAGAAAGTGTTGTATTTTTTAAGTGAATTTTAAAGAAACATGTAACTGTTTAATTATGTAAAAAAAAGTTGTTAATATGTAAATTTAACTGTGAGTATGTTGTGTGACGTATCCAATTCTGTATGATGCAGGTTCTGGAAATAAAGAGTTTTGTATTGTATTGTATTCATAGCTTAATAAATATACATTTCCAAGTATGACTTTCTGATAGATTATCAAAAAAATATTGACCTACATCTTTGAACTTGACTTCGGGAATTGCGATAGTATTTTGGAAAAATCTCAATCAGAATTAAATTCCAAATCTCAGGAAAATTCCGATGTTGGATAAAAAAAAATCTCCAAAGAGAATTAGAAAAGATAAATATGATCCAATATAAGTCGATAAGAAATTAAAGTGAGTCAAGAATGAGGAAAATTCACCTCTCCAGAAAAACTGAACAAACTAAGAAATCCCCTACACCATGAGTCATTCCTGGATGACAGAGTTATACACCTGTGAAACATAGGGTTCTTCATAGAATGGACTGTCGCAATCAAGAAATGGGATCCTGTGGAAATGGAATGGTCGACAGCACATTTCTCAAAAACCATCACATAACCATGAAATTCCAATTCATTCCAACGTCTAACGAATTTAAATGCGTAGAAAATAACTCACTGGGAGTCGAAATAACAAAAACATGACGATACAAGAATGCTTAAATCACTTATACTAAACGCAAGTTGATCTTCACAACGATTGAATATTTCAGCATGTTACGTTAAAATTGAATTGAACACAAAAACAAACAAGGAAGTGGAATATCCTAAAAGGACATGAAAAGTATATGTTCGTCAAACGAACGAAAAGAAATAGAATCTGAGATCAAGACTGACAAGGAATTATCAGACTTAAAATCCCGTCATCAAATATTCTAATTACAAAAATTGGCAACTGGCAACAACAAAATATCAATGCTCAACTTCTAACAAAAGATGTCAGACGTCTACATTGAGCTGGACGATGAACAGGCGTCATTCGGAACAAAAGCCCGAGTCTGGTTTCCAAAAATATACTGGCTATCAGTATACGAATCCATCATCCTTATCTCGAACCTGGAACACGTCTCCTCTCGGTTCCATCCTTGCTGGGGACTATACACCAAATCCAATATATTCTGGGAGCTCGTACAAAACTACTGTAAACACCTACGCTCTTCAAAGACGATCTTTATATGGTAGCAGCAGCGTAATTTTGAAGTATATCCGTGGTTCACTGCCGTCTCATCCATGAATTCGAAAGAATTATATTTCATGGCGAACGTGATCAGAAAACGTTCAAGAAACATCTCTGACGAAGTTGTATATCACGGTTACTTTACGTAGTTAATGCTCCAGTTCTGCATACTATGTCCTTGTATTCATACTTAAGCGTGCATGATACTATAGTCAGAAAGCCATAAGATTATTCCTTTCGATAGCAATTTGCTATGCATATTGTATTCTGAAGAATATTCGAGAAGCATTCAAATATCTAAGTTCACTTCAGTTCTGGGTTCAGAACGGGTTGCATAAAGTTTGTACACGTAGATTAGTTGTAGTGCGTGACAATGCTACGAGAGTTGTAGCATGCACATTGAACAAGCTACTACTAATGCTTGAAATAATCAGAGTTCTCTTCACGTTGCGTTGAGAAACTTAATACACTGCATTTTTATAAGTTCACCCAAGTCCGCAATTGTCGCCGGAGAGATAAAGTCCACTCACTGGAACTTACGAAAGACACAGTAAGAACACCGGGCGGCCCGATTCCACTAAGATAAACAAGAATGATCCGCCCGGCTCAAGAAATCACAAGTGAGTCTCGATGACAAAACTGCCCAGCGCCAGCCTCCCCCACGACTACACCTGACGTCACTCGGCCTTGACTGTCCAGCTGCAAGTCGTTTGGTGCATCTTGGGAGGTCGATCGGCCCATTACGTAGCTGACAGCTGTGATATAGGCTATCAGAACCGCTCATGAATTAATACATCTCCGTTGCGCTGTAGGCTGAGTTTTCAAAATACATATATCCTGGTTACAAAAATGGTCACATCTTCCCTTCGACACAGAAAATTAAAGCGATGATTGCTTTTATTTAAATCATTCTAGATATTCAAAATTCAATGGGACGTATTTTGTATCTGTTAACTTGACCTTCTTGAAATATTGCTTCAGGTTTTTATACCAGCTCTGTTTCTTCTGTAGGTACATTTTCCGTAGCCTGTTCATTGAATCTAATAACACGCTGATTCATATCAATCACAGCCTTAGCTTTAGTTGTAAATTCAATCCCCATTATCAAGTAGAAATTTATGTTTTTCACGACAGTGAAAACATGTTCATATGGCCTGGAATTAATACAAAAAATCATCAGGACCTGTACCTTACACTTCATAGACTTATCCTGAAATACGCCCTTGATCTTGACGGATGAAGCAGGAAGAACACTATGTTGGTTTTCCTTCTCCAAACGTAGGAAACAATCCTCCGATATAATTGTGACCATAGCCCCAGTGTTCATCAAAGCTTTACACTGTTGACTACCAATACAAACATCGATAATCGGCAGTTCCACTGGTCCGTCTTTTAATCTAATATTTTCCTCATAAAGAAGATCCTCATCCGTGGCTACAAATATCTCGTTAATAGTGATGGTGTAAGGATGTGAAGTGTTTATGGTGTTCAAAGTCATTTGGAAATTGAGTTTTTTTGCTTAGGGGCTCTATACGATGTATTAACTCTGGCTTTCCCAGTTGTCTGAGAATCTGTCGGAGTATTTTACTGATCTCGGCGAGGTTGTCCTAATTGCAATTCAGATGGAGTATTAACATTTGTTTCCCCAATTGGTTGCAAACTTGTAAGAGTAGGATATAGATTTCGGCGAGGTTGTTCTACTTGCAACTGAACCGCCCCATTCAATCCAGTCGCTCCCTCGGAGTTTATCTGTCCCGAAGTATGTAAGTAACGACCATATTTGGTATGAATTTCGAGCCAATCGCGTTTAATATCCTCCTGCCATTGGACTTTTAATTCCTTCTTTAATGCCTCTACGTCAATATGTTCAGATAAATTAATCTCCTCAAGTTTTTCTAACCTCATTTAATTCGGACGTTTTTCTTTCCCTTTCTCCGATAAAACAATTCTATCCTGTTTCCCCTTGGTTTCAATCAGTTTGATCCTATCCTCTAACTGAGTCCTACATTCATTTATACTTGTGATTTGGGAATCCTGAATGACAGCCATTCTTTTTGTCTTCTCTAACATCAGCAATACCCTTATTTAACCTTATTTCAGTGTTAGCAAGTTTCAAATCTAATTCGACTTTGACACCTGCTACACACATTTGATTAATTTTTACAATTTCTCGCCTAAGTACACTAACATTTTCATCCATTATAGCCTTTACATAAATTTCAATATCTGCTCTAAGAAGTTTAGTGTGGTCCTTTAGCTGTGTTTTTAAAGACAACATGTCCTTTCTTAGCAGTACAAAGGATTCTTGAGTAAATTGAGTTTGGATAGCATCCAAGTTCTTCTTTAGCTCCTTTATGTTAGCATCAAGTTCTGACCTTATTTCTATTTGAAATTGTTTATTATCTTTATCTAAGTCAGCTAATCTGGCTTGTACATTATCCACCTTAAATTGTACAGTGTCCACCTTAACCTGCATATTATTAACATCAGAATGTACCTTATCTACCGTGGATTGTACTTGACCCATGCCCGATTTGACATTTTCTACCTTAGATTGCATATTATCTACCTTCAATTGCACATTTCCCACGTCTAATTGTATAGTATCCACCTTGAATTGTACATTAACTACATCGAGTTGTACAGTATCTACCTTAGCTTGTAAATTATCCACTTTGTGTTGTACATTATCCACTTTGGATCTAACCTGACCTACATCAACTTTATCATTGTTCACATTCAAATTAATATTGTTAATGTCATCATGAATCTCTTCATTACTGGCTTCAACATTATTTACTTTAGATTCTACTCGTTTAGAACATTACTATCCTGTACACTTTTAAGGGTAGTTTGCATCAAATCTAATTCACCCCTAATGCTTTGGGCTACACTATCTTTAGTAAGTTCCCTGTATGTTTCCGGCAGATTGTCAAAACTGGATTTAGTAAATGTTCTGATACCATCCAATTCCTGCTTCACAACGTCGAAAAATTTGCGTACATCACCCATAGTCATCGCCTCAGGCGGCGATGCCATCTTATACAAAATATGAAATACAAAGAGATAACAAGAACACAGTATTACAGAGCAGAGCAAATACATTGTGAAGTAACCAGATTGCCAATAACAGAAATTTTCAATCGTTTCGCATTACCTTAAATTATCTTATATCTAATTAACCCTATCGAAGCATGATCCGAGAATTCCTAAACTCCCAGAATATCGCCGTAATTCATAATAACCACTCGAATGGGCCTAGTGACCAATAATCTAGTTTGAAATAAAAATAATTTACTGTTACTACGATACAAATACGTATGATCGTAAGCTGGTCACAAAATATCCACCCACTTAAATGAAGCTCCAACGTGAACCTCATTAAGCGTTTTATTCGACTGGACACGTGAATAATGATTCCTGTGCATGCCTCTACAACACTGTCACAAGTCGCTTGTGAATTTAAAAAACTCGTGACATTACCTAAAGTCAAATATAATCCAATAATGTCTGCAATAGTACACAACATTATGTAGATCGAGTACGCTCGTAATTGATTTATTCACCTAAGTGAAATCCCAATATTCATGCCTAAATATAGGTTTGCCATTATGTCCAGAATATTCATCCAACGAATTCATAACTGATCGTTGCGAAGATACCTGAAAATGGTGCTGTTCAACAGAGTCGAACCCAACACCCTGGTAACACCTCCTTAAGGCTCGAATTCCTAGGTCGAAGCCCAATCCGTTGGCCGCCAAATCTGATGTGCCCGTTTATCACTTACCAATACCTGTTGAATCCCTCGAAGAACACTGGATCGTAGAATCTGAAAATGTCCGGCTAAAAACCCCCCAGATCCTACCAACAGGTGAAGGAAGTATAAAGGGTGCATATCAACTAACCAAAATTGTGCAAAGACAGACCAAAGTGCACACAAAGAAAACTAGCTCAGGTCAAAAGACGTAACACGAAACTCAAATAAGATAAAACTTATCTCAGAGAAGTGAGACAAATCAAGAAAATAAACAGTGGTCTTCTCGACACAACCTTATACGATTATTATGAATTATAACTCTCGAATTAAATTGCTGTAAGATAGAAATTTATTCAAGGATAAGTATATTTCAGAGGATTTCATCTCACCTTCCGATCATACAAAAAAACGAAAGTACTAAACAACACCGAAGTGTCAAATGAAACTCAAAATCTGGTGTTTGACACACCCTTGCAAGATTCTGTCCTGTATGCTGGCGACACGTTAAACAACGATCTTTTAACATCATGAATAGTGAATGAAATTCACCCTAAATTAAATTATATATAACGATATACACATATTTACATTTTAAGTTGTTTCTTTCTGAACCATAATCCAATTAACATTTTCAACACCTATACACCTCCTTATTGGGTTAAATTCGATATGATAGTGTCACTTCAGATGTAATTTAACCAAGTGGCATAGCTCAGCTAAATATATAAGTCCACGTTGTGGTATACGAAAATACAAATTATTCGGAATAGATTACATGAATATAAATGTTATCACGAAATTCTCAGAAATAGACAAAGGTCTCATTCTGTTTCATTAATATGAAGTATAAAGTGGAGATAAAGCATTACTACAGCAAATATCTTAAAAGATACTACCTCCAATTGATTGAAAAAACATACGTCAAACGCTCACGTAGTCTCAGACGTAATTATGTACTCCATGTACATCCACATAACTTCAAAATACTTTACCTAAGTATTTTACAACACCATGGAAAAAGCTACAAACTTTAACTATATTCCCCTCAACACTTGTAAATCACATTGTACTTCATTCAGATTCACATTATAATTTCTTAATAATCGTCACTCTGACAGTGATCGAAAAACTTTTTCTAACTTTGACCATGTATCTCGTGGTTACAATAATCCACAAACTCATTTTCATTATCAATTATTCTTCAATTATAATTCAACACTATCCCTAATTAACATGAGAAATCTTAAATACAGCATTTTTCAAGAATCAAACCTGTTTATAGCTTAATAAATATGCATTTCCAAGTATGACTTTCTGATAGATTATCAAAAAATTATAGACCTACATCGTTGAACTTGACTTCGGGAATTATGATAGTACTTTGGAAAAATGTCAATCAGAATTAAATTCCAAATCTCAAGAAAATCCCGATGTTGGAAAACAATAAAATCTTCAACGAGAATACGAAAAGATAAATCTAATCCAAAATAAGTCGATAAGAAATTGAAGTTAGTCAAGAATGAGGAAAATACACCTCTCTAGAAAAACTGAACAAACTAAGAAATCCCCTACACCATGAGTCATTCCTGGATAACAGAGTTATACACCTGTGAAACATTAGGGTTTTTCATAGAATGGACTGTCGCAATCAAGAAATGGGATCCTGTGGAAATGGAATGGTCGACAGCACATTTCTCAAAAACCATCACATAAACATGAAATTCAAATTCATCCAAACGTCTAACGAATTTAAATGCGTAGAAAATAACTCACTGGGAGTCGAAATAACAAAAACATGACGATACATGAATGCTTAAATCACTTATACTAAACGCAAGTTGATCTTCACAACGATTGAATAATTCAGCATGTTACGTTAAAATTGAATTGAACACAAAAACAAACAAGGAAGTGGAATATCCTAAAAGGACATGAAAAGTATATGTTCGTCAAACGAACGAAAAGAAATAGAATCTGAGATCAAGACTGACAAGGAATTATCAGACTTAAAATCCCGTCATCAAATATTCTAATTACAAAAATTGGCAACTGGCAACAACAAAATATCAATGCTCAACTTCTAACAAAAGATGTCAGACGTCTACATTGAGCTGGACGATGAACAGGCGTCATTCGGAACAAAAGCCCGAGTCTGGTTTCCAAAAATATACTGGCTATCAGTATACGAATCCATCATCCTTATCTCGAACCTGGAACACGTCTCCTCTCGGTTCCATCCTTGCTGGGGACTATACACCAAATCCAATATATTCTGGGAGCTCGTACAAAACTACTGTAAACACCTACGCTCTTCAAAGACGATCTTTATATGGTAGCAGCAGCGTAATTTTGAAGTATATCCGTGGTTCACTGCCGTCTCATCCATGAATTCGAAAGAATTATATTTCATGGCGAACGTGATCAGAAAACGTTCAAGAAACATCTCTGACGAAGTTGTATATCACGGTTACTTTACGTAGTTAATGCTCCAGTTCTGCATACTATGTCCTTGTATTCATACTTAAGCGTGCATGATACTATAGTCAGAAAGCCATAAGATTATTCCTTTCGATAGCAATTTGCTATGCATATTGTATTCTGAAGAATATTCGAGAAGCATTCAAATATCTAAGTTCACTTCAGTTCTGGGTTAAGAACGGGTTGCATAAAGTTTGTACACGTAGATTAGTTGTAGTGCGTGACAATGCTACGAGAGTTGTAGCATGCACATTGAACAAGCTACTACTAATGCTTGAAATAATCAGAGTTCTCTTCACGTTGCGTAGAGAAACTTAATACACTGCATTTTTATAAGTTCACCCAAGTCCGCAATTGTCGCCGGAGAGATAAAGTCCACTCACTGGAACTTACGAAAGACACAGTAAGAACACCGGGCGGCCCGATTCCACTAAGATAAACAAGAATGATCCGCCCGGCTCAAGAAATCACAAGTGAGTCTCGATGACAAAACTGCCCAGCGCCAGCCTCCCCCACGACTACACCTGACGTCACTCGGCCTTGACTGTCCAGCTGCAAGTCGTTTGGTGCATCTTGGGAGGTCGATCGGCCCATTACGTAGCTGACAGCTGTGATATAGGCTATCAGAACCGCTCATGAATTAATACATCTCGGTTGCGCTGTAGGCTGAGTTTTCAAAATACATATATCCTGGTTACAAAAATGGTCACATCTTCCCTTCGACACAGAAAATAAAAGCGATGATTGCTTTTATTTAAATCATTCTAGATATTCATAATTCAATGGGACGTATTTTGTATCTGTTAACTTGACCTTCTTGAAATATTGCTTCAGGTTTTTATACCAGCTCTGTTTCTTCTGTAGGTACATTTTCCGTAGCCTGTTCATTGAATCTAATAACACGCTGATTCATATCAATCACAGCCTTAGCTTTAGTTGTAAATTCAATCCCCATTATCAAGTAGAAATTTATGTTTTTCACGACAGTGAAAACATGTTCATATGGCCTGGAATTAATACAAAAAATCATCAGGACCTGTACCTTACACTTCATAGACTTATCCTGAAATACGCCCTTGATCTTGACGGATGAAGCAGGAAGAACACTATGTTGGTTTTCCTTCTCCAAACGTAGGAAACAATCCTCCGATATAATTGTGACCATAGCCCCAGTGTTCATCAAAGCTTTACACTGTTGGCTACCAATACAAACATCGATAATCGGCAGTTCCACTGGTCCGTCTTTTAATCTAATATTTTCCTCATAAAGAAGATCCTCATCCGTGGCTACAAATATCTCGTTAATAGTGATGGTGTAAGGATGTGAAGTGTTCATGGTGTTCAAAGTCATTTGGAAATTGAGTTTTTTTGCTTAGGGGCTCTATACGATGTATTAACTCTGGCTTTCCCAGTTGTCTGAGAATCTGTCGGAGTATTTTACTGATCTCGGCGAGGTTGTCCTAATTGCAATTCAGATGGAGTATTAACATTTGTTTCCCCAATTGGTTGCAAACTTGTAAGAGTAGGATATAGATTTCGGCGAGGTTGTTCTACTTGCAACTGAACCGCCCCATTCAATCCAGTCGCTCCCTCGGAGTTTATCTGTCCCGAAGTATGTAAGTAACGACCATATTTGGTATAAATTTCGAGCCAATCGCGTTTAATATCCTCCTGCCATTGGACTTTTAATTCCTTCTTTAATGCCTCTACGTCAATATGTTCAGATAAATTAATCTCCTCAAGTTTTTCTAACCTCATTTAATTCGGACGTTTTTCTTTCTCTTTCTCCGATAAAACAATTCTATCCTGTTTCCCCTTGGTTTCAATCAGTTTGATCCTATCCTCTAACTGAGTCCTACATTCATTCATACTTGTGATTTGGGAATCCTGAATGACAGCCATTCTTTTTGTCTTCTCTAACATCAGCAATACCCTTATTTAACCTTATTTCAGTGTTAGCAAGTTTCAAATCTAATTCGACTTTGACACCTGCTACACACATTTGATTAATTTTTACAATTTCTCGCCTAAGTACACTAACATTTTCATCCATTATAGCCTTTACATCAATTTCAATATCTGCTCTAAGAAGTTTAGTGTGGTCCTTTAGCTGTGTTTGTAAAGACAACATGTCCTTTCTTAGCAGTACAAAGGATTCTTGAGTAAATTGAGTTTGGATAGCATCCAAGTTCTTCTTTAGCTCCTTTATGTTAGCATCAAGTTCTGACCTTATTTCTATTTGAAATTGTTTATTATCTTTATCTAAGTCAGCTAATCTGGCTTGTACATTATCCACCTTAAATTGTACAGTGTCCACCTTAACCTGCATATTATTAACATCAGGATGTACCTTATCTACCGTGGATTGTACTTGACCCATGCCCGATTTGACATTTTCTACCTTAGATTACATATTATCTACCTTCAATTGCACATTTCCCACGTCTAATTGTATAGTATCCACCTTGAATTGTACATTAACTACATCGAGTTGTACAGTATCTACCTTAGCTTGTAAATTATCCACTTTGTGTTGTACATTATCCACTTTGGATCTAACCTGACCTACATCAACTTTATCATTGTTCACATTCAAATTAATATTGTTAATGTCATCATGAATCTCTTCATTACTGGCTTCAACATTATTTACTTTAGATTCTACTCGTTTAGAACATTACTATCCTGTACACTTTTAAGGGTAGTTTGCATCAAATCTAATTCACCCCTAATGCTTTGGGCTACACTATCTTTAGTAAGTTCCCTGTTGGTTTCCGGCAGATTGTCAAAACTGGATTTAGTAAATGTTCTGATACCATCCAATTCCTGCTTCACAACGTCGAAAAATTTGCGTACATCACCCATAGTCATCGCCTCAGGCGGCGATGCCATCTTATACAAAATATGAAATACAAAGAGATAACAAGAACACAGTATTACAGAGCAGAGCAAATACATTGTGAAGTAACCAGATTGCCAATAACAGAAATTTTCAATCGTTTCGCATTACCTTAAATTATCTTATATCTAATTAACCCTATCGAAGCATGATCCGAGAATTCCTAAACTCCCAGAATATCGCCGTAATTCATAATAACCACTCGAATGGGCCTAGTGACCAATAATCTAGTTTGAAATAAAAATAATTTACTGTTACTACGATACAAATACGTATGATCGTAAGCTGGTCACAAAATATCCACCCACTTAAATGAAGCTCCAACGTGAACCTCATTAAGCGTTTTATTCGACTGGACACGTGAATAATGATTCCTGTGCATGCCTCTACAACACTGTCACAAGTCGCTTGTGAATTTAAAAAACTCGTGACATTACCTAAAGTCAAATATAATCCAATAATGTCTGCAATAGTACACAACATTATGTAGATCGAGTACGCTCGTAATTGATTTATTCACCTAAGTGAAATCCCAATATTCATGCCTAAATATTGGTTTGCCATTATGTCCAGAATATTCATCCAACGAATTCATAACTGATCGTTGCGAAGATACCTGAAAATGGTGCTGTTCAACAGAGTCGAACCCAACACCCTGGTAACACCTCCTTAAGGCTCGAATTCCTAGGTCGAAGCCCAATCCGTTGGCCGCCAAATCTGATGTGCCCGTTTATCACTTACCAATACCTGTTGAATCCCTCGAAGAACACTGGATCGTAGAATCTGAAAATGTCCGGCTAAAAACCCCCAGATCCTACCAACAGGTGAAGGAAGTATAAAGGGTGCATATCAACTAACCAAAATTGTGCAAAGACAGACCAAAGTGCACACAAAGAAAACTAGCTCAGGTCAAAAGACGTAACACGAAACTCAAATAAGATAAAACTTATCTCAGAGAAGTGAGACAAATCAAGAAAATAAACAGTGGTCTTCTCGACACAACCTTATACGATTATTATGAATTATAACTCTCGAATTAAATTGCTGTAAGATAGAAATTTATTCAAGGATAAGTATATTTCAGAGGATTTCATCTCACCTTCCGATCATACAAAAAAACGAAAGTACTAAACAACACCGAAGTGTCAAATGAAACTCAAAATCTGGTGTTTGACACACCCTTGCAAGATTCTGTCCTGTATGCTGGCGACACGTTAAACAACGATCTTTTAACATCATGAATAGTGAATGAAATTCACCCTAAATTAAATTATATATAACGATATACACATATTTACATTTTAAGTTGTTTCTTTCTGAACCATAATCCAATTAACATTTTCAACACCTATACACCTCCTTATTGGGTTAAATTCGATATGATAGTGTCACTTCAGATGTAATTTAACCAAGTGGCATAGCTCAGCTAAATATATAAGTCCACGTTGTGGTATACGAAAATACAAATTATTCGGAATAGATTACATGAATATAAATGTTATCACGAAATTCTCAGAAATAGACAAAGGTCTCATTCTGTTTCATTAATATGAAGTATAAAGTGGAGATACAGCATTACTACAGCAAATATCTTAAAAGATACTACCTCCAATTGATTGAAAAAACATACGTCAAACGCTCACGTAGTCTCAGACGTAATTATGTACTCCATGTACATCCACATAACTTCAAAATACTTTACCTAAGTATTTTACAACACCATGGAAAAAGCTACAAACTTTAACTATATTCCCCTCAACACTTGTAAATCACATTGTACTTCATTCAGATTCACATTATAATTTCTTAATAATCGTCACTCTGACAGTGATCGAAAAACTTTTTCTAACTTTGACCATGTATCTCGTGGTTACAATAATCCACAAACTCATTTTCATTATCAATTATTCTTCAATTATAATTCAACACTATCCCTAATTAACATGAGAACTCTTAAATACAGCATTTTTCAAGAATCAAACCTGTTTATAGCTTAATAAATATGCATTTCCAAGTATGACTTTCTGATAGATTATCAAAAAATTATAGACCTACATCGTTGAACTTGACTTCGGGAATTATGATAGTACTTTGGAAAAATGTCAATCAGAATTAAATTCCAAATCTCAAGAAAATCCCGATGTTGGAAAACAATAAAATCTTCAACGAGAATACGAAAAGATAAATCTAATCCAAAATAAGTCGATAAGAAATTGAAGTTAGTCAAGAATGAGGAAAATACACCTCTCTAGAAAAACTGAACAAACTAAGAAATCCCCTACACCATGAGTCATTCCTGGATAACAGAGTTATACACCTGTGAAACATTAGGGTTTTTCATAGAATGGACTGTCGCAATCAAGAAATGGGATCCTGTGGAAATGGAATGGTCGACAGCACATTTCTCAAAAACCATCACATAAACATGAAATTCAAATTCATCCAAACGTCTAACGAATTTAAATGCGTAGAAAATAACTCACTGGGAGTCGAAATAACAAAAACATGACGATACATGAATGCTTAAATCACTTATACTAAACGCAAGTTGATCTTCACAACGATTGAATAATTCAGCATGTTACGTTAAAATTGAATTGAACACAAAAACAAACAAGGAAGTGGAATATCCTAAAAGGACATGAAAAGTATATGTTCGTCAAACGAACGAAAAGAAATAGAATCTGAGATCAAGACTGACAAGGAATTATCAGACTTAAAATCCCGTCATCAAATATTCTAATTACAAAAATTGGCAACTGGCAACAACAAAATATCAATGCTCAACTTCTAACAAAAGATGTCAGACGTCTACATTGAGCTGGACGATGAACAGGCGTCATTCGGAACAAAAGCCCGAGTCTGGTTTCCAAAAATATACTGGCTATCAGTATACGAATCCATCATCCTTATCTCGAACCTGGAACACGTCTCCTCTCGGTTCCATCCTTGCTGGGGACTATACACCAAATCCAATATATTCTGGGAGCTCGTACAAAACTACTGTAAACACCTACGCTCTTCAAAGACGATCTTTATATGGTAGCAGCAGCGTAATTTTGAAGTATATCCGTGGTTCACTGCCGTCTCATCCATGAATTCGAAAGAATTATATTTCATGGCGAACGTGATCAGAAAACGTTCTAGAAACATCTCTAACGAAGTTGTATATCACGATTACTTTACGTAGTTAATGCTCCAGTTCTGCATACTATGTCCTTGTATTCATACTTAAACGTGCATGATACTATAGTCAGAAAGCCATAAGATTATTCCTTTCTATAGCAATTTGCTATGCATATTGTATTCTGAAGAATATTCGAGAAGCATTCAAATATCTAAGTTCACTTCAGTTCTGGGTTAAGAACGGGTTGCATAAAGTTTGTACACGTAGATTAGTTGTAGTGCGTGACAATGCTACGAGAGTTGTAGCATGCACATTGAACAAGCTACTACTAATGCTTGAAATAATCAGAGTTCTCTTCACGTTGCGTAGAGAAACTTAATACACTGCATTTTTATAAGTTCACCCAAGTCCGCAATTGTCGACGGAGAGATAAAGTCCACTCAATGGAACTTACGAAAGACACAGTAAGAACACTGCGTGGCATGAATCCACTCGTATAAACAAGAGCGATCCGCCCAGCTCAAGAAATCACAAATGAGTCTCGATGACAAAACTGCCCAGCGCCAGCCTCCTCCTCGACTACACCCGACGTCAATCGGCCTTGACTGTCCAGCTGAAAGTCCTTTGGTGCATCTTGGGAGGTCGATCGCCCCATGACGTGGCTGACAGCTGTGATATATTAGAACACGCTCTTGAATTAATACGTCTCCATTGCGCTGTAGGCTAAGTTCTCAAAATACATAAATCCTGGATACAAAAACGGTCACAGTACCTAACGTAAAGCCACGGCCGCCTACCACTCTTCCCATCTCTCCATCAGGCCCCTGTCCGCTTTCCAGGTGAGGCCGGCTGGGCGATGTGCTAGTCACACTCCCCAGTTGTATCCCAGATACAGATTCTCAAATTCCAGGACTCTGCCAGTGGCGGTAGAGGTGGGATCCCTCACTTAGTCCTTGGGAAAAGCCAACCCTGGAGGGTAAACGATAGAGAATGAAAGATATGGTAAGAAAGAATGTGTTATTATCAGAAACGAAAACTACTAACTGAATGAGCGTCTGCTGAATGAATTTTCAGGTAAGATTATTTTTATACAAACAAAATAAAGTGTGTTAGCATGCAAGTGGAATTGATTTTCAAATCTTTATCATCTACTCGAGACGAACCTAAGTCATCCTGGAAGTGGTTTTCCGTGGTATCCCACTTCTACTCCAGATAAAATGCTGGGACCCGAAATTGAAGACCACTGCCACCTCCTTAACACTCCTACCTTCAGTTACAAATACACAAACTACTACCGTCACTGTAATAACATAGGTTATGAGACAAATTGGCTCATGGCTCATCACTATTAGTCCTAGTGACGCGGAATTTGTATTAAAGAAAACTTTGAACTTTCTTCTCCACCTTGTAACTGGTTGTTCTTTGAGGCAACTATATTGCGAAAATTGGCTACGATGGTGAAAATAGACTTGCGAAACTTTTCACTGGGTCATTTCCAACCAATGGTAGCTACTTAAAACTCTGATATTGAGCCTGAAAGCAATACCAATTTGTGGATGAGGGTACATTAAACATATCAGTGCAATCACCTGATTAGTCTACAAATGGCAATGATATGAAAGTTTGAGTGTGAAGAGTACATGGAAGTTGCACTGCGAACAGCCAATGACTGCGAGAGCATTACAACATTCCCAATTCTCATAGCTCCATAACCTAATGTTGTTTCCACTACCCATAATGCAGTGGAAAGGCACGTGGCTAGGGGATGCGATCGAGCTGGCCGTGAGTTAAGCGAACACTTGCTTATTCAAAAGCCATCACAACAGAAGAAACGAAAATGAATCTTATCCTTGAACGTGAACATTAATATTTCCAATGACCGACGACTAAAAATTCGTATCCGAACGTTTTAGATGGAGATAGTCTAATGTCCAACGCAAAAGTTCTATCTATCTTTGTGATGTATTCTGCACTATTTACATTGTGTGAGTCTCCTTATCTTAAATAGTAGCGCGCTGGACTCTCAACTGAAAGAATTGGGGTTCGATACTTGTAAGGTTCTTGTTCTAGATTTTTTCTTTACTTAAGTTTTATCGTCTGTGTCGACCACTTTACCCATGTCTTACCAGGGAAATGATACGAGAGATCACAGTTGTTTATTGGGGAGGGGCACTAGTACTGTAATATAGCAAGCACTTGCATTTTCAGACTGGTTTCAAAGAACGTTACATAGCCTAGTGTTCGAATGTGGTATTACATGAAAAATCTTAATATGTACACGTCAAATATGGCTGCTGTCTTTTTGTTGTTGTTAATATTTAATAACAAAATAACACCGAGGGAAATTCTAAGGAATGCGTATACTTAGATGCGAGCGCTGGCGTTTAGAATCTGCTTCGATATGCTACGTTGAAATCCATGTCGGAGTTTTAAATCATGGTTTACGGTATTCATTTAACTTTCAGTCATTACAGGTCACGTGGCATAACCTACTAATTCGATTGTATTGTCTTCATAAATAATAATTCAACGTACTCTTCACAGGAATTCATCGTAAGTGAACAAATGCGGTAATGTGACTTTGTAAGTGTGGCTGGATATCATATCCGCACTAAAATGGAGCACAGGCTGTCGTTCAAAAAAGTACGCCTACAGCTGGATTCGAAGCACCAGTCTGCCCGGTCTCGCATACCACGTCACATCGGGCACTAAATGCCTAAGCCCCGAAGACAACGTACGGAGAGCGCGCTACACGGATACTAGTTGACTATGACCGTTCCACCTCAATCGTTAATATCCGTGTCAAAGTCTTCAATCGTGGTATATAGTGTTCATTTAAGTTTCTACTATTGCAGATCACGTGGCGTAACCTATTAATTCGATTGTATTACATGTAGGCGTGTTCTTCAAAGTGGAATGAATCACATGTTCGGAAGTGATTAAGGTCGTATTTCCAGTAGCAGTTTACATTGCTGTAACACAGGCAGGGCGCAGAGCAATACCGACCATCGGGAGAATCGCAATGTTAGTTAGGTTTCATAAAAATAAATAATAAGGGGCTGGTGAACCACTCTATATATGTCGAGAATGCCGAAAAATACCAGGAAGCAGTTTTCAGGGAGAGTTACCACGGGAGTTGTTCCAGTATTATCCCTTGTAGTACCTACAGTAAAATGCGCCTTACTTACTGGCCACCAGGGCAAGTGGTATTACCCAAGACCAACTACAATATATCAGACCGCAATACGACAATCGATCGAGCAAAAATGGTGGTAATCGTAGGGGAAGCTTTCGAGTAACGGCTGATTGTTTACGTCTGGTGATCTGACATAGAGTGGCATCTACTGCCAAGAAATCGTATAAATAGTATATATCTCGAGTGATCTCGTACTGTTTATCATCTTAATGGTGTACCGTAGGTAGTGTATTACATTGCGAATAGTTATAATAAATACCGGTACCGGTACCATATAATGTGAGAAGTGGTATGAAATGTCATGAAACGGATCGCACATGCTATGTAACGAGATGTAGATCAAATTATACTGTTGCAGGTTATTTCAACGTTTACATTTCATAAAGACCAAACAGCAAAGGAGAAGTGGATAAGAAACATACACAGGGATGATTTCGAAGTTTAAGCGCCAATAGTCGTGTGTGTTTTGACAGTTTGAACACACAGTACATTTATGGTTAGGGAAGGTCTTTCCCTACTGAAAATGGTGAACCGATTCGAATTGCCAGGAAAATTCTTACATTAACACCTGATGCCCTTCCCACTATTTTCCCTCATCAACCGTCTTACCATACAATTACACTTCCCAAAGACAGACAAAGTCCAGGACCACGTTTACAACATGTGTTATTAGGTTATGGGGTAAATTTCGCCGAGTGGTGTGGACAGGATGGAGTATCTTTGGAAATAAGCTTGATAATAACTAGGGGGTTCTTATCGCAGTTAGAGCGATAGATGATGATGGCAGGCATAATTTCATACCGGTACCGTAGGTGTAAGTTTTAAAGTGTCTAATTCGTTGGACGTAAATGCATTCTATAAGAATAACTATGTGCACGAGGAGAAATTTAAAAGGATACTAAAATGACAGGTGGACCAACCACGACAATTTGGTGAGTCATCTTTCAAATTACAATAACCTATATGTACTTTTGGTATGATGCAAATGTTGGTAAGGGAAGCCTTGTGTCTTGATTGTTCCACTGGTATAGTGGAAATTAAGTTTCCTTGCAACTCAAATCCAGTATTCGTTAGAGCTTTTAAAATGGACTAATCTCAAGAGGCTTATCAGCCAAAGCAAAGAAATAAGATAATCATCTGTTTCTAACAGGATGTGGTATTGGGTGTTCTTAAATATCATTCTTAATGGTAAAATGTTAACTCTACCATTATGATAAGGTTGTAACAGTATGTTCCGCATTATGTGGTCACGGGGATCGCATTGAGACTGTGGATCCAAAGGTCCTAGGTTTGATTCTCGGCTCTGCCAATAAATTTAATTCTGGTCTGAGGGTTGGAACGGGGCACACCCAGCCTCGTGAGGCAAAACTGAGAAGAGACGGTTCGCGTCCCCCCTCAGCTGTCCTTTAAGTGGTTTTCCGTGTTTTCTAACCTCTACTCCAGGCAAATACCGAGAGGGGCAGACGAACTAGCAGTTTTGCACCTTTAAACAATAACTAACTAACAAATGTCGAGATGGTTCCTAGCTTAAATCTACAGCCATCTTCTTCAAAATCCTAGCTTCAATTACAAATATATAAACTACTACAGCCATTTTAATGACAGTTTATTAGACTGTCCATACACACCTCAGTACAAGGGACATGGCCACGATGTCGCAAAAGCCTTAAATAAATCAACATCCATACAACAGTCTATGACGTATAACAGTCATCAAGGAAACTCCTTATGATCTCCAGAAATAGAAAATTTGTGTCATTTGAGCCGTAGATTGGACTGACATACACATTGCGAAGAAATTTCATTCTGGGGTGGTTTTCTACCTCTACTGCAGGCAAATGCTGGGATGGTACTGAACCAGTATTTAAGAAGCTCAGGGTAAGTCACGAGGCGAGGATCGAACGGTAAATGCGTGATAATGTATGTCTCAATTCTAAGGGAAGAGATAGGCATCCCACACCACATACAAGCATTCAGCGTAGTTTAAAAGACGAGCTGAAATTATGAAAGAATTATATCAGCTCATTTATTTGGGAAGAAAAGCGATTTTTTTAATATATGAATGTAATACATTGGGCTAATGATATATATTTGACAATCTGGCATCTGCACAGTTCGACAAGTCAGTGAAGTCTCGTTCACAAAAACCAGTTCCAAACAGGTCACGTGCCAGACAGTGGGAGCCGTGAAGTCGCACGTGCCTATACACGCGCCGGCCAAGAACCACATAAAGATGTCACGTGGGGATCCATAGCCAATCAGAAAATTATAAATCCATGAGAATTAATTAGATGACAATTACTCTGGAATACTTTTAGAAATAATTTTAAATTATAAAAATAAATGGGAATTAAAATTGACATGCCAGTATTAATGGATGTTGAGATGAAGACGAATAACGCAGATATTTGCAAGTGAAATGAACCAAGTGTTTAGCCGCCAATTTACGTGAGAGACGCTATCAAATTGTGATCAGGTGGGGGTTAGCGTTCCATCGAACGTGGTCTTTTGTCGTGAAAGCTGGAAGAGTGAGGACGTATCGGTCGCAAACAGAGTGCGAGAAATGTGATTTGAGTTGGCGGAGAGGTCACGGCCAACTACAGTCGAGCTAAATCGAAACGACGGTGAATATTTAAGACAGCGAAAAGAACAGAATATTTCTACGACTACAAGAGAACAATAGTTGAATACAAGTTGAATAATAAAGCGAACATTGTAAAAGCAAGTCTACGAGGAAATAATAAGCAAGAAATATGTGCATTTGAAGAAACATTGTTGAATATAAACTAAAAGTTACAATCTACGTGAGTTATTAAGAGAATAAGTGCTTAAAATTTATATTTAAACAACGACTTCAAACTTGAACATTTCAACGAATATCACGACAAATCATATCTACAAAATTAAGATGGGTTCTAAAATGGAGTCAACGAGGATGCTATTTATAGAAACTTTGATGACGATTGAGTTGGCACACTAAACGCTGACTGGGAAATTAAACCTTTGACGATATGTAGATTCCCGGAGTAACGTAGACGCCGAAGAAGTCAAAGTTAGTTAAGTGGACCTACAACATCATAGTCTACTAGAAACATGATATAACCAACTACAAAAAGGGATTTCCAATACCATTCTGGAAATTATATCTTATATATATATTTCAAATCTAAAATGCCCACCAACAGGAACGTCCAGAGAGCAGCCGTATGAAAATGAACAACTGGTTTATCTGAGCCAAGAAGCGAACGTGAGATGGGCAGAATCAAGACCAATGCAGGGGCCGCAGAGAATGACACCAGCCGATTTCATATATATTTTGTAGATGGATTCTTGTGTGGATATTTATGACCTGTCCATGTTTGATAGCTATTTGACAATGTTTTATTTTAATAATTCAGTTTCGTTAAATTAATTTAGTGTTTGTTAGACGTCATCGTATTTTGATTTTGTTCTATTGTATTTAGTCTTCCACAAATTTTTTATATTTTAAATTCCTCAATTTTTATTCGATTCATAATTTCGTAATGTGGGACATTTCATGAATAAGATATTTTTATCGATATGATACTGTAGAAATAAGTCTTTCGTTTAATCAATATGTATTGACTGTGTTCGTTGTTGAACGTCAATATTTTATGAAACTTGATGGAGGTGAGGAAATTAAGGTCATTTATAGAAGAATTCTAGTTAGTCGTGAAAGACAGAATTCATGACAACTCTAGACCAGCGATAAATAAGTAAATGCACGATTGTAATTGAATGTATCGTCACAAAGATATGAAAGGAATATTGCTGAAATATGAAAGGAAAGGAAAGGAAAGAAGGAATTGATATTGCGTAATTTGAGACACTGAAAGGGAGGAAAAGAAATGTATTTTTTATTAAATGTGATATTTATATTTAGACGATGATCTTGAATTCAAACACGTACAGAATATAAGCAACATAGTGGTTATTTAATGATAATAATATTGTACTGTCATATTGGACACAGAAAGTTAATGAAAATCGCTAATGAAAATATGTAAGGTGAGAAGTATACAACAAGCACTATGGTATCGAAATTATAACGAGTAATAAATAGTTCAAGCACGATGAAATGTATAAAGATGCATTTAGGACGGATTATTGTGGAAATATGTATGTTGAAGCAGAAATGATGTTATTGACGTGGTGATATTGAAATGGTTACGTAAAAGTATGTAATACGATTGGGTGTAGAAATCCGTGCAATATTTCAAGTCGACGTAGAAGGAATTTTATTTAGGAAGGGTTGTGCGTTTAATAAGACGTTGTGTAAGACTTGTTGTTCAATGTATAAGTCAATATGAGTACATCAACGATGTTATTGTGAACGATAGCGATATTATAGTCGATGATAGCGACTTATGAAGGTGACAGCGAATATTAAAGTAATTGTGATAATGTACAACCACCAATTAAAGAATAACCAAGGTGTATAGAAGATAGTCTATAAAAATATCAGTTTATCGTATATTTTATCAAGATTTTTGACATTTATAGAACTGTAATTATCTAAATCGTTCGTTATGTAGGATTACGAGGCACACGGGCAATTGAAATGGAACACACGTTTAATGTACTTGACATTTTTCTAGAACAGAACTGAACGAACAAGGTGAAAAAACATTCTTTTATACACACCATAACAAAAAATAAAAATAAAGAGAAAACATATCTCTATGGACCAGGTTTATAATTAACAGTGTGACCAACACAAACCATGGTCACATATTTAAACACGCCCCCTTAAACCTGTAGGAGTAGAGGACATGATTCAAGACCCAAGTCTTTACAAAAATAAATGTGCTTAGGCTTAGGAAGAGGCTTTGTTAGGATGTCTGCAGTCATTTTTGAAGTCTCCTAATATTCGACGTATATGACTTTAGAAACCAAAGCATCTCTAACATAGTGATATTTAGTGTCAATATGTTTGGTCCTATTATGGTGGACTGGATTTTTTGCCAGTTTTTGAGCTGATTGACTATCACTCAATAATATAATGGATGACTAGAGATCTATAAAGTTAGACAAAACACGTTTCAACCAAACAGCTTATCTCACACCTTCACTCAGTGCAACATTTTCTGCTTCAGTAGATGATAAGGAAATGCATTTTTGCTTTTGAGTCCCCCATGATACAGCACCACCTGCCATTTTGAACACAAAACCACTGTATGATTTTCGGTCAGTGCTATCATTAGCCCAGTCAGCATCAACAAATCCCATGAATTGACCTCCATTCCTGACATATTTAAGTGACAAGTCTTTTGTGCAATTTAAATAACGCAGCACTCGCTTTGCAGCAGACCCGTGAGTTTCATTGTAACAATGCTTAAATTGACTGATATAATATCGCATAGCTTATATCTGGACGCGTGCAAACACTTAAATATATGAGTGAACCTATGAGTTCTCTATAAGGAAGATCACTAGTTTCTGTATCAGAAACACCAAGATTTGGTTTGGTTTCCAAAGGAGTACCAATGGGACGTGCATCGTGCATACCATATTTCTTTGCAATCTTACTGATGTACTGCTCTTGGCTAAGATACATTGTACCATTTTTCTCATCTTGCCTTACTTTAATACCTAAAATATAAGAAATTGGTCCAAGATCTCGTACCTTAAATTCTTTATCAATACAGGTCTTCATTGACTTGATCTCATACTCATAATTATAAGCCACAATGAAATCATCCACATATAATGCAATAATTACCATACCTTGGGCTTGTTCCTTAAAGTACACACAGGGTTCTTCAGCACAATTTTTGTAACCCAATTTGACAAGAACAGAGTGAGCTCTCTCATTCCACAAACGAGAAGATTGTTTTAAGCCATAGATTTTTTTTAACTTGCAAACTTTATGCTCTGAACCTTTCTTGACTAAACTTTCTGGCTGATACATGTATATCTCTTCATCTAACTTTCCATTGAGGAAAGCAGATTCAGCATCCCAATGTACCACCTTCAGATCTGTTTGGACAGCCAAGGCAAGCAGCATCCTTAACGTGCTGTGTCGAAAAACAGGAGAGAAAGTTTCTGTAAAATCTACTCCGTACCTTTGGGTGAAGCCCCTGGCCACAAGTCTGGCTTTATACCTTTGAATGTTTTCATTAGAGTCTCTTTTTACTTTGAAAACCCACTTACTACTGACAACATTCTTGCCCTGGGGTTTATCAACTAGATCCCATGTGTCATTTAACTGAAGTATCTCCATTTCTCTTTTCATAGGCTGTTCCCACTTAACCCTATCAGGCATGGACAATGCCTCCTTAACCGTTCTAGGTTCAGAGTCATCAGTGAGAGTAAAGTATGTCACATAGTCTGACATGTCTACAGGCTTTTGTTGGCACCTAGGATACCTTTGATTACCTTCTGCATCCCCCTCCATTGGCTCGTTGACGATGGTGGCAGAGCCCTCAGAATCACTGCAGACTGAATCTGTTCCACTAGGGACATAGCTTAAATCAGCTGAGTCAACAGTATCAGCCACACCAGCACTGCTAATGGGTGATACGCTTTTAAGTTCTGAAATGCACTCTGCCCCATCCTCTGAGTTGTCGGGTTCTGCCTCACTGTCATTGGGAACTAAGATCTGCAACATTGCAGGTTCATTAATCTGCAAGGATGGGCCAACATTACCTGGATACGCATTAGACACCTCCTGTAACACATCTTGAAAGAACTGTGCATCCCTGGACTTAACATGTTTATGAGTAAAAGGATGCATGAATCTTTAGGCTTTACTGTCTTCACAATAACCACAGAAAATGTGATTTTCACTTTTAGGATCCAACTTGTTTCTCCTTTGATTAGGGACATGAACTTGTGCTACACAACCAAACATTCTTAGATGCTCCATATTAACCTTGTTACCAGTCCAGATCTCCTCTGGAACTTTACCTGGATTTTTTTCTGGTTGGGGACCTGTTAACAAGATAGGCTGCTGTATTTATTGCTTCAGCCCACATGCGTTTATCTACTTTAGACTCGGTCATCATAGCTCTACATTTATCAAGTAATGTTCTATTCATGCGTTCAGCTACACCATTCTGCTGTGGAGAATAGCTAGTTGTAGTTTGATGCTGAATGCCTTCTGATTTAAGTAGGCTCTCAAAAGCTTTGCCACAAAATTCACCACCATTATCAGTGCGTAGGACCGTAATAGATCTTTCACACTGATTCTCAACCTGTGCCTTGAAATCAATAAAGCAATCCAAAACATCACTTTTCTTAGCAAGGAAATACACAAAAACCTTTCTAGAATGATCATCAATGAAGGTCAAGAAATAGCGAGCATTGCTCCAAGATGGAACTGGCATAGGCCCACATAAGTCTGTATGAATAAGATCTAGCTTATTTTTACATACAGTTTTACTCTTACTTGACTTAAATGGTTGTCCAGCTTGTTTACCTTCAGCACATGAAAAACAGTTTTTAAAACCATTATCTGAGAAATTAATTCAATGAACAAGACCATCTCTTAACAACTTCATGCTGTGGTTGTTAAGATGGCCCAGTCGTTTATGCCATAAATATTCTGAGTCCTCTGTACAAATATTAGCTTGAGCACTGAGAGCATTGACTTGGTAAACACCCCCCACATTACTCGCAGTCAGTGGTACATTACCTGTAGCAACAAAGTTTTCACTATCATAAACTTCACAAGTATTGTCGGTGAATACAACAACATAATCATTTTGAGTAGCAGCAGACTGAGATAAAAGATTAGCAGTGAGATCAGGAACATATTCTACATTGGACAAGGTTTGTGAAATACCATTTTCTAATTGAACAGTTACGTTACCAGATCCTTGGCCGTACACATTTTGATTGTTTGCTGTACTGATCTCCAGATTAGGACCAGCAGTGAAGTTCACCATCGCAGTCTTGCTTGAACTCATATGCTTAGTAGCACCAGAGTCAACGAACCAGGCCCCTGTAGAGGCCCTTGCACTTAATGCCTGTCCATCGGTCGCCAGCATCATCTTGTCTTTCTTCGACTTCTGTTGAGTTGAGCTCTGCATCTCCTCTTTCCTGCAATCCTGCTTCCAGTGTCCTGGCTTCTTGCATTTCCAGCAGAAGGGCTTCTTCCTCGTCTTGTCTTCTCGTGAAAACAGAACAGAATCCTTGGATGGCTTGGAAGTACTTTTCCCACTCCAAGTAGTATCTTGTAGCAACTTGGTTCGGACTGTGTTTGCAGTAAGGTCTGTTCCGGAACTTTCCAGAGCCATACACATAGGCTGAAACTCATCTGGTAGACCTTTCAGCGTAAGAGCTGCCACAAACTCGTCGTCCAGTGCCTTATTCATAGACGCAAGTTGATGAGCAATTCCCATAACCTCACTAACATACTCTTCTATCGTCTTGTAGTGCTTTAATTTAACTTTGCACAATTTCTTCAAGATGACGATCCGCCGATTCACTCCTTTATCTGAGTAGGCCTTTTCAAGAGCTTCCCAGACTTCCTTTGCGGTCTTACAAGGCATGACGATTGGGAAAATTGATTGATCTACCATGCGGTTAAGTCTGGCCCTAGCCCGACTTTCGTCTTTCGCTTTCTTCGCAGATGTTGTAGTATCTCCATCCGGGTAGCCAACAATACAGCTCCACAGATCTTTGAGTCTTAGGACGTTTTCCATCTCGAATCGCCAATCCACATAATTTAGACTGCCTCGCAGCTTATCTATAGCCGGTAACGAGGTGCTGGTTGCAGACATGTTGATTTCGATACGTAGCGAAATTCACAGTTCATATAACGAGCCGTCTATCATACGCACTTTATATTCGCACGGTGGATTCGTGGCTGGGCCCATAACCTGTAGGATTACGAGGCACACAGGCAATTGAAATGGAACACACGTTTAATGTACTTGACATTCTCTACAACAGAACTGAACGAACAAGGTGATACAACATTCTTTTATACACACCATAACAAAAACAAAAGAGAAAACAAATCTCTATGGACCAGGTTTATAATTAACAGTGTGACCAATGGGTAGATTATTGGCTGAGGAATAACCTAACCACAAAGGGAAGATGATGAAGAAAAGGAGGTGGGTTTCGGACTGGAGAAAAAGGATAGAAAAATAGGAGGAGAGTCCCACAAAAGTTATGAATTTAACTTTAAATGCACTTAGAGGCGGTTGCCACTGCAAATCCGTTCTCTGATACCTAAAGTGGGTAAGGACCTGGTCGAAGCTAACGGGAACCGCAGCTAGGACATGGGCGGTTTGCAAGAGAATGGCTTTAGCGTATTCCCTCTCAAGCATGCATATGCGTACTATGGGGAAGGGTGATGGTCTGGCAAGAGTAACAGACTTATTGTAGATCTGTTCAAAGGAATTCTTTTTTGACCAAGTAATTCGAAGAGTACCAATAATTTGCATCGATTTTGATATTTCCAGTTTTCGAAGTTGCAGAGTTATTACCAAGTGCTTCCAAGCAGGATAATGATAAAGGAATTATGCCTTTGGGAATAATTTTGGTAAGTGAACCAATAGTTGCATTTGGAAATGGCTAAGCTTTTACTCAGCAAGGAGCCGGCTAAAAGTTTAGACAAAGAGAAACACTTATTTTTTGGAAAACCAACCATAAGTTTTCGGAGAGGATCTCCACAAGTAGGTAGCTGGCGTAGCGAGCTGTACTTGCCTTACTGGCCAGTTAGAATTAGCTATTAAGGCTAAGAGAAACTTTAACGAGATTACCACTAAGAGTTATTGCTCAAATGCAACGAGTGGTGAAAGCCCTATCAATAGATTTAATGGCATTGAGTAGGAAGAGCCAAGGAAGACAGGATCTTGCCTAACCCTTGTATTAGAGAAATGATGAGTCGAAAAGGAAAGTTTGAATTTATTTAACAATGCAAAAAATCTAATAAATTTGACAAGTATATAGTTTCAATTTTTAGTAACAATTTGGGGTCGCAGACCTCCTAACATTTAAAGTTTGCTCCAGGCAATTAACAATTTATTAAGTTTCAAACCTTTATAAAATCCTAGCAAGGATTTAAAATAGCGAAGATAAAAAAATCAAAATTTAAAGACAATTAAGGTGATTAAAGTTTAACAATAAATAGAGTACAAGGTGTGTACTATAGGAAATCTCTGCGTACCTATCTTAGAAAAAGTTACAACTTCAAAAATTACAAAAAAAAAGAAAACAGGTAGAATGGAAGAGAAGTTCCTATAACTTCGTATATTTATACTGGATTACTTTTGTGATAGCTATGCAAAATAGAGCAGGTCACTTACTGTGAAACCTGAAGAGAAAGTCAAAAGGAAGATTCTAGACTTCCTATGTTCAAGTAGGAATCACGAGACAAATGGGGCAGTTTCCCTTTCGTTAGACCTAGAAATAACTCACTCATGAGTTGAAAGAATTGTTTTCCCTGATTATAAGGGAGAACCAATGTAAGCTTGAACCGTGTATAAAACACGTGGTTATGCAGAAATTAATTGATGATAAACAAGCAAGGTGGAAGGGCACTTCGTTAGAGTGACACCTCATTGAAAATGATGTAGAGTAACAATTTTATTAAAATGGTTTGTTAGTAGAAGGTTTAGGAAAGATCAATTGGGATTTAGGATCAATGTTCATGGCCTTATTTAAGGTAATCGGACGATCGCGACGCGGTAGAAATGTTGAACAAGCACTAGTTCTCACTATAGTTTGTTGAATGGATGAAAAGTTCACTGTAGTAACACGAAAGTTTATGGGAAAGAAAGTTATTGCAATGATGAAAAATAACTGGTTGCACTAGGTAGGCGAGAGTCTATTGCTTGAGAAAGTTGTGAATTACAATTAAATGCGCCATAGAACATTCCAACGGTGGAAGAAAATTTAGCTATTGCAGTAATTTATAAAGAAGATTCCTCATTTTAAATAGTATTCCCACAAGTGAGTGAAAAATACATGACGGCAAGACTTGTAGATAGAGTACAGAATCTGGAAGGTTCCAGAACAATCCTAATAGAAGAATGGGGCCAAAGTTAATCCAGCGGTGGAACGAGCTTAATATTTTATGGACAGCGGGTATTAAATAATATCCCACGTTGTGAGAAGATATCTCATTTAAATAGCTTAAGAAAAGCTACTTTCTATTAAGGTTGGCTTAGACAGACAAAAGCCCAACATGGAAAATCACGCGAAGAATGATTACCGCCCCAAATAAGTAATCTCACGCTGTCTATAAAATGATCAATAAAAGCATGTAGATAATAAAACTGATGAAGATGAGGTTAAAACCTTAAGTCTGTACTTATCTTGGTTGCATGTCGAAGGTGAAGTTCCCTTTGACGAATACTTAATGTGCCAACATGGCGTAGAATGTAGAGAGTGCCTCTTGGTTTGAGGAGACTGGCTCTAGTTGAGCCTTGACTGACCAAGTCAACTGCCGACTTACAAGCAAAGAGAATGTAATATAAGAGTCCCAGCTCCCATGTTAAATTATTTTCCTTAAATCCGCCCATAATCCGGCTTCAAAAAAACAATCATTTCTCTTCGGTAGGGGAAACATAAGGAACTAAATCCCTAAGATATCCGCTTATTTTTATAAATATTACGCAGACCTAGTCCCTTTGTGGATCAATTAGCATTAATAGTTATTACCTTTGACAATATTAGCTCTGCCAAAACGTATCACAAGCAATCAACAATATACTGATACATTATGAAATTTGTTGTCCACTTTGTAGTGTTGGCAGTAAACGTACATATGTAGCTATATATTTTGATAATTATAATAATGTATTGTCGTTAGTTTATCAACTATACACCGTAAAAATCAATTATCTAACACGTTTTATAAGTTGAATGCTATAAAATGAAATATCGATTCATGCCTGCTGACATAACCTCCAAATTCCAGAGCACATCCCATACCCGCCCCCCTTTTTCGCCCTAACCTACATAACCTCCAAAGCTTATTATAGTATAATTAAAATAATCACCCCTACCCCCCTACCTGCTATCCTACACAGGTTCCAAATTCGTGTTTGAACCCCATGACCCTCTTGCAAATGTGATATGAGAAGGAAGGAGAAGGATAAATGAAAACCATATGTGATTGAAACATTTTTTATTTTTTTATTTTGCATTACACAATGTAGAAATAAAATTGTTGTATATGTATAGGTCTAGTATAGAAAGAACGTCACAATTGAAATTGCATTCTCGTCCAGTTCTACTCTTGCAACTTGCTGTTCACCTGGATCCAGTGGACAGATCTGTAAGAATACAAACATCAAGCTATAAATACAATAAATTTGGAATGTAACTTATAAGACACTAGACATGGAAGAATGCAGGCTAAGCTTCTCAAGGAAATATCCTGTAAATGGGCATGGAGGATTTCAGTTATTTCAGTGATCTCTTTCGACTGCAGTCCAATATTTTTGTTTAACATTTAGTAATTTTCATCATGAATTCTTTCCTCAAGACAGTATCCATACCATTTAAAAACTCATTCAAATCCTCTGGTGTGTCAGCTAAGATCACGACGATGTCATCAGCAAATCTCCAAGTTAAAATTATTTCTCCTTGAATTGTTACTCCTACTTTGAATTTTTCTCCAACTTCCTTAATAATAATGTTATTGGGTTCACGTCCCTTTTAACTACACTGGCTTTTAGAGACGCCGGGGTGCCGGAATTTTGCCCCGAAGGGGATCTTTAACATGCCAGTAAATCTACTGACACGGCTCCCTCGCATTTGCGCACCCTCAAATGCCAGCTGACTGTGCCAGGTTTCGAACCTGCAACCTTGGGCTCCCAATTTCCTTCATTGCTTGTTCAATGTATAGATTGAAAAGTATGGGTGATAAGTTGTGGCCTTGCCTTACACCTTTCTGAATACCAGCTTCTCTCTCATGTCCTTATGTTCAAATAACTGCATATCCTAAGGAACACAAAACGTGCTACACCTTAAAACAGTAGGCCTATTGGTATGGCACAAAATGGTAAATTGAAAGGAAAGTGATTAGTCCCTTGTTCATAAATTTACATGTGTCAACATTGTTTGGTATCCTTTAAACATGAGTCACTTTCAGTGATCTCAGGAGTAGCCTAAATATTGAGACTCATGTCCTAAAGGTCCTGGGTTTTATTGCAAATAAATAATTAATTCTAGTCTGTTCGGAACATGCAAAATTGAGACGTGTTTGGCTTAGTTCACACCACAATGATCCACTCAAATGGTGGTTCCCAAATTAAGGCCATGACTGCCTCTTCCCAATCCTAGTCTCATCTACAAATGCATATACCACTACATACAACCTATACATACAGTTAATGGGTATGTAGCTGTGTACTTCCCCATCCCACTCTCCCGGTATACTACTGCAACTTAAAAAATTTGCCACAATCAGTGTGTCCGTTTCTGATTGTGACAACCTACTGTCCCACGCGTCAATGTTCTCAGATAGGGAAGAATTCGGCTTGCTTCCTGCACCACTCTACACCTACCTCTCAAGGTCAAGTGCACAGCTGAATGCCGACATCTGTAAACACGTTGATATGGCTAATGGTGGCAACATGGTTTTGCAGCAGACACCAATTTCCAACCAAGTTAAAACAGCTCACTGATGATTTGTTCTGAAATAGTTATTTCAATGCTCCCAATATTAGGTATTTATGTTGTTTTTGACAACCTTGACATGAACATTGTCAGGAATACTGTATGCCAGCCATCCTAGTTTCCCATCTGGGTGACAAATTGGTTATGCAGTTACAAGCTGAGGTATCTATGACATATATGTCAAGAAATATGGATCCATAGTATGTTACAACTATTGTATTATGTAACATATCAACGTGAATATTTAACGGCTGGAGAAAAAAATAATTTGATAATAAAATAACATCCAAGTAGGCATTCAAACAATTGGCCTCAATATGTAAGCATCATAGTTTGATCATACTAACATGTATTTCTCATTTCAATAGCCTGGGACATAGTGTTCATCAGCCCGAGGAACTAAGGTGTATCACTTTTCTGTGATGAGTGTAATAGTATGTGTAAATGTATTCGGGACAAGGATGGAATAGTGCCCCAGGATTTGAAATAAGGTACGGTACAATCCCAGCATTTGTCCCAAGGGAGTGTCGAAATTTCACACTCAGGATAGCCTCTGTCAATGCCAGGATAAACCGTTGATTTCTCGACTTGCTGCAGGTGCCTATCGCGACCATAGTGCATGACTTAACGAGCATGGCTACGCAGCAGGATGTCATTTCAATGAATGGTATTAGACCTTGGGGAAGAAAAAAAAACCACTGTGCATGACGAAAACCAGGGGCGAGTATCTATCGTTAGTTACCTAACACTCTAACAATTATTGGTCTAGGAAAAACCATTGGTCAGATGGATGTGATATAGTACCTAATGCGTGGGGTTGGCAATACTGTACGCGAAGCTAAAAATGGCGGAGTCAGCTGGAATTTCATCTGTATAAGTCGTGATCCTATTTGGCATGGCTGGGTGGGTTACAGACAGCGGAGGAGTAAACATCTATTACTACTGTATATCATCTCCAGATACCACTACAGGTATCTTGGCTAATTTCAGTAGTTTAAGAATTTTTTACTTTGGTTCAGGTAAACTCCACTCTTACCGAATATGTATCCAATAATCTTTATAATTAGACTTCAAAACTCTAGGAAAACAGACTGTTGCTGAACCTGAAAGATTCATCACTCCATGGAAGTGTTCCATATGCCTCACCGCTGCCTAACATACACATTGCTGCAAGTGCTTTTCAACCCACAGGAAGAAGTGATAGCCAGCTAAGGATGCAAGTGAAATAATGTCCTCTTTGGACTAAACAGGAGGAAAGCAAAGACAGTAGGCCTACAGATAGTGGTTTACTAGCATTATTAGTTAGAATCAGGCAGGTTAATCCCTTAGGAAGCAAAGAGGACAGGTAAATGATTTAGGCCTACAGGTCCTCATTCTGAACCATTGCCACACACAAATACCAGTCATGTAGTACTGCTCAAATAAGCACTATACAAACTTACATGATAGAATGAGACCTGCTGAATTATATTATTGGTATAACACACTCCAAAAAATTGAATCAAGAGCATTTCAAAACTACTCCTGGCGGCGTTCCAGATATGAGGGTTTAGGTTATGTTAGTCTTCCACATGACTGACGCGCCACAGTTCATCACTAAACAACGTGTACATGCATTTCATTACAAATGACATAATTGCTCATATTTTACTCCATCTTTCCTTTTGCTCACGAATCAACATTATTAAAACATTCACACCATTTACAAATATATTTAATTAAAACAAATATCCTGCCGTAGTCTGCCATCTTCTAAAAAAAACGAAATGATAATCGGCAGCAAGGGTTGCCATCATAGTATTAATATCAACAGGTACAATTCTTTAAATATAACTGAATCTTTGCAATTATATCAGTCACTGTAATGATGTTTATGATTATATTCGATCAACTTCTGAAATTCATAACAATAGATTTCATTTTCAAGAAGTTTAATCTAAGTCTAAAGCATAATACGGTTGTAGTCCTGTTAGTATCAGTGTAGACCAATCACATTTAAGACATAAACAACAGGGCGCTAGGTCTACCAACACACATCGTCCGTTCGTGCTATTACGTTTCCAAAGTTGCATAACCGGAGCGTAATAAAAAACCTGGCCCAAAATAAGGTTTAGCCAATCCCATCTAACTTATGACGGCCTGCTTACAAGTGAGACCCACTCAGCGAAGCGCGGAGGGTCCAAGGAAGGGAAAAGAGTGGGGTAGGAGACAAAAGGAATACATATAAGCATGACCAATATAGTAAACTTAAATTCTCTTGAGGAAATGGTCTTCAAAGAGTTGATAGCAGGCGATACTAGCACAGCCTGGTGGGTGAAAGAGTAGACGAAGTTCTCTTGATCACGGAGATAATAGCTGGCGATGGCAACGAGAACTGGTGGCCAGATGGATAAGGAAGTCCTCTTGCACCAGGAAGAATTGAGGAGCTTCTGAGATTCGCTGCTAGATAACGCTAGGTGGGTCATGGAAGATATATATCTAGAACAGACTCACAATGACATAAGAGACATGACCATCAAAGAGAAAATAGAAGATCACTGTTGGTGTTTGATAAAAAAAGGAAGAAATGAACAAGAAGAGAGCATTAAACTTTATATTCTCTCGTACCGTGTATTCCAAGAATACACCAACCAACACAAACCATGGTCACATATTTCAACACGTTACATTGTTCATGGATTTGACGAGTTTATAACAATGAAATGTGATATATGTAGAGGGTAATGTGAAGCATAAGTGATCGTGGGAAAAGAAAGACAATATCGTAACTAACAAAGATAAAATAATAATATTGAAAATATTTAAACGATAATAATAAGTGATAGGATTAAATAATTTATTAATTAATATATTTTAAAGCGGTAGGAATTAGGGAGATTTGTGTATAATGAAGGAATTGTAAATAGAAGGCAGTTATTAACTAATTTATTTTGATCTGTATTCAATACAGTGTGATCAACAAGTAGTTGTATAATTGTCAATAGGATCGATAGACGAGAGGTCTACAGTGAATATGTTTATTTTACTCCTTAATGAGAACAGAGTTAAGTCATGTCACCGAAATTCACGGTATATTCTTCTTCTTAGTGAAGATATTTTTATTTGAAATGTATTATAATTTTTAATTTAAGGTGAACTTCGATTTTCAATATTATGGACTTTGTTTGTGTTTGTCGTCCTATATCTTGAATAAATATTAGCAGGCGCTAGTTAGATTGCCTGTTCCATTTTATAGTAAAGATCGATCTCTTCATTTAATAATTCATTACAGTTGTTACTACTGGTTAGATACTGGCACCCTCCAAATATCTTTATAACCGTTCACCCTCGAGATTCCGAGAATCTCGTCCTCCAATATTTTATTGTAGGATTTGTATGTAACTAAGTAGTAGTACATTCGTATTTTTAATAATCTATGTATCGAGAGATTCCTAAATCGCCATCTAGCAGGGAATTGTTGGTTTTTCCAGCAGGGGATCAGTGTCCCTTGCGATCCTTTCCATCCTTCGGATAATGGTTGGTAATTATGTGAATTTCGGGTACAGTACCTAAAGTAAGAATACGGCTGCTTCCTATTAAAATCCTGGAAGTGGTTTTCTGTGGTTTCCATACGTCTACTCCAGGCAAATGCCAGGATGGTTCCTAACTTAAGGCAATGGCCTTCTCCTTCACAATATTCAAACACAATAGTTCAACCAATGAAGATAACACAGGTTATCACACAAATGCATGGGGCTATAAGACGACGATGTCATAGCCCCTTATATAGGCAACAACAACAACAATAATTTATATTTGCATTATTATAGCTCCATTTAGAAGTGTTTGCATTTTGTAAATATTTGTCTTATCTTTGCTTTATTTGTGTCTGTATTTTTGGCTACTGTCTGTTCGCGTTGCTTGTACGGAAGTACGTCAGGGTTTCATATTGAATTTGTGGCATATTACATAAAATTCTGCAATTTCTGGTGGAATTTAATCAATTATGCGAATGTTTGTCTTCGAATTTGCCGCTATTTTGATGGCGCTATGCCCGCCAGTGTCAACGACTGTTCCCCTACGATTGCCACCATCTTCGTTTTGATGTTACGGTCTGAGATATTGTAGTTAAGCTTGTATTACCTTTTGGGTCAGGAAGTCTCCCTTGTCACTGCCTTCGTGATGTACAGGCCATATTGTAGCTCCGGTGACGTCACCCAAAGAGGCGATCAGTTAGCTCCGTTAGACCCGCGCAATGCAAGTAAACATCGTAGTTATGCGATACAATTTGTATTTTAGTTAAGAAATATTGACGAATGTTGCATTAATATAACAAATGAAAACCTTAACACTGTGATCTTTCGAAATATAGTAAATAAGGCCGACATAATTTCAGGAGAAGTAGGTTTAAAACGTGATAAAAACAGTCAAAGCATAATGATTGCCTTACTTGTGCGCCACCTAACAAATCCTATTATGAATTAATAAAAGCATGGAAACAACGAACGTACAAAAAAATATATATGACATTACCTCCATACATTTAGTTGTCCATAAATACAGCAGCTTTCCTGGTTTTCTTCTTGGAACTTCCGGCATTATCCTTCCAAGATCGTTTTGAGCCACTTTCTTCCACACAAACATTTGTTTGATTTTTAGTATAGTTATTTAGGAATACGTTCGCCCAAATGGTAACACACCGGCCAGCAAGATATGCTAATGTTTTTCCACATTCACATACAATTGCAGAGCAACTGAGTTGCATTGCTTCTAGTGCCAGATGATTACACCCAGATTTTGGGTCATCAGAATATAAAAATAACATTTTGTAACTATCAGAAACAAGAACTTCAAAAATTTGATATGCCTGAATTCCAATTTTAAGTGAGAAACTAGATAGATACTTCAAACCTCCACGATTTAAATGGTTTAAACAACTCACTTCAGGGGGTAATTCACACACTAAGTCTGAAGCTGTAATTAAAGTTGACTTACACATCAAACATTCACATCTGAGAGAGACTTTAAAGCTAACGTAGCCAGCTAGAAATATTATTATTTCTAAAGTAGAGGATTCCATTTAAATTTCCTCACTTTCGTTTATAACATTGTCATATTCAGCAGACAAAAGGAATTCATTGGATATGTCCTGGTCTGAAGCTGCATTATTGTCTTTGATCATCTCAGAAACATTGAAAATTGCTTGCCTGGACTTTAACTTCAGTAAATTTGTAACTTTTATTTTCCTCTCAGATTCTATTATCTGCTGAACTGAAACGTTGTAGTTGCAGCCACTCATCTGCCTATATTTTCCAAATCTTTGTTCCAAGTCATCAGTTTGATAAGTTCCTAACAAGACATAATGCAACTTCAGATCATTCAGAAGGTATTTACATAATTCAAGCAAGGTCTCAGTGGTATGTAACAAAGCTGAAAATGTCTCCCTACTGAGCTTTCCACAACTTTTGGGAGAGTCAATGATAACAATATCATTCCAGCTTTTGAGCCAGGAGCAAAAGGAATACAAATATCGAACACTTTCCTGATCCATGATTCTAATAGGCTCAGCATATTTCTCTCTTAAACGAATCCCCTTCTCAGGATGTTTCACATTAACAATCATCCACCACTTCCTGATCATTTGCAACCAGTCTTTTGTACCCTCAGCACCCTGGATAGTGGACATTGCAGCAATAGTTTTATCATCAAAAAGCGCTACAGCATAATTAACATTTTGTCGTTCAAAACTGTTTGGATAGCACACTCGAAAGGAAAGTCCTGGAGCGTGTTTTACAAGATGAAGCTTCTGGTCCTGATAAATTCTTCTGACATCCTGAAATTGTGTTAACATTGATGAAAGTACTATCCCTCTCGTTTAACCAGGGCACATTTTACTTAGATATTTCAGATATTTCTTAAATTCTTCAGTAGATGTACTGTATCAAAGAGTAAGAAGCACTTCTTCTGACTGTCACAAGGGTTAGTGATAAAAGGATGGATCACACTATCACTACTTAACAGTTTGTAACACTTAACATTAACCTTAGCATTGTCTGCAATAACAGCAACAACCTCAAAGCCTGCTTCATGAAGTGTGTGTAAAACATTCATTACTGACTGATAGAGAAAATCAGCATCCACATTTTTTACTGGCAGTAAAGCTACTACATCTTTCTGTTTTGACAAAATAGATTTAATCATGAATTTCTGAACAGTGGTTGCTGATGTCAGGTCCAATGAATTCCTTGCCATACCAACAATTTTGTTGCCTTTGTATGTAATTTTTGGTTTAACATATATTTCATCTAACAACAGACATACCAGTTTTTCATGGGCTTCCAGGGCATCACATTTTACTTTCAGATATTTCTTAAGTGAACCATTAACATCAGAACTAATGCTAGATAAAGTGACCGTTTTGAGATAAGTGGGATGTGGAAACACAAGAATTTCCAAATTCCTCAGAAATCTGTAAGCAGCAGGAAATGAATAAAAAAAGCTGCAGGCAAAAACTAAAGTATCAACAGATTATCTCCTCTGATTGGAAATTTGAAGTGCAAGCTGTTCACTAATGAAATTCAGTGCAGCTTTCATTCTGCTTTCTTCACAAACATCAACACACTCTTTAAGAACAGCCTGGATATGTCTAATTTTATCCTTAATTGTAACATCTTTACCTTCAAGAGTGTTTACTGCTGTTAACAAATTAACCAGTTTAGAGTAAGAGTTACATAAAAGCTCTGGGCCTAAAATACATGAAAACTGCCCTACCTCAATATTTATACCATCAACAATAATGCTAACTTTTAACTTTTTTATCAATGGTCACAGTTCTTTTAAGGGACGCACATTCACTGAAATCTACATTCATAAAATACAATTTCTCATTTTTACCTTTGACTATCCAATCTAAATGACTATACTTTGATTCATTATTTAAAATCTGATCTAAATTTGAAATTTCATCTTCTGACAGCCACTGAGTATATTTCCTATTTTCGTTCTCAATATACGATTTCCTTCTTTCCTCCGGATCTTTACGATGAGCACGATTGTCTGCAGTAAGGTACTTTGGTAAATTTGGAAATATTGATGGTACGGCATCACTTGTCAGATCCAATTTCTTGCGTGGTACCACCAGTTCAGAATCTAAGCAAAAAAGTTTACCCATTTGTTGTTGTCTACAAGATGATCATCATTCTTACTAGCAATAGATTAATTTTTCAGTGTTAAAATAATGCCAAAATCATTTAACGAAGGTTAGGATTTATAAACTACATTTAGTTCTATATTTGATGCTGTCTTTTAATCTTACTTAGCTTCAGGGGGAAAAGGGCGGCTTTTTCTCAATATTCCCTACCCAAGGAACACTACAAATTCAGGCTCAGTTACTATCCTTTTAATTACTTGTAAGCTTGTTCTGTATCACATAAGACTCACTACTATAAATCTGAACAACAACAACAACAACAAGAAAGACAAAAGCAGGACTCACCATCAGCACGGGTTGCTCTGATTTCTCTCACAATTTGATCTTCAGGAAAATGAATGATGCATACTCCTGTATTCCTAGTAACTGATAAATTTTCCCTTGGTATTTTCCTCTTCCATAGGTTAACTCTTTCTTCGTCGGAAGGAAATGAAAATATTGGTGTATATCCACCCGTGTAGTTGGATTTGCATCCTGGCACACAACAACTTCTTGGCATAGTGACACTTGCTTGTTTTCACACACACTTCTACACACAGCACATTATATTTACACAAAACGGTGCTACACAGTAAATATTCAATTATTTTATACAACGAGGAGCAATATATCCTCTGAATTAACTAGACTCCATACGTGGAGATAGCATACCTAACCTATAGCCGCAAAGCTAACAAAAGGCTCGTAATGTGAACAGACACGTTTACACACAAAATCATACTCGTGAATAAGTACATATAGCAGAAATTACACATATACTGCGGTTAATAGAATATTTCTGATGGTTGGCAATAATGAGCCTCCACGTGCTCAGCACGGATGCCTCCAAGATGGCGTCACAGTGAAAGTGTAGTGAAATAGCAGCTAGTGTAAATATTTGATAAAAGTGGAAAAATATTATAACAGAGGCTTAAAATCTATAAAGTTACTTTCCTTAGATCAAGTGTAATACGGAATATTGATAGTATTTAGAAATTCTTGTTGATAATTTAATAAACTAAGTTGTGGGAACGTGTATCCAAAGATTCGGAGACTTCTTCAATCACTGTTTGAACCAAGTAGAGCAGTGGTGCTTTTACGAGACTTCACCCGATTGGAAGATATACGTATTTCACATTCTTCTTTATTGGTAGGTAATTAGATTAATTCTATTAGGTAGTAATAATTAAATTAAATTTAGTGTAATTTGGTGTAAACATCTAGGCTAACTTAGATCTCTAGTATGACGACAGTAAACAGTGTTAGTGTCTCGCCAGGTTGTGTAACCGTAACGGATTTATGCTCGTCGTGCAAAATAAAAGTAAAAAATGCAAATAAAATCATCACAAGATCTCAGGTAAAATTGAATTAGGAGAAAAGTGAAACCGATTGTCGTAATGTAGGCCTACCGCTACCGTCATGCGAATGTCATAACCTGAGAAACGAACTGTCCTCAAAAGACGAAATTATAAAGCTGCTAAAGGAAGATATTGCTAAGTTAATGGAAGAGTTGAATAAATTAAAAGGAAACAGAGAGGAAAGCAAGGACACTTGGTCGACAGTGATTGCTGGTAAGGTAAGGTTGAATAAGCCTAGGCCTATAAATGGAGTACATGTAACTGAAATTCCCGTCTCAAATTCATTTGGAGTGCTTGTCGAAGAAAATGATGACTTTCCTCAAGAAGAAAAGAAGAAAGTGATAAAGAGAAAATCCAGGAAGTTGCGGATATTTGCGGATAGCCACGGGCGAGATGTAGCAGCAAGCGTATTGGAGAGAAGCAGAGAAATGGAGGTCACTTCAACAGTAATGCCAGGAGCTCAAATTGCAGAGGACACGAACGGGATGATAGGAGAGTGTGCGTCCCTTACTGCAAAGGACTACGCAGTGATCATCGCTGGAGCAAACGACGTCTATAGAAATGAGAGTAAAAAGGTAATCAAAGATTTAAAGGGTACATTGCCATCCATGAAAAAACAAATGTCATTATTGTAAACATTCCGCAGAGATACGATTTATTTCCCAAATCATGTGTAAATGTAGAAATAGAGGCTACAAATGGAAAAATTCATAAAATTTGTAAGAGTTTTCCAAATGTCCAAATTGTAGATGTAAGTAAATTAGACAGGAAGTTCCACACTCGGCATGGCCTGCACTTAAATAGATTAGGAAAAGAGTATCTTAGTGATGAAATCTGCAAAATTGTAAATTCAAATGGTAAGAATAATTCAACAGTAATATCATTAGAGTGGAAGCAGGGAAACTGGTAGAAGAAGCCAAACGTGAGGTTTGGCATTCACATCTTTTGAAGTCAAATTTAACGGAGTGCAACAATGGTATTTCGGATTTGTCTAGCAACAATAATAATAACAATTATGATAATAATAATGTAAATAAATCACCAACACAAGCTTGCAAAAGTAACAAATTTAAAATTTACCACCAGAATATCCAGTCTCTTTATAATAAAATTGATTACATAAATCTAATGCTTAAAAATGAACTTAAAAACATCTCAGCACTATGTATTTCAGAACATTGGCTGAAAGAGGAACAACTTGAATTAATTCAATTCCCAGGGTTTATACAAGCTAGTAAATACTCTAGATCTAATATTAGCCATGGTGGTACTTGCATCTTCTTAAGAAATAATTTAGATCATGAACAGATAACAGCTTATGATTATCTAATTATGGAACAGGATTTTGAATTCTCTGCCGTAAAAATTCAGCAGTTTAAGTTAATAATTGTATGCGTATACCGTTCTCCGTCAGGAAAGTTTCCTCTATTTATAGATAAATTAGAATTGTTACTCAATAACATGAGCTAAGTAAATTTCGATATAATAATTTGTGGGGATGTAAATGTGGATTTCTTAAAACTTGATAGAAATTGTGAATTATTAACACAGTTACTAATTTCCTACGAGCCTCCGTGGCTTAGGCGGCAGCACGCCGGCCTCTCACCGCTGAGTCCGTGGTTCAAATCCCGGTCACTCCATGTGAGATCTGTGCTGGACAAAACGGAGGCAGACAGGTTTTTCTCCGGGTACTCCGGTTTTCCCTGTCAAAATTTCATTCCAGCAACACTCTCCACTATCATTTCATTTCATCTGTCATTCATTTAATCATTGCCCCAGAGGAGTGCGTCAGGCCTCGGCAGCCGGCACAGTCCATATCCTCGCCGCTAGATGGGGGCTTCATTCATTCCCTTCCTGACCCGGTCGGAGACTGGAAGCAGGCTGTGGATTTTCATTTTCACTAATTTCCTACGGACTGAAACCTACAGTAAATACACCAACAAGAATAACAAAATTTAGTAAAACCACTCCTGATCAAATTTTTATAAATACAGATAAATATCACCATTCAATAGAAGTCTATTGTCCGGGGTTTAGTGACCACCATGGACAAATACTGAGTTTTGAAGTATCCGAAGTAATCAATAATAATGATAATGGAGTAAAATCAAAGTGCAGGTCATTCACTGAATCAAATGTTACATATTTCAATGACTTATTAAATAAGGAAACATGGTCAGAACTTTATGAACTAGAAAATGTGAATGATAATTTTAATGCATTTAACAGTACCCTAAAACACTATTTTGAAATAGCATTCCCCTTTAAACGAAGAACTGTTCAAAATAACAAAACTAGCAATTGGATAACAACAGGGATTATAAATTCATGTCAAAGAAAGAAATTTCTACACAAATTATATAAACAATACCACACAACACCTGAATTCAATTTATACTACAAAAAATACACTAGCATATTAAATAAGGTAATAAGACTAGCAAAGAAAATGCATAATTATAATTTTATTTCCCAATCATCTAATAAAAACAGGGCTATGTGGTCCGTGATAAAGAAAGAAACTGGAAAATCTGCTAAAATACAAAGGAACATTACACTGACCAGAAATAATAAAGTGATTAATAATCCAGAGGAAATAGCAAACACTTTTAATGACTATTTTCCACAAAAATTAATAAAAAAATCACAGGTAAATCCACTACATTCTAATAATAAAATAAATATATGCAGTGATTCTTTATTTATAAACCATGTCACAAGTGAAGAGGTAAGAATAGTTATAAAAGAGCTAAAAAATAAATTCTGTGCTGGCATTGATGGCATCCCTGATGCAATTTTAAAGAAATGTGCAGAAAATATAATAAATCCACTTACGCACTTAATAAACAGTTCAATTCTCTCAGGAACTTACCCGGATATTTTGAAGTTATCAAAAGTAATTCCAGTGCACAAAAACGGTTCAAAAGATGAATTAGATAACTATCGTCCTATTACCTTACCAACTGGTATTGCAAAAATTGTGGAAAAAAATATGTATAAGAGACTGATAAGTTTCATAGAAAAAAATAAAATATTATCAAACTCACAACATGGATTTAGAACGGAAAAATCTACACAGACAGCAATTTACGAATGTAGTAATAGTATACTGAAATTAATTGACAATAAGGAACATGTAACTGGCCTATTCTTGGATTTATCGAAAGCATTTGATGTTGTTGACCATAAAATCCTCCTTACCAAACTAAATCAATATGGTGTTAGAGGTCTAGCTAATAAATGGATAGAGTCTTACTTAACAAGGCGTAAACAAATAGTAAGCTTGAGACACAAGGATGATAGAACCAAATTACTTAATGAAACATTGTCCAATGAGGGAATTATTGAATTTGGAGTACCCCAGGGATCGGTTTTGGGCCCACTACTCTTTCTTCTATATATCAATGATATAACACAGAACGTTCATTCACATAAGGAAATTTTGTTTGCGGACGATACAACACTCGTAATAAAAGGTGAAACTAAACAGGTCATACAGCAGTCTGCTGACTCCGTTACAGGAGAGTTAACCAAATGGTCACAAGACAATCGCCTCATAATAAACTATAAAAAGACAGTATGTCTAAATTTCCACACTATACAGAATAGGAATCCTGCGATGCCCAATATAACATTAAATGGTCATCAAATAGAAAATAAATCCGAAACAAAGTTTTTAGGACTATGGATACAACAAGACTTGAAATGGAATAAACATATACAATATCTGAATACGAAACTGAACTCGATGTGCTTTGCGTTACGTATTTTGAAAACCTGTACTAGCATGCACACATTAAGAAATACTTATTTTGCTTATTTCCATTCATACTTAAGATATGGGATCATATTTTGGGGTATGTCGCCAGATGTACTAAGCACGTTTAGGATACAAAAGAGGGCGATTAGAATTATGGCAAATGTAAACTCTAGAGAATCATGTAGACCTCTGTTTAAAGATTTAAACATTCTCCCACTGCCCTGCATATATATCTTTGAAAGTATTATGTTTTTTAAAAAGAATTTAATGAATAAAGATGTTTTTCTTAAAACAAACAATGATGTTCATAGGCATAACACAAGACAAAATCAAAACATTCATATTTCACACACACACACACAAGCATATATCAAAAAGGAACTTTTCACACTGGAGTTAAATTATACAATAAACTACCCCAGTATATAAAACTGGCCCCAAAAATAAAAACCTTTGATAGAATGTTGAAAGCTTATCTGCAGTGCCATTGTTTTTACTCAGTAGTTGAATATTTTAGCGTATAGGAGTGATGGAATCTATAACTATATTTTACTTTTTTAATTTAATTTTAATACCTAGCTGGATGTTGTTGTATTTATAGAATTAAGTTTTCATATTATGATAATAGAGTGAGGTGTAAATAGTTGTGCAATAAGATTGTATCTATTAAGATTTGCTATTATAATAAGTTATAAATAGTTATAATCTTAGTAATATATACCTGTTAGTTCTTTTATTTTATGCATGTAAATTCTGACGTGTCCTATATCAAAAATGTATTGAATGCATGTATTTGATCAAATGGAATTAATAAAAATCTATCTATCTATCTATAAACGGCATAGCCTCACTATTTCAATATTACAGTTATTTATGTGCATCTTGATGTAATAAATTATGATAATTTAGAAAGAAAAAAAGGCATTTGACATACGGTACTTAAAAATAAATAACTGACTCTGAACAACCCCAATAATTCAGAAAAAGCTTCCAATAACTTCGCATTACACTTACAAATACAACTCGGAACATTCGCCCTTTTCGATCAGCTGATTGTCTTCGCGCGCTTCCTACAGTACGGCCTGTTACATTACGAAGGCAGTGCCCTTGTACTCCTTGGGTCACGGTGTCTACTTATTACTCTTTGGAGTAATATGACATTGATTCGCAAGTCTCTGCTCTGATGTTTTCCAATGACCACGAAACCGGAAAAGTTACATGGTTAGCATTTGAGAACGCATGCGTCAACGGAAGTGGAGAAGCCATCGCCCAAGATAACGGTAGTTTGTCTACGGTAAGTGTTGATTGAATTTGTAAAGTCATTAGATGATTCGTAAGTGGCGTTTTTATGTATGTCATTAAAACGATAAAAGCGTCGGGCGTGTGATTGTGTACTTTTTGTTCGAAGTCTCTGCTAATCGATGTTAAAGACATGGCGATGTAATCTAGTGGTTTGAGGAAATCGAGTGTTTTGGACCTAGGGAGCAGGGTTTGGATGATTGCCTGTGGAAATAACCACTTATTGAGGTATTGTATGGAATATATTTCATGTTGTATAGCTTAATAAAGCAGGAATTAGTCTTCTGCGAGTTGAATTCCAAGTGCTTTAATTCTACTGTAGACATTTTATTTTACTAAATGTACAATTGTAGGTGGACTTGTTCGTTGTTTTATGGTCTGGAAAGCATATTGAAAACCTGTTTGTCAAGCAAACGTAAGTGTTATTTCGTATTTTAATGTGCTGAGTGTATACAACTGTAAAATGTGTGCTGTGACATTATTTGCCGATACAGTTTATTGAAGCGTTGTTAAAATTGTGTGTTGTAAACTGCAGATTAACGCGTACACTGCTAAATTACGTTGATACAACGGTGTGGAATATATTTCGGTTCTTTTGGTATTGGGTGACAGAATTTTGGTAGTATCATACTTAATAATGGATCTATGATGTACGTATTGAATCCTTTTAATTAGTGTGGGTTTGCTGTGATGATACCCTAGATCTTTAATTGTTTTGCATTAATGCCTTTGTGATAGGTGAGCCCTGGTCAAGTATTGATGTCAGCATTTGGGACTACTATGTGAGTTTTCTTCATTAATTCTTTACGAGAGGGTTTCACGACATGAAATAAAAGGCAAAACTATTGGCCTGGATAAAGATTATTGATGCGTAACTTCCCCCCACTGTGCGTGACAAAAACCAGGGGTGTTAACTATTAGATAACGCGGCCTGCAGCGCTATGCTGGGCCGCGCTATCAATCCACCATTGGTCTGGACGAAAATATTGGTCTAGGCGAAACCATTGTGAAACCCTCTTGTGAAGTTATACCATTTTTTTCTCCAGTGAAATGTGCACATTGATTATAGGCATCAATTGCATTTCTGTATCTCAGAGGTAAAGTATGTTATTAATAGTGCGCGATGTATCACTCTTTTCCTTTTCGCTTACATTTCGACAATTCATAATTTTCATACCTTATTTCATCTCTTATGGGGGGACATTATCAATTGTAACTACTAACCTTGATCACTTCTGAACTGACTGCACTGGATATAAGTGCTAAACCACGTAAATATGTTTTTATTTACTGTTTATATATTTAACAACCGCTGCCATGTTAGTCAGCGTATTTAGTATGTAAAACTGCCGCAGTTGACTCTCACAACGAGGCGCACACATTGACGTCGGTAGTTGCCAACATATCCGATACAAAATACACCAGACGACACACGTAACATAATTATGTGAGAAAAGATATAATTGGTCTTTTGTGTATTATTTGTATTTGTAAATAATGCTTGTTCGAGTCAATGGTGCCAACTTCACTGTACCGCAATCCCCTGTAGCATCTCGTAGTTCCACCCCTTAAAACAACAACTAACATGGTTTGGCGACTGTCTGGCTGAAAAATACTGATAACTAAAATGAGAGTCTGGACTAAACCATTGGTCGCTGCTTTGTTAAGCGACTGTCTGGACGAAGCCATTGGTCGCTACTTGGTTAGACGACTGTCTGGACGAAATCATTGGTTATATGATCGGCTGGACGAAAATTTCTGATTGCACTACAAGCAAGATGGCCTGGGGCGTAAGCCCCAGGTTAGGTTAGGTTTGTTTTGGATTGGATGAAAATTATTATTGAAAGAACAGTAATTATTACAGTGTGAAAAAGAAAAAAACAATAGCCACATTCAATGCGGAGAAAACAAAACTAGAAACACTCCTTTCAGTCAGTGCCGATTGAAATTACTCACAGTATTGAGCAGTGCCTTTTTTTCCACAAAAAAAACTGTAAGGAGTACTCTCAGTTGTAGTCGACAATACATCACGACCTTGCAATTTTCGGCAATTTGCAAAGTCCGGTCATTGTTTGTGTTCGAATCATTAACTTTCAGCTTTTCCGATGCCTGGGTGGATGTTTAATGGTTTTATTTTCTTCATCCTTCAAAACTAACCACATGCACTAAATGACAATCTACCCCGCCTCCGAACACTAGCCTGCGGCCTAATAAGAACGGCGTGCCGAATTGCCGACCAAAGAAAACTGATTCGATAGATGTATTTAAATCGAGGATTACTCAAAATCTCCTCCAGCTGTTGTGATCAGCGGGTTGACGCCAGCTGATCGATGAACTTGGAAGTTATCTTTGCAGACTAGATACAAATGTACTAATATTTTTTCTCAAACAATTTTCAAATGTTTAAGGGGTACGCATACCCCCGCATTCCCCTTGAAAGCACTGGTATTGAGACAGCTTGCACAATCCATTGCAAACTGGTTCAAACTCTGCGCACTGTCAAGTGAACTCGGCACAATTTTGTTTCACGGTACCGCATATATACAAAGTAGTACCGGAAGTGCAGGGTAGGCAATGCTTTACTAGTGCATAATTGAAAATCCACAGCCTGCTTCCAATATCCGACCGGGCCATGAATGGAATGAATGAAGCCCCCATCTAGCGGCGAGGATATGAACTGTGCCGGCTGCCGAGGCCTGACGCACTCCTCTGGGGCAATGATTAAATGAATGACAGATGAAATGATAGTGGAGAGTGTTGCTGGAATGAAATTTTGACAGGGATAACCGGAGTACCCGGAGAAAAACCTGTCTGCCTCCGTTTTGTCCAGCACAGATCTCACATGGAGTGACCGGGATTTGAACCACGGACCCAGTGGTGAGAGGCCGGCGTGCTGCCGCCTAAGCCACGGAGGCTTCACGTACTAGTGCATAATTAATGGAGAAAATGGCAGACACAGATGGAATTTCATCTATATAAGTCGTGATCCTATTTGGGATTGCGGGTGGGTTAAAGACAGTGGAGGAGTAAACGTCTATTCCTACATAATCTGCAGATTTTTTCCTGACCATTACTACAGGTACTAGTTTTTGTACTCTAGAAAAGTTATGAGGGAGTGTTAAGTCATGCACCGCTTCCAGTATGTCTACTATAAATTTTGCATTTTTTTTAGATATTAACACCACTGAGTTTTCGATTTTTATCCTTCATCTGGTGGTGTACATTTGCCGATGGAATATTAGTTTCTTCTTGGGGTATGCTGTGTTAAGTCACATAACCTAGGTTTGTTTCTCAAATTCATTCATTTCATTTCCGTGTCCGATCATTTCCAGAATGTAGCAACTCCGATGGCCTTGTTGTTTGCCTCGATCAGGTCCTGGGTAGTGCAGGGTTGTTCTAGTAGTGGACAAATGAGCAGGTGGGCTGGGTCTTGTGTTGCTCCACACTCGCAGGACGTGTCTCCATCAGCTGGAAGGATACCCCATTTCTGCATGTTGGTCTTGCAACGAGGGACGCCCACCCTGAGACGATTAAGTGATTTCCAAACAGGGTAAGGCAGGTCATTTCCTGGGGCTAGCTCTTCCTTAACAGGGATATCCGGCGGCAGCTTGCTCTTCCACCTGGAGGTGCGGTTAGATTCCGATGTTCCCTCCAGTGGTTGAGTCCTGGCGATGAAACTCTTTCTTGATTTCAGTCGACGGACAACAGCCTGATGATTATGCAGTGGATGATGGGGATCATTAATCTGCTTCGCCCTCTCTGCATCAGCAGCAACAGCCCTTCTGATAGTTGGGGGAGCTATCCCAACAATCGGGTAAAGTTTGTCGACTGGAGTAGGCTTCATACATCCCGACAAGATTCGTATGGTCTCGTTGATGGCAATGTCAATCTGCTTGGTGTGACTGGATGCACTCCACACAGGTGAAGCGTACTCTGCAGCAGACATGCACAAAGCAAGAGCAGAAGTTCTTAGGACGTGAGGACTTGCCCCCCCCAGGTGGTGGCTGTGAGCTTCCTCAAAATATTGTTCCGTGAACTAACTTTCAGCCTGGTCTTATGGCAATGTTTCTTGAAGGACAGTGTTCGGTCAAGAGTAACACCTAGATACACGGGTGTTGGACAATGTTGGAGTTGTTTGCCTTGCCATGTAACATCCAGTTCCCGCCGAGCTTCTCTATTCCTTAAGTGAAATGCACATACTTGAGTCTTGTTGGGATTTGGCTTAAGATGATTGGCTTCATAGTAAGATCCAAGGGTATCTAGTGCAGAAGTCAACTTTCCCTCCACCTCTTCAAATGTTTTTCCTTGGGCAGCCACTGCAGTATCATCAGCATAGATGAAGAGCCTAGAATGTTCTGGTATGGGCTGATCGTTAGTGTAAATATTAAATAGCACAGGAGCGAGTACACTGCCTTGAGGTAAGCCGTTCTTTTGTATGCGCCATCTGCTCTTTTTACCATGGAGAAAGACTTGGAACCTTCTATTCTGCAGGAGAGTGCCAATAAGGGATGTTAGTTGGTAGTCGTTGGAGGTCTGGTACACTTTCCTCAGCAACTTTCTGTGGTTGATAGTGTCGTAAGCAGCTGTTAGATCGACAAAGGCAACTCCAGTTATCTCACCTTGTTCATACCCATCCTCGATGTGTTGAGTGAGGTTCAGTATCTGACTGCAACATGACTTTCCAGATCGAAACCCAGCTTGTTGGGGAATGAACTTATCTTCAAGGATGCCGCTAATTCGGTTGAGGATAAGGCGCTCGAAGATCTTGAAACAGTGACATAATAAGGATATTGGGCGAAAGTTTTTAGGATCGTTTGGCTCCTTACCAGGCTTAAGCAGTGCAACCACTCGGGCTTTCCTCCAGAGCCTGGGGATATAAAGCTTAGATACACACTCATTAATCATCGTAAGCAGCCATTGTAGGGTGGTCTGGCCGAACTTTTTGATCTGTTCTACTCTGATGTCATCGATGCCAGCAGCTTTATTCAATTTCAACGTGGAGATGGCAGATTCTAGTTCATTCAAGGTGAAAGGTTCTCGTAGGTTATGGTTCTCATGTCCTGAGGTTCGTTCCAGTTGCTCCCGTGAGCTCCGACCTTTAGTCTTCCCGTTCATGAGTAATTGGGTTGCAATCTGGTCTGCTGTTATTGTGGTGAAGTTTCTAGATGTCGTTGGGTCACCGCTGAGGTTTTTCAGGAGATTCCAGGCCCGCCTACTATTTAACTTCATGTCGAGATTCTCTACCAGTGAGGTCCACTTAGCTTTACAATGTGCTGAGATAGTTTGCAACAATTCCTCGCCAACATGGATAGTATCATCAGAAAATGGGTCTGCCTCAAAGAGATCTTTGTAGTGGTTCATCAGCTGTTTGCTGTTATCAGTCAGTCCTGGTATGTAGCTTGTTCTACAACCTCTTGGGATAGTCCTTCTAGAAACTGTATGGACGCATTTGACAAATGCCTCATACATCTCAGGTTGCGGCGGGATTTTGGCAACTTCTGTATCAAGTTCTTTGGCAAATCTTTCCCAGTCGGCCTTCTGAAAATTAAACCTTCGCTTGAAAGGCACCTCCTCTGGCACAACCATGGCATTCACTGTGCAAATTATGGGCCTATGTTGGGTAGATGGAATGGGCTTACCCATCATCTTCAAACAACTCCCAGCAACTTTGGATGACACGAAGATATTATCGGGGTTGTAGCCTCTCCTCCATCGGCCACTGTTGAAGGATGCTGGCAGCTTTGGATCATGAATTAGCTGAAGATCATGATTCTCTGCCCAGGTTTCCAGTTTTTCGCCATTTATATCTGAATCTGGGTATCCCCAAGATGTGCTTCGGCAGTTGTAATCGCCAATGATGAAGTTTACGTCCTGGTAGTTGAAGTTGGCAGGTTCCTCAAACGTGAAGTCGACATTGGGGGGCTTGTATATAGAAGTAGCGCAAAAGTGTGGTGTAGATATTGAAAGAATCTCGATGTCATCCTTTCCAGTCAGCGAGGTTGATGTGATATTTAGGTTTGGTTTGGTAAAAATGGCACTGCCGTATTTATCGTGGGGCCTTTCCAGAACAAGCTCCATGCCTGCGATTTTGGGCCGATGGCTGTTGTAGCCCCGGTGAGTCTCTTGCATTAGGAGTATGTCACATTTACATTCGTTGCACAAATCAGCCAATAAGGTCTCTTTGGCACGCGAGAATCCCTCGATATTAATCGAGACTATAACAAGTGGTCTTAAAAAAGACCCTTTAGGGAGATTACTACTTCTGTGTTGACCGGTAGTGGAAGAATCTGCCGCTGCTATGCAACGTTGCCAAGGATGCGCCCGATTGTAGTGGTTTTCCATAGTGTAAATTATACAATCTTCGGGGAGGCTTCTTCCTTGCACAATATAATAACCAAGCACAGAGCTATACTGGGTGTTACACCGCATGACGTATCACTCCCTCATAACTTTTCTGAAGTACAAAAATTAACCAAAATACCCGCCGTCCCAAATAGGACCACGATTTGTATCGATGAAATTCCAGCTGTGTCCACCATTTTCGCCGTTAATTGTACAAAAGTACAGTATTTCAGATTCTGCACTTAAGATACTACTTTGTATATGCATTTTACCGTGAAATAAAATACCGCCGAGTTTGAACGTGAATACTGTTCTACATACAAAACTCCTGAGGCTAGCGTCCCCAGACCCTCTTGCTTGTAGTACCCTGTCACAAATCGATTGCCGGCGTTCAAGATGGGAACTATTCTTTATTTACTTGAGTCGCACGTCAGCCAGCTTCGTTGACAGGTACAGTTGCGCGAGTAGGATATGACTCGGCTCCAGTAGTCTGTCATCGTTTGTCCATTGTAACAAGAGCTTCTGTGATGCAATGCCGCTTGACTTATCTGCAGACTGCACTGTCATCACTGTGTCCTCCGCTTCGCCCGGCAGGGCTCATGCTACAATAAACAACAAACGCTGGCGCAGCTACGCTCTGCGACAATCAAATCAGTAATTTTTCTTCCAGACAGTCATCTAACCAAGTAGCAACCAATGATTTTGCCCAAACCAACTGTTTAGTCCAGACACCCGTTTTAGAGTTCATCAGAATTTTTGTGTCTGGTGTATTTTGTATCTGGCATGTTGGCAACAACTGACGTCAATGTGTGCGCCTCATTGCGAGCACTCGCTGCGGCGGTTTCTCATACTAAATATGCTGTCGACCATGGCTGTGGTTGTTAATAAACAAATAAAAACACATATTTACGTGATAGCACATATATCCGGTGCAGTCGGTGCAGAAGTGATCAAGGTTAGTAGTTACAATTGATAATGTCCCATCAAAAGATGAAATAAGGTATGAAAATGATATATTATTGAAATGAAAAGGAAAAGAATGATACGTCGTACAGATTTAATGTTCCGGATTAGGCGATAGTATAGTTTACACCTTTATGCCTTCTGTCATTCTTTTATTAATCCACCTACATGGAATCGCATTGTACAAAACTGTTGATTGTTCATGCCATTTGAAAGTGAAGGTAATTTCAGAATGTGGAAAATAATACAGGGCTGTCATGAAATTGCTAAAATGGTTCCCTAATCATTTCCATGCCTTCTAATAGGCACTGTATAATTTGGAGGCGATGAAGGATGTCCTGTTCACTAAATGTAGGTACTATAATTTGCAATTTTTTTTGTCAACATGGATGTAGAGAATGTGAACCAATAATGTTAATACCATATATCAGGGGTTCTGTACCTTTTTCTACCATCGTACCCCTTTAAAAAAATTAAACATCCTGCGTACCCCCTACTAACCTTTCTTAGGTAGTAATAATAATGGTTATTAAAAATGTAAAAGGTATTTAGTTAGTATGGTTTAACCTTTGTAATTTTATAAGGAAAGACATTTTAATAAATACAGGCAGGTGAAATGAAGTTCCTGCGAAGTAGGATCGGAGTAACAAGAAGAGACAGGGTGAGGAATGAAAAGGTCAGGGAAATGGTGAAAGAGGAGCCCCTGCAAGGTAGGATTGAGACATCAAGACTGAGGTGGTATGGACACTTAAAGAGAATGGATGAGAAGAAGATTCCCATGAGGATACATGAGATGCAGATGCAGAAGAAACGACCAAGGGGAAGACCAAGAGATAGATGGCTGAAAGGAGTGGAGGAATGTGTCAAGAAGAGAGGCGAGGACTGGACCAGAGTGACAGCGGAGAGGTGGTGGGAAGAAAGAACTAAGTGGCGAGGCTTATGTTCCAAACAGACCCAGCCTGGGGCTGGAAACTGTACAAGATGATGATGATGATTTTAATAAAACAAAATATAGTTGTTTTTCAGTTTCTTTTCCCAAAGGGTGAGTTTTGCAATCATTGCATTAGTTTTCATTTCAACATAGAACATATCAGAAACACTACCTTGCATACACTTAATTCCAAATGTTCAGTTTTTCAAAAATATCACTTAAATAGGCCAATTTTAAAAGCCAACTAACGTCAGAGTACTGATGATAAATTAGAATTGTGCTCAGTAAAGAAAAGATGCAATTCTTTGTGGAGTTCAAATACACGCGCCGTAAATAACTCGCACAGTAGTCACGACACGAAGCTCACTGCGCATGTGGATCGAGTAGAAGGATGGCCTGCCGCATACCCCTAATGGGTACGCGTACCACAGGTTGAGAACCCCTGCCATATATTATAATTATTACAAAATTAAGCAGTAGGTATATATTCAGTAAGCTTTAGCTGACCTATATTGTTTAGAATTTTTGTTCTTTAAAAGTAATATGCAATGTAACTATCCAGTGTAAATCAATCAGCTCACCAGACAAAAAAATAGTCACCCTCCTTGAAACAAGAGTACTACTTGCTTTGGAGTACTAGATGTTGCTGCAGCGTTACCAGATGGTCGTGTGACCCTTTACCGCTGATAATGACCGCGGCAGTGAAGTCGTGCCAGTCTTCAAGCCGCATGTCTTCAATATCGAGTGTGGACAGGAGCTGACTGGAGGCATGTAGTATTGTCTAACGAGTTGTGATTTTTCTTGTTTACAAATTATTCATGACACTAAATGCACTGATGGCCCAATGAGGCTGTTAATCCACAGTATCTGGCGGGTGTAGTTCAGAATGGAGGTGGTTCTGATGTTTCAGTGGTGTGTTATGTACCATGGCTTAGGCCCATTCATTCAGTTTGTGAACTTGCCTGGATGTGCTTTACTGTAGAAGTCTAGTCCTATTCCTGATATTTTCTCTGTAACACACTTTGAGGTAAATTGTCATAAGTTCATTTACATCCTTGAAACTCCATTTTTCTTAAACTTTAATTTACTACCCAATAGAGTACATAATTGTAAGGGTCCTTACTGATTAACAGCACTTAGACGTATAATTTATTTATCATTAAAATATAAACCACCAAGTTCAGTTTTGTCATTTGCTTCCACCCAAATCTTGGGTAGATGGAGTTAACATACTTTACTTCTTATGTACAGATTTAAAGTTTCAATTTTATCAATATTGTCTTATATGCATAGTGTAAGTAGTTTGTCAGTAAATATGGGGCCGATAACCTCGATGTTAGGCCCCTTAAAACAACAATTATCATCATCATCATTGTCAGTAAATACAATAGAGAAGTGAATGCTGAATGGAAGAACTCTGTGCATACTCAGTTTGTTGGAGTATTCTGCTTCTGATGAATGGAAATGATTCCTGCTGTGGATGAATAGGCTATTATCAAAAGATTGAAATTGTCATAAAATTTTAATATGGGATTTTGCTAGCAACTTGGTGAAATCTGCTTTATTTGCAAACTATGTTTTACTTTTATTGTGTGGGTGTGTCAAACTGGTATGTCTTATACTTGTAATGCTATTTTAGCATGGCAAAATTTCCACACACCCATCATCGAATTTCTCTAAGCTATAAGCTAATTCTTAGGGCTAGTAATAAAATTTCATACATTTTTGGTTTCTGTTAAAAAAGAAAGGAGTGCCTTTAATTGCAAATTTGTTGGGAGCTCAATATTGGAAATTAAGATGCTGGGAGTATTTCTGTAGTTAATGTTATTTTGTTCTAAATGAGATTATCAATACCATCCATATTCTGTTATGTTATAAGTCTGTTATGATGGAAATTTTGCTTGTGATCATCCTTAATGAAATAATTGCATTTGAGTCTCACTATGCGTTATACTTTTGAAACTTGGTAAAGCTTTTATTACAGTATTTCTTGAAATTGTAATTGTCAAGGCAATTTTATAAGGTGACTTCGGTTCATGAGGTCCTGGGTTCAATTCAGTTTGGTCGTAGGATTATAACTAAGTACGGTTAATTCCCAAGTCCCTAAAACGAATTAACATAATTTCATCCTCATCTCTATGTCTAGATCACATACGGTTGTCAACTTGAAAGACCTGCACCAAGCATCTCCAGAGGCCACACAATGTTCAAAATAATGTGTACTGATATTCGTCAATGGTGTCCATGAATCTGTGTTTTGGTCAGAATGATTTCAAAGAGAATGAACGAACATGCTTTGCAACAGAGGCTGAATAGGAGCAGAGTGTTATCTGCAGAGATAACTGAATTATAGGGAGGGACTAAAATCCTTGGTAAAAAATACATGAAGTAAGGGAAAAAGGTAAGAGTTGAGTTTACCTGAACCGATGTAAAAATAATCTTAAAATTATTGAAATTAGCTAAAATACCAGTAGTAATGGTAGGGAAAAAATCTGGAGATGATACAGTAATAGACGTTTATTCCTCCGCTGTCTGTAATCCACCCAGCCATCCCAAATAGGATCACTACTTACATAGATGAAATTGCACCAGACTCTGCCATTTCTAGCAACATGTACAGTAGCACCAACCCAACTCATTCGGCACTGTATTGCATCTGGTATCTTAAAACAAAAGAGCGCCGTCAAGTTAATGCGAAAGTGCACCAAATTTGATTCAATTTCAACTTAGATTGTGCGAGTTGCCACTTGACAATCTCGAATTTCAACCAAGAATATCATAATGATCGTGACAAGTTGTTGAAACTATTACAAGAACACAATTTAATAGTGAAAACACTACTGTGTGCGAAATGTCACCGCGAATTGCAAGTGAAGTACTTAAAATCGACCGGGAATATAATTGTGAGCTGCTACAAGACCCGTCCTGCACATGTTAACCAATATTTTCAACCAGACCAATGGTCTTCGCCTAGACCAATAATAGTTAGCTAATACCCCTGGTGTATGTTACGTACAGTAGGGGTAGTCACGTATCTATAATCTTGATCCAGGCCAATGGTTTTGCCAATTAACTTATTTCTTTTTTCACATAATTACAAAGTTACATGTGTCGTGTGGTGTATTTTGTATCGGACATGTTGGTAACGCAATATGACGCTAATGTCTCGGCCACAAATATCAGCCGTCGTTGAAGAGCTACAAATAGAAACCTTCATTTAAGCAATATTAGTGATATTTGACAGTACTTTCAATGTGCAGCAGTGATATTTGACAGTATTTTCAATTCCTAATGACTCCCAGAAAGGTATGTGAAAGATATGTATTCAATAATCGGTCACGTTCTAGTTTGGTTCCGGTTCTGGTAATCTCCAGAACTAATAACAGTTCTTTCATTTGAGGGGATTAAACATAATGTGGTCATTTAGTCCCATGTAGCCTACTTGGATGCGTGTAGAATTCGTCTGATAACCTGTTATTGTGGTGTCTGTGGTAGTGCATGTATATTTGTAATTCAGGAGAGAGTTAGGAAGGATGGGGCTGTGGCCTTATGTTAGGATCTATCCCGGCAATTACCTGGAATAGAATTCGGGAGAACCATAGAAACCCCTCAGATGTGCACCTTGAGTTGGTCAGGGGTGGTACAGAGCAGAAACAGAAGTGAAATCCATAATGTACATTGGTGATAACTGGTACGGACCAAAGTGAAAGCGATCTGCAAACAGCAGCAAAAATGGCTTTGCTGTACAGTAGAGCATCGAAAATCTCAACTAATTGGGACTGGGGGTTTCAGATTTTTGAACATAACCTAGAAATTCCTAGTTACACTAAAAATGTTAAGATAAATAAAAATAAACACTTTATGTACTTACAAATGTACAGTACAAGTATACATATTTTACTTTGATTTATTTGTATCTTTAAATCTGGAAAAAATCTCTGTTTACAAAAACAATTCACTACATATTTACAAATTTACGTATGTATACACAAAAATAAACACAACTGTACGAAATCACCAAAATATTTTATTTGAAAAACTTGCTAATTTTGGGTTGTGTGAGTTTCGAAACTCTTTTTCTGCCGGCCAAAATACAAATTATGTACACACTTGAACCACAACATGCAACTACAAGTACACTACTGAACGAGTAAAGCAACTGAACTGACAGGGTTAAAAATAAACTGGCCCTCTGGGGGGAAGGGGAGTGGATGGTTCAAAACACACACTCCCAAGGTCATTGTTCTTTCACAGCGCCGTGCAAAATACAGTTCACATGTTTAAAGCGGGCGTTCAGATTTTTGACACTCTACTGTATGTATGAAATTCAGAGTTTATCCAGATGTTTCTTGCAAGAAGAGGAGTTGAAGTAAACTCTGAATTCGAGGACTACATCGATGGCTGAAAGGCAAAACATCTTAACCGCCAATTTTGTCTAATTGTACTTTTTAACATGAATTGAATAGCATCACTAAATACTTTGTCCCAGCAAAACATCTTGTAGGAATCCCTTCTCTGTTTACTGTTACAAGCTGGAGTATATTATCTTAAGATCCAAGGAAATAAACTAACGCCCAACAAAACATCTTAAGGGCGATTCCATGGTTACGGGTATTACATTCGGACACTTAAATTGTACTTTCTTTACTAAACTGAAAGTTTTTAACTAAATATAACAATACTAAAATTTTTACCATAAAATTCCAATCAATTTGATACAATCAAAACTGGTTTTTGTCCTTTCATAAATGCAGGAAAAAACTAAAAAGAGGTGTTACGGGTGTTACAGAAAATGGACATGGTGTCTGATGGACATGTGTTAATACCACAAACTCTGTGAATGTTGTAGAGCAAAATTTATATTTACATTAATTTGTTGTGTATTAAAGTACAGACTATACCATAGTGCAGTTTATGTTTTTAAATGTTTTGCATTCCACTCAGTAAATTAAACCGTAGCATTACGGGTGTTACGAACATTGTTACGGGTGTTACGTAGTACAACAATCTACAGTTTATGTACGTGTTTTATATTAATTTAACACATTTTGGTAGATGAAATGCATATACTAACACTAGCAAAAGGTTGTGAGGGATATATAGAGGTTTAAATGAACTTTTTTTTTGTAAATTATTACACTTTTACTCAAACAACACAATGTTAATACAAAAAATACCCAATTGTCTCAATTTTTTTTTTTTATAGACTTACAGTTAAAAAGAGACCTTAAAACCTATTGATAAAGTTGTACAGAGTTCAATTATTTTTAAAGAATTAGATTGAAACACAGAATATTCTCTAGTAGGCTACTTGGATAACACACTTCTTGGTAATAAATATTGCACAACATTTTGCAGAACAATAAATTGTATAATCACAAAGAGTTCATAACTTAGTATGATACTTCGGCATTCTTTTACTCAATGTTCTTCCACCTTTCCTCTAAAAGGGGTTCTACCACTTTAAAAACTCCACGATTTGATACAGGAATAACTGAACTACACTCAATTTTCTTAAGAATTTCTTCCCTTGAATAAAACATTTCATCAGGAGGTGAAGGCCATTTCCAATTTGGTCCTGACTTCATCATACACTGTACCTTAAACAGAGGATGGTCACTGTCCAGTTTAACCTCAGATATTTGTCCTGGGAAATACTCTCCCTCATATACCAGCACGACAAAGTCTTTTACTTTTATGCCCTCAGAAATGAAGGAAATTTCTTGTCGGGAAGGGTCGTTATTTTCATAGTCGGACAGTTCCGAGTCTGTGTAGGCCTCGTTAAATTTCAGACGCCTCTTGGCTCCTAGAGCTTCATCTAAGTTTAAGAAAATTGGAACTCTCTTCATCAAGGAAGTTGCAGTTTTAGAAATTAGAAGATCTTGATCATCTTAAGGGCGAAAATGGTGGCAACTTTGAACTCCTGTTACGGGGACGACTTTCTCCCATCTCTTGTTCAAGAAAGGTACACATTTTTCGACATCTTCTTTGTCGATGTACAATGACTTAATTTTTGTTTTGAAGACTTGGTCAACATACTGGTGAAAGTGTTTGGCATTATCAATTAAAACATTCCTTGATTTTACAGCTGTCCACACATTTCTTTTGGCCGTGCCACCAATTCCATCCATAGCTCCTTTGCCATGAGAACTAACAAAGAAGTTCCAATTTAAACATAAAAACTGGATTTTTTAATTGTTTATTACCAATTACTTAACAATGATGAGTACCTACCTGTTAAAATATACAAATAGCTTAGTTGTGAGCAAAGAAAAATATTTTAGTTCGTGTTACGGGTGTTTCATTGTTATATTGTAACACCTGTAACATTAGTTTTGTAACACCCGTAACACCAAATTTCAGGTGAAATAAACTTTTAACACATCAAATTTATAATCTTGATGTTTGAAAAGAACATAACCTCACTTTCACAAAAGGTTTTTGTAAACAAACATTTCACCTAGTTGATAATTAAACGTTTACATGTATTTTGTTACGGGTGTTACAAGCAGCAATGCCTTACAAAAAATATTAACAACACATTAAATCCTATACTTACTTCAATGAAAGTAGTATCAGAAGTTCATATAATGTTGTAGACTCTATTCACATGTTTCCCAGGCTGCCAACTGTTTTTATTGTTTTTTTTACAAACAAAGATCTTTAAAAAACTAGTCCTATATCAACCACCATGTGTATGTAACAACGTAGGTGAAAAACACTGCCAAATAATATATATATTTTTTAATCGCTTATGCCATGCGAAGGAGTATATATTTGAGTCCAAATATCAATAAAACAAATTTAATAAAAAAAGTTTAAAAAATTACTTGTTGGCTCACTTTTCATGGAATTGCCCTCAACAAGAGTTTAGTGCTTTTTAGTCGTTCAATACGAATGTACCCAAAAGAGCTGGGTTGTGCCTTAATCGTGAAATAAATTACGTGAGATTAATAAATGCACTAGGATGACTAGTTTCGACCGTCAAGCAATCATCATCGGATCCATTACACTTAGGCTATAAAATCTGTTTGAAAATACAGGTGAAAATATTTACAATATGTACAATTATTTAAGTTAGTTGCAGTATTGGTACTGCAACTGTCGGTGTATGCTAAATGGTGATAGATATCCGGAGTTTGTATATTTGGAGTGATTATATAGTTGTAAAAAATTAACTGTGGTTAAACTGGAATATTACAGGCTACTACTTATCTGGTTGTCTTCCTACAGGAGCTACGCGCAGTTTCGTGTTCATTGTTACTCCAGGTGTGGTCGACTGAGATGGGCTGTTATCTCAACGACACTGGTTTTTCCCTTTCTCCCCCCTGTTCATATGTGCTGTGCGGAGTCAGTGTGATGTGTTTATGTGGGGTGTTGCCAACCTAGATAAGATGTATGTTACTGAATGAGGTGGGTCTACAACTATTAAAGACCGTGGATCATAAGCCATTCAAACTAAGCACTGCCCGGCCTTCAGAGGATGTCCCAGCACCTTTAATACTGCTGTGAATATGGGCCTTGGTTTATTGCAGAAGAAAAGTACATCGTACACCTGATCCAGATAACATTTACCTATTAAAACCTCCTAATTTCCCCCCTTCTTTTTATCTGGCTTGGCTGTATCGCTAAGTTGTCTTGTTTCCGACAGGGTGTGTTTTTTAGTAGAGTGAAGAGGGGTGAGCTCCATAGTATCCTTCGATGTAACTAACATGTACACCAATATTCCGATTATTGAAGCAATCAACACTATCGAAAAGAACTTAAAATCCAACAATTCGGCAAAAGAAACTGAAGAGATTGAGAGATTACTGAGGGTCGTTCTCAGCCAAAACATGTTTTTATTCGACAATAAAATGTACAAACAGAGAGAAGGCCTAGCGATGGAATCGCCACTAAGCGGGTTAATCGTTGACATCTTCATTAATGCACTAGAAAATTCGTTCTTAGAAAAGACTTCAACAAAGGGAATCGTACTCGGCTGCACTTCGTATTTATGATTCGCCGCTTTCATTCCATTTTCTGCAGCACTTTCAACTTGAAGGATGCTGTAAAACTTGTTCTCTTGCTCATTTTCAGTCCTGCTTGTGTACTGCACGCTTCTTAATTATACACTACACACGGCCGTGCGGGATGCTTGACACGGAACTCTTAAGCTGGGGGGTAGGGGTATGTCGAGGTCAAGAATGCACAGGTGGTGCAGGCAAAAGCGCAGGTTTTACCGTTAACTGGAATGTTGTAGGCCTATTTGCAACGTTTTTCTGATTATTTCTCCGTCCCAATTCCTTTTTTTTTACAATTCCCCCCCCCCAATAATAGTAGAAAATTGAAGGGCGGAGTGTTATAGGCGAGTAAATTCGGTATTGCAACGACAATGGTTTACATAACCTATGCATGTGAGATTTTGGAAGTGAAATGCCATGTCCTGTGGTTCGGATTCCACGTAAAAAGGTCCCGTGGCTCATAATCACTAGATTCACGGTCACGTAAAACTACAATCTTCCTTTACATAACCTATAATTCACTCGTCAACAGTTAACACTAATGTATTTAGTATTTTTTGAAGATCCTGTAGGGATCCTCGAAATTCAATCCAGAATAGCTGCAACCGTCAAAGTACCTATAGTGCGTCTCAACCTTGAAAGACAGTACGCATTAAATGGGGCGCGCTGATGCCAGATCTACTGCATATACAAAGTTCTGCAAGGGCGGGCACATGATGTAATATAACTCGTATACAGGAGTGCTTTTACGCAAAACTCAGGAAATTTCCAAAATATTTGTTTGTTGTATATAACTGTAGCTCATACCTTGCAGTCAACAACGCTACAATATTTAGATATGATACGCCGAACCTCAAAGCGCGATTTTATTGCACACATTATAACAATTTCTATTTTTCAATTATTCATGAATGGGCCCGTGGTTCAAATCCCGGTCACTCCATGTGAGACCTGTGCTGGACAAAACTGAGGCAGACAGGTTTTTCTCCGGGTACTCCGGTTTTCCCTGTCAAAATTTCATTCCAGCAACACTCTCCACTATCATTTCATTTCATCTGTCATTCATTTAATCATTGCCCCAGAGGAGTGCGTCAGGCCTCGGCAGCCGGCACAGTCCATATCCTCGCCGCTAGATGGGGGCTTCATTCATTCCATTCCTGACCCGGTCGGAGACTGGAAGCAGGCTGTGGATTTTCATGATTATATTATAATATGTTATAATTTATATTACATTTTCTCGAATATCATAGGTTAAAATAAATTATAATATGACATTTTTCATGAATGTTATATATACCTGTGGTATATATTTTGTGGTCCACGTAATTTACCCAATTTTGTGTGGTCAAGTGGTATGTAGCCAAAATTAAATTCTTAATTTCTTGTTTCTTAAATGAGACGTAGTTCAATTTTATGTAGTTCTTCACTTGCGCCCATACCATTTCGATGTGATAAGTTCACTGTGGTATGGTGGCAAGCGAAGAACATATTTTTTCTGCTGATTTAGCCATCTCGTCAATGATGTATTTATCATATCTGACTCTCTTTTGAGTCACAATAAAACGAAGCTTCCGTTTTAACATATCATTTCGAAAAGGGACCCCTTTTGAGTGAGCCAACCTATATCCAATGTTTTCTCCGTTATAGGTAAAAGTTCGATTTTCTGGCTGTGGTAGCCTACATTGTCTATTACTAGGATAGATCCTTCGGGAACATGGGGCAACGATTGCTCTGAGAACCACTTTTCTTACACTTCACCTGTCATTTCGTCGTGGGTGTCTGCCGTGTTCATTTGGCACAGAAACGTTAACTCTGCACCACCAACGAACCTTTGTTCATTCCCGGGATGAACAAAGGCAAACCATGGAAACCACTGACAGGATGGCTGAGGTAGGAATTGAGCCCGCCTCTTCTCAATTTGACTCATGAAGTTTAGTACACCCCGTTCCAGCCCTCAGACTAGAATTAAATTTCTTGGCAGAGCCGGGATTCAAACTTGGGCCTCCACTGTGACAACCAGGAATGCTAGCCACTACGGTACACAACGAGGCGGACAATTTATAAAGAACACAAGACCACTTCATTTCACAGTTTAACTTCACTCCATCAGTCGGGGAGATACTGGCGCCTGAGTAAACAAAGGAATAAGTGCGATAACTTATGAATGCTATCTGATATCGAGCTCTGGTTTGTTTTAAAATCTTTTTCACATAATAATTAACATTTCTTCTCGCTTAGTCACCAACGTAAAGTCAATAGCAAAAAAGTTTGTCGCTACGTGACTTTCCTGTGATACCATCTCAGATTTTTCAAGTAACATTTACGAAAAAAATCATAACTTTTTTACTATGAAGATAATTACTGCCCTGAGAAATAGAGTATCTTCTACCAACATCAGGCAATCTAAAAATAAATTCTTGATCTGTTGCGATCATTAGTTCATTATCTATGGCGTGATAAGTTTTCTATCTGCAAAAATATAGATTCGCGCTGAAATATCGTAATTGTGAAAATTGGGCCATGTGTTAATTATTTATGGCTTTTATTTTTACATCATCATAAAGAGCGGAAAATTCTCTATAAGACCACGCAAACAGTTTCTTAGATTTGTCACTTTCAATTATTGGGAAATGGCAACATCGCCGGGGTGGAAGAGGACGAAACTAATTGCAGGACATAGGAGTGCGAGTGAGAGGCAAATACTACATTTAATTCCATACTGTCTTTTAAGGTTGAGACGCTCTATAGATTTTCAGCCTTGGTTAGAAGAAGTTCCCAAGAATGCAAAACATGCTTTTTGTAACGTGTGCAAAAAACAGATTGCTTTGAGCAACATAGGCACTAGCCACATTGCAGGAAAAATTCACGAAGCAAGGATCACCAGCCAGCACGTGGCTGCGCTTTTGACAAATCGAGCCATACTTCAGTTCGGACGTTTTATATCGCGTGCCAACAAGGACTGAGCTTGAAAAATTTGATAGGAGTAAATCTCGCCTGGATCCTTTTTATACTAAACAGTTCAACGGCTTGAAAAATATAATGATCTGTGGCAGATCATAAAAATGATCCTCATATTTTCTCATGGTAATGCCTTTGTGGAGGTTTTTTTCTCCATTAACAAAGTAATGAAGTGGAAAACTTTCACAAGGAAACTCTTATAGGGATTAGAAGAGCATGGGATGGAATTCAGGATGCAGGTGGAGTAGATACTATAAACATTGATGATGAAATGGTTCATTAAGATTGTAGGTTAGGGCTAAGGAAAAAATCGCTGTCAAAAACGAAGGGAAACAGAAATAGAGCAGTTGAGTCGGTACGAGAGAGAGAGAAGAAGAAAAGAGAGGGTGAAGTGTTACTGGCATTTAATAAAGAAAAGGAAGAATTGTGCACTAAGCAACATGAGCTGGAAATGAAAGTAAAAACATAGAAGAAAAAGAACTTCAAACGTATTCAGCCACCTAAATATCTGTTATTAAATATTATTCCTAAATAATTGTGCTTATTTTGAAATATGATCAATGAAACGTGCAAGTTATTTAATTTGTGAAAGATATACGTTGTCGTAAGAGACTATTATGTGTTATGTATTTTACGTTCTGTAATAAATTTTAAAACCAGTATTCACCGTACATAAATTTTGTTTTATTTTCTGAAAATAAACAAAAATAGTATCCTTATAAAAGTATATGTTTTAATAAAAGGTTAAATTCAACACAGGGAAAAATTATAATTGAACAGGGAAAATAATTTTAGGTAACCGGCAGTTACCGGTTTGGTGAATAGGGTAAATACTGCTTTTAATAATAGTTAGGCAGAACATCTTAGCGCACATCTTAAGAAAACATGTCTGCCATAATATCTTATGCACCCTTAATATGATATGGACAAACAAAATAAATCCCTTCAAAACATCTTAAGAACCATATCTACTATTAATAATCTACTTCAAGAAAAAACAATGTATACACATAAAACTGTGTCAAACTAGGAAGCACAATAGTATATTTTTATGAAAATTAATTCAACAGAAAATGTATAAAACTTTTTTTTTTGTTTCCTGAAAAATATACTAATTGGTGGTTAAGATGTTCTTCCTTTCACCCATCGCCATATTAAAGACCAAATAAAGGTTTCAAGTTTGAGTTAGCTTTCTTAATTTTCATTTCTTTTAATCTTATAAGTGGACATGATAAAATCCATGATTCTTTCGGGCCCATATTGACTTAGGCGTGAGTCATAATTGTTACATTTCACAACAAATAAAGTAAGCTATAATTTAATTTTCTGCACTTTCAATACAATATTCTTTATAAAAACGAAATATTTTGTATTGACAGGGGGGTTGAAACTTAATACTTCATTCCTTGTGAATAAATTTAACAATATTTTGATGCTTAATTTTAACAGTAGGCTACCTCTCCCCAGGGTCTTCCTCAACTAGTGCTAAATGCCTAAGCAGTTTTCATTTGCTCACTCGCGTGGAGAAATTGCATCCCAACTATGTGGCTTTGGCTATAAATGTCATTTGCAGGTTGCGAGAGGGCTTGACTGAGGCTAATACCTTGCTCCCTTACAACACAGATCTTCTGTGGGTGGGCATATTGTGAAGCACTGGCCAAGAAAGACCCTGTAGAAATATTTAATACGTTATCTCCATTCACAAGAAAAATAATTGTGCAACCTACATTCAGGACAACTACTATCACCGTCATGACTCGAATCTTTGAACTTTAAAATCTTTAAAATGTGCAAAACAGCAGTGGAAATTTGGGATAATTCTTAGGCACTATCTATACAAGTGATTTCTCCAGGAAAATGCTGAAATGGTACATTGTTGCAAGACCCGGGGCACTTACCCCAATCCTAAGCTCTAGAACTTAGTTACAAATTCACCACACCCAAATACATGGGGTTGATGAACATGTCCTAACCCCTAAAATGAAATAAAAGCAAAACTGAAATGGGCCTAATAACCTAAAATACTGTGCAATTCTTCTAGGTTTTTGCCGTGTCTTGTGTGGGGTTTTGCCTGGGTCATCAGTGGGCTCTTGGGAAGAATTGCTGAGTTTTAATTCACTGGTCGCGAAAGCCAATATTCCATCTTTCTAAAATACTGTAATTATTTGGTGCATGATACAAACTAAACACAAGTGTCCAATTACATCATAATTTTTCATGAATTTTCCCCTCCGTAGCATGATAGGCCTATGTACAATCTGGCTCTGTTGTGGTTATTTTATGTATGATTCGATTATATAGTGATGTAAGTATTAAGTAATGCTTTTTGGAATGTTTGGAATTTTCCCATCTATTAAAACCGCCATCTGCTACTTGTGTGTCTGAAGCCTTCGAACAGCAGTGTATTGCTGGGTAACCCCTGCAAGCAAAGTGATTAATGCACATTTGAGGTACAATTGCTGTTGGTCAAGTAAGAAACTAAGGGTTGTTAAAAGCTGAGTTAGCATTGGCGCATTTGTTTCCCCCTTTAGCCTCCTAACCAACAAACGCTAGCTCAACACACTAACTCAGCCCAAGTCAATGGCAGCTGTATCTGAAATACGTTCCAGTATGTTGAAGAGAAGTAAACAAGCAGTAATTTTCATTTCGTTGTGTGTATTCGACATGAGTAGCCTACATGTAATGGGAATGAGAAAGTAGTGTGAACCATCACATTGATCCAGGGGAGATGCATATTTTCTTGTTTCCAAGGATCTTCTGATCTGTTATTCTGAGGTTACGGATTCACTATTGATAGGTAGTCCCACCGAGTGGTTGGGCAAGGTCGCTGATGCATAACAGTCAGAAATTACAACCAACATTTGCCTGTCGATTGCATCGTCGTTTGGCCATTGCTAGAAGACTACAAGAAAATGTGGGGATAAGTGGAGAGCAGCTTGCCTTTTGTTTGCCTTGCTGATTAATGCCTTTGGCGTTGGCAGGCAATATTATTCAAAGATCAGTTCTAATTTTTCCCTGACTCGACTTGTACGTATATTGAGAGGCACTGGCGAGTATTAATTTCTTCTGCAAGGGGTTTACAGCTGGTGGCAACATAACACACATGTCATAACAAATTTTCACCAGGGTTATATTTTGAAGACTTCATATTCAAGTGATGGATTGCCCTGCAACTAGTGTCAATGCTTGGAAAAAGTGTGGAACTAATTAACAGCTAATTTTGTGGACGTTGTTCCACCACATACCCTCAGGGATTTGTCAGAGGCCCTCATCAACGAATGGGAAGTGATACCACAGACTGACCTCCAGAGACTTAAAGCGGAATGTGCCACATCCTAAATACTCATGGTGGTATACATGACACTAAATCTCTGAAGTTCTGATGTTGGTAGACTGGATAAGAATCCTCACTTTTCCTCACACTGTTCCTACAGAACAAAAAGCAAACTTTTTTTTCTTATCTGTTGCTCAACAATAGTTGTCTCTTAGTAGCTTGCTAGTTATTAAAGAATTAAAATTGGTGTAGCATGAATATTACTCAGATGCCATTGCTATACCCTTAAAAGTATTGGGATAAAGTAGAGCTTGCCTCAGTACTTGCTTCATAGCAATAACATTGAACTCTCATGAAGGACAGAAGGCAGGTAATTTCAATCAAAAAATGCAATTTTTGTTTTAGGCCTTAATGATTCTTCATGCTTTTCTCTACAAGGCTACACATTTTTTTGGTCATTTTTTCCGTTTAATGACATAAATTGGCATTTTAAAAATGGCTGCCACTAGCTAACACGCCCCCTTCCTCATCCCAGTGCCTTGTACTCACGGAATATTTTCTCTCTGAACATTTCATTTTTCACATTATAAGTCTATGGTAAATGTACATTTGCTATGTTGAGACTGGCCATGTGTACAGATGCTAGTGAAGGCTGCATTGTTTAGTCTACATGTGGCTATTGTTTGTTTTGAATCCATAGAAACTTGTTATGTAGACTTGTACTTCGTTTATCCAAAACATATACATTTATCCGCTATCTATACTAGTGTTTTTGTGATGGGTAGGATAAAGATGTTTGGAAAACAAAAGTTTTACGGCACTCTGTACATTAAATCAGGCAGTAGCACTGTTAGAGATGTAAATAATACCTCTAACCTCACTCCTGTAAGTAGTTCATCAGAAACAGTCGACAGGCCTAGTTCATCCAAGAGGAAAGTTTCTTATTTACAAACTGAGAGTAAGGAAGATACCTTTGAAGGTGAAGCTTGTAAAGGAAATGTTGTAGTTGATATTGGATTGTTATCTGAACTAATAAAACAGTTTGTAAAATGTAAATTTTGTGAAAATGTTGAATGTGTTAATTTATTTGAAGACGCTATAAGTAGAAAGGGTCTGGCCACTAATTTAACAATAATCTGTAGTTCATGTAGGGCATCAGCATTCTCTATGACTTCAAAGAAAGTTGTACTTGATGCAGTTATTTGCTTTAACAATAGAACTGCAGCCAGGAAATGTGTGTTGAGGAAGTTAGGGATAAATGCTGGGGAAAACTTGTCAGCAACTCTTCAAGCCATTGATAAACAAGGACTCATAAAGGCAGAAAAGGATGCTCAGGCCCTGACTAAGAGATCTAGGACCAGCAAGAGAATGGAGAGAAAGATGAGAGATGAGGAAAGCCAAACACAAGCTGAATATATGGCAGGAATGTTCTAGATACTTGTGAGTGATCTTATTTTTTTTATTTCTTCATTCTCACATGTTGAATTTTCAGACATTCAGGTACACTTTTCTCAGCAACTATTGGAGATAAAATTGTGATTTTTTCCACGTTATCCCTTGGAACCACCTTTCCAGTGGTGAACAGAAAATTATGCTATTAAAATAAAAAATGTTTTAATTATACAAATGAAATTAGAAAATTTTGATGGTAAATAAAGTTATGTAATTTTTTATTTTTATTTTTTGATAAATGATTGGTCTCCTTAAAAATACTTTTGTGCTTAGTATATCACATTTCTTGTTTTCTATCCTCTTAAAAAGTTAGGTACACGTAAGATTTTTATTTTTCGAGAAAAGTGTACTTCAGGACAAGCACGTGCCAAAAAAAATTGACATATTTTCAAAATAAATAGATTATGGGTGACCAAATTACACCAGAATTTTGAAAATGTACAACAACAGTCAGGAAGGCTCTGCAAAGGTGTGGTATACGTTTAATTAATATGTTACGATTAGGAGCCTGGCTTTATAAGGTTACATTTTGTCAAAAATAGACTGCCAAATGGAGGTGATTACCTGCCTTCTGTCCTCAAGAGATGAATTAAAGGGTTGTTGGGAAAGCAACCAATTTTAATGAACTTTTTATTTTCTTTTTCAGGAAAATGAAAAGAACACTACAATTCATATCCTTGAAAGGATAGAAAACTGAAATTTTGGTTTTACATAGCTTAATGCTTTATTAATATACTATTTGTATTGGATTTAATGCTTTAATACAACTATTCAAGTTATTATGGTTTTAGGGGCGTTCACGTTGACGAGTGTTATTTTCCCCAGAAATTCAAACTAATCATGTGAATATAAACGAGCGTGTAAGGCAACTTATTTCTATATTTAACCTAATATGGCTTTACAATCCTTCCAACATTTGGAAAAAAACCATTTCAATCAATACCAGTAATGAAAATCCAACCTCCCAACTTTGAATTAGCATGTTTTTTTTATTTCCCTATTCTTCTCCTTAGGAATCTTCGTCGCTGCATTAGGTCAACTTCAACGTCATTGCAGCTGTTGTCATCTATGTTGTAAGTGTAGCCCCAAGTCTGTCAATAACATAAGACCCTTGTCAATCTCTTGTCAATTGACAATGGTCTTTCTTCCAGAATTGGCAGTTTCAAAAAATAAAAGTTGCTTGGAAAATATTTTCTTATCAGCCCAGAAAACTAGTGTCTTGAATATATAGTTTGGAGTACATAACTTGAAAATTACACAATGCATGTCTGGTTTAGTTGCTTGATTATTTCCTGGAATCACAATACACACTGCTCAAAACAATTAGAGGGACAGGAATTTGATGGAGTTTACAATGTACACAGTCGGTGATTACGATATTTACTCTTGCTCGTATTCTTCCGACATGTTTTAAGAATACGAGGACACCTCCACATGTCGTTGGAAAGCCATGGCTTAGCGGCAGTAGACACATGTATCGTGCTATGCCGCAGAGTGAAATGGACGAGCAATATCGCACTCTGTCCTCGAGTGCGTGTAAGTTAAGAATGTGTTACTATACACTTGGTGTACGTTGCATTAGTCGAAATGAGGCATCTGAATGAAACAGAATGTGTTCGGGCAGTGACAATACAGCAGTAGGGTTGGACTATTCGTGCAGTGTCTACGGAGCGTAATGTGTCTTCATCTGTTGTTTGGAGGGTTTGGAAACTATTTTGTGAAACTACTTCATACACACGAAAGCCAGGGCAAGGGAGAAAACATAAGAACATCGACCAGAGACGACCGATATGTGGTGAATGGTTCTCTCCGCCGACGTTCGGACTACCGCCCGGGACCTACAGTGATCTGAGAGTAGCAACTGGTATCAGTGTCAGTGACCAAACAATGCGCAACAGACTCCGAGAGACACGTTTAAGACCAAGACGACCTTATCAGGTCCCTCGATTAACTGCTCGCCACCAGAGAGAGCAACTTTGATTTGCTGAGGACCATAGGGACTGGCAGCTGCGTCACTGGCACAATGTATTGTTCATGGTCGAGTCCCGCTTTCGTCTTAACACGGTGCGACGGACGTATACATGTCTATCTTCGTCGTGGTGAACGTTATTATGGAGCAGCAGTCCAGGAAACGGACAGCTTTGGCCGCGACTCAGTCATGGTGTGGGGTGGCATCTTAATTGATGGCCGATCGGACGTTCAGATAATCAGAGGCTGACTTAATGCTCAGAGGTACATCAACGAGATTGTACTGGGTCATGTTATGCCCATTGCAGTTGTAATGGGGTCCCCAGTTTATCCTGCAACTCGACAATGCTAGAGCTCATTCAGCAGCAGCCACAATGGGAACTCTACAGGACATCGCAATTCAAACATTCGACTGGCCTTCGTTGAGTCCTGACCTCAATCCCATTGTGCATTTATGGGATATGCTGGACAGACAACTTCGGTCCCGTCCTGTAGCGTCTCAGACTCGGGAACAACTTGCAGAGGCCCTTATGGAGGCACATGGAGGGGCTACGTGATATTGAACTGTTTCTTTTTGTGCACTCTGTGCATTCATGGAAGGACTCTCCACTTTGGTTGACGATATTGTGTTGCATTTCTGGTCATAGCACCAATATGTGTGCTATGACGAGTGCAAGATATGTGCAATATATGTACATTTCCGTTAAATAAAGGTTTCATTTCCCAGATAATATGGCTGTTTCACTCCACCCATTCCTGACAAAATAATGCAGGTGTTTCAAATGTTGTCCCTCTAATTTTTTTGAGCAGTGTATAGTCATAATTATAAATATATGCTTCAATTTTATAACAAGAAAAGTTTATTTATTTTTATTTTATTTTAATATGCAGCCCTTAGACTTCAATTTATCAAGTCTAGTTGGCCCTTTGTAAAAATTGAGTTTGACGTACCTGTTGTAAGGTTTCCTCGAGTTTCTTCAGTTAGTACAATCTGTACGCTTTTCATTGAGGAATGGGAGAGACTAGCCTGTGTTTCATTCTCATTAAGCCTTTTATTAGTTATTTTGAAATTTGAAGGGTGCAATGTGTGAATATTGGGGAAATAATTAGAACTGAGAAGTCTGTGTGTTGTGTATAAAACTCAAGATCTGTATTGTGGATTAGTATACTAAAATAAGAGTGAAAGCAGATGAGAGCTTTTCAGAAATCATTTATTCATCGTCAGACTGGCTACGTGACTTGGCGATTACATTTTCGCCTGCTATGCCCAAGGTTGCAGGATCGAATCCTGGCGTAGCCAGTTGGCATTTTAGGGTGCGCAAATGTGAGGGCGCCGTGTAAGTAGATTTACTGGTACATTAAAGAACCCCTTCAGGGCAAAATTCCGGCATCCCGGTGTCTCTAAAAGCCGCTATTAACATTAATATACATATATTCATATGCCAACGTCAAGTCAGACATAACTACTGACTTCTAATTGTAATAATTGTAACAACTTCGGTCCCGTCCTGTAGCGCCTCAGACTTGGGAAAAACTTGCAGAGGCATGGTCATGTAGTCCCGTGTACTTGAATGTGTGTGGGATCTGTTTGATGAGCTGTGTTTTTGTAACGGCTGTACTAGTGCATTTGTAATTTATAGTTAAGATTCATGCCATTATTTGAAATTGGGGCTAGTATTTGGGTAGGTGGTGGCAATGGTCTTCATTTAGGTACCACCCTGCATTTGCGTGAAGCAAGTATAAGTGGGAAACCACGGAAAACTACTTCTAGGGTGGCTAAGGTGGGAATTTAACTCGCCTCTACTCAGTTTGGAGTCTAGAGTTTGAGTGTGCCCCATTCTAGCTCCCAGAATGAAAATCCACAGCCTGCTTCCAGTCTCCGACCGGGTCAGGAATGGGATGAATGAAGACCCCCATCTAGCGGCGAGGATATGAACTGTGCCGGCTGCCGAGGCCTGACGCACTCCTCTGGGGCAATGATTGGATGAATGACAAATGAAATGATAGTGGAGAGTGTTGCTGGAATGAAATTTTGACAGGGAAAACCGGAGTATCCGGAGAAAAACCTGTCTGCCTCCGTTTTGTCCAGCACAGATCTCACATGGAGTGACCGGGATTTGAACCACGGACCAAGCGGTGATAGGCCGGCGTGCTGCCGCCTTAGCCACGGAGGCTTTCTAGCTCCCAGATTAGAATTTAATTTCTTGGGAGATCCAGGAATCAAACCGAGACCCTGCAGTGACAGCCCAGAATGCCAGCCACTATGCCATGAGGTGGACACTAATAATTCTACGCATATAGTGTGTGTGTGGTAATATTTTTTGGATCAGTGACTAATGTGCCATAACTGTTGTGACAAAGTGTCTGTATTCCCTAATTGAAGTAATAATAACCACTAAAAGCTAAGTAATGATTTCTGATAAATTATTTATTCGAATTATTTCTCCTTGTCGTTAGACAACCTATAGTTGTAACGGACAAAGTTGTTCACATGGTTTACACCAGGATTTGAAAAGTTACTTTTCAAAAGTAACTTCGTTATAGTTACCATTACTTGTCATAAATATTAATGATATTACAGTTGTCAAAGTAGCGAATAAAGTTGCTTATAACATTTCCCACACCCTATTATAATTTTCTTGATTTGTACTGAATCGTGGGTTACAGTAATATGGAAAAACACAACTATCACTACGACGTAACAACAACCTGGCGCTCTTGTGGTAGCACAACTCGTGCTTTAAAAGTAATTGAAGTCGTGAAAAGCAAATAGTATGCAGTTAAACTATAAAATATTTTGTAACCATAATAATAAGCTATCGAATAACCGATGTCATACCTGAACATGCTTCTTTAATTTCATTGTTGAACTGTGAATGCTCTGTATTTTAAGGAATTAAATATACCAGTGTATGACAGCCATGGCATCACTTTCTCTTCTTTCTGCATTTTAACAATGTCACAACTCTAGACACAAATATATTTTAACTTCAATCTCACCAGAGAAGTAATACCTCGGAGCAGATTTTTTTTCGTTCCATATATTTCTTTTAAAACATGTATACAAGTTTTATTGAAAAGTGGTTATGTATACTAGTTGATATAATACTCGATACAGAAAAAAAAACAATCAAAAATGACTAAAGTCATGGACATACATATATTTCTTTTAACAAGACATTTCGTGTCCAACATAAAATATGGCAGAGGTTTGGTTCCGATTCCTCACTCACCCTAAACCTTTTAAACAGGTGTGGAAGTATGTAATAAATGTTGCATTGTGTCCTCAGGCTCTCCAGTAGAAGTTGTCTTTCTCGGAATTGCCTATAATTAACATGTCCGAAGTATTGCTGCTACAGGAGCCTTTTGGCACGTTTTGTACTGAGAATGGTTCATAAACCATGATTGTTGGTCAGAGCAAAATGACCAAACAGCGACTTCTATTTCCGTCATGTAATGTTTGCTGCATTATTTAATTCATCAGTTATTTTGGAAACGGTAAGCAGTGGACGAAGACCAGGACATCAAAGAACCCTCTGGATTGTCACCTCGAATGCTGACACCCAACATGGGAATAGAACTGAAAGAAGTAGTGAAGGATTGGGCAGCGTGGTGAGCTGCAAACGGATTGGATAATGAAATAACGCGTAGTATGCAGACTTTTCAATGTATTATAATAATCTATAAAACAGTTCGAATGAAAAATGAACAGGCTCTTGGGGAAGTTCTGTTAGATATTTCTAACAAACTATTATGCCCAAGTGACTCTACAGTGAGGGCCCTCCCTATGGAACCGAAACTCGCAGATACTGCCTGGCGGCCGTGGCTCTGTGGGTAGCCACGTGTCGAGCAAGGCATTGGTGCTAGCAGCAGCGTAGCGTCCAACTAGTTGAACACATTTACACTTTTTATTATTGTAGTGATAGAAGCCATTTTTCAGTGTTGCCTAATTCTATTGTAGAAAGCTTTTCAGTCGGTCGAAAGAAATTGTGCCAAATTACATGAGGCGGGAAACAAGTATTCACATACCCTACAAACTACCACGCTTTTATGTACAAATACCTACTTAATTGGATGACATGTTTCGAACATCACGCGTTCATCCTCAGATCCTGTTCACTTAGGCTTAATTAGTGTACGATGTTTATGAATTACACTTAACTTATACAATATTCATATTACATAAGTTTGTAAAAACTTGTGTAATGTGACAACTATTTACAGACGGTATAGTACACTTCTATGGTTGTTGCAACATGTCATCCAATTTAGTAAGAATTTGTACATAAAAGCATGTTAGTTTGTAGGGTATGTAAATACTTGTTTCCCGCCTAATGTAATTGGGCACAATTTGTGTTGACCGACTGAAAAGCTTTCTTTAATATTTTTTAACATATTTAATAATTATAATTAGGCCTACTTACATGAATTTCAGAGTAGGTTCTAAACGCACTTTGCACCGACGTAGGAAGTTTTGGTACACTCGCTGATATTTCGTATCAGCACAGTTATTTCGTTCTTGCGATCCTCCAGAGTTAGCAGATAGTTTCTGTATATCTTTTGTTTCAGGTTCCCCCACAAGTAAAAATCGCATGGCGCTGAAACTTGTGAACAAATTTACTGCACACTACTTCTTGTGAAGATAAGTCTCCACTAGGAAAATTCAACGTTTTGTTCTATGCCTAACCATATTCACGTGATACAGGGTAGGCTACAGTACTTCACAGCAAGTCTTAATTATCTCAACTAAAGTATCTTGCCAACGGCGTATGTAATAAATGCTATGATAGCATCCAGGGCTTCATGGTGCGCTGTCGTAATCAGCACATACTGTACTATAAATGTGACTGAGAGTCATTTCAATGTGTCCATGGCATGGTTTTGGAAAGCCCCATTCGGCTATTCTATAGGGAGGGCCCCCACTGGAGGTTTGCTTTATAAGGACAGAGGTAATAAACAGCAATAAAATATTCAACCACCAAATTGTAAACAAAACTGACCCCTTCCAAAAATCCCTTGTTGATCAACTTGAATGTGCATATTGTAATCTGTGTATAGGACAATCAGGTCCCAACATATCAGGAAGCTATAAAGAACACGTTAATGGCAATATACATAAGACACACCATATGGCTGAGCAAAACTATAATTTCACTGACATAGACACTCACAAATGTTACATCTCAGAAGGGTTCATTAATGAAAATACTACCAGGAATTATTCACATTATGAGTAATGAATAGAGCCCAGAAATTCAGGCATTTACTGTATTTTGGTTATACAACAGGCTAAAAGGCACTTAGGATACCGTAAATAGGCGGTAATAGAATTAAATAGTCTTTTAATAAACGTCAAAACAGAATAACCTCACTCGTTGGTAAAAAGTAGGTATTTGAAATCATTTCTTTATCAGGTAATTAACATACATAATCTTACTTTCTTTGGTTACAAGTAACAAAATACTTTTTCTAGGTATCACCCACCATAGACAGCCATTTGTCCGTGAGAATGTTTTTCATCATGCAAAAGGAATGTTCTACTTCCACTGAAGTGATTGGCACAAATTTAAAACAAGCTATTTCGGTACGACTCATGCCAGTTGAAACAGAGCTTTAACCTTTGAGGACATCATGAAAGTTCACAAGTTTTTCTGTGTCTATATTATCACTTGGAGCAAATTTACATTTTTTTACTGACACTGTTTCCTGTCTCTCCTGGTGCTTGCATCAGTTGATTTCCTGCATCTTCGAAGATCGCCATGGATGACACCAGTGTCGCCTTTCTTCTCCAACTTCAAGATTGCTTCTGGCAGCATACTATAATACCGTATTTTGTTATATATATGCCCATTTTACTTTGCGAGGTGATGCAATTTTGTCTTCTGATACAGCATGAAGTACCTAGTCCAAATTGTTGCTGTAATATGTGGCTGCTGATATCCAGGTTCCCCATGAGATGAGAACTGTCTGTGGAGGTATAGTGAGCTCTGATGCCACATCCTTAAAACCCGGATTCAGGAGGGTGATTTTAGGAAGACTTTCATTAATTCTGAATCAGACATCATCGTGTCTTTTACACTTGCATGAGACGTCGTCGTGGCTTTAACGTACCTTGTTTCATCTCCTGGGGGACTAACCCTGATCACCATTGCACTGGAAATATGTGCTAGATAGCATAAATGTGTGTTTTTATTTATTGCTCATTCAACGACTGCAGCCATGTTCGACAGCACATGTGAGCTCTTCAACTGTTAACAAGGCACATACATTGGCGTCACTCCAGTTGCCAACAAGTTTGTATACGAAGTACACCACACAGGTCTGGTCTGGATGAAGATTAATGATGTTTGAGTACCTCACTGTGTGTGACAGAAATCAGGGGTGTATATATTTCTAACGTGGCCCTGACCTAACAGGTATTGGTCTAGACAAAAGCCATTGGCCTCGATTCAGCAAGTTTTACTATTACAAAAAACACTAATTCATTCAGCATTACCTAAAGATTATTGATTCGTGACTACTCCATTGTGCGTGACAAACACAGTGGGTGTATATTTGGTGGCGGCCGTGCTACCTAATAATTACTGGTCCAGGCAAAACCCATTGGTCTTTATTTAACAATTTTTTCAGTAGTACCGAAAGCGTGGGGTTGTCGATACTGGTACTTAATCTGATGATAATTCACATAAGTCGTGATATAAACGAGTGGAGGGGGGTTATGGACAGCTGAGGAGTAAACGTCTATTACCACATCATTTCCTGATTAATTTTTCATCATTAGAAAAGCGCCTTCTTCTTCTTCCTGGCGTTGTTCCCAATTATTTTTTGGGCTCCGCCACTCAGCACCTCGCTCTCCATTTGTCTATAGGACGAAGGCCTGTGATGCGCATATCGTCATGTAGGGTATCCATCCAACGCCTTTTTGGTCTTCTTGGAGGTCTTTGTCCATCAGGCTCGAGAGCAAGTGACTTCCTTACAATGGACTCTGTGTTTGCTCTGGCTACATGCCCGTACCAACGCAACTGAGTCTCCCTCATTTTGGCTGGAATAGGGGCAACTCCAAGAGTATTGCGGACGTTTTCGTTCTTAGTATGATCCAGCCATGCAATTTCCAAGGACCATAAAGCATCCGCATCTCCATTGACTGCAAGGCCTGTTCATGTTTCTTTGTATTAGGCCAATATTTGGCTCCATACGAAGCAACAGGGCGGACGACTGTTTGATAAATCTTAGTTTTGAAGGGCAAAGGGATCTTGTGGTCACAGAGAACGCCTGTGTCCTGGCGCTACTTCATCCACGCAGCATTCACTCTTGAACGGGCATCCGAGACTGTCATCATCAGGTCTTTCAACGGAGCCAAGGTATCGGAGATGTGAAGCCTTTGGTAGTGGGGTGCCATCTACTATCATGGTCCCATCTGTCTGGGAACCACATTCAAGGTACTCGGTCTTAGTAAGGTTGAGACGTAGTCCAAATTCACAGAGCCTCGCATTCCAGAGGTTGACCAAGTGTTCTAGATCATTACGGGTCTCGCTTGCATGCATGACATCATTGCCGTACAGTAATGTCCATTGTGGTTGGCTCTGCAAATCGGCAGTCACTGTATCCATACATAGGATAAACAAGAGTGGAGATGGTGCAGATCCCTGGTGAACCCCAACTCTAATATCGAACTGTTTGGTGAGGCCAGCAGCACTGCGTACAGAGCTAGGAGTTGGATCCAACACACATAATCTTCTGGTACGCCATGAGATCGAAGAGAATACCATATAAGCTGATGGGGAACCCGGTCGAATGCTTTCTCCAGATCCAGGAAAGCCACGTGAATTGTCCTTCTTTTCTCCATATCCTATTCTATCAGAAGCCTGGATAGGTATTTTGACTAATTTCAGTAGTTCAGACAATGTTATCGTATGATGTCCTGTTCAGTGTTACCTGACTTTCTTCTTGGTATTTGAAACTAACCTATCCATGTGAGGAAGCAAACTTCTTACCTCTTTAGTAATTCTGTGTAGCCCATGGGTTACACATGTGAGGTGGAGAATTACACAAAAGGGAACTTAAGCTGTTTTATTCATGTAAGATGCCACAAGTGTGACAGAAAGGAGGACATCATCATGCAATATTCCATGTGGCCATAGAAATTTTAATGAATTTGCTAACAATTGTGGAACTATTTGCTCTCTCCATCTCTTCCATTATCAAAAGAAATACTGATGACAGGTCACTTTTAGTTATATCCGTAGATCCAGTGATGTTGGCCATGTGGCGTTCAATTGCATCCGTCATTTCATCGATGGAGATCCAAATGTTCTTTTCTGCAACTCAGTTTCAAATCCTCTGCATGGGCTCTTCAAAGCGGTCATTCAAATAAGTTTTTCTTAGTCTTGACTCTTCATTACTTTACTTCTGCAGAAATTTCTTGAGGGAATGATTATCCAGTTTCCAGAACGGATTTCCTGAGTCCAAGAAAGCTTTGCTCGGAGCCAAGGCAAACTGAGATTGTCTGCTGCTGTTGATATTGAATTGATCTTAGTCCCAACCATTTTAAAACCCTTAGACTTGTTTTGTTGTTGCGAAATGTTGAGTTATAAAGTCCTTCTTTTTCTCGATTAATAGAATTTTTACCGATTTTGCAAGAGTATAACTTCATCGGTAGAAAGCGTGACCGTACCAAATTCTCTAAGGTGTATGTTTCACAAAACTCGAGCTCCTAAACCAGAGGATGTTAGAAGGTGTGGTTTGTACCAAAATCTTCCAAATCGTCTCAATAGTACAGAAATTTTTTGCATTTCTAGAAAAATCAGCAGAAATATATTTGTTTATAAGTGCTTTTAAACACATAAACAAGGCGATAGCCCCTGGCAGAGCTGTCGCGTAAAGCCTGCATTGCACTCTGGATGGATAGTCTGTACACATGGAGCGCACACAACCCAAATGCGAGAATTCTCGCATCGGTCCGCTTGTAGGCATGTAATTTACTACTCAACGATGAAAATTTCAGCATGATAATTCAAGTCAGCACAGACACTAAAGTACAGCAGCAGACTAACAGCTTGTATGTTTGACCTGTTAGAGGTGATTTTGTTCTTTTCTCTGCATTGTCTTATCTCTTAGAAATCAGGAAAGACTAATTGCGCATTGTCACAGCAAAAGGGGTGAGAGGAACAATAGCTAAAGAGAAGAGACATACTTCCCTCACTTTCCTGGTATTCATTATGCCCGGAGTAGCCATGCATTCCTTTCACTAATTAAGGTTCTCCTATTTAAATTGAATTGACAAAATAAGCTTTCGACTGCTTGATAACAAATAAATGATTTACAGGGAACAAAATTATAAAGAGATATTTTTATGACGTTAATCATTATCATCATCTTCTTGCACAGTTTCCAGCCACTGGCCGGGTCTGTTTGGAACGCAAGCCTCTCCAACGTCTTCTGTCTTCCCACCATCTCTCAGCCTCCACCCTTGTCCAGTCTTCTCCTCTCTTCTTCACGCTTTCTTCTACTCCAGCCACCTGTCTCTCGGTCTCTTTCCTTCCAACTTCGTCTCGTGTACTCTCCTGGGTATCCTCTTCTCCTCCATTCGTTTTACATGTCCATACCATCTAAGTCTACGTTAATATGTAATTTAATTTGTATAGCATTTTTCTTCTCGATATATCAAAATTCTTTGTGTGCTTTTAAAAATGTGTCAATTACAGAAAAAATGCCTAAGGATCTAGAACTGGCAAATGAAGCGTTAAACCTTATAATAGGCAACAGAAGCCAAAACAGGCATAAAATATATCCAGCTAGATAGAAGAGGTATTTTGCCTAACTTCTGGGCTCTAGTTATGAATATAAATTATATAAATTACTAATAATACATATTATTCAATATTAATATAGATTTCTTCACCAAATGAATTCGTCTGAAAAAATCGCTCAAATCCACCAAAGCAAGCCTTCCCATATCTCCCCCTTTTCATTTCTCCTCACCTCCCTCCTTCCCACATAGCCCATAACACTGCTTCATGTCCATTGCAACAAGCCTGGTAAGTCTATATAGTAACGGGTATGGTTGTAGGTAATAGGCTCCTAATTCTACCTCCATAGCACAATATAACTACAAAATTATTTCAAAAGGTACTGTAATGCAAGATTCTATAAAAATATGTCGGACAAACGTAATCCACCTGTCCGCCTGATTTATTCAAAATAAACCCGCAAATAATATACAAAAACAAAAATAACACTCGCTTCCTGAAATATAATTTTAATCCCAAATAAAATTAACTAGTTCTAACTGCTTGAACTTGACCAAAATGCTACTCGCATTTCTAAATTACACTAACCTATTTTTAAGGAGTGCTCAAAATAAATGAGATAAGAATAATTGTTGAACTTCAAAATCCCTAATACCGGTGTATACAATTAGTCGGGCAAATTTGCTCTAGTTCCGATCGGTACCATAAGTTGCCGCATGGTCAGTATCATCCCCCAACAAGCGCCCTCAAGGCCAGGTCTCTCCACTGAATGAGATCTCAGCTATAGCAGCTAGGTCTCAATTACCGGAACTTCTTCTTTCTCGGCATTATCGACAGTATCTATTTAAAGGAAAATGCAGACACACTCAAGCCGCTGCACGTGTGAAGTCAAAGCCCTCTTGAATGTGAACCATTCCTCATTCTTACATTTGACAAATTCAAAGCAGTATGAAGGGATCCACTTACGGGGAAGACCCTTTTGTATTGAGTTCGTTATATTTTTACCATGACTTCCTCACTAAAGATATGGTAAAAGAGAAATTACCAGATGGAAGTCTGAAGTTATTATAAAAATCGGTTGCTGTTCGAATGAGCTCCTATTGGACAAAATGTCACGTAGGGTAATTATTATACAGTATAAACAAAATAAAGTGGAATTAATTTTCAAATCGTAATACTCCAGACCAATATAAACTAGGGGTCGATGGTGCACCGATTTTTCATTCACGGTACTGTACAAAGGAAATTACCAACCTTGGTTCGAGACGATAAAAAACTGTGTTAAAAGTTCGGTTCGGTACAAGAGACATAAATACCGTAATTTAAGGAAACCTTTATTTTAGACATCCAAAGTATTGTCCTTAATCATCAATGTTTTACTTCAATAGTTTAAATACTAGAGCACAATAACTCTTCTGATAAATAAAATTTAAATTTTGGACTTAAAAGTGTTCCAGTGTGAGCCTAATGTCTATTTAATGTATGCTTCAATTGGCCTACTCCACACTAAAATGGCAAGTTTGAAAGTTAATGGAACATTGTATGAGATTATTAGCTGTAAATTTTTTCTGTATTTTAAACAAAAATTGTGCTATTTGGCAAATATTTGGTTTACTTTATAATCATTAGAAGTCATGTGTTAACTTTTTTGTTAATCGTTTACAAATTACTCTAGTTTAGAGTGTGAAAATCAGCCGAGCTATACCGAGAACCGTTGTACGAATTTTTTTACCGAACCGTACCCAACCCAAATTTTCAGTGCCAATGACCTCTAATATAAACAGATTAAGTTCTTGGCCATATTCACACGGTGAAGTAGGGTGGTCGATTACATGAGGGAAGATTTTTCACAAATTAAGGTTGTATTTTTATTATTACTCTTTTATTTCCTCACATGTGCACCATCGGTTAAATGCTTCGTTTATATCATATAAATAGCTTGTGTTTTCACTATGGCTGTTGTACACAACCCGTTCAATTATAAATAGGCTAAATGATGAAATGAAAATTAATTTAGGAATTCAGAAACTTTAGGCAAAATACTCTAGATCATTTTTCATCACATCGTTTACAACCAATTTCACCCTTCAAATGGTTTTCTTTCACCCTTATTATAATTTTTGTTATTATCATTCTTATCTTTATTATCCATCTAAGGAGCATGATTGAACCTATATTATCGATGAATTTCAATTAGCTATCTTCACATCCCACAATCTCTTCATTATCTCGCTATGATTTTCCTTCCTTTCTGCTGTTCATGCAGTGGTGGCTCTTCGTCCGGATGTTTGCAGCAAAATGGTGTTTGTTCACCAACAATCTAAATCCAAGCCTGCCCCATAAAATTATTATTATTAATATTAATAGGGTTGTTGTTATATAGAAAATCAAATTCTGCTTTGTATCCACAGTGTGAAGCCCATATAGATATATTTTGAAATGATGAACGACCTATATAATGATACTTGGCACTCGCAGTTGAGAGGAGTACATGTCTTCATTTAGTACTTTTTGTATTCCTATTGTAAACTTTTTTATATCTAGTATTCCCAGTTTGTGGCATGTGGTATATTAATCATGCCAGTACAAGTACCTCAGTGATTAGTCTATAAATGCCAAAGATATAACAGTTTGAGTCACAAGAGAACAACTGAAGTTCACTGAGAACTCCTCATTACCGCGGGAATGTCACTTGGTCCGATACTCCACAGTGTCGTTCGATATTTTCTATTCTCTTCTATTCACAAGATATAATGTTTATCGCTACCTATTATGCAACGGCGTGCAACGTGTTAGAATGTGATAGGGATCCGATTGAAATGGCTGTGGCTCAAGCATATTTCAAAGCTATCATAACAAGAAAAAATCAACCTTATTCTTGAGTGTGAACATTATGTTTTCGTATGCCCGACGACTAGAGAATATTATTCGAACTGGTAGGAGCATTTTAGATAAAGAGAGTCAAGTATCCAACACAAAAGTTCTCACTTTGTATAAGGTGCGTTCAAAAAGTAAAGAGCTGGAGGCATAATTACAGAAACCAGTACCTGTATGTAAGAAGTATTGGCCCTGGCTGTTGAGGCACTTGTCCCACAGTGACATGAGGCGGTGAATGGCTGTCTCATAAAATTCCCTGGGCTGCAATGTGAACCAGTTCCGCACGTACACTGGACATCGGCGTCCGAGGTGAATCGTTGGCCTCGCAGAGCCCTTTTCAGGGGACCAAACATGGCGTAATCACAGGGAGAGAGGTTTGGACTGTATGGAGGGTGGCCGAGAACCTCCCATTTGAATTTCTGCAGGGGTGCCGCGACTGTTGGCCGTATGAGGTCGTGGAGTGACCACGGCGGCTATGGCGTTCACTGTCACTCGGCGGTCCTGGGTAATGAGAGTGCATCAACCAGCTGGACGTTGCCATCGGTAATGCAGGGGGGTGTCCCAGACTGGGCATCATCGGCTAACGACACCCATCCTTCCCTGAAGCGCTTGTGCCACACCTTGACCCTTGCAAGGGACATGCAGTGTTCGCTGTACACTTGTGACATTCGGCGATAAATGTCCGTTTCCCCTACTCCTTCCACTGTCAGAAACTGAACAACACCTCTTTGCTCTTCGGTTGACGCCTCCATGTAACTGTTTGCAATGCGACTGGCAGCGTTGGACGATTGATGCATGCTGCTGCTCGCTTTGTATCGTCATGTGGCGTGCTGTGACCTTCCACGCTCTGGTTGGATCCACACTCGTTACACACGCCACGATTAGCCAATGTAGTCACCGGTTTGCGCTCTCCAGCCTCTGGCTCGTTACTTTTTGAACGGACCTTATATGTTGGTGACATTTTCTCCCAGAGTATAAGAGTCTCCCAGGCTGAATTGGTTACGCGTTGGACTCTTGAAAGAAAGGAATGGGGTTTGACACTTGGTAGGGGAAGTAATTTAAAGTTTGGTTTAGTTATGTTTTATTGTTTGTGTCGACCGCTTAACCAGTATCTTACTACAAAAATGATACGACAACACAGTTGCATCACAGGGGCACTAGTTATATAGCAAGAGAATGAATTTTCAGGTTCGATTACGAGAAAGTTACATAGTGCTTGAATGTGGCATTACACGAAAAAATCTTAATATGTTCACGTCAAATAGAATTTTCTTTTGCTGAAATTTAATGACCAAATAATACTGACTGACGATCAAAATCTCCTTCGATATGTTATGAGGATGATATGCTCTATATAGTCTGTTAATATAATACCGTTGGAGTTGAATGGAAATGGATTCGCAGACTCCATTCAACGGAATGAACAATTTCCACTGAATCCCTACACAGCAAGCCTCGGTGTCTTCAGGGTGTACCATATTGCCCAAGCGAGAATGTCGAGAATTATAGTTATCGAGACCATATTACCGGTAATGCCATTTCCGGAACCGGCATTTCCGATCATTCTCGTCCGAGACCGATCAGAACCCGAGAGCTTTTTGCCCAGCTCTATATACAATATCAACATGTTACTCGATTCAAAACTCCTTAATCCTAATTCTATCCTATTTCCTAGCTTTCTTTATCTATTTACATCATTTACCACTTCTATCTTTCCTTTCTTAACTTCCATTCACTTAGATATTCCCCCATTCACTTAGATATTCCCAACTAACTTTTCAAACTCTCTGTATACTTTGTTCCAATCATAAATATGTAATCCATTCAATAAAGCCTAGATTAACTTATCAGTCGTATTTTGTCATAATAGATTAGTAAATTAATAAATTCTCCATTGTTTATCTCAAGTTCATCATATCAAAACTTCCTCTAATTCTAGCTGTTCTTAACAAATCTTCTATCAGCTGTTATCTGACCTTGCATTTATCAAACATTCCTTCAACCTTCTCGAAATAATTCACACTTTCATTTCAAATGAAATTCCTGCCCTTACATGCATCGCTTTCCATATCCTTAAACAGTTGTATATCCTCGTAGAATCCTTTAAATATCAGCAACCTTTGCCTTGAGTTCACAATGACAATATGCTCATTGCAACTGTTACTTATAAATGCATTATCTCCTCTCAAATACTATAGCCGATCCCTATATTTCCAAACAACACAAATTCTTGTCTGCTTTCATTAGTCCTTCACTGAGATACCTTGTGCTTTCATTTCATCGTAACCATGAATTATATTCTCCATAAACGCAATAACTTCATTCCATAAAACTATTGTTTTCTTCAAACAAGATAACATTCTAGTTTCTCCATAATATTTTCTCAAAACAATGGCAACTTATCAATTCTTCCAAATAAAAATACTCTCCTCCCTCACAACTCCTGACTTGTCTATTCCAATTGTACTTAAAACAATTCTTCTGTCGCCTCATTAATAATATCCTACTTTTCCATAGTTACTAACCTTTAATAATTGTAGATATCTTTCCAAACTTCAATTAAGAAATTCTACAGCACTTGATATTTCTATATCCATTTTTACACACTAGTATTTTCATTATCAAGGAAATTCATCAATACCTTTCCATTTAAACTAAACGACGTCTATCGTAGTCTTTGTTGTCTTATCAACCTTTAGTTTATCTAGATCCTGATCCTGCAATCGATTGTCAAATCCTAATTAATCCTAATATTATAAAAATCTCCAGAATGTGTTAATAATAATCATAAACTGAATTTACTTTTCTCAAAATCCTAAAATTTCTCAAATCATCGGTGTACAAAAGTATTTAAAATCACCAAATCTTCTACTAAAATAGTCAAATATCAAAATGTCGGAAATGTTACTTCGAATAAACTCTCCAACTTCAAAATAAAAATGACACTACTGATGGAAATCTCTCTAGACGAGTTCTTGCGTACAGATGACTAGTAGAGGTCCTCTAATATGTAGATTGCTTCACTCTAGAGTATCTTGTCTCGTTCTACAGCTCCAGGATGTTATAGCCTCTCCATTCTCCTTACAGCTTCGAGATGATACTGCTAAATTGAACGCCTGACTGCTCCAAGATGGTTCCGCTCTACCGAACTCCATTCCTCCATCATCGAACTCCGTCCTCGTTCGAGCCTGGTCTCCATTCTTCATCCCTTGTGCTTCCATCTCCCATCATCTGCTTCTTTCTTGCCATCTCCTTCCTGTAGCATTTCATTTTATAGTTAAATTTTGTAATTTCCATTTTTAATGTTCATAGAAATTTTGAATATATTTCGTAGTCTTAAGTCCTCCTCGCTTCTACGTGGCATCAGAAATTCTCATTTTCTCGTAGGTCATGTTTCCTTCAGCATGATCTAGCACATCATAACTCCAACTTCGTTAATTTTGAATAATGTCCGTCTCAATTTTGCTTGGTTAATCATGGTGATTAATTTTAATGTCAAATTTTGTCGAATCACCCTTGTAAATCTCCTCTTGACAATGTTTGTTCACTTCACAAAACTTCAAAATGTAACATTGACTTTCAAACATATTCACCTATGTTGTAACTTTCATAAAATATTTGCTTACTTCTTGAAAACTCCTCGTAGCTATTGACTTTCCACTTCAACTAGTATAATGACCCTCTCATAAAATATTTATCAACTTTGCCAGTGTTCAAACAGTTAAACTACTCGTCGTAAAACTTCACTTCCTATTTGAAATTGCACTCTTAAAATTTCAATTTCTTTCTCATATATCACTTTGCTAACACATCATAAATACACACTTCAGTGTTAATTACTGAGCACGGCAGTATAATAAAACTTGGCCCAAAATATCGCCTCTATTGCCGGTCAAATATTTCGTATTCCCCGCACTCTCTCTAGCACTGAGCTGTACGTCCATTCCCCTCGAACGATAAAAATATAAGGCCCCGATCGTTGGATCGAATCTCCCCACCTCTTCTCAAAACTTGGCGTCCTCAAAATAGCGTGCAATATTGGCGGTCGAATTTGTATAAAAATTATGCTGCTCATTTAAACTTTTTTCTTCTCAACGTTGAAACATGACAAATTTTTCCATATTTGAATGCATCTTCTTAGTACTCAAAATCTCTTCCGTACTTGTTGGTTAGGCCGGTATTACACTATCAAAGAAATTTGTCAAGGATCTTAGTGTAATGGGGAAATCTTTTATAAAAGGTGGTTTTATAAAATTACTTTGATAAAATGTATGAGCATATCTTTGATAAAAAATTCAAACCAAAATGGCGGATCATAACAGCTGGAATATTACCACAACAAAGATGCTCATATCAGAGTGTGAAATGCATTAAATGTTACATAATGAATGGTATACAATGTAAAACATAAATAACAGATATAAAGTGTAGGTAAAAATAGCAGAGACTTATAAGCGCTGCAAATAATGGGCGCACATTTCAGGACATTAAGAGGAATTAAATAGTTATATAGGCTGAAATAAGCCGTGAATAGTAGTGTGTTTTATGTTATAGTATAATTTGTTTATTTCACTTATGGTATTACAAGCGAATGTAAATAAGCACTTTATCTTTACCAGTACGTAATACATGTAACGAACCTCCGTGAGCATGTGCCTAGTTCGCCGAACGAGTAGAGCGCTCAACTCCGGACTGAAAGGACCAGGGATCGATTCTCACCTAATGCATAGTTCTTTTACTTCGTATGTTTCAATTTTATTTGCTCAAACAGTGGTTGTTTTGAACGTCACCATCATTAATTTCATCATAATTATTAATTAAATATGTAATTTTTCAAGTCTTCGTACTGCAGCTCGTTCACCAAGTTTTTACTCTTATCTTTCCTGTCACATGGCGACCTATGGTTTAACCCATAGACTTTTAGTTGATCTTTCCATTTTTTTCACATACCGGTATTGCTACTACAGAATTTCAACTACCATAATACAGTCAAGTGAACACGGAACTGTCCTTCATCCATTTTGCTGAACTATGATAAAATATTTGATGTAGTGTAATGATGTGATTATTGCTTTGTATAACTTTTATAAAAGTTCAGTTTTATAAAATATTTTATAAAATTTCTTTGACAAACTTCTTTGATAGTGGAATACCGGCCTTATAAGGATATGTGCTAATTATACAATTGCTCCAATCTTGACTTCCTTCATCATCTTGCACAGTTTCCAGCCACTGGCCTGGTCTGTTTGGAACACAAGCCTCTCCAACGTCTTCTGTCTTCCCACCATCTCTCAGCCTCCGCCCTTGTCCAGTCTTCTCCTCTCTTCTTCACGCTTTATTCCACCCCCTTCAGCCACCTATCTCTCGGTCTCTTTCCTTCCCACTTCGTCTCGTGTACTCTCCTGGGTATCCTCTTCTCCTCCATTCGTTTTACATGTCCATACCATCTAAGTCTAGATTTCTCTATACCATCCTGTAATGGTTCCTCCTTCGTTAATTCTCTGGTCCTCTCATTTCCTATTCTGTCCATCTTTGTAGCTCCAATACTGCTTCTCAAGAACCTCATCTCACTGGCCTGTATTTTGCTCTTCTCCCTTCCTTTCATAACCCAGGTCTCCGAGGCATACGTCAGGATAGGGACATAGTACGTCCGATATATGATCTTTTTGCTGTTCTGAGGGACATCCTTGCTCCATAACATGCTTCTCACACTCCTCCGAAATGCTTCTGCCTGCCTCCCCCGCTCATTTATTTCTCTATCGTTTCTTCCATTATCTTGTATCAGGCTTCCCAGATACTTGAAACTCTCCACTTTCTTCAGCTGTTCCCCACCAATTGTTATTCCCGTTGTGGTTCTTTCCTTCTTCCTTGTTGTGATCACCATCTCACTCTTATTTATGCTAAATTTCATCCCATATCCTTGTATTATTTCTTCCCACACGTCCCAACTGTTCATGTACCTCCTCCTCCTTGTTTCCCCAAATCATCTGCAAACACCATTGCTTTCATCTTTCCTTCCCCAATTACTTGTGCCACTCTGGTCATGATGTCATCCATCACCGCAATGAAAAGTAACGGTGACAGTGCACTTCCTTGTTTCAGGCCGTTTCTCTGTTCCAACTAGTCTGATCTCTCTCCTCCCACATTCACACAGCTCACGCTTCCCTTGTACATCTCCTTTATCCTTTTTATAGTCCATTTCTCTACTCCTCTATCCTCCAGGGACTTCCATACTTTGTTTCTGCATACACTGTCATATGCTTTCTCAATGTCCAGGAAGGCCATCAGTAGATCTGTTCCATACTCATAGTGCTGTTCTTGTAACTGCCTTACAGCAAAAATCAAATCCACTGTGGACCTTCCTGCTCTGAAGCCATGTTGTTCTTCCCTCATCCCTCCTTCTATCCTTGTCCTAATTCTCTTTTCCAAAACTTTGTCGAAGATCTTTGCACAATGACTCGTCAGTGTTATTCCCCGATATTTTCTGCAATCTGTTCTACTACCTTTCTTGAAGATCGGGACAATTATTCCTTTTTTCCAGTCCTCTGGGGGTCTTCCTTTCCTTCCATGCTGTCCTCATCACTCGGTACAACCATTGTATCCCCACCTCTCCTGCTGCTCTCACCATCTCCAGTTTCCCGGTGAATGCATGTGAGATTTTCGAAGTGAAATGCTATGTCCTGTGGTTCGGATTCCACGTAAAAAGGAGGTCCCGTGGTTCATGATCTCGAGATTAACGGTCACGTTAAACTACAATCTTTTTTTTTCTCCATCTCCACACTCAACTCATCCACACCCGGTGCCTTCCCTCCTTTCATCTTGTTCTCTGCATCTTCCACTTCTTTCCATGTTAAGTTCTTTTCTGTTTGCAGTTCATCTTCCTCTTCCCCGATTTCTTCCTCCTCACCATCTTTTCCATTTGGGTTCAGAAGTTCTTCAAAATATTCTTTCCACATTTTCTTCAGTTCTTCCCTATTTTCTATCTCTTGTCCCCCTTTGTTCAGCATTCTAACATAATCCGTAGGATCCTTCCGCCTCTTATTTTTTACCATCCCATACAGGACCTTTTTTGTACCTTCACTATCCTCCTCCATCATCTTTGTGCACTCTTCCATCCACTTTCTTCTCTCCTCAGCCACTACTCTCTTCGCCTCCTTTCTTTCCTGGTACTCTTCCCTTGTCTCTACCGTCCTATTTTGATACCACCTCCTAAAGGCTCTATTCTTTTCCCTTACTATATCTTTTGTCTTATCATTCCACCATCCCCTCAGGGGCTCACATCTAGTGGGACGTGGGTTGGTGACCACGGGACCCCAGCTGATTCCGGCATTGCTTCCACTTACTTGTGCCGGGCTCCTCTCCGTCTTCTTTCCTGTCGACCTCCCTTGGTCAACTCTTGTTCTCTTCCAACCCCGACGGTATTAGGTTATCCGAGGCCTAGGGAGTCTTTCACTTTCCCGCCTTAATTGGCCCTTCTCTCATCTTTCCTGATACCCTCCTTCTGTGAGGGGTCAGCCTTCTTTTTCTTTTCCTTTTACCTCCTGCCTTGTGCTCAAGGCCCTTAAGGAGGCAGGGTGCATGTAGCCCCACCACTTCTGGTGCACCGTCGATAATGCTACACCCTCAGGGGCTCACGGCTGGTGAGTTCGGGAGTTGGCGACCCCGAGGGATTCCTGAGCTGGGTCCGTTTTCCACTTTTGTCCCTTACCTTTGGGGCGGACCCTCTCCTCTCTCCCCTCTCCTCTTTTCCTTATATTTCCTTTTCTCTTTAAGATTCCCGCACTTTTTTTACTTGGTTCACCGTGTATCTAAATTCCCTTGTAGTGATTTTTTAAGGCATTTTTGATCTATGTTGCATTTTGTAAGTTTTTTCGATCTAAATTACATCTCGCGATTGTTTTCAACCTCAATTGCATTTTGTAATGATTGACGATCTAAATTGCTCTTCAGTAAGTCTTTCAATGCAGGTAGACGGGCCTTTTAGTGAGTATTTTGAATTTCAATTGCATTTTGTAAGTATTTTCACCCAAAACCACATTTCGCACGAATTTTGAATCTAAATTGCCTCTTTATTGGTGGGCATTTTGCACATATTTTGATTCTCAATTGCATTTTGTGGGTATTTTGAATCTAAATTACATTTAGTAAAGTATTTTCAATCTAAATTGCATTTTGTAAGTATTGTCAATCCACATGAGTCGTTTGAATCTACCATACATTTTGTAAGCATTTTCAATTTAAATTGCATTTTGTAAGTATTTTGAATTTCAATTGCACTTTGTGAATAATTTGGATTGGAACTGGGATAGGGCCTATTTCAATCTGAATTGCATTGTGTATTTTCAATTTCAATTGCATTTTGTAAGTATTTTGAACCTCGATTGCATTTTGTACGTATTTTCGATCTCATTTGCATTTTGTAAGTATTTTGAATTTCAGTTGCAATTTGTAAGTATTTCGACGCTACATTGCATTTTGTACGTATTTTGAAACTAGCCTACGTTTTGTGGGTCTTTTTCAATCTATTCTTTTTGTGAATCTTTTCGTTCTAAATTCCCTTTTGTAAGACCGTATTGTGAGTTGTTTCCATCTGAGTTTCTCTTTGTACGTATTTTCTGTCTCACATAATTCTCGTTCTGGTTTCCATTTCATACTCATTTTCGCTATCACCCAGATCATTAGGGGCCGATAACCTTGATGTTAGGCCCCTTAAAACAACAATTATCATCATCATTCCACCATGGTGTTTCCTTCCACTTCTTCTTACTACTTGTCCTCCCACATACTGCTTCTGCTGCACCTACTAGTGTCTTCTTAAATCTTAATGGTCATAATTGATTTGCGTATGCCTCTCTTCATGGGACTTAAATCGGTGCATGTTGATCTTTTTTCTCTGTCGCTCCTGACTCGTTTTTTGTGTAGAAAAGAGTCGCTTTCTCACAGTGTCTTTTTTTCTCCACTTGCTGCTTTTTGTTTTCCTTTTTCTGAGCGCGTGTCATGGGTCTGTCCGCTATCTTCCTTTGTCAATACTCACTGTCCCTGGTCGATATTAATTAATAAAAATAGCTGGTTAGGGCGGCATATTCTTTGACTTGTGCCCCCTTCAGACTCTTCTCTTGCACGTGCCTTTACATGGCTACTTTCCGACTTGATAAAGATATTTCAACTAATCTTCTTGCAGAGTGTTCATTTCGAATAATGCCACTAGCAAATTACGGGCTCAATATCGATCCCCTATCGATCTTGTTTCCATTTTAATTGTTTCTTTTAATGCTTTTCTTTATACATCAGACTGTTTATATTGGAAAGTTTCTTCAAATATTCAGCACGAGGTCTTGAACAATATCAAATTATTGAAATCGGCCATGTAAATAAGGCATTATGAATCTTTCCACTTTTCCCATGGTCCTTCGATGAAGTGAAGATTTCTTAAGAAATCTGCTCAGGGAGAGCTTTTGAATGACGTAATTATATCAGACCAGTAGAACTCTAGCAATAAGCATAAACATACGAAACCTTGTTCATTTTCCAGTAGGTTTCTTGAGTAAACTGCTAACTTCAAGACTTTTTATGAAATCCTCTGTGCAATAGCTTTCGAACAACCTAAAAATTATTCAAAATGGTCACGTGGAAATCTAAAATTGTAAATCTATGAAAAGGGGTTTTAGATTTTACTGATGGTTTTTCAAAGAAACCGGCTGCTTTAGAACTTATTTTGAAATCCTCTCAGAAAGAACATTCGAATGACAAAAAACCTTTTGATCGGACTAGTTGAATTCTCAGGAGGTGTTAACTTTTATGTAAGTAGATAATCACATGGGTATACAAAAATTTGCTGCGTTAATTTGCAATAGCAAAGGAACAAGTCTGGTGACACAGACACTTGTACTATAATTATGAGTTAATTTCACTTTGGTGGCTTGGTACCTTTGTGAGTGTAATATGATGTTAATAGCCTGCACTAAGTGACCAATAGGACTATTAACAAATTGGCAGACAGCCATATTGTGTCATTGCTGAGATGTTATTGAATTTTCCATTAAAGAGGAAATTTTCACTTCGAAAATACATCAGAGACTCCAACATGGGTATAGAGATTTGTGCAGGATGTAGGCTACAGGAGGTGAAACATTATAAAGGCGGGAACACGAGGTTCAAGATCTGCCTGTTAGGTTCCACCCTGAAGGAGCTTTGACTGAACCATAAGGTGAGAATTGATAGCTCATTGAAGCAGATTAGTTTGTCATATCGGTGTCTGCTAGAAAACTGCTAGAGCACAATGCAGTCTAGGAGATGATTGATAATTTAAGACATGTGAAATTTGTCTCGCTGAGTCCTGCACTTATTTATCCAAGAGTATACATTTTAGCAGAAAATTAGCTTCACAACTGCTTTAGGGATATCTAAGCAGAGAGCTGGTTATGCCATTTTGAGTGTGCAACAAAACTGCAGAAGACTAATGCTGTCACAAATTTCCTGCAGAGGAAAGTAAAGACAGTGCCATTAGCTAGGATTGGTCTTCTGGGATGTAGAGGGGTATATTTGTCTTGATATTCTTTAATCTGGGAATCTGTCAAAGCTTCTTAATGCATACAAATAAATGCCCTGGAAGACCTGTTTATTGGAAGAAATTGCAAAACTCTGTTTGGAAATTATTCCACACTATGCCTTTAGGTGATATATATATATATATATATATATATATATACTACACCCTTAGCATCTGTTGAGAGTTTTGAAGGATGGAAATTAACCAGATAGCAGTGAGTCATTGTCTTTGGAAGGCTGGATAGCGATTCTACCACCGGAATGTCCAGATTTCCATAACCATGAGAAATGTGCACAGAATTATAAAAGTAATGAGTGGCTAGTTGAAGATGGTGTGTTCAGTTTCCAATAATAGGTTTAAAAGTATATTTTTCATTACTCCCGGTGACCTTTGCAATAATAATAATAATTAAAATCAGAAGGGTGTAAGTTTAATGGCAACCTGGCAGGTGCATATGTAAAGTGAAGCCAGTATATTTGATTTGAAGGATAGAAGGGAGTAACACACAGCTCCGTCATGTGTAATAGTTAGCAGGTGGGTGTTCATCTGCTGGAGCTGACACTTGTCATTTTGGTTTTCACGATTTATGATTATTTCCATTTGAAAGCATATACAGTACATTGCTATTACTTTCCTGCAGCCCTTCCCATCTTGCCTGGTTTCTTTTTCCTTTGTTCTAACATTGGTAATGATGTATATCAGAATATTTTGATAAATTACCTTGTTATATTTGGGTCGTTTGCATTATATATGCAGATGCACATTTCTATTGGCATGAGACGGAGCCAAGAAATTTTAAATAAAAAACTTAATATTTGTGGTTTTAGAAGCATGAGTGGTGCTATTGATTCATGCTGATTTTGTGATAATTATTTCAGTGTGTTCAATTTTTCCCTTTGTATTGAATTTTAGGTGCTTGATTTTACTGTAGCTCATCATGGAGGCCCTCTTAGGCCTATATCAAGTCTCTTGATCTTTCCGTCGGGCGCACTATTAAATATAGGGACAGAGGGTGCAATGAGCCTGTCGGGCACATTATAAGAAATCTGAATAAACAATAATTTACAATATTTGCTGAAGAAAACTTCCATTTTAATCTAATATTTGCCCTTTCAACTATACATAACACTCATGTTTGCATCAAGATTATCATAAAAAGGATGATTTTTATGTGTAATGGTATTTCCTTCAGAAATACTTTTTTTTCCATTATTCTTTTTAATTTTCATAGGTAGGCCATAATACCCCAACTTCATGTATTTTTTTTTTTTTACATTTAACCCATAGTGAAAAACCCAACAAGCTAGAGAAAGGTATATAGAGTGGAAATGGTGCCGCCATTATGGAAGAAGGTTGAACTGGCGGCCGCCAAGATTCAACCCGTTAAGAGGGTGGGAGACGGAGGGAGAGGCGTGACTACAGGCGTAAGCTTACGTAAGAACTGACAATTTAATTTGTACATTGAACCCAATCTAACACAATCATCTTACAAGACAATAACCTACATTGCTTATGCACAGTACATTGCATGATTTCATTGTCCTTTAAAAATAATAAGTGTTGGGTGCAACTGACACACTCGTTGACCTCTCTCACATTGAGCTGTATTTCTGCAGAAGTGGTGAAGCCTGCATGTATAATACTGTTTCACAATTCGCTCGATGAGTGAAGCATAGTGAGGAGTTTCCCCAGGTTCAGTAGCTGTAAATAGATGGTCAGATTTCTACAACAAATAACCCGGCAGCATAACATAGACATCAGTCTGCAACTTCAGCATGAAATTCTTTGTATTATTTCGTAACATACTGTCATTCTTCCTGATGACACTCTCAGCTGACTTACATAATTTCACTACATTATTTGATGTCTTCAAAAGGCCGTCTTTCACGTCTTTCTCTTTAATCGGTCCTACTTTCTAAACATCTAGACCTGATAAAAGCACTTCTAGGCATTCAATACAAGTTAATTTTTTAGGCACTTGAGCGAACGACACTTCCTGCTATGTACTAAACATCATTTTCTACATACAAGCTCAGTGAATTATAATCTGCACAGTGACCATGATCTGTACTCCCAGAATTGTCTCTCGGCATAGTATCGTCCTTCCCATTGACACCATGAATATCTGCAGTTGCAGTTGTCACAAGTAGGTCACACTCCATAGGTTTACAGTTGGAATTCCTGGATGGGTCTACCCTCGCAATTAAACACTTCCTATAAGCTGATTTAAATTGTACTGCATTTGGATTATTTATATTCCTACCTCTGGAGCGAATAGAAGAAAAACATAGCTTTAAGTCATCCTTACTCAATCTGCATGTTAACCAGTATCTCAATACAGGATTTGTACCCACACGTATGTTTCTGCTAGCTGTATCACACTTGAGAGATCAATAATCAAACCATATATTGGCATCTTTCTGCTGGAATCTCAAATATGCTTTCCATCTGAAAGTTTCAGTTTCTGGAGGAAGTCCACACAATTGGCTACTTGGTTACAAATCGTGGTTCGGTTCTTCTTCGATACTGGTGCCTTTGTACCTTTTCCCAAAGGATGACAGGAATTGAGCATGTCGAATACAACATCTTTCATTTTTAGAAATTTCACAGTACACTGTCATTGAACTCCGTAAATCCTATTTCTTTACAAAACACTATGGCACAAGCAACAGATTTGCTAAGTGTTTCTGCTGCTAAAGCAACCTTTTTTTTTGGTGATACTGTATGTGCTGTTTCTTTAACTTATTAGCAGCACACGAACCTTCCTTTTTCTGTATATTTTGCAATTCTTCCAGATAAACCCACTTGATACTAGTGTTTTCAGTCTCTCTACCATATCGAAGAATCTTCTTATCAGCTAATAAATTGCGTGCCAATTTTAACATGTGGGCAGTATCAAAAAAGCAACACACTTTTTGTTTAGTATCTGAAGGGTGGGGAACCAGCATTGAATATTATCTATATTAAATGAGACTCCTAGCTTCTCCGTGACATCTATTTGTTGCAGTGCTATCACATACCACAGCAACAATATTTATCTCGATCTCATGCAGTTTCCTTAAATATTGTTCTACTAAATTGACTTTCATAGATACAGACATACCACTTATTAGACAATAACCCACGAGTATTTTCCAGCTGTGATTCAAGCATGTGACCATAAAAACCAGAGCTTCTCTAGCTAGTGGACAGTCATCACTTTCTATGCATCCCTGACCTAAATCTACGTAACCACGAATTTTATTTCCATCCCATACTAAATCTTTCTTTATAGCCATTTCATCCAACATCAGCGAAGCCAGTATTGGTTCTGTACATGCCTGTGCCTCCTGCTGCAATTTCAAGAAACTCTCCTCCGTAAATCCAGGATTTCCATCGAGAACAGAAGACCAATAGCGTAGGGTCCTTGGATGTAGTCATTTGATGAATTTTCTAAGGTATCTATATGCTGGGCTGAATAGAAATGAAGAGTCAAAGCAAATTTTCACACTTAAGTACTATATCTTTGCACACCACCATCCTGGGTAACCTGTACAAGCTCCTTCAGAACGAAGTTAGTTCCTGGTTCTGCAAAGGGAATCTGAAATGTAACTATCTCAAAAAATTAAACTGCTGCATCACATTTTCGTAAAGAGTCTACCTCATTAATTTATGAATTTGGATTACCTTTCTTACCTGAAATACGACAATCCTGTTGTCTTATTACTTCCATTCGTACAATTGAATGACGAACACACTGATGGCATGGTCTATGTATTTTTAAATAAATTTCATTCAACGCATGTCCCCGCACAGCCTGAACAATCACAACACGCTCTTGCCAGATGACATTCTGAATCATGGCCGCCAAGGGGGGAAGTCCAGCGTAAGAGAGGGAAAAAATGTCAATATTCATTCGATTGTTGAACATGCTACAAATATTGTTGACATATATGATAATGTGTATCACAGTAATGGCAAGCTTGTGGCAACCAAAAGCAACTTTTAAAGTGTCAAAATTCTTATCATAGGAATTTTTTAGAGAATTTTCAAAATTTGCCAAATTTTTTACCATGCATCATAGTTTCCCTTATATCCCAAGTTTATGAGAAATTTTCTACTTTTCTTTTTTTAAGGTGTGTATTACATCTGCACCTTCAAAATGTACCTCAATCACTAGCTTAAACTGTGTATATGAAAATGTCAGAAAATGTCATTTTTCGATTTATTTTTTATCAATTAGTACAACTCATTGACAATACTTTCCACATGTTTCATAATCCAATTCGCATCCTAAGTGCCATAAAATAATTAAATGCCCAACGTGTATATCATGCCACGCCCACTTGGCGAAGAGACTCTTTGGTATTAGTTATATAATCAGAGTTTCTGAGCACTTTCTTCAAGCAAAGTTACTATGGAAACATCAACAAGGCCATGAAGTATATTCTCTTTGTTTTGTACATCTGTGACTGTTATATAATCTCCTTGGAAACAATAGACAATCGTAATCTTTGTTTACAAATTGTGATTACTTGTATTTGCTTGCGTTCGTTGAATAACTTCTCGTTGTAATTGATTGTGTTATTTGAATTATGCCACGACCACGAAAGTTGTTTAAACAGATGTGCAAGAAGCCTGTGCGCGCTTTAATAGATTCTAGGTATACTAATTATACCGATAATGGAAGCGAGGTTAGGTCTCACCAGACCACATGTTTTGAACATGTGAGCTCACCACCCAGCAGCTCCAGTGCAAATATTAGTGATAATAATGATGATTGTCAGGGTAGCACTGGATATAGGTTGATATAGTTGTTGTCTAGTGCAGTGAAATCCGCATGTAGCTGTAAGAAATGTGGCGGCAACAATCTGGAATTCTTCGATGATGGTAAGAGAGTGGGCGTGGTGTGCAATGTACACATTTTATGCAAGGACTGTGATGCTGACACGTCATTTAAAACTTCAAAATAAAATAATTGGTACTATGAAGCAAAGATGAGATTAACATATGGTCCAAGGATGAATGTCTTGCAGAGAATGGGCTTCAAGGTTGGAGCATTCACTCAAGACATCTTGAAGAAAATTGACTTACAACATATAAATGCAGTTAAGAAATCCATGGAAGATCTTGCAAAGAACACAAGACAGAAGAAAAGAAACCAGAAGAGAAATCTTGAAGGAAATGAGGACACTCAGTACAGTTCTGGTGCCTTTTGATAAACGGAATGGCAAGGATAAAATGAGTTTAACTTTAAAGTGCATTTTCTCACAATTTCTATTTTCATTGTTCAGGTACATTTTTCTCAGAAACGTGGTAAGGTAGATTCATAATTTTTGGCATCCACATTGCCGTGTGTATAACAAACATATACACTGAGGGAAAATTTAATTTATGTACGAGATATACCAGAAATAATGTACAATTTTTGGTAAAACTTCACAAGAGGGTTTCACAATGGTTTTGCCTAGACCAATATTTTCGTCCAGACCAATGGTGGATTGAGGGCCGCGTTAGCTAGTAGATAACACCCCTGGTTTTTGTCACGCACAGTGGGGGAAGTCACACATCAATAATCTTTATCCAGGCCAATAGTTTTGCCTTTTATTTCATGTCGTGAAACCCTCTCGTAAAGAATTAATCAATTTTTATTGATTTTTTTCAGCTTACAAAACAATTCAGTATAAATTCATTAAAAGTCAATCTATTAAAAAAAGCTTATGTGTGTTTGTTTCTATATATACTGAGGTTATACTGTAAAATTTACTTGACAATCTGTCGGATAGTTAGTCAGAAAAATGTACCTTTGTGAATCATGGGTCATCAAATTTCAGAATTGAAAATAAATTCAAATTGTTTTGTTAAAATTATGAAAATTTGTCAGTAGATGCACCTAACTATTCTTAACCTTTGTGCAAAATTTCATTTGTGTAACTTCAAAAGTGTGGATTTGGTGAATGATTGAATTTGTACGTGTATTTCGTGTACGTCCCCCCTTAGTACTTTTATTTGATTTTTATTCAGAGCAGCTGAAAATAGTTCGTTTTTTAAAAGAAAAAATACAGTATAAAAAACAAATATAAATCCTAATGACCTGAATGAGGTACATATTGTAGTACAGCCTTATGGGAGGAAACCCTGAAAAAATCATCATAATCCATGGAATAATAACAGAGTTATGGTGAAAACGGTATTAAAAATTATAGTTTTCAGGAAAAAAGCTTTAAAAATGTTGGCATAAAAATAATAGAACTTTTAGACCCCACACCATTCAAAACTGTCCTGGTCCATAAGTCACTCCTTCAATATCATGTTTCTTTCCTTCTTCCTGCAATTGGAGCCTCTTTTTGCATCTCCTGGCTTCTTTTGTGGATTCAAGTGCCCTCTTCTCAGCTGATTGAATTCTTCTGACATCCTTCTGATTCAGTCCTTGAATGCAGTAAGCTCCTGGGTCCAGTCCCATTTCTTTTACAACCTTCAGTCTTCCGTTCATCCCAACATTGAATGTGATGGCTGCATCCTTTGCTGCTATCAACACAGTTTTTTGGCCACAGAATTCTGTTTTAGGGCATATTTTCCATATTTTGGCATTCAGAGATTTGTTACTATTCTGTGTGTGACTACCCACACACCGCTTCAAAAGATCACTGGAAGACAAATCTTTAAATATGGGTCGTAATTTCTTTCATTATTGCCATAGGTATGTTATTCTTGTGATTATATTCTTTCTCCTTGCATCAGTCCTTTGGTAACTACACCAGGAATCAAGTCCTTTGGGACAGAAATCATGCATAGGTGTTTCATCAGTTGTGGCTTTGTGATGCCAGATAGCCCTAATGGCTGTTTTCATTTCTGAAGCTGAAGTGCTATTACTTCTAATGGCATTGCCATAGTACACTGTCAAGGTGTTAATAACAGCATCAGTGAGCCTATTTTTACTTGACAGCGGTTTGCCATCTTCTAATTTTTCCCCTTTATAATTAGCCTTTAGATTTCTAAGCAGAGTCCCCATGCGTTTTTGAAGATGGCCAACACACTCTATTTTATTGACCTTTATGTGAGGCCCATAAGGTTACATTTCATTGACTGCTCTGTAGCTTTTTGTGTCACCATCCCCAATGCAGTTGACATATTTCAGCCCCCGCCTCTCTTCTGACCGAATGAATATTCGTTTCATTCCCTCCACCTCCATGCTGCCAGCTGTACCTGAGTGATTTTTTCCACATACTTCTGAGTGTATTTCCATGAATTCAGCATATTCTATAGTATTTCCCTTCCCATTCCAGTGTTTACATCCCTTACATACTGATGAAAGTACTTCTAAGTCCACAACTTTACCAGTTTTAGCTCCAATAGCAACAGCTACACCATGGTGTGAAGTGTGGCCCCTAGTCAGCCAAGTTCCATCACAAGACACTGATACCTCAGAAGAATTGCTAAGTTCAGAATCTTCTTTTGCAGCATGCATCATACATTCTCCTGAAACTTTAGATGTGGCATCAAGAATATGATCCACAATACGGATATAGGTACTTCTCTGCACAGGTGGTGGCATGTTCATTATAGCACAAGACACACTTAGGCTTTGTAGTCCTTGCCCAATACACCTCATGGCATAAACTGCTCTCTCATTTACAGATAGCACATTCTTTGTTTTCCTCATTACTGCACTGTTGTAAAAAGTACCTACTTCAGAACATGATTCACAGTTAACTGTCACTTTACAGCCCAAACCTCCTAAATTGGTTAGGTTCAGTACCACAGGTTCACCACACACACCTAAGACATTTCTGTAACCCTCGAAACATAATATTTACATCAAAAATTTAGCAACCCGTATCACCATCACCATCAAATTCAACTCCAACATTTGGAGTAAGCTTCCTGCCTGGTGCACTGAGGTTAGGTGTCGAATTATTATCAGCATCACTCACTGCTTGTTTTCCAGACTTCTTATGCTGATTCCCTTTGAAACACGGTTTTTTACTTTTATAATGTACCTTTCGAGCACCCATACTGCAGTATACCTCACGTTTCACACCGAATCACACAACTGATAGGCCACACCGATGTTGTTTACAAAACAATATTTGCACATGGAACCATGGAAGAATAACACAGAATTGTTCCATGATGGAACTTGTTTCCATGGATATTCTATAACACAGGTGTATAGGACTCCTAGGTAACAAAACAAAAACGTGTCTCGTAAATGTATATCGATATTATCAACGGCGCGCGGTTTAGAGGGTGATACATTTATATAAGGAAAGCAGAACGAAAGTGTACGAGGAAGAAGGCGTGGCAGCACAATATTTTGCATATCTCTGGAACCAGGCCAGATATTCCAAAAATTCTTCTTGCAGAGTAAACCTAAAACTCGGCTTAAAAATCTATATAAAAATGCTAATTTTTGACCTGGTATGCTGGACCTCCCCCCTTAGCTCAGGATGCCTCTGCTACGCGGTTCCTTGCCTTTCTATATACCTTTCTCTAGCTCGTTGGAAATACCTAACAATGGTAATCACAATAATCAGTTTTGGTACAATAGTGAATACACTCATTCATTCTCTGCATTTTACGTAATGGTGCACTATCAGGCACAATGTGGAGGGTCATTGACAAACTGGCCGATATGGTTTTGAAGGTCACGCTGAAGGAGGCAGCTACTGAACGGTGGAAGTAGAGCGCCCCCGCTGATGACGAATACGAGATAAGAATTAACTGGTGTGCTGATCAGTTCATTTGCACCTGATGGAAGGTTAAGGACTCGGCTAATTGCCAGTGCAGATTTAATATCTATCTTTGCTGAGGTTTCCCACATTAACAATCTAGTATAAATTCGAATATAAGTATCTGGGTCTCTTTCAATGTGAAGAACGTGACTGTCATTACAGTAATTGCAAATTATATCGCCATCTGGGAGATTTGACCCTGGGACGTAGTGCTGTAACCTAGCTTAGTGTTCTCAATTGGTCCAGTCCACTAAGTTACTGGAAATGAAGGGGCCTTCACCTGTTAGAAAGGGATATGGCAAGTGGGAAACCATGGGATGGCTAATGGAGGGATTCAAACCAAGTTACTTGGTGAATTCTGACCTCCACTGCCTGTACCTCATAACTCTGAGCTAACCTGGTTGGTAAGATTATTGTTATGGAATCATGAAGTTCCCGAATTCTATTAATAAAACACGCTTGTGTGCATATGGTACTGGAGGATCTCTGGCTTTAATAGGACATCCTCCTATCCTGATGATAGGTAGGATATGATAGTAATCAATAAGCAGGAAAAGGAAAAAAATCTAAGGTTTGATCTAACACTTTGTGTTAGTGAAAGAACCTTTATGGTAGGTTTTTATACCAAATTCTTATTGAGCCTTAAAATTCATTGAAGCTTTGCTCTTGCATATCTTATAGTTCTTTGTTTTTTTTTTCTTTGCAGGTTGATTTCCTTCTTGATGTTTAATGAACATATTTTGGGACTGTGCATTGTCCATTCTGCCATACGGTGACTGCTACTGCACAGTAGACTGTAGGTGTAGTTCAAGGTTTGTATGGATTTAATATCAGTCTTTTCTGAGAGAGTTGCATGTGGAAACAAGTTTTTAGATTGTTAACTGAAGACATTTCTTAATGTAAAATCCTCTCTTCCAATTGTCAGTTACTATTACTACATTGCAACATTTCTTGGCTGTGATATCAGTTTCTGACTGTGACTGTTCCGGTCACAATGTTCCCAAACCCTTATTTGGTTGACTGCAAGAGAAGTCAGGTTAGGGTAATTTGTTCATACCATTTCTTTTCTTGTTCATCATCATCATTTAGGTTGTAGAATTTCATTTTATTTAGTGTATATATATCTTGTGTATCTCGGGGACTCAGTCAGGAATATTTCATTTGATTTGTATGGGAGATGTCAGTATACAAGACAGCGGATTGTGTAGGTAAGCTACAAGATGTTGCAACAGCAGGAAACTCTAGGCCAAATTTAGATTGGGCCGAGAATAACTTCCCTTGTCTTGAAGAAAGCTTTGTGTAAATTGTGTAAGGTTCTGACGTCAGAGAAGAGTTTCGCGCCACGAGTTGTAAGAAATATACATGGGTTCGAGATTATTGGTGTATTTTGTATGGGTTGGAGGGTATCATGACCCTGGCGGAGAAAGAGGAAAACATGTGTTTACAAGATGAGAGGTGGGATTTTCGTGTATAGCGGGGCTTCACTTCTATTGTAGCGTCTGATTGGAAAGGTCGCGTTCTCGTAATTTGGCGTAGGCCTATTTGGAGAAACAGTTTTGTTGAAAGCATGGCTTGTGAATGTACTCGAAACGGCTACATATCACAACGATGTTATCTCTGTTAGCACAATTCAAGTTGGGTACGGAAGCACATTCATTTCTCTCGCAGAGATGTGGCTATGTAAACCAGTAAACATCTCTAACCTCAAACCACGTGTGGAAAATCTTAGAAATGCTGGGGAGAACTGATCTATCGAGCATGTCTCGTAGATTATCTGCTAGATCGTCGATGAGTGAGTAACAAACATCTTTATATTCCAACATTCATTTTGGGTCACATGTTTTCGTCATTGCCGAGGAGAGAAGATAGTAAACCATAGTCTGTTCGACGAGAGTCCCCGCCATATGTTTAAAGTTGATATTAATACACATATTTTGAAGGTTATAATTAGTTTTCTTTATAGGGAATTACACCTAATAGTTGAACGCCCAAATGATACCAGTTAGGTTGACCAAATGTGTGTCCAACACTCCACGACCCTGCCATTTCAATTGTGTGGTATATGATGAAGTACTTCCGATCAAAAATAGGAGGATGATTTTGGGAAGTTTTAAATCAGTCGCCCAAGAAGGGCTGGTAAAAAGTTACATGACATAGAGGGAAATAGCTTTAATGACATCACTTTTTCTGTGGTCCAGAGGAAAAGTTATTTTAGTCCGAACTGCCTGGTCTTTGGCCGATTCCTGAAGCTTGCCCGTTGTTGTTTGAGTCCTCAGTCTATTGACTGGTTTGATGCAGCCCTCCAATCCTCCCTGTACTGAGCTAATCGTTTAATCTCTACATAGCTACCACACCCTACACCCGAGGCAATCTGTTTACCATATTCTAACCTTGGTCGACCCCTACAGTTCTTGTCCTCGACACTTCCTTCCATAACTAAGCTTGCTATTCCTGGGTGTCTTAGTATGTGTCCTACCAACCTATTTCTTCTCTTCATTAGCAGTCGCCAGAAACATCTCTCCTCTCCCACTCGTTTGTAATCCTATCTACTCATATGATATTAATCATCCTCCTGAAACAGCACATTTCGAATTCTTCAAGTTTCACTTCCATAGAGTGCCATGCTCCAGACAAAGGCTTTCAAAAATGCCTTCCTAATACCTAAATCTATATTCGATGTCAACAGATTCCTTTTTTATTGAAATGCTTTCCTTGCCTGAGCCAGCTTACTTTTTATATCCTCTTTGCTTCGTACATCACTGGTTATTTTGCATCCTAAGTAACAGAAGTCTCCTACTTCCTTTAGCTTTTCACCTGCCAATTTGATGTCCATAGAGGTTTCAGATTTCTTTCGGCTGCATTCCAATATTTTTGTTTTAAATGTATTCATTTTCATCATTAATTCTTTCCTCAAGACGAAGTCCATACCATTCAAAAATTCATTCAAAACCTCACGCGTGTCGGCCAAGATGACGATGTCATCAGCAAATCTCAGAGTTGAAGTTATTTCTCCTTGATTCTTCACTCCCACTTTAAATTTTTCTCCATTTCCTTCATTGCTTGTTGAATGTAAAGATTGAAAAGTATGGGTGATAAGTTGCAGCCTTGCCTTAAAACTTTCTGAATACCAGCTTCTCTCTCATGTCCTTTAGTTCGAATGACTGCTGTCTGGTTTCTGTATGGATTGTAGATCACCCTCCTATCCCTGTACTTTATTCCAATCGTTTTCAAAATGTCAAACAACTTACTCCAATCAATGTTATCAAAAGCCTTTTCTAAGTCTACAAATGCCATGAACGTTCTCTTAGTGCAGCTTCCTGTGTTCCTACATTTCTCCTAAAACCAAACTGGTATTCACCCAACTCCGTTTCTATCTGGCTTTCCATCCTCTTGTAAATTATTCTAGACAGGATCTTTGAAGCATGAGGAGGGCATATACAAGGATTGGTTTTTTAGTTTTGGCAACCGTGCTGCTGCGCTATGTTGCAATGTGGTTGCTAACCTGCTTCCCCTCCCTCCGAGTACATGACCTCGCCCGCCCCCTCCCCCATTCGTTCGCGAAAGACGGTCGCAATGTTTTCCAAGTAGGAGCAGATAACGTGGATAAAAATTAAGTGTCCCAGAGGTTACACGGCTCGACAGTGTCACCATAGACTGCACGAGGCATGCGGTGCAGCTGCATTACCTTACAGAACGGTAGCAAGATGGGTGACAGCATTTCGAGAAGGGCACGAACGTGTGGACAACAGGCCTCTATCTGGTCACCGAGCAGTAAGTTATGAAAATGTACAGATGGTGTCCGCGTTAGTGGAGGCGGATCGAAACGTATCGCTTCGCGAATTATCGCCAGATCAAGGACTGGCACATTCCTCCACATCCTGAAGGGCTGCCTGAAAATGCGGAAATTGCGTCAAAATGGGTTCGATGTGACTTAACAGACGTGCAGAAATGGCTGCTATATGACTCTTCTTGTACGCACTTGCAGCGTTATGAGCGAGAAGGAGAGAACGTCTTACGGTGTATCATAACCATTGACGAGATGTGGGCCAAATCTTATGAACCATAGTTGAAACTCCAATTGGACGTGTGGCGGCACAACGGATCACCACGAAAAACAGTTAGACAAACCCCCACCAATGTGAAGTAATATTCATTCTTGCCTATGATTGGGATGGTGTAAATCATAAAACATACCGTTCCCTCGGGACTAACCGTTAATGTTTTAGCACAACAGAGGAGCAATGTAACAGGTGTGTATTTGTCTGTTTCCACAGTATTACAGCATAGGACCGACTACATGCATTCCTTTGCAGCGGATTACACTTGTCATTGGTGAATTAGCGTGTCATCACACACCCAGCACGGTGTGGATTGGCAGCACATCATGCTTTTGGTTAAGTCCCATTTTCACTGGTATCATGATTATGCCCATTTATGCATTGGGCTATATTATGGCGAGTGCCGTCTTCCAGAATGCTTTGTCCAGTGGCATACTAGAGGAAAGGCTTGCGTGTTAATGTTGGGTGTAATTGGGCTTATTTTATGATCTCGGCTACTTTGAGTGTAATCCCACCAGCAACTGGTACATTTGGGAACAACTTCTTCAGTGTGCTCTTGTTGCTACGAATCAGCAATCCCAGCTTGTGGCTTAGCCACTTCACAAATACAATGCTGGAGCTCCAGTTCAGAGATCCGAGGTTTGAATCGTGGTGGTGATGAGCCATCCTGAGTGGTTTTTCCATGGACATACGTACCAACGTTTGCGTTATGGTGTTTGAAGCCATTTTTCAGTGTTGCCTTAGTAAACAAAAGTTGATGCTTTTCAGTCGGTCAGCGTGATTGTACCGAAATGAGATGGGTTACTCCCTAATCCTGAAAAAAATTACATGAGATTAATACACTTGGTTGACCAGTTTCGTTCGTCAAGCGATCATCAGATCCATTACACTTAGGCTATAAAATCTGGGTCTGGAAATGTGGGTGAAAATATTTACAATATACTGTATACACTAATTTAGTTGCAGTATTAGTTGCGATAATGCAACTCGTCAATATTTCTTAGTTGTGGTCTATGTGATATTTTGTTGAGAACTGGAAGTAGTGATTGACCTCCGGAATTCGCTTGTTTGGAGTGAATATGTGGTTGTTGTTAATGGTAAATTCAGATTGTATTGTACAGGCTACTTATCTGGTTGAGTCTTGTGCGATCCTGTTGAGAGCAGTTAACTTGGTCACTTTCTGCACTCGACTGAAGGGAAATTCCTGTGTGTGAGGATCTCTTATCTCGTTCCCCCTCTCGCATTCCTAAGTGCTATGTGTTCCTCCTAGAAAAGTACCTGTAAGTTGCCAAGTCTAGTCTCTCGAATGTGGTGTATGTTACTGTATTCAGGATAATCTTCAACTATTTAAGACCTGGTTTCAAACTCTCCACGCATAAGCTAAAAAAACCTCTTTAAGCGCGAATGGACTAATGGGAATGTCCTGGCACCTTTAATACTGCCGTTAATACCGGCCTAGGTTTATTGAAGAAAATGATTCATCTTACATACTGATCAATAACATGTTCCCCTTATAAATCCCTTATCTAGCTTGGCTACATCGTTATGTTGTGTCTTGTTTCCGATGAGGTGTGTTTTCTAGTAGAGTGATGAGGGGTGAACTCTCCATGAAAGTGTGTTAGTTTAAATTATTGGGGTTGTTTCTTTTAGCTAAGTGTATCTCGATTGCTTCCTTAATATCCAGAGCTCTGCCTTTCGGTTTGTGATGAATTATTTTTAAGTCGGCTTCAATGTTGGTGAAACTGAGTCTCGCGTCGCACATTTGTTCACATACGGCCGAGTGTGTCCCGTATTTTATCGCATTTCTATGTTCATTGTATCGTGTATCCAATTTTCTCTCACTCTGTCCGATGTAATTTGCTTGACACTCGGTATTTTGGCAAATGGAATATACCCCTGACTTTGAATGTGGGTCTTGTTTATTTAGATTACTATTGTGCAGATGCTTTCTGGTTGTGTTATTCGTTGTAAATGCTATTTTTATGCCTTGTTTTTTTTGAACAGATTAGAGATTTTATATGTATTCATGTTTGTTATTGTTGGTGTCTTCAGTCTTTTGACTGGTTTGATGCAGCTTTCCATTCCTCCCTGTCCTGAGCTAATCATTTCATGTCTACATAGCTACCACACCCTACATCCGAAACAATCTGTTTAACATATTCTAACCTTGGTCTACCCCTTCAGTTCTTGTCCTCAACCCTTCCTTCCATAACTAAGCTTGCTATTCCTGAGTGTCTTAGTATGTGGATCATGGAACATCAGAACTTGATATGGATAATAACGTTAGACCTGAGAGAAGGTCAGCTCTTGTAACCCATGAGTTATCAAGACTCAACGTTGACATTGCTGCTCTCAGTGAAACTAGGCTGTCTTCTAAAGGCAAGATTACTGAATCTAGAACAGGATATACCATCTTCTGGAAAGGAGGAGGGTGAATGTCGTATTCATGGTGTGGGCTTCGCTGTGAAGACCAAACTGGTAAGTTATCACCAACGTACGCCCATTGCAATCGGCGAAAGGCTCACGACTCTCCGCATACCACTCCCAGGAGGTTTCTTTATGACGCTCATCTCTGCCTAGGCTCCTACCTTAGACTCTGATGATGAAGTAAAGGCTCAATTCTATGATCAGCTAAGTGAGATCATCTCCAAGGTTCCATCTGCAGATAAACTCTTGCTCCTCGGTGATTTCAATGCCAGAGTTGGAAAAGATCACAGGCTATGGAATAATGTGTTGGGCAAACAGGGACTTATATTAAGAACAAAGTTCCAAATGGTTCCGCCTCGTCAATACTGTTTATTAAAATGTCGTGATTCAGTCAATACGGAAAAAATGTGCGACTCTGAGTCAAAAATAAAAAAAACAGGGACTTGGAAAATGTAATCCCAATGGACTGTTGCTTCTTGGTCTTTGTGCAGAACACGAACTGTTCATTACCAACACGCAGTTCCGGCTACATAACCGTTTCAAAACGACGTGGATGCATCCTCGTTCCAAACATTGGCTTATTCTTGATTATGCCATTACCTGGCAATGTGATAAGAAGACACTCTTTATTACTTGAACAACAAGGAATATAGACGATTTTTGGACAGATCATAAACTTCTTATATGTAAGCTCAGGATATCCATCAGACCTAAACCACCTAGGAACATCAAAAATTTGCCAAGAAAGAAGTTTAATACATCCAAACTTCAGGATGAATCCACCTATAAACATTTTGGAAACAGGATTGTCACCCAGTTATCAGAAAACCCCAGTAACAAATGACATTCAGCAAGAATGGGCCACACTACAGAAGGTTACCACACAGTCAGCTGAGGAAACCATTGGTTTTATAGTGCGGAAAAGACAAGACTGGTTTGATGACAACAATGAAGACATTCTGTCTCTCATCAATGCTAAAAGGAATGCCTATCTTGCCCATCTTCAAGACCCAACTTCCAACACAGAGAGATAAACTACTGGATCTCAAGGGTAAATGTCAGACACATATAAGGCAGATAAAAATACTTGGTGGCAACAGAAGGCTTGGGAACTGCGGAGACTATCGGATGCTCGAGACTTCAGGAATTCCTATGCAGTACTCAAGGAAATATATGGACCATCTCACTCATCATCAGGTACACTGAAGAGCGCTGATAATTCTACTACCTTTACTGATAGTCAAGAAATCTTGGAACGCTGGGAGGAGCACTTCTCCAATCGCCTAAATCGTCCATCAGCAGCTGCTGAAGACTTCCTTTGTGATGTGCTGCTATAACCTAAACAACTGTGGTTGGCAGTACCTCCTACTTATCATGAATTCACTGCAGCTCTCACCCAATTGAAACCCAGAAAGGCACCTGGCCCAGATAACATCCCTCTGGAACTAATTCTAGTCGGAGGTCATTCCCTCAAAACAATGATTTTCACCCTTATCCTCAGAATATGGGAATCGAGAAAGGTACCTGGAGACCTAAAGAATGCCACTATCATCACTATCTTTAAGAAGGGTGATCGCAGTGTTAGTGGCAACTACCGTGGTATATCACTGCTATCAATTGTGGGGAAGATTCTTGCAAGAATTCTACTTAACCACTTCAAGGTTATCTTAGAGGATCCTCCCAGAGTCGCAATGCGGATTTAGAGCTTCCAGAAGCACAATTGACTTGATTTTCTGTGTGAGACTGCTACAAGAAAAATGTAAAGATCAACAGAATCCACTCTTCAGTCTTTTATGACTTGGAAAAGGCATTTGATTCGGTTCCAAGACCAGCGAATAAGCGGTTTGGTTGCCCTCAGCGTTGTGTAGATCTAATCAAGGCTCTCTATGATGGCATGACAGGTCAGGTTTGCCATCAGAATAAGATGTCCGATGAATTTCCTACTACCCATGGACTGAAACAAGGATGTGTACTGGCTCCAACGCTTTTCGCCCTGTACTTGGCTGCAATGCTTTATGATTCACCCACAAACATCCCAGGTGTGGAGGTCAAGTATCGTTTTGATGGAGGGCTTTTCAACCTAACTCGTCTCCGCTCTCTGACGAAAACTCAGGTTACTAATGTTACTAATATGTTGTATGCAGATGATGCTGAGGCACCAACTCGCACACCAGAAGAAGCTGCAAGAGTCAGTTAATTGTTACAAAAGTGCATGTGATCGCTTTGGTCTTACCATAAATGTCAATAAGACTAAAGTCTTGGCACAACCTTCACCAGGCACACCTCTTCCTCAGTTCAATATCTCCATCTCAAATTTGCCATTAGAACAGGTAGACCACTTCTCATACGTGAGCTGTACCTGTGAGCAGGATGTGGATAAGAAAATTGGCGCAGCCCATGCAGCATATGGACGATTAGCGCACCGGGTCTTCATAAATAAAGATCTGTCCATGAGTACAACGCTTATGGTGTACAAAGCAGTAGTCATTTCTACATTGTTGTATGGCTGTGAAACGTAGACCCTTTACCGACGTGATCCTAGGAAGCTTGAGCGCTTCCACCTACAAAAACTTCGATCAGTCCTTAGGATTAAATGGGAAGACCGCATTACCAATATTGCTGTTCTTGAAAAGGCTCAAATCAACAGCATAGAATCATCCATAATAGGTCACCAATTTAGATGGATTGTCATGTCCATTGGATGGATGATGTGAGATTACCTCGTCAAATGCTATATGGTGAGTTATGCTATGGCACCAGACCTCATGGTGGTCCTAAGAGGTGCTACAAGGACCAATTTATGCAGACCCTGAAATTGACAGGTTTTGATTCACAAACCTGGGACATGCTGGCTGCAGACCGCTCAACTTGGCGCCGTACCATCTCGGATACTGTAAAAACGTTTGAAAGGGATCGATGCACACATGAAGAGGCCATGCGCCAAGCTAGGAAACTTCGAGCAGCCCAACCACGTCCTCGTCCAGCAATACTCTGTGACTTGTGTGGACGCTTGTTCTATGCCAGGATTGGACTCTTTAGTCACCGTAAACACATCCACAAACTGGACTGAAGGAAGAAGATTTGTACTCGGATTAGAGTTAAAGCCGATGATGATGAGTGTCCTACCAACCTATCTCTTCTCTTCATTAGCAGTCGCCAGAAACATCTCTCTTCTCCCACTAGTCTTAATACCTCTTCGTTAGTAACCCCATCTACCCATCTGATCTTCATCATTCTCCTGTAACACCACATTTCAAATGCTTCAATTCTCCTCTTTTCTGCTGCACCATTAGTCCAAGTTTCACTTCCATATAGTGCCACGCTCCAGACAAAGGCCTTCAAAAATGACTTCCTAATACCTAAATCTATATTCGTAATTGACAAGCACAAATTTTTTCTCCGGCTTTTGAATCGTTATATTTTTATGTTTGGCAACAATTTGATCTATTTTGCTGGAGGGAAAATTGTTTTCTTTTGCTATTTGCTTGATTATTCTGATTTCCTTATTGTAATTGCCTGTAGACATGGGTATGTTTAAAGCCCTGTGCACCAGGGCCCTGCGTTGCTAGTGCCTGTAGTATGTTCTATCCTGCTGCTCCCTTACGGGCAGTCTAAGAAGTAAGCCACAAGCGCGTGACGTCATGTTCTTGCCTCTCCCCACCTGCCGCTCGCTACATGTGCGAGCGAGCTGTGTATAGTATGGCGTAGTGCCCTGAAAGCCTGGCAAGTGCTTTTAGGGCCGTATGACCTAGCCTCACACTGTCAGCACTGTCTACGCTGGAACTCGTCAGTTCAGGCGCGCACGGCCAGCCCGTAACGACATGGTTTCGTAAAGCCGTTCTTATCTTCCCTTCATATTATTATTATTATTATACTATTAATAATAGCAATAAAATGATATTGGGAACCAATAGACTACGTCACACACTGTTCCCGAGTACATTGAAAATGAATTCTCTATTATTGAATGGATTTATTGATAGCAAAATTAGGTCATTTATAGTTAGGCATACCCAAACTTGATGAGTGATTTAAAAATGTTGATGCTGATCCTCTCGCTTAATCGAAACTTACCACAAGCTTTCACTTCTCTTTGAAGCCTATCGTTATCTCTAAATGACCTGTTTTGTTATGCCGAAGGTTACTTCACATCTGATGGTGGGGTCCAGCATAAGTCTTGTATCCTTCTTATTATGCCCATTGTATTTTTGCTTCTAACACGAGAAAGACACGAAAACATGGATCGCGTAAAATTTCTGAAATGTTACAGCTGCATCTTAGATCTATTTCGGTGATTCCTAACGTTTGTAGTAAATCCCCTTCTTAATTATGTTTTTTGAACGTGAGCTAGGGATCAGGCACTCCACAGTGTTTGCAGTATACAGAGTCCTGGCTACGCCCATGGAGGTCTCACACAAGAGCATCCTTTGCTTCCACCTATTTGTACTACGCTACTCCCTTTCATGTCTACTTCTGGATTAGTCAATATCCATAAAATATGGTGATTGGATAGTTTCTGTACTTTCGCAATCAACCTGCAATTTCATTTTGTGTTTACCATAGATCCACTTCAGTCATAAGTATCGGTTATTTATATTCCCTTGGTTCCTAATTAATTAATCACCGTCTTCATCGTTATCACCATTTTCATCATCATCATCACCGTCCTGACAACCTCCTTCGTTGTACGAGCACAAATTACGCACTATGTCATCATGTCTTCAAGCAATGCATGCTCTCTCTGGTACAGTCTCCCTACATGATGCTTACTATACTTTGGATGTTCATTCACTGAAAATTGCAAAATTAGCTTCGAGGTTTTCCTATGCCCAGAACTTAGAATGCAATAAAAATCAAATGTCTTAAATACCATATCTGGATTAGCCTAGATATACATATGCAATTGGATTAACTCGTGAGGGCTACTTGTAGCATTGGCCTTTGAGAATATTTTACGGAAGCTATTCTAACAACTCTACGCAGTGATGTGCTCTCAATTCGAATTGCAGAATAAGAATGTATAAAAAAGAAAACTCGTGCCCACTGGCCTGGCGCAAGTCCTCGAAATGAGCACCGCTTGGATGACTTACGTATCATCGATACAATTTCAGGACCCCAAACCGAAATTCAATTTCGTGGCAGGACAGGGAATCAAACCCGGACCACCGGGGCGACAGCCAAGAACGTTAGTCGCTACACTACAAGGTGGTGTCTTTCATTGTCAGCGCAATCAATTGCACGATACCATGTACTGTAATTTCTTCACTGGGCGAACTGTAATAGTACACATTTCTTTGTATTTTTTGGCATTACATAGCCCCTGGTAAGTTAGGAAGACGGTTCGCGTACCATAACCCTAAAGTCAAATAGTTCCAAGAACTAACAAACAAAACAGTCTTAGGCACTCCACCGAAAGAAATACAGACAAGCTGGTAGAAAGACAGACAACTTATTTTGTAATTTTCAGAGCAAAATAGGCTAATAGTTATATAATGAATAGCACTCTTGGTCTCCATAGTGTTGAAATAATGAATATTGTCCTAAAACTTGAAGGTTTGAAGGATTTCGTGTCTTCTTGCTTATTTTGCCGTATATCTTATGTGTAGGTAAATCCACGAGGTATTGTTTCAGGCCATGTTGAATATAAGAATTCTTTTTTTTTAAATCGTTCACCCTCCGGGGTTGGCTTTTCCCGTGGACTAAGCGAGGGATCTCACCTTTACCGCCACTGGTAGTGTCCTGGAGCTTGGGACTCTTGAGTCGGGGATACAACTGGGGAGTGTGACTAGCACGTTGCCCAGGTGGCCTCACCTGCAAAGCGAACAGGGGCCTGATGAAGAGATGGGAAGAGTGGGAAGATTAGGCAAGGAAGAGGGAAGGAGGCGGCCGTGGCCTTACGTTAGGTACCACCCCAGTATTTTCCCGAAGACGAAGTGGGAAACCACGGAAAACCACTTCGAGGATGGTTGAGGTGGGAGTTGAAACCCCTCTACTCATTTGGACCACCCGAGGCTGAGTAGACCCCAATCCAGTCCTCATACCACTTTTCAAATTTCGTGGCAGAGCCGGGAATCGAACCGCGGAAGTCCTGGGTGGCAGCTAATCATGCTGACCACTACACCACGGAGGCGACTTGAATATAAGAATAAAAGACAAAAATGACCTTAGATTGCGACGGAATATCTTTCATTTTAAAATCTTGATGAATTTACTAACGCATAAAAAGATGGTATATTGGCTTTCACGGCCGGTGAATTAAAACTCAGCATTCTTCTAGGTTTGTGCCATGTCTTGTGTGGGGTTTCGCCCAGGACACCAAGCTGGCTCATCGGCGGGCTCTTGGTGTCCCCGCCCGGACCCCCACATGAGTGACGAACTGCGCGCCACCTCCCTTTATATTAGGTGCAACTGCACCACTTGACTGCGAGAACTAAAAGCTGAAGCAGCCTTAACCTCCCTGTGAAGGCTTCCAAAAAGATGGTATATTGGCTTTCACGGCCGGTGAATTAAAACTAGCTGAGTTTTACTAACGCATGTTTCTCGAACTCGCATATCCCTGAAGAGCATCAATCTAGTCAGTTGGTGAATTCAGAATCTTGTTATTGAAATACAGTTTTATAGTCCTAATGTAGTTTTTTGGTTCTACCCATAATTATTCCGGTTGCTATGAGGTAGGGGATGTGGTGAGACAGTTTCCTTGTGGGAATGATTTCACGGATAGATGCCTTCATGACGCCAATCTCATGAGAGGAGTTAATGACAAATAAAATTAATGAGGTAATGTATGGAGTGGCTGTGTGTGGTCTTTCGAGTTTGGAGTAGTCTGACCATGCACGTTAATGTGTTTAGCTACCTCGGCTGGTTTGTGACATTATGTCAACAAATTAAAAAATGTATTAACTCTCCTGATTCCATACCGGCCCCTGATTCTATTTTAGGACTATTATAGCTCGCTGCACCTGCTACATCACCCAAAAAGTATGCAAATTTCTGTATCCTTGCTGCAGATCTGGTTCATGTGCGTCCAAATATCATGTCTTATATGTCTACGGTTTGATTAATTAATGTGTGACTCTCCCACTATGCTATTTTTGTCCTCCCCATGTTATGAGCACAGCAGACCACACGCATATGCCACAATGTTGGCTCTAGTGCGCCTAGTGTCCAGGCTCCGCGCTCAGTACTAAACGTACTTCAGTACCCGGTCAAATGGACAGTGCTTGTGCGACTAAGCGCTGCAGTGCTAGTGTGCTGTACTGCTCAGAACTGGACGGAGTAGGGCTGCGCTCGGCCGGCACGAGTAAATTTCTCGCTAGCACTGCTTCACCTTGCCCATTGCATGGCCCTGCTGTGCACCATTGAATTGAACCCCGGTAATTTATTCGCACTGGGGTGATTGGACTGATTATCAATTGCATGCGAAGTTTGTGTGGCTTTTCGGAATATGGAATATGAAGGCTCATTATCTTTACGTTCGATAGTTATGTCGTGATAATTTATTTACCGATCGGTTTCGGATTCCTTCGTGAATTTGATTGAGGACCGGTTCCATCAACCTTGCGTTAAATTCGGCTTACAAAATGTTAACAAATCGTTATAATTTTAACAATCTGTTACAGATTAAGTGTTCCACAGAACGTTTTAACAAGTCGGTTAACGAACGATGTGTTAAATGTCGCTTGCTGTAAGGATCAAGAAAGCAGTGAACGGCATGGATGGTATTCCAGACTTCTAAACGGTGTCTGGTCAACTTATATTCATTTGTTTGCTATTATGGATGTGTTTTCGTCTACCAAAATAATAATTTAAAATAGCTATATAATTTATGAAGACATCTATTCCAATTCATGACAGTATGAAGTGCAATTTATTTATAGATCAGGAATTGTATGTGCATTTATATTTAAATTGCATCGTGGCACTTTATCTAAACTATGTGAAAATAACAACTACAAATCAACACCCATGTTGATCAACTGAAAGCTTACTACTTCAGATGCAAATCAAATTTCCGTCATTTCCACTAGTTTTATTCATCAGTTCATAATGCATTCAGTACAATAACCTTTTGTGCACTATAAAACTACATAATTGACCATTGCTTATTGATATTGCTGTCTGAATATATTTACCAATTTCATGACGTGCAGCTGTTGCTCACTCATAGCGTACTAACGCAGCCCAGCTTCCAGCCGTGCGCGAGTGCTTCAGACACCGCCACCAACATCCTGGCAAAGCCCCGCCTCAGATTTATTACTAACAGCAACATTACATTCAAATTCCGGTCTTAGTTTGGTCCATCCTAGTATAACTGAAAGTGAGTGGAGCGATAGTGATGAGACCGGAAGTGGTGATACTCCTCAATCCATGGAAGGAGTGACAAGTTCATTTCCCTGTGTTCCCATACAATGAATCAATTTGGGGATTGCAATCGGTATATAAATCACTAGGTTGATGTAACAATCAAGAAATCAAATCAGTGCTGTTCCAACCTTTTTTTGTGATGTGTATTTTGTGTTAGATTGTTCTGTAGTGTTCACTTCCTATAGCTGTTCAAAGTGCAAAAATTAATTAGGAATGGGGCAGGAAGCATATACTATAGATAATGGCATTCAAGAGGATACTGTAGCTTACAGAATTTTTAGTCAGTCAGTTTCAAGAAATACAAAGTAATTTTGACATCTGGATAACATGATAAATCTTCAGTGGTCCTGTTATTGTGAACTCTTTAATTTTTTTCCCCTGTCAATAACTTACATGTCAACTCAGATTTCTTATGTAAAATTTAATTGATCATTTTGCTGTTGGCAAGTGAATACCACATCCTATCACATTAACATGAAAAAGGTATGAACTTGTTTACATTGAGGGCTCCAAAATGTTTGATAACTTATAGCATGTGCAGGGCATTAAGGTGGCTACTGTATTTGATGACTTCTTTTCTTTACAGCGTGAGTGGGAGAGGGCGCTGCCGAGTGAGATGCGTGAATATAAGATTGTAGTACTGGGCAGTGGTGGTGTTGGAAAATCGGCTCTCACAGTCCAGTTTGTACAAGGCATCTTTGTAGAAAAGTATGATCCAACAATTGAGGACAGCTATCGGAAACAAGTAGAAGTAGATGGTCAACAATGTATGTTGGAAATATTGGATACAGCTGGTACAGTAAGTATCATATATATAGATGCATCTTAGAGAATATTTTTTGAGCAATCATCTTCTGCTTCTTATAATACTATGGGTTTAAAATACACTTTAACAGCTTTAGAGATGCTGGGATAAAATCTAAAATTATACTGTTAGCTCAGTCTGTACATACAATTTTATTGTTTTATGAAAGTACACATTTTGGAATCTATCGGATTCAGTCTTCGTGAAAACAAGCTTCTTACAAATTATATAAAAATAAATTTTAATGTTTATTTTGTTCTTAAAATATTTATTCATTCTATGATAGTCTAATTTGCATATTGAAAATAGTTAAATACATTGCTTTGAGCAAAAATCTTATTTACCTGTCTAATGGGTACCCTATAATACACAAAATACTGATTTTAGTGTTTAAAATTTATGAAATACTTTGCACTATAACTTAAGTATACTCTAAAAATGTATATAGTTAACACATGCTACAAGTTCCATATTTACATTTTCCTAACATCTGTTCGTTGTTTTTATCATACACAAGGTGGCTAAAGTTTTCAAAGTATCCAAAAATCCCTAAATCACAGCATTCCTACATTCAGTAGCTTTAATTTGATGTATCAATAATATTCCTATGTGAATTTTTGATGTTGATTTTGTTAATTTGAATGGCTTAAAATGTGAAAAGATTTAATTTTGAGAAAAACGTAAATAAAGTTACACATTTGTGATATGACCAAAATAAACTAACTTGGACATATTAAAAACAGGAATTCTTCAGGAGTGTTGAATCTGGATCCTACAATTGCACATAACTATTTTATGTCATTTTCATGCCTTATTTGATATTGTGGGATATTTAGATGCAAGTAAGATGCTGTGGAGCCACGCCCCCTAGACATGTGCACATGGGTCCAATTAAAATAGTTTTTTTTAACTACTTACAGGTGGAATATCGACATGAAACATATAATAAATTTGAAGCAGACAAATAAGGCTTCCATAAAAAAAAAAACTTGAATTTTTGGTCAAAAATGCCATTTCAAGGAGCTTAAACAATAACCATTTTAATATTATAATTGTGCAAGTCATAGAATTCGTACAACAATTATACCGTATACATTTCCAAAACAAAAGTTTGGTGCTTTTCAGTCGGTCAACACGAATGTACCCAAAAAGAGCTGGGTTGTGCCCTAATCCTGAAATAAATTACATGAGATCCATAAATACACTAGGATGACCAGTTTCGATCGTCAAGCGATCATCATCAGATCCATTAAACTTAGGCTATAACATCTATGTTTGAGAATACAGATGAAAAATATTTACAATATGTACAATTATTTAGTTGCAGTATTGGTAATGCAACTGTCAGTGTATGCTAAATGTAGTATATCTAATGTTAGGTGAAATGCTAGAATGGTGATAAAAAAAACCGGAGTTGGTCGGTTTGGGGTGATATGGTTATACAAAATCTCTATGGTTATACTGTAATAATACAGGCTGATACTTATCCGGTTAGTCTTCCTTACTGGAACTTACAGAGCTGTTTCGCCTTTACTGTGGCACCAGTTTTGGTCGAATTTTGTTTACTTAGGCAACACTGAAAAATGGCTTCAAATATCACAATATACATTTCCAAGATGATGCTTTCATCTCGTACACATCTAAAGTATATTTGAAAACCACCTTACGATTCAGGAGGTTGCAGAAGCACATAAATTATACTCGTTCCAATTCATATTCCCCAGACTGTTGTCACAGTGGCCGGCATTCATAGCTCTGTACTTTGCTAATTTTGTTTTGGGGTGCACCATCATAGCTTGCCGATCCCCGATTTCACTCATACTTGTGTGTATTAATATTCATTTACTTAGAACAAGCTGTGCCCGGCATGTGTTGCAATGCCAATCAAAGAAAGTGTTGGTGTTGTGATTTTGTTTCTTGAAGTGCTTTTGGATACACAATATTTTTTTCAATTTCCGTAAACTACCTCTAAGCTATCATAAAATGGATTTACTAATTTAGAAACATTCGTGGGAGCGTGCATTTTCCCCCTTGCCCCTCCCTCTCGGCGGCCCTGATCGTTACTGATGACATAATAATTGACACCAGTAACTGCGATGTGCGGTATTCTTCTGCTTTCCACACACTATTGATTGCCCCAAACAGCTCGGAGTTCTCCCTGTTGCGTGGTGCTAGAGGACTCATATTTTGAAAAAAGAAAAACCAATTCATTCTTCAAATGCTGAAATGTTCATTACTCAACTCACCAAAGTTTCATCATTATCTGATGAATGGCATATGAACGCATACGGGATTTGGTTTAAACGATTCGTGCGCTGTCACTCATTTCTTAAATCTACTCGAGCGCTACCTACTGTGAAATGGATTTACTAAGTATGCACAACTCCTCTTCAGAGTTTCATCGCAATTGCTGAATGGTATATGAACGCATACGGGATTTAGTTGAAACACTTCACGCGTCTTCACTCATTTGTTGCAACCACTCGTGCGCTACCTATTGTGATGTGGATTTACTAAGTTGAAAACCTTCTCTGGCGTGTATACAATACCTGATCAAAGTTTCATCGCAATCGGATGAATTGCATATGAACGCATATGGGATTTTGTTTAAACGATTCGCTCTCCGTCACTCATTTGTTGAATCTACACCTGCGCTACCTATTGAAAAATGGATTTACTAAGCCTGTAAACTTCCCTGGAGTGTTCTCAACGATTCACCAAAGTTTCATCGCAATCGGATGAATGGTATATTAACGCATAACTTAACGGGACTTTGTTAAAACAATTCGCGTACCATCGCTCATATGTTAAATCTACTCGTGCGCTGCCTATTGTAAAATGTATTTACTAAGCCAGAAAGCTTTCCTGGAGTGGACACAACAATTCAGCAAAGTATCATGGTATATGAATGCATAGGGGACTTTGTTGAAATGCTTCACGTGTCGCCCATTTGTTGAATCTACTCGTGCACTACCTATTGTATAATGGATTTACTAAGCCAGAAACCTTCCCTGGAGTGTACACATCTCACCCAAGTTTCATCACTATCGGACTAATGGTATATGAAGGCATACGGGACTTTGTTGAAACACTTCGCGCGTCGTTGCTCATTTGTTAAATCTACTCATGTGCTACCTATTGTATAATGGATTTACTAAGCCAGAAACCTTCCCTGAAGTGCACACAACATCTCACCCAAGTTACATCGCTATCGGACGAATGGTATATGAACACATATGGGACTTCGTTGAAAAGCTTCGCACGTCATCCATCATTTGTTGAATATACTCGTGCACTGCCTATTGTAAAGTAGATTTACTAAGAAATAAACCTTCCCTGAATTTTACACAATATCTCACCCAAGTTTCATTACTATCGGACGAATAGTATATGAAAGCATACAGGACTTTGTTGAAACGCTTCGCGTGTCGTCGCTCATTTGTTGAATCGACTCGTGCGCTACCTACTGTGAACTGTATTTACTAAGTTAGAAACCTTCACGTTAGTGTCCACAACATCGTTGCTCATTTGTTGAATCTATTCGTGCGCTGCCTATTGTTAAGTGGATTTACTAAGCCAAAAATCTTCCCTGAAGTGTACACATCTCACCCAAGTTTCATAGCTGTCGGACCAATGGTATATGAATGCATACGGGACTTAGTTGAAACGCTTCGAGCGTCGTCGCTCATTTGTTGAATCTACTCGTGCGCTGCCTATTGTAAAATGGATTTACTTAGCCAGAAACCTTCCCTGGACTGTATTCAACATCTCACCCAAGTTTCAGCACAATCGGATGGGTGTTGTAAGAACGTACAGGAGACATACACACACACACCCACACACATACTATCACGTATCATTGTTTTTTATATATATAGATTTTGAAGTAGATGAGTAATAACAACCCAATTTGTAATTTTTCACTGGTTTGTAGTAGGTTTGATACCTATTTGTTACATAATGGATTACCTTGAAGAAACTGGCAACTTAGTGTTGTTTCCTTCTATTTGACGGGTATGAAAATCTTGAGGTTTGTTGACATATGTTTTATATGGCCAATACGTATCCAAAGAATTTGTTGAAAATATGTAAGGCAAATTAAAACGTGCTCTAAAGAATGAAAAAGATTTCATTGCTAATTTATAAAAGTGGTGAAAACTTGATTAATATTGCTTTACCTTCGTCATCATCATCTTGCACAGTCTCCAGCCGGGTCTGTTTGGAACACAAGCCTCTCCAACGTCTTCTGTCTTCCCACCATCTCTCAGCCTCCACCCTTGTCCAGTTTTCTCCTCTCTTCTTCACGCTTTCTTCCACCCCCTTCAGCCACCGGTCTCTCGGTCTTCCTCTCGATCTCTTTCCTTCCCACTTCGTCTCGTGTATCCTCCTGGGTATCCTTTTCTCCTCCATTCGTTTTACATGTCCATACCATCTAAGTCTAGATTTCTCTATACCATCCTGTAATGGTTCCTCCTTCATTAATTCTCTGGTCCTCTCATTTCTTATTCTGTCCATCTTTATAGCTCCAATACTGCTTCTCAAGAACCTTATCTCACTGGCCTGTATTTTGCTCTTCTCCCTTCCCTTCATAACCCAGGTCTCCGAGGCATACGTTAGGATAGGGACATAGTACGTCCGATATATGATCCTTTTGCTGTTCTAAGGGTCATCCTTGCTCCTTAACATGCTTCTCACACTCCTCCGGAATGCTTCTGCCCATCTCCCCCGCTCATTTATTTCTCTATCGTTTCTTCCATTATCCTGTATCAGGCTTCCCAGATACTTGAAACTCTCCACTTTCTTCAGCTGTTCCGCACCAATTGTTATTCCAGTTGTGGTTCTTTCCTTCTTCCTTGTTGTGATCACCATCTCGCTCTTATTTATGCTAAATTTCATCCCATATCCTTGTATTATTTCTTCCCACACGTCCCAACTGTTCATGTACCTCCTCCTCCTTGTTTCCCCAAATCATCTGCAAACACCATTGCTTTCATCTTTCCTTCCCCAATTGCTTGTGCCACTCGGGTCATTAGGTCATCCATCACCACAATGTAAAGTAACGGTGACAGTGCACTTCCTTGTTTCAGGCCGTTTCTCTGTTCCAACCAGTCCGATCTCTCTCCTCCCACTTTCACACAGCTCACGCTTCCCTTGTACATCTCCTTTATCCTCTTTATAGTCCATTTCTCTACTCCTCTATCCTCCAGGGACTTCCATACTTTGTTTCTGCATACACTGTCATATGCTTTCTCAATGTCCAGGAAGGCCATCAGTAGATCTGTTCCATACTCATAGTGCTGTTCTTGTAACTGCCTTACAGCAAAAATCAAATCCACTGTGGACCTTCCTGCTCTGAAGCCATGTTGTTCTTCCCTCAACCCTCCTTCTATCCTTGTCCTTACTCTCCTTTCCAAAACTTTCTCAAAGTTCTTTGCACAATGACTCATCAGTGTTATTCCCCGATAGTTTCTGCATTCTGTTCTACTACCTTTCTTGAAGATCGGGACAATTATTCCTTTTTTCCAGTCCTCTGGGGTCTTCCTTTCCTTCCATGCTGTCCTCATCACTCGGTACAACCATTGTATCCCCACCTCTCCTGCTGCTCTCACCATCTCCACACTCAACTCATCCACACCTGGTGCCTTCCCTCCTTTCATCTTCCTCACTGCATCTTCCACTTCTTTCCATGTTAAGTCCTTTTCTGTTAGCAGTTCATCTTCCTCTTCCCCGATTTCTGCCTCCTCACCGTGGTTTCCATTTGGGTTCAGAAGTTCTTCAAAATATTCTTTCCACATTTTCTTCAGTTCTTCCCTATTTTCTATCTCTTGTCCCCTTTTGTTCACCATTCTAACATAATCCGTAGGATCCTTCCGCCTCTTATTTTTTACCATCCCATACAGGACCTTTTTTGTACCTTCACTATCCTCCATCATCTTTGTCCACTCTTCCATCCACTTTCTTCTCTCCTCAGCCATTACTCTCTTCGCCACCTTCTTTCTTTCCTGGTACTCTTCCCTTGTCTCTACCGTCCTATTTTGATACCTAATAATAATGTAATGTTATTGGTTTTACGTCCCTTTTAACTACACTGGCTTTTACAGACGCCGGGAGCCGGAATTTTGCCCCGAAGGGGATCTTTAACGTGCCAGTAAATATACTGACACGGCTCCCTCGCATTTGCACACCCTCAAATGCCAGCTGACTGCGCCAGGTTTCGAACCTGCAACCTTGGGCTCAGCAAGCGAGAACGTTACCCCTGAGCCACGCAGCCAGACTATTTTGATACCACCTCCTAAAGGCTCTATTCTTTTCCCTTACTATATCTTTTGTCTTCTCATTCCACCATGGTGTTTCCTTCCACCTCTTCTTACTACTTGTCGTCCCACATACTGCTTCTGCTGCACCTACTAGTGTCTTCTTAAATCTAGTTGTCAAATGACATCGAGCAACTGCAGTCCCCGGCCAAATGGATAGACTCAGCATAATTTTTCTACAAACTTATCTTTATTTGCTAATTCTATTAGATTATCATTACATTTATTGCACTAAATGAAGGAATGCATGTTTCTGAACTCTTTAAGAACCCAGTTAGGAAGATTCTAAGAAATTTTGACAATTTTCCTTGTGTTTGTGCTATTTACCCTTCTGGTCATACTCTCAGTGTAACTCAGGACAGTTTGTTGTATGCAAGGATTATGGTACCACACTTCATGAAACTTTTCTATGAGTCTCCCTTTGGTAGGTATAGTTCCTTTTGCTATTTCTCGCTTTACCAACTCCCACACATTTTAGAAGGTAGATCTCATATTTTAATAGCATCTTTTTACTATCATTTTTGGCATTTAATTATTTGCAAGCTTTTCCATTTTTGATTTAAAACAATTTTTGTAAGGATATCCATTTCTTTTTGTCTTTGTTAACTAGGTTTAAGATTTAATATCAATCAAGCTGAGGAACGTATCAATGAAATACCGAAACATGTACATTTAGTAATGTAATTAAACGTTTCTTTAGTGTTTGACTAGGCGGTTTTAATAAGTGAATACTATCAGTCAACACGGTTATTAATTATTACCATTGCCATAATGGTCAATGTTTACGCATTTTACACATTTTCAATCTGATTCATGTCGGGAATTCCCCGGCCATGACAATAATGGTATGTTGTGACGTCGCAGAAACTCTTGGACCGACCTAGCCGTGTGGCAGGGTTCTCCATCCTGCATAAACGTCATAATTTCCCCCATTGGGAATCCATTCCTGTATCTGAGGCAGCAGCTCTGTACTCAGAATTTTTTTATACTGGTCCTGGCACATTATGCCATCCACTAAATGAAGACGTCCTCTTCCTTCACCACTGATTACTGACCACACCATTATTTTATCAGGATGCTTCACCGTCTGAGAAACACAATCTGGGTGATATTTTTCATCTGCCCTGCGATGAACAAACTAGGCCTTCTGTGCAAGTACTTCAAAGGTTGACTTGTCACTGAAGCAAACCTAAAAATGAACGGAGCACAATATTAACTCTATACATAACCTCTAAAACCTATCGAAAACCCACCATAAACATTGTAGGTGAGCACTTACTTCCAGTAGTTAATATCATGATCCTTGTGTACCTTGGCCCACGTTAATCGCTTAAGGCTGGTTTCACCACGAGGCTGCTTAAACCCTCTTTGGCAGAGGGTTTTATATTGTGCTATAAAGGGTGGCTTATGATTAAGCGGTCCTTAAATACAACCACTTAAGCCTGGGTGTTGCACCAGCCCGTCTCGTACTTCGCTTAGCTAAGCCATGGCTGAGCGAACATGTCAGCGAGAGTCAAAGATCTTCGATTGGTTAGTAATGCTTCCTTTAGCAAAGAACAACGTTTCCTTCCTGTTATGCCAACATAATCCCCGCCATGCAGAATTACTTGCATAACGACGAAGTGCAATACAAGGCAAAAACGACAACTTGGTTATCTAGGGAGCTATTTGAACACTATTATTGTATACACATCATATGTTCATATGAAATAATTTCCGCAGTATGGATCTTCCGAGATTGATTTTATCATGTTGGTCACGGTTATCATTTGTTTCTAGCTGTTGCAATAGTTTTCCATGACTTTACAGCTGTTCTACTTTTGGGCTGGCGACCGTAAAATACATTACTAGGTGTAGAAAGAAGAGCCTACTTTGTTTGCGAGACGTAGCAGCAGCTGTAGTAGACGCTGGGAAAACTTGTTGAAATGTAGTGTATTTTTCCTTATCATTCTGGTACTGCCTGAACGTGTTATTGACTACACCCCACATTGAGAAATTATGTTGGTCGAGTGTTCGAATCTTGCGAAAGTTATGTTTTCTTACTTGTATTTCATTTTTTATAAATACCTATACATAGCAGGGGTTCTCAAAACTTTTTCTGTCCGCCCCCTTTCTGAAACGTGAAATATCTAGCGACCCCCCTATTCTCATTTCATTTTTCATTTCATAGGCTACTTCCCACAAAAAAAAATCACAGAAGATCTACTGTGTATGCTACTGCCTAATTAGGATTTCAACTACCAGTTACATTAATAATAATAATAATAATAATAACACACAATTCATTATTCTTAGAGCACATCAAAGTACAACAACGTTTTGTAAAAATAATGTAATGCATATGTATTACTTTTGCTTATAAAAATAAAAATCAACTGCTGAACATGCAGTTATTGGAATTTAGCAAATTTTGTTTGTTTCCCTAATTAGCTCTTATGCTGTGACACCTGTGTTCAGTAATGCTTTTCATATTTGAAAGCTCGTGCCTTATAAATAACAATAGAAATAATATATACAATTTTCAACATTTCGCTGTGAATTTGAAAAATGTTATGTTAAAACTCTTCACCCATGAAAAGTAAAACAGGAGAATAAAAGTGTACTTGGTTCAGAATTCAGTAATTCTCAGACACTTACGGAGTTAGTGTGATGTGTGAGCTTGAATTTGAGATGAAAGTAAATCCAGTCTTGGTTGGATGTTTGAAATAGCAACCCGCAGATCCCCTTCCAGCTGCAGCCGAGACCGATGATTTGTCTTGTTGGATGCCATTGTGGAAAATGTTGACTCACACAAGTAAGTTGAAGTGAAGGGTAATAACAGGTCCACTGCTTTCCTTGAAAAAATGGGATATTCATTCCGAATCTGCACCCAAAAATTTTCAAGAGGCTTCGACTTCAATTCATTTTGAAGTATTCTGTCACTTGAGAGTTCTATTACTATTGGATTTTTTATTATGGATACTCGAGTTTAGGCCTTAATTACAAGCAAACCAACAGACCTATTGAAAAACGAGTTATACCATTATTTTGCTCGTTTAATTCTGCATTAGACTATATAAGCCAATTATTTTCAAGTTTATTAATTAATTATTTATTTGTGGTTTGAATGAAATATTGTCCGTGTTTTTGAAGTCTTTTCTAGGAACCGCTCACTTAAAACTATATACATGGAAAACTACTTGGTTGAGGGTAGTGAAATTTTTATGTGATAGGCACAAGTATTGGTAGAGCAAATCTCAAGTTTCAATTTTTTTCAACTACCCAATAAAAAGTTCTTATACTTTTTCTGACACAACGTTTTCTCAGCCCAGGATAAACGTACAGCAGGAAACTTGGGTCTCATTTTGAAGCTCTCATTCGTGATTATCGGAATCTACGACCACTGTAAACGTACTGTGCCCGTTTAGACCGGAGTCCGCACGACCACATATGCATTTTACCAATAATCAGTCAGCACGAGAGTCAAAATATCCCGGAGCGCCAGATGGGTTAAAGCAAATCGCAAAAACGACATCAAATTTAAAAAAATGCTTTACTGATTTTTGGCTCAATGCAACAATAAGGATAGAAGGAGATTTAATTAAGTATGACACATCTGGTAAAATTATCTCAGTTTATTTTGAAGTTAAAATTGACTGCAAAGATGCTCAAAGCAGCATCATCCACGTGTGGCGATCCACACTCTTATTTACACACAATATACAGAAATTTTCCAAACACATTTGACAATCTTTTTGAAAACACAAGTCCGATTAATAGTCCTGTAGACTGTGTTCCAAAATTATTAATATTTAATTCCAGTTCAAAGTTAATTGTCTATACTGGAAATATCGTAGATCACTGTTTGAATATTTACATGATATTAACACTCGTAGAATAAATGTTCATAGAATTTTAACTTTCACTTGTTTTTCCAGTTTCAAAAATATATTGTCGAAAAATATTATCATCATCGAAGCAACACAAATTATTTACATATATTAATAACATCTGAAAAGTATTTGACCTTGAGCATAGCATCGAAGAACTTGTGCGAAGCACAACAACAATTAATTGTTCTTCTGACATTTAACATTCGAGAAGTGACTCGATTATGAACTTCAAGTTCCAAACAAAATACATGATTTCTGAATCATCAACTTGATCACTAAATTGTTGAACCATTCAACTATTCAATTTCCCACTTGGAATCATTATTATAAAAATATTTATATTCATGGCTATTTTTACCAACTTTTACAACTTGCAATTCTTCGACAGAATGCGGAAATAAGAATTGTAGCTTTATAATGAATTCATTTAGTTCATGGCACTAGGATTGAAATATCCTTCAAATTATTCGTGGTTAAAGAATTATTTTTAATTGGCAGTGGCCCATTCTATTATTTGTGTAAGAACACAATATTACAACAACAACAACGGCAAAGGTCTTCCTCTGAAGAAGAATAAACTACTATCATGACAAATCCGGGTTCTAGCAAAATCAAAGTCTAAATGGAATTCGTAAACAAGGTTGAAATAAGAACTGATGGTTTTAAAGAAATAACCTTCGGGTCATTCATACGACGAAATGTGTAGTTCCAATACTCCTACTATAAACCTGAGCCATCGAACCTGCTATTTGATTGATGCTCGAAAAAACCTCCTCATTCCTGCGACTTAAACATGCGCACCTGGGAATGGCATTTCAACTACTCCACACACATAAATTTTCTTCCCAAAATTTATACAATAAATCAAGCCTCTGCTTGTTATCAACACTGGAAGATTAATAAACTTACAAGTTTATTTTATTTTACCATTCAGTTCAACCCGTGAATTTACCATACTTATGAAAATATTTATTTCACTTTCGAGTGTATTTACGTCATGATTTTATATAAATACAAAAATATCCTATTTGATACAAATATCATTTGCTTCCCGTTTCATGCCTCTCCGTGTTATCTGAAAAATATACTTCGCTCATTGCAAATATCAACTGTTCAACCAGAACTGAAATGTTGGTTGAATGCGGGCTTGCGCTAACCACTCTCCTTCGGAAAATCTCCTGTTCCAAACTAGAAATGATTAAACTACTTCATAGGCTCTCTCTCAATACATATTGTTACGGCTGTGAGTTTGTGTCATCGCTCGCCGCTTGAGTCACAACTGCCCCAGGGGCTGGGCTGTGGCATGCCTCCTGTATTGCGTGTGCCTTATGCAACAGGGCTACTAAGACAAAGGGATAGTCCAGAAGATTCGTGATTGGACCAGCGATGGAAGCCTCGAGAAGCCGTGGACCCTGGATGGATCTAGAACCATTTATTGAGTCACCGGCCTGCTATATAAGAGTGACCCGTGAAGCAGTTGTGGTTGTTGTGTTTTACGAGCTAGTGCGAGCGATTATCTTGTGCGACAGAAGTGTGGTGACTTGCGAAACCCCTAGTGTAGCGGCGAAGTGAGGAACATACAGGGGACTGCCGTGTTCTGAGTAAGTGTGCTTTCACTGAGTGTCAGATATTGTGGTGTCGAAATCCTGTGACATTGTTTTCTCCCAGCTTGTGAACAGCGTACTTCAAGTGCTCGTAAGTAACTGTATTTGTTTTACCTGAGGAAGAGGGGCAGGTAGCTTCTGCCAAGGCCACCGGACTCATTAGGACGGATTAACTTCTGTGGTCTGTTGCAAGTGAAAGGGGCCAAGAGCGCATAAGGAAGAGGCTTGAGGAGACTGGAGAAGGCTCCTAATTGCTTGTATTTGCTTATTAGTGTAATTTTCTGGCCACAATAAAGATAATTATTTCTTTAAGCAGTAATTGGTGTTGTGCTTTGTACCCCTACCGTAATCCAGTTAACAAAAGTGCCACTAGGGGGTGGCACGTAACAACTGGTGTCAGCAGCCGGATTACGAACTCAAGCACAACACCTGACGGTCCTGGTTTCAAAACCCGAGCAGGTCATTTTCTCTAATTTTCCTGTGAGTGCATGCCCTTTACAAGACAAACAACTAAAATGGAGGAGAAATTGGCAGCACTGCTAGAAAAGTTAAATGGCATGGAAACCAAGATGGAGGATGGCCAGAAGAAGTTAGCAGAGGACCTGAAGGACAGCCAGAATAAGTTAGCAGAGGACCTAACTGCCAAATTTCTGGATGGCCAGAAAAATCTGGAAGAGTGTCTGCTGACGAAATTAGAGGAGAGCCAAAGGAAATTAGAACAGGGCCTACGTGAGGAAGTCGCGGCAGTGGAGGAGAAGTTCAACACCTTGCAAGTGGAAGTTGCCGAGCTGCGCCAACGCCCGCTGATGGGGGTGGAGGAGAGATTCAACGCTCTACAAAAGGAATTTGCTGAGCTGCGCCGACTCCCGCCGACAGGGATGGAAGATAGATTCAAAGCCCTACAAGAGGAAGTCGCCGAGCTGCGCCGACGCCCGCCGACCGGGGTGGATGAGAGAGTCAAAGCCCTACAAGAGGAAGTTGCCGAGCTGCGCCAACGCCCGCCCACCGTTACACCGGGAATATCAGGAACGGGACATAGCAGAGTGACGCCCCCAACCTTCGACGGAAAGGTCCCGTGGAGCACCTACTTACGTCAGTTCGAGGCGGCCTGTTCCATAAATAACTGGAACAACACAGAAAAGGCTACAGCTCTCATTGTAGCGCTGAGAGGTGACGCCCTTAACGTCCTTCAGGCCATCCCGACTGGATCCCAGGACTACCCTTCACTGATCGCCCATATGGAGTCCCGATATGGAGATAGCCATCTTCAGCAGGCCTACCAGATGCAGCTCCGGACCCGGGTACAGAAGAACGCGGAAACCCTGCAGGAGTTCGAGATGGACATCGCACGCCTCGTAAGGCTCGCCTACCCAACAGCGCCGGCCGACTTTCTGGAGCAGATAGCGACGCAGACCTTCACCGACGGGCTACGGGACTCGGACACTCAACAGGCGCTGCGTCTCGCGCGCAATAAGACCCTGGCAGATGCGCTGAGCCACGCACTTGAATTCGAGACGGCAAAACAGGCATCCAGAATGCACGCGCGGGTGCGTCAAGTGGACGTCGATGAACCAGCAAAAACCAACGAGACCAAGCCCCTGGCCGACGAATTGATGGAGGCGCTAAGCCGTTTCTTCGATAGTCGCGGCACCACCAGCAACGACACAGCCGGAAGACAACCGGAGAGGCGGCCTGGAAGAGGACTACCGACCTGCTGGGCCTGCGGTAAGAAAGGCCACCTGAGCAAGGACTGCGGTGATCGCCGCCGCCGAGGGTATCCGACGGGAAATCAGTCGTCTGAAAACCGCGCGGCCCAGGGAAACGAGTATTAGCCAGCCTTGGGGGGCAAAGGTTGGCTTGTGACAGTCGTCAAGCCCCGGCAGTCCAAGTGCGTGTGACGAAGTTACGGAGGGACAATAGCAGCCTGATGGTCGATGGAGTCATCAACGGAGTGAGCTGGCCCATGCTGATCGACACGGGAGCATCGAGGACCATCGTCAATCCCACTGTGATCCCGAAGTGGAGAGTGCAACCCACACAAAGGAACCTCCAGCTAATAACCGCGACCGGAGAGACCGCACCGGTACATGGCGAAGCATCACTGGAGTTCGTCATTGGTCGACGGGTGATAAAGCATCCAGTGCTTGTGGCTGACGTATCAAACGAAGTGATCATCGGACTGGACTTCCTGGACCAGAACAACATCATCTTGGACCTGAGTACCAACACTCTGCACTTCGGACGTGAGGAACTTGCTTTGCAACCTGCGCACGAGTCCATCACCGCACGGCGAGTAAGGCTGAGAGAAGACGTCATCGTTCCTGCCAGGACGGAGGTCAGCGCTGCCGTAATTGTCGACGGAACTGCTGAGGGAGTGGCGGCTGTCATCGAGCCAAAATATGAGGACATCCAGACAAAAGGATTGCTAGTTGCCAAGACTCTCATCAACACGACGTCTCGGCCGTACGTCCGCCTGTCCAACCTGAACGACTACGACATTACGGTTCACCGGGACACCAACCTAGGAATCTGCGAGCCCGTTACCTGGATTGCCCGCATCACAGATACGACAGACAGACACCTGCAGACGGACAACCGAAGAAGATGCACACTGCCAGAAGAACTACAGAAGCTGTACCAAGGATCCCAGGACCATTTAGACGAGGAACAATCACGCCAACTTCAGGACCTGCTACGCGAATTCCAGGATGTCTTCTCCGTGGGGAGCAAAGACTTCGGCAGGACAAGCTTGGTCCAGCACAGAATCGACGTTGGGGACAGCGCACCGATTAGGGCCCCATTCCGACGTGTCCCGCTCGCCAAGCAAGCCGAAGTCGACCGGATGGTAGAAGAGATGAAGGAGCAAGGGGTGATCGAGCCATCACATAGTCCTTGGAGTTCTCCGGTCGTGCTTGTGAAGAAGAAGGACGGTTCCACCAGGTTCTGCGTGGACTACAGGCGGGTGAACGACGTCACGAAGAAGGACAGCTACCCTCTACCCCGGATCGACGACACGCTGGACACCATATCAGGGTCAAGATGGTTCTCCACCTTGGATTTGAAGAGTGGCTACTGGCAGGTGGAGGTCCACCCTAAGGACCGGGAGAAAACGGCGTTCTCTGTGGGCAGCGGGCTCTGGCAGTTCACCGTCATGCCATTCGGTCTGTGCAACGCCCCTGCGACCTTCGAAAGGCTAATGGAGTCCATTCTGAGGGGACTACACTGGAAGACCTGCCTGGTCTACCTAGACGACGTCATCGTTCTGGGGAGAAGCTTCGAGGAGCACTACAGCAACCTGAAGGAGATCTTGTTGAAGCTACGGGCTGCCCAGCTGAAGTTGAGCCCCAAGAAGTGTCAGCTCTTCCAGAAGCGGGTCCAGTACCTTGGGCATATCGTCTCCGAGGAAGGGGTGCGCACCGACCCAGAGAAGACCGCAGCTGTGAGGGAGTGGCCAGTTCCGAAGGACAAGTCCCAACTACGAAGCTTCCTGGGACTCTGCACTTATTACCGTCGCTTCGTGAGAGGATTCGCCGACATCGCCAAACCTTTACATCGACTGACTGAGAAGGACCAACTCTTCACGTGGACAGCAGAATGCCGCAGTGCCTTCGAACAACTCAAGCAGGCTCTGTGCACCGCACCTATTCTGGCCTACCCCAGACCTGGAACAAGGTTCATCGTCGATACCGATGCCAGCGACTTTGGCATAGGGGGAATCCTGTCGCAAGTAGTGGACGGCGAGGAGAGAGTAGTGGCCTACTTCAGCAAGGCCCTGTCAAAGCCAGAAAGGAACTACTGCGTCACCAGGAAGGAGCTGCTCGCCATCGTGAAGACCATTGAACACTTCCACAAGTACCTGTACGGGCAAGAATTTCTCATCAGGACCGACCATGCATCCCTGCGGTGGCTCCTGAACTTCAAGCAGCCCGAGGGTCAACTCGCGCGGTGGTTAGAGAGGCTTCAACAGTACAACTTTGAGATTCAGCACAGGAAAGGCCAACTGCATTCTAACGCCGACGCCCTGTCACGAAGACCGTGCCCCGAAGACTGCACCTTCTGTGCCCGAAGGGAGGAGAACACCGGGATACTGTGCCGACGGACTACTGTTGAACTTCAAGGGAACTGGAGCCGCGAATCATTCACGCGGGCACAAGCAGAGGATGATGACCTGGGACTGATAGCCGAATGGAAGAGGGCCTGTGTCCCCAGACCCGGGTGGAACATTGTGAGTGACTGCAGCCCAAAGTTTAAATCGTACTGGGCACAGTGGGACTCGCTGATTGTAAGGGATGGCCTCATCTGCCGTACCTGGGAGAGCACCGACGGGAAGACATCTCGGGAACAAGTCGTCGTTCCAAAGGCTATGACGGAGGAAGTCCTGAAGGAAGTTCATGGAGGATCATCTGGTGGACACCTAGGGATAAAGAAGACCCTGGAGAAGCTGAGAGAGCGGTTCTACTGGATCGGATGCCGAACAGACGTGGAGAACCACTGTGCGAGGTGCCACGATTGCGCAGCCAGCAAGGGCCCAGGACGAAGACGACGGGGTCCACTGAAGACCTACAACGTGGGCGGCCCCATGGAGAGAGTGGCCATCGATGTTGCTGGGCCATTCCCGTTAAGCGAGGCAGGGAACCGCTACATATTAGTCGTCAGCGACTACTTTACCAAATGGCCGGAGGCGTATGCGCTCCCTAACCAAGAAGCCGCGACGATTGCAGAGACCCTGGTGAAGGAATTCGTCAGCCGGTACGGAGTACCCCTGGAGCTGCACTCCGACCAAGGGAGGAACTTCGAGTCGCAGGTGTTCCAGAACCTATGCCAGCTGCTGGGAATCCGGAAGACAAGGACAACGCCACTACACCCTCAGTCCGACGGGATGGTAGAGCGATTCAATCGCACCATCGAGAACCATCTTCGAATAGTCGTCAGCGAGCACCAGAGGGATTGGGACAAACATCTTCCACTATTTCTCCTGGCCTACCGCACCGCCGTGCATGAAGCCACCGGGTGCACACCAGCCCGGGCCATGTTTGGGAGGGAGCTCCGTCTACCTGTCGATCTTGCCTTTGGCCGACCTGGGAATGATCCGATCCCGGTAAGCCAGTATTGTCAAGAACTGGTCGACCAACTGGAGGACGTGCACGCGTTCGCGAGGAGGAAACTGCGGATCGAGACCGACCGAATGAAGACCCGATACGACCAGCAGACGGATGCCGGCGGATTCCACGAGGACGACCTGGTCTGGCTCTTCAACCCATTACGGAAGAAAGGCCTGTCACCCAAACTTCAGAAGTCCTGGGAGGGCCCGTACCGAGTCGTGAAACGGATCAACGATGTCGTCTACAGGATCCAGCGGAGCCCGAGGGCGAAGATGAAGATTGTGCATCGAGATCGCCTGGCAGCCTACGGAGGGACACAGACGGACCAATGATTGATCGGGACGATCAGCCTTTTTAGGAAGGGGGTGGTGTTACGGCTGTGAGTTTGTGTCATCGCTCGCCGCTTGAGTCACAACTGCCCCAGGGGCTGGGCTGTGGCATGCCTCCTGTATTGCGTGTGCCTTATGCAACAGGGCTACTAAGACAAAGGGATAGTCCAGAAGATTCGTGATTGGACCAGCGATGGAAGCCTCGAGAAGCCGTGGACCCTGGATGGATCTAGAACCATTTATTGAGTCACCGGCCTGCTATATAAGAGTGACCCGTGAAGCAGTTGTGGTTGTTGTGTTTTACGAGCTAGTGCGAGCGATTATCTTGTGCGACAGAAGTGTGGTGACTTGCGAAACCCCTAGTGTAGCGGCGAAGTGAGGAACATACAGGGGACTGCCGTGTTCTGAGTAAGTGTGCTTTCACTGAGTGTCAGATATTGTGGTGTCGAAATCCTGTGACATTGTTTTCTCCCAGCTTGTGAACAGCGTACTTCAAGTGCTCGTAAGTAACTGTATTTGTTTTACCTGAGGAAGAGGGGCAGGTAGCTTCTGCCAAGGCCACCGGACTCATTAGGACGGATTAACTTCTGTGGTCTGTTGCAAGTGAAAGGGGCCAAGAGCGCATAAGGAAGAGGCTTGAGGAGACTGGAGAAGGCTCCTAATTGCTTGTATTTGCTTATTAGTGTAATTTTCTGGCCACAATAAAGATAATTATTTCTTTAAGCAGTAATTGGTGTTGTGCTTTGTACCCCTACCGTAATCCAGTTAACAAAAGTGCCACTAGGGGGTGGCACGTAACAATATGATTATTAGAAAATATAATATCCAAGAATTATTTAGAAAAATTATAAAAATTATTATTATTATTATTAGTGGATTATTATTATTATTATTATTTGTTATATATTTATCATCTCATTATGTGAGAATCCACATGTTCGAACCTTCGAATATGGAAAAAATATCCATTCCTCAACAAAAATAAATTATTAACTTTTACAGTTACATCGGCTGATTACCGTGATTTCCCAAAAATATGAAATATTCAAATAAATGCTCAAAATGCTCGGTCATCGATCCTAAACTGTTCTGAGTGCTGAAAATACTCAGAATAACTCTAACAAGTCTTGCGTAAATCATTGCAAGCTTTAAATACGAAGAAAAAAAAATGTGTTGGTCATCTGCAGAAAAAATAGTTTGTTCCAATTAGCTAGGCATAATATAATTCAAATGTGGCTTACATTTCTTGATGGTCTTGAAGCGTAGTAAACCTGGTCTGTACCAGATTTATCCATAGACATGCCCTATCGGACAAGCATGTATAATCCTTGTATCGGCCGCCATTATATAGGGCATAGTCACTACTTGCGGATCGGTCACTAGTTTAGGATCAGTTCGTCTGTACAGTTAGTTTCCAAAGTTACCGACAGGTGTCTCTTGTTGTATGTTCGGTGGCCACAGCAGCTCGGCTCTCTGTCGGTTGTAAGTGAGTAAAGCCTATTGTCAAGACGTATGAGGGTTTGTTCCAATTATTGGCAGAAATTTTAAGAAAAAAATAAGGTAAGTGAATTAGAAAATGTGTAATGACTTCTGTAGATACTTCAGAGCTCTCAAATTTACTTAAAATAATGTCATAGGTATATAGTTTGTAGAGATAAATATACGACTTCACATGAAGCATTTAGTCTTGCCTTGCGGGCATTTTGTTGATTACCTTGCAGTGGAACCGGAAGCATGTCGGGGTGCGCGCTAAATTCAAATGCACTTCAAGTTTAAATACATTTTAAACTAAAATCTTGGTAATTCAAGTGTTCACAAATATTACAATTTGTTTTAAATTCCATGTGAAAATGTGTTTTGATTATTTAAATGATGTATAAAACAACATAACTGACAATATTACCCAACTGATGAACCATTTTGGCCATTGGTACTTAGATTGTGAAATGATTTTAAATGACATTATTAAAAGACTACATCTATAATACGGTATTTAAATGATAATAATAATGACAATAACAATAATGCAATTTGAGTATGCCTAACTGCTCAGTATGGTAGATAACCTACCAAAAAATTGTCAGACCCAAAAATATTAAAAAACTAGATATCCCAATAGTTTCTCACTTTTTGAATTTAGATGCTGAGAAGCTGCACTGACGAAGACCTAGCAAGGGCAGTTAGCACTGTTCGGGAAGGAGGTCTTTCTATAAGGGAGGCTCAAAGGACGTATTCGGTGCCATTGAACACGATTCGGAGGCGAGTGAATGGTTCTGTTGATGTTCATTGCAAGAGACCAGGACCACAACCTTTCTTGAGTACAGAATGTGAGAAAGACATTTATGAAGCAGTTGTACAGTTGCAAAAATTGGGCCACTATTTGAACAGGAAGGAAATATTAAAACTTGCAGGTGCAATAGATGGCCAAAGAGAGTTGAAAGTTTTCAAGAGTTCCTGAGAGAAATGGAGGAAAAAGAAAAGAACGAATCAGCAAAAAGAAGAAAAGTCGAAGGCAGTAGTGAAAGCGATGACGATGAGAATGATGCCACTACCTGTGGTGAATGTGGTGGGACATTTCAAGATGATTTTAGAGGAGAAAGTTGGATACAATGTAGTAAGTGCAAATTGTGGTACCATTAAACAAAATTTGGCAAATGATGCTCAGCCAAGAAAGTTTCTATGTGCCAAATGTAAATAGTAGGCTATTGAACAATGCACTGCAGTGTTTAAAGTGACTCAAATTAAAGAGCTTCTTGTTTATAACATGTACTTTTGATTCTTACAAGTGAAAATTAAAGTTTTCATTAATCATTTAAACATGGAAAATCATATTTAAAAAAAAAATCGTCAATTTTGATCCAAAATTAGTCCCTGTCACTATTTGTGGATCACATTGCTTATCTTTTCTATGGTGTGTTATAATCTCATCCGCAATGCATTTATATGATTTTTGTGTTATTTTCTATTAAAATATAGGATATACAATGTTTTTCGTTTACTGATCCTCAACCAGTTCCTGGGGTCTAATTGTGGATCAAATGTCACTTTTTAATTTTCTAACAACCTATTTACTGAATGGACGTTGTTGTAAATGTAAGTGGCCTTAAATTATTGCAGAGGGGTCAATAAATGAATTTTAAGTGAAACTCGGTTGTCAACTTAATTTCCATCTCCGATGTCAGCATATATGCTTAGGTAGATCCAGAACTAGTGACCTTACCCTACCCAAAATCCGTCTAGTCAGACATAGTGGTAGTATCTTTTGATGTTTGAATAAACTGTGGTTCCATTTTAATATGGGCTTCTATCAAAGCCATAACAGTTTGTTTAAATAGGGTCAGATCTAAGTGATCTCTTCTTAGATATGTCAGTTGTAACATAACTCACGGGAATCTTATCAGTACAAGAAAAACACTGACAGTCTAAGCAATTAACGGCTGTTCTGAAGATCGTTCCCTGGGCATGGTTTGTCATATCACCATCTACCATGCGCTAGGCAACCTGTAGTTTCCCTTGCGTAGACTAATGAACGCCACCGTTATAGACTAGTCTTCAGTGTACTGACAGATCGAAGTGGTTAACTAGTTACAAATATGAAAACTGACTTGAAATGGATTTAAACATCCAAGTATTAAGTTATTACTGGACTGTGACAAAGTACTAATTTCTAGACAAAGTCTAGCATATGTCCTTGTAGAAATATAAATATTTCCACCAATGTCTGTAGAAATATCAATCACCTCAGTGATTCTCCTCACCAGAAACTTACTAAGTTCCAACTCGTAGCGCAGCACTTTTCGTGACTATCACGACTTTCAAAAGAACTTCTGCGTAGATCCGGCAACCATGTGCCTTGGCTCAGCGTAGAGGCACTTGCTAGGCAACTGCTTGTGTTAGAATGAGCTGAAGTTGCTTCGGCCAGCTGGCTTTTATTCAAAACTGTCAGGGTCACGCGTCATCACCTGATATCTGGAAATCCTCATATCTCTTGAATCCCTGGTCCGATTTACTTGATACTAATTGCATTCTCTTTCATTTGGCCGTGCCAGTAATCTGATCCCAGTCTCAAGTCTCTACTCCATGGTTAACTATTTAATCAATAAATAGCCTCCACCTCTGCTATTACTCGCTACGTCACTTGACATGCAAGTATCGGTAAATTATTTCCAAATGCTTCGAGAAGCAATGTAGCGCGATATTCAAATATCTGAACTTTCAAACGCGGCTACAGCCTTTCCCTTGATATCTAGGTGTCTGAATCTTGGAATACCCATTCCTAGAGTTGGGCACAGTACAGTGTGATGACGAGTGTATGAAGAGTAATATTAATGGTAGGTTTTGTGCGTTCTGGCTCGTGCTATTAAACGCGGGCGAGCCGGTGATTTCGAGTGCAGCGTTGCCGGGCAGTTGTGTAATGGAATGCGAGTCACCTGGCTATGTACACATGCTATTTTCAGTCTTCCTGTTTACTACTTATAGGCCACATCACATCACGTCCAGATGCCCCGGAGACCACCATTGTCTGAGGGCGAACTTGCGCTAACATATTACAAAATGGTAGAAGTCTGGAAGCAATGAATGTTTTATGCCGAGAAGCCTTGCGTACCGTTGCTCCTGAACTCTGGAAACAATGTGTTAAACACGCTAAAAGAATTGAAGACCACTACTGGGAGATAGACGGCCTGTCTGAAAATGTCCCTCATTTCGAGCCAGTCATAATTAACATGAATGACAGCAGTCCTGATTCATCGGAACAGAGCGATTCTTCAAACGAAGAATACTGACTGAATTAAATATTGTAAAGATATCCTATGTAAATAATGTAAATAGCCCATATCAAAATTGTGTAGTATGACATTTCCAAATTAGGAAGCAAACCATTTTTAAACCTGCCATTGAAGGTCTAAAGCCCTTATGTGAAAATGTGATAGAAAATGAAATTTGTACGAGGAAAGAAAATAAAAGGTTGAAAGGAAACATAAAGCAGTGTTCGTTCGTTGCGAGCCACAACGACTGCAAATTAACGCGGCAACTCAGCACCGGATTTCACAAGCCCGCTCGCCTTTAATCGCACGGACCAGAACGCACAATATCTACCATTAATATTACTCTTCATACATTCGTCATCACACTGTACGTTTACAGTGGTCGTAGTTTCCGATAATCACGAATGAGAGCTTCAAAATGAGACCCAAGTTTCCTGCTGTACGTTTATCCTGGGCTGAGAAAACGTTGTGTCAGAAAAAGTATAAGAACTTTTTATTGGGTAGTTGAAAAAAATTGAAACTTGAGATTTGCTCTACCAATACTTGTGCCTATCACATATAAAAATTTCACTACCCTCATCCAGGTAGATTTCCATGTATATAGTTTTAAGTGAGCAGTTCCTAGAAAAGACGTCAAAAACACGGACAATATTTCATTCAAACCACAAATAAATAAATAATTAATAAACTTGAAAATAATTGGCTTATATAGTCTAACGCAGAATTACACAAGGAAAATAATGGTATAACTCGTTTTTCAATAGGTCTGTTGGTTTGCTTGTAATTAAGGCCTAAACTCGAGTATCCATAATAAAAAATCCGATAGTAGTTCCTCCTGTTCTGCCGTTGACAGGTGGGCTGTTAAGTTCGTTTCAAACGGACTGCGAATCCAGTCATTCTCAATTGAAGGTTGTGGAAATCTACCCTAGATTTTTTTTACGAAGGTTTTGGAGGTGTTCTATGACAATTCCACTAATTTGACAAATATCTAACTCATTTTCTTCCTGGAATTCATTCAGACAATGAAACATCTCACAGTTACCTTTGTCCATCTGGGCTTTCCAAAGTTCAAATTTTCTCTTTGTCACTTAGAATGAAAATATTACTATTTCGTCCTTGAATTGACATGTTAAGTTCATTCAGTTTTTCAAATATGTCAACCAAGTAGCTCAGTATTAGAAGCCATTTGTCATCCAGAAACAGGGTTGCGAGTGTAGGACTGCTGTCCAATAGGAAAATACGAAGTTCATTCTTCAACTCCACAGCGTGACGAAGGACTTGAGCACGAGACAACCAACGTACCTCTGTGTGCAATAGAAGCGAATCATGTGTAGATCCCATCTCCTCGCAAAGAATGGAAAATAGCCGACTGTTTAAAGCTCCTGCTTTCACAAAATTTACAGCACTAATTACATCGTTCAGCACTTTATTGACTTCTGGTTGTAGTACTTTCAAAGCCAATGCCTCCCTGTGTATCATGCAATGTGTGAATTTTACAGAATTAGTAACAGCACTCACTCTTGCTCTGAAACCCTCTTTAGTTCCAGTAAATGCCAACGCCCCATCAGTACATATACCAACACAATTTGTCCATGAGAGATTGTTGTCAATAAAAAAGGAATTCACAAGAGAAAAAAATATCTTCGCCTGTAGTCCTCCCTTCCTGAGCTTTACAAAATAGAAAATCCTCGTGCATTTCATTTTCATGACAGTAGCGTACAAAAACAAGAAGCTGGGCACTTTTTACGATATCAGTACTGTCATCAAGTTGCAGGGCAAATTTTGGGCTATCATGAAGACGTGGTAGCAATTGATTTTTTATGTCAGAGGCTATTACGTCAATACGACGAGTTACTGTATCATTTGAGAGCGGTATCGACTTCAAACACTCGCCGAACTTTTCTCCATGCATGATCGCGCACATTTTCACGGCTGCCGGAAGAAGTAATTTCTCACCAATAATATGTGGGGATTTGGATTTTGCAATTGAATAGGATACCTCCAAGGATGCTTTTAGCGCTTTCTTAGGAACTGTTGCGTGCTTTTCTAGGAATCTTAACATTTCCTTTTAGGTTTTGCTCGTGGCGCTTAAAAAATGCTAAAGGTTTACTTATGCAGTCTGGATGTTTAGTCTGCAAGTGTCTCTTAAGTTTCACAGGCTTCAAACTGTCGTTTGCAGAAATCTCCAAACAAAGAACGCATTGAGGTTGTTCCTGATTATTATTCGAAAGAATGCTGGCAAAGCCTGTCATATAATAGTTGATATTTATGCACTTTCACTTTGTGTGTAGAATTAATAATCCTGATGGGAGCAGAAGTAGACGCGGAAGAACAATGGACTTGGTTAAAATTCGTACCTTGTTCATTTTCCGAAGGAGGGCAAGCACTACCACTTCATGGGGTCTCTTTTTACCATTTCTAATAAGCCACTTATCCATGGGTAATGGCGTCACTCGTATCAGTTTATTGTACAGTTGGCTAACCACGCACTAGAATTCACCTGTTCACTCACTGTCTTTGAACTGACTGGAAAGGCCCAGCTGAATTCGAATCGGCAACGGCAGAAATAGAAAAATCCGTTCTTGGAATCCATTCTTGAAAGGAAGTGGTGGTCACATTGTCAAGTGGCTTATTGTCATTAAGTGTTTGGTAAGGTGATGTCACTGCAGGTGGCGAGTGAAAGGGAGCTGTGTGGGGAAATGTTACTCGCCACCTTTTCTCAGAATTCCTGCTGGCAGGATCTATTGGTCAGTTCTTGGGAAATAAGACAGCAAAGGTATGAGTTGATTATTCTTGAATGGTCTTGGAAGCTACCTGCCTATGATAGGTTCATGAATATGAGAATAGAAATATTTGTTACAGAATATGAAATATAAATATTTCAATCAAAGCCGGCGCACTCCTTTATCACTCTCTGCGCCTCCCGAGGGGGGGGGACGAAGACTTTGAGACTTTGAGCGTTTTTCTAATTTTACAGGAGAGCAAATTTAAAGTTCCTATGTATACCAGAAATCACCATGGAGACTTATGGCTGTAGGTAATGCCTTTACCTGCCTATTATTTCATCATCTTTCAGTACTGTATAGATTGCGTCTTTTGTGAGATTTCCTCAAAGTGGAAATTGTTGATAAAGTTACTAACTAATGGAATTATTGTTACTTAACGATCATATTACCCTGAAAATTACGCAAAAATTTTAAACCAGCATTCTATATCACCACAACAGTTAGCTAACACCTGAAATTTTGTACGGTGATAAAGGGCGCTACTACAATTTCACACATGTGACTTACAGAAATCTGCTAAGTACAAAACCAACATGGCGGCCAAGCGAAGTTGAAACATTTAAATAGACTTTACTCACGATTTAACCATGCGAGTGCAGTGAAGCTTGGTACGGTAATTGTTCATAAAAATTCTAATCCACCAGCATAGTTCAATTGTTTTCATAACGTCAAGATGGTGGCTGTGCAAAATTATAACATTAATTTTTATTTCCTGTGTCATAATTATGCGATCGAAGTGAATGTTTGAATAAGAATCCTACACAATAATCTTCATCTAATGGTACATAACTCTATGGCGTACATTATATATAAAAATCCAACATGGCGGCCACGCAAATTATTTCTCTGGCATTCTATATCTCCGGAACTATTACTGATACCACCCTGACATTTCGTATGGTGATAAAGAATATTACTATTAGTGTACTTATGTGACATTAGAAATCTTGTTATTCACAAAACCAACATGGCGTTCAAGTGAAATTAAAATATTTAAATGGCATTTTCTCGCGATTTAATCTAAATTCTAAATATTATTTTTTAATATTTAGTGTCCGAATCAAGTGATCCAAGTGAACGTTTTAATAATTAACCAAAGCAATAATCTTCATCTAATGATACATAACTGTATGATCTACATATAGAACAATCTAAAATAGCGGCATGATTTTCAGATGTTCAAAATATTATTTCTAGCGATCTAATCACCCAAGTGCAATGAAACTTGGCACAGCGAATCTTTATTCAGAGCTTACTATAGAGATATTTAATGATGCTTAATTGTTTTCAAAACCCCAAGATGACGTATGTTCTAAAATCTTCTTTTTATTTCTCGTATCGTATTCAAGCGATTGAAGAGATGATTCGTATGATGAGCTATGATAATAATCATTATATATGAGCACTAAATTCTGTAGCTTACTTTTTTGTTATTCTTAGAAGCCAAGTATTTGGGTTTTTAAGATTAATACAATTGGTTTGTCACGGAAAGATGCCACCTAGCAGGAGGTGTCTAATCACCGAAATTGAAAACTAGCCTGTATATTCTAGCACATAACTGTTCATTGTAATGGTGTTGGTGAAGACATACAGTAGGTTGTGAACCAAATACTATTTAGTATAGGCTTATCACATGGAAAATTGTTTTAATAGGCATGAGAATTTTAATGGAAAAAAACAGTGACATATGAAAATAGGCTATTCAGTTCTTCACAATTCCTTTTTTTAAATTTACAAATCATTTGGTACATGGATGTGATATGACAGAAGCTCAACCTGACCAACCTTCTCAATACAGCACCTGTGACAATCAACATTTCTGGCACGTATTTTAGTCATGTAGAGTACAGTGAAACCAACGTAACTTTGCCGCAACAGACGTGTATTTGGCAGATCATTAAAACATAATCGTAAAAGCAGTTACGATACTAGGTAACGCAACTCTCGGACACTACTGGCAATACTAGTGCAACAATATCGTAACATCACTTATGTTGTTTCACTGACAACTGGCTGATTTTGTAGTTACGATGTTAGGCCATCCGTTTTCTTCATTGTGTTTCAGTAATAGGATCAGATACGTTCTTATTGCATTGGATGGAAATGATGTTGGGCGGCAAAATTACAGCGTAACATCATTTTTCCCAAAAATGTTAGTTACGATAGTATTGCTCTGAGCCGGTATGTTTAATTCCAATTGCAAAATGCATACTATGTACGCTTCATAATATAACGATTGAGTAATTATAAAACAATAAATATAATAAAAATCCCTCCTCGCAGGTAATCAAACCCCGGCCCACCGGGTAGGAGTCAGCAATGTTAACCTCTCAACCAAAGAGTCCGTTGATGTTCAAACGTTAACAACAGCTATACATACAACTGTTTAGCAAATGATCACATAGAAGAAAATCTCTCTTCAGTGTATTGTGCCATCATTATAAACCATTACATTTTTAGCCTACTTTGCACATTTTGCAAAAATGAGGAAAAAGTAGACTTATGAGATCGGGCAAATGTGTGTCTGTCCTTCTGTCTGTCCTTCTGTCTGTCTGTCTGTCTGTGTGTGTCCCCCCCTATCAACTCCTAAACGGCTGCAGCAATCGAAACAAAATTTGGTAGGAGTAAAGATCTATACCTGAATATCTCACAGCCATATTTGAAAATGTCAGTGCTATCAACTGCTGAAAAATCGCAATTGAAATTTGAGCTTCATGTTGGATATCTTGGAAGGTATGAATGGGAGCTATTTCAAAATTGGCACACGTATAGATAATAATATTGCAGTTTAATTTCCAGGAGGCCATACATGGCAGTGTTGCCAAAATGATTAAAAGCCTGCTGATAGATCCAAATTTTAAATTCATATAACTTCTACACTATCAATTGGATTTCAACCAAATTTTGTATGTGCTATGTGTACATAATCAGATATGACTGAGCGTATTCTTAAGAGCCACCAGGGCTGCCAACTGTTAATAAATGCTCTCATTTTTTAAATCCAAATACTCATACATCAGAAAGTATGCAAGCCCACAGCTTTAAACTATGCACATGTATAGTACCTGAAATTCTATGTTAATTTGGAGTAACTTATATATGTCAGTGCTACCAACATGATTCTAAGCCTGCTGAGAGGTCCAACTTTAAATACATGTAACTTCTATACTATCATTTGGATTTCAACCAAATTTCGTGTGTGCTATGTGTACCATGACAGATATGACTATGCCGATTCTTAAGAGTAACCAGGGCTGCCAACTGTTAATAAATACTGTCTCTATTTTTGTTACCCTAATATCAATATATCAAAGTATGCAAGCCAATAGCTCTAAATTTTGCACACGTATAGTACCTGGCATTCTATATTAATTTGGAGTAACTAATATACGTCAGTGTTGCCAAATTGATTCTATGCCTGCTGATAGGTTCAATTTTAAAATGCATGTAACTTCTATACTAATGGATTTCATTCAAAATTGGCACAACAATAGATCATAATATTTCAGATTAGTTCTGACCAATACATGCATGACATTGTTGCCAACATGATTTTACGCACGCTGTTAGATCCAATGTTTAACTGCATGTAACGTCCATGCAATCCATAGGACTTCAACCAAATGTTGTATTCTGTACCCTAAGAGATGGAACTAAGAATATATTCAGTCACCAGGGCTGCCAACTTTAGTGCTCTATTAGGCTACATTATGCCAAGTAAACAGTATTTCGAACTAATTAGAAATTTCGATATTACCAACTTAATTTCGTCATTATTCTAGATAGATCCATATACAGTAGATTAATCATTGATATGAATTTTAAATTTTAAGAAAAGTAGGCTCTTTTGTTCATCACGGAACTTCTTGTTATTATTTCGTTCACTACATTATGTAACAACACCCTCAACCGACCGAGATATGGACCAGACACAATGGGACCGGCCGCCATTTTGGCGAATGAGTGAAGAGCTTATGCTATCCTCATGCCTTAAGCCACCGAGCACGGCCGCTCAATCTAAGGGTACTTCAAGCCATTGCTTATGGTCTGGTGCAACGGGGCACGTCCTTGAGGATAGTTGAAACCACCCTTAGTTCGCGTTAAGTGGAACTGGTGAAACCGGCCCTTAGCCCTCCTAACAGGTGTAAGCCTTGGGTTTTTGCAAGGTCTGTGGGCCTGCAGGTCTTATTCAATAAGATCTTGAACGTTTTCACCCTTGAATACCGGTTTTGTTTACAAAGTGTAAAAAGTGGTTTTCTTTTGCTTTTTATTTCAAGATCCTCACCAAAGGTCACTTTCTTACTGATATGTTTCACTGTACTTTGCGAGACACCCAATTTATTACCGATTTAACGCTGGGAATACATTTCCTGTTTCAATAAGAACATTTATTTGTGCCCTTTTCTGAGGTGTTATATCACCAGACATCCTGACCTAAAAAATTAAAATTAACCATTCATATTTCCAATATTACCAGAATTCAAAGTGATTTGCTTTAAGAATCACCAAATACTGTTAGGAAAAATAAGTACCACGAGTATTGCGACTTACCCTCGAGTTACAGTGTCAAGCAAATGATAATCAAACGCTCCTTGCAATGGACCAGTTTGGCGCCAAATATCATCCAGCTGTTAACAATTGCTTATCGACAACAGTAGAAAAAACTGAGTAACACTATGCAATTGTACCAACTGTAAATACTAAGCAATTGAATACAGCATCATTTTAAGCATGCACCAAGCTTTTAAACCACTTTTAAGAGACCTCAAACCCTACAATTTGAAGAATATCTTAGTCTATTAATTTGGCCGGGAGGGGCCGATAACCTAGATGTTAGGCCCCTTAAAACAATAATTATCATCATCATCAATTTGGCCGGAGACTACGAAGGCAAATCAACCTTATTAATCACGTTTTCACTACTTTCATGAATTAGCAATATTACTGAAGAAATTAAATCTTTTTCATTGTTTTGAATAGGTTCCAATTTGCCATACTTTATTTAACGAATTCTTTGGATCCATATTGGCGGTATAAAATACAAAACATGTCAACAATCAACAAGATTTTAATACTAGAAAAGTTACCAGTTTCAAGATAAGCCATACCAATTACATACCTGCCAACTCTCATGATTTAGGCGGGAGACTCCCGATTTTACACCCCTTCTCCCGCTTATCGTTTTAAATCTCCCGATTTTACAAAAATCTCACTCGTAAATTCGGACTAAAAGTGCGAGATGACAAACTCCAGTCATCCATCGAACAGATCGATTTTACGTGTAGTGTGTTTTGACACCACAGTTTCGCTCCGTATTGATAATTTATAGATAATTCTCCATAACTACGCGTCCCGCTTAGTTGGATTTGAATATCTCTGAGTTTGAAATAGTCGATGGTTAATTCAGCGCGTGTTCCTAGAAGTTTTCATAATAGCCTGAGGGTGAGAGGAATATTGTATCTGTTTAACACGTGAAATTATTTGTGTATAACTTAGATGTTGTTGGCATTAATATGCCGGTAGGCTATTGTGATTCTTTGGAGTGATTTCGTAGATTCCTCGGTAATTGGCAAAGAAATATGATTAGACATCGATAGTCTTCAAAATCTCCTGATTTTTCAGTTTGATAGGTTGGCAGGTATGCAATTATGTAACAAATAGGTATCAACAAACCAGTGCAAAATTGCAAATTGGGTTATTATTGCTCATATACCTCAATGAGCTGATGTTAGCAGAAAAATAAAAATATGGAACTCTTAGCATGTGTTAACAATATTTTGTTTTTGGAGTATATTCATGTTACAGCGTGAAGTATTTCGTAAATAAATTTAATACTAAAATCAATATTTTGTACATCGAAAGACATGTAAGTAAAATTTTTTGCCCAAAGCAATGCATCTTAACAAATTATTTTCAACATATGCAAAATAGGCTATCATATAATGCATAAATATTTTAAGTGCAAAATAAACTTTAAAATGTTCTTTTATGTAATTTCTAAGAAGCTTGTTTTCATGAATGAGGGCTGAACTTCTGCAATACGATGCAATCCATGGGCCAAACGTGTGACATAGATGAGATTTGGAAAAAATACTCCCAAGAGACTGACCAGCTTTCAACATATATGAAGCTGCATCTGTGGCTAAAAGGCACACTTTGTAACAATCACTTTCCGATTCACTAGGACACAGGAATCGTTAACAAATCTTGCAACTGTAGCGTGGTTGGTTTTTTCTTGCACTTTGCACGAAAGTAAATGAGGTTTGCTGGGTTCTTCTGGACATAATTTACCCACTATGAAGGAAGAAGGAATCGGATGGATTCCGAAACATGTACTTCCAATAAACAATAAAATTCTATGCATTGACTGGGCTGCCTTTTATGAAATACTGCACTTGCATAATTTAGAAGACAATGCCATGCACTGGCAAACGTGATCTCATATCAGGAGGGGGCATGGTTTCAAGACGAGAAGAAATTCATGCACTGCGCTTGACGTAATCCAGTGTAAAGAGCACTTGCGCAGAGGAGCCAACAGGGCTGTCCAGTTGGAAACACATGGTACAACAAAACAAGATAACAAAATTTAAATACCTGCAATATTGAACACATTAATGTAAATAAATACCTTTGAATATACTTTAAAGCTTAAGGAATTTAATGGTCCAGTCTTTTTTAGGGGGTGCATTCACACAATAGGCTTATAACCTTTTAAAGAAAGAATGTATGAGAGGTAACTTCGTAAACACTAACCGAACTGCTCCATATGGTCCATGGGCCTAATTGTTGCTATGTCAGATCCAGGTGCATTTATCACATATTCCAATACAGCTAGATCAGCAAAGACATAATTTTTTGATAGAACAGTCATTGCCTGTCCCATATCTTCATCCTCTTTGGTATCAGCTGCAGCCACATCACATTATCATAGCTGATCAACATGGTCAGATCCTGCTCCTCTGAAGTGGACTCACGTGGTCCATGGCAATGTATTCGGCGAAAGTTGTACCAATGTAAGCCTGTTTGACCGAACTCTCCCATTCATCTTGATTGTCTTGGTATCTGCTTTAACATTTAGGCAACCAAATCCACACTTTACCAAGCAATTTGTAACCATCGATGATTAAATCTCATTCCAGGCTACTTTTACACCTCTAATAGTTTCCAGTAAAGTTTATTTTATTTCCGCCCTATTCAATAAAATAAACTTTACTGAAATCAATTTGCGTCAATACGGGCCAATATGAGCGATATGACGGACCTCTAATAGTCTCGATCACGTTCCAATTGTGTATTTCTCCCACTGGAAAACTTCTAGCAACTTCACGGAGAAAGTAATCAGTCGCTTTCTGTAGGCATGTTTCGGGGATGAAATGATACTGTGATCTAAGGACTGCAAGTAGCTTCTAGTATTGGCTAGCAGAAAAAGAAGATGCAAGTTTTTTAAAATGAGAGTGTGTTCGCCTACAGTGGACTGATCTAACAAGATAAGTATTTTACTGTCTTGGGATGCCATTTTGCACTCAAGGCACACCAGTCACTCCTCAAAAGGTTTGCTCGTCTTCCACTTATTTTTAGATGCCCCATATTTACACGGAAAGTGTCATGATGCCATTGTAACAGCATGGCTTCTCGAACTTGACTGTGACGAGGGGAGGATGTTTGTCACTCCAGTCCACATTACAAAACAGAAGGATAATGACCCTATGGTACGATTTCCTGCTATGGCACCTTTAAATCCATGTCGGTTTGGGTTCGATATAAGAAATCAACGCAGTCTCACCTTGGCCGGTGCATATGAATACATGATGTGAGCCAGGCTTTCTCGCCCACCGATGGTGTCAGTTATGATCATAGATCCTGCCTGGCACGTGATATTGTGGCATTCCTTAAAATTCTGAAGCCACTTGTTTGAACACTTTTGCCAGCTCAATCGTTATCCCTTAAATTATCTTGCCATCAATGGGGATATTGTTCGCTTGAATATGTCAAAACTACTCTTATCAATTTCATCCCGAGTTGGAGTGTCAATAGAGCATCCAGCGTTTAGAAAAGACTCTGGGTCTTATGGGCTTTTACTTTTAAGGCAACTGTTTTTTTTTACCTCACCTTTTATCATGAAGGAACTCTGAACATACATATTTTTCGTCATAATAGCTTCCTACAATGATCTGCCAATTGATTACCTTTGTTATTGCACACAAGTATCGTTTATATTAAGTCTTAGTTATTTAATATTTTTCGAGGTTTGCACGCTGGACAGAAGAGCCACGTCCTGCGCTGCATGCTCGCCCGGAGTGGACCACGTGCTCAGTTCCCCCCCGGCAACATAAGTTCTGAAGCACTATCCATCATTGGTGTTACTGTTGTGTTTCTGTTTTAGTTCCTATTCGATCGAAACGAAATGGCTGGTGTTTTGGTGAAACGAAAACGAGGTGAGATGCTGAGAAGTAAGGAGAGGACAATAGTTGTAAACGATTTCAATTATTTGAAGAGCAGAAATCCCGGCCAAAGTGAGTTGGATCGCCGACGAAACTGCTGTTGCTACATGTACATCCAGATCATTAGTGTTCAAACTGTGCAGTGAATCGGCTCTTGGCCCCCTGGTGACACCTAATAAGAAGCAGGAGGGAAAAGTGAAAAGAGAAGACAAAAGACACGAAATTTAGTGATTTTGTTAAAAGTGCTATAAGGTGCATGGTTTCTTTTTAAGAAGTCAGTCACCGACATTATCATCTGTGTTCATGGCCGTGAATACAGACCCCGAACTTCCGAATTTTAAAAGAAGCAAGTTTCATGCCCTTCTAAAAGATCTTGGTTTATTTTACGAAAAGCGGGGTAACAAAGCTCTTATGTTGGAAAGAGACGATCTAGTTGCTTGGCGCTATAAATATTTATATCAAATAAAGAAATTTCGAGCTGAGAAGAAGAATATCGTGTACACAGACGAAACCTGGGTAAACACGGGACATTGCATTGAAGGACACTGGCAAGACAGTACAGTTAAGTCATCAAGGCAGGCTTTTCTGGCTGGAATTTCCCCTGGCTTAAAGGCACCAACAGCGCTTGGGCCCCGCTCCGCCATTGTCCATACAGGTAACGAAGGCGGATTTGTGGACAATGCAAAGGTAGTATTCCTGTGTAAAAAGAATACCGCCGATGCGCACGACGAAATGGATGGAGAATGTTACGAACATTATTTTAAACACCGGTTTCTCCCTAATCTCCCGCCTCGGTCAGTAATTGTGCTTGACAATGCATCATACCACAGTAGGAAAAAAGAGCACATTCCGACAATGTCATGGAAACGGCAAAGCATGCGAGAATGGCTCACGTCCAAAGGTGTCCATTATGAAGACTACATTCTCAAGAATCATCTTATGGAACTTGTGACTTCCATCAAATGGAAATACGACACCTATAAAATAGACGAAATGACGAAAGAACTGGGACATGAAGTGCTTAGCCTACCTCCGTATCACTGTGAACTGAACCCCATTGAATTTGTGTGGGCTCAAGTTAAACATCATATAGAATGAATAACACAACATACAAAACGAATGACATAGAAAAATTGATTCACGATTCTTTCAGCTTTCAGTTACACACATTACACATTTTTTATAATTTTTTTTAAAATGAATTAATGTTGAATTTTTCCAATGTCTCATTAAGCGGCATGACTTATTGTATACTGTCTTTAAAATATTCTTTGCAAACTTCTTTCAAATGATGTGGCAGATAAATATAGTAAAATACACTTGATGGGAGTTGGTGGTCATACTAGTATACCAGTACATCAAATGGGTCATTGGCGATCTCTCTTTAGAAAATTGAAGAATTCTATCTACGGCACCTGAAATGAATGACATGAACATTTCCCAGTTAAATTCAGAATGATAAACGGTGATTTAAATTGAGGCACCAGCTAGGCAAGATTAAGAAAAACTTGAAAATGGAAGAAGCATGGTGTGTGCATAATAGTTGAAAAAAAAAAAACTTACCGATGTCAAATGAAGCTGCTGTATAATGGGGTCATAGGAAGGCCAAAGCTCCACTGTGTATGAGCTGATAGCTGATACTGAACTCGCGTGCTGTTGTCATATGTCGGAAGAGCAGAGTGGCCGTGGGAAGGGTGGGGGGCATGGGTAAAGGAGGGGAAAGGAATGTGAGAGGGAGAAACAAAGTGAAGGTGTAAGAGGGGGGAAAGAAAATAGCGGGCTATTTGAGGGGTTTAACTATGGAGGTTTATGTTTTTTTGTCAAATAAAGTGTGATCTGCAATCGTGTCAAATAACATGTTTGTATCGAAATTGATGTCGTTTAAGTTGTTTGATGTGTTTGATCTCTGTGATGTATTTATGTAAATTACTTCTAAAACATTCATCAGACAGCCCTTAGAAACGTTATGCAAGTTGTTGATGCCATCATCTATAGTTGTGAACTTGTGCCCGGACTCTTCCATATGCTCTGCCATAGCTGAAAATTTTCTATGTTTAATATTGAGCAATGTTCGGCACAACGAATTCGGAAGCTCCTTCCAGTTTGTTCCACGTATATAGCTCTGCATTCATTGCATTTGAGTTCGTAAATACCTGATTTTGAATGTTTATTTGTGGCGTTGATTTTGCTTGAAATTAATTTTTTTTTGGAATTTGAATTGTTGGTTCTAAAAGCGATATCTACGTATGTTGTGTTTTTTTTAAGATGCTTTTTTCTGCATAGACGTTATAATCTATATATGTGAATGTAGCAGATGTTTTTCTGGTATTACTGTCATCCTTTAATTTTGTGACGGGTTTATTTTTTAACTTACGAATCAAATTGTTTACGTGATTATGACTATAATCATTGATTTTAGCTATTTGGTGAATTATATTAATTTCTTTGAAATCGTTAACAAAGTTGGTGGATTTTATTATTTCAGTGCTCTGTTAATGAGGATTATAAAAGTTGCGTTTTTATGGCTGCCTGGGTGGTTGGAATCTTGACGTATGATCGTGCTTGTCTGTGAAGGCTTTCTGTACACCTTGTAGTGCAGCCAGTTGTCTAGTTTGGTGACTGTCAAGTCTAGGTGATTAATTTTGTTTATTTCTGAATCCACAGTGAATTTGATGATAGTATCAATTTTATTCAAAATGTTCATTACCTGGTCTATTCCTTGAATTTGATTATTGATGATTATGCAAACTTCATCTACGTATCTACCCCAGAACTCTGCCTAGGATTTTATTGGCAATTGTTTCGTGCTCCAGATGGTCTAGGTAAATGTTTGATAAAATGCCCGAAAGAGAGGATCCCATAGGGAGGCCTTCCGATTGTTTAAAAAAATTTCCATTGTAGGTGAAAAAATTATTATTAGTGATAAATGTTAAAATCAAAGTGAATTCCTCTACTTCTACTTTAGAAAGAGAACTGTCATTAATTAACCTGTTGTGGCTAATTTCTATTGTTTTTTAACTGGAATGTCGGTGTACATATCTTTAATATCAGCGGAATGCATGGTATTGTCGTCATTTAGTTTTAAATCTGTGTTTCGCAGAAGTGCATAGGAAAAGTTGAACGTTAATTCATGATTATGTATCCACATGGTGCTTCTAGTGCAAAGTTGATGTTTTTCCTCATGGCACAGGATTTATAAAAATGTGTAATATGTGTACCGGAAGGCTGACAAACATTTGCATGCTATTTTATTATATTTTAATCAGTTTTTAGTAGACCATATGGTCATTGTATTTTACTGTGTTGAGTGTGTCGATGTTGTTTTCAAAGATGTGTCCTAAGCACAATAACATGGGCTGACGAAGGGACCAATGTAGGCCCCGAAACATGTACCCCTATTTGTAAATTTTAAAAATAATTTAAGTATTGACTAGGCGGAAAATTGAAAAGATTTATCTTTGTATAGGTTCTTTTGTCCTAGTTTTGTAAAAAAAAAAATCTTTGCATTTTCCCTGCCCAATGGCAGGGTCTGCCATGTGGATTCACTGTCTTCATTTTCTTTGGTCAGATTGATGCCAGCTTCTCAGTGCGGCACTGAGCAGCCAGTGAGTCTCCTTTGAAACAGGCCGAAGTCTCGGTGGGTAGAGAGGCAATTGCGCATGCGCCAATTGGAAGGTTAATATCTGATGAAAGCTGAATGCGTCAGCAGAGAGCCTAGGCTCCAAGCAGTGCATTCGTGAGGCGGGCGGTATTTCAGTGCGTGCATGTTCGTTTGTGAGTTTTAAAACGCGGATCAGTATAGTGATTTAATAGTGTATTTATAATCAAGACCATTTTCTTCGTTGTCCTATGAAGAGAAATGTGCAGTGAAAGAGAGAAGACCATAACCTCATCAAAATATTGTACAGAGTGATAAACATGAGTCAAGTAAATTCCAGTTTCAGTGGTATGAGTAGTATGAATGGTTAACGGCAAGTGTAATGACTAGCACGATCCATTGTTATCTTTGTATTCTGTTTGGTAGTGATAGTAAACAATGGAGTGAATCTGGGAATGCATGTATTAAAAATGTTCATTGTGGAGCACGAAAGCATAAAATTTCTATGAAACATATTCTTAATTGGGATCAATATCATCTTCTGGGTCAACACAGAGAGAAGAACACGACGACTGGAGTCATCTACAAAAAGACTACCAGGTATGAACTGAGAATACCCAGTTACATGAACGTAGCTTCGCCACTGCTGCTTTCATCGTCCCTTGGTTTTATATCCTGTGACATCTCTGGCCTGACTTGGCCATTGTATTTTCCTCTGCCAGCAACAAGTTCCCAGGCGAGCGTAGACGTTTTTCCCATGTTTTCTTCTGCATTGGTGCAACTCCAAAATGTTTCTGTATATCGTCATTTGAAACTTGACCAGTCTAGTGATGTCACCCGTCCACCCTTTGTCTCCATGACGCTTTGTCGACGTTCCTCCTCCTCTGTAGCTGGCCAACACTCTGCTAGAGAGAGTGACAGGATGGATGATAGTTCGGTAGATATTGGATTTAAGTTGGTCTTTCATCCGATGGTCACAGGTGACGCCTGTTGTCGTTCGCCATTTCAACCAAGCTGCATCTGTTCTTGTGTTGACCTAGTTAAGTAGTCCATTCTGAGAGATAGTGGAACCTAGATACTTAAATTTAGCTACTTGCGAAAGATATTCTCCATCACTGCTGATGGTCTCAACTTCATAAGAATCTAATTTCATGTACTCAAGGGGTCGGTAACACAGATATTTGGCCCCTTAAAACAATTACCATCATGTACTTGAGTCTTTTTTGTTTGTTAAGTCTGCTAGTTGGTCGTTCCACTCTTGTTTGGTGTTGGAGGTAAAGTTTGTTCTTTATGGCTGACATGACATCAGCATAGAGAAATGTCCATGGCAGTTACTTGTGCAGGTCTGATGTAACAGTGGCCATCACAATAATAAACAGCAAAGGTGATAAGGCAGAGCCTTGGTGGACTCGCACCATTATGCATAAGTCATTGGATGCTCCAGTAGCAACTTGAACATAGTTATAGTGAAGCTGCACCCAGTTACCAAGATGCTCTGGAATGCCATACTCTCAGAGTGCGAACCAGATCAGGTCATGGCGGTCCCTTATTGAAGGCCTTCTTGAGGTCAAGAAAAGTGAGATGCAGTGGCTTGTTCTTTTCATGTTTCTTAACTAGCAGTCATGTAGCGTGGATTTCATCTGTTGTGCCACAAATTTTCACAAATCCAGCTAGGAGCTTTGCGAGTTTGACTATCTCACGAATCTTTTTAACGAGAATACTTATTAAGATCTACAACTCACGGCTAAGTAGTCTGATAGGTTGGTAGTTTGAACACTCGGCATAACTATGCTGGAATATCATTGGGGCTGGTGGCTTTCCCCTAATTCAACTCTTTCAGAACAGCCTCGACTTCGGCAGTGATAATTTCCTCTGTTGGTCCTTCAATAAGAGGTGGTGGATGAGGAAATTCCTCGGTTGAAATTTCTTCTAAGCCAGCATTCCCTCACTTTCATCCAGTTGACCAGCAGCTCACCCTTTTCGTCAATGATGCAGTCAATACGTTGATGTCTGCCGTTATGCAATGCCTCGGTTTGACTAGCCAATAAATGTCACGCTCGCCTTCGCGTGTGGCAAGTTTCTCATAGAGGTCTGCATACTGATCTGCTTGTTGCAGCTGCGACTTTCCTCACCTCACTATGGGCAGCTTTGTAGGCATTCCAACTAGATGGTCTCCAAGACTGTTCTTAGACGGAACCTTACTAGAGTTTTCAGGTGTGTGGTGGAAACACTTCACTATATGGTGCCAGCTGCAGCTTAAAGGCCTGGTAGCATTACATACCCTAGTCCCTGAACTGCTACAACTACTCAGTGATTGTTGATCCGTGTTAGCCATAAGATATTAGCAGTGCCATGCCCATTGTTCAGCGGAACCAGGAACTAGAGAGTAAATAAGTTCACTCCCGGTTTAGGGTCAAAGGTCTTTCGGATCAGAATTTGTAAAATATTGTTTTAAAGGAACTTTGTGTTTTCCTATACAAATTTAAAATTTATTTGATCAGTTTTTGTACTATTCTTAAGGTCTGGTATTTTTTACTGCAATGTTATGAGAAAAGCCTTTAAACAGATTTTGTGGGGTTGAGTTGTGTAGTCTCTTGTGTTGGCCTTCAGAATCCAAGATAGCAGGTTCAATCCGGAGGACATTTAAGGGTGTTTGTCATGTTAAAGGTCCCCTTCTTGGACAATATTCCAACCCCCCAGCATATCTAAAGATACATCAGTTAAATGGTACATTAAACCCATAACATTATTTAATACCGGTTACTTAATCAAGACAAGACCCTGATTTTTGTTCACTCATCAAAGCTAGATACATTAGCAGGCCTGCCAACATGTACAGATCATAATTTCTATGATTTCTGAATGGTTACGAGGCACATCCAGGAAGTAAGTTTCTGTATTAAAAGAAGAAGAAAAAATAGTTACAGTAAAACCGCGTTTATCCGGATTCCTTTAATCTGGATATCGCTTTATCTGGACAGGCTTAAAAAGTAAATAAATAAAATCTTTTGAAAAGTATAAAATTCTACAATGAGTTACCGCGAAGCGATTTCTTAGTTTCACAATATGGAGTTCTTATGTCGGGAAAGTAGGCTACTGTTCAATGAAATCCCGAAGATCTCTCGTACCAAATCAGTCAAGATGGGTTGTCTTTTGTTCGCATAGTTTATTTCTCAAAAGGTGTCGCCTTCTCTCCGTTTATCGATCATTCATTGGCCATTAGTAGCAGCAGTTTAAAAAGAAAGGGATGGAAGAATGCACTTGTCTGTGTTACCACTGCGATGCTGTGGTCACTAATGAGGGTTGTTGCCTTGTGGAATGTCACCCACACCACAGCCTAATGACAGGGGGGTCGGGGAGCCTTTCTACCTGCTACCGTAGTTCGTCCGACTTCAGTTCAGTTGTTCAGTTAACACTTGACAAGTGCACAATGTCACTTAGCAGTCAACTTATAATGTTGGGAAAACGTAAGTGTAAAGCTCTTCCGTTACATGAAAAGTTGAGAGTTATTGAATGTTTAGAAAATGGGGCTACTGTTGCTAGTGTACTGTATGTGTGGAATTTGGGATTGCCAAACAAACAGTTTCCAACTTACGGAAGAAAAAAATATGAATTACAGTCCTTTGCATTGTAATGTGAATAAAGAAACCTGTCAGATGAAACGAATGCGACCACCAGCAGAACAAAAGTTAGATCAAGCAGTGTACTAGTGGTAGGAACAATTTAGTGCAAGTGGAATAGCAGTGAGAGGTGTTGAAATTCAAGCTGCAGCCCAACGTCTGGCGAAACAACTTTGCGGAAATGGATTTTCACCTTGCTCTGGTTGACTATTCAGATTTCGCAAACTCAACAACATTGTAAACTGAAGGACGTGCGGGGAATGATTAAGTGCAGATGCAGGAGCTGTTGAACCATTCAGAGAAAAACTTCACGCTCTCATAAAGGAAGAGTTGTGCCAGGTTTACAATGCCGACGAAACCGGCCTGTTTTGGCGCGCTTTGCCTGAGAATACCCGAGCCTCAAAGTTGTTGAAAACACACCTGGAAGGAAAATAAGTAAACATGTTTCTACATTGTTGTGTGCCAATGCTGATGGGGATTACATATTGAAACCTGTGATTGTTGGGAAAAGTAAACAACCAAGGGCCATTAAAAATATAATGTCCACCTTGCCTGTGCATTATTTCAACTCCAAAAATGCCTGGTTTACTTTAGAAATCACATCAAATAGGTTCCATAACTGCGCCGTGCCTGAAATAAGAAGTCACCCATTGGATAAATCACAATGTGAGGTAAAAGCCACAATCTGGTTGGATAATGCACCTGCTCATCCTGATAAACACCTGTGTAGTAAGGATGGAAAGATTAAATGTCTATTCTTGTCATCTAACACAACTTCGCTAATCCAACCGATGGGCCAGGTTACACAGGAAGAGATTCCTGTCTGAAATCGACGAAGTTGATGGTGAAGTCAAACTAGCAGAAAACTCTCTACAAAATATAAAATTATACAACTTCAGGTCAATGATCTTTAATTTCGCATCAGCAGTGAACGACATAGCACCATCTACTCTGCCCATGGAACAAACTTTTAGGCCTACATGACAGCAATGTTGAACTCGACAGTGAAATTGAAATCGAGGACTATGAAGTAGCAGTAACAAATGTGGTGAGAAATCAATCACAGAAGAAGAGATTGAGGACTGGCTCGACAACGATGAAGGGGATCCTGGCTACCAAGTACTGAAAGAAGATGAAATTGTGGATAGTGTAAGCAAGATTGATGATAGTGATAGTGCATTAGAAGGTGAGGAGAGTGATATCATTTCACAACAAAAATTAAATTAAGTGAGGTTAAACAACATCCTAATTGTGTAATTGATTTTGTTCAGCAGTGTGAAAATGAGGAAATATCTGTGTATTATAATCAAATGAGACACTTGCGTGCACTTACTGTAAAGGAGATGAGCAAGAAGCCACAAAGAAAGATAGACAGTTACTTCACACCAAACGAAACCAATTTATAACTTTCTGGTTTCATCAACACAAGGTACTATACTTCATTGTGTTATTAAACCATTATTTTTTCACGAAAATGCTATTATTTCTTTTCATTTCAGTTAATCCTGACTTTTGCTGATCCAGACAGCTCTCAAGCCCAATTAGTCCGGATAAACGCGGTTTTACTGTATATGCAAAACTTTATTGGCAACAGGTACAGCAATGTGTCGGCTATTTTTCGACATAGGCACCAAACGAATGGAGACACTTGTCATAGCGTGGTTTCAACTTTTGTAGTCCTGTATCATGGAAGTCTGCACCCTGCGAATGGAACCAGCGTGTGATATTAGTCTTCAGCTCTTCGTCAGTGTGAAAATGCTGACCGGAGAACTGAAATTTCTTGAAGAGCAAGAAAAGGTGGAAATCGCTGGGAGCAAGATGACTGTACGGTGGATGATCAAACTGCTTCCAGCCAAACTTCTGCAGAAAAGTTGATGTCCTGATCTTGCTCCCAGCGAACTACACTACTGTTTGTAGAAAGTGACCCCATTGCACACATTGCACTTTATAGCACAGATTAGGGACATGACAATACATTACTAATTAGGACAGTCCGGTACATGCACTTTGACGGTCGATCTTCAGTACGGCGTCGTGCCACCACGTGCTGCACTCGGAGCTGCTAGACGTCGTGACATGGAATCATACAGCGCTTGAATACGCTGCTGGGGAATACCGTCCCACTCGGTTTGTCTGGCGCGTCCACAAAGCATCAACATTGGTGGTAGGTGGATCTGAACCAATAAGTTGCCGACCGACCATATTCCAGACATGTTCGATGGGCGACATGTCAGGTGAACGGGCAGGCCAGGGAAGCAGAGGCATCCGTCGTTCTGCGAAGAAGGCTTGCACATTCCTTGCCACACGCGGGCGGACATTGTCCTGCTGTAATATGGCCTATGGAACAGCCTGCAAGAGGGGCAGTGCCGTGGGCTGAAACTTCCCTGATGTAGGGGTCACTGTTCAGATTGCCTGCAAGACGTACGAGGCACGATCGCCTGTTATTGGCAATTGCGCCCCAAACCATTAAACCTGGTATTTGACGGCTATGCCGCTCAACAATACAGTCTGGCTGATTGCGTTCTCCATGGCAGCGTCGAACGCGTCTGCAGCCATCACTGCAGGACAGGTTGAAGCGGGACTCGTCCGAAAACAGTAAATTTCTCCACTCAGTCTGCCAGTGTCGGCGTGCACGTGCCCATTGTAGTCGGAGGCGACGGTGGTTCCCAGTCAATGGAAGCCGACGCAGTGGCATGCATGCTTCCAGTCCAGCCCCCAAAAGACTGCGCCGCACCATTGACGCAGACATGTCCACCCCCGTTGCAATGCTCCAATGTCGAGTGAACACCGAGGACGACTATCCGATACGGCCATGCGGAGAAGATGGCGGTCGTCTCGCGCTGTGGTCACATTGCGTCGTCCTGTACCCTGTCCTCGCTGTGTATGATCCTCCTCTCTCCACTGGATCCACATATGCCTTACTGTTGACGCAGCGTGCCCTGTAGGAGCCGCAATGTCTCGGAACGACAGACCCGCCTCCCAGAGCCCAAGCATTCTGCCCCGTTCAACCGCACTCAACATGCTTATCGTCCACCCTGTAATGTCGGCGAAGCATCGTTGCACTTGCTTACACGTTTCCACTTGGTATGACGGCCCCACTCCGACAGAGCTGTACGGAACACTGACCTGTCCGGTCCCACGGCAGAGGGCACTGGTAAGCCAATGTGCACGCCATCTCTCTGCAATTTCAATCCCTTAGTATGGTACCACTGGCCTACACGACCCCTGTTCTGGGAATGTCTCCGACCATTTCTTCTGGGTGTTTCACTTTCTACAAACAGTACCGTATGTTCTCTCTTTTTTTTCTCTCTAATAGGGAAACTTACTTTCTGGATGTGTCTAAGACCCTGATTATTGTTCATGCAGCAAAGCTGGATACATAGATCATAATTTCTATGATTTCTGAATGGTTATTATGGAATTTTGGATAGCATTCAAGATGTAGTTTTATTTTGGTGTGTCTAAGCTAATGTTATTAACTATGACTTCTTTTGAGAGAAATGTTGATATTAATGCAATCATATTGCCAGTAGGTTTTGTAATGTTCTATAAATAAGGATCAAGTTTTGTTTATTTTCAGATGAAACAATAGTTGGTTGAGCATTTCTCGAATCATCTGTAGGTCCTTAATTTATTCACTAGGTTCCATGATCCCATGTAGATTGAGAATCGCCACCATAGCCAGCAGTTGTGCAGTTCACAACTTGCGAAGCACTAGGGCTGAGCTTTTCTGAAGGAAGGAGGATGGTATTCTTTGGTATTTTATCATGACCTTTGAGTGAAGGAAACTATCGCTGTACCTTGTGAGATATTTTTCATCAACTGCATAATTTGAGTCTTATGTTTTGTTGTATATCATCATCATCATCATCTTGTACAGTTTCCAGCCCCAGGCTGGGTCTGTTTGGAACATAAGCCTCGCCACTTAGTCCTTTCTTCCCACCACCTCTCCGCTGTCACTCTAGTCCAGTCCTCGCCTCTCTTCTTGACACATTCCTCCACTCCTTTCAGCCATCTATCTCTTGGTCTTCCCCTTGGTCGTTTCTTCTGCATCTGCATCTCATGTATCCTCTTGGGAATCTTCTTCTCATCCATCCTCTTTAAGTGTCCATACCACCTCAGTCTTGATGTCTCAATCCTACCTTGCAAGGGCTTCTTTCACCATTTCCCTGACCTTTTCATTCCTCACCCTGTCTCTTCTTGTTACTCCGATCCTACTTCGCAGGAACTTCATTTCACCTGCCTGTATTCTGCTTATGTCTCTTTTCTTCATTGTCCAAGTTTCTGAAGCATAGGTCAGTATCGGGATATAGTAGCTTCTGTATAAGACTTCCTTGCTTTTTTGTGGGACATCTTTATTCCACACTAAGCTCCTAATGCTTCTCAGAAATGCTTCTGCCTGTCTGCCACGTTCCGTAATCTCTTTGTCATTTCTCCCATTTTCCTCCACTATACTTCCCAAGTACTTGAGACATTCCACCTTCTTCAGCTGTCCACCTCCAAGTGTTATCCCACTCATTGGTCTGTCCTTTTTCCTGGTCGTTAACAGGATCTCACATTTACTGATGTTGAACTTCCATCCGTTCTCTCCCACTGTTTCTTCCCAAGCCTTCAGTTGCTCCTGAATTTCCTCCTCCTTGTTTCCCCAGACCATGAGATCATCTGCAAACACCATTGCTTTCATCTTATCTTCTCCTATCTTTCCTGCTATCCATGCCATTACCTCGTCCATAACCACAATAAAGAGAAGGGGTGACAGCGCACTACCCTGTTTCAGGCCACTCATTTGTCTGAACCAGTCTGTTCTTTTCCCTCCAACTTTCACACAACTCACACTTCCACAATACATCTCCTTCACTCTGCCTACAGTCCCTTTTTCCACTCCAATGTTTTCCATTGCTTTCCAAACCTTCTCCCTACACACACTATCATAGGCCTTTTCGATGTCCAGGAAGGCCATCAACAGATCCTCTCCAAATTCGTAGTGGTGTTCCTGGAGCTGTCTCACTGAAAATATGAGATCCACTGTTGATCTCCCAGGTCTGAATCCATACTGCTCCTCTCTCAATTTTCTCTCCACTTTGGCTCGTATTCTACTTTCTAATATCTTTTCATATATCTTGGCACAGTGAGGTATGAGTGTGACTCCCCTGTAATTTCTGCACTCCTTTCTGCTTCCTTTCTTAAATATTGGGACAATTAATCCTTTCTTCCAATCTTCTGGGGTCTTTTTCTCCTTCCATATCACCCTCATCACACGGTACAGCCACTGTTTCCCAACCTCCCCTGCTGCCTTCACCATTTCAACACTCACTTCATCCACACCCGGTGCCCTTCCTCCTTTCATCTTGTTATAGCCATCTCCAGTTCTCTCCAAGTCAGGTCCTTTTCCATTCCTGTGTTGTCTTCTCCATCTTCCAATACATTGTCTTCCTCCCTATGACCATTTGGATTCAGCAAATCCTCAAAGTACTCTTTCCACACTGTCTTGAGTGTGTCTTTGTTGTGTACCTCATTTCCGTTTTTGTCCATCATTACCACATCCTCTCGGAGACCTCTTCTCTTACTTTTGACCATCCCATAAAGTACTTTCTTATTTCCTCTGCTGTCTTCCTCCATCATCTCTGTCCACTTTACCATCCACTTCTTCCTCTCCTCTGCAACAATCTTGTTTGCTTCTTTCTTCTTTATCTTATAATCTTCCCTTGCTAGATCAGTTCTTTCCTGGAACCACACTCTGAAAGCCTTGTTCTTAATTAAAAATATATATCAGATTAAATACCATCTTTTCCCTATATAGAAAGTTGAGGAAGGATGTTGGTTTCCTACAATTGGAGGTAATTGATAAGTAGTAGTACAATTTGAAGTTTAGTTTACTTGCAATGTTGTCGAGCTGATTGTACCTAAAGTATAGTATACACCTATTCATATGTTATAAATGGAGTATGAGGGCACTAAAACTGAAAATACATTTTTTCGGAGTAGAATGTTTTATGGGCTTGATGTTGTAATGATATATATTTCTTTATTTTCGAAAACTGGTTAGTGTAGAGATGCCTCTGATGTACATCAATTAAAGACAAAATAGTTTTGGTAATTATTCATCTAGAAAATATAGCCACAACTCGTCTGATGCTTGTATGTCATTGTGGACATTACAGAATACATGACATACCAATACGGGCTCTGCACTAGTCTGTGGGGCTATGAGTTGCCGTTATATGATGTACATGGCTGAGTAACACCAATAGGAAGAGATAAGAATGATTTTCAAGCTACTACCACTGTTACAATTAAAATAGATTTTTCTGAGAGGCCAAGCTCTTACTAAGTTGTGAAAACAAATGTTAAATCAGTATATCGATGGGTGAAAGGCAAAACATCTTAGCCGCCAGGAAAGGAGAATCAAAGTATGGAAACTCAAGGAAAAGGAAGCCAAGGAAGAATTCCAGAAGATAATAAGGGAAAGGATGCCAACAGACAATCCTAAAACAGGGGAAGAGGAATGGAAGCATTTCAAAAACACAATGGTGGAAGCTGCAGTGGCAGTATGTGGAAGAACGAGCAACAGAAAGCGGTGTAAAGAGACACCATGGTGGAATGAGAGAGTAAAAGAAGCTGTGGGAAGGAAGAACAAGGCTTTCAGAGTGTGGTTCCAGGAAAGAACTGATCTGGCAAGGGAAGATTATAAGATAAAGAAGAAAGAAGCAAACAAGATTGTCGCAGAGGAGAGGAAGAAGTGGATGGTAAAGTGGACAGAGATGATGGAGGAAGACAGCAGAGGAAATAAGAAAGTACTTGATGGGATGGTCAAAAGTAAGAGAAGAGGTGTGCGAGAGGATGTTGTAATGATGGACAAAAACGGAAATGAGGTACACAACAAATAGGCCCTCAAGACCGTGTGGAAAGAGTACTTTGAAGATTTGCTGAATCCAAATGGTCATAGGGAGGAAGACAATGTATTGGAAGATGGAGAAGACAACACAGGAATGGAAAAGGACCTGACTTGGAGAGAACTGGAGATGGCTATAGACAAGATGAAAGGAGGAAGGGCACCGGGTGTGGATGAAGTGAGTGTTGAAATGGTGAAGGCAGCAGGGGAGGTTGGGAAATAGTGGCTGTACCGTGTGATGAGGATGATATGGAAGGAGAAAAAGACCCCAGAAGATTGGAAGAAAGGATTAATTGTCCCAATATTTAAGAAAGGAAGCAGAAAGGAGTGCAGAAATTACAGGGGAGTCACACTCATACCTCACTGTGCCAAGATATATGAAGAGATATTAGAAAGTAGAATACGAGCCAAAGTGGAGAAAAAATGGAGAGAGGAGCAGTATGGATTCAGACCTGGGAGATCAACAGTGGATCTCATATTTTCAGTGAGACAGCTCCAGGAACACCATTACGAATTTGGAGAGGATCTGTTGATGGCCTTTCTGGACATCGAAAAGGCATATGATAGTGTGTGTAGGGAGAAGGTTTGGAAAGCAATGGAAAACATGGGAGTGGAAAAAGGGACTGTAGGCAGAGTGAAGGAGATGTATTGTGGAAGTGTGAGTAGTGTGAAAGTTGGAGGGGAAAGAACAGACTGGTTCAGACAAATGAGTGGCCTGAAACAGGGTAGTGCGCTGTCACCCCTTCTCTTTATTGTGGTTAAGGACGAGGTAATGACACTGGTAGCAGGAAAGATAGGAGAAGATAAGATGAAAACAATGGTGTTTGCAGATGATCTCATGGTCTGGGGAAACAAGGAGGAGGAAATTCAGGAGCAACTGAAGACTTGGGAAGAAACGGTTGGAGAGTACGGATGTAAGTTCAACATCAGTAAATGTGAGATACTGTTAACGACCAGGAAAAAGGACAGACCAATGAGTGGGATAACACTTGGAGGTGGACAGCTGAAGAAGGTGGAAAGTCTCAAGTACTTGGGAAGTATAGTGGAGGAAAATGGGAGAAATGACAGAGAGATTACGGAACGTGGCAGACAGGCAGAAGCATTTCTGAGAAGCATTAGGAGCTTAGTGTGGAATAAAGATGTCCCACAAAAAAGCAAGGAATTGTTATACAGAAGCTACTATATCCCGATACTGACCTATGCTTCAGAAACGTGGACAATGAAGAAAAGAGACATAAGCAGAATACAGGCAGGTGAAATGAAGTTCCTGCGAAGTAGGATCGGAGTAACAAGAAGAGACAGGGTGAGGAATGAAAAGGTCAGGGAAATGGTGAAAGAGGAGCCCTTGCAAGGTAGGATTGAGACATCAAGACTGAGGTGGTATGGACACTTAAAGAGAATGGATGAGAAGAAGATTCCCAAGAGGATACATGAGATGCAGATGCAGACGAAACGACCAAGGGGAAGACCAAGAGATAGATGGCTGAAAGGCATGGAGGAATGTGTCAAGAAGAGAGGCGAAGACTGGACCAGAGTGACAGCAGAGAGGTGGTGGGAAGAAAGGACTAAGTGGCGAGGCTTATGTTCCAAACAGACCCAACCTGGGGCTGGAAACTGTACAAGATGATGATGATGATGTACCTTTTAACATGAATTGAATAGCATCACCAAATATTTCTTCCCAGCAAAACATCTTATAGGAATTCCCTCTCTGTTAACCTTTTCACTGCTAATATTGTGAGAGACTATCAAACCCCTCCATGCTGAATAAATTTTTAAAAGTATGTTATTCAGATGAAGTTGCCGACGAGATATCTCGGGCGCAGCAAGGACATTACGTTCTACCGTACCCGAGGTATCTCGGGCTTAGCAGTGTAAAGGTTAAGAGCTGATGTGTTTTATTAAGATATAAACGAACACCGAACATCTTAATAAGAAATAGTTCCCGCAATTTTATCTTAACCACCATCCCAAATATTACAAATTTACAATGAAACTGTACGAGAGGGGAAGTGAGAATGCATTTTGTTACATTTGAGGTCAAGCTGATGATCAAAGAGGGAGCAATGAAATATGTACAGTTAGTCACAAATATTTGACAATGGTAGATCAGAGAGTTGTTAAGGAAGTATCTCTGTATTCCGATAGTTGTACTGGCCAAACTCGCTAAGACAGTATGACGTTATGGCTAATCGTGACTTCTTTGTTTGGAAAGAATTTTCCTTAAACATAATTCCTCCGAATGCAAGGACAATGAAAGGTAATTCATTGAAAATAACAGAGATTAAAACTGCCTTTGTCACGAAAGAAACTCATAAAATCAAAATCAACGTTACCTATGGAACCATTGGAGAGGATTAGTTGGGTTTTGGCACCAAAAAAAGTTCTCCAGAAAATGTGTGAAATGGTTTCGAACCCAGCTTATTTAACTCAACTGCCAATTGCCCCTTTGCTCTACCAAGACATGCAACGACTGTGCTTGAAAGGTGTACCGATATTAAATATTGTCAACGTTTTTAACTACTGTGCCCTTTTAGAACCACCTACCAGTATCCTGATGGACGGATCGCAGCTTCTTCATGGCCCCAGTTAGATAAACCACTGAAAGAAATGCCTGGCACATGGGCTAAGTCAGGAAACATAAGAGTTTTGTTACAATGGCATTACACAACGAAATTAGGACTTAATCCATCATTGGTAGAGTGAGAAACTTGCGCTTCTCAGGGACAAATGGGATAAAAAAATAATTAATTGGGTGCCTATCCTTAAATCCATAGCATAACCTCCCCTTAATTATTAGACATCAATAACTCTTGGTTTCTATTAAAAAGAAAACGATGGACCAATGAAAACCTTGTGTCCTACGGTTTATTAACTTATCACAATGAAATGAAAATCCACAGCCTGCTGCCAGTCTCCGACCGGGTCAGGAATGGAATGAATGAAGCCCCTATCTAGCGGCGAGGATATGAACTGTGCCGGCTGCCGAGGCCTGACGCACTCCTCTGGGGCAATGATTAAATGAATGACAAATGAAATGATAGGGGAGAGTGTTGTTGGAATGAAATTTTGACAGGGAAAACCGGAGTACCCGGAGAAAAACCTGTCTGCCTCCGTTTTGTCCACCACAGATCTCACTTGGAGTGACCAGGATTTGGACCACGGACCCAGCGGTGAGAGGCCGGCGTGCTGGCGCCTAAGCCACGGAGGCTTATTAACTTATCACAATACAAATGTTAATTTTAATATGGACTCTCCCGTCCACAAACAACGATACAATGTAATAATATAAACCTAAACCTCATTCTCAAAATAAAATAAGAATCCATTTTATAATGCTATCTGCATTTTCAAAATTTATCGGAGTTTATAAATAAAATAACCCTAAATTAAAACCACAAATTCGATTCATCAAAGCTAAATACAAATACTTATTTTTACTCTATACAAAACGAAAACTCTGCCTTATCTCTATAAAAATTTACTCTAAAGGTAGATGGGACGATAGTCAGCTGTTGCCAATTCCAATCTCCTTGAACTATTTACATCTTATCTACAACACTCGTATGACATATACATCGTAACATTGTCCATATGCGAGTTTTCAGTACCATAACTTTGAATTTATTGAAGAAAAAACAAACACAGGAACTTGTAAATATTGAAAAACCACCAACTTGAAAATTACCTTGCTTGTCTCAATTGTGATAGTCATGGCCGTTCAATAAAGCCTAGCTCATGCTTAAATTGTCCACAACAGGTTAAATAAAATAATAAGAATAATAATGAAATATTGCTTCAATGCAATTTCTTCATTCGTGCGTTTTCCGACGATACATGACCTTCTATAGTCGCTTTTTAACATCAATTAACACATCATCTTATACAGCCTTCTCATACGATACACACATGTGGAATAAATCTTCACATTGTAATATACCAGCTACTACACAGGGTGCGTGGGGGGTTAAACACCTGTACGATAATACCAACAGCAATAGACATTCATACCCAACTACTTCTAAGTGACCTAATAAATAAAACCCTTCAGATTCTGGTAAAATTGATAATATATTGTTATACCAGACATAAAACACACATTTCGCAGGATCCTCCTCGTACAGAATAATTGCACTCCCTATCGTATTTACACAGATCGCATATGACATGATATAGATGACCCTCAGAAATAAAGTTGACCGGTACTTACAGATGTTGCCTTCAGCAGTGGTGACCTAACTCTACTAATTCTGGGGTTAGTGCTCCCGAAGAATTAGCCCTATTTACTCGCAGCACAATTAATTTTGTTTCACAAGCCATTTCTACTTTTATGATGACTATTATGTTTGTTACTTTTGTAACCAGCATCCAACGATTTAATTTTCGTCGCGGATCTAGTACCATACAGATGCTTGGAATCCGTTTTGGATAGTCGCATTAACTCCGCTCGTGAATTTAATAATGCATAGCATATTTAAGTAGCATACTTTGCCGCTATAGTTGAAATGCTGATGTACAGATATCAGATCCCAACACTTCGTGCTGTTTGAAAGAAGTAAGCTTGGCGATATACTTAAGACTAGGCTCATCATTCAATCAAGAACTTATAGCCAGTAACTGGGTTATTGTATCAAGAACACGACTACTGTTATACTGTAATACCTCTTCCTCAACACAGAAAACGAAAAAGAAAAGTCCTACTACCATGGAGTACCGAAGAATAATTTCCGCTCACACGCGGTCTGAAAACTGAGACTACACCGCCCCGCGGTTCTACAATTGAGTCTAATCCCCACGGGATCCTAAAGTTGAGTGTATTCCACTTGCCTCCACAAAATCATCATCCCCTTCCACAATCACTGGTTTACCTGGGTTCAACCACGAGATCCACCCAATCCCCATGCCCGACTCTCAACATTACCAAATATGGAAACAGTCCATCGTCCTCGCTCGTACATAGATGCCAAGTCTCACCCCTGACTCATCCTCCCCATACGCTTGGGTTTTACCCCGGGTCTCAACTACAACCCGTGTTTCCTCGTTTGTGCACACTTGCAGCTTCAAAACTTTATATTACTCCAACGTTAAAATATTTCAACTTCCCTAGATTTGGATCCTGCTAAAATTACAATATTTATACGCTAAACAAATTACTTGTAAATCAAGCACGTCATATACATTCTGATAGATAATTATAAGACATAAAAAGACCTCAAATAAAAATATACACATCACATTAATAAAATTCGTAACTCCCCAGAACACGGGTTCGGTTCCTTGTAACCGGGGCGGTTACAACATAATCCTACAACGTCTTGAAATAACTGATCTCCACAAGATTCAGTTCCAAAATAGCTTCTCATTTAAATTGGCACGAAAATTCAAAGACAACAACTTTCACTATTAACTATGTTACCAACTTTCCCAACGTAAACTTGATCGATTGGAATTCACTTTCCACTTCAAAATACCATCTTTCGTGCTCCCAACATTTCAGTAATGCGTTGGGCCGATAACCTAGATGTTAGGCCCCTTAAAACAACAATTATCATCATCATCAATAATGCGTTCTTTCAACAATTAAAAATCGGCCGACTATCTCTCTCCTGCTTAAGACATGTTTCACATACTTGCAGTACTTCAAAGAATTTAAAGTCCACAACATTTATCATTACAAGTTAGTAATAATACATTTCCTATCCTCCCTGCTTATCGTTCAGAATTGTTGCAGTCTACAATGCTTAAATTCTTTCTCCACAATCTAATGCAATCTCATGTTGCACTCAAAATACTTTGTTTCATTAGAACCTATACTGTCTTTACAATTTGATTCATTAATGCAGGTAACAACATATATTGAGTCCGTCACAATTCAAATTTAATCCTGCATAATATTGATCAGCTGTTATCGTCTGATACTCAAGAAAATCCTAATCATTTCCGTTTCAATTGACAATCATTTGTTGTCCTAGAATACAATTCTCACATTATATTAATGTTCAAATAAGAACCAATATCAAGCCAAAGTCTTGCACACTTCTAAGAAAAACTAACGATCTAATTCCATATATAATTCTGCAAAAAAATATTACGGTCGAGTAACACATATCTCCAATCTAAAAATTAACGAAACATTTAATCGCATACAAACCTAAATTTACGATAAAATTCACTACTATAAAATCTCACTTGTCGGAGAATAAAAGTCCAAATCTAAATTCAAATTAATTTACTAAGTCAACATATTTACTCCAAACTCGAAGAATTAATAATATACTGAGAAAGGTTTCTCATGGAAATTCTAAATACATGTACTCTACAAAATTCTACAAAAAGGATTCTGTTCTACCTTCCGATGTCTTCACAGCTGATTGAATATATATCGAATGATGTACTCGTTCTGAAGTCTTCTCCCGGTACCATCTCGTTCTCTCCAGCCACCTGAACTGCGTCTCCGCTGTCTCGTTCCGGACTCGAACTGGAGTCACTATGCCCTAGTTCTGGAAACGAACTGGGATCGTGAACTGGGACTACCCTTGTTCAAACCATCTTCTTTCTTCCTGTTGCTTCTAGATGTTCTTGACGTTATCGTTAGATTGAATTTCATTGAGAGGATTTCGATAATTTGAATTGTTGAATTTCGAATAATTTTGAGTAATTGTTTGGTTACTCCAGTATTTCCCATACTTCTAATTGATGTTATCTGGTTACTTTTAGATGTCTCCATGCTCTCATTGCAGTGTTCCCTCTTGCATATTTACTCGGACATCTCCACTTCCATTTCGATAACGAGTACTGTTCTTCTAGATGCGGTACTGAATTTCATTTTCAAAGAATTACAAAATATCGTCGACTGGATTTTCTCGAAGTCTCCGTCAAAATGTTCGTAATATTTCACAACAGCTTGGCAAAAGCGTATGCAATATCATAGAAATAATTATAGTGCAATAATTTTGGGATGTTTGTTAAAAATCCCTTGTCGAAGAAATTGTTGTATTTTCGTAGAATGCTTGTCTGGATCTCTTTCCAAAAGTTCGAATAATAAATCGAATATAAACTCGAATTACAAAGTTCAGCAATGCCACTCAGTTTTCGTTAACAATTCACGTCAGTGATAAATGTTCAAGTCCAATACCGGACTAATAGTTAACTTCACAAAAGTTGAAATTTTAAGAGTCCACACTGTACTAATAATCGTAGTGCGCCTTTTACCAATAGCTTGACCGTTGATGCCTTCGCATCCGCCGTCAAATATAATTTCTCAGGTCCGTGCCTGGTCTCGAACTCGACAATACGTCTTATCACCTTGAAGGATCAGAGTAAAAGGCCTCTCTTGAATGGCGCATTTCGTCACGTAAGAAATTTTGCGCTCAAGCATTGTGAAAATCTTAATATTCTCTTTAATACTTCCTTGACAAATATTCCAAACATATAACAATTTTTTTCTTAAAATTTCCTCTATTCTGAGTGTATTCATATTTCTTCTGGTACTTCTATAACAATTATTTTACTGTAATTACTGACTTCGTTTAACTTCGTAACTTCTTAATATCTCAATCGGGTCATGTGACCACCTAGCAATAGTTGCATCTTGCCACGGCACACTTCAGTTTTCTTTTCTTTTATTCTTCCTGCACGCGCCATTTATGATTTTATTTTACATTCTATTTTTAGCCATAGCCGCTCATTTTCAGCCTAAACCCTGTTCGACTGGCTTGCCCTTGAGCTCGGAAGTCACGTGACTCCTCTTCTTTCAAGCCAAGTACAAAATCCAGCGTCGATAAAATCTCATTTATGCAATGCTAAAGTTGGAAACATTTCAAATCAGATTTCCCGACTAAAATTCGGGCTCACTACCAAACACTCAATTCAGGAATGTTTGCCAGAAATTGACGAAGAAGATAAAATTGAAATAGATTTTTGATTAATTTATTGCATAAAACCTAAAATGTTGTATTTATATTTTTTGTACTTTTTTAATATTTTTCCAGATTGTTTTACCGCAACATTAAAATGAATTAAATCACTCATTGCAACCATCAGTATTAATTAATGAACTTTACTTTTGAATCGAATTGTGTTATTAAGTTTAAACCTTAGGATCCACAATTACTGTTACGCATTCACAGGTTGAAAAATCAGATAATTATTTAGTAAATAGGGTAAATACTGCTTTTAATAATAGGTTGGCAGAACATCTTAAGTGCACATCTTAAGAAAAAATGTCTGCCATAACATCTTATGCAACCTTAAGATAATATGAACAAACAAAATAATACCCTTCAAAGCATCTTAAGAACCATATCTACTATTAATAATCTACTTAAAAATTAATTCAACAGTAAATGTAAAAAACTTTTTTTTAGTTTCCTGAAAAAGACGATATGGTGTATAAGATGTTCTTCCTTTCACCCATTGATATTACTTCTGGAAATATTAATTTTCTTAGTATATTTTACCCATTATCTTGATATTTTCAGGATTACAACACAATTATCATGAGGATCCTGAAATAAAATGAGAGCTTAATTTTAAGTAGGCTGTCATCAGTATTATCTTGGAAAACTGGTTTTTTTCTTGTTTATTGAAATTATTTTCCAAGAGCAACAGCATACAAAATAATCAAGGTGCTATCACGTTTGGTTCAGTTAAATTACAAAGTAGAGCTTAGTTCCAGTAAAAATTGACTTTCTCTAGCCACTCACATTTCTGAAATAATGGGTTGTCAAATTCACCAGTATAAGGCTTGTCAAATTCTCAGAGAACTTATTGTTGACATTACTATATATCAATTACTGCTTGTGCTTTAGATGAAAATAACATCTCTAATTTTTTTCAGGAGATTTTTTTAAATTTTATTTTTTATGATTTCCTAAATTATCATTAAATGAAAAAATAACGTAATACATTTTCTTTCATAGGAGCAATTCACTGCAATGCGGGATTTATACATGAAAAATGGCCAAGGATTTGTGTTAGTGTATTCCATCACAGCGCAGTCAACATTCAATGACTTGCAAGATTTAAGGGAACAAATATTACGGGTTAAGGTAAGCTGATTATTTCTCCCTTTGAAGTTTTGAGTTATTTAAGTACACTACTTTCTTGAGAACTGAAAATGCATTCCATTATGCGTGTTGTCTTTAACCATGCTGTTGCAACGTTTTATTTATGGGTAGTGTTAGTGAATTGCCTTGCCTGCTGTATGTTTGGTTTATGGATTTGATTTTACAGAGTCCCACTTCTCTTGCTGGTATTCTGCTGCCCCAGTTACTCGTAGATAATTCAGTGACAGTAGAAGCCCAATACTGTGCTCTTGTCTATAAACATAATTACGAACCACAATTAATTGTTGCCCGGGGGATGTCTCGACGTGTTCGATTCTATCTTGGTAGGCTAGCTGCTTCCCTCTCACCAAGTGGACTGGATTTGATTCTGTGTTAATGCATGCAAAATGTTTGGTAGTTTCAAAGTCTTTTCCAGTGATTCGAATTCGTCATTAAAAATTGTCTCATGGCTTACGTGTGTGAGGGTAAGAGACATAAAACTTCAAGCTTCCTTTTGAAAAAAAATATTATCCTATTCCATGTGAAAGTGCAAGAAACTCAATTCTGGTTAGAAGGCATGACTGGAGTACTTGTTATTAATTCATTTTAGGGACTTGGGACGTCTGGGTCATTAGCTCCTGAATGGAGTACACTCCGCTTTCTGTGAATAACAGGAAGTGGTGTTTGATTCCCACTTCAGCCAGTCTAATAGTGTGGTTTTCCGTGGTTTCTCACTTCTATTTTAGGCAAATGCTGGGGTGGTTCCTAATTTAGGGGCGCGTGGTGGCTCAGCGGTCTAGCTGTATGCCTCTCACCAAGGCGGTCCGGGTTCGATTCCCGGTCAATGCATGTGAGATTTTCGAAGTGAAATGCCATGTCCTGTGGTTCGGATTCCACGTAAAAAGGAGGTCCCGTGGCTCATGATCTCGAGATTAAAGGTCACGTTAAACTACAAGCTTGCTTGCTTGGTTCCTAATTTAGGTCCTAAAAAGCTCCACAATAAAGAATTTGTCATCGTCTTGTTGGGCATTATTCAAGCATTATTACTATATCCCTCTGACAGTGAGGGTGCACTTGTTCTTGCAGCAATGCTATTGCATACTGATCATATACGCTTGGTGGTAAAGTGGTTGGCATTACTGGCTGCCTGCTGGGAGGCTTGGGTTTGATTACTGGCTCCATCAAGAAATTTAATTCTGGTTTTAGGTATCTTTGACATGTATGTTACCCAAGTGGTATCAAGTTTTTAAGACTTGCATGAGACTAGTGGTGTCGTCAGTTTACTTTATATACAGTAAAACCTTTCTTGAACGGAACGTCAACGGACCGAGAAATATTTTCGTTATAGACAGGATTCCGGTTAATACAGGTGATTATAAAAAAACATGGTGTGTCTGTTAATACAATACTGTGGTTTGGTGCTGTGCCCGACACTCCAACCTAGGATTGAGTGGCCCGGCTCATCACCACAATCCGCAGCGAGTTTTCGGTACAATGCATAATAAAAATTATGAATGATCAAAACAACTTCAGGCTCGACGAAATACCGTAACAATCCGGGAGGACAAGATCAAAGTGATCCCAGGGTGTAAATTGGAACTGGGTTTTTATGGGGAAAATCCTCTAGTTATTTTTTTTTTCCGATCATTTATGTAACTTTTAGACTATGAGAATTGTACATTTTACCCCGTATTGACTAAATATGACTATAAAGCAAATAGCTATCAATTCTGCCCTTTCAATACTATTTATTAAAATGAGTGAGCTAATCACTCATTATATAAAGGTACTTGTTTCGACTACACGTTTCGTAAAACCAATAACATTACTGTGTTTCCAATCCTCATTCTTGGAGAGTTGAAGGCATTTCTTAATCGACGCCTTGTCGATTATTAGCGTCTTCATCAGCCTCGAGCAAATGGGCAGCACTTAATACATTACACATGAAAAGATTAATTTTAGCAATAGAAACATAATTGAGCACACACAGATCAAAATCATGCACATGAAAACATAATTTTGTTGTTGTTAAATAACACATTTAAAAAGCCACCAGTGGGCTTAACCAGTCTTTCTTAAAACAGTTCATTACACACTCTTGATGATGATTGAATATCACACTTGTTGCTTGGAGAAATACATTTGTGGTGATATTATGATATGATGGACACATATAATGTAGCTAATGTCCTAAGTGGAGGCCCAACCTAAGTTCAATGCTCGTAATAATCAGAGTTTAGAAACGGGCATTCCGTTGAGCTCAGTGTCCAGGAAAGTGTACCCGTTCCCTAGTTAAAATGCGGCAAGGTGTCAATACTGGACCAGTATTGGTCTGGTCCAGTATTGCCCAGCTCCCGACCACAATCTAGTATTGACAAAGAGACTTATTTTATTTTGTGTACGACTAGCCTTATTTTATTTTGTGTACGACTAGCCTAAAGTTCCTATTCAGAAATTAGTACTGTCAAAAGAACTTAATTTTGTGCTGTGTATAACTGAAGTTTCTAGTAACATTTTTGTATTTGTCAAAGTGACTTATTTAATTTCGTTATGCATTATTTTATTTTCTATTACATACTTTGATAAAATAAATCTAAATTAAAAGATATTCGCGGCATGTCGCATGTGGAACTTCACTGTTTTTAGGCTTTCCATGGTCTTCTTTCGCAGGGGAGATGCACATACCAAATTGTTTTAAAGTCCGTGTAAACACTCAATACAAATGCGTCACACATGCCTAATTTTCAAAAACAACAAACAATATCTCACAGCTCTTGATATTTTACTATCAAACACCCGTCACCAACATTTGGCTACAAAATACACCACACAGGTGACAGAATTCTTCTAGTGTGGGCAGGCATTGTTTCAGTCGCTTGTTAATCATTGTCTGTGTCGGATTTTCTTTCATTGTCATTGTTTCGTTACTTTTACTTCGCCGAAGTTTGACCCGAGGACTGGACACATCCCGTACAGCATGTACAGAAAGAAATTCTGAAGGCGGTCTGGATATCGTGGTGGATGAAATGATTATTAACCTTGGCAATTCATCAAGCTCTGACGTAGACAATGATGGTGGTGATGATGATAGGGACAGTGAAGGGATGGAGGGTGTCGAAGAAACCCTTGCCAAGTGACTGAGGATAATTTATTTATTGGTGTCAGTTCGCTTGCGTCAATCGATAATAGAGCACAGGCTATTGTTTCCCGTCATAGTGTTCCAAAATACCGTGTTGTCATTCAATAGTCTACAACTCGACAATTTAAAACCACAGAGCGGCTTGTTTGAGTGCTCAGTGCTAAATATGTCTTTACCTTTTCTTTACTTTTGTATTATCACGAAAGGTAATATTAACCGTAGAGTCGCGATTCAGTGAGCGTGCATGGTGTAAGCTGTGAATGACCTCCACTCAGACTCTTGTTTCATGTTAAAGGATAATCATTGCAGGGTGAGTGTTTTTATATTCATTAGCTGTAGTGTGTTTGCCCTCTTTGTCGTATTTATTGAATTGAATACCGATGATAAAGGTATCATAGCTTCGGTGTGTAATTTATTTATTCATCTGAAAGTATCGTATTTCTTTGTTTGAATTTACTCGGCATTCACTCAGGATAGTCTTTTAAAATATATTACGTATAATTGTACAGAAATAATGTCTGAAGTGTAGCTCAAGCGAAGAAGCTGATGGTCCATAAGTGAAACAAGAGGAGCCAAAATCTTACATTACGTATAATTGTACAGAAATAATGTCTGAAGTGTAGCTCAAGCGAAGAAGCTGATGGTCCATAAGTGAAACAAGAGGAGCCAAAATCTTAAAGAAAACAGAAAGAAGGAGCTAACTTGGCTAAGTTTCTTGGGATCCATTTTTCGTCCGTTTCGACCGCACATTAACCCAACTTGATGCTCCAGGCGCCCATGTCAAGAAATGTTCAAACTTCAAGCCACATTGATATCAGTAAAAATGAACAGTGACTGGCTGACTTCATGTAGTGCCAATAATGTGAACTTACTCACTTTTCCACGAACTCATGGGCCGGAGAGCCTTTCTAGTGATCTTTACACGATGTGTACATACATTTTATTCCATGTTGTTGACCTGTTTTTACCAAGTTTTATGCATGTTTTTAATGTTGTTACAGTGTCTTTGATGTGATTTTTTTTTTTTTTTGATGTGATGAGATTGTTTCTTTAGATTCGATAAATTGTGGCTGAGGAAGGGCTCTTTAATAGCCCGAAACATGTACCACTGTTGAATTATATGTAACTTGATGTATTGATCAACGGACTAACATATTTGCAATAAATTAGCAGTACTATACGCATGTAATAGTGGACACACCTCCAATCTATATATATAAAGCACAAAGTTTGTCTGTCTGTCTGTCTGTTATGTATACAAATCTACACCGTTTCACCGATCTGAACCAAAATTTGTATACTTACCCTTTGGAACCCTGCGGGTAACCCTGTCAACATTAAATTTATACAGACCCCCCCCCCCCCCCCATGCCCTGCATTTAGGCCCTTTTGCACAAATCTACACCGTTTCACCGATCTGAACCAAAAGTTGTATATTTAACCTTTGGAACCCTGCGAGTAACACTGTCCACTTGAAATTTCGGACAGACCACCCCATTCCCTGCATTTAGGCCCTTTGGTCCAAATCCACACCGTTTCACCGATCTCAACCAAAATTTGTATATTTACCCTTTGGAACCCTGCGAGTAACACTGACCACTTAAAATTTCGGACAGACCACCCCATTCCCTGCATTTAGGCCCTTTGGTCCAAATCTACACCGTTTCACCGATCAGAACCAAAATTCGTATTCTTACCCTTTGGTGCCCTGCGAGTGACACTGTCTGCTTGAAATTGCGGACAGACCACTCCATTCCCTGCATTTAGGCCCTTTGTCCCAAATCTACACCGTTTCACCGATCTCAACCAAAATTTGTATATTTACCCTTTGGAACACTGCGACTAACACTGTCTGCTTGAAATTGCGGCGAGGCCACTCCATCCCTTGCATTTAGGCTGTTTGGCACAAATCTACACCGTTTCACCGATCTGACCCCAATTTTATATACTTACCCGTAGAACCCGACAAGTAACACTGTTCACTTTAAATTTCGGACAGACCACACTATTCCCTGCTTTTTGGCCCTTTGGCAGAAAACTACACAGTTTCACCGATCTCTACCAGATTTTACATAATTACCCTTTGGAACTCGACGAGTAACACTGACACTCGAAATTTCGGACAGACCACTCCATTCCACGCATTTAGGCCCTTTGGCACAAATCTACATCGTTCACAGATCGAAAACAAAATGTGTTTACTTACCCTTTGGAACCCGATGAGTAACACTGTCCACTTTAAAACTTGGACAGGCCACTCCATTCCCTGCATTTTGGCCCTTGGCACAAAACTACACCGTTTCACCGATCTCAACCAGATTTTACATAATTACCGTTTGGAACTCGACGAGTAACACTGTCCACTCGAAATTTCGGACAGACCACTCCATTTCCCGCATTAAGGCCCTTTGGTACAAATCTACATCGTTCACCGATCGAAAACAAAGTGTGTATACTTACCCTTTGGAACCCGATGCGTAACACTGTCCACTTGAAATTTCTGACATACCACTCCATTCCCTGCAAGTAGCTCAGGAATTCCTCGGGGTTGCCAGCTTCCTAACTCACCAGTCATGAGCCCTTGAGGGTGTACCAGAAGTGGTGGGTCTACACACACCCTGCCTCTTTGAGGGCCTTGAGCAGAAGACAGGAGATATTATGAAAAGGAAAAGAAGGCAGACCCCTCGAAGAATGAGGGTATCAGGAAAGATGAGACAAAGCCAATTAAGGCGGGAAATTGAAAGACTCCCTAGCCCTCGGATACCCTAATACAGTCTGGGTCGGAAGAGAACAAGAGTTGACCAAGGGAGGCCGACAGGAAAGAGAACTGAAATAAGCCCGGCACCAGGAAGTAGAAGCGGTGCCAGACTCAGCTGGGGTTCCGTGGTCGCCAACCCACTTCCCACAAGTTGTGAGACCCTGGGGGGGGGGGGGTCAGTTGTGAGAATAGCTTGCTGATTCATCGCGAGGTGACTTGAGAGTACTTTCCAGAGCCCGCCGTGTTATCTCCTGCTGTCTATGCTGATGCCAGCACAGGGCCGTTGCGAAACAGTGATTGATTCCCGGTCAATCTGTATAGGACGGGGAACCCCGAACGTGTGTCATCATATTTCGTCATCATCTGCGATCATCTCAGGTTCGTGCAGCTTGGACCTATATTCTTTGTCTTTGCCGAGCAGTACGCTCTTTCACTAGACGCATCCAGTACAGGCCTAAGCCAGAAAATAAGGTTGAGACTTTGGAAGACATCGAAGCTAGACACCTGAATTACCTATATCAGTTTTAAAATAACACCATGTTCGTTTAGTAGTCATTTTTTCATTACCTTATTATTATCATCATAAGTGCAAATGACCTAGATGTTACGCGCATCATACCAATAATCACCGCCGCATAAAGTCTTTCTCGACTGTGATTTTTAAAATATTTATTTTTGGTTGGTTCTTAAGTTTAGGGGCTGTGACAACGCGGTCATGTAGCCCCGTGTACTTTGGGTGTGTGTAGAATCTGTCTGATAACCGGTGTTAAATGTGATGACTGTATTAGTGTGTGTTATCTGTTTTTTAATTTAAGTACAAACTGCAACTTAGAATTCTTCAAATAGTTCGTACTTTTGCCGCCAAGCGCCACCGTCAACGACTACTAGGCCAAGTTCGGAACTTAGCTACTAGACGCCACTGCAGTCGGCTCTTGGCAACGGACGTAGACATCTATGAGCGTTGTTTACCTATCCAATTTAGCTTCACACAGGTGTAATTAGTGGAAGGTTCTTTAACATGCCATAAATCTGACATGGGACCACTGGCTTTACTTCCCCTCCGAAGAAAGGCATACTGACGGATTTTTAACGCTCTTAAAATATCCGACGGCTTCGGCTGGGTTTGAACCTGCTATCTTGGGCATAGAAGCTCAGCATGCTACCAAATACGCCACCGAAGCCACCATATAGTTATTTTTATTACAGTACATTGTGTACATTATACGTTGAAGTGTCAATTCAATACCGGTAGTAGTTTCCCTTATCATCCTCATCATAAGAGCAAATGACCTACAGTAGATGTTACGCCCATTACACCATTAATCACCACACACAATAAGTCTTCCTCGCCTGTGAATTTTGAAATATGTATTTCTATTACGGTAGTTTGTAAGTTTGACGTGTCAATTCAACAGTAGTTTTTATTATCATCCTTATCAAAAGGGCAAATGACCTAGATATTACTCCCTCGTTGTCTTTGGGGGCAAATGACTTAGATTTTTAGTCCATTATATTTCTAAGGAGACCTTAAAACATTATCATCATTCCACCGGGCGAAGCCGGGTACTACTGCTAGTTTTACTATAAAAGTCTTGATCTAAAATGGTGAAGGGGGTGGGTAACATCTATTGCTACATGACCCCCCCCCCCAAATTTATTATTCATTATTACTAAGCGTATTTTGACTATTTTCAGTAGTGTAAAAAATTGTATTGCCTTGTTCCGGGCTCCTATAGAGCTTACTTTTCCCTTCGATCCTTCACTTAACATAGGACGCGCCACCGGCGTATGGTTATGCATTACCAGCTTCCGGTTTAGTAGTCAGGTAATGGAAGCAATGGGAACTGTGTACTACAATTTTCCTTGCATGTAACTAAGCAAATTATTGTTGTTAGGAGAAATGAAAGTTTTAAAATGCACCAAGAATGATATGATCTTCAGCTGTGTGCAGTGAAAAAGCTCTGCATGTGTTCATTCCTTATATATTAATGATGCGAAATGTCAGCTAACGTTGTGCCGCATACAACACTCTTAGTCTCTAAATGTTGCACATTTTCCCATAAATTTACAACAGTTTATGTTTGCATTGCTAATAAGAACGTGACAAAGAAAGTGTTTGTCTAATTGGATGTTCATATTTTACTGTATGCACGTCGTATAATCATGGCGAGGTGTTTTTTTTTTTTTTACCCACAGAGCAACTATACACCGTAGTAGGCACGCAGCTTTTTGTATTTAGTTTTCTGGCAACTTGTTTTAAATTGACTAAAATATTTTTAAATGCAGACAATCCATACCTCCACATGGATTGGGTGCCATAATTCATGCAAAATGAGGTTCGTTCTTTTGTGAAATTGAGGTCATAAACCCCCCTACCCTTTGTGATTTCCGTATGGTACTTTACGCAGACTAGGGTGAAGATGTAAATGAGCAATTAAAAATAAAATTGTCCGCAGTTGTTTGGTTTATTAACTTACGGTAATATTTTCCATAGATACTGAAAACTATGCACGGTTGGATTTTAAGGTTGAACCGCATGTGCTATCAAATATCGCTTTCTTGCAATACCTGGAATATGTATCTTATATATATATATATATATATTATTTCCGATTATTCCCCTTCAGGAGAGCGTGAGAACTTGAGCGAATCACAGCTTCACTTCCTTTTCCTCTCTTCTTTTCTTCCCAAAACCTCTTCATTAGTTCACTGTGCTTTTTCTTCCTTTCCTCTGTCCATTTTTTCCCTGATGTATCTTTCCTTGAAACTTGTACAATTTTCGTGTTTCTGATTTTATTTCTAAATTGTTCTCTGTCCTTAATGTCGTCTTCAGAGATTTTAAGTATTTCCATGTCTTCATGTACTTCTTTAATCCAACTGGTCTTTAATTTACTTGCATTCACGATATTGAAAATCTTCTTAGTGAGTCTGTTCTCATCCATCCTATATATGTGTCCATAGAACTGCAGACGTCTCTTCCTAAATTTATCTACAATGGTGTCTGTATTTTCATAAAGTTCCTTTGTTGGTCTCCTGACCCAAATTCCATTACGGAAAACAGCGCCATGGATTTTCCTAAGAATTTTTCGTTCCTGTTTCTCAATATCATGAATTCTTGTCATTCCTCTAATGACGGTTGTTTCTGCCGCGTACAAGGCTTCAGGCAAGACAACTGTGTTATAATGGCGCAATTTTGCATTGCGAGATACTGCTCTTTTGTTATAATGATTCCATGTCAGCTTGTACGCCTTCTGCAATTTTACTATTCTATCTGCATTAGAAATTGTGTTCAATCCTGTGGGTTGGATGGCTTCTCCTAAATATTTGAAGTGAGTGACCTGCGAGATTTTTCCATATTGCGTTCGCAAGGTGATGTTTCCTGTTGATTTGGTATCCATATACTGTGTTTTTTCATAGGAAATATCAAGTCCCGTTTTACTGGAGATTTCATGTAGTTTCTCTAGCGCTAATATGGCTTCATCCTTGTTGTTTGTTAAGATGGCCAGATCATCTGCAAAGGCCAAGCATTTCACAGTGACTCTTTTCCCTTTCTCCTTTCCAATTTGGATACCTTTCACATGCTTTTCCCATTCTGTGATGATTTTGTCCAGTACGATGTTGAACAAGAGTGGTGATAAACCATCCCCTTGTCGAACTCCAGTATGTATTGCAAAAGAGTTAGAGATTTCTCCCATGAATTTCACCTTTGAGGTAGTTCCCAATAATGTTTCCTGGATGATGGCCCTCGTCTTCCTGTCAACTCCTAATTCTTCTAGTCTGTTAAACAAGGTTTGTCTGTCAACCGAATCGTAAGCCTTTTTGAAATCCACAAATGTGACTGTAGTGTTCCTGCATCGTCGGATGTGCAGTATGGTCTTGAGGTTCCAGATCTGCTCAATACAGGACCTTCCCTTCCTGAAACCTGCCTGATATTCTCCAATATGGTGGTCCACCTGTGGCTCGAGTCGATTCAGCAAAGCTTTAGAGAGAATTTTATAAGCGACTGGAATATATATATATATATATATAAAGCTCAATGTTTGTCTGTCTGGGTGTTTTGTCTGTCTGTCTGTTATTTATACAAATCTACACCATTTTCACCGATCGTAACCAAAATTTGTATGCTTTGCCTTTGAAACCCAGCGGATAACCCTGTCTACTTGAAATTTCATACAGACCACTCCATTCCCTGCATTTTTGCCCTTTGACCCAAATCTACACCGTTTCTCCGATCTGAACTAAAATTAGTATGCTTAACCTTTGGAACCCTGCGGCTAACACTGTCCTCTTAAAATTTCGGGCAGACCACTCCATTCCCTGCATTTAGACCCTTTGGCACAAATCTACACAGTTTCACCAATCTCATCCAGACTTTACATACTTAAGCTTTGGAACCCGACGAGTAACACTTTCTGCTTGAAATTGCGGACAGACCCCTCCATTCCCTGCATTTAGGCCCTTTGGCACAAATCTGCACCAAAAACCCATGTCAACCAAATTTTACATACTTACGATTTTGAGCCCGACGAGTTACACGGTTCACTTAAAATTTCAGACCGACCACACCATTCCCTGCATTTAGGCCCTTTAGAACAAATCTACACCGTTTCAGGGATCTGAACAAAATTTTACATAATTACCCCTTAGAACCCGACGAATAACACTGTCTGCTTGAAATTGCGGACAGACCACTCCATTCCCTGCATTAAGGCCGGCACAAATCTACACAGTTTCAACCATCTCAACCAAATTTTACATACTTACCCTTTGTTACCCGACGAGTAACATTGTACACTTAAAATTGCATTGAGGCCCTTTGGCACAAATCTACACCGTTTCACCGATCTGAACCAAAATTTACACACTTACCCTTTGGGACCCGACGAGTTACGCTGTTTATTTTAAATTTCGAACAGACCACAGTATTCCCTGCTTATAGGCCCTTTAGCACAAATCTACACCATTTCACCGATCTGCACCAAAATTTGTATACTTACCCTTTGGAACCCTGCGGGTAACACTGTCCACTTTAAATTTCGGACAGGCCACTCCATTCCCTGCATTTAGGCACTTTGGCACAAATCTACACAGTTTCACCGATCTGAACCATAATTTGTATACCTACCCCTTGGAACCCGAAAATTATAACTGTCTGCTTGAAATTTCTGACAGACCACTCCATTCCCTGCATTTATGCCCTTTGGCACAAATCTACACAGTTTCACAGATCTGAACCTAGTTTTTCATGCTTACCCTTTAGAACCAGACGAGTAACACTGTCTAGCCTACATGAAATTTTGGACAATCCACTCCATTCCATGCATTTAAGCCCTTTAGCACCAATCTTCACCGTTTCATGTAATTGCGCCGAATTGTACATACTTGCCCTTTGTAACTCTGTTGGTAACACTGTCCACTTGTTATTTTGTACAACCTCCTCCATTCCCTAGATTTAGAATAACAGACAAAATGAACTTGAGAATCCTGTTTTAAGGCCCTAGAACCATTCATGTCCGTAGTAGTGTAACTGAATGATTATTTTAATAAGTCTATTGTTGGCTGGCAATGTGGGCTGCATCACGCCGCCCCTACCCGTGTTCTGGTACAGAATTGCGAAAATAGTTACATCTTTCGCTGCTTATAAATTGCAATCACTGCGGGTAATTAGTGCAAAAAGATTTCTTAGGGTCCTTAAAACAGATGTCATGAAAATATTATGCGATGGTGTTGGTGCAGTACATTGAGGTTATCAGCTGCAATGAGCGTTGGTGCTTTCAAATTTACTTTAATTTATTCCGATCCTTATCCTTGAGCGCTATGTGGCGATAAATGACACTATTGCTACCTCGTGAGCTCGGAACAGTCGAAGTTTACCAAAGTGCTCTGCATATTTTCCTACGGCACTATGCGATAAAAGACGTCACTATCGGCCTCTACTTTTCTAACAGCCAATGAGATATAGACCCTAGGCAGTGTCTTTTATTTCACTTCTCTTTCTAATCATATTTTTCAATCAGTTTGTAAATTACATGTGTCAGTACTGTCGTCAGTAAATGGCTGTTTCCCTATTCATTATCATGGGAAAATGACCTGAATATTACGTCCATTATACTGTACTACTTATCACCCCCACTACCACCACCACCACAAAATGTTATATTAAAAAAAAAATTGTTTTATCATATGTCAGTTCTGTATTAGTATTCATCATCCATAAAACAAATAAATCCACCGGGTGAAGCCGAGCACTACTGCTAGTATAATTATAAAATGATTATTGGTTAAAAAAGTGTTAATAGATAGGCTATTATAATTATAATGATTAAATATTAAAGAAGAAGCGACACGTTAGTAAATATTAGGCCTACCGGTACGACGAATAGCCAATAACTCGTATCTGTCACAGTTTAGCATTTAAACGGGTCACGTTAATGCATAATATACTGATATAACAACCGGATAGCAAATTATCGTAATATTCTCACATAGAACATATTTAATTTCCACCAACTTAATACAGTTGTAGTCTTAAGATATGTTAGACCACTGCCGTTTGAAATGTGCAAATTCCACACTTTGTAGGCAAGCTGTTTGTTATGGTCGTCTCTGATGCCAAGTTTTACTAATTACTCTTTTTAGGAGACACTTGTTGTTGGAATATTCATGAAAGGCCCTCTAGTTCTTATTTCGTAAGTTGAACGCCTAAAAACAAAACCACAATCCGAAACAATAAAGAATATAATCATGAACGATTCACTGCCAATGAAAATCCAATGGAGATTCGCGGTCCGGATGTTCGTCTTGCATAAGCTTCGGTGTCATTTTAACTCGTAGAAGCTCTATACGGTTATGGTACCATAGAATTGTTACTTCCCGTTAACATTTATTATGTGACAATCCTATTCTCTACTCTCTTAACCCTCCTTAGTGAAACAGTCATTTATATACTCTCTCCTCAGGTAAACGGTATTTTATTTGTGTTCGTAGCATCTCATCCCATCTGCGAGAGAGTTCATTCGTGCGCTCTCCTGAGGTAAATTGTATTTTATTTGTGTTCGTAGCATCTTATCCCATCTGCGAGAGAGTTCACTCGCGTGCACACTTTGCTCACGCTACGGATTATGCCTAAATCTCGCCATCACCCGTGGGCTGCGGAAGTATCTCCAAAAATGCAGTTACACTTGCGCCAGAAAATCTTGATTCGCCCTTTAAGCTTCATTTTTTAGCCATTCGGTATGCAAACTCTAGTCTTCGAGAGTTCTAAAATATAGGGAATTTGGTGGATTTTGGTACGGGAAATACGAGAAATATATGGGAATTTAAAAAGGGTAATCTCTCCACACCCTGTTTTATAATCGCCAAGCTGTGTGATAAAGTCAAGCCGTTTGGAATGTCACTGCATGGTTGCCGCCTGGATGTGTTGGTATTGACAATCTGTAGTATTTTGTCAAACCAACAGTTTTGTCGAGAAGAACAGCTTCTTTAATATTAGGCAAATAATTTGTAACCTACCCTTCTTCTGGGGATGTCTTCATATATACAGATTTTTATGCAATTCACACTAGCAGTTTTGATCATTAGAAACCTTGTCTGGGATAAAAGCTAACTATTAACTGAAAATTCATGATGTACAGACAGATATCATATAGATATGTACTGATGATCTCACTCATTTTCCTGGTGATTGTCTTGTCATTGATGACTATATAGTGCATTATTGTTGTTGGTATAAAAATGGTAAAATGTGTAATTCCATTAGTTGTGGCTTTCAAAGAAAATTTATCTGTTTTTACATATTGGGTACTGTTGCAATATATTGGTTTAAGGTGTACATTTATGTTGCAGGATACAGATGATGTACCTATGGTTCTTGTTGGTAACAAGTGTGACCTGGAAGATGAAAGAGTTGTTGGAAAGGATCAAGGTGTTAATCTGGCAAGGCAGTTTAACTGTGCATTTATGGAAACCTCTGCCAAAGCAAAAATTAATGTAAATGATGTGAGTATGGTTTATCCCAATTATTTACACTGATTAATCTCAACTGTGGATGCTTTGCATGTTGACATCTTCTTACTAACCTTGAAGCCAGCTTCGTAGGAGTGCTACTCAATTGTTCAAGTGTGACTGCACCTCTAGTAGTCCTCTTGAGATAGTAATCACAAGGCTAGTCTTGTAGAATCCTACCCCCTTGCGTGAAGAGTTGTAGAGGATTCTGGCCCAACCAGTGAGTAGGGTGTTAGCCCTTACCTCAACTTAAATACAGCGACTCCCAATTTATCGTTTCTCGAATTAACATTTGCCCGCAGTTAACGTTCCGTTCCTATGGTCCTGGCTGTTATGCCATAAGAAGCAATGTATATCGAGTTTCATTTTAACGTTTGCTGATTTTTCGTTTAACCTCCATTTACGACTAGAATTTTTGGACCGCTGGAATAAAATCTGTGTCGATTTAACATGGGTGTCCCAAACAATTAGCAAGTTAATATTTTCTCCCTTGCTATGTGAAGGGTATGACGTCTGAGGTGTGCGATGGCGTAAGATTTAAAAATCAGTAAGCCGTGCCACAATTTGTGGCGAATAGGAACAAGCTATTTAAAAAAAAATTAACGTTATTGCTGGGCAACGGAGAGACAGGTTAACCAATCGCGCCCTGCGGGAAGTCTTAACTGGCCGAGGAAATGCATGAACATACCTGCCAAGTTTTCCGGTTTTCCCGAAAGATTTCCGGATTTTTGGGGTGTTTTCCGGTTGTCTGGATTAACATAGTTTATTTCCGGATTTTAGACTCCCTAGCTTGTTTCCGTTCTCTGTATCCAAATCGCATTTCAGTTTTTATTTTTGAAAATAGCTGCTACTCTCAGATGCGAGTGTTAGAAATTAGACTGAAAATCGACTGATAAGTTCATTGATAATACCGTCTCGCAGATCATCGCTGCGCTTTTGTTATTAATTCCTTGCGTTTGACATTACCCTGAAAGTCAATCGAACTTACTATCGATTATCACATCTCGCAGATTATCGCTGCATTTATATTACTCTTTGTGCTTCGACTGTTCGTTAGCGGGAAAGCTTGGTTTTAAGCGGTGTTTGCTGTAGTTCTGGTATTCGTGCCATTGTGTGACGAATTTTTGTGCGATTTAGTGTTTTTGTGATGAATTCAATTTAGAAACTATATCATCAGTCTTTCAGGAAGTCATATTCTTTAGAATTTCCTTGTATTAAGCGATCACGGAAAGGTGAAACATTTGCATTCTCATCTCCATTTCTCCTCTCCAACCTGTGACAGAGTATAGGCAGTGTTCTGTGACTTCCAAGGTCAAAGTGCAGAAAAGCTCATGTTTGTGTAGTGTGTGAACTGTTCCCAATTATATGTGTTCCTGATGTAATTGCAATATTTTTAGAAACTGGCACAACGAATTAGATAGTATCCCATCACCAAGAGTTTGTAATCTCTTTCCCTGTAGTCTTTTCTCGCTATTTTTAAGACCTTGCACCGCATGTACGTGTTAAATTTTTTAACTTGGGATCTTCTGGATTTCTATTTTTGAAAGTTGGCAGGTATGCATGAATTTGTGCATGTTATCCCGCTGCCTTGAATTGGCGCCCGTCAGAACACTGAACATCCGCGAGAAGACGGTTTGTTATTGGCCAGTTCATTGGAGGTCATGCAGCGACCTTGAGAAACTGACCAATCACTGTAGGCGTACCGCAGATGAGCTGTCACATTTGTTATAATCGTGAGTCAAGTTAAAGAAACAGTTGATAATAAATATATCAATTCCTTTTGCTAGTTTTTAAAAGCTTTATCAATTAGTAAATCCACCACATTTTTGTCCAATTGTGAGTTAATGTCACAAAATGAAATTCAAAACTATATTTTTGAAGATAAGGCGTCTCGTACATTTGACCGTACATCGTCCCGTGGATTCGGCTAGCTAGACTTGTTAGATGCGTTATGAAGTACACAGTCAGTCAGTTGATTCCTTTGTAACAAATATTACGCACAGTACTCCTTTGAAAACAAATGTTAGTCTTTTGCAGGCCTATACTCAAACATCAGATAACTTACCCTCACTTCCTTTATTTGAGCAAGAACATGTTCGTAATCACTGCGCCAGCCTCCAATTTAGGCTCGATGTTCGGGCCATGGGAATAAAATCTCTGTTGACGTAACGTTCGTAAAATAAAAATACAGTTTGTCGATTTTAATATTTCTACGGGCGCAAACAATTTAAGAGTCTATTTTAATTTTGAAATAGCCTAAGATCAGAGGTTCCCATTAGGAATATTTGTCGGACCCCCTAAAGCGATCGTTATGTAAGCACGGACACCCTGCTCCAAAATCCTTTAAGTCAAGACTTACAATATTTAAATTCCTAATGGGAACCTTTGCCTTGGAGTACTATGCTCCGTTATTTGTATGTATTAATTTATTTATTCCTATTGCATTATTTATATATATATATTTTTTAAGTCTTAAAGGTAGGTAGTGCTACAGACCTGAAAATAGCAATGCAGCGTTTGAGTAGGAACGAGTCCTGTTTATTATCATTTTGTTAAGACCACTAATGATTAAATGGGGCCGACGTTCAATAACACGAACGTAACCTACTCTTTCCCACAATTATTTCTCGAGGTCGGGTTGCAATTTCAAAATGTTCACCCTGAAATCAGGCTCCATATCTAGTCTATTTCTACATTTGCTCTTCATTACGCACATTGTGGAAAAAGCTTGTTCGCACAACTAAGTTGTTGCGAACGGAAGAATATTTTTATTGCCTTATCGCTGACTCCCATGTAGTCCTTTCGAGCTGTCACCCAGAAGTCTGCTAACTCATTTTCATTAGACATTTTCTTCATTTCACGCCCAACCACAGCATAGAGGCAGCGGGAAATACGGCGCCGGCCGTACAACATGTCCATAATTACTCGTGAATTTTAACCATGCCCGACCCTGAGCTTGCCTCCGCCATTCTGTCAGGACAGATAGACAATCGTTCAACGGCCGGGTGCGGCGCCGATTGCATAATATTGCGAGGACTAACGTGAATCTCGTAAAATGGCCGAGAGCGGCATCGATTACGATACATGGTGATATTTCTCCGCATTCAATGACGAGGACAACTGGATTCTTGTCAAACGGACAGCAAGTGGGGCCGATTGAGTAATAATGGTATATTTTCTCGTGCCTGACCTCAAAGACAATGGAAATCTCGTCGAACGACTAAAAGTGACACCGATTATCTAAATCGCGATATTTGTCCTAGTTTTACCGTGAAAACTACGGGAATCTCGACAAACGGGTGAAACCAGCGCCGATCGTGTAACATCTCTATATTTCTCCGTACTTGACCCGGTTACAATCACGTAACGTCCCATAAATTTCTTCGTGATCTACCGCGGGGACAAAGGAAATCTCGCCAAACGGTCAGGAGCAGAGCAACCTCTTGGTAATTATAAAAACGCCTCGTGCACAAGACGACATATTAGCTGAAACAACTCATTTGATAATAAATATCTAGTATTTATTTATTATTTTTAAAATTTGTATAACACCCTAAGTGAATTTTATTTACTGCTCTAAACACAGTTCACTACATGACCCCCGAAATTATAATTTATTATTACAAAGGGTATTGTGACTATTTTCAGTAGTGTAGAAAATTGTATTGCCTTGTTCTGGGCTCATATAGAGCTTACATTTTCTTTCTATCTTTCACTTGACATAGGACGCGCCACCGGCGTATGGTTATGCATTACCAGCTTCCGGTTTAGTAGTCAGGTAATAGAAGCAATGGGAACTGTGTACTACAATTTTCCTTGCATGTAACGAAGCAAATTATTGTTGTTAGGAGAAATAAAAGTTGTAAAATGCACCAAGAATGATATGATCTTCAGCTGTGTGCAGTGAGAAAGCTCTGCATGTGTTCATTCCTTATGTATTAATAATGCGAAATGTCAGCTAACGTTGTGCCGCATACAACACTCGCAGTCTCTAAATGTTGCACATTTTCCCGTAAATTTACAGCAGTTTATGTTTGAATTGCTAATAAGAACGTGACAAAGAAAGTTTTTCTCCAATTGGATGATTGTATTTAACTGTATGAACGTCGGATAATCTTGGCGATGTGTTTTTTTTCTCTCCACAGAGCAACTTAACGCCGTAGTAGGCACACAGCTTTTTGTATTTTGTTTTCTGATAACTTGTTTTAAATTATTGACTAAAATATTTTTAAATGCAGACAATCCATACATCCACATGGATTCCGGTTCCATAATTCATGCAAAATGAGGTTTGTTCTTTTTTGAAAATGAGGTCATAAACCCCCACCCCTACCCTTTCAGTGATTACCGTATGGTACTTTATGTAGACTAGCGTGAAGATGTAAATGAGCATTTAAAAATAATGTCGCTAGATGTTTGTTTTTTTAACTTACGGTAATTTTTTCCATAGGAACTGAAACCTAGGCACGGTTGGATTTTAAGGTTGAACCGCATGTGCTATCAAATATCGCTTTCTTGCAATACCTGGAATACGTATATAATTATAAAATGATTATTGGTTAAATAAGTGTTAATAGATAGGCTATTATAATTATAATGATTAAATAAATATTAAAGAAACAATGTGTTGTTAGAAAATATTAGGCCTACCGTTACGGCGAATAGCCTTAACTCGTAGCATTTTAACGGGTCACGTTAATGCATAATATACTAATATAACCTCCGGATAGCAAAATATAATAATATTCTCACATATAACATATTTTAATTTGCACCAACTTAATACAATTGCAGTCTTAAGATTTTTTAGACCACTGCCGTTTGAAATGTGCAAATCGCACACTTTGTAGGCAAGCTGTTTGTTATGGTCGTCTCTGAAGCGAAGTTTTACTAATTACTCTTTTAAGAGACACTTGTCTTTGGAATATTCATGAAAGGCCTACCCTCTAGTTCTCATTTCATAAGTTGAACTCCTAAAAATAAAACCACAATCCGAAATAATAAAGAAGATAATCACGAACGATTCACTGCCATTGAAAATCTAATGGAGATTCGCGGACCGGTAGTTGGGTATGCATAAGCTTTGGTGCCATTTTAACTCTTGGAAGCTCTATACGGTTTCGGTACCATACAATTGTCACTTCCCGTAAACATTTATAATGTGACACCCGTATTCTCTCCTCTCTCAACCCTCCTCAGTAAAACAGTCATTTATATCAGCTCTCCTCAGGTAAACGGTATTTTATTTGTGTTCGTAACATCTCATCCCATCTGCGAGCGAATTCACTCGCTTGCGCGTGCGCTCGCTTTGGTCACGCTACGGATTAGGCCTAAATCTTGCGATCCCTCGTGGGCTGCGGAAGTATCTCCAAAAATGCAGTTACACTTACGCCAGAAAATCTTAGTTCGCGCTTTAAGATTCATTTTTCAACTATTCGGTATGCGAACTCTAGTCTTCGAGAGTTCTAAAATATACGGGAATTTGGTGGATTTTGTACGGGAATTTTAAAACAGGTCATCGCTCGTCACCCTGAGATCAATAAAAGTTCCAGAACTTGATGCAAATGGGACTAGCACTAATGGCAAGTCTCGTCTGTTGCTGGTAGTGCTGCTGCTGGTGGACAGACCAGTACTCTCTTCAGCTGACTTTTGAGAGTAGGAAGAAGAGCGTACATTTCCTCTTCCATATGCTATGTTTAAACCAGGGAAAAGAAGCAAAACGGAATAGGAAAAGCTAAAAATGCATGATTAAGATAGTTGGGAAAGACTTGTAGAGAAATGTGAAGGATGATATATACCGTATTTCCTCGAATAAACGCCGCTCATTTTTTACGTAAAATTCGTGGAAAAAAGCAGGGTGAGACGATTATGCGAAGCATATTTAAGTTCAAAGAAGGAAACCATAATTTTTAAATATGTACTGTATCAATATTTGCTTATGTAACCACAGGCATTTCACTTTCATCAAGATCATCGTACAGTTTTGGATTTTCTCATTTTGAACACCAATGCGCAACATCACGCACGGGTCACTGTTGCGATGTTTCCACGGAGGTGGCTGATGCTAGACTGGCACGAGGTGTTCCTTCCGTAAGATTCTGCCAACAGCAGTCGGGCCTGTTTTAACGTCGGCGAACTGAGACTAGCAGTGCTTCGTACGGCAGCTTATTGATTCTCGTCATTCCGAGTCCAACTCCGGAAGCGATAGGTCCACTCAAGTTTCACTCCCCTGGAGTTGCGTTGAGCGCGATCATTGTTTAGCGTACCGTGGGCCAGTCGTTCGCGTAGCGTGAGTCATAGCCTGCAATCAGAGAGACAAGCTTCTTTCTACTAACTAACTCCATTACAAAGACCAAATTGTTCAAAATCCCATTGAATTGTGTTCTAAACATGCTCATATTTAAACTAACTGTTAAGAATGAAAGGCTACACACATTAAAAAGTGTTTGCATATTGTTGTTACAATGTTACAACAAAATTTTCATGGTTTGGATTAAAAATATCAATTAAGTTCAGCAAAAGAAACCTATGAAGTGGCTTCTTGTGTCTGCTTATCGCACAAAACTAACTTAAAAGGTGTCTACAAAAATGTAATAAATAATAATTTTATTATATAATATGCTAAAGCTAAGGTGTGTGTTTCACAAAACTCAAGCTCCTATACCAGATGGAGTTAGGTGTGGTTTGTACCAAAATCTTCCAAATTGCCTCAATAGTACAGGAAAAATCTTGCATTTCTTGAAAAGTCAACGGAAATATATTTGTTAATAAAGTGCTTTTAAACAAATGAACAAGACGATAGCCCCTGCAAAAACTCTGTCGCCTACAGCGCGCATAGCAGTAGAGCCGGGCGGGTAGTCTGTACACATGGGGTGCACACAACTCATTATGCGAGAGTTCTCGCACGGGTCTGCTAGTAATAATAATAATAATAATAATAATAATCCTCTGAGCTGTGTTATGACCCACTCGGTATCTGATATGACCACCATGCTATAGAACAGAGGTGGCCAAACAGCATGCCGGGCAGGCAGGTACGCTGGCATGGTGCATACGGCCTTGCAGCGATAGTGGAGAAAGACTATGTGTCTGTCTCTCTCGCTTTCCCGACTCATTCCCTCTAACTGCCTTCCGCCCTTCACTGTGTTGAACGTCAAATGGTCGCGCACCGCTCTCACTTATTTTGCTAGCTGTCGTGTCACTTGACATTATTTGATCGTGGGGACATGTGGCGTAACTTCTGATCATGGCTGTTCTTTAGTGTTTTTTTTGTTTTTGTTTTTTTCTAGCAGATTTCAAGAATTGACAAAACTTTGATCTGCTTTTTATTTGTTCGTCAAGCCATTTGCAACGTAGCACTCGACTTGAGGATATTTTTAGCTCTGTGAAAAATCTGCCTGATATCTATTCAAAATATCTGCCTCATTGAGTAGTGGCTAGCACTCTTGGCTGCCACCACTGAGGCCCGGGTTCGATTCCCAGCTCTGCCAAGAAATTTAATTCTGGTCCGAGGGCTGGAACGGGATATACTCAGCCTCGTGAGGCAAAAGTGAGAAGAGGCGGGTCTGATTCTCACCTCGGCCACCTCGGAAATGGTTTTCCATGGTTTCCCACTTCTCCACGCGAATGATGGGATGGTTCCTAACTTAAGGCCAATGCCGCCTCCTTTCCAATCCTCATTTCAATTATAAATGCACACTAATACAGCCATCACCATAACACAGGTTATCATACACATTTCACTCACATACCCAAGTACACGGGACTACATGACCACAGTGTCGCAAAGCCCCTAAATGAATCCACAACAACATCTATTCAAAATTACCGCAGCAAGAATATCCGAAATTCCACAGGCAAATGTCTGCAAAATGGTTTTCCCTGCATTGAAACTTACAAAATCACAGCATCGAGCCCTGATGTCTGACGATAACCTGCGAAACAGCCTCCGGTTGATTGTTTTTCAAACAATCGTACCAAACATAGAGCATATTGTAAATATGAAAACAAATTGAAAGAAATTGAAAACAAGAAAGAAAAAAAAATGTGACCGAAATAGCAAGGTCTTAAATGACTCCCTTGATACCTTATGAATATTTCTGACTGTTTTAATGCTAAGCACATAATCTTCAAGAACCTTTACGCAGAGAAACGCGCGAAACTCAATATACTGTACGTGTTGGACAACCAACGCATTGGACGAACAGTTCGTTTGTTAACAATATGTCTGGTGCGAAGGTGACTCGGTCCGACACTCCGGCAATCAGGGCAGGCAGCCCAGCCAAGAGAGGCACAAGCCAGCCTGCCGGCGTCCGGTGCAACATAGCTGGCACGCCGAGCGTGCAAAGACTGACCACCCCTGCTGTAGAATGTATGGAGTGACTCTTGGCTTTTCAGTATATTAAGTGCCTCGTGCAGAAGATTGTTCCAGTCCTTCATCTCTGTATAGGCTTTGAAATGTGTCTGGAGGGAGTTACTGATTTTTAAAATTAATTTTCCTTTTTCTTTTAACAATTATCAAGCATTCTTTATGAAGTTATTAGCCGAGCAGCTGGCCACTCCATTCTGTGAATATCATTGTCGCCAAGGTACCTGTCCACGATGCTGGCTCATTGGCCAAAATGGTCTGCATAGCTTTGCACATTGGGTGTACGAATAATGTCTCTCAAGAATGCACGTGTCATCTGTTCTCTAATATGGACATGTGGCCCTCGGAAATGGTAACTCTCCTAATGGAGCTGGTTTTGGTTGGTCTGGTTTAATACATGGAATCCTGCTGCAGCTTGAAGGTCTTGCTGCAAGTCACCAGCTTAAGAGTGAGTTAGTTGAACATAAGGGTCCTGTCTGTGTGTAGTAGCACATGAATTACCTCTACGGTGACAGTCTGCAACTGAATGGGTCTCCCTAAATTTGCCATATCCGAGATACATCACTTTGAGACAAATGCACAATAGCAGCATCGTCATAATTTGGATGTGGTCCGTCACTGTTATCGTAGCCCTTTGCATGTAGCCCTTTGCATGTTGATAATCAATGAACAGGCTATAGCTAGAGCCCTGCGCAGATAAACAAAACGTTATCCGCACGACTGTTCCCTGCATCCGCACTACTTTTTCCCACACTTGCACGTTTGTTATCCAAATTCACGGGCATTACAATAATATGTTTAATTAGATAAAGAATAAATTACTGAAGCAACATTTAGACATTTGAGGAAAAAATCGTTCCCTTAGGCTTTGTATGTCAAGTGCTATGTTTAAAATGAATGTTATACAGTCAGAATTGCAACCCTTTCCTGTTCGGGAGTGTTAATTATGCTTAATGACATAATTTGAATGAGGTTAGCTTAAATCATCTTACATTTGTCACGAATAAATGCATAACGGAAAAAAATGTCATAAATATCCGGGTCCTAATAATGATATTAAACAAGTTCGGATTGTATTCTAAAAATTATCCGCAAATTTCCTCACATTATCCGCACAGCCATGCAAACTATATCCGCATGGCGAAAACTTTTGCAGACATCCGCAGGTATCCGCGCATGGCTTTAACTATAGTCAACCCTAACCCTCTGTATCCAACTGCTCTGTGTATCACAGTACACCCTGGTGAATATTCCAAACGTTGCTGCAATACAACATTACTGAAAATGTTACAGCATTACTAAAAGTGATGTTTGTAAACAATAAACATACATTGAGTAGAATAAGCCTCGTAGATTGTGATATGCAAACCTTTTTTGGTATGTTTTTAAGGCTTTAGCCTAGTTTTCTGCTGCACCGTATATGTGAATACAAAGTTTTATTCCATTCACTCCACTAGTTTCGACATCAACCCATGATAGACAGGCAAAAATTCAGCAGCTTATGTTAAATCATTATATACCTCGGCTGAGATATATACACATTTTTTTGCTGAAAATTCAAATGTACAAATACAATTATGTAGGCTATACAGGGTCATTCATATAAAATAAGAACGCCAAGCGGCTGCTTTGTTCTCCGCTGTTGCGGTGACCTTCACCGAGCATGTGGCGCGCCACGGCCCCCTGCTTTAAGCGTGTGTACAATCCAGATATGCTACAGATGCAGCGGCCTTGCTAGCGTGTGTACAATGCTGAAATCTTACTTCAGTTAATTAGTTATTGTTGTTTTAAGGGGAGAAACTACTTGGTCATCTGCCCCTCTTAACACAGATTGAAGTATACAAATTTGGAATTAAATTTAAAATTTAGAGGTGGAAAGACCGAAAATTAATGAAACAAAAAAACTAATAATTATAAAAATAACTAAAATTTACGGAAAAACAAAAAATCATCATTAAAAAACTAACAAGTCGTTGAGTCTTACCTTATAAAAGATGTTGGAAGTGTCGTCCTTCCTGGGTTATACAAGCATTGTATCTGGTAACCACATTCTGGCTGACGCGAGCGAGTTCTGCCACTGTAATGTTCCTGATTGCCAGCGTAATGTTTTCTTTCAGTTCCTCCAATGTGTGAGGATTTGTTCGATACACTTGTTCATTCAGTTTACCCGACAAGTAAAAATCACACACTGTTAGATCTGGAGAACGAGGGGGAAATAGACCAACACTGATCACTCTGTCTGCAAACACTTCCGAGATTATAAGAAGGGAATCTTCTGCTGTATGATCAGGGGCTGAATCTTGTTGAAATCACCCTCGCGATTTTTCTTCTTCCGTTAACTGATTGAAGAACGGCTTCAAAATGTTATCATGGTACCTCTCTGCATTTACTGTCGTCTCGAAAAAAATTGGCCCTATTATTCTTCCGGCACGAACAGCACACCAAACACCGATCTTCCTATCATAATGAGGGACTTCATAAACACCATTAGGGTTTTCTGCACACCAATAGCGAGAGTTATGACTGTTCACACGCCCATTAAGGTGAAACCAGGCCTCATCCGAAAAGAACACAAGCTGTGGGTCAAATAAACGATCATTCAATGATGCAAGATACCACTCACAATATCTCACTCTTGTGGCTGGATCAGCAGGTTTTAAACATTGGGCCCGTGTAAACTTGTACGGTTTGATATGTAACAGCTTTGTAGCTCTGTATGCAGATGAAACCGAAACCCCTACTTGTTGTGCTAATTTTGTGAGTGATTTATTCGGAGACCGTTCAAGATTCTCGCCAATGTCATCTAACTTATCCTCTGTTAAAACTGTTCGTGTGCGCGTATGTTTTTTATTGAGCACCGAGCCAGTAGTGTCAAACTTATTTGCAATTACGTGAATCTGTGCTAGTGAAGGTGGCACTTCATCAGGAAATTGCTGAACAAATGCTTCACGTACCCGCCGAGCCGACTCGTACTTAAAATACGTTTTACATAAAAAAAATACGATGTTGCAATGATAACTGTCTCACCATGTTAACACTTGAGGTTTAGACTGGCGACTGAACACCTGCACGCTTATTGCAAGGTCAAGTTTGATAATGTCAATCTGTTATTTTTATACAGTCCATCGGATCTTGGAAAAAAAAACAGCCCTTTTATGTACTATGCGCGCGCTTTCAATACTACAGCAGGGGGCCGTGGCGCGCCACCTGCTCGGCGAAGGTCACCGCAAAGGCGGAGAACAAAGCCGCCGCTTGGCGTTCTTATTTTATATGAATGACCCTGTATGCCTGGAAATGGCACTTCAAATGATTCGGAAAAGGTTAGGGCGTACCCTGCAGGCGACGCGCAGTTCCTTTGGTACTGGGGGAACTGTGAGAAATGGGCGACCAGTAACCGAAATTAAAGTGGGAATCATGAATGTCATGACCCTGACAGGCAAGGTGGAGGAGGTGGTAGACTTCATGGAGAGGGAGAAGGTTGGAATGATGGGGCTGAGTGAAGTGAAATGGAAAGGTAAAGGCAGGAAGAAATTGAGGAAAGGATATACATTATACTGGAGTGGTGGCCAAGAGGCAAAAAATGGCGTGAGACTGATAACCTCGAAACAACTGGAGGAGTATGTTGAAGTGGTCGAGTGTGTGAGTGACAGAATAATGAAAATTAGAATGAAGATGAAGAATGACGTGATGGACTTCATACAAGTGTATGCACCACAGACTGGAAATAGAGAAGAAGATATTGAAGCATTCCTGGAGGATGTAGAAAGAGTAATCTCAGATGTAGAAGTGGTAATCATGGGAGACATGAATGCACAAGTCGGAAATGAGAGACAAGGAAAGGAAGAAGTCGTTGGACCATATGGATATGGGAAAAAGAACCGGGAAGGAGAGGAACTTGTAAACTTCTGTGTAAGGAATGGACTGATAGTGGGTAATTCATGGTTTCGGAAGAAAAACAGCAGGAAAATTACGAGATATGGGTGGGGTGATAAAAATAACAAAATCAGTAATTGACTACTTCCTGGTGGAAAGGACAAATCGCAGAAAGTTGATGGATGTGACAGCTTTACCAGGAGAGGCATTTGATGGGGACCATAGAGCTGTGGTGACAAAATTTAGATGGGGAAAATTGGAAAACCTAAAGGAGATCAGAGAAAGTAAAATAAAAGTATGGAAATTGAAAGACAAAGCTGTACAGGAAGATTTTCAGGAGAGATTGAAGCAACAAATCCCAGTTACTGAAGTGGGAAATGTAGTAGGACGTCAACAAGAGTGAAAGAGAAGGAGACACCGTGGTGGAATGAGGAAGTGAGGAAAGCAGTGAAAGAAAAGAAGTCTGCATGGAAAGAATGGAACCGAGATCAAACAGAAGAAAGCAAAAGGAAGTATCACGACAGCAAACGGAGGTGTAAGAAAGTGGTAGGAGAAGAAAAGAAGAAAAGTTGGGAAGAATTTACACGAAGAATGGAAACGGATGTAAATGGCAGTAAAAGGATGCTGTATGGGCTTCTAAGAAGTAAGAGGAAAGAAAGAGTTACTACAAAGCTGGTGAAAAAGGAAGATGGAGAGTTGTTAACACACCCAGAAGAGATAAAGGGACGATGGTAGGAGTATTTCGATAAGCTATTGAATGTGAGCAATTGTACTGGTGAGATCGAAGTGACACAGCCTGACGACTCTATAATAGAAGATGATATAACAATGCTGGAGATGGAATTAGCAGTACAGAAAATGAAGATGGGAAAAGCAACAGGGGTGGATGAAATCAGTGTAGAAATGATAAAGGCTGCTGGACCTGTTGGTATGCAATGGCTGTATCGACTGCTAAAGTGTGTGTGGAAACGGAAATGTGTACCAGAAGACTGGGAGAAAGGGCTAATAATACCAGTGTTTAAGAAAGGGGACAAGAAAGCGTGTGATAACTATAGAGGGATCACCCTCATATCACAGATAGTAAAAATACTGGAAAGGATATTAGAAAGAAGAATGAGAAGAAAGGTGGAAGGAGAGTTGCAAGAGGAACAGTATGGCTTCAGGAGTGGAAGATCCACAGTGGACCCAATCTTTAGCTTGAAGCAGGTGATGGAAAAGAACTGGGAATATGGAGAGGATTTGATCATGACTTTCATAGATCTGGAAAAGGCATATGATAGTGTCCCCAGAGAGAAGGTATGGGAAACCATGGTTAAGAAGAGATTGGGAAGAGAAATGTTGGAAATGGTGCAAGCAATGTACAACAACTGTGTTAGCAGGGTACTGACCCCAGTTGGAAAGACAGATTGGTTTAGGAACAAGACTGGACTAAGTCAGGGGAGTGTGCTGTCACCTCTTTTATTCATAATGGTAATGGATGAAATTGTAAAGGAAACAAAGGAAGCATATGGACATAAAGAAATGAAGTTACTGTTATTTGCAGATGATATTGTGGTCTGGGGAAGGAACACCGAAGAAGTGCAAAAACAACTAGATGCACTGAATGAAAATATTCAGAAGTATGGCCTGAAAATCAGTATAGAGAAAAGCAAGACCATGGTGATGACAAGAGGGGAAAGACAAGGAAAGGGCACTGTGAAAATTGGAAGTCAGAGTTTGGAAATTGTGGACATGTTCAAATACCTAGGAAGTGAATTGATGCAAACTGGTAGGTTGGACATGGAGATTGGCAGGAGGGTACAGCAGAGCAATGCATTCTATCAAAGTGTAAGAAAACTTGTTTGGGATAAGGAAGTACCAAGGAAAAGCAAGGAGGTAATGTATAAAATGTACTATGTTCCCATATTAACTTATGCAGCTGAGACTTGGACCCTGACGAGCAGGCACGAGAGTAGAATCCAAGCCAGTGAAATGAAATTCCTAAGAAGTATGATAGGTAAGACAAGGAAAGACAGAGTGAGGAATGAAGATGTTAGGAAGGAAGTTGGGATGGGAAAACTAAATGAGAGAATTGAGAAGAATAAACTAAGGTGGTTTGGACATGTAAAGAGGATGGAGGAAAATAGAATACCAAGACAGATGCTGGAGGCCAAGTGCAACGGTAAGAGAGCAAGGGGAAGACCTAGAACAAGGTGGATCGATTCAGTGAAGAACAGCGTGAGAAAAAGAAGTCTGGACTGGGACAAGATCGTGGAAGAAGAATTGTGGAAGGAAAGAGGAAAGTGGAGAAGTGCCATAAATACCCCGACCCGGCAGGAGCTGGATAAGGGGAAATGATGATGATGAAGACCCTGTATAGTCTATAACTAGGTTGTGCGATAATTATACTGGCAAAATCATTTTCATTGTTCTCACTTCACCAGATAAATTTGAAGTAGACTTGCATGTTACACAATTTCCTTTTCTTTGATTTCTCATTTTCACTGCCTTTATGGTTCAGGGATTTAAATTTGCCATTGCTGATCCCACCGTTTGTCAAGGATCCTGTCAACATTACAATCCCTAGTTTGGTTAAAAACTTTGAGACCCAGTGTTTTGTTGCATAAAAATTTGCATTTCAAACATTAGGATACATTAAACCTGGCCAACCCTAGCATGGTGGTAACATATTACTGCTTCTAAACTAGTTGGATTAAAGTACAGTCTAACCTCAGTTATACATACATGGGTAGAGATGTTTGAAAATTATTTTATATTCTGTTAAACATGTTGATTTTAATTGCAAAAGGTATATGTTCATTCACAAAATGTGGTGCTTTGTGTTTTTATTTACAGGCAAAAAGTAAAAGCCGTAATTGAGGGACAGATTTTATATACTGTAAATATTAATAGTCATAAATTTGGGGAAAATAGTACTGTGTTTATACTACAGTACAACATAATAAAATTATATTAGGCCTGCTCTAATTACAAAATAAACATGAATTGTAATAAATGAAAACACCTAATAATTTTAAGGTCATAGTTTCAGGTATTTGAAAGTAGTGTTATTTACCGTAGTTACTCGAATACGACCCGCCCCTGAATAAGACCCGCACCCTGATTTTGAAGAACAAAATTTAAAAAAAAAAAAAATTACTCGAAACTATTTACAATCTTTACTAAATAAACAGAATAGCATTTCTATAAAATAGTTTCCAACAGTTCTGAAGTCGTCCTAAAATAACACACAGAAACAATTAAAAGTACAAATAAAAGACACAAACACTTCATTCATAGTCATCAGAAGTACCAACTTCGGAACTTTTTTCACCATCACCTTCCCACAAAATGTCGTCATCACTGCCATCCATAGCATTGGAAATACTACATTTCTTGAAGCTCTTCCGTATGAGATCTCCCGAGATACGATTCCATGCCGTCAAAATCCACGAACAGAGCAGCTGAACTTCCGGGCCCTGAATACGACCAGTTGGGGTCAGTGTGTGCTTATCCGCCGCCATCCACTCCGTATACAGCTGCATACCTGCCAACTTTTACGGTTTATCCGTAAAATTTACGGATATTGCAGCATTTTACGGTTTTACGGATGAACGATGTCATTTTACGATTTTGCGGACAAAAATTTGAAACGATAATTTACATTCGATAATACCGCCCACTTCCGTACAATCGATTGTTTGCGTGGGTCGAAGGCAAGTCCACGATAGTCGATAGCTCGTTCTTTGATATGATTCGTACTTTTAACCGTGTGATGGTTGTGTCGTCATTTGTAATTGAATTTGAAGCCGGGATAACCGTTCTTCCATGTGTCGACAGGCTCTGCTTCGCATATTCTTTGTTCCGCTCCGTTCGCTCGTTGCGATTTAAACCATATTCTTTGACCACGTTAGTTGTTCATTGTTCGCGAAGTTGACGTTCCTTGAATGTTTTCGTCTTTTAAGGTTATGGCATATTTTAATGAAGCGTTCGAGTTTTTGTGCTATAACTTCGTGCTTCGTAGTTTCCTGTATTCCTTGGACTAATTACATTCGTTCCACGTGTGTGTGTGTTTTTCTACCATGTGCATATTCTTTCTTCACGAGGTTGGCGTCGTTTTCATTTAATGGCTTTGTGTGTCTTGACATGTTTTAATGAAGTGTTGGCTGTCTTAAGTGTTTTATGTTATAATTTTATGTGACGTTCAGTGATCCAGGTTCCTTTCGATGTTTTAGTAGATATCGAGAATGAACAAATCCAACAAGAAATAGTACTTCCAGACATTTAAAGAATCATACTCGGTTGATTTTCCGTGCATACTAAAATCAAGAAAGGGAGAAAAATTTGCCTTTTGCACGGTATGTGGGTGTGATATTAATATTGCACATGGTGGAAAAAACGATTTAAGTAATCATGTGAAGTGCGGTAAACACATTAGTTATGTTAAATCGAAGGAAGATAGCAAGAAAATCAACACCTTTTCTGCTAAGTCTGGAAACGTTGACAGTGACGTAATTAGGGCCGAGTGTCTGTTTACTTCCCTTAAGTGCGGCTGATCATGCTGGTGCTTTATTTAAGAAGATATTTCCCAAATCAGAAGTTGCAAAGAAATATAGTTGTGGTCGCACGAAAACGACATGTATTGTAAATAAAATGGCAAAAGATGCATCATCTGAAGTTGTTAAGGCCTTCAGAACGGACCGGATACAGATAAATCCCTTTTCTTTTCATCAGTGAGAAACTACTTTTATACTGCCTGTGACTACATCATCAACAAGTTTCCACTCAAGGATGACGTGTTAAAGAATGCTCAAGTTGCTAGGTTAGACAAAATTGAAGATGCACAGTTATCTTCCATTCGTTTTTTCTTGGAAAAGTTTCCTATCATGTTATGCAAGGAAGAGAATGAAACTACAGATGAGGTGGTGAATGAGCTTCAGAGGCAGTGCACAGCTCTTCAGGTAGATGACACTTTCGCTGCACATCAAGATGCTGAAAGTGATTCCAGTTGGGCACGAATATCAAGAATTCGTGGAGCCGATGGACTTCTTAAGTATAACCGAATTTCTAGAGTATTGCTCTCTATTCTCACCATACCCCATAGCAATGCAGAATGTGAACGTTTTTTTTAGCCTTGTGAAGAAAAATAGAACACAGTTCAGGTCATCCATGTCCAATGAATCTCTGGAGTCTATTTCTATTTTGAAGACCAGGAGTTCTGGTCCCTGTTATGACAAAACATTTTCTCAAGACTGTTTGCAGGAAGCTAAAAAGGCCACAACCATGACTTAAAAGTCGAACTAGCATGTGATTTGCAGTGTGTATTATATTATTTCTTGCCTGTGTTACGTTAAACAAGTTTTATTGTTTAAAGCCTTTTTCAATTATCGTATATCAGCTTAATCTATCAAGGAAGTCCTGTTATGTCTGCTCCAAACCAATATTCACCACGCCTGCTGCTGATTAACATGGATTTATTCTTGATTGTTATGTTCATCTACAAATCATGTAAGTAGATATGATTTCATTGAAGTATCTTGTTTAAAGCATGAATTATTGTATTTTGTAGCCCAGAAGTATTATTATTTTCGTCAAGCCGGGGTATGTCGAAAATCGTTATTTTTTTTTTGTCGCGCGTGAGTTTTACTGATAGCCCTTTTCAAAAGTTGGCAGGTATGCAGCTGTTTCAAGGCTGCTTTGAACGGTCGGTTCACGCAGACATCCTGTGGCTGTAGCATAGACGTAATCCCACCCGGGATGATTGCTAGGTCGGTTTTCCCATCCTTGACGAATTTCTTCACAGCGTCTGTTGTATGGCCGCGGTAACTGTCCAGAACAAGCAAGCTCTTTCGTCGTAATAATGCAACACGTTTTTTTTTCTTTTCTTCCTTCTCGAATACATGACTCGTCAATATCATATTTCCTACCGGCGGCACGATTTCCAATAATTTCAGCTTCCCTCACAACTTTCAGCTTCTCAATCACAGTAAACGACCGCAAACGCTTCGTATAACTCATGTTTACACTCGGAAAACGTGCGCGAGACTGATTGACGCCGCCTGCTTACGGTAAAACAAAGTGATAGCCGGAAGAAGGCTAGCACCATCTAGCAGATACTCGCAACACCCGATATCGCGCAAGGCGGGCAATTTAAATCTTTGAAATCAGGATGACTCAAATAAGACCCACATCCCAATTTTTCACGTCCGATTTTGTTTAAAAATGTGCGGGTGGTATTCGAGTATATACGGTATATGAAGATTTGTTGATTGAAAATCCTTAACTATAAATATCAGGTTTAATGTAATTACAGTGTAAATATAATTGCAAATATATCTCGCAGACACAGTACCTAGTACCTAATCTTGCATCGGTCACCTTCAATAACAACCAGCAAACCGAACACATGGGCTATTTCATGCATCAGCCTTGTTATACTGGCTGCTATTGCCTACTCAAATTTGCAAAGAATCATCAACTTCATGCAGAGTTGTTGAAATTCCACATAATTGATTACATTTTAGTCATTTAAGGCAATTGAAGCAGTCTTTAAACCTGATGCAAACAATAGAGTAATAAAAATAATAATGTAAATATTAGCTGCCTAAAGAAGGCTCAGTCAAAGAATCTAATGACAAAATTGTTAAAATGTAAACATTGGTACCGGGCTTATAGACGAATTTTAGGCTAAAAGGAGTATATGGTGGGAGTAAATAATATTGCTTGTTTTTGCGAGGGCAAATTAATAGTAGGAATCCTGATATTTGGGTGAGTGCAGGTATGTATCGCGATATTTCGATGATCGAGAAAATAGAGCATGAGCAGATATAAATGATAGGAGATATCGCGACATTTCATCAAGCGTGAATAATTATAGGGAGCTAATATAGCGATATTTTAGAGTTTCTAAGAAAATAACTGGAAGGGGTATTGCGATGTTTAGGCGAGCTCATGTAATCTGCGAAAGTACCAATTGCCAGGAATGTCTTGGCATTACAACCAGGTCATCAGCATAAGCCAGGCTGCTTACCTGGTTTCCACGTAATTGAATCCCATCTAGCCAGTTGATCCACTTCAGCATATGGTCCATATATAAAATAAACAGTTGTGGCGAAAGATTACAGCCTTACCTTACTCCTGTAACAACTTCAAACCAAGAACTCATCCTACCATCAACTCGCACTGCAGCCTGATTATCAACATAAATACACTTTGATTGCCTATAGCAGCCTTTTCTTGATACCATATTCCCTCAGGATGCTCAGCATCTTTTCCCTGGGTACTCATATCGTATGCCTTCCCTAAATCGACAAAATAAAAATTTCCTCCTGTAGAATTTCTTAGTAATTTGGCACATACTAAAAATACCAACCCGACATCCTCGTTGTGGTCTAAAGCCACACTGGTTTTCACCCATATTACTCCAACCAATGAATGAAAACTTTCCTTTCTACAATTCCAGAGTGCACTTTACCTGGGAAACTTATCACAGGAATGCCTCTATAACTTAATTGTTGCAATATTTCCTGTTACCTTGCTTACAAATTGGGGGCAGGCGATAACTGCTTTTATCTAGTCAGAGGTTTCCTTTCCTAAATCCCATGCCAATTTATCCTATGCAACCATTTCATTCCTGCTTTTCCACTGTACTTTACCATTTCTGGCTGCATTTCATCTACACCTACACCTGCTGCTTTGTGATATAGTTTATTTACCACCGTCAACTGTGATCCCGTTTTTTTTCTTCATTCTCCTCCTGCATGATCTCAAAATCTGCCACATTGCCAGACAAGTATTCATTTTCATTTAGCAAGTTTTCGAAGTATTCTCGTCATCTTTGTAGTGCTTCCTTGTCATCTACAACGAGTTTCCCTGAATTATCCAAAACACTTCTCTTTTTCCTCCATTTCTAAGATTCTCTATATTAGTCCAGAAAGGTTTTCCTGCCCCATGACCTAACTTTTCTTATTTATCTCCAAATTCCTCCCATGATTTCCTTTTGGACTCTCCTATTGTGTGTTTGGTTCTGTTCCTTTCCACTACATATAGCTCTCTGTCTGCTGGATTCCTTGTTTGCAGCCTCTTATTGTAAGCCTTTCTACTGTTACAAGCAGACTTCAGTATGTTGTTCCAGCAGGTTGTATACTTTTTCCAGTCTTTACACTGTTGTCCCAAGTCATGCCATTGCTACTCCTAGTACTGCATACCTGGATCCTGACCACTCCATTTTTATGTCCTGCGAATCTTTACCATCTACTCTTAATTTCTCACAAATCATTTCCATGTATTCCTGGCCAAGTTCCTAATCTTGGAGATTTTCAACCCTGCTTTTAAACAGACTTCACTTTCTGCACTTACGTTCTAACTATGCTTAATTCACAGCAGTTCAGTTTATGGTCTGTTTCGTCTGTTATTGACCTGGTTCCTCTACCCGCCCATGTGTATCTGTGAATCTCCATATACTTCGCGAATGAGTTCACAACAGATAACTCCATAATAGCACAGAAGTCCAGTAGACATTTCCCATTGGTATTTGCTTCCCTATATTTACCTTTCCTAGCCATTACCTTTTCATACGCCACATATTATAATAAATAAATAAATTTGAAGTTAGTGCTTCTGGTTTGATTTCCTTGGAATAGGGTTAGTAACTTGCTGCTTTTAGAATCTCCACTGTACAGCATATATTCATGTAGAAACTTAATATGTGCCAGGCTTTTGGATATAATCGAGCATTACTAGTCTACCGTTTGGTCTGGCTTTGTTTCCCAGAAGTGATTTTTGGCTACTGGTGTCTCTATTTCCCTGATGCAGCATTACATGCCAACCTATTCCAGGTTTCACTCTGTCGACTATCTCTTTTATGACAAAGGTCTTGGCTTACAACATAAATAACAAGTATTTTCACACATTCTAGTGGTTAGATGGAAGCTTCGTATTACGGTAGTTCACGTGTATGCTTTATCACTAATGCTTTCTCATAATGAGTTGTATAGTCATCGAACCCAACAAAGAACACTATTTAAAGCACAATTTACCTACACCAGTATATAAATCAGAACATTCCAAAAGCAGGGACCGGAAAATCAGTAGAGCATCAAAAATCCGGACCGTCGATAATCCGGAGTCAATTCCAGTGAAATGAAAAAGTTAAAGTTGATACATACATATTTGTCATTTGTAGCCCTTCAGTCATTCAACGCGAATATGCCCAATGAATGGGTGGGGTACAAAGTATGAATATGTAAATACACTCCTGGAAATAATTACATGTATTAGTTAGTTATCAATTTATCACCACTAATGGGGCAATTTAAAATTACGTATTTCAACCCTCAAGTGGCCATCATCAGATCCTGATCACTGTGTTGAGGTTTAAATTTACACTACTATTGTAGTAGCTTGTCTTAGGTGTTTTTTTTTTAATACGATTCACAATTTGAATCTCGTTATACGCTAGGTTTGTTAAAAGTTTTATGAGTTACGTGAGTAAAGGTGTATATGCACATATGTACAATTAGAATAACACAATGTAAGAATAATTGAATAAAATTAACAAAATTAGCATGCACTAGAAAACTCTATTTGTAATGTTTACTTGGTAGGGTGTCACCGCACAGTAGTATTGTCTTGCCGCTCGGCCTGTAGCGACTGTCACTGTCTTTCATTAAAATACATTAAAAGTTCATATTAATTAATGTTCTTTTTTAATCTGCTCCAATTATTTAACCGCTTAAGTGAATTATTAATGGTTTTAGCAAGGTTTCTTTTTGTTATGAACTGAAAGCAAGTTTTCTTTTTGTTATGAATATGAACTGAAACAAATATTTTTTTTTGGGGTCCTTTTTGAAAATCGGGACATTTTGATAATCCGGACAGGGTCCGGTCACAATTAATCCAGATTATCGACGCTCTACTGTAGTAACATACAACCATGAAAACATATAAATAAAAACATACGAAAGAAAGGGACAAATTTTGACTGAGAAAGCTCTGTGCCTTAAATATGACATATACATGATCATTCTGAATAATTGTCAGGGTTTTGTAGCATAGTATTTGTAGGGGCAAAGCATTAAGCATGTGACTAAGTTTTGTTGCATGAATGTATAGAAAAAAGTATTCTTCAGGGTTACTTGCCATTCAGAAATCACTACTATTGCCACCAGGTGCGCCTTCGGTTCTTTTTGCAAAATAGAGAATGACGAGATTTTGTTCTCTCGAATATCATCAATTATAGTCTGTTACCATTGCCCAGTACATAACCAATTATAGTCTGTTACCATTGCCCAGTACCACTTTGGCACATAATTTGGGTGAAATCCACCCTTGGACATCTCAGCAGGTTTATTTTTAAGATAGGATGCTTGTATAAAGGAAAAGGCCCTGGGCTTGCTTTCGTGTCTAGAGCAGAAGTGGACATTGTGGAAGCATTCAAATAGGAAATAGATTTCAATGGGCAGCAGGGAACTGGACATGTAACAAGCCACACTTTGGCATGCATTACAAAAGCGTCTACGAATGAAGCCGTATCGTCTAGAACTCCATCAAATCTTAACTGCTTGCGAAAAGTACCGGCAGGAGGAGTTTTGCACCACATTGCAGCAGTAAATGGAAGACCGATGGTTTTCGTGTTAAGTTAATATTTAGTGACAAATCAATCTTTCATGTAAGTTGAAAAGTCAACAAAAGCAATGTTCACATATGGGCGACCGAAAATCCCCATTGTGTAGTATCAGCATGATTCTCATAAGGTAAATGTGTTATGTGATATGCCAAAAATGGAGGTGTGTGGCCAATTTTTCTTTGCCGATGGGACTGGAATGGTGCTTGCTTATCTGGAAATGATCACTGAATGGCTGCTACCCTAGTTTGGCGAGGAGAGCAATGGTTTCATACTGCATCAAGATGGTGCTCCACTAAATCTTCATCGGGAGGTCAGGGAATTTTTAAATCAGCCCTTACCGCAGATGTTCTCTTTATTGATTGCCTCGTTCACAATAATGTAACACCATATGAAATTTCTCTTTGGGGTTATGTTAAGGAACAAGTCTCAATCCCTCCTCTACCTACGACTGTTCAAGACATGAAGGTGTGCATCAGAACCGCCCTTCAAAATTTCACCCATGATAATATACTGTGGCCTGTGTGGGACCAAACGGACTATTGTGTAGATGTTTGCAGAGTGACAAAGGGTGCACAATATTGAACATATGTAATGAATGTACGAAAAATTATTATACAAATTGAATTATGTGCAGTGGCTTATTAAAACCCCAACACTAGTTTTAAAAGACCCTGTATAAGTGTGAAAAATATATAAATGAGTAATGTATAAGTAAGGTTCAACTGTATTGTAGTGTAGATGGAAGTCTTCCTCAGAGAAAAGTGGTTTATATCAAATGCTCAACTAATTTCTGCAATTTTCTTTCTTTTTACTTCTAGATATTTTATGATTTAGTGCGACAAATTAACAAGAAGTCTCCAGAGAAGAAAACTAAGCCGAAAAAGAAGACTATTTGTATACTTCTCTAAAATAGACTGTATGGGCCACATTGTGTGTAGAACTGTACTGTACATATTTTTAATGTGGCCTGAAGCAAACTGAATTGAGGGGAGGGTATTCCCTCATTTCTCTTGTAAAACCTGTCAGTCATCAAGTTGTTGTTTTTCCAAGCCCATAGTTAGCCAGCAATGGCGGAGGGCGGCTGGCCACGCCCCTTGCTACAGAGCAGCAAAGAGTGCACAAAATATATTTTGGTGCCTTTACTTTGGATATCACGGAGGAGAAAAAGTAAACATGAAACTTCTTGTGGAGGCCTACCAAGAACAAAATCGTTAGTTTCTTTCAACTCTTGAATGGCTTGCCATCGCTTCTTCTTTGGACTCCTTGATATGTTAAATGGGATGGGACAGGTGGATCCCATCATAAAGAAAAAGCATATATATGGAATGGAATATGAAGTGGAAAATTTCTTCAGATAAAGAAAGGTTATCTTTTTCATTCTGTGGCCTTAAAACTTTATGTACTAAGACTCTTCCTTTCCTGCCTCCCATGTCCTGTCTATGGTTGAAGCAAATCTTACTTCCCAGTTTCTTGGAATGTGGATTTGCTTGTAACTTTCGACGAAGTCCTCTAACTTTATTATACTTACACCTGTTTATTCATGCTGTCCTTTATGGAGACTACATACTGATTATATCCATATCATGCTACAAGGTCTCCTTGTAAAACTGTGAACTGTAAACAAAAGAAAACAAAAATAGGAAAGCTGGGAAATATAGAAAGATAAGAAGTTGTTATGGTGATAGTGATTTCCTACTTTTTATCTAAAAATGTAGAACAAAGTTATTGGTAATTTCACCAGTGTTATGACCTCCCTAGTTTCTCCTTTACTTTTCACTGCAGTAACAAAGAAAGAGTTATTTGTATTTTGAATCATATTAGTTGTTATGTAATATGTACGTATTTTTACCTGTTGCTCATTGTCTGTTTGTAATGAATATCCTGGCCTCTAGTCAGCCTTCGATTCCCAGGCATACATTTGACTTTCCCTTAAAACAAATGGTTACACTAGAATATTATGTGCTCCCTGTGAATGTTAGACATGGTACCAGAGACTGGACCCTTTTAAGCACCTATATTTTGGTTAAGGAATGGTTACACTGGAATATTCTGGGCTCCTTGTGAATTTTGAACATGGTATGTAAGGGTTGACTCTGCTAAGTACCTGTCGTTGAGTTTATTAAAAAATTGCAACTCTTGCAACATTTTGTTGTTGTGCTACAAGGCAAGATCTAGAATTAGTTTTAATCCAATGATGTATTATAGTATCAACAGTATGTGCTTATTTTATTCATCCTTGTGCATCTGGTACTGTAGGTGAATGTGTGGTCAGCAGTTGAGAAGGAGGAGGGCACCTTTTTATAGTCAATTTGCTTGAGAATTTGAGACGGTTAAGGCAGAGGAATATAAGCAGTTAGCTGTAACCATCGGCGTAGAGTTTTAAGGGGGGCAGAGGAATCCTGGGACTTGCAAAATATGAATGGTGGGCCATATCACTTTCAATGTCAAATGAAAATATGCATACTCAACCTATGGGCACCATTAAGCTGCCACTTGCCAAGAATTTTGATTAAGAGATTTTAGCCAATTTGAGCATAAGAAGGTAAAGACTTTGAATGCTTAATGATCCACTTGTCTATGTTGACTGATATTGTTAATTCAAAGCAGGTGCACATTGGATCATTACTAGACACTGTGATGACTGCAAAATACTTGTAATACTACACTTCAAAACTTAGGTATTCTGAAGTTTTTCTTCACTTTGCCAGTTACATGTTTCTGCTGAACACAATTTCAAAAGCTTGCCCCAACTGAAAACATACATACATTCAATGAGGTTAGATCAGCTGAATCATAATGCAAACAATTATTGGACTGGAAAAGAATGCTAGAAACATAAGTTACAAGCTGGTGAGAGTAGAGTGAGAATCAAGTTACAGGCTGATGAGTAGAGTGAGAATCATTAAAGAGAGACGAGAGGAAACTCCATATTCAAAGGTGGGCATTCTCACCCTCAGTCCACATAGAAACTTTTCAATGCTCGATCCCACTATAAGCTTCTTTTGACTTACTGGTCTCATAAGGCCATAGGGTAACAACCAGTTCTTTATGTGCTTCAAAAGAGGAAACATTCTACAACAAAATCTTCCACCTTAAAGTGGATGGAGCAGGAAGGAATGAAAATCGGATAAACACATGATAAGACTTGAAAAGTAGGCAAACAGTAGGTGCCAAGTAGGAACACGGAAGGGCAAAATAACTCTTGGGTTACATGTGTCTGTGTCTATCTATTTTCACTACTTCATACATCATCTGCTTCATAACAGAAGAGCTAGTTGAAGAATGCTACCACTGTTTTGTTCAAGACGCACCCTCCTGATAAGATCAAGTAATCAAATCAAGCTCATTGTAAATCTTAAGAGTGTATCGTTGGTATGAATGCTCTTTGATGACAGTAAAGTTTTTTTTGTATGTAATTCAGCTTTCTCACTTTACTCCCACCTTGTTTGTCATTGTGTTTCACGTTAATGTTAATTTTATTAAACAAAGCTTTCCAGTCGGTCAACACACATTGGGAAACAAGTATTTACATATCCTAACCTGAAAGAAATGAGATATTATTACAAACTAACACGCGTTCATGTACAAAATAGGGTACTTAATTTGATGGCATGTTTCGTACGTCGAGCGTTCCTCAGATCCTGTTGACTTAACGCTCAACTAGTATACGATCATAGGATGAACGCTTGATGTTCGAAACATGTCATCCGATTAAGTACCCTATTTTGTACATAAAAGCGTGTTGGTTTGTACTAATATCTAGTTTCTTTCAGAGTAGGGTATGTAAATACAATTTGTGTTGACCCACTTGAAAGCTTTCTTTAATAGAATTAGGCAACACTGAAAAATGGCTTCTATCACTTCAATATTCACATTTATGTTCCTATCTAGTGATGGTTTGTATGTCTACAAGGATATCACAAACGAAACTCAATCTCTAGCAGCTTCCTTTATTGGTCTGTGTATATCAACATTTGCCTTCTACAAGTGTAAGAAGTTTATAAAAGAACCTTTTTATCATTTAATTGGAACCTATTTATGCTTGGCAAGTATATCGGATAATACTAATCCTTTGGCTTCCCCACCGCTAAAATTTCTGATAACTCTACGCCTGTGGTTGTAACCTCGCAAATATCTTGCCTTCAGGACACAGATCTTGCCACGCTGTGTTATATTCTTAAATCTAGGAATCTTTCAAAGTAATACCTATGAGCTTTGTACAGGTATAGCCTACTTTTCATTACATATTTTTCTTATATCTTCAGTCTGATCATGTTGGAATATACCTGTTAGAATAACTTGCTGTGTCTATCTGTTTGTTATGTTTTGCTATTTTTATCCTCTTCATGATCTGTTTCAATTTTGTTGTTCCTATTAAATGATCATTCTGTACGTTTGCTTGGTGTGTTTTCACCAACCCCTCTGAAATAAGGCTGTATATAAAAGTGGATTAAATTTTGCACTCTTTAATGGAAGATAAACTGAAGAGGTTAGGCTTATTTATTACATTAAATGGTATCCTTTGTGTTAAATTCATTAACATGCAGGGATTTTGGAATTTTAAGTTTGTTGCAAGTCTATATTTTATAGTTACTAAACATTGGGCTGGTTTAAGTTGCACACCTGACTATTAAGGAATTATTGCACATTTTTAACTCAATTTTTACACAGTGTTAGCAGTGGGGTTGCAAGGAAGCACAAATTGCATATTTTCACCGCATTATCAGGTAAGATGAAAAGCGTTAACACGATGGTGTTAGTCGGTTATTATAAATGCTTCATTGGACTGATAATAAATGATTTTTCTATACCTTCCTCCTTGTTGATTTTGAGTTCTAAATTTGTAATTGAATGCTATTTTCAAATTCACACCGGGTCAGAAAGAAAATGCCGCCAAAGACTGTTGTAGAGAAGTGTGTAACCATTCAGTGTTTCCTGACGGAATATTTTTTTTTGGTGTAATTTCTTATTAATTTCTAAATAGGAATTTAAATATGGCTTTCCATCCGTCAATACAGTAATTATTCAAATAAAAAATGTGTTTCAAACCATTTTGGGTCTTCTTCTGCTGAGTATGTTACAGTTCCTCAGTCATGTTTTGCATTGTGAAAAACATTATGGGTTAATGAATGTTTAAAACAATGGTGGTGGGCATGTGATGCGAAATGACACTGATGGCTTAAGAAACATTCAAAGATTAAAAATGCAGTAGCATTATTCATTCTTTGAATTATTAAAATTTCCTCTTCTGCTTAAAATTTTGGTGGAATTATTGTGTTGCTCTCGTTAAATTGTGATATTGTATATTTTGTTACACTGAGGCAATATAGTGGGCCGTCATTAAACGAAATACGATTTTAGTGGTGAACAGATTTGGAAGTTAATTTGTCGTTGAATTGCATGTTGACCGGTGTTGAAGTGAATATTGTTCTCATAAATGGTTACATTTATCAATCTAGTCTGTATAAAATTTCAGAAGCCATTTTCAATGTTGCTTTTGTAATTTAATAAAGGAATTGCTTTCCAGTTGATCTATATATTGTATCTAATTAAATTGGATGGGAGAGTAAAACTTATCCTACTTAAACCTGCTAAACTGGAAACAAAAATTCCAAATTAATTGGGCATCTTAATGTGTTGACTGACTGAAAAGCAATCCTTTTATTATATCTAGCTGATAAACTGGCTGTCTTTTGCTTTTTTATATTGCCAGTGACACTTAATTTAATAATCTCAAGATCTCAAGGTGGTATGGACACTTAAAGAGAATGGATGAGAAGAGGATTCCCAAGAGGATACATGAGATGCAGATGCAGAAGAAACGACCAAGGGGAAGACCAAGAGATAGATGGCTGAAAGGAGTGGAGGAATGTGTCAAGAAGAGAGGCGAGGACTGGACCAGAGTGACAGCGGAGAGGTGGTGGGAAGAAAGGACTAAGTGGCGAGGCTTATGTTCCAAACAGACCCAGCCTGGGGCTGGAAACTGTACAAGATGATGATGATGAAGATTGAAAAGACTACTTCGTGTAATTTTTAACTTGGATTGTTTTTTTTTTAACCATCAGTGACATTTCACATCAATTGGCAATCACCATTATTTTAAGAATTCCTTTAAACCACAATATCTTTCACCTGTTTGAGGAACTAGAGTAGGCTTGGCTGAAGAAGACCCAAAAAGGATTAAAACATGTGCTGATTGTATTGAGAATAATTGTTTTGAAGAAAAAAAAATATTTTTTAAATTTCTTTTAGAAATGAATAAAAAATTATATTTGTGATTCAATACAGATCCAAACAATTAAAATGACTTTAGTTCATTTCTTGTTATTTCTTTATGTTCGTGCTCTTGTTTAAAATTTATATTTTTTAATACAATATCTACTTGTTAGCTGATAACGCTATTTCATGAATAAACAAGAGCTGTAGTAGTTGATAACGAGGTACAATAAAGAACCAGCCCTGATATTGCTACATAGCTCTTGGGAACTCATTCCATAGTGGTGTTCATTCTGGCATCTGGCACTCCTGTTGTCAGAAGTTTGCAGCTTCTACATATTAGGATGTTACTACTGCAGTGTTCTGCTGAGCTGTCCCCAGGATTTTGTGTTGTAGGGTATGTTATAGCTTAATTTAACTGCCATGTAATGGAGAGAATCATTTGTTTTGTAGAGCCTTTGGTTGCAGGTTTTTTCCGTTATCTGTTGAAGTGCTATGTAGTGCTCGTCAGATTTTACTAAGCACATGTGCATATAACTGCCTACATATTGCATTATGTTTAATGTTATAATAAGTTTTTTTTTTTTGTAAGTTATATATATTTATCTCCACCAGTAAAGCAATGAAAGGGTGCAAGCATTTGAAACATGTACCATGTGATATTCATAATGGAACACGCTGTTAAATAAATATGTGCTGGAATAGTGTGTGTGTGTGTGTGTGTGTGTGTGTGTGTGTGTGTGTGGTAACCCAGTTCTAGGTGTATGAAAGTTATAATTTCATGCATTTTGTATTGATTTTATTATCTTCTGAAATAATTCTGATGTCTTTTGTTATATATACTGCCTATTTAGATACTTCAAATTGATAAGTGTCAAATTGACCAGCATCTTATCTTAATGCATAAAACTAGGTTACACTTATCTGGATGTCTTGTGGTAAATTATCACCACAATTCTGCATCTTCTGAATACTTGCATATTAAAACATAATATTTTGTTAATGTTGAAAATTTACTGATAACTTCCCTTATATTGACATTTTTCTTACTTTTTTTAAGCATTAAAATTAGCTGTGTGTTGTTGGTTAATGGTTACTCTTGAACAAGTTGTTCATTTTGCCTAGAATAAGAAATTTAGCAGGCTATTGGTAACATACACCTGAGAGGTGTTCGAAAGTATGATTTTCAGTATTTATTTTAAAGCTTCTATAATCAAAATTCTATAAGGTCAGTTAAGTTGAATGGTACTGCCATATGTGACCCTAGAAACTGGAGCCATGTACACATGGCTGCTTTCATGTTATCGGACTGAAAAGTCTCTGTCTCTGAGTGTCTGAAAGTTGCTACCATGAATCCAACTTTGGGGGTGTGATGTTGCTGCAGTCAAGCTGCTTGCTTCCCTTCAAGGCAATCTGGGTTTGATTCCCGGTTAATTGCATATTTGTTTTTTTTAAGGTGAAATGTTACATCCTGTGGTTTAGATTCCTCATGGAAAGGAGGTCTCGTGGCTTATGATGTGAGTTAAACAGTCGTGTAAAACAGTAAGTTTCCTTCCCTTCCTCCCTCCCACCCTCTCACAATGTTAAATTGTGAGAAAGTTGAGGTTGAGAAACAATCACTTAATTTTTCTGTGTTCAAGAAATTCTGTTTGGTTGTAATTGCACATGGTGCCATAATGATTTGAAAGTAATATTAGTCCTGAAGATTTTATGATCAATCATGGAAAGTTACTTCATGTAGGGAAGATGGAGATGAGTATACCTTTCTCCATTTTAGTTGGTATGCAGAAGTAGTCAGGATACAGGATGCCTGAGGGTACACTGACACACACACACAGGAGTACGATGGTTTTCAGTGTGTTATAACCTGAAGTCATATGTCAAGTTGACACTCGCACCATACTGAACTAATGGTTCATTCCTTCCCCTAATACATTCAGCTGAACTGATTTTCCACGTGAGATTTTATTGTTTTGTTCAGGAGCTAGCGACATGCTGGTTGTCAACTGCATGCACTTTGGTTTATGTGGAATCTGTCCGATTACCTTAGTTCTAGTGGTGTCTGTACTAGTGTGTTTCTTTATAATTGGGGCTAGGATTAGGTAGGTGGCCATGACTTAGTTAGGTAACCTAAGTAGAAATGGTAAACCGTAGAAAACCACTTTCAGGATGGTTAAGGTAGAAATCTAACCTAGGATCTTTGGTACCGGAATCTTAATATGTATGATACCTGTAGACCACTGAAGGCTCTTGTCTTTCTTGTCTAAATATATTTCTATGGGTTCTTTTATGTCGAGAGCTATGCCTTTTGCTTCATGGTGTAGAATTTGCAGGTCTGTTTCTATGCTAGAGAACCTATGGTGGTTTTCATATATGTGTTCGCATATAGCAGAATGCTCTGTATTCTTTGTAACGTGTTCCAATCTGTCTGCCACTTTGTCCGACCTAGTTAGCCTTAAAGCCTTCATCCTGGCATGTGAAAAAATATACACCTGATTTTTGAATGTGGATTTTCCTCTGTTAAGTTGCCAATTTTTTCACATTGCCAAGATGAAGGCTGTAAGGCTATGTTGGAGAAAGTGGAAGACAGATTGGAACAAGTTACGAAAACACCAAAATGCAATTAAACACAACAAACGCTCAGCTATAAACGAACGCAAGTATGAAAACAACCATAGCACCATGTGCAGTAAATCCACACTCAAAACTAAAATAGACAATGAATGCATACGGGAAGGAATAATTTGGGAAATGTATTATAGGAGGTCGGGAGAATGCACAATGTGCCAATTCTCAACAAACTGAGGCTTCTAAGCAGGCAGTATTGTAGGGCCCTATCCCATCTTATGACCGGTTGCATGCATATACCCCCCCCCCAATATCTAGGCAGATGGGTTAAATGGCATGCAATAGTAATGAGAATAGTTTCAGAATCTTTAACTTCACCTTTTTTGCACTTCCGCCATCAGATGTCGCGTGCGACGGATGTTCAGGCTGATGGCCTCCGAACAAGTCAGTTGTGAGTTGGCACGCCTAAAGCATACACGTGCACAACCAACGGCTGTGTTGGGATAAGTAACCATATACATAACGGAATTCAACTGCATGTTCTAATTTTATTATATTGTGTTATGACTGTATACACGTGCATAATACTCATGTAGTTCACAAACCCTTATAAAACAAACTAACCATATATAACTAGATTCAAACTCAAAATCTTAATTTAAAGAACTTGGCTCATTCAGAGTATAATATGGATCACACACTTAATATTTGTATGTAAATTTAAACTTCGACCATGATGACCGTTCGACGGTCGAAACGCATAATCCTGAACTACCCCATTATTAAGTGATCATAATTAATACATTTTTTTTTTTCAGAAGTGTTATTTACGTAATACTTTATATTGTATACACATTGTACTTCTGCGCCCAGTCATTGCGCAAATTCGTGTTGACTGACTGAAGAGTTACAACTAACAGTTTGTATAGGTAACACCGAAAATATGGCTTCAAAACGTTACTTGTCTCATCCTTCACCTTCGTTGCCACATCCTCTGAGCTAGTCTCCGCTGTTGTCTTGACATCTTTGTGGTTGTCTTTTTCCACATGCCACTCTCTGGAAATTGTCTTCCCTCGTTATTCGGTCGTTCTTTTGACTTGTCAGAACCACCCTTTTGTGCCATGTCATTGTCTCTTGTCTGATCTCGGGTTGCTGCGTCACTGTCTAGATTCAAGCCCAGTTGTTGCCACAGCAAGCCCGTTTCTCTTGATGCAAGCCTTTAGACCAGAGTTCCTTACCTTCATCAAATGAATCTGTAAGATCCTCTGTTCACGTACCTTTTCTCTGTTATTACCTTACCCATATCCTCTTGCCTTTCAAATTCTTGGTGTTGGCCAGAATTTTGTCATCTGTGTGGAAACCAATGCCACTTTTACGGGCCTCTTGTCCTTAACTGACCCATCCTTTGTAATTCAGCAATATTTGAAAATCCCAAAACTTAAAATTTCCTTATTTTAGCCCCAGGTCAGATCAGTGTAGTTGTACTGACATACCATGCTGGTGACCATATCACTTATTCGTTTGTTTCTGCTGGTATATGATCAATGCCATGTGCTCTATCCACATTTTTAGCCTACTTTTCACATTTTGCAAAAATGAGGAAAAAGTAGACTTATGAGATCGATCCGGGAAAATGTCTGGCTGGCTGGCTGGCTGTGTGTGTGTGTGTGTGTGTGTCCCTATCAACTCCCAAACGGCTGCAGCAATCAAAACCAAATTTAGTATGAGTAAAGATGTGCACCGGAATATCTCACGTCCATATTTGAAAATGTCAGTGCTACCAACTGCTGAAAAAACGCACTAGAAATTTGAGCTCCATGTTGGATATCTTGCAAGGTATGCATGAGAGCTATTCCAAAATTGGCACACATGTAGATAATACTATTTCAGTTTAATTTCCAGATGGCCAACCCTCACAGTGTTGCCAAAAATTTTTAAGCCTTCTGATAGGTCGAATGTTTAAATGCATATAACTTCTACACTATCAATTGGATTTCAACCAAATTTTGTATATAATATCTGTACATAAACATATATGACTGAGCGTATTCTTAAGTGCCACCAGGGCTGTCAACTGTTAATAATTGCACTCTCATTTTTTTTTAAATCAAAATACCAATATATCAGAAAGTATGCAAGCCAACAGCTTTAAACTATGCACACGTATATTCTGACATTTTAGATTAATTTGGAGTAAGATATATATGCCAGTTCTACCAACATGATTATAAGCCTGCTGATAGTACCAATTTTTAAATACATGCAACTTCTATACTATCAGTTGGATTTCAACCAAATTTCGTATGTTCTATGTGTAGCATAACAGATATGACTATAAGTATTGTTAAGAGCAATCAGGGCTGCCAACTGTTAATAAGTGCTGTCTATATTTTTTTTACCCTAATATCAATATATCAGAAAGTATGCAAGCCAACAGCTCTATACTTTGCACACGTATAGCACCTGACATTCCAGATTAATTTGGAGTAATTAATACAAGGCAGTGCTGCCAACATGATTCTATGCCTGCTGATATGTCCAATTTTAAAATGCATGTAAATTCTATACTAACAAATGGATTTCACCCAAAATTGGCACAACAAGATATAATATTTCTGACCAGCACACGCATGGTATTGTTGGCAACATGCTTTTACGCGTGCTGATAGATCCAGTGTCTAACTGCATGTAACGTCCATTGGACTTCAACCAAATTTTGTATTCTGTACCTTAAGAGATGGAACTAAGAATATATTCAGTCACCAGGGCTGCCAACTGTAGTGCTCTATTAGGCTACATTATACCAGGTATTTCCTGACCCGGTCGGAGACTGGAAGCAGGCTGTGGATTTTCATTTATACCAGGTATATTTTGAACTAATTAGATATTTCGATATTACCAACTTAATTTCGTCATTATTCTAGATAGGTTCATATACTGGAGAATAATCATTGGCATGTAAAATAGGCTGTATAGTTCTTCACGGAACTTCTTGTTATGTATTGTGATGGTTGGTGTTTCAGTTGGAGGTTAGGGGCATCAATGGTCATCAGGCCTATGTACTACCTTGTACACTATGTGGGTTGCATCTATCGCCCTTCATTGTATGAAACCATTGCTCAGTATCTCGTATTGCGCAAGCGATCAAAGTCTGTATGTATTTCAGTCCTCTTAAAGAAATTTTGATTGAATACTTCAAAAGGAGTCAGACCCTCTGGCAGCCAAAGTTTTCAAAGGTGTATTCAGGGCTTTTTTTTTTTCCTTTCAGGGGAACGCGCGTTTATGCGTACCCCTTAAACATTTGAAAACTGTTAAAGAAAAAAAATTGTATATAGTCCGGCATATATATCTTCCAACTTGAAAGTTCATCGATCAGCTGGCGTCAACGCGCTGTTCACAACAGCTGGAAGAGATTTCGAGTAATCCTCGATTTAAATTGATCTATCGAATCTGTTTCTTTTGATCGGCAACTCCGCACTCAGCAGCATGATCGAAACAATGGGGCCTATTATTTTCTGCTCGACAAAAGCTTTGTGTAATTGCTGCCCTATTCGAAGAAATTAACTTGTTTAGGCAAAAATAAGTAATATAGGCCTACTCTAATAATCGTGAAAAGGAAGTTCTGTTCTTACAAGAACGTAGGCTAGAGTTTGGAGGTGGGTTAGTTTGTGTGTGTGGTTAGTTTTGAAGGATGATGAAATTAACGAACTATTTTACATCCACCCAGGCATCGAAAAAGTTGAAAGTTAATGAGTTAAATTAATTAACCCAATGCAACCTTTCATTTAACATGTCAGCCCCCCGACCTCAACTGAGAGTACCCCTTAAATTTTGTTCAGAAAGAAAAAAAGAGCACTGGGTATAGTTATCAAAATATGCCAGGAAACTGGCAGCACATGAACTGAGAATTGTAGGCCTGCATGTGTGCAATAGTTAGTCTCTCCTTTAAGCTGATTTTTTTATTTTTCATAAAATATGAAAGTGGATTCATTGATGAATCTTAGCCAGTTGGAAAATGAATTTGATCCAGGCAAGGATCCAACTCATTCATTGTGCTGGTTGGACCGATGGAAATAAGGTGATTTGGGGTGGGGATGAAATTTGTATCCATGAAAACCTCCAGTTCATTAATTTATGGAGGGAAGATGTCTGAAAATAACATTGCATTTATTTCATTTTTCAGAAAGATAAATCATGACATTCCATTGTGGTTATCTACTACAGTATATTTAATGAGCTTTTTGTCTTATAATACTAACCACATACTTATGTGTTTTGATAGATGATGGATATGCGGTGCACTGTCATGCGTTAATTGATTTATTCCATAGTGATTAATTCCTTTAATGTTTTAAAAACTTGAGCCTTCAATGATTTTGCATTTACATTTAAATTTTTATTTTTGACGAGTGAGTGACGTAGAACTAATTACGAGGGAAGTGTTACGAAGTCTTTTCAGTTCACAAGTCTAGTGATACGAATAAAAACACCGTTGAGCGGTTTATTGGTATTTTGGAGCATTCAATACCGCCATTCGGTATGGAAAATATTGGTATATCGGCCTAGTTTAGTTCTGCCCTAGGAACGAGCCGACAAGGCAACACAGCGGGGTTTGGTCTCGGCTCAAACACTGTTGCAGCCAAGCATTTTATCCTTAACACTGCAGTGGTCGTGCGTTCTACTATTGTAGGACAGGTCAATATCTTTTCCAGCCCTGACTGTTGGCAACACCTGTGCCCTTGAGAGTCAATGTACCTGTAGTGTATCTTATATAGTAGAGGCACTAGCAATTGTGCCTGTATAACCTACAGTGTGTATAGTACAGTGTTACAGTGGAGGTGTAGTGGTATCTTATATAGTATAGGCACTAGCAAGTGTGCCTGTATAACCTACAGTGGAGCTGTAGTGGTATCTTATATAGTATTGACACTAGCAAGTGTGCCTGTATAACCTACAGTGTGTATAGTGCAGTGTTACAGAGGAGGTGTAGTGGTATCTTATACAGGGTGGGGCGTGGGAACTTCCTTATTTAAACATGTTGCAGTGCCTGTTGTGGGGGTGGGTTCAGTGGAAGGGAACGAGTGGGATATTTGTGTTCCCGCCCGTCTTAGTCGTAAACATGCTTTGGTCGAGACAGCAGCGTGCTTTTGCCGAGGAGCCGTATTTCTCTAACGCTCGGTCAGTGATTGCCGTGCAACGTGCCTTTCGCCGCCACTTCGATATTCCTCCACGAGGTCGTGTTCCTGATCGGAAAAGTGTTTTAATGTGGGTGGATGCCTTCAGGGGAACGGGGAATGTCGCCAAAGAAAGGAAAGGACCTCAGAAGACCGTTCAAACTCCTGAAAATGTGGAAAGAGTTCGTGCGTCCATTGAGCGGTCACCCAAGCGTTCTGCGCATAAACATGCAGTTGCTCTTGGGATGTCATCCCGTTCTCTTCGTCGCATTCTTCACTTTGAGCTCCATTTCCACCCGTACAAACTTTGTGTGGTCCAACAACTTTCGGAGCAGGATTATGTAAACCGACAAACATCCTGTGAGCAGCTGCTTGATACCGTGCCGAATGACGCAGTTGTGTTCTTCTCTGACGAGGCACATTTTCACCTCAGTGGCTGTGTGAATAAACAGAACATGCGGTATTGGAGCTCAGCAAATCCCAAAGAGCTTCATGAGAGGCCCCTTCATTCAGATCGTGTCACGGTATGGTGTGCTGTAGCAAGTGTAGGGATCACTGGGCCATACTTTTTTGAAGAAAACGGTCGTACTGTTTCCGTCAATTCCGACCGTTATGTGACAATGATCCAACAATTCTGCGATCCAAGAAATGGATCTGGATAACGTTTGGTTTCAACGAGATGGGGCCACAGCCCACACCTCCAGGATTTCCAGGGGTGTTTTGAGGGAAGCCTTCCACAAACGACTGATCTCCCTGCGAGGGGACGTAAACTGGCCTGCCCGTTCGCCTGATTTAGCCCCTCCTGATTACTTCCTGTGGGGTTATCTCAAGTCCCTGGTTTACAAAGATCGTCCCCACACTCTGGACGACCTACGAAACAACATCCGAGCCGAAATTGCGAATATCCTGGTCGATATGCTCGATAAGGTAACGCAAAACTTTCGCCGTCGACATGGACATGACAATGGAGGGCGACATTTAACAGACATTGTGTTTAAAACTGTGTAAATGTAAAGTTCCAATGTTGTGTGGTAGGCGGAAAATAACAATAAAGTTGAATGAAACATGTACTGTGTTTTATTGCATGTTTGAATCAGGAAGTTTCCACGCCCCACCCTGTATAGTATAGGCACTAGTAGGGAGTGATAGAGGAGTGACACCTCTTTAAAAAACCTTGGCCCGGCTGGTAGTACCTTGTTAGGGTCCCTTGCCAGGGTTACGGTGAAGTCCTCAACGGTACCTGCAGTGGAAGAGGTGAACTCGGGCACAGTGTGGTTGGCGGAAGGGGCAGCCTATTGCTCAGGTTTGTTAGGGCACACTATTGTCCATATTTATGATGGGCAGATTTTGGCCTAACGGCAAAATGAGCGGAGGAGGAGCCAATCACCCTTATGGCTCCCAACGGTCATAGAGGCGGAAGAGGTCAGGCCAGACGGACTGGCTGTAAAGGCGCACCTCAGTATTACTTGAGTATGCGGCAGTTCGTTGCAGTCTGTGTTCGGTCCTGCATGTCTCATTCTGTGTGAGCCGCGGGATAAGGCTCAGAGATCATAGTGTGTGGGTCTCGTCCTGGCAAGCTGAGATCCACCCTAAACAAATTCGCGCCAGTGCACTTCTAAAGTCCAACGGCGACGGGATAAGAATGGTGGGGGCAGGTTATGGGTGTAACTGGAAGCCCCTAGTTCGGACCTGCACGTTGGCAGCAGATGTGTTATGGTCGTCTTCCGGAGACTGTGACTACTCAGGAATTCAGTCCTGCATCTGTGTTTGGGCAGGCCTATTTAGGATCACCGCTGCCCATCCCGCATGGGGAAGGCCCTAGAAAAGGTGGGCTAAACATCGGATGTCACAATCATGGTCCGGCTGGGCAACCGCACTCAGTCCACAACGGACAAGTTTTACAATGTTAATAGCCCTTTCTTCACGGCGCGCTAACACTATATTGACTCCCCGTTATCCCCACCAAAGTTCCACTCCTCAGCCAATCGCCTCGCCTGTAGACCAATCACCGTGCGTCACGTCTCCCCTCCTTGGCTTGAGACTGGCACGCGGGACCTCCCGCCACAAACATCATCGCACCCGGTAAATTTACCGTTCCAGTCCAATTCGCCTTTTCTTGAAACAGCCAGTTGTAAAAGTTCCTCGATTCCGTCATCGCTTCTCGACAAGAATATTCCTGTAGACGTGATTTCCGATTACTCATCTCTCTCGCAATAAACCCTAACTGACTAAAATCCGTAAACCTCCGCAATCATATAATTTACCGTGATAATGTTGTTCGTAATAAATCGCTTGATAGTGTTTTCTATAAAATAGAAAACCTATCTGTATAGTTATAATCTTTAAAGTAAATGCTCCAAAAAGAGGACATTAATAATAATAAGTTAAATGAAAATTATCTTGGCTGAACAAGTTGCCGCGTAAACAAACATTGAATGGCTGCCATCTGAATTATTTCAGTGGCATAAAATACCCTCGATAAACACGTTACAATGGAACGTCAGAACTTTGCTTGATATGGACAATAACGTTAGACTTGAGAGAAGGTCAGCTCTTGTAACCCATGAGTTCTCAAGACTACACGTTGGCATTGCTGCTCTCAGTGAAACTAGGATGTCTTCTGAAGGCAAGATTACTGAATCTGGAACAGGATATACCATCTTAAGGAAAGGAGGAGGGTGAATGTATTCATGGTGTGGGCTTCGCTGTGAAGACCAAACTTAGCCCATTGCAATAGGCGAAAGGCTCATGACCCTCCGCGCATACCACTCTCAGGAGGTTCCTTTATGACGCTCATCTCTGCCTATGCTCCTACCTTAGATTCTGATGATGAAGTAAAGGCTCAATTCTATGATCAGCTAAGTGAAATCATTTCCAAGGTACCATCTGCAGATAAACTCTTGCTCCTCGGTGATTTCAATGCCAGAGTTGGGGAAGATCACAGGCTATGGAATCATGTGATGGGCAAACAGGGACTTGGGAAATGTTTCCCAATGGACTATTGCTTCTTGGTCTTTGTGCAGAACACGAACTTTTCATTACCAACACGCAGTTCCGGATACCTAACCGCTTCACAACCACGTGGATGCATCCTCGTTCCAAACATTGGCACATTTTTGACTGTCATTACCCGGCAATGTGATAAGGAGGACACTCTTATTACCAGAACAGCAAGGAATATAGGCGATTGTTGGACAGATCATAAACGTCTTATATGTAAGCTCAGGATATCCATTACATCTAAACCACCTAGGAACATCAAAAATTTGCCAAGAAGGAAGTTTAATACATCTAAACCTCAGGATGAATCCATCTATAAAAATTTTGGAAACAGGATCGTCACCCAGTTATCAGAATACCCAGTAACGAATGGCATTCAGCAAGAATGGGCCACACTACAGAAGATAATCATAAGGTCAGCTGAGGAAACCATTGGTTTTATAGTGCGGAAAAGACAAGACTGGTTTGATGACAACAATGATGTAATTCTATCTCATCAATGCCGAAAGGAATTCCTTTCTTGCCAATCTTCAAGACCCAACTTTCAACACAAAGAGAGACAAGTTACTGGAACACAAGGGTAAATGTCAGACGCAGATAGGCAGATTAAAACTAGAGACTATCGGATGCTCGAGACTTGAGGAACTTCTATGCAGTACTCAAGGAATTATATGGACCATCTCGCTCATCATCAGGCACACTGAAATGCGCTAATAATTCTACTACCTTTACTGATAGGGGCTCACATCTAGTGGGACGAGAGTTGGCGACCACGGGACCCCAGCTGAGTCCGGCATTGCTTCCACTTACTTGTGCCGGGCTCCTCTGTCTTCTTTCCTTTCGATCTCCCTTGGTCAACTCTTGTTCTTTTCCGACCCCGACGGTATTAGGGTATCCGAGGCCTAGGGAGTCTCTTCCTTTCCCGCCTTAATTATCCCTTGTCTCATCTTTCCTGATCCCCTCCTTCTGGGAGGGGTCAGCCTTCTGTTTATTTTCCTGTTATCTCCTACCTTCTGCTCAAGGAAGTAGGGTGTATGTACCCCCCACCACTTCTGGTGCAGCCTAGAAAGTCCTACACCCTCAGGGGCTCACGGCTGGTGAGTTCGGGAGTTGGCGACCCCGAGTGATTCCTGAGCTGGGTCCGGTTTCCCCCTTTTGTCCCTTACCTGTGGGGCCTCTCCTCTTTCACTTTCCTGTTATTTTTCTTTTCATTATATTTCATTTTCCCTTTAAGATTCCCGCACTGTTATGTTTTGCATCTCCACTCCATTTTGTGGGTGTTTTCAATCTCCGTTGCATTTTGTAAGTCTTTTCGATCTACGTTGCATTTAGTGCGTGTTTTTCAACCTCGATTGCATTTTGTAAGGATTGACGATCTAAATTGCTTTTTAGTAAGTCTTTCAATATAGGGGGCGGACCTTTTGTGAGTATTTTGAATTTCAATTGTATTTTCAACCTAAACCGCTTTTTTTTGCAAGTAGTTAATTCTCAATTGCATTTTTGTGGGTATTTTGAATCGAAATTACATTTTGTATGTATTTTCAATCTCATTTGCATCTTGTAAGTATTTTGATTTTACCTACATTTTGTAAGTATTTCGACTATACGTTGCATTTTGTACGTATTTTGAACTTAACTTACATTTTGTGCGTATTTTTCACTCTGTTCCTTTTGTGAGTATTTTCGTTCGAAATTCCCTTTTGTTAGTATTACCGCTCTCCATTTTGTGAGTAGTTTCCATCTGAGTTCGTTTTTGTATTTGCCTGCTCACTTAATTTCCGTTCTGGTTTCCACTTCATTGACATTTCGCTTTCACACAGACCATTAGGGGCCGATAACCTGGATGTTAGGCCCCTTGAAACAACAATTATCATCATCTGATAGTCAAGAAATCTTGGAGCGCTGGAAGGACCACTTCTCCAATCTCCTAAATCGTCCATCAGCAGTTGCTGAAGACTTCCTTTGTGATGTGCCGCAATAACCTGAACAACTGTGGTTGGCAGTACCTCCTACTTATCATGAATTCACTGCAGCTCTCACCCAATTGAAACCCAGAAAAGCACCTGGTCCAGATAACATCCCTCTGGAACTAATTCAAGCCGGAGGTCATTCCCTCAAACAAGGATTTTCACCCTTATCCTCAGAATATGGGAATCAAGAAAGGTACCTGGAGACCTAAAGAATGTCACTATCTTTAAGAAGGGTGATGGCGGTGTTTGTGGCAACTACCGTGGTATATCACTGCTATCAATTGTGGGGAAGATTCTTTCAAGAATTCCACTTAACCGCCTCAAGGTTATCTCTGAGAAGATCCTCCCAGAGTCACAATGCGGATTTAGAGCTTCCAGAAGCACAATTTACTTCATTTTCTGTGTGAGACTGCTACCAGAAAAATGTAAAGATCAACAGAATCCACTCTTCTGTCGTATATGACTTGGAAAAGGCAATTGATTCGGTTCGAAGACCAGCCATGTGGGCGGTGCTGAAGTGGTTTGGTTGCCCTCGGCGTTTTGTAGATCTTATCAAGGCTCTCCATGATGGCATTACAGGTCAGGTTTGCCATCAGAATAAGATGTCCGATAAATTTCCTATTACCCATGGACTGAAACAAGGATGTGTACTGGCTCAACTCTGTTTGCGCTGTACTTGGCTGCAATGCTTTATGATTCACCCATCAACATCCCATGTGTGGAGGTCAAGTATCGTTTTGATGGAGGGCTATTCAACCTAACTCGTCTCCGCTCCTTGAGGAAAACTGACGAAACTAATGTTGCTAATATGCTGTATGCAGATGATACTGCGTCGCCAACTCTCACACCAGAAGAGCTGCAAGAGTCAGTTAATTGTTACAAAAGTGCATGTGGTCGCTTTGGTCTTACCATAAATGTCAGTAAGACTAGTCTTGGCACAACCTTCACCAGGCACACCTCTTCCTCAGTTCAATATCTCCATCTCAAATTTGCCATTAGAACAGGTAGACCACTTCTCGTACCTGGGCAGTACCATTTCTGTGAGCAGGATGTGGATAAGAGAATTGGTGCAGCATATGGACGATTAGCGCACCGGGTCTTCATGAATAAAGATCTGTCCACGAGTACAAAGCTTACGGTGTACACAGCAGTAGTCATTTCTACATTGTTGTATGGCTGTGAAACGTGGACCCTTTACCGACGTGATCTTAGGAAGCTTCAGTGCCTCCACCTTCAAAAACTTCGATCAATCCTGAGGATTAAATGGGAAGGCCGCATTACCAATATTGCTGTTCTTGAAAAGGCTCAAATCAACAGCATAGAATCATCCATAATAGGTCACCAATTTAGATGGATTGGTCATGTCCATCGGATGGATGATGTGAGATTACCTCGTCAAATGCTATATGGTGAGCTATGCTATGGCACCAGACCTCATGGTGGTCCTAAGAAGCGCTACAAGGACCAATTTAAGCAGACCCTGAAATTGACAGTTCTTCATTCACAAACCTGGGACACGCTGGCTGAAGACCGCTCAACTTGGCGCCGTACCATCTCGGATACTGTAAAAACGTTTGAAAGGGATCGATGAACACATGAAGAGGCCAAACTTCAAGCTAGGAAACTTCGAGCAGCCCAACCACGTCCTCGTCCAGCAATACTCTGTGACTTGTGTGGACGCTTGTTCCATGCCAGGATTGGACTCTTTAGTCACCGCAAACACATCCACAAACTGGGCTGAAGGAAGAAGATTTATACTCGGGATTCGAGTTAAAGCCGATGATGATGACCTTTCCCCCCACACCCTTCCACGTAGGGGAAGGGTGGTCATAGTGGCCACGCTAACGGGAACACATTGTTTTCAATAAGTTAAAAACAAATAAAAATTGGCCATACCGTACTCTAGCTTATTTAGTTATCTATCTTTAAACAAATCATTTTAACTATATCTTCGTTACTTTTTGAACAAGAAATGTTTTTTCAAACCTCTACTAAAGGATGGCCACTTTGCCCTATGGGAAAGGGCTGGTCGCCACTATATCCGATGTTACAAATAACACTGCAAAAGCATTTAACTAAAATGTATGAGCATATTTGTTTACAAATTAAAGTATTGTTATAATTCCCCATACATGTTTAAAGGTCCTTATCATTTTATAAAACTAATTTTTAAATTTTTATTGAGTACAATAAAAAATACAAAAGTTCAAATTCTTCAAATCATTTTATGGATATTGTGTTTAGCCTATTTTTGGTTAATTGCACATTTCACATATGAATTCATTGTCTTCCTCATCGCACCCAGCACAATCCTCTTGTGCCCATTTCAGGCAACTAGAGCATCTGATCCACCCTTCATTGCTTTTGGACTTTGCATAGCCTATAAGTCCTGGCAGTAAAGGCTTTGTATCACTCTCGTCACTATCGGAGTTACTCTCTCCTTTAGTAACAAAGCATGTTTTGCCACTTTTGATTTCCTTTTCTCTTGAATACCTTCTTTATCACCTCAGCCCAGCGGGGCTCGATCCTGGAACCATCAGAATGTCACAATTCCGAAGGCCGGCGCTTAACTGACTGCGCTACCACCCTGCTCATGCCAGGAGATGTTTAAAACGTTCAATATGTATCCCATTTAAAAGCACAAACTTTGTTTGGTCTAGGCTTCATGTAAATGCTTCACTTAAAAAATATAATATGTAGTGTCGGGCAAAGTGGCCACTTTGCCCTTTTTTTACGCCATTATGTAAATGTGACTCTGCAGGCCCAACCAGTTACACCAGGTCTTGCTTTCTAAGATGAATTTAAAGCGTAAATCACACTTGTTTCAGGTATTACTGTCATTAATACATACTAGAATCATATACCTAGTTATAATAGTTAATGCTGTACACTTACCTTACATCAGCAAATTGAAAAACAACAAAATTGATGACAACTTCTAAAAGTGTAATCTGATCAGCTTCAAGGCTCAACAACACCACTAATGGCGGTCTAGTGGAGTAGTTGAGGCGCTTGCAGCCAGGTAGCAGCAATGTACAGTAGAAAAAAAAAAGCCCGTAGCAACTATGCCCGCCGTGGCCACTATACCCCTACCCAGAGTGCAGTTTCGTGCGTGTAGCTGACACGTATTCAGCTTGAGCTGAACAACAATGTAGTGTTCTATTGTTGTAGATCGCGCGACCACCCGCGTACCACGTGTATTTTTCCTCTCCGTGTCCTTTTTGACAATTCATTGATTATACAGAGTCCGCCAGAAAAATGTATACACTCTTTACGGAACTATTTATTTTGTGTTTCTGTTACATTCAAATGTTTATTACACATGTAGTACTGTCTTCAGTTGAACATATGGTTATATGAGATGTTCAAAATGTTCACCGTTGGCTGCCAGACACACAGCAGAACGACGAGCGGTCGCTTCAACGACGTCCGTCAATGTTTGAATGGGGACCGCTACAAGGGCCTCCAGCGTGCGCGGCTTATGTCGATAGACTTGATTTTTCACCGTTCCCCACAAGTAAAAGTCCATAGGGGTAAGATCTGGCGACCGTGGGGGGAACTCGATGGGCCCTCTACGTCCAATCCAATGTCCTGGCAGATTGTCATCCAGGAAAGCTCTTACTGCTAAATGGTAGTGTGGTGGCGCCCCGACCTGTTGGTAGAAGACTTCGTCATCGGCTTTATGAAGCGCACGTACAACTGGTAAAGTTAATGTGCGTAACATTCCCAAGTACACTGCTCCAGTGACAGTATCATCAAAGAAAAAGGGTCCTAGTAAGCCCCTCGACGACAGTCCACACCAGACATTAACCCCTGGTAGATTGTCCATATGAACATGCGGATTTTCCGGAGCCCAGTAGACACAGTTATGTCGATTCACTGTTCCATTAAGCTTAAACTGCGCTTCATCAGACCACACTAACTTCGTCAGAAATTGTTCATCTCGGGTGACCATTTGCTGATACCATTCGCAAAATTGCATTCGACGATCGGGTCATCCTCATTAAGCGCATGCAGTAATCGTGGGATGTAAACTTTCCACTTAGCTGTTTTCAAAATGCGTCTTGCACTTGTACTGCTAATCCCCACTTCCCGCGCACATTGCGTATCATACTTCTGTGGAGAATTAGCAAACCTTTCCAACACGTGAGCCGACAAAGCAGGACTAGTAGCTGTTCGCATTCTTCCCGATATTCCTTTGTGAATATCACAAATCGTTCCATGCGTCTCAAACTTCCCAGTAATGCGTTTAATTTTTAGGCGTGTTGGGGGGTTCTGTTTCAAACTCCCTCATCCACTGACGTTGCACTTCAACGGCATTACCAAACGTGATAAACCACTTCAGAATGTACTTTCGCTGCTCGAAACTCAAGCGTGATCCAGCCATTTCTTTTTCCCACAATCGTGATGTAAGTACCGACATCTGTTGAGCGAAAGACCACACTACAACATTTTAAAACAATGATAACAGTTGACAATGTCCATATCGTCTGACAAAGAGTATACAATTTTCTGGCGGACTCTGTATAGGCCTACAATTGAAAATGTCGGAACGTGACTGGGAGCAAGTGCGAATTTGGTTGGAGAAGGCAGAAAGTGATAATGAAAGTGTGCTCGGTGTTGAGGATGAAGACTAACTAGAGGAGGATTTTGTAGAAGAAACTGCAGAACAGAGTGATACTGAGAGTAGAAGATGATGAAGAACCCGTGCCGATACAGCCTGCTGTTGGAGCAACACATACAGTGCAACATCTATGTTTATGCGTGAGTTTTACATTGATAGAAAAAGGAAAGAACCATCTCGCTGGTATCTAGAACCCATAGTCCCAGGAAACTTCAAGAACACCCAATTTCAACATAATACCGGCTTTTCATAGGCCTGGGCCTCAAGGAAATGCAAAACATGCAACAAGTCATTGTCGTGTCTTATCGATGTTGAAATGATTTGACATGTAGTTTCATGCACAAACATATACTGTACATAGATGAGATAAGAAATAAATTAAGCAGAGATAGAGATGCTAAATATACAGATGAGTTGGAAATCAAATCTCTGATAGGCATTATGTATATGTGCGGGGTTTTAAAATCAAGCAGGTGTAAAGTGTGGCAAGTTGTGGACTGGTTGTAAGGTGATCTAGGTCACGATGAGGGGTTTTTTTTTTGCCAGGCAAGAAAGATAATATATTGCTGTGAGGAATTTTATGGAGGGGGGAAGAAGAAAATATGTGCGTACGGGAACTTCCGATTCAATATGTTCAGGTGAAGAAAAGAACTGCAAGGGCACTTGGCGAGAGTGAAACAACTGTGTACCGATTGACGAAAGATAAGTTCCCTTCTTGTAATGCTGGCCATTCTAAACGTTTAACTCCAGACCAAAGAAATTCCACCACGTCGGAAACTTGTTTAGCCTAGAGAGGCAAAATTATTTTCAAAGAAGCCTTTCTTCGCGAAATTAAAGTTTTGCATGATCTGGGATTTATATATAAGAAAATTAATGACAGGAAAGGTATCATGTGTAGGCCTATGTTCTTCAGCGCAGTGCACGGCTGACTCGCCACTGATCGTCAAGCAGGGGAGCGGACTTACCCCAGTAGCTATCCACCTTCGTAGCCTTTGGAATGTGATGCACGTCGCGCTGAGATAACTTATATCACAGATGGCCTTAAAGATACGCATGTGGTCCCGTATACTTTTTGTGGAGCGTTAGCGAGGCTTGAAAGATTTGCAGAAACCATTACTGATCGGCATTTAATACGCAAAAACCTTAGTAGAGGAGCAGGGAGGGTTCTGCTTCAAATACCGTTATTTATGCAAATTAGGGGGGCGTGGCAAGGTCAATGACCTTGAGGTAGGTCATGGTTAATGACCTTGAGGTAGGTCATTGACCCCCAAGGTCGCCGGGACCCCGGAAGGTAAACTAACCTTGGAGGGTCCAGGAACCGGTTTGAGGGGGTGTGGGTGGGGTGGGGGGAGGGGAAGGGTGGGGTGGGGGACGAGGGGGGAAGGATGGAAGAGGATCTGCACGAGACCCTCCTCGACCCAGTCTCTCTGTTGGACTGAGCGCCTTCTCTGTTATTGTCTTGTGCTATATAGCTTTGTTTTGTACTTGATGAGATCCGAGTGTTGCCGAAGGTTTCCGAATCTTTGTCGGTGAATGAATCGTCAGATTTGAACGGTCAACTGGCGTGTGTGTGACGTCATAGCAGATTACGGGATGTGGGGTAGGTCATGGTTGGAAGTGTTCTTAATGGGAAAACATGAATGGAGATGGATGGTGGTGGTTGTTGAAACCTGACGTGGTAGGTTGGTTAGGTGTGAATGGGTCTGAGAGACAAACAAAATGGGGTTGAAAGCGCTCATTGGTAAACAAACATCAATGGTATCTGGAGTAGTGAATGGGATTGAGAGAGAGGGGGAATGAACTGGTTGTTGAATGTGCTCAATGGTAAACAAACATCAATGAATCTGGAGTAGTATTTCCTGTAAATGGTAGGGTGGGTGAGGATACAAAACGCATGGCATGTTGGATCGGCCAGCTCGACATGAAATAAAAACAAGAAGGCGTACACCAGATCTGATTTATTAATGCATGTGGCATTAAAACTATTTTTTTTTCGGTAGCTTCTTCCGCTTCCTCTTGATTTTCGCTGTCACTTTCATTTTCCTCCTCCATCATCATCATCATGCGGACGAAAAACTCCGCCATTACGTGGTCATTTGAAAAACTATAAAATAGAAAAAATGTCTATCAATGTCATTAGAATACCCAATCTAGCGGCGAGGATATAAACTGTCTTGATGTTTGTGTCAGGGAAAACCAAAGTACCCAGAAGAAAACCTCCTAAGTTATGGAGGCATACTCCTTGCACTTCTCTGCATCAATGATTAAATGACAGGCAGAAGGTAGGAAATAATGGGAAAAGAAGACTGGCCTCTTGCAGAAGGAGGGAATCGGAAAAGATGTGGCAAGGGCCTTGGATACTCTAATACTGTTGGAGTTGGAAGAGGACAAGAGTTGGTCAAGCGAGGTTGACAGGAAAGAAGACAGAGAGGAGCTTGACACAAGTAAGTGGAAGCAATGCTGAACTCAGCTGTCACCTCTCTAGTTGTAAAACCCACGTTCTGCTATATGTAAGCTTTTGGAAGCTGAGTTTTAAAAAATGTTTTGCAAGAAGAGAATAATACTGTTAATTTTGTTATCCTTAATTCAACCTTCTTGATTACTCATGCTTCAAAGATCCTGTCCAGAATGATTTACAAGAGGATTGAAAGCCAGATAGAAACGGAGTTGGGTGAAGACCAGTTTGGTTTCAGGAGAAATGTAGGAACAAGGGAAGCTGTACTAAGTCTTAGGCTGATTTTAGAAGGTAGAATAAGGAAAGGTAAGAGAACGTTCATGGCATTTGTAGACTTAGAAAAGGCTTTTGATAAAGTTGATTGGACTAAATTGTTTGACATTTTGAAATCAATTGGAATAAAGTACAGGGATAGGAGAGTGATATACAATCTGTACAGAAACCAGACAGCAGTCATTCGAGTTGAAGGACATGAGAGAGAAGCTGGTATTCAGAAAGGATTTAAGGCGAGGCTGCAACTTATCACCCATACTTTTCAATCTTTACATTGAACAAGCAATGAAGGAAATTAGAGAAAAATTTAAAGTGGGAGTGAAGATTCAAGGAGAAATAATTTCAACTCTGAGATTTGCTGATGACATTGTCATCTTGGCCGACAAGCCTGAGGATTTGAATGAGTTTTTGAATGGTATGGACTCCGTCTTACGGAAAGAATTCATGATGAAAATAAATAAATGTAAAACAAAAATACTGGAATGCAGCCGAAATAAATCAGAAACCTCTATGGAGATCAAATTGGCAGGTGAAAAGCTGAAGGAAGTAGGAGACTTCTGTTACTTAGGAAGCAGAATAACCAGTGATGGACGAAGCAAAGAGGATATTAAAAGTAGGTTGGCTCAGGCAAAGAAAGCATTTCTACAAAAAAGGAATCTGCTGACATCGAATATAGATTTAGGTATTAGGAAGTCATTTTTTGAAAGCCTTTGTCTGGAGCGTGGCGCTCTATGGAAGTGAAACTTGGACTATTGGTGCAGCAGAAAAGAGGAGAATTGAAGCATTTTTGAAATGTGGTGTTACAGGAGAATGATGAAGATCAGATGGTTAGATAGGGTTACAAACAAAGAGGTATTAAGACGAGTGGGAGAGGAAAGATGTTTCTGGTGACTGCTAATGAAGAGAAGAGATAGGTTGGTAGGACACATACTAAGACACCCAGGAATAGCAAGCTTAGTTATGGAAGGAAGGGTCGAGGACAAAAACTGTAGGGGTAGACCAAGGTTAGAGTATGTTAAACAGATTGCCTCCGATGTAGGGTGTGGTAGCGATGTAGAGAAGAAACGATTAGCTCAGGACAGGGAGACATGGAGAGCTGCATCAAACCAGTCAAAAAATTTACATAACAGCGCAACACTATTGTAATGTATGAGTAATTATACTGTTACAACTCTAAGATATTGAAAGCCCTTCTGACAATAGACTGGTATCAAGATTGATGATGTAGGCTATTAACTTTTATTTTTGTTAAAGCAGTATGTCTTGGCAATAAAATGAAAGCCGTTATATTTGACAACGGCAATAAATTTAGCGTGTCTCCAACCGGTAATACAATGCGCATTAAATTAGAATAAATTGGTCTTGTTTCTTAAGTCGGACAGGGAGAAAAAGAAAGTTGTTTGTTTCAAACAATGTTTGAATACCAAGTAGGTTGCAATACACTGTATTTTAAAATCGTCAACATGTTTGCTTATGTAAGATAAAATGTAAGTATTACAAGGTTAAAGCGCAGCATTAGGTTATGGGGACCAAGCTCTCTGCTGACTCGGTAGACGCGTGGGTTCGAGCCCCACCGTCGGCCGTCCTTGAAATGGTTTTCCGTGGTTTCCCATTTTCAACACCAGGCAAATGCTGGGACGGTACCTTCTGATAGGCCACGGCCGATACCTTCCACATCCTTGCCCAGTTTCATTCATCTTCATCCATTCCATCCCGACGCGCAGGTCTGGGTTCGAGCCCCACCGTCGGCCGTCCTTGAAATGGTTTTCCGTGGTTTCCCATTTTCAACACCAGGCAAATGCTGGGACGGTACCTTCTGATAGGCCACGGCCGATTCCTTCCACATCCTTGCCCAGTTTCATTCATCTTCATCCATTCCATCCCGACGCACAGGTCGCCCACGGGCGTCGAATAGAAAGACCTGCACTCGGCCTCTGAGGAGGCCACACGACAAAAAAAACTAGCTATGAAATTAAATTAAAAGTTTAGCAGGACGAGTTAATGAGTGATGAAACTAATGGTAGGTAATGAATAATGATTGTGCGACCTCTGGAGAGGCCAAGTGCATGTCTTTCTAGTTAACGCCCGTGGGCGACTTAAGCATTATTATGAGGATGAAGTGATGATAAAGACGGTACATACACCCAATCCCGGACCGCAGGAATTAACTCTAGGTGATTACATGATTGTGTGGTCTCTGGAGAGGTTGAGTGCATGGTTTTCCGTGGTTTCCCATTTTCAACACCAGGCAAATGCTGGGACGGTACCTTCTGATAGGCCACGGCCGATTCCTTCCACATCCTTGCCCAGTTTCATTCATCTTAATCCATTCCATCCCGACGCGCAGGTCGCCCACGGGCGTCGAATAGAAAGACCTGCACTCGGCCTCTGAGGAGGCCACACGACAAAAAAACTAGCTCATGAAATTAAATTAAAAGTTTGGCAGGACGAGTTAATGAGTGATGAAACTAATGGTAGGTAATGAATAATGATTGTGCGACCTCTGGAGAGGCCAAGTGCATGTCTTTCTAGTTAACGCCCGTGGGCGACTTAAGCATTATTATGAGGATGAAGTGATGATAAAGACGGTACATACACCCAATCCCGGACCGCAGGAATTAACTCTAGGTGATTACATGATTGTGTGGTCTCTGGAGAGGTTGAGTGCATGGTTTTCCGTGGTTTCCCATTTTCAACACCAGGCAAATGCTGGGACGGTACCTTCTGATAGGCCACGGCCGATTCCTTCCACATCCTTGCCCAGTTTCATTCATCTTAATCCATTCCATCCCGACGCGCAGGTCGCCCACGGGCGTCGAATAGAAAGACCTGCACTCGGCCTCTGAGGAGGCCACACGACAAAAAAACTAGCTCATGAAATTAAATTAAAAGTTTGGCAGGACGAGTTAATGAGTGATGAAACTAATGGTAGGTAATGAATAATGATTGTGCGACCTCTGGAGAGGCCAAGTGCATGTCTTTCTAGTTAACGCCCGTGGGCGACTTAAGCATTATTATGAGGATGAAGTGATGATAAAGACGGTGCATACACCCAATCCCGGACCGCAGGAATTAACTCTAGGTGATTACATGATTGTGTGGTCTCTGGAGAGGTTGAGTGCAGGTCTTTCTAGTTGATGTCTGCGGGCGACCTGCACGTTATTATGAAGATGAAGTGATGATGAAGACAACACATACACCCAACCTCGGAGCCCCAGGAATTAACCTCAGGAGATTAAAATCCCCGATGGCTTGGTTGAGAATCGAACCCGGGGACATTTTGGGTCAATGCCTAGCACGCTAACCATTTAGCTACAGAGCTTGGCATGATGGGTAATCAACCTCATAAGAGATAAAACTAATGCTGAATGGAACTGGGTAAGGATGCAACCGCGGTTTGTTAGAAGTTATCATCACAGCATTTGCCTGGAGTTGAAAATGGGGAACCGCAGAAAGCCATTTCAAGGACAGTTGACGGTGGATATTCAAACCCACACGTTTTCCAAGTCGGCAGAGAGCATAGTCCCCATAACCTAACGCTGCGCTTTAGCGAGTGGAGCTGCTGTTATTATAGTTAATTAATATACACACATCAAAAAAAGTTTTGCATCACCTCGGTTCCCAGATCTCCGGCATATAGACGTTGACTGTGTATATTGTATCCAAGATACAGTCCCTTTGACTGTTCATAGATGTAAACAACCATGCATGAGCAGGGCCTATTAGATGGAGGGGGTACGACAGCCGATCAGTTCCAGTCATTCCACCAGGACGAAGGTACGCTGCTCATGTTGTCTGTAGTTCTACCATGCCTAGAAGGTCAATACCGCAGTTCGATCGCGTCCGCATTGTTACTTTGTGTCAAGAAGGGCTCTCAACAAGGGAAGTTTCCAGGCGTCTCAGAGTGAACCAAAGCGATGTTGTTCGGACATGGAGGAGGTACAGAGATACAGGAACTGTCGATGACAGGCCTCGCTCAGGCCGCCCAAGGGCTACTACTGTAGTGGATGACCGCTACTTACGGATTGCCGCTCGGAGGAACCCTGACAGCAATGCCACCATGTTGAATAATGCGTTTCGTTCAGCCACAGGACGTCGTGTTTCAACTCAAACTGTGCGCAATAGGCTGCATGATGCGCAACTTCACTCCCGACGTCCATGGCGAGGTCCAGCTTTGCAACCCCGACACCATGCAGCGCGGTACAGATGGGCCCAACAACATGCTGAATGGACCCCACGGAATTGGCATCACGTTCTCTTCACCGATGAGTGTCGCATATGCCTTCAACCAGACAATCGTCGGAGACGTGTTTGGAGGCACCCTGGTCAGGCTGAACGTCTTAGACACACTGTCCAGCGAGTGCAGCAAGGTGGTGGTTCCCTGATGTTTTGGGGTGGCATTATGTGGGGCCGACGTACGCCACTGGTGGTCATGGAAGGCTCCGAAACGGCTTTACGATACCTGAATGACATCCTCCGACCCATAGTGCAACCATATCGGCAGAATATTGGAGAGGCATTTGTCTTCATGGACGACAATTCTCGACCTCATCGTGCACATCTTGTGAATGCGTTCCTTCAAGATAACGACATCGCTCGACTACAGTGGCCAGCATGTTCGCCAGACATGAACCCTATCGAACATGCCTGGGATATGTTGAAAAGGGCTGTTTATGGACGTCTTGACCCACCAACCACTCTGAGAGATTTACGCCGAATTGTCGTTGAGGAGTGGGACAATTTGGACCAACAGTGTCTTGATGAACTTGTGGATAGTATGCCACGGCGAATACAGGCATGCATCAATGCAAGAGGACGTGCTACTGGGTATTAGAGGTAGTGGTGTGTACTGCAATCTGGACCACAAATGCTGAAAGTCTAGCTGTATGATGGTACAACATGCAATGTGTGGGTCTCATGAGCAATAAAACGAGCTGAAATGTTGTTTGTGTTGATCTCTATTCCCTTTGTATTTAACGGTTCCGGAACTCTTGGAACCGAGGTGATGCAAAACTTTTTTTGATGTGTGTATATGAACAAGTGTTGAAGAAAGTACTGCTTGCATACAATTTGCATTCTCGACTAGTACAAGTTATTACACAAAGGCTACACCCGGCTAAGTTTATAAAACCTTGGTTAGCGTTCTAGGCTTTGATTTAATTTTTTATCCTGGTATCAATTTAAAAAAAATGAATATTACTTACATGAAAATGTCCAGAGACGAATCCCAATTGTTGGATTCTTCTTCTTCATTAGCATGGGTACTCTCCTGATCAGACATAGCAGTGAATGACAATTCTTTGTAAAGTAGCAGGTTCATTTATACTAAATATGGAGGTCATCCAGTTACTGGGAAAGCGGACAAACCGGGGCGTTGCCTCTGATTGTAAGGGTATATAAGCCGTGACATTATTGTTGTTAGCCAGAGAAGTCCACGAGCTTGTAGTATACACATCGCTTTGCTGCAAAGATCTTCTATCAGGTAATATTGAACACAGTACTTTTAGTATCTCTAACTGTCGATGGTTACACAGTTGATCTTAACAATTTATCAAGTGGATAATAATAATATCAAATGGGTATATAAAACTATTATTGCAACTAACAGTCATTACCAGGTTTGACGTCAGTTAAAAGAGGTATTACTTTATCTTGCTCTATCCAACTGATTATTGGAACTAAGCGCTGTTAGGAGACTCCTCGTCTTAGCAAATAAGTTTTGTATACACATTTGATGGTTTAGTCTATAGATCAGGGTTTGAGTTAATGTGCTAATAAATAAAGGTGGAGGGTACCTGAACCTTTTTAATAGTTTACCTAAACACTTTATAATTAACTTTCAGAACCAATATGTCTGCTATAACAGTTGCGAATCTCATTGGCAGAGCAACCGGACTGGAGACTAAACGTTTACAGGACCTGCCAGTTAACGAGTCCTATTTGGTGACAGCTGTTCGCAGGGTAAACACGAAATATGGGGGAAGAATAGTTTGTGAACTAGAAGATTTCGCTGTCTTCTTACCTGCGAGGTTCATGGAACTCAACGACGAAGCTGTAAATGACCTCAACAAAGGAACCATCTACCTAAAATATTTGGGACTGGAAAATAAAAGATGTTTGGTAGAATTTATTGAAGAATCAAATAAAATTTAAAATTTGTTAATGTTAAAACAGAATTTGCAGAGGCAATAAACTTTGTTTGTTTTTATTCTCTGCAAACTGTTCAGTGATTTGCTGTTTTTGTAGTAAATGTAATTACTGTAAGTGTCATGATGTCAGCACCAAAACTTAGTTGGCAGGACGTGGATAGTTGCTTTAATAATATGTTATGTAGCACAAAAATTAATAATGATGCTAAATTATTAGACCCAAATGAATTTTTAAACGCTAGCTACAACATTTTTCAAAATAAAATGCAAGACTGTTTAAGAGAACATGTAGCGTTAAAGATTAACGCTGAGTTAATATGTGATTTTGTTATTTTAAAACAAGGTGTTGAAATAACAAAACCGATTTATTTACATACGAAAATGTGTGAATTGTACCGCACTGATAATATACACAGTTGGTATAGTAAAAACATTGTTGATAAGCTCATGACGCGCTTTGCCGAGTTTCAAGAATTGGAAAGTGGCAAATCGCTGGAAGCTATCAACCATTTTAAAATTAATGTATGCACCTTTGATCCCATGAACAGTGGTTCATCTCATGTTAATTTACCTAAACAGTTGGAAAAACATCACGCAGTCATCAATGTGGATAATAATGACGTTTTTTGGTTTGTTTGGTCCTTGGCAGCTGGGTTAAGTCCTGCAACTGAAAATGTTCACAGAATGGGAAAATATCACCAGAAATTTATGGAATTAATGATCAGTCTAAATTTAGCAGACATAGAATTCCCAATGGACCTCAACGCCGTTTCTCGTTTTGAATCTAAAAATCCGCTTTACTCCATTAATGTATACGGAGTTGAAGGGGACAAAGTTATTGGTCCATTGTATGTGACAAAGGGAAAAAAGAAAAGCATTTTAATTTACTGTACATTGAAGGGGAATTGTGCAACCATTATTGTTATATCAAAGATCTTTCTAGACTAGTTCGTTCACAAGTTACAAAAAAATAGGGTATATATATGTGATCGCTGTTTCGCAATATTTTACTAGCAATCAAAAGTTGACAGCACATACTATTGATTGCATCACACAACCAGCGGTAAAAATTACATTTCCAGAAAAGGATAAAGCCAGTATGAAATTTCAAAATGTGTCCCGTCAAGAACCGCTTCCATTTACAGTATATGCAGATTTTGAATGTTTAACCACACCCATTGACACATGTAAACCAGATCCGACACGTCCGTACACTCAACAAGTACAGCAACATGTGCCATTCAGTTGTGCCCTAAACGTGATTTGTTCATACGACCCTTCACTTTCATACTTCAAATCTTATCGCGATGCAGATGTTGCTGCTTGGTTTTTAAATGAATTGGACGCCTTGGCAGATCGGGTGTACAATATCCTGCAAAATCCAATTCCGCTTCAAATGTCGGACGCAGACGAGGCGGTTTTTGCAACAGCAACCACTTGTCACATTTGTCAAAAACCAATAGCACCTTGTGACACGCCAGTGAGAGACCATAATCGGTACACTGGAAAATTTAGAGGAGCGGCTCATAGTGTATGTAATTTGGCGTATAAAAGAGCACGCTATATTTCTTGTTTCTTACACAACATGTCTCGGTATGACAGCCATTTAATTATTAAGGAATTTGCTAACCTTGAAAACCAAAAGTTTAATTTAATTCCACAAAATCATGAAAATTTTATTTCGTTTTCGAAATGGCGAAATGGAATCAGTATACGATTTTTAGATTCGTATAGATTCCTCCCATCATCATTGGATGCGCTTGTTCAAGGGCTTCACCCAAACAATTTGCATTTTGTACGTAAACACTTTACTGATGCCAAACAATTTGAATTATGCATTCGAAAAGGGGTGTTTCCCTATAATTATGTAAACAATTGGGCATGTTTACAGGAAACTGCATTCCCTTCAAAGGACAAATTTTACAATGACTTAACAAAAAGTCATATTTCTGAAGAAGACTATTTACACGCCCAAAAAGTATGGAACGTGTTCAAGATATCAACTTTGGGCGAGTATGCTGATTTATACCTCAAAATTGATACACTACTTTTGACAGACGTGTTTGAACACTTTCGCAAACTGTGTCTTGAAATCTACAATCTAGATCCAGCCCATTACTACACCCTTGCCGGATATAGTTGGGACTGTATGTTGAAGGTGACTGACATAGAACTGGAACTATTAACAGACATCGACATGTTACTCTTTTTTGAACGTGGAATACGTGGTGGTCTTGTTTCGCTTGTGCAAAAGCACGCCAAAGCAAATAATCCATATATGGATACATACAAACCAAACCAACCTACAACATACCTCACCTACCTAGATTGTAACAATTTATACGGATATGCTATGGAAAAACCTCTTCCATATCAAAATTTTCGATGGCTGACTTCAGATGAAGTTTCAAATTTTAATTTAAAAGATGTGTTGAGCAATGACACGCGTGGCTACGTTCTAGAGGTTGACTTATTATATCCCTGTGAGATACACAATGATCATTCTGATCTACCATTTTGTGTTGAAAAATTACAACCTCCCAGTTCACGTTCCAACAATAAAAAGTTGCTGGCAACGTTAAATTCAAAAAATCGGTACGTCATACACATTGAAAATTTAATGCAATGTTTGAAACATGGTTTGAAACTGCAATCCATTCACCGCATTATTTGCTTTGACCAAAAACCATGGTTACAACCGTACATGCAATTGAATACTCGTCATCGGCAGCACGCCAAGACCACATTTGAATCAAATTTTTATAAATTAATGAACAATGCGTGCTACGGTAAATCAATGGAAAATATTCGAAAGCATAGAACTATTCATTTGGTAAACCACTGGGACGGTCGATATGGCGCACGAAAATATATAGCTATGCCTAATTTCCATTCTGTACGAGTTATTGAAACTGATTTAGTAACCATTGAATTGTCAAAGACAGAAATCATGTATAACAAACCAATTTACTTGGGAATGGTAATACTTGACTTTTCAAAATTTGTAATGTATCAATTTCATTATGAGTTTGCCAAACAAAAGTTTGGAGATGTAAAATTACTGTATATGGATACAGACAGTCTTATTTATCAAACCAATAAGATAGATGTTTACTCAGTGATGAGAGAACATCCAAATTACTTTGATACCTCAAACTATGAGGTTAACAATATGTTTGGCATAATTCCCATGAATAAAAAAAAAAATAGGTCTATTTAAGGATGAGTGCGCCGGTGATGTTATGACAGAATTTGTGGCTTTGGCGCCGAAAATGTACGCATTTTCAACACAAAAGAATAAAGGTCAATGCAAAGCGAAGGGTGTTCTTCGTAGCGTCACACAATTCCTCAATGTTGAGGAATATCGATGTGTACTCTACGCAAACACCTCTCGCTTATACCAGCAAACACGCATTCTTTCAAAGAACCATTATATTTTTACAGTAAATCAAAATAAAACATCGCTGACAACATATGACAATAAACGTCTGTGGGATGGTGTAAATAGCTTGCCTTTTGGACATTTCCACACCTAGTAAAAAGAACACACTTTCATTTTCAATTCTTTTTATTAAAATTGTATGTTTTTTACAAGAAGAAAACTAAACCATATTTTGTGTATACTATGAACTGGTGGACTGACTCTCAAATAAATACTTCACAATATTTTATTCATGTTTATTACTTTGTCCTTTTCCTCACTAATCCACCACCAATCATTAGCTTTGACTTCATCGCTCCTGCTACAATCAAGGCTGCAATCTTCTCACCAATAGAAGCAGTAGGTGACATCACACGCTGCATGGCCTTTCTTAGAAGAATGCGGTCTGCAACTCGACGTACTTCTATATTCTTGTTGTTGTAAGCAATGTCATGATCTCTACACTCTGCATCCAATATGTTGATTCCAGAATTCCCTTGTGCTAGACGTTGGCTTAGTTTAGTTCCAGGTCCACAAAATTGATAGCCAGGAATATGCAGTTCAATGGGAAGTAGATCAATGGCCTTGTTAACTAGACCATGACCAGCAAAGGTCTGGCATATCTTTTTCAAGCGTTGTCTTACTTTTTGGTGCTGGCGATACTGCCGCTGCTGTCTCTTCTTCCTCTTCTTCATCGCACCCATGAAATGACGAAGCAAAGTCTTTACAGGATGGTATATTTGTATGCCCGTGGTACAATTTGATGAGCTGACACGTTCCACACTGTTTAATGGAGGGCATTTTAGTGATAGACACTTGCTGGTGATGATTAAAGTCAGTGCATGGTTGTAGTTCGCGCAGACCAGGATCTCTGGTCCACTCACTAGGTACACTGTGCCAAATATTTTTCACCGCGTTTGAAGCAACATAAAAAAGGAACGCCTTGGGCAAAGCGTTCAATTCCTCGTCTGTGAAACTGTCTAGCTTCTTTTTGCAGGCGAAAAACTTGACAATAGCTCGCTCTGTGGGGTTGGCGTCCAAACCGTCAATTGCAGCCATAATTCTACACATCCGCACTGATCGCTGGTATGTCTCACACTGTAGCCGACGTTACAGCGCTTTACACTCAACATGCAAGTTTTGACATGCTTTGCGAGCTAGCCAATCAAAAAGCTTCCAAACATTTTGAAGTGTTTTATTTTGTAGAGGTTCATCAGGCACGGACAGGTTGTACAGTGCAGGACATCCCAGATCATGAAGGTCAACAAGTTGACAAGTTGAATTAACATACTGACGCAACCATTCCTTTTTTTCGCTTCCCTTTACAAAGACAAGGTCAGCGCCAAACAAGTGAGCTTTCAGAACAAGTGATAGATGATGGTAAGGAATGTCACCTTCTTTCCAGACTAGTCCCAAATTGCGTTGCAACCACTCTGTTTGTCTTCTGTCCTCGTCGGACTGCAAATGCAATGGAAACGGTGGTTCAAAGATAAAACTGGTTACTCTTGGTGCCCACATGGTTGTGCAGTCAATAATTCCAACTTCTTTAAATACAAACTTGTTTCCGTTCACCTTGAAACCCTGCACGTCGACAATCAATGTTTTCGGCATGGCGACGGATATCACACCTTCCACTACCGCTGCTTCTTAACAACTAACTGATTGGATAGGAGCGAGAAAATAATATACACACAAAAAGTCAATTACACAATTTTATTCATAAAGTTATCAGTACATCGCTTACAATTTTTTATCATAGGATTTGGACCATCCCAATCACAATGAGAATCTTCTCGATGCATAAAGTGTCTACGACAGGGACGGCAGGCTGCAACATCCGCCGACATACGGAGGTGTAATGGTAGCTTATCCCAATTAAGATCAATGTCGTGTGCACCGTACGCGGTCAGAAATCCAGCTGGTAAATAGGCAATCAGATGCTGCGGCATTTCACGAAGAAATTGCGCTTTATGGTAGGCGCGTATTGCTAAACTCACCAGGGTGCGATAAATCTCAAATGCTGCATCAGCGTCTCGACTTGTTGAGCAACGATCGCATTTGCAGTCCATGCAATCTACCCGCTCTCCAACATGACAAGATGAAGCTTTGGCAACGCCATCGTCCACATTATTTGTTTGATTGGTGATGGGCTTGTTGTTGTACCCCCTGTCATGAATACCAAACGTAGACATGAATCCATCCGGTAAATAGTGAACCAGATGCGGCGGCATTCTAAGCACAGTATGATTCTTGTGATAGGCAGTTATAGCTTCACTCACTAGGGCGCGATAAATGGTAAACCTTGAATCTTCATCTGAACTTGGTGAATCACTTTCACATTTGCAGACCCGCCTCGCAGAGGGGGTTGTGACTTCATCGTAGCTTTCCATGACTGTGAAGGGCAATGCAGGAAGACATGCTATTTATACTCTGGTCACCATGTTGGACAGCTGTTGATAAAACACTTGCGCCTCGTGAACAATAAGGCAATAGGCTGTCGTTTTTTCTGGAATAACTGTAGATGTTTCAAATTCTAGTCTGATATCAATAGTTGTTTCCTTCATCGACTCCTCCAAATACGAACAGTCCATCACCACCAGAGGCGCCTTGGACTTGAAGTCTTGTGGTGATAATAGCGGACATGCCTCTTTCTGATAATAGGATGACTGAAAGTTTACAAACATGTCATAAAGCTTACCAAATTTGTTCTTGTTAAAGTTTAAATCCATTCCCTCATAGGGAAAGGTAACACCGTTCAAAAAGAGTCGTATATTTCGTAATTGGATGTGGTAAAATTTTGATGCATCTTTATTCTGTTGATATTTGCGATCTGTTTGAAATCCAACCAGGACGTAGAGGGGACGCTCTGTATACCGTGAGGTTTTTATAGACCAAGTATGTGTATCGGAGAGTGGTAATACCGGGTATTCATGCAGCTCCCAGCTTCTAAATTGAATGCTCCAAAATCTTGAGCAGACTCAATTTTTTCTGATCTGATAGAGTAACGTGCGGTACTTTCCATAGAATTCGTTGCAGTAGAATTTTTGTATCTATTGGCGCTGTATCAGCTCCCTTTAGCGCATTATAATCACTCCTGTCTCGTACAAGAATCAGATCCTGTCTTGCGTTCACAACAATGCGCTTATGATCCTCTGCAAAGCCTAGTATTAATTTTAGAGGTAAATGTCCAGTAAATGTACCATCATCGTTAATCATCCAGTCGTTGGTTGAGTTGGGACACCAACCAGCCATACAAAAAGCTTTACTCTCTTCGCTTCCATACGAGGGATAAAGTTTCATGACACTTGTTATGCCAACATTTCGAGTAGTATCCACTTCAATACCGTTGATCACGTAGCGAACCTCAGAAAACAAAAAGGCCAAAGCATTGTTGGCCAACTTTGACGTTGTTGGAATGGTACCATCCAATTTGGTGAGTTGTCCTTCAATCTGGATGTAACTTTCATGTGGAAGCGTGTAGATATCTTGTTGGTTAATAGTAATGCGAATCTCATCATTATTATTTAGTCCCTGAGTATACGGTTGGTAGGAATGGTGTTCAATTCTTACAATACCCTCCTGTACTTCGACAGGGTTTGTCACGTCTAGAATCGAATTCATGACGTAAGGTGTAACCAAGTTGTTGTAGGATCTGCTTGTTGACACGTGTTAACCTGTACACGTGTTGAACACAACTAACGCCTGTTCTTGACAGCGTTGCCGCTTTATACACTTGTTTCATGCTGGCTTCAGATACAGTTTGTAGGTCACAGGTGTATGAGGGTCTAACCGAATGAGACGTTGGTTTCTATTCACCAGTCTTAAGGTAATATTCCTGATGTTGGTCACACTCACAGGATGATAGAGCACCACCGACGGGTTTTCGCGGATGATGTAACCACCAGGTGAAGTAACAATAAAATCATAAAGCGAATGCGAGGGATCTTGATTGGTGTAGACGTCTGTAATAATATTACACGTGACAGATACGTGATGATCTTCAATTATTTTCACCGGTTGGTCAGACTTGTGTATCACGTTCGGTACTAACACTTGTGGTGAATAGCCTAACAATGGCCCAATCGAATCTGGTTGAGATTTAAAATCAATCCTAAAAGAAGAAACAATACTGCAGCGATGTGTCACGTTGTTGGCTATGAGTTCAAACTTGCGTGTCCCGTCAAGAAATGCTTTTAGACTAAATTCCTTGGTGAGAGTTGTGTAGATGTGATCGTGAATATCATCTACGGTGTAGCTGCCAGACGGTAGAGTTAACACATAGTCATCGTAGTAGAACTTATCATTGACGTCTTCAATTATGTTGCATATTCTATTATAGCCTTCAAACGAAACAAGTCCCAGCACGTAGGGTCGTCGTCCCAATTCAATAGGAGGATAAAAGTCAACAGTTACTTCTGCACCTTGTCCGTGCACTGTAAACGTTCTACTTTCTGTTGTCGTAATGACCACGTCACCCGCCGTGCTCGGTCTTATATAGAAAAGTCAAACATAGACGACCGCACTGTTGCGTGTTAAAATTTTGCACTCGTTTCACATTATAGTGTATTGTTGCACTGCTTCCAAAATAGCGAACAAGCTCTGTCGGAGGAGGAAGGTTTCCAAAACTGTCAAAGTACCACACGGTTCGCCCATGCTTTATGTAGGCCACATAATGCGTTCCCGGTCCATGACTGTCATCCACATTAACAACTGCACTTTCATGGCTCCGTGGTCGAGACGGTAGTTGGTTGCGCATAAACACACCTCGAAAGTGGGAGATCTTTAGCTGTTTTGCATATCTTATAACTTCCTCATGCGTCATGGCTCGTCGTGGCAGTGCATCGATTAACCGTTTTTTGGCGACATGTAAATGCCGAGTCCTTTCTTGTAGGGTGCTAGCTTCATGTTCACACCTTTACTGCGCAGTGCTATGGCCTCCATAGTTTTATTATGCCTTTCACTTTCCTTCAACTGTTGCTTCGCCTCCTCAACAGCTTTCGCCGTTCGTGCTACCGCACTTGCTCCTCCAAGAAGTGAACCCAGGGCTGCTAGTCCAGCAAACAGTGCAGGTAAAAATCCACCACGTTTCGGCACAGGAATAACTCGGGCGCGTTTTCTAAAACGTAGTTTACATTTGGGATTCGCATGCAATCGTGCTGCTCGGAGTGCTTTCTTAATAGCCAACTCACTATTTGTTTCTCCGCGCGAAGCTTGACGTGCCGCATGAAGAATAGCTTTAAAGCCTCCCTTTCTTGACAACTTCTTCCTCTTCTTCACCACATATCTCTGTTTTACTATCGCGACCAAAGAACAAGACAACCTCACACCGCAAAGTATAGAACACAACTAACACTCCTCAGGAAGGGAACCTATAATTATTTATTCAATGGTGGCTGTATATTCAAGTTCTATATACAGAGGAAAATCGTTCATCGTTTTCCCCGCCTCTTTTTCTTCAGACGAGAGCTTCAAGTGAAAGAATAATTTGTCTCCGGCTTTCACCGGTTGATCAATAAGTGGTTGAACACTACCGTTTAATCGTACCTCTAAATGTTTCAAATCTGGTGCATACTCAATTACACGAATGGCACCATCATACATTAAACGGTAATTGTCATACCCCGAACGTAGTATGTAGGCGAGGTTATTGGGATCTTTTACCGGTTGTTGGTTTACAATGTGAAGCAGAAATATAGAGGGTATTGATTTAATAAAAAGCGATAACCGTTGTTCCAAAAATCGTTTGGTCGTCAAGTCGTGAGGTTGCACAGGATCAGCAACTTCGGCTATTCGTCTTCGCTTCATCTGTAGAGTGTTCTCCTTAATTTCCCACACCTTTTCCATTTCAGAGTTTAAAAACCGTTTTGTACAAACATCTTGATCATCTTCAGGATCGGCCACATGCACAAGGCGTGCATTATTTGCTGTATAGCCCTTTCCAGTTAGGGTGGGCACAATACTGAGCACCTGTTTCACCTTGTTATCTACATAGTCCTTTCTAGCAGCGTCCGTGTTGTTTGTTGGAAGAGCCAGCTGAGTGATTCGACATTGGTGCACGTCATAGTCCTTTGCTTCTGTTAACACCACAGCATTGGTTAACATATAGGCTTTGGTGCACACATCTTGATCGTTCACAGGATCTGCAACGCCCGTAATACGTTTATTCTGAGCCTCATATTCTCCTTTGATACGTCGTAAGCGGAAATAATATACATACTTTTTTGAACATGCGTCCGAGGGTAATACGGGTTCTGTTATATTGGTCAATCGCTTTCCATTAAAGTTGTAATTGCCATCTGTTGTGCGTGGCAATACATTAGCATCAACATATCGTTTAGTTGCCGGATCTGTATCATGTTTTGGATCGTTTGTCAAAGCAAATCGTTCATTTGTTTTAAGAGTTCTTCCAAAGGCGTCCATGGTTACACTGGAACTGAAACACCCGCTTGCCTCATGTATATAGAGACCAGCTCTTCCCCTTTCACATTTAGTAGATATGCAGATTATTAAGCAACAACATTCACTTCCGGTGGGAGACTTGGTTTCACACCTCTTCTCAACATCGTCCGAACAACGTCATGGATCACTCTTCCCATCCTCCATTCGCTGTCTCATCGCCGGCCCGTCGGGATGTGGAAAAACCAATCTTCTGCTTACCCTCATCACCTCCTTAAACGGAGTGCGCTTTCAAAATATCTATATCTTTGCCAAATCGCTGTATCAACCGCTGTATGTGTTCTTGGAACAGGTCATGTCAGGTCTGCGCAACATGGGCTACTTCACAATCGCAGCACACGAAGATGTCATTTCTCCAGACAATGTTCGCCCCCATTCGCTTATGATTTTTGACGATGTGGCCACAGAACGACAGGGTATTATTCAGGCTTGCTTTAGCATGGGACGTCATAAATATATTGATTGTTTTTATCTCGCTCAAACCTATTCGCGAATACCAAAACAGTTAATTCGTGACAATGCCAACGTGATTGTTCTCTTCCGACAGGATGAGCGCAACATGCATCACGTCTACGATGATCACGTGAATCCAGACATGACCTTTCAAGCCTTTACACAGTTGTGTGCCATGTGTTGGAACGCTCATCACCACAGTTGTCTTGTTATTGATAAGCAGAGCAACATCAACAATGGACGCTACCGCATGGGATTTGATCATTTCATTCGTATTTAAGTAGCTGCATTGCTTTTCTGAACATCATTTGTTCAGATGTCATGGTGACAACAGGGAGTCAATTCAAAAAGCACATAATCCGTGCACGAAATAGCATTCGACAAAAGTTTCGCTATCTAAAACGTGCACATGCCGACAGTGAACTGTTTGTCGAAAAACATTTGAAGTCACCTCTGGAAGCTGTGTTGAAAGGAACATCAAAGCCTAGTACTCGCTCAAAAGAAACACAAACGATTGAAGAGGAGGAGGAGGAGGAAGAAAATGATGAAGAACCTGACGATGTTTTTTCTCCATTGCTTCCGTCTTCTAGCTCCAAAGAATCACCGCTGCCCCAGTTTTTGAAAACATCAATAATTGCTGAAACACCCACTAGACCCAAAGAAAAGCAGCCTACTCTTAAAGAAATATTAAATACGCCCGAACAATATGTGCGGTTAAAATCCATTTTACTACAAAATTATGGTGCGTTGGTTACCCCCTTCCTTGAAGATCTTTTTACTAAGAAAACTGATACTACCTATGGTGTTCGCTATGAAAACAATAGATTTCGAATTGGCGATTCACCAATCAAGATAAGTGACAATGTTTTGATTGTTAAAACAGTTCGTTACAAATTGACGCCAGGTCTTTTAGAACTTTTATTTTCACGTACACCTTCTACCGAGGACTATGATAAAGAAGATCTTGAAAAGTATAAAAACATCTTGATGGCTACAAATGGTTTTAGACGTAATTATAAACATTCTGAAGCAGTAAATGCTAATAAGGGCTTCAAATATAAAACCATCATATCAAAATTGTTTCCCACCTATGCAAGTGTTCGCCGTGCAAATTCAGCGTCCGGTATCACATTTAATACTTTGAAACCTTTCATCGATTTCGCCTATTGGAACAATCCAAATAAGTTGGTTAAACGTCTGCAACTGTTGCGTGCATCAGAACAGGCCGGTCATACTGGACACGAGGCGGAAGTTTTAGAAATAGAAGAGGAGCTTCGTCATGCTGGCATTATTGTCTAATGAGTCAACGTGTTCATACACACTCGCCTGTTAAGGCTGCCATTGCTCGCGAGTTGCATAGACCAGCTCGTCGTCTCTACCATCGTCGTCATGTCATCACACGGGCCGTTGACGATCTTTGGCAAGCTGATCTGGTTGAAATGATTCCCTATGCCAAAGCTAACAACGGGGTCAACTATCTGCTCACCGTCATCGACGTTTATTCCAAAATGGCCTTTGTTGAACCTGTTCGGAATAAATCTGCACAACTGGTCACCGCTGCATTCAAGACCATCATTCAGCGGTCAAGATGACAACCTCGTTTGCTTCAAACAGATCAAGGCAAAGAATTTTTCAACAAGACTTTTTCCGCTTATCTCAAATCACTTGACATCCATCACTATTCCACTTTTAGCAATCTAAAGGCAAGTGTTGTAGAACGTTTCAACCGCACACTCAAGACGCGCATGTGGGAACAATTTACAGCAAGAGGATCATATCGCTGGCTTGAACTTGTACGCGACCTGGTGACACGTTACAACAACACTAAACATAGAACTATCAGAATGAAACCACGCCTTGTAACCAAGAACATTGCGCAATTGGATCGCATTCATCACAAAATCAAAACAGCAGATCCGCGACGTCATCGATTACGTATTGGTGATTATGTGCGCATCAGTAAACATAAAACAATCTTCGCCAAAGGATACACACCAAACTGGAGCACAGAAATATTTCGTATTCGCAAGGTAAAACTTTCTAATCCAGTTGTTTATTTACTTGATGACCTCAACAAGCAGCCAATCCAAGGAGGATTCTACATGGAGGAACTGCAAAGGACGCAATATCCCAAGCATTATCTTGTTGAAAAAATTGTACAAAAACGTGGCAATAAACTTTTTGTTAAGTGGCTAGGTTTTAATGCCACATATAATTCATGGATTAATAAAACAGATCTGGTGTACGCCTTCTTGTTTTTATTTCATGTCGAGCTGGCCAACCCAACATGCCATGCGTTTTGTATCCTCACCCATCCTACCATTTATAGGAAATACTACTCCAGATTCATTGATGTTTGTTTACCATTGAGCACATTCAACAACCAGTCCATTCCCCCTCTCTCTCAATCCCATTCACTACTCCAGATACCATTGATGTTTGTTTACCAATGAGCGCTTTCAACCCCATTTTGTTTGTCTCTCAGACCCATTCACACCTAACCAACCTACCACGTCAGGTTTCAACAACCACCACCATCCATCTCCATTCATGTTTTCCCATTAAGAACACTTCCAACCATGACCTACCCCACATCCCGTAATCTGCTATGACGTCACACACACGCCAGTTGACCGTTCAAATCTGACGATTCATTCACCGACAAAGATTCGGAAACTTTCGGCAACACTCGGATCTCATCAAGTACAAAACAAAGCTATATAGCACAAGACAATAACAGAGAAGGCGCTCAGTCCAACAGAGAGACTGGGTCGAGGAGGGTCTCGTGCAGATCCTCATCCATCCTTCCCCCCTCGTCCCCCACCCCACCCTTCCCTCCCCCTCCCCCCCTCCCCACCCCTCCCCTCCACCCACACCCCCTCAAACCGGTTCCTGGACCCTCCAAGGTTTGTTTACCTTCCGGGTCCCGGCGACCTTGGGGTCAATGACCTACCTCAAGGTCATTGACCATGACCTACCTCAAGGTCATTGACCTTGCCACGCCCCCCTCATTTGCATAAATAACGGTATTTGAAGCAGAACTCTCCCTGCTCCTCTACTAACCTTCCTCGGAAGATCGTGTAGGTTAGAATGAAAACCGCATGAAACTCGGTTCAGTGGTTCTCGAGTTAACACGCACATAATGCAACAGACGTTGAGAGAACCTATAACAGGGACAACGCCGCATTTCCCAACGTGCTGGTTTCTTTTGTATTACCTTCCACTCTCCACAAAATGAGTGGGGGAAAAAATCCAAATCCAACATTTAGTGTTAAGAATACTGAGATATGATTAAATTTGTTGTGCCTCAATAATTTGCAAATAATGTGGTGCTGTTTGCAGAGTGATATGTATATAGAATAGCATAGTGCTATAGTCCTACTCTTTAACATTTTATTTTATTGAGGTAGCAAAAGTGACATCTTATCGGAGTTTTCCACAAGATACAGTTCACAATACTGGATGTTGTAAAAAAAATGAATCTAAACGTTTAATACGAGTTACGTATTTTTCTTTTTACACCTGTACAGATTTCCGTACACTTCCTCCAAAGGATGAGAGGAAAGTTCTTTAATTTACCGCCAATAAGACCCGTTACACTCATAACGGTTTGTAAAACAGAAATAGCATCCGTTTTTGTGGGGAATATGAAATATCATTATGGAGAGAGTAAGACTATTGAAATGAAAATGAAAATCCACAGCCTGCTTCCAGTCTCTGACCGGGTCAGGAATGGAATGAATGAAGCCCCCATCTAGCGGCGAGGATATGAACTGTGCCGGCTGCCGAGGCCTGACGCACTCCTCTGGGGCAATGATTAGATGAATGACAGATGAAATGAAATGATAGTGGAGAGTGTTGCTGGAATGAAATTTTGACAGGGAAAACCGGAGTACCCGGAGGAAAACCTGTCTGCCTCCGTTTTGTCCAGCACAGATCTCACATGGAGTGGCCGGGATTTGAACCACGGACCCAGCGGTGAGAGGCCGGCGTGCTGCCGCCTAAGCCACGGAGGCTTCAGAGAGTAAGACTATTAAATTAAGGAAACAAGAATGGACCACTAACGACTAAAGAAAGAAACTGACAAATGTATTTCTCGATCTTCAACTGCAAAGCCCAGAAACTGTTATCCAGTTTCATTAGCAGCTGATCAAAATTCGCTCATACGCTGAATCACTTGTTGATTCAATCATATCTTACACGGTTTGCGCAGAAGTCGATATCGCTGCCTTTCGCTTGGAGTGTGTCGATATGAATACTAGTTTTGGAAAACGCTTCGCTGAATACCGAAAGCAAGAAATTGAATTAGAAGTCTTCTAACAGACAAATATATCCATTAGCTTTCCTAATTGTTGTATCATCCCACTTCCTTCAGTAGTCTTCCAAAATCCCAGTAAACATTGCTAGAAGATTTTCCCTAAGCACTTGGCAGATTCAGCCAAACGACAATTGAAGTTCTATCGAGTTTGGGTAATCTTATTTGGCCACATTGGCGCCTCGAGGGCTGGTGGAAAAGCGCAGGGAAGCCGCCGATACTGACAAACAAAACTACATCCTACTCAGTGGCGGATCCAGGCCTTTCGGGGCTCTGGGCGATATGATACGGTGGAGCCCACAACAATTAAAACTCGGCAATTCTTCTAGGTTTGTGCCGTGTCTTGTGTGGGGTTTCGCCTAGGACACCAAGCTGGCTCATCAGCGGACCCTACACAAGATACGGCACAAACCTACAAGAATTGCTGAGTATTAAAATATTACTTTGCCACTTTTTTCCGGCTGAAGTTTTCTATTATTTCACTGAAATCTAAACTTGCTAAACGGTCAAGGAAGGTCATGGCTGCACTGAAAAAAAAAATATAAATTAGTTTGAAATTAATTAAATTTTAAAAAAATCCATTGGGCGGTCGCCCTCCCCTAGATCCGCACCTGATCCTACTATGCTATTGCAGCTTTTATACAGCACCAGATTTAGTATGTGCATGGTAATGCACTAATAATGCCCATTTGGCTTTCTGCTTGATCTTCGCCTGTAGACCGTTTAATTCTCCCGCTATAACTGTAGCACCATCATCTTCATCCATTCCATCTCTCATCCCGACGCGCAGGTCGCCCACGGGCGTCGATTAGAAAGACCTGCACCCGGCCTCCCAGGAGGCTACATGACAAAAAAAACATCATAAGACTGCGCAACAAGTTTTCCCTCTTAATTGAGTGATTCTAATTGTTGGTATTGCACTTTGTAAACTGTTGCATCACCAGTGACTTTGTGGAAACCTAAAATTCGTAATATAGCCACATGGATCTACATATCTCAAAAGTATGGAGCACTGTTCAGTAAGAAGCACGTCTGATATTTCATTACATTCCACAGCAAATAAGTTTTGTTTCTGAATTTCGTCAGCTGATTCAATCATTTTGCCTAGTTTTTGATAAACCAATAAATGCTTTAGAGTTGTTTAAATGTGTTTTCAGTACTTACAGTGTTTCATTAGCAGCTTGAATAACTCGCGATAATTCCCTTGGTTTGACGGTTATTCACTTTTGTCATTCCCTCTGAAAGAGAGTTCTTGCCTTCCTAACAGACTAACAATGTCCACTAACCTGATAAAACTTCAGTGGCGGCTGGTGGATAGTTGTTGTTTGTGACGCAGTTTCTTACTAAGGAGGCTTGGTATCAGAGAATACGGCATACACGTGCGCGGTAAAACTAACGCACTCATTCGTCACGAATGCCACAGTCCACAGATCACATTCACCTGGGGATTAAATGGATTATTTGAATAACTTCACGAGAACAAAACAGCGCAAGCTATACACGAGGGCCGGAAAGAATAGCAGGTGTCGCACTCAGCCCAAGTTACATTGCGAGACAAGGTTATCTGCAATAGACGGAGCATCTCGGATGTCCTCCCTTGTTGCAATTGGCGGGCAACGACCATCCGAATGTACTGTCTCTGCCATGCCTTCCACTATTGAGATCTGGTCGGTGCTCGAGCCTATCAACGACCACACGGCGAACGCACCTATACACAAGCGCTTCGCTTTGTCAAGAAACACGTCTGAGGTTTCATTACATTCCACAGCAAATAAGTTATGTTTCTGAATTCGTCAACTGATTTAATTAAATCATTTTGCATAGTTTTTGATAAACCAATAAATGCTTAAGAATTGTTTCAATGTGTTTTGAATGTCTTGGATTATTAAGAACAGAACTATGAACTCCTGTGTATGTAAGAGTTGTTGCTAACATACACTGGTGGCTAACATTAAAGCAACAAACTGTTATTTATCCGTCCTGTGACTAATTCACGATATAATCAGACCAACTGTCAACAAATGTCCGTGCAATCGTGTTCTGCATGGAAGATTGCATTCCTGCCATCATACAACCGTGCCAACGATGACGTCAGCGCACCTGTCAAATGGGGTGGTGTTTACTGGGTAGTTCCACATCAACACTCGCTGTGTACACATGCACAGAAGGTGCAGTATGGCACAGAGAATACGCCTAGAAGACCCCCAGCGGTGGAGGGCCATAGGAAGAATGGAAGCAGGGCAGTCTCTAAGTGATGGCGTAAGGAGAATTGTTCTGTCGTTTCTCGGATGTAGCGCCAGTTTGTAGAGACCGAAAATGTATCCCGGAGGCCAGGCCAGGGCAGGACCGACCACGTGTGACATCAGAACGAGGGGACCGTTATTTGGCTGTAAGGGCACGACTGTACGGTAACTGGCATCTGCTGGAACAGTTGTATAGAGGCAATCATTGTTCAGAAGGCTTCGGCAGAGTGGCCTTTATTATTATTTTTATTTATTTATTTACCATAAATCTTATAAGAAGTATGGAAGGCCTAGTGAAAAAGGGCAAGCCCCACATACTGTCGGAGACCTGCTGTATGTGTACCCCTGACGCGTCTACACAGAAAGGAGCGTCTCGAGACTAGCGCTTAGAGACAGCCCCGCGGGGCTGACGAAGCGACCCGAATACCCACGACCGCTACCGATCATCCTTCCCCAGTCAGCTGTTCCTCGTTGAGGCAGACCAGCGCAGCGGGGCAATAACGTAAGTTACCCGAAATTTCACAACCTAGACCGATCATGAGGGCTAGGATTTTTATGTAAATACATAGTCTTTCCCTTTGCTTATATGTAACTAAAAATGATAAATGTCCATGTATTAGAACCTTAGCTATCATATAACTACATTTTGTTACATATCTGATCACAATATTTGTTTTACATATTATTTTATGTAATAGTACATTATGCAACGAGCCTATAATGGCTATAATTAAGACACGAGTATCTTTATAAAACGAGCGTATGCGAGTTTTATAATTTCCATACGAGTGTCTTATTTACCATTATAGGCGAGTTGCATACGACTGTTTATGTTCGATGATAATTATAACTTTATTATATGTTTTAACGTAAATATTCATAAATATCTGTGGGATTCAGTTAATTCAGTTATTAGTGAACAAGGCGCGCTGGCAGAGCGCATGCGTGTTCAAGGCACTCCGGAAGCAGAGACCATTCACTTTGCTTGACAACACAGAAATATGTTGGATTTTGAGCGCATGCGCGAAGGTATCCTCATCTAATTGGCCACAAGACTGTTTCTTGAGTTCTGATTGGTGGGAGAAACTGTTTCATAAAGAAAAATAGTGTTATAATGATCCTCATTATGATACAGTTTTCCGACACTTAATGTTTACATTTCGACATCGTCGAACATAAAATTACATATTCTGTGAATTTACTTATTTGATCAAAATGACATTTTTAAAAATATAATTTTACTTTATTTTATTAAATCTGTCTCTTACTGTAAAAAAAGTAATTTTTCGCAAGTGAAATATACGGTAATTCTAAACAGTCTGTGTGACAATATTAGTTCACTAGAAACTCAGGTACGTGAAACTGATTTTCCAAGCAATTCGTAAGCTGTTGAGAAAGGGCCAGGGAAGAATATCAAGAAATGTATTAGTGGAGGAGAGATCATGGGAATTCACGTAGCACCCTGCCGTAGACTCATAATAATATCAACATGCAAAATATATACTTATTTATGTAATAATAGTAGGTGAAATATGTAATATTAATTTCATTTTTATATAAATAATATACGGTATTACACATGATATTGCTTGAAGATTCCTCATTTTATTCATTATATTTTTATGCAAAATATAGTGTGGTACGGGGCAGATAACCTTGCTGTTCCTCCCCTTAGAACAATAACAATACAACAAAAGTGGTGTACAATAATTAATTAACTAAGCATGCCCATATTATAGCAAACTTATTTATGTCTGAGAAAATGTGTACGAACTCAAGAATGCGTATTGTTTGGAGCACTTTTTGTTTCCGGGGTGGGAGGTTTAACAGGTTGAAAAGTAGAGTCTCGGGCACTCACTGGAGAACTGAAATAAACTCAAGTCCAGCCACTGAGTTTCCGACAGGGTGCTTCGTGAATTTCCATGCCCTTATCTCCACTAATATATTTCTTCCCTTGTCCTTTCTCAACGGCTTATGAATTGCTTGGAAAATTCCTTTCATGTAACTGAGTTTCTAGTGAACAAATATTTACCGACTGTTTAGAATTACCGTACATTTCACTTGCGAATAAATACTCTTTTTTACAGTAAGAGACAGAATGTGTAATTTTTCATATATAAAGTAAAATTATGTTTAAAAAATGTCATTTTGATCAAATATGGAAAATAAAAACACAGAATATGTAATTTTACATTAGAAATTTAAAATATGTAAAACAAACTTCATTATGATCAGATACGGTATGTAACAATAAAATGTAATTATATGATAGCTGAGGTTCTAATTCATTGACATTTATTATTTATCATTTTTAGTTATGTAGAAGCAAAGGTAAAGAAAAGTATTTACATTTCGGGTACGTTCTTATTGCCCCGCTGCGCTGGTCTGTCTAAACGAGGTACAGCTGACTGCCCCGCTGGTCTGTCTCGAGGGGGATGGATGATCGGTTGCGGTCGAGAGTATTTTATTTTCCAAATCGAATATCTAACCCTGATTCCTCAATTAATGCTCTTTTATATTTTATGGAATTAATAATAATAATAACAAGAAGTTCCGTGACGAACTAAAGAGCCTACTTTTCTTAAAATTTAAGATTCATGCCAATGATAAATCCATATGGATCTATCTAGAATAATGCCGAAATGAAGTTGGAAATATCGACATTTCTAATTAGTTCGAAATACTGTATGCTTGGCATAATGTAGACTAAAAGAACACTTCAGTCGGCAGCCCTGGTGACTGGATATATTCTTAGTTCCATCTCCTTAGGTACAGAATACAAAATTTGGTTGAAGTCCAATGGATAGCATGGGCGTTACATGCAGTTAAACATTGGATCTAACAGCACGCGTAAAATCATGTTGGCAACAATGTCATGCATGTATTGGTCAGAAATGATCTTTCATAATATGATCTATAGTTGTGCCAATTTTGAATGAAATCCATCAGGCTTAGAATCAGGTTGGCAGCACTGACGTATATTAGTTAATCCAAATTAATATAGAATGTCAGGTACTATACGTGTGCATAGTTTAAAGCTGTCGGCTTGCATACTTTCTGATATATCGGTATTTGGATAAAATAAATTGAGAGCATTTATTAACAGTCGGCAGCCCTGGGGGCTCTTAAAATTACGCTCAGTCATATATGTTTATGTACACATAGCACATACGAAATTTGGTTGAATTCCAAGTGATAGTGTAGAAGTTATACGCATTTAAAAATTAGATCTATCAGCAGGCTTATAATCATTTTGGCAACACTGCCATGTATGGCCTCCTGGAAATGAAACTGAAATAGTATCTATACGTGTGCCAATTTCGAAATAACTCCCATTTATACCTTCCAAGATATCCAACATTGAGCTCAATTTTCAATTTCGATTTTTCAGCATTTGGTAGCACTGAGATATTCAGATATCTTTACTCCTACCAAATTTTGTTTCGATTACTGCAGCCGTTTAGGAGTTGATAGGGGGGGGGGGCGGGGGACACACACAGACAGAAGGAGAGACAGACTCACATTTGCCCAGATCGATCCCATAAGTGTACTTTTTCCTCTTTTTTGCAAAATGTGAAAAGTAGGCTAAAAATCCCTGCTTGAAGGAGACTCTTGACTGCTGCACACATGCAGATCGAAGATCCTCAATTCATGTGCTGTCTCAATCCGGCGGGTATATTGGTGCATCTGCAGAGCACCATTGTTTATGGTAACCCTTACTCGTTAAATCATGCAGGAGTTCGGAGGTTCGAATCCCGGTGCTGACAGAAGCTATCCTGAGTAAGGTTTTTATCCGGGTTTTCCCCACACTGCCTCTGGGAAGGAAGCTTGTAGGTTAACGTTGTACCCGTTCGTCCTGGGGATGCGATGACCCATCTGCTATTACATCGCATTCCTGGAGTTCCAGGACAGAGCGGAGTTAAATGAACCTCTAGTCAAATAAGGAATGTGTCGGAAATTCAGCTGAGTTATCGAAAAAGCAGTGGGTAACACGAGACAAAGTATCTCTAGGGTCGTTACGGGCTTAAGTTTAATAAAAAAAAATGCAAATATAAATGGGCGCCATCAACTGAATTCCTAGCAAACCACCTCCTTTCCTGGTTAAGCCTTACTCAAGACAAGGAAAGAAAAAGGAAAATCACACCATCATCAGATCACAACTAAGATAACAACAAATTTATTTCACTTTGATAGTCAGACAGACATTTTAAATATTCATCCTACCTGAAAGTATGGTCGAATGCCAACGTTAAATTGTCATTGTCCAAAAATCGAACCATCTCTTTTCTAATCAAAAATATTTCATCCACATAGAACAAGAAAAATCTCTAAAGTTCTCTTGGGTTCTCAGGATCACTGTAGCACTATGTCTTTCGTCACTGACATTTGTGATACCTGAGGCCTAATTTCTATTTAATTTAACATCATGAATGTGGATTTGAAAAAGTTATTAATCTGTCTAAACATATACATTATAATCACATATTTTAGATATCACGCAGTTTTATGGCTTGCATGGCATAATTAAAATGTTGAACATGTTAGTAAAATGCTCCTAAACATCGAATAAGTAATTTACACTATTTACATTGTCATTCATAATTACTTGTTTGTGAATTACAGAAAATTCACGGCTCATTGGTCATCATTATCATCATCATCAAAATTAAATATTTCTCACATTAATTCTCATTTCAAAATTCAACATATTCCTGTCAGAATCATTAACTCATCACCATTAAATCATTTAAATGAAAATTATTATCATCACTTCATTATGCTTTCTAATTATTCACACAATCTTATTTTATCATCTTCCTCAGATTAAATCGTCTTAAATCATCAATACAAATTGTTTAATTCCTCAACTCAAGTTGCAATTCCTCAAATTATATCTCAATTAAATTTATTTTAATTCCATATAAATTCATTAATCATCAGCTTCTTTAATTAATTATCACCTTCTAATTCAGTTATTCATCATCTATCCAATCATCTATTAATTTATTTAAATCAGCTTATTTATTCAATCTTCAATTCATCCATTTATTTAATTCATTGATTTATTCCAAAATTTAATTTATCAACTTATTTAAATTTTACTCTTCTGGTTATTTAGATTTTCATTATTTCTTCTAGTCATTCTGATTTTTATTTCATTAGGTCAGATCATTAATATGCTTAAATTTCAGATTATTATTTCATTAATTATTATTCGCAGAAAATCTTGTATTATCAACTTTATTTATTTGTTTAATTTCCTAACAAATTGTTTAATATGGGTTATAGAACGTTGTCTTACAGTTTTATCACTTCCAAGTTATATCTCGTATTTAATTTTCATGCCAAAAAATATTATTGCCTTCACGACATCACGTTGGATCTGACTATCCACAACTACATTATATATCCTCAATTCTTCAAATATCACATTTGAATACCACAATTATTCCACAAAACTCCATAAATATTCAGCACATACAGCATGAATCTCAACAATTACGCTAGACTGGGTTCGACAACCTCATGTCTGCTTCAAAATGCATTAGCAACATTGCAACTATCACTTGGCAACTTCCACAAAATGCCTATCACAAACTTCACTTAACCATGTTGCATGATCTACAAAAAATATATAACTGGCTTCAAATTATCAACGCACACAATCTCCAATAACTGTAATTACTCTGATCACATCCAGACAACTTCTTAAACAATTGGAAAAATATTACCTTAGTAATTCAAGATTTGCTTTCAAATAGCATAAATTCTCTTACAATTCTCATAATTCACATCACAGAAAAACACCAATGTGCTATAATCTCTCATATCAAAATCTGCAATACTGATCTGCCTTAAAATAAATCTGACCATTAATGATGCATCTTACAAGATTCAATTACTTTAAGTCCTTCTCAAAGGTATCCAACACAATTATAAAAATCATCAAAAGCATCAGCTGTACCAGCTGTTAAACTGAAATTACTCTCAAAAGAGTATAGCAACAAAATATTGGATTGGCAAACAAGAATTACAAATGTAACCCTGATGACATTTATCTTTACTTTATTTAACAAAATTTCGACTGATATGTGACTAGTAGTTCCTTGTTTGATTCTCTTACAATCTCATGTACACTCGGATGATAAAAATGAGTCCCTCAATGGCAAGTTAGATGAGTAACCACCGTACAATCGTATAAATACGAAAGACCTCGCCCCGTCGACTAATCATGATAGTGCCCTAAACAATGGGTAAGATGAGTAACCACCATACAATCGTATAAATACGAAAGACCCCATCTCGAAGACTATATGAGTGAATGTACCAGATAGGAATCAACAAGTCTCTAGTTGTCATATAAAAGCGATATTCATTCACTAAAGTGAATAACATCTTAATATCTCCAAACAATCCAATGGAAAAAATCCCTACTGATGAATAATACACACTCGCTAGTATGCAATGAACTGACGAAGTAATTTAGATAATCAATTGCAGATCACGAGTTCGAAATACTCGTTACACAAAAAACTATTCATGAAAAATATCCTTGCTGGAAAAATGTCTAAAAGACCAAACATCTGCTTAATAAAGCCAACCAATGGTGAGAATTTCGTATAATGGTGCCTGCCATATCATATGGTCACGCCATATTCTAGCAAAATTCGAAGCATATAAAGTCAAAGCCATGTCTTAAATAATCGTATCACTCCTATTAGAAAAATATACATGTGTGCCCAGTATTCATGAAAATAATCGTATCAGAAAGTTATAACTCTTACAGTACCTTCTCATAATCAGCTGTTATTAAATTTCAAAGATCGTCGATTTTCCCTATGTAATGAATTTCTCGAAAGATCGGCGTGAATATCATTCCATCCATGCAATGACGATTGCCTTCGAAATCCCAAGTGAATCAGCTGGTGGACCTCCTCCTCGTCAGGAATCGAATCCATCGCTCTGTGGTGCCATCGCGTCTCTGTCTGCGTTTACTCCGACATGATGAACTTCTGGTTATCCATAGCGGATATTGTCCAAATCCTCACGAAAATGTTCATAGAAACAGCGGACCCCCTATTCCTCTTCTACGTTACGCCACTGTTCTATACAATGTTCAGTTTGAGTGTTGAAAGTTCAATTTCCACAGCGGTTTAGCCTCACTTGTAGAAAATAAAATTGTTTTATCAGAGTGTCTAAGTTTATGAAACACCCTGTAGCTGTGTTCATACTCGGTAATTCATAACACTGCATAAGAAATAATTGCATTAATGCACGTGCTAATGTTCCTAAGTGCATATGCTTACAACATTCCGTTTGCTTAAAATTGTTAATGTTACTTGGAATGCGTTATGAAATGCATAGTCGTAATGTCATTAAGAAAAACTACGTTCATTCGAAGTTCAAAGTTGCAGTATCTCGTAACTATCTTGTATAATTCAAATGCTGAATAAACGTTCTAACTCAATGTAGTAATGACGTTCAGCTTCTGTCATAATGCTTGCGTATATAATGGGAAATAACCCGCTCGGTTTTACTGCAATGCTATAATCATCTCCGCCTAAAGCTGGCCTCGCCATGTCGCTCTACTATGCCGTTCTGCGTTGAAATGCAGCTTGGAATAAAGTTCTCCAACTACTCGCAATGCTGTTTTAAAAACCCCGGCCTCCTATGCTTGTTTGCTGCGGATGTCCGACCGGCTCACTGACCTACTTGTCGTTCGCTGCTCGGAGAAGTTGAAACTGTCGCTTTCACTTTCCGTGACAGTTTCTGTTCGCTGCGCGACCTTGTACCATGCGCTAGGCGTGTGCTACACAGCTCGACTCTCTTGCTTGGCTCATAGAGCTCCACTGACAGTGTCTGCACTGCCTTGACCCTTACCTGTCTGGCGCAGACACGTGACGTCCTCCCCACCACCGTGGTCTTGCGTCACAAATATAATCTCGAACCCCCATCATCTCGGCTATTAAGTTATAAAATAACTTAAGGGTTATCTGACTTCCTTCAAATTATTACCACATATAATGCATGTTATATCTCCTCTTCTAAGATGTTTAAATACCATGTTCCATATAGATCTTAATAAAGCTTCATAATTCCATCCATAATTCCATCTGCTTGACTGCGGTCAGCGCCTTCTTGATCCTAGACCTTCTACGTCATCTTGACATTCCTCTTGACTCGATCTGAGCGCTATCTTTTCTTAACTCTTCCCAAAACCTCAACTACGGCTTAATGTCTGCTGGCGTAGCCGATAGCCTCAACTAGGTATCGGGTACAACGTGACCATTAATTTCGCCATCATGAGCCTCTGGGAAGGTAGTGCCTACCTCATTTAAAGTCTTGGGACCACCTACCTAATCCTCGGCCCTAAATATTACAGTTATACACACTACTACAGGAACACAGGTTATCAGACAAATCCAACACAAATGTAAGTGCGCGGGATTGATGACAATGATGTTCCAAGCCTCGAAAATGAATTAATGTACTTTATGGTAAAGCGTGTGCTTCCACGGGGCAGTGTACGTATACGTGATATCGGGGAGAATGCATTCTGGTGAGGATTTCCTCGAAATACTTCATAAGTGGCCATTTTCCAGAACATCAGTCAGGGTAATCTGTGAGTCAGCCCCTGTATTAAGAATTGTATGTAGGTGAGTTTCACGATGATGATGATGATAATTGTTGTTTTAAGGGGCCTAACATCTAGGTTATCGGCCCCGGTGAGTTTCATTTTTGCCATATACAGTACGCTAATTTACAATGTCATAAGACGTCGGCTGATAGCACTGTATGTGTCAGGTCGTCAATCTACACAAGCTTTGTATTAACTATCTTTTGATAAATCATAAAGCCATACTGAATGTGAACTTCGAGGATTTCGTTGAATGCGATCGTGAATACCGCACGTACTGTTGGGTATTGAAATCTATACTCTTCTTAAAATGAGTAGTTATATGCAAAATGTCTTCGAGACACACGCTTTTATAACCTCCAATTGTATTAATGTTTTTAAAATACTTTCATGTGAGCGATTCATATTGTACCTTGAAAGGTGAGTGTTATAGGCCTAATTACTGTATATAACCGAACCTAAAATGTTAAGAGGGCGCTAAAGTCAGCCGGCCGGCCGCTCGTGGCTGGCTCTGCTTATAGCATTGAGAGAGAGTTAAAATCTTCGTTTTAAATAGGTCAATGGCCGAAATTAAACAAAACTTCACTTTCAAATCACGTAAATACCTTCAATAGCACGTATTAAACTTTTCAAATGAGATTTCATTGATAATAACATTTTGTATAATTGAAACTGAGAAGCAGTTTTCCCATAAGGCAAGGCGTTTTTTTCACCGATTTTACTTTAGAAATTAAAAATCAATGTGACTGTCAAAAGTTATGAAAAGTTACATGGTTGTAAAGGGTATTTGTTTAAGAATGCTTCTATAGAGATGAATCTTGCTTTTCTCCTGCGTGTTTCTATAAAACAAGCAGTTTTTAATGCCCCACACTTTCAGTCGTAATGCCGCTGCCGTAGAAGTTCGCTACTTAGCCGCAAGAGCGCAGGCGTAATGGGTCGGTAAGGCAGAGTGACGAGTTATTTTTAGCGCTGAGAACAAGACTTACAGCTCATGTATTGTGTTCATTGAATAGGATTCTACTGTGTTACTTTCGTTTTTAAACGAACTGTTAGTAGGTTAATCTTCTGTATACAGTGTTATTAATTCAACGAGTTTAAGTATAATTTATTGTGAAACATTTTTATCATACACTTATTAATTAAAAGTACAGGGTCCTTCTTTTTTATCCATCTAGCAAGTTCGTTGTTGTCTTTTTAAGGGGCGGAACTGCGTGGTCATCTACCCCTGTCCATGTAGCAACATAGCAGCGCTATATCTCTCGCAATGAGTAACCCGGCTACGCATGCATTTTGCCGCTGCGCGGCTATGTCGCTAGACCGAAAAAAGTACCCTGTATAAAAATCATATCTATTGTGTTTTCACAGTAATGTCCTACACTAATACTCTGGTAGTTTCTTATATTTTAACTAATTATGAACCTACAGTACAGTATAAGATAAGCGTAGCACTAAAAATATGAGGAAACTCATGGCGAGAAAAAGCTACTCATGGAAAGGAGTGACATCATTAGCGGCGAGAACTGTATTTTTCAGGGTACCGGTACCGTAATGTACGAGATCGGTGAATCAGGGACATAAGTTACTGCATTTATTACCTTGATGAAGCGTAATGTAAGTCAAAACTATACAAGGTCAATGTGCTGGAAAATAAGCGACGTTTCCGGAGGACTGGAAGTTTTGGTTAGGAGGTCGGCTCGAAATGCAACGTCAGTAGTCCCGTGGATTACAATCGTAGGCCAATTTTAATGGGTATTTCATTTGTTCTTTTTTTTTTTTGGTTTAAAATTTTGATTTTCGATTTTATAAGAAGGATGGAGTGTGATGAATATACTAATCATAGACGAATACCATAGAGGAAAGAACCGGAAGGAGATGCCTTCGCTGCGCTGCCTAGAGCAATATAATGTTTTGTTGTTTGAGTCTTCAGTCTTTCGACTGGTTTGACGCAGCTCTCCATGCTTTCCTGTCCTGATATATAATATAATATTAATAAACTCAACCTGCAACAGAATTGCATGGATACAACTTACAACGGTTCAGCATCAATTGATATTGTAACTTTCAAGTATGGTAAATAATCGGCCCACTATATTTTTATGCTTCCTGGTCTGTTCTGTTCTGTCGATTCGTACCACCATAGGCACTACACGCCATTATTAGGAAGAAAAAAAACTCCGAAATAACCATGCACAATGCTCTACCACATACAAGTCACAGAACACTAGGTTACGCCCACTTTGGACTCAGAGCTTTGCTTCACTGGCACGAGCTCTGGGCAAATCCTCTCTTTCTTTCCTCCATGACAAATACATGAAATACCAAATATTTTGACATAACATGAAAACTTATATAATTCTAAATTTGAAAGAAATTTGGCAGTTTCCCGTATTGAGTAAAACCATGAAATATTTGCGAACAGATGAGTATTTTTCTACAATTAAGTGTTCCTTAATATATTCAGTTGCCCAATTCTATACAATGCTATACAAGCATGGGCACCCGCAGGATTTCTTTCCGGGGGGAGGGAGGCAAGTTGTATTTTTCATTTCTTTACCTACCTGTCACTAGCTGATGATGATACGTACCTCCGCCCTGCAATTTAGTTTCATTTCTTACTTGCTTCGTGTTATTCATTATTTGACTGCTCTAAAACCGTCGGGTACATATCTTCATGGCATGAATGGGAGGAGTTTTTTTCTTTCTTTTGTGAATCATCGTCATAATGTTCATTTCTTAAGAACAAGTAAAATAAAAATCAAGCAGTTCATTAAAATAGTAATGTTAATCCAGTTCGCCGATTTTCTAAATAACTGGAGATATTTTCAAATAATCACAAATTACTTAGTTAATTAAAACTGTGGAATTATCCCTACATCTAAATCGGTTAACTATCAGTATCCTCAATTTATGAAATAAACTGGTGTGACAATGAACAGTCGAAATATTCTCGGGATTCCCGACGGGGCCAATGGCCCCTTTTTTCCCCTCCCCTACGGGCGCCCATGAGTAAAGCCCTACGCGGATGCGGATATCCGCAACATTTTTCGCCATGCATATATAGTTTGCATGGCTGTGCGGATAGCGGATAAGCTGCGGATAATGTTTTGAATAAATTTGCGGATAGCTTTTAGAATACGATCCGAACTTGTTGAATTTCATTACTAGGACCCGGATGTTTATGAGATGACATATTATTTTCCGTTATGTTATTTTCATGAGAAATGTAAGATGATTACTTAAGCTAATATCATTCAAATTAAGTCATTAAGCATAATTAACACTCCGAACTGGAAGTGTTGCATTTCTGGCCGTGTAACATTCATTTTAAACATAGAACTTGACATACAAAGCCTAAAGGAATGACTTTCTTCTCAAATGTGTTGCTTTAATGCGTTATGCTTTATCTAATTAAAAATATTATAGTAATGCCAGTAGATTCGGATAACAAACGTGCGGATGCGGATAACGCTTTGTTTACCGCGGAGGGCTCTACCCATGAGTTCAAGCGTAGTTCCCCAAATAGTCGAGTGGAATACAATTGACTATTTGGTACACCACTGGCACGCTATATAGTGGCAATTGATGTAATATTTCACGGTGATTGTAATGGGAAGAACTTCTTGGAAAGGTACTGAACAGAATGTACGAAAATCTAGTGTATTATGTTCGTAGATATAAAACAAATGATGATGATGATAATTGTTGTTTTAAGGGGCCTAACATCTAGGTTATCGGTAAAACAAATGAACCTTGATTACAATAGTAATCTACGCGACCAAAGGAGGGTTAGTATCGAACTCGGAGAAATCTGACCATTGCCGTTCAGGAGAGACACGCTCGTTTTAAACTAAGGTTTACTGAATAATTACTGCCAGACCTCCGTCCACATTCAGTTATGATGGACAATGTGAGCATTTTCTCAGTGCAAATTAACAAAGCTCCGACCTCGAATAACAGAGAGGCTTACATTATCGAGTGGTTGTCTTCTAATGATATTCCCCACAGCCCATCACAAACCAGAGTGGAATTGTTACTTCACAAATCCGCTCATTGTACGTACGAAATTGATGAAATAGCAAGACAACGCGGACACAGGTCCGACGAGAAGGAGGGGCAAATGGGGCTACAGCCCTGGGGCCCGAGCGTACTGAAGGGCCCGAAAGAGAAAACTACGGCTTCTTAATTGCTATACCAGTGTTTTAAATAAGTCCAAGCAAACTCTTGAAAGGTAAAGTGAGTAAACTTGAAAACAATGGTGATTCTTGGGCCGTTGTAGAGCGAAAACGTTGGGTCCAATTTCAGTTATTTCTAAAGAACTGTTATTTACCTAGGTATATACTGTAGTCTATTGGCAGCAGGTAAAATTTCAAGCGTTACAGTGCTAAAGGCAACTTAGAAAATGTAAGCACGCTACGAAATTTAAAAGTACAAAATTCACGAATGAATATAAAATGAGATTATGTCCCCGCAAAAGCAGGCCCGGACTTAAGAGATCCAGGGCCCCTAGGCACTTGACATTTGGGTCCCCCACCATCTCGAAGATATTTTGGAAATTTAGCAAATTAATGCACTAGTACAGAACATATAATTTTTAATCGACTTTAATGACTCTAATAAACATCAGAATAATACAGTCTATGTTAGTATTGGTACGTTATTCTGTAAAATGTATAGAATCAAACGACAAACATTCTTCTGTGAAAAAGAATGAATGACGTCATCATAGTCAATTGACTGCATTATTTCTGACTCTATGTACATTACAGAGAGTGAATTGAGCCTGTTCTCTCCTATGTTAGATCTTAAGCAATCCTTTACTCTCTTTAGCGCTGAAATCGACCGTTCTACTGAGCAGTTTGACGATGGTGTACACAACAGCATTCGAAGCGCAATTCCTTCGTTTGGATAAATGTCGAAAAAGCCTCTTTCCGATATGTGTATAGCTTCAGTGACGATAACTCCATAACTTCATCATTCGACGACAAATGAGCTTGCAGGTGCAGACACTCGTATTCCAAAGTCCTATCCAAGTCCCCCGGATAAAAAGTTATAAGGTTTGTGGCTCCTTCACGAATGTCTTTAGATTCCAAACGATGTAGTTTCGTAAGAAAGTCAAACTTTTTACTTAACTCCTCATAAGCAGATAAAATTCCCCCACAGGGGCCCCTAGGCTGGCTGGGCCCCTAGGCCGGGGCCTTGTAGGCCTTGGCAGAAATCCGGCACTGCGCAAAAGGCCTGGTTGGTGAAAATTCAATAAGTTGAATAGCTTCTCTTTCCGATATAATTTCACATAACCAAATATTGAAATTTTAATTTATTTTAAGAAAAAACATGAATATTAGGATTTCACGGAAAGAACTCAAATGTGGGGTGGCAGTCAATACCGTGGGGACCAAGATCGCTCTCTATCGTCGCGGCCCTGCGTGGACATTGTGTAGTTTTGGTACAACCCAATTGTGGGCGCACGTGAAATCTTATGTTGCAAGAAAAAAACAATACGTTCCGAATAGCAGTCGTTTAGAATTACGGACGAAGTGACGATTGACAGCATCGCAACATCCCCTTGGGCAGGTTGCGTAAGTCCTGCCGAAAGACTGAGGGAAGAAAACTGAGAAGTCGGCTGAGTGGAGGTTGAATGCTTACTGACTTGCTTCATAGCAATTAGCAACACTGCGGGAAGAGCAGTCTGGCGACATCGCAGTGAGTGTCTCTGTCTCTTTATGTCCAAAACGCTCTCTCTCACCTGCCACCGTACGCGCTCTACTCTGTAGCATGGTCGGTAATGCAGATTACGCGACAATAGCGCTCACCTCTCAGGTGGCCATTTCTGGAAATAAAAGGCGATTTCCGACCCAAGTTTCGCTCCCTCTTAAGTGCCTGCGATATACCTCAGAAGTCTTTTCTAACTGAAGCTTCAGCTAGTCCACCAATCAAGATGGTGTTCAACATCCAATTGCCAAGTGATGCATATCAATATCAAATATTTAACAAGTACGGTACCGGTATTAAAGTGCTGGATTTGTAGCCTTGGCCTGTCGGAACTAAATTTTATTACTTGTCAAGAACGAAGTGCTTGCTGAAATCTTTTATGTCTCTTGTTAGTTGCAGCCCTTTGAGATCTGTATGGTTAAGGCATGGGAACCATATGTCCGGGTTTTGGGGAGATTCTTCGTGAGATAGCACTATTGTAATGTCAATTGGCAGTCTATGAACTCCAACTGGTTCTCAGCTAGATTCTAAATGACGTCTAAATATTGCAGATATAGTCGGTTTATGATATCGACTAGCTGTTTTAAGTAATATAACTAACACAAAGATTTCCGTGTATGATAAGCAAATACAGCTAAGGACTCTAGGTTTCTACAAAATGGCCGCCGTTTGTTCTCAGAGTAGTATCGATACGACCGCGATGTCACGCTGATATGACTTATGTCAGAATATTTCTTGTTTCCTTGTGTAGGCTACTTTTATAAATTTCTCTTTGTGATAGCTACTGGAGGGTTTTTGACTTATTTTGCAGTATTCAATCGATAGCCTATTTCTCTAAAGTTACTGAAATAAACACAATTTTAAACTTGAGATTGGGAAACCAGCTTCGATCGCTCGTCAAATATGAGATACTGAGCGATAAACGGGGTACTTTTTTTCGTGCTTGGTAGCAGCGCCTCAAAGCACGGAACTCCTGGCGCATTGATATTCGGTCGCTGGCATGTAAAACCCGCGCCTTTCCTCCCCTCTATATCGCAACAAGTCACATTTATAGAAAGCTATTTCTAGTGAACTATAAGTCTTAAACCTACGTGGCATTCCTGTCACGCACTTGCGTGGAAGTGAAAATTCCAAATCTTAAAGGCATGTTCAAGGAAGGAAGTCTTCGATAGGGCCTATTTGGTTGCCGTGACCGGCGTTTCAACACACTTGGCCTTTACACGGATTAATGCATGGCTAAAGTTCATCTTTTTTGTTTTCCCTCTTAAGAACTCCACTTCCTATCGAACTTGGCGTGATATACTCTTTTGTCTTCTTGTTCACCTTTAGCAGTACCGGAACGCACAATGTGAATCGTTTATGAACAGTAATAGCGAGTTTACTTTCAAATAGGTTCCCATCTCATCTTTTCCAACACCCACAAGTACAAATAGAAACTAACTGTGCATTTAAGCGTAAATTGCAGGGTTTAGTTATCAGTTAGGGTTTTTTCTACTTCCTGTTGTAGCGGTTGGCACTCTTGGCTGTCACCCCCTACTAAGTTTTGTGTCCTAGAGACTTGAAGCTTGGTTTGTGGGTAGAGGGGGTAAAGACCATTCATTTACGTCAAACAAATGTTTTTGTAAATATTCTTAGTTTCCAAAATATAGCCAATTTCAAAATCGAACTGTTTAAAAAAAGTTTTGTTCTAACGATAAAGGACATAAAGGCCATTCTTTTAAGCCCATGCAACACCTTTTAGGATGTTTGGTTTCCGAAATATTGCCTACTTTCAAAAATGAACTTTTTTGGTTTTTGTCCTAGGGACCTGAAACTTGCTTTCGTAGTAGAGGGGTTAAGGACCTTTCATTTATGTCAAACAAACGTTTTTGTAACATTCCTAATTTTGGAAATATAACCCATTTTGAAAATTCTTTTTAGAAAAAAAATTAAAATACAATATTTTTGAATTGAGAGTAAGATAGAGGCAAGAGTTAACATATGACTTTATATGATGTTTAGTTTAAACATATAGCCTACTTTCTAAATATTTATTGGAAAAAAATGAAATATACAATATTATTTTGACTGAGAGTGGGATAGAGGTAAATGTAGGAGTTGAGAGTCAATCATAACCTTAGACTACTTTGGATTTTTGGAATTTTAGTGTGTTGTTGTTGTTGCTTACAAACATGGCGGTAAGCATTATGCTGTGATAAAAATGGCTGAGATACTTTCCAAGAGAATGAGAAAAGAATCCACTAAAAACATTGACAAAAATAACTTGCCAAATAAGCCAACACAAAAGCCAATACACAAGCTAGCATAAGAAGCCAATACATAAGTCAATACATAAGCCGACATAAAAGCCATCACAAAAGCCAATACATAAGCAAACATAAAAAGCCAACATAAAAGCCAACACAAAACCATTACATAAGCCAACATAAAAGCCAATATATAAACCAACACAAAAGCCAACACAAGAGCCAACATAAAAACCAACATAAAAGCCAATACATAAGCCAACATAAAAGCCAATATAAAAGCCAACATAACAGCCACTACAAAAGCCAACATAGAATCCAACATAAAATCCAACACAAAAGCCAACATAAAAGCCAATACAAAAGCCAACACATAAACCAATACATAAGCCAACATAAAAGCCAATACATAAGCCGACACAAAAGCCAACATAAAAGCCAACACAAAAGCCACCATAAAAAGCCAAAATAAATGCCAACATAAAAAGCCAACATAAAAGGCCAACATAAATGCCAACATAAAAGCCAATATAAAAATGCCGACATAAAAGCCAACATAAAAACCCAACACATGAGCCAAAACACAAATGCCAACATATGAGCCAACACAAAAGCCAATACAAAAACCCAACACATATGCCAACATATGAGTCCATACAAAAGCCAACACATAAAAGCACATACAAAAGCCAATACAAAAACCCAACATAAAAGCCAATACATAAGCCAACACAAAAGCCAACATAAAAGCCAACACACAAGCCTGCACAAAAGCCAACATAAAAGCCAACATAGAAAGCCAACATAAAAAGCCAACATAAAAGCCAACATAAAAGGCCAACATAAATGCCAACATAAAAATGCCGACATAAAAGCCAACATAAAAACCCAACAAATAAGCCAAAACACAAAAGACAACATATGAGCCAATACAAAAACCCAACACAAAAGCCAATACAAAAACCCAACACAAAAGCCAACATATGAGTCCATACAAAAGCCAACACATGAAAGCACGTACAAAAACCCAACACAAAAGCCAATACAAAGGCCAATACAAAAGCCAACATAAAAGCCAATACAAAAGCCAATACAAAAACCCAACACAAACGCCAACATATGAGTCAATACAAAATCCAACATAAAAGCCAATATATGAACCAATACAAAAGCCAACACAAAAGCCAATACACAAACCCAGCACGAAAGCCAACATATGAGTCAATACTAAAGCCAACACATAAACCAACCGAAAAGCCAACATAAAAGCCAACATATAAACCAATACATAAGCGACATAAAAGCCAATACAAAAGCCAACATAAAAAGCCAACATATGGGCCAATACAAAAGCCAACACATAAAAGCCAATATAAAAGCCAACACAAAAGCCAATACAAAAACGATACAAAAGCCAACACAAAAGTCTAGACATAAACCAATACATAAGCCGATTGTAAAATGTTAACACTTGCATAGTAAAAAATTTAGGTAATACAACATTCCCATACAATTACGTCATTTAACTTTTTGTTACGTCATGCGACAAGATAAATCTTGTTTGAGTTCCAATCGTTAACCTTCGGCAGTCTCCGGCAATGTTTGAGAGAGTGACCTTGAAAAATAGCCGTTTCTTACCTATATGAAGTTAGGTTTGTTAAGTTAGGTTAGCTTAGGTGAAGTTGGGTTAGGTAAAGTTAGGTTAGGTTAGCATGCCATATGTGTAAGTGGTTGTGAGCAGGGACCATTTTCTGCATTAGCCCTGTGCTAAAATAATAAATTAAATGTTAGACAAATAAAGCTGTATAAGTTTAAAAAAATAAAAAAATATTAGGTCTGTGACCTTGTAGTTTGGTCTTTATCGCAAAATCTAGAATGTAAAATATAAAATCAGAAAGAATGTAAAATATAAAATCTAAAATGAAAAATTCAAAAATTTTAAATTAAAAAAATAAATCTAAACGATTCTAAAATGCAAGAACTAAAATATAAAATTTTAAATATAGAAATAAAAAAATATTAGATGCATTAATTTTAATCTTAAATCAGGTTTCTGTGGGTTAGAGAATTGTAGTTCAGTGCTTTGACACAATAAAAATAATAAATAATAAATTAAATATTATCATAAAAATATTAAAAAGATAAAAATAAATTATTACAAATTATATAAATAATAAATAAATAATACATTTTAAAAAATAATAAATAAATAATAATAAAGAATGTATTGTTGCATCCCTAAGGTCCCCTATGGACCTTATAGGGCTGCACCCCCTAAACTACACTATCTGCCCTATATCTCTGCACACCTTCCAGGCCCTATTTTCAACACTATAAAATACATCATTAAACCCTGGAGGGATCATCAGACACACACCATTATTATTACGACATGATGGCTCGTTAACGACAGCCAACAATATCTGGGTCAGCTATGCAATGAAATGCCAGTTTGCACTAGCTGAAACTATAAAAGGTAACACAGCCCCAACGTCTTGGTCTGTGTCCTGATGAATCCTTGACGGTCTACACCGCGACTGACGCCATCTTGGTAAGTGTGCTCACGGGTCTATACTCCCACATATTTCCTACATTTCACCCTTGTAACACTTTATAATTGTCTTGGTCATACACTGAAGTTTATAGCACCAAAGCTGATCTGTGAAGTAATAAGACTTCACACTTTGCAGTAGTAATTAAACTACCTAAACACTAGCTCTCTTGGTCTCACAGTTTATTTAATTGCACGATAACCCCCTACCCTCCAACCCTGACCAATTATGATCCAGTATTATTTAATTATCTGTAAGCATTAGGTTATCAGTTCGCTTTCCGACCTGTAGTAAAGTACCAGTCAGCAGTTCTGCTCCACTCTTCATTCACACACACGTAGGTTGTCCGCACGCGCTGAGTCACAGTCGTACGCCAGCAGGTTATCTTTTTTCCCGTCAACCCTTTGAAAACACCCCCCAACCTTGAGCTCACCAGACACTCTGAACACCTGGAAGCTCACCCTCGAGTTACACTTAATTCACGTAACCGATCCTTCCGCACCCCTATAGAGAACCTTCCCCTAAACCACCCCCTGATACCACAACACGCTACACACCCCCTAACACCCCGTTTAAGCCGTTAGAGTCGAAACAAGATTGGTGGAGTCGCCGGATACTGAATTTAAAAGGGGTTCATACAAATAATCCCGAGGCACCTCTCTCGCAAAGCAGCGCCAAGCATACCCCAAAAGTTGGATTTTTTTCTCGAGAATAACTCACGCGGAAGCGAATAGACAAGCTACACTATTACACTGATAGACTATTTAATAGCCCGATACACTCTCTTGCAAAGCCGAGCAGTCCTAAAGTCACGAACAATTTTTCTTGGGTGGACTATAAGGACGAATTAGGAAACTTTTTCCCGAATACCAAGCGTATGGAAATGGTCAGACGTACAGTTAGGGACGTAGCACGTACACTTTCCGCTAGTACCAAACCACTGCGCCCTAAAATCAGAGTGATAAACCCCGACCTAGTCAACAAACATAGCGCAGGTCGACTGATCGCCAAACTCGAAGCTGGAGCTCTAGAACTCAGATTACGATATCCCGAAGCAATAATACACGCACCACCCCTCACGAGAGCACAGGCACAAAACGAGATCACTCGAAACTCATCCTCAGATAGCAATATTAGCGAGGACATAAGCCTTGAAGTACCTCATAACATATTACAGCATCTAATCGATACGCAGCAGACATATAATAGCTTGCACGTACTCATACAGCAGTTAGAGGAGACTACGCGGGACACAGAACACAACACGTATTACAGTCCACACAAATCGAACCCGGTACTTCTCAGGGTAGCCATACACACGCCACACGACCGGAAACCAACACTCTCTCACACAATCACACAGGCCTAAACACTTCATCACACGTCGATAGTCAAGGTAGCGCAAAGGCTCACGACCCATTAAACGGCCACGAGGAAACATACGAAGAGGACATGGCCATGCGAGCAAAATATCCTATGGTCCAGCCCACAAAGTATTCAGGGGACAGTCAGGACCCCGAGGAATACCTCAAGGCGTTCAATAGAACATCAAAAATAAACGGGTGGTCCAATGAGGATAAGAGACGCCTCTTTCCTGCATACCTTTCGGGATCAGCCTTAACATGGTTTGAGCTCCATGAGGCCAACTTAAATAACACTACATGGGAGGAACTCTGCGTACTGCTAACACACGAATTCCAGCTCACTCAGGACGAAGATGATTTATACGATAGGATCAGGGAACGAACTCAGGGACCCACAGAAAGTGCACAGGCGTACATCAACGCCAAGCTCTTGATGTGCGGCAAGTATGACAGGGCGATGCCAGACAAGCAGAAAATTCGCCTAATCATGGAAGGTCTTAAACCATCATTGATGGATAAATTATGCACCAAGTGAAACCAAACGCTAGAACACCTGCAGCAAAATATCAAATTGATAGAAGCAGGAAATAATATCACGGGGGAGGCGATCGACCACCACCTCAGGATGGACAATAATGATCTGCATCAACAGATACAGGACCTTACACAGCAGATGCAGGAGATGCAAATTACTGCAATCCATACACAAACACAAGGAAGAGCACAGAGTGATGATCAAGATGACAGGGGCGGCCACAATATAATGGTAGACAGGAAAATTACCGGGGAAATTACAGTCGCAAGCAACAAGGACAAACCAATCCTCCATGGAGGAACTCGCCCACACACACGCGCGTACTATCCTTTACAGTACAGAGAGGATATTCCCCGTCGGGATAGTCCACCCCCAGTTAGGCAGGCACACAGCCCTCCACGATACAGAGAAGATACCCCCGTCGGGACATCTCACCCCCAGCTAGGCAGACACACGATTCCCCGCGATACCGGCGAAACGAGCCTAACCATGGCAATTCACCCCCACGGAGAAAACATACACCCCCCACATCGCAGGCAATATAGCTCGCCGCAAAGTAGCCAGAACAGCCCTCGCTATGACAGAGCAACCCCGCAGCACGAACATAATGCCCCTACGCGATACAGGCGGGAAACGGAGCGATACCCACATCCGGCTGACCACGCACGGGGTCCAAACAGTATGCTCCCCAATACGGTGGAAGGGTATTACTGCCTACACCAACATACCAACCCCAGCCAGAAAATTGGCGACATTATGTGCCAACGGGGCAAACGAGGTATACTGAAAGACGGGTAAATAGTTATCCAAAAATACTAGAAGGGGAGGGGCAGGCGACAATAAAATCGGTTGAAGATCCTCTCCCGCAAAAATCCAAACAAAAGGATACACTCCAAACAAAGCCTCTCCTTATTCAAACACAAGAGAACACGCGGCTAGGAGATACTCCCCCGCAGAAAGCCAAACAGAAGAACACAGTCAAAACAAAGCCTCCCCTTACGCAAACACACGAGGACACACCTCAAGAAAAACTCCCCCGTTCAGACTTACAACAGCATGCGGTTAAAGGGGACGGAAACTGTTTGTTCAGGGCAGTCAGTTTCCTAATAGACGATAAGGAGGACGAATACAGGGCACTGCGCACGCAGACGGTCATGTACATTATGTCCCATTGGGACGAGTATAAGTACTTCGTCGCTGACGGGAATGACAAACTGTTCCCTAATAAATACGCATACGGGGAATACATGCACACAGACGGGGTATACGCGGGAGCGACCGAAGTTACCGCACTGGGGAAGGTGACAAGACACAACATACATGTGTATACAGTAGACAACATGGACCTCACACTATCCACAACAGGATTCCATAAAAATATACACTTATTATTTACGGGGAGTCCCAATTCGGGACATTATAGCCCTCTCACACCCAAAACAGGATGCAAAATCATACTCACAACCCCCCAGAATGGCAGAGCGACCATTGCTTACAAGCAGGAAGCGGGAATCGAACGCACGCCCATCAGGGACGGTGCAATGACTCCCACATCAGGGCAACGGATAGGAGTCGAACCCACGTTCTCCCAACCCGCGAGCACAATTGCGGCGTCCACACAACAAACAGGGGGCGGCGAACCAGTACCTTGCAATGACACTAAAACGGTTACTACAGTAACACAGGGGAAAGGACACAAACCCATACCCTCCAGAAATGCTAAAGCAGGCGCTATACTGGTACAACATGCAAAATTCGAACCCGAACCCACCCCGAACAATAAAATCACTAGGACGTTAACGCGGAGGCTAGGATTCGAACCCTCACAATGTCGAAACAATAAAACAGGCATTTCATCACGGCGAAAAGTGAAAAGGAAGTACAGTGCAATTCAGATACACATTTCACAAGTCATGGCAGAAGCGCAAGGAAAGGTAATACCTGACGCAGCGAAACGTGCTAGGCGCGAGGAGGAAGGGACAGCCAAACGATGGGTCAGCACAAAAGCCATGAAGGAAACTCATGCAGCAATAAATCACGGCGTAAACATTGCCACACACACTTTACAGAACAAGGAATCAACAACAACAACCACTACATATACTCTCCACAACACACACGCCATACAAACGGGCAGTACCCTCTCACCATTAACAATTAACACTAACATTAACAGACATAGGGTACAAATGTTAATCGACATGGGAGCTGCAATAAGTTGCGTAAGCAGTAAATACAGTACATTACTGAGGGGGAAGCACACTGGGTGAACAATGACATTCGACTTGTAGCGGCCAATTCACAAATCCTTAGAAACATAGGCATGGCATACATAGAAATTCAGATGGACGAATTTAAAGCGACCCATCCCATGTTCGTCATAGAGAAATTATCAGTTCCCACCATAGCAGGAATCTATTTCCTCAAAAAATACGAGGCAAACATAAGCTTCGCAAACAATGAGATACATTTCATGAACGGACATCATATAACTACACATCCACTAGTGTACACTAAGAACATAGACGAAACACAAACACGGAACGACACGCGCGAGCACCAGGCCTCCCTATTGGCCACAATAGACACACAAAACAGCACAGACGCCAAAATCATGCCAGGCAAACCTACACCTACGTAGAATATGACACCAGAGCAGAGTAAGAGGTTCACAGACCTATTAGAAAAATACAAGGACATATTCTCAAACTCACTAGCGGATTTAGAAGTCACGGACTTGATAGAGCATCATGTGGACTTAACTAGCGATAACCCAGTACACTAGCCCCCTTATAGAGTTAGCAGGAAGGAAAGACAGGCCATTGATAGCCAAATACAATAGATGCTAAGATTATCGTGCCTACGGTGTCCAATTATAGCGCCCCAGTGTTACTCACTAAGAAGAAGGATGGGTCACACCGATTCTGTACTGATTATCGTCGGCTCAATGGGCTGATTAAGAGCGATAATTACCCACTCCCGCGCACAGACACATATCTCGAAACACTTAGCGGCGCTAAATATTTTAGCTCCGTAGATTGCTATAGCGGGTTTTATACTATACCCATATATAAGCCCGATAGACACAAGATGGCATTCGTCACCGAAAACGGCCTGTACACATATTTCGTATTGCCCATGGGTCTTAAGAATGCTAGTTGGACGTTCCAAAAACTGGTAGATAATACATTCGCAGGGCTTAAGTGGAAATCAGTACTCATATACATCGAATATTCTCACAAACATTTTAGGAACATATGACACACTTGGAAGGGGCTTTTAATAGAATTCGACATGCGAAATTAAAATTGAAACCATCCAAATGCCAATTCGCGCAACAGAAAATACACATTCTAGGACACATTGTAAGCCAGGATGGTATTATCCCTGACCCGGCTAAGATTTCCGCCATAACCGATATTGAAATGCCAGAAAACATTAAGCAACTAAGGAGTTTCCTGGGTCTCGCGAGCTATTATCGCAAATATATATTTCGATATGCCCACATTGCCAATCCCTTGACAGAGCTGACACACGAGAAAACGCCGGTCATTATCACAGAAAAGCACAGAGAAGCTTTTGAGACCCTCAAACACTTATTAACTACACCCCCACTGCTCCACCACTTCAGGGATGATAGACCCACATTTGTACATGTTGATGCCAGCCAGTATGGGATTGGGGCAGCATTGTTACAGGAAGATACCGAGGGACACAAGCGGCCAGTCGCCTACGCAAGCAGAAAGCTAACAGACGTGGAGAGTAGGTACTCGGCCACCGAGCGGGAGATGCTCGCATTTTCCTGGGCCATAAACTATTTCCGGACTTATTTATACGGCATTCACTTCACTGTAGTCACAGACCATGCGAGTCTCCTATATTGGGACAAATTCAAAAATCCCAACTCGCGGCTTAACCGAGTCATTTTCAGGCTATACAACTATACATTCGATGTAAAACACAAGGAAGTTATCGCGATTGCCAGTATTCGAACTGCCAGACGAGAATATTGAACATGATTGGGATACTATGCCTACATATACAATTACACAAGTAGATATGAGACAGGAGCAAATAGACGACCCACATCTAGGGCAGATAAGGATAGCATTGGAGAATTTAGACAAGGTGGATTGCAAAACCGCACGGTTATCCAGGCGATTATTTATAGACAGCACAGGGGTGCTAGGATGCAAACCGACAGCTACACATGACACTGCACCGGTAGCCATTCCAAAAACACTCAAAACTCACATTAAAACAGAGCACCATAACCCACCCCTGGCAGGCGCACACTTAGGCATACATAAGGCATATCATAGGGTCAGGGCGAAATATTATTGGGAAAATATGAAAAAAGGCATAGATGAGTTTATAAAAACATGTCACACTTGCCAACGGTATAAAAATAGGCCCGGTAAGTCACACGGACTGCTTAACCCCATACCGGTGGGAGAGTTATTTCATAGGGTAGGAATTGGCGTCAAGGGCCCGATTAACGTATCCGACAGGGGTAACAAATACATACTTGTAGCTACGGAGTATCTCACGCGATACATCATCACTAAGGCCGTTCCGAAGCCAAACGCTCTGCAGATTGCAGAATTTCTGCTCGAAGTTATCACTCGGTATGGGACATTTCACACATTGCTATCGGACAGGGGACAGTCTTAACATCTAGGGTGATACAACAGTTACTGACACTGCTCAAAATAAGGGCGTACACAACGACAAGTTTCGCCCCATAGAGTAACGGCCTGACGGAAGCCATGAACAAAATTATTGGTAGAGCCTTGGCCAAATTTACCAATGACAGTGGTAACGATTGGGACGAGTACCTGCAGGCGGTAACTTTCAGTTATAATACGTCAGTATCGCGAGCCACAAAATACACTCCACATATTTTGCTACACGGGTACCATCCGCGAAGTCTCGTCGACAATATATACATTCCACAAGACACCCTCGCCGATAACACGGAGCGACTACAATATTTGCAGACGCGAGAGTTACAGCGCGACAGAACATTCAGGCGGCACAGAAGATAAAGAAAAGAAATTATGATAAGAAACATACACATCAGGAGTATAGGGTGGACCAGTTAGTTATGATTTGGACACCCACGCGCATAAAAATGTGTCCGAATTCCTTATCCCTAAGTCGACAGGACCGTTTAAAGTCCACAGAAAATTATCAGATCTCAACTACATTGTCAATATCCGGCACAATCACAAAATCATTAAGGATGGTGTATTCTTGGAATACACGGTAAGATAGAGTATTCTTTTTAATGCTCTTTGCTTGTTCATTGCATCCTTTTTCTCAAACACCAACAGTGATCTCCTAGTTTCTCTTTGGTGGTCATGTCTCTTATGTCATTGTGAGTCTGTTCTAGATATATATCTTCCATGACCCACCTAGCGTCATCTAGCAGCGAATCTCTGAAGCTCCTCAATTCTTCCTGGTGCAAGAGGACTTCCTTTTCCATCTGGCCACCAGATCTCGTTGCCATCGCCAGCTATTATCTCTGTGATCAAGAGAACTTCGTCTACTCTTTCACCCACCAGGCTGTGCTAGTATCGCCTGCTATCAACTCTTTGAAGACCATTTCCTCAAGAGAATTTAAGTTTACAATATTGGTCATGCTTATATGTTCTCCTTTTGTCTCCTACCCCCACTCTTTTCCCTTCCTTTGACCCTCCGCGCTTCGCTGAGTGGGTCTCACTTGTAAGTCGGCAGTTGACTCGGTCAGTCAAGGCTCAACTAGAGCCAGTCTCCTCAAACCAAGAGGCACTCTCTACGTTCTACGCCATGTTGGCACATTAAGTATTCGTCAAAGGGAACTTCACCTTCGACATGCAACCAAGATAAGTACAGACTTAAGGTTTTAACCTCATCTTCATCAGTTTTATTATCTACATGCTTTTATTGATCATTTTATAGACAGCGTGAGATTACTTATTTGGGGCGGTAATCATTCTTCGCGGGATTTGCCATGTTGAGCTTTTGTCTGTCTAAGCCAACCTTAATAGAAAGTAGCTTTTCTTAAGCTATTTATATGAGAAATCTTCTCACCACGTGGGATATTATCTAATACCCGCTGTCTATAAATTACCAAGCTAGTTCCTCCGCTGGATTAACTTTGGCCCCATTCTTCTATTAAGATAGTTCTGGAACCTTCCAGATCCTGTACTTTATCTACAGTCCTGCCGTTATGTATTTTTCACTCACTTGTGAGAATACTATTTAAAATTGAAAAATCTCACTTCTGAATTAAAGCTCAATAGCGAATTTTCTTCCACCGTTGGATTGTTCTATGGCGCATTTAATTGTAATCCACAACTTTCTCAAGCAATAGACTTTCGCCTATCTAGTGCAACCAGTCCTTTTTGATCATTGCCATTAAATCTATTGAAAGGGCTTTCACCACTCGTTGCATTTAAGCAAAAACTCTTAGTGGTAATCTCGTTAAAGTTTCTCTTAGCTTTAATAGCTAATTCTAACTGGCCAGTAAGGCAAGTATAGCTCGCTACGCCAGCTACCTGCTTGTGGAGATCCTCTCCGAAAACTTATGGTTGGTTTTCCAAAAGATAAGTGTTTCTCTTTGTCTAAACTTTTAGCCGGCTCCTTGCTGAGTAAAAGCTTAGCCATTTCCAAATGCAACCATTGGTTCACTTACCAAAATTACTCCCCAAGGTATAATTTTTATCACTATCCTTCTTGCAAGCACTTGGTCGCTTTTTCAGGAACTCTATAACTTCGAAAACTGGAAATACCAAACCTGATTCAAATTATTGGCATTCTTCGAATTACTTTGCAAAAACGAATTTCTTTGAACAGACATACAATAAATCTGTTACTCTCAGTCTTGCCAGACCATCACCCTTCCCCATAGTAAGCATATGCATGCTTGAGAGGGAATATACTAAAGCCACTCTCTTGCAAACCGCCCAAGTCCTATCTGCGTTTCCCGTCAGCTTGGACCAAGTCCTTACCCACTTTAGGTATCAGAGAACGAATTTGCAGTGGCAACAGCCTCTAAGTGCATTTAAAGTTAAATTCATAACTTTTGTGGGACTCTCCTCCTATTTTCTATCCTTTTTCTCCAGTCCGAAACCTACCTCCTTTTCTTAATCATCTTCCCTTGGTGGTTAGGTTATTCCTTAGCCAATAATCTACCCAAAGGACACAATTCACATTCGTCGAATGAAACCATACCATACACGAACGGTCAGCCCCACTACCAAGACCCACAAACCCAAAAACGGAAGCGATGAACAGCATTGCACACCATTGGAAAACACATTTACACCACAGACAGATACAATAACACAGGTTGCAGGATACAGTGAAAAAGACAGACAGACAGACACAGTAACACAGGTTGGAGGAGACACAATGAAAAACAGATAAAATAACACAGGTTGGAGGAGACACAATGAGAAACAGATAGATACAATAACACAGGTTGGAGGACACAATGAAAATCAGACAGATACAATAACATAGGTTGGACGAGACACAATGAAAACAGACAGATTCAATAACACAGGTTGGAGGACACAATGAAAAACAGACAGATACAATAACACAGGTTGGGCCACACTAAGAAGGCAGACAACACAATAGCACAGGTTGGGACACACTAAGAAGGCAGACAGTACAATAACACAGGTTGGGACACAGTAAGAAAGCAGACAGTACAATTACACAGGTTGGGAGACGCTGAAAAAGCAGAGATGACAGGATTTGCTTTATAAACGCGTCTAAACCTAGCGAGCAGACTGGAATGTTTTATTTCAGGCCAGAAAAATATTATAAGAAATGAATATAGAAAATTACAACAACTACGGTATGTGAAACTAACATGCCGAGGCATAAAAGTGCGATGGGCCAACATGAAAAACAAATAAACATTCCAGTCACGTAGTTGCATACTTTTAAGTAGGACATCTGCACACAGTATTCAGACCATTTGCCAACCTATTGGCACGCACGACATTGGCGACATAAGGACTATCACGGCGGCCAGCATAGTATAGAAGCGCACATGTTGCAATACCCCAGGGGTGAGAAAACCGAGCAGGGTACACAAAGTACAAAGCTACACTTGGCACGCCTGGTGGCAGAAGAGGGTCTGCACACAACACTCATATATGCTTTTACTTATAAACTGGATCGATTTTTCACTTTGTTTTGAAAGTCAACTTGACTAATTCCATACGGCAGGAGACCATGCATGAAATTGGAAGTAGCAGGAGCATTTATCATTTTAGCCGACGATTAGGGAAATGCATTCACCTATAAAAACGTCATTCATTATACGTCCACGAAACAGGGCGTACTACGTAAGGCAGTGTCGATTTGGGATGCTCATAACCTGTATAGGGAAACCATATAATCACCAAATGCTGACAAGTTCGTCAATTTAATGCAGAGGTCACAAGTCACAAAAGTCCAAATAAAACTTAATAATAATATATTTCAACGGAGACCACAAGGCTACTCCAAAACACGATCCAGTTACTCGCTAGGATTACATTATTGCAAAGAATCATTTAATTGGCCTTAGATTAAAATAAATTCAACTCAACATAAGCAGTAACTAAAAGGCAAAGCTTACCTCTCGTTTAAAAGAAATGCACGTGTTCATACACGCTAAGTCACGTCTTTACCTTAATAGGAGGTAACCAAAGCCATTTATATGACATATGGTCGCCTACAGTTGCGTCTAGTTTATGCTCAGGTACATACACAGTAAGTAGCATCTTAATTAAAACAGGAGGCAGCCATGGCAAGCACATGCCAGAATCCTACATAAAATACGATAACAATTGAACATTAACGAGAGGCAAATGATTCTATAACTTACACGTCGATAACACCCTTACAAACATATAGACTTTACGCCTAGAAACATATTTCAACACAGGGATAATTTCTAAGCCTCATTCCAATACATCTCATAGCTAAATAAATTAAAATCGAAGTGACCTCACCAACAGAGGAAAGGCACAGCTCATCTCTCGTTTGAAAGAAATGCACGTGTTGATACACGCTAAGTCACGTCTTTACCTAAATAGGAAATAAGCAAAGCCATCTATAAGACATTGGAACGCTAACGGTTGCAGCTAGTTTTTAGTTTATTGGCTAAACAAGATGTAGTCAGTTTCGTTCGCCTGTCAAAATGTTTACTTAAAATACAGTAATAACGAAAGGCAAAATGATTCTATAACATAAACGTTAAAGATGCACTCTCAAATACATACAGTCAATACAGTAACATACACTAACATAATGGAACACGTAGACACAATTGTTCCGTCTTACACAGGTATAGATCCGCGCAGACATAATTTTCCGTCATAAAGAGGGGAAACGTATATAATTACGTTACGAAAGTCACTTTATAGGCTATACATAGAAAAAGGAGAGAACCACAGATACTCCAATATATTTTAGTAGTAGATAGAGCGGAGAACGCAAGCAATAATCATTTTCCTAAAGTAGAAATGTAAAACCACGGAAAAGTATACTCAGAATGATCAAAACACAGAAATACACGATAAGAAATTGCCAAAACGAAGCGACACACTAGGACAGACACAATGAACATAATCTTTAATTATCAGCGCATAGACAGGCACATGGGAGCTGTACATAACCTAACATTGATCACGGAGATCTAGTAACTAATAGACAATGTACATACGGAAACACAGGCTGTATGGGGGCGAAAAGCACTATAATACAAAAACAGTATCATTATTACTATTATTATTATTATTGTTATTACGAATATTATTAGTATAATAATTACTACTACCAGTTTTTAGTTAATAAGACATGATAGCACTAAATCAGGACCGTAGATGCTATTTCTAGACGGGATATAATTCACCGTCGCAAGAGTAGGTACTTTCATTATCCAGCGGCAATACTAGATCAAACATAACTATTATTCCATAGCACAGCGGACACAAAAAGAATTACGACATAGGCATCCTAATTCCCCCCCCCCAGGGATCTTGTTCACAAATTACGGAGACAGTAGCGCGGTAACATGCAATTCATACAGTAGTAGACACGGATGTAAACAAAACACGGAGATTTCCTTTTGCAGAAAAAGAATACACTTTGACGGACGAGCGTGACACCAGCCCAAGCCACACCTAACACGATAAGCAGCCGCTAATTAAATACGCGCGAGTAGGCGGACCCATAGCGCACACCGCTGTGGCCACACCCACCGTCTGCACTTACAGACCGGCGACCTAGACTGCTTGGCACCAGATAAGGCCATGGCAGCCATCATTAATTCCAGCGACATTTAAACACCAAGGCGCGGCAAATACAAACTCCACAAAGAGCTTCCACACAATTCATACTCTAAGCGGTAGGAAAAATAGCACACAAATATTGCTACTATTATTGTTACCTACTAGGGAGAGGACAAGAAAACCAATCACAATTATATTTTAATTAGGATAACGGCAATGCCACGAGCGAATAATGACGATTAGTGCGAGGAAAATACAAGAAGAACCGGTGAAAAATAAGAACTACAACAAGATAATTGCAATAAATACAAGGAGGTGATATTAGATTAATGAAAGATAAGAGCGATTATGAACGTTGAAGCGGAACACGTAGTATTCCAAAGACAAATATAGGAAGAAACTATTAGTGCTACCTTTCTCCTAAATAGCAAACTAGCGACACTTAGAGCCAAATATAGGGCAATAACTTCAGACTAGCTGTCATTAATTAATAATGTAGTGTTATAGACGGATGAGGAAGATCAGATGAGGATATAGAGTTACAAACGAAGAGGTATTAAGGTATTGGGAGAAGAACTATAGAGGTATACCAAGATTAGAACATGTTAAACAAATTGGTAGTAGATAATTAGTAATTTCATCCTCATACCCCTCAAGCCTCTATCCTACCCCCGAGCAATAACTAACACATGCTCGAACTCCATCAACAAGCATGCAATACCCGTAACGAGAATCCCGAAAACAAAAAGGGAAAGCCCAGAAAACAAAGAGAAAGTGGCTCAATGAAGTACCATCCCCACCCCTACAATCAAACACTATCATTTCCTATTAGGGAGAGAACAAAAATGTGATAACTCGCTCATCGGCCCATACCGAAACTCCCCGGAACCACCACACATAAACAAAAAGGCAACATCCCCCACTACCCCATTTTATTCACACACAGAGGGATAGCTGCATCCCACCCCAAACGCACAGAACCAACGTCTGAAGGAAAGGGGCGCACGGAAATAAATAAGAAACGCTTGAAACTTACATAACGGCCAAAGAAATACTAACAAAAAATGTCCTATTAACACAAATAAAATACCTATATTTAACATGTCCCGCATGAAAAAAAACACGCTAACAAGCCTCTATCCTACCCCCGAGCAATAACTAACACACGCTCGAACTCCATCAACAAGCATGCAATACCCGTAACGAGAATCCCGAAAACAAAAAGGGAAAGCCCAGAAAACAAAGAGAAAGTGGCTCAATGAAGTACCATCCCCACCTGCACGAACATCACAGACCCACCGACCCTTGCATGCACACGGGAATAACCACCTACTAATATACCATTATAGCCTAAGAAACAAAAACCCATGCATGTAGCCCATTATTACCGACTAACGCCCTAGCCCTTATGTAAGAAATATCAGCGTAGAAGTCCGTTACGCTCAAAGTGCAAAAAAGCAGCGCATGCACATTATCCAAGACACTGTACATTATCCAAGACACTCTACACCTTTCAAGACACTACATACTACCCATAATCCCAGCAAGAAACACAAACACGTCCTCGTGAGTGCACTTCACCTAAATAATGTGTCCGAGGAAGATAGACTAATGATCACGCAGGAAAGACTACGGTTAAAATAAGAGTCAGAGATTGTCAGAACGGAATGAGAGATTATCAAACTAGGACCAACCATTGCTAACACGAAATCTGCCAAGGCCAGAACGCCCACTTCGCCGAGTTATGACGTCACTTCGACCAGCCGGCTGAGTGGTAGGTTCAGGACGCCTGACATTGACCCTTTAGCCATAAGGTAGTTAGATGTAAGTAAGTACCAAGCCCCCGTTGCGTGGGAGGTAAGAACTACATGCGGGTAGGTGAAGAGACAAGAGAGAAGAAAGAAAATGAATGATAAATGATTTCCGCGATGAATTTGCAGCGATGATATGAATGATAAATGATTTCTCAGGGACGCCCGTCGGTGCGATTTAAAAGCGATATATAGATGATTGATAAGTGGCGAATTGGCATTGTAAGTCCGACCGATGGGATTTACAGGCGACAAAAAGATGATTGATAAATGGCGAATCGGCATTGCAAGGCCGAAGGTGCGATGACAATACGATGATAAAGCGATGTAACAGCAAACCAGAGGCGATAAATAAATGACAACGAGCGCATACATGGCCAGAGTGACCATATTAATAATTGTATGTTTTATTTCAGGATGAGCTCCATCACAGCAGCAAGAAAAAGACCCTGGTAACAGGTAATATCCATACATCATGCCACCACTTTTTCCCCGTATAACACTATAGAACACATTTATTACACTATGCCACACCATAACATTTTACACTTTTATACAGACCCACAAGGGGCGTAGCTATAAGACGCTAATGTAAGACTCCAGCCGGCTATAAATTTAGATATGGTAAGAAGGCGCCAGAAGTGACATCTGCGCATGTCCGCACCGACGGATGACCAGCCACAAAACAGCTTCGTATGACGACTTGACGATTAACGAGTGAATATATACAATATATATTAAGTCGTCATGCGTTCTCTTGCAGATAAGCAGACATGAGGACATTGCACTAATACATGTACACTCTATTTTCCCTTTCAGATGGCGCAAAATGTAAATAAGCTTCTGTACATATATCTTCTAAACGCCGGAACATGAACATGTCTTCCTCTATTCACACAGCACTCATTATATTTACACATTATTCCTTCCACTCAACACTAAAACAGTTCATAATAACAAGTTCGAGCCAGGATCATAGGTACCTGTGGGGTACTTATCGACCTTGGGCGGATAGAAAACGATACCTGCCATGAGGTATCATACTACGGGGGTAAGAGCCGGCATAACTTGTAAATTTCGACCCTTACTGCCAAGATGGGCTAGATCACCCACAGAGGGCAGCCTATATACTCTAAGGTATTATAGGGCGGCCGTATAGCTTTAAGACTAGGTAAGACTAGCGCGCATAAGATATAGGTATGTAAACATGGCCAGGAAAGAGCTCCACCTCACGATTATATTTTTATTTTTGTACGAAAGGTACCAGGATTCTTGTTATTATTATTATTATTATTATTATGATGCTGAATATGCTAACTATTACGAGAATTACATTATTAAGAATATTATTATCACGATCACCATTGTTTGTTTAATTGATATGCACAATTATTGCTATATTTACACTGTACATTTTATACATTTCCACATGTTTTTCCCTTTCACAATTCTAACGCACACATTTGTAAAAATGCCCTATATATTCTCATACAATAAATACATTATAATCATTCCCATAAACTACACATCAGGGCATTTATTTTTCTTTACCTTCCCTCTATTACATTTTTACACATTTTACATTGTACACGCAGGGAGCAGTTTTTCATCACGCTGCAATGACAGCAATGAGGGTATTTTATTACAAAGGTGTTTTTCCTCTCTGCGTCAACGCCAGGATAGGATCATGATTTATAATATGGTGATTTTGACTTATAATTTATAATATGATGATTTATAACTTATGATTGTAATTTATAACTTACGATGTATGATTTTGATTTACGCTGTTGATTTATATTCTATAATTTTCACAATTGCTATGTTTACATTGTAATTAACTTCACACACAAGAAAACATACGTGTACAAAAATTGTTCCAAGCCTACACCTTTACCGACTCTGAGCACACGACGCCAAATACTACCGAGAACGACACTTCCCAATCTACGGCCCATATACACCCCCAAACATACGACCAGCCTACCACGAGTCTACACACACTCCAAATACACTCCCCCATCACCGCCACCATGGACCATGGATCAAGAATAGAAGAGAGAAGTGAAGAGCTGAAGAAAGAAGAAGAGGAAGAAGGAGAAAACCACCCCTACGTCTCCTCACATTCTACGAGGCCGTAGAATAAAGCAACAGGGGGAGTTGTTGCATCCCTAAGGTCCCCTAGGGACCTTATAGTGCTGCACCCCCTAAACTACACTATCTGCCCTATATCTCTATACACCTCCAGGCCCTATTTTCAACACTATAAAATACATCATTAAACCCTGGAGGGATCATCAGACACACACCATTATTATTACGATATAATGGCTCGACAACGACAGCTAACACAATCTGGGTCAGCTATGCAATGAAATGCCGGTTTGCACTAGCTGAAACTATAAAAGGTCACACAGCCCCATCGTCTTGGTCTGTGTCCTGCTGAATCCTTGACGGTCTACACCGCAACTGATGCCATCTTGGTAAGTGTGCTCACGGGTCTATACTCCCACATATTTCCATACATTTCACCCTTGTAACACTTTATAATTGTCTTGGTCATACACTGAAGTTTATAGCACCAAAGCTGATCTGTGAAGTAATATGACTTCACACCTTGCAGTAGTAATTAAACTACCTAAACACTAGCTATCTCGGTCTCACAGTTTATTTAATTGCACGATAAACCCCTACCCTGCATCCCTGACCTATTAGGATCCAGTATTATTTAATTATCTGTAAGCATTAGGTAAGCAGTTCGCTTTCCGACTTGTTGTAAAATACCAGTCAGCAGTTCTGCTCCACTCTGCATTCACATACACGAAGGCTGTCCGCATGCGCTGAGTCACAGTCGTACGCTAGCAGGTTATCTTTTATCACGTCAACCCTTTGAAAACACCCCCCAACACATGAGCTCACCAGACACTCTGAACACCTGGAAGCTCACCCTCGAGTTACATTTAATTCACGTAACCGATCCTTCCGCACCCCTATAGAGGACCTTCCCCTAAACCACCCCCTGATACCACAACACGCTACACCCTCCCCCCCCTAACACCCCTTTTAAGCCCTTAAAGACTAAACAGTATAGTTAATAACAAATAAAACATTATTTGAAATGCCCACCATTTATGAGTGCTGTTGCGCCAGCTATGACTCTTCCTCCATAAGAATAACAAAGGGTCGATTGCGCGTGGTGGCCATCTTGCGCATTAGCCCTTGCCCCAGAACCGGCCAACATTACCTTCTAACCGGTGTATCAACAAAACTCCAGTTGAATTGTTTACAGGAATGAAGCCAGATCTCGGTCATTTACGCGTGTTTGGATCCAAGGTCAATCCGCTTGTACCCAAACAAAAGAGAAAGAAATGGGACAACAACGCAGTAGAGGGCGTCCTGATTGGCTATAATGGAAACACCAAATTATATCGGATTCTTGATCCAAAGACAGCCAAGGTTTGGATCACCAGATCGGTGCGGGTAATTGAGATTGTTGCCAAACATCCAGCTTCGATGGGCAGTGTACCAGAAGAAAGGGCTAATGAGATCACACCGCAGCATGTAGGGACATTGGAACATGTTTCGACTCAGACGGAATCAGCCGACAACTCAACACTGAATCCGAGAGGTAATAACACGGTGACTTTCAACAGAGGATAGACTGTAAACAGCATAGGAGATGTATGTGAGACTGGACCAGAAACTCCACAGAGAGTTTCGGAACTGCCAAATAAGGGTGTACCAGCAATGAAGCTAACGTACAAGGTGCAGACGAAGCACACCAGAGAGCCATTCTCGTGGAACGAAATGCTCAAAATGTCACCTCGTGAACAAAAATTATGGACTGCTGCTGCGGAAGAAGAAACAAGCTGTCTTAATTAACATTGTGTCTGGAAATTAACGGAGCTGCCACCTGGGAATAAGACTTTTTCTTGTAAGTGGGTATTTAATGCAAAATTGGATGATAACGATCAGATACACACTTACAAGGCCCGATTGGTAGCTAGAGGATTTTCTCAACGATATGGTGAGGATTACGATAACATTTTGCGCCGGTGGTGAAGCATGATACTATTCAAGTTTTATTCAATGTAGCTGCACATAGGGAACTTCACGTTCGGCATCTTAATGTGAGAAGTGCTTATTTGAACGGTGAATTAAAAGAGAAACTATATATGGAACAGCCACAGGGTTTTGAGGAACCAGGCCAAGAGAGCAAAGTTCTGAAATTGCGGAAAAGTCTCTATGGTTTAAAGCAAGCGGCACACGTTTGGAACAAGACGGCTACAGAGACATTATTCAAGTTACGATTTCAACAAGGAAATGCAGATCAGTGTCTTTACTCAAGAAAGGAAGATGATGGAAGCATCACTTACATTCTGTTGTATGTCGATGATATGCTGGTAGCCGGTCAGTCTGCAAACTTAACTGATAAAGTTGGAAAAGAATTGCAAAATTATATTGACATCAAAGATTTGGGTGATGTTAGTTACTATTTGGTAATTCAAGTGGAACGACAGAAAAATGGAACATTTTTGCTAAGCCAAAAGGCAAAGATCGCAGCATTGTTGGAGGAACATGGCTTATCGGAGCCAAAACCAGCTGCGACCCCAATTGAAACCAATTTCTTGTCCGGTGAAGTGACTGCAAGTGCAGAGTTACTAAATAACACGCCGTACAGGAAAGCCATAGGATCTCTACTCTACATAGCCACAGTATCCTGACCAGATATCGCAGTACCAGTGAGTCTACTTAGCCGTCGAGTGGAGAAGCCTATTCAACAGGACTGGAATGCTGTAAAACGAGTGATGCGGTATCTCGCATTTACTATACAGAAGACACTTCGTTTATCTACAACTAAACACACAGAGCTCAAATGTTATGTGGATACTGACTGGGCCGGCGAAGGAGTTGTAGCATGGTCAAGCCGGAAGCAAACGTCAGTTGCCATGTCATCTACGGAGTCGGAATAAATTGCAGCATCATTTGCCAGTCAGGAGCTACTGTGGCTCAGACAATTACTTATGGACATGAGTTTACCGATTGTTGTTCCAACAACCATGTATGAAGATAACCAAGGTCGTAGTCAATGAATTGAGTCAAATCGGTTTGGGGCTCGCACCAAACACATTGATGTATGTCATCACCAGCTTCGGGATCTTCGAGAAAAGGACATCATAGAAGTGCTGTATTGTCCATCCAACAATATGCTGGCAGATGTATTCACGAAGCCTTTGGCTAGAGAACCATTCCAGAACATTGTGGAACAACTGGATATACATTGATACGAACCTATGAGAGCGAGAAGGGGTGTTGGAGAGCGCTTGCCACAAGGTTCGGACACTCCAAGCTGATTGCCGAGAACATATACTATAGTCAGAGTTGGATATAATTGCTTAGTAATTAAAATGTCTTATACATTTGCTTCTTTCTTCCAGTGTCACGTACGAATGTTTGCTGAATAACATATTTTTCTGTCATGGAGGAAGATGTGTGATAATTTTTCACAAACCAATATGGTATATAGAACCCCTCTGATTCAACATAATTGCCATAAAATATTAAATAGCTCAAAATGTAGCAATTTTACACTTATCGGTGATTAACACCACATTTATATGGAAACACAGGGCACATTCTTAATTAGGATTACTAATTGTAAATGAACTGGGAAATCATATTTTAATTCTAATAATTTGACCACGTTTGTAAGATATATGACCCAATTATCTTGTCCCATGTTAGCAAATTAAGAACGTTTAGATTGTTGGTGATTTCCTACAGAAATGCTACATCAAAGACCTTCAAAACAAATGACGGTCATCAAAAGGCCAGGTAATGATAAGTGAGCTCCTCCAGCTCCTGGCTACCTGCTCTTAGTATGCCTTCATCGACAGGCAGCTGACGCGCCAGGAGGCCCTGTTTGGAACCTGATCTAGCGTATGGCCATTAATGTTCAAGTTTTGGTTTCGCTGTTAATGTGCAATTATAATAGTAATAAAACAATGCAGATAATTTAATCTTCATAATAAATCACACTCTAGGTATGGATCATCCGTAGTGATACCTAGCTATTGCGAATGATTCGCAAAATGTTGATTTATCACTAAGAGATGCTCAGGCCCTTCAAAAGTATATTTACGTTTTTGGCACTAATTTTTTATTATTGATGCTAAATTACCATCTTAATGCAACATTTTACTATTTTCCCAGAAAAAGCACATTGTGTTTGGAAGAAATAATATATGCCAAGATATCAGTGTTCACTGTATTTACTCAACATCGGTAACATTGCATTTTATATGACTTCACCATTAGCGTACGTTGTCGAAAATATTGTATACTGTATATTATACATCCTAAAATACTTTGATTTTTACACCACGTAAATTGCCTTAAACCTCAGGAAACTTGCACTCCTGGGGCTTGAATGTTCCATGCACACACCTACATAATGCACCCCTCCCCCTTGAATCGAAAGTTAAAAAAACTTAGGGGGTAGTTATGTAAGTGTGTAATCATTTCTTAGACACCGATGTAATCCGAGCCATCTTGCAGAACCATGATGGTTTCCAAACATTCCCGCTGTTGTATCAAGCGTAATTCAGTACAATACAGACCAGGGTGTGGTTTGCATCTGCACATTGTCCCTAGTACATACAGTAATGATAGTTATGTTATGCACAGATGTATGGATACAGGTGAATTACGGTACTTAAAATAATATGAAGCCGTGCATGATTTTATATAGAATGTGAATCTACAATTTGGACATTGTTACACTCTTCAGTTTCAGTACTTATTGTAGCAGGTCAATAAAAGACTTTAAACATGTAGTAGTATGATACAGCACAAACTATACTAGTAGTTAGACTCTCAAATTACAGTAGAAGAGGTGTCAATGACTGTAAGTAAAATGAAAAACGGCAAAGCGACCGGCCCAGGAAGACATACAATCTGGAAGTTACTTGAACAACATGGCACTGAAATTCCTACAGCACTTTTCAACCGTATCCTTGATGATGGATGTTTGCCTACAATCTGGCGAACCAGAACGACCATACCAATTTGGAAGGTCAAAGACCATGTTAGTGAGTGTTCTAATTACCGCCCAATTCGCCTGCTCAGCCACATAATGAAAATCTTTGAGCGTATTCTTGACAGCCGAATACGCTGCATGATCCAAATCTCTCCAAACCAATATGGTTTTGTTAAAGGGGTTGGTACAACAGATGCAATCCATGCGGCACGCTTACTCACAGAAAAACACAGAGAAAAGAACCAGCCTGCACATCTGGCATTTCTGTATCTCGAAAAGGCTTTCGACAGAATGCCACATGAACTCATAAGGAGATCACTCGGGTTCACAGGGTCCCAGAAGCTTATGTCCGATACATCCAGTCCATCTACCATAACGTCACAGGTATGGCACGCTGTCCAGCTGCAGTTTCACCTACTTACCCCATCAGTGTTGGAGTTCATCAAGGTTCTGCACTTTCGCCCCTTCTGTTCATTTTGTGCATGGATACAGTAACAGCCGACATACAAACACCTCACCCATGGACAATCTTATATGCCGATGATGTATTTCTCGCCGATCAAACTCGTGAAAATCTCGAGAATCGTGCTCTGTACTGGAAAGATCGCCTGGGCAAAAATGGTTTCAAACTCAACATAGGAAAAACCGAATATCTACAATGTGGCACACAGACCAATGGTACCATTAACATTGAAGACCATCAACTCAGTAAAACCACTAAATTTAAGTACCTTGGTTCTCTCATTACATCGGATGGCGAAACCATTCTCTATGCTCGAGCACGAGTAAATGCTGCGTGGCTGAAATGGCGCCAAGTCACTGGAGTACTGTGTGATAAGAAAATACATATAAACCTGAAAGGAAAAGTTTACAAGACCATGATAAGGCCAGTGGCACACTACGGCACAGAATGTTGGCCACCTTCAACCAAACACGAACAAGCCCTCAATGGTATGGAAATGAAAATGCTGCGTTGGTCCATGGGTATTACAAGACTTGACCATGTCAGTAATGAACATGTAAGGAAGCAAATGGGAGTTGCAACAATTAAAAAGAAAATGAGGGGAGCACGTCTTCGCTGGTATGGGCATGTCACTAGAAGTGATGATAACTCTGTGATAAAAACGGCCCTCCGATACGATCCAGGAGGGCATCGACCCCGTGGGCGCCCAAAGAAACGAAGGATGGATAGAATGAGTGAAGACCTACTGGTGTGCGGTCTCAAACCTGAAGATGCCCTTGACAAGAAGAAGTGGTGAACAACCACCAAGCAAGCGGACCCTGCGCCAACGTGGGAAACACGCTAGGAAGGAAGAAGACTGTTAGCTCTAGCATATCTGACTGTTTTGCCGCGTTTATAACTGAGTGGGGGGGGGGGTTAGTTAAGTAACTGCGTAATCATTTCTTGGACACCGATAAAGTCCGAACCATCTTGTAGAACGATGATGGTTTCCAAAACATTCCCGCCCAGTTGTAAACAGTGCAATTTGGTACAATACAGACTTGGCTGTGGTTTGCATCTTCACATAGTCCATAGTACATAAAGTAATGATTGTTACGATATGCAAAGATGTATGGATACTCATGAGTTACGGTACTTAAAAGAATATGGAGCCATGCATGATTTTATAAAGAATGCGAATTTACAATTTGGAGATTGTTACACTCTTCAGTTTCAGTGCTTGTGGTATCAGGTCAATCAAGGACTGTAAACATATAGTAGTATGATATAGTACAAACTATAGCGATAGTTAGAACTAAATAATGATACTGTTAGCTCTAGCATATCTGGCTGATTTGTCGCGTTTATAACTTGGGGGGGGAGATAGTTATGTAACTGCGTAATCATTTCTTGGACACCGATAAAGTCCGAACCATCTTGTAGAACTATGTGGGTTTCCAAACATTCCCGCAGTTGTATCCAGTGTAATTTAGTGCAATACAGACCTGGCTGTGGTTTGCTTCTGCACATTGTGTCGGGGCAGTGAATCACAATACGAGTAGGCTATCTAGTGGTGTAAAATCTAGAAAATTGGCAGGATATGGATTATCCATTCACTTTGATATGTGTTGTGGAAAGGGCTATTAAAGATTCAGTGTTTCTCTATTGACGTGTGTGGTTGCATTGGAAAGCACATTTGCCGAAAGGCAGATTTTTAGCACTGCTGGTTTTTTTCGGGTCTTGCAGGCATAGCTAGACAGTCCATAGTCTGCATCTCTCCTGCTTGACAGTTGAGAGACCAAGAGTGTACATTTCTAATACACCTTTTAATTTTTAGCCCATTTTCATCTTACGCAATATAGGCGCATGAGACCACCACGCGTGCACGTGTGAGCGCGCGTGTGTGAAAGAGAGAAATTTTACTTCGCTGGAGCGATTTCAAAGAAACTTGGCAAATACTTATTTCTACTCCGGCCATGTCTTTCAATTTCAATAATTGTCACCAATCCAAAATGTCAAACATGGTGACGGCGCGCAATAATTCACCAGTTCTCAATATCTCCGAAACTATTAAACTAACAACCAGAAAATTCGCATGTTGATAATAAGACCATAAAGTAAGTTCACATAAGAGACATGAGAAATATACAGTAAATACAAAACCAATTTAGCGGCCTCGTGAAATTGAAAAAAGAAAAAAAGGCTTTTCTAGCCAATTAAAACATCCGAGCGCAGTGAAACTTGGTAGTCTATAGTAAATTTCCATTTAAAGTTGTTGTTTGATTTCAGGGGCTTGGACATCGTGGCCATTCAGCCACGTGCACTTGGGTGTGTGTATGTATTGTGCCCGTTGGGCCGGCATATCGTGAGAACTGGGGACCGAATCCAGCCCGCACGAGACCCCTTTCCAAAAGACGCATAGGTTAGAGAGGATAAGACGTGTTCTTTTGACCAGCTCGGAACGAGACTGCTGTCCCAGGGAGGATCGGGTTAGGAGAATGGTTACGGGGTGTTTGAACTAGCCCCAAGAACACGTCCGAAGGAAAAATAAATCTAAAGAAGAAAGCACAAGGTCCCAGGCTTAAATATTTTTTTTGCGTTTATTCAGAAATCAGATACCTAGCCTAATTCTTTCAAGGGTTCCGGTGGCTATTCCATCTTACTTTCATCTAATCTAAATCCTCGATGACGCATCGGCTAACTATTCCCTACAAACCTCTTCAAGAAATCCTACTTGCAGAAGAAATAAAAAATCAAGCTAAGAATCGTGACACAAAAATATTATTTCATACGCAAAATACAATCCCATTGACTAATAATAATAATAATAATAGCCACGCATGGTCCTATTGCAAATAAATTCTCTCACTTCTACGATAAATCAAGTTACATTTGACCATAGCATGGATAAGTATACGAATTTAGGGCGGTGTCACGTCCAACAATTACTATTTACGTTACGTGCATCTGAGCTAAGTCCTGACATGAGGTTAAGTTTTACGTTAAGCTGACGATAAGCGTGGAGCAAGAACAGAAAATTCAAAACTCATGGTACGCACAGTCTACGCTATGCACGAGTCAAACTTGACCCATAAAAAATATAACAACACAAATATTCACAACAAGAATACCCTCCTATTTTTGCTCTATTTGAGCCCTGCGTACTCAGGCATATCACTGTTTGTGATACACTGTCATCTGTTCCTGGAGGAAAAGTTAGGTCGGTGAAAGCATGAAGTTACCTTTCATGTCTAGTATCACATTAGTACACACAACCGTGGTTCTACACAATTCTCACGTTGTGGTAACTGTTGTCTCAACAAAGGTGAAAATCCTAGTCTAGAGTAGCATAGAAATGCGAGGAATCCACATCCATTTCCCTCGTGACGCTTTTCTCTCAAGAGAAAGAAACTCATCTAATTATCCAGCGTTCTAGTTAAGTCACGTGATTATTAAGTTTCCATTTAATGCAAAATTCTATTTCAATCATTATTATTAAATCGCATTATTATTTGCTCTTATTTATTCCTAGTTTCGTGATCATTAGATCGTAGAATCTCGTAGTAAGCATCACACAATACAACCATAAAGAGACATTGAAATTCACACATTAAAATTCTCACTCTCCAAATAGAGTATAATCAAGAGTTTAGTGCTTTTCAGTCGGTCAACACGAATGTACCCAAAAGAGATGGGTTATGCCCTAATCCTGAAATAAATTACATGAGATTAATAAAACACTAGGATGACCAGTTTCGATCGTCAAGCGATCATCATCAGATCCATTACACTTAGGCTACAAAATCTATGTTTGAAATACAGGTGAAAATATTTACAATATGTACAATTATTTAGTTGCAGTATTGGTACTGCAACTGTCAGTGTATGCTAAATGCAGTATATATGTTGGGTGAAATGCTAAATGGTGATAGCTATCCGGAGATTGTACTTTAGAGAGATTATATGGTTGTAAACTATGGTTAAACTATAAAATTTTTGGCTAACTACTTATCTGATTGTCTTCCGTATTACAGCTACTCGCAGTTTTCGTGCTCACTGGAACTCGCTGTGCGGTCGACTATAGTCGAGTATAATCATACGCTTCAATCACGTGTAGCTCCTGCTTACACGGACACAATAACATCGTCACCCAATAAAGGTGGAATGAGCCTTATAAACGCTGCTAAAACAACTCAATCATTATCTGGCACATTCACTGTGCTCCAAAAATATGTCACTAAACAAACATCATCTCCACGTAGCCCTACTTTTACACAATATTCATCGTAAATAAGATCTAGGGATTTATCCAATCGTATGTGAAACAGAAACAGTCATCTTCCTTGAATCAATGATAATCACATTTATCAACCACCGCTGAATGCATTAAACTTTATTACTAACATCATCTTATAACTTGCATTATGAGAATTATGAACTCAGGCCTCCAAAAACTAAGCCAATCTGCATGAAATGTCAAGCAGTCGTCAAGACGCCATAAATTATACATTTCCTTTCCTTCCGTAAAAACAGCTGTGTACATTCGTGTTTAATTAAGCCTGCCTACAGAAAAAATTGCCTGACTGTCTTCTAAATGTACAAAATCATAGCTTCCTAACGTTATAAAAAGTGGTACAGTTTTAAATGTCGCACTCTATGCAGCATGAAATAAATTAAACGAGTTCTTGTTTCAACTAGTGCATTATGAAACACCTGTTCATGGCTTGGCCTCGCACAAGCTAGGCTGATTTGCGTGCTCATACCGTTCACGATTTAAATAAGTAAAGGCAATAATATTACGTCTTCTGCCGGACGTGAAATGATACGCTAAATTGATTCTGTACTCACATAATTCACAAATAAGCAATTCCTTCACTACCTAGCTACTATAAACTGTGCATATCGTTCGGTCCCTTAGACCTAATCTAGCGTCATACCACATACACAAGATCAAATCTACATAGTAGTATAACCTTGACTGACATTTTGTTGTGTTATACTGGTTCGAATAAATGGATCTCTCCAGCTTACCCATTCGGTCCGTTTAATTCCATCCATCTTAAGGCCCATATCCGTCTGGTCTCCAATCGGCTCCCATCATTAAGGTAATTTAGAACATCATCCCTCTCTCAGCTTCCATCATAATCGGTATTTGCCCATCAGTCCTTGGTTCGAGTCCCATTCCTAACTCCATTCCTACAGTTATTTATAACTCGTATCGAATTTAGCTGTAGTTCGTAAATTGTCAATATGAATTAGTTGGATTCTGCGTAAATTCTACTGTATGAAAAATAGTTCCTTTCACTCCACTCCATGAAACTGGTATGCTACCGGCATAGCCAATCACACTGGCTCTCAGCTTCTTACGTTTGTACGTTCAATGTCCAATAACTCAAATTAACCACTGGTCAAATGAAATTTGTAAAAGAGATCCGTCTGCTGGTTTTTATCACTTGTGGATTATTAGTCCGCTGTACGTTCGGTTACGTTAATCATACACACTGCTCTAATATAGATCACTGTAATGCGAAAACTTACCATTTCCTCGTGCAAACTGAGATCACGCTCTCGTTAAAAGCGACTACTTTCCACGCACTTGTGACAAGAATTAATGTCAAGAACAACTGACGACTACTGTCGAGCTACAGCTCTCAACGACAACTGTCCGTCACCAAACTGTCAGTCTATCCCAGACGTCAGTTCGGACTCTAGGTTCAAGCGACCTTCTCAATTCATAAATTTCATTATATGCTCGTCCCGAGGTGGAAAATTATTATGTAAATAATCTAAAATAATAATAATAATAATAATAATAATAATAAAATGTTGTTACAATTTCAAATACGGAGTTTCTGGGGCGATAATTTTAAATAAATTTCCAGACGCTTCCATGGCCTCGTCATAGATCTGCTCTTCCGCTCGTGACGTCATTCTACAGCTATCATGTGATCAGCTCACGCTACGACTAGAGCTCTGCTCAATCGATCTCAGTCTTCGATAATAATAATCAACCATGAACGGATCGACTCGATCGGGCTCAGTATATATTACCCAATCGGGTAGTTGCAGGCCTTGGGTATATTGGGTTTTGGGGGTGATCAGTTCATTGCATTAAAATTAACTTAAAGGCCTAAGATAGGAAACAGGCATCTCATACTACTGAAATTGCATTGTCATTTATTCATAGCCTGAGACACGGTTATCAAAAAAACACAGAAAATATAAAACGCAACAAATCTAGGTAGAGTTGGCCACAGCAAGAAAGAAAGAACAAAAAACTAAGCCAATTTAAGTTAACACACAAAATGAAATTACATCCCAGTGCTGCAAATTTCTCAAGAAAAAATCTTAATCCATATCAAAAATCATCAAAGATGCTACTGTACTACCAGCTGCTTTAAACACAAATGTAAACAAGCTACGTTACCAGCTGGTCTTAGTAGGAGGAGTGACCTCTAAGTTACACATGACCGTCAACTGCTTCAACATAAATGAAGTGTACAAATATCTCTTAAAATCGCAGTTGCTCTTAATTATATTCTGGAGATTCGCAAGTATCGTGGTTAGGATCTTAACATTAGACAAATTACGATAGGTAGGCTACCCTTCCTGCGATTTAGTTTCCAGTCTACGGCTTGTCGCTAGATCTGGATGATAATTATTGGAATTTGGGCAGGCGAAATCACATTCAACTGAATGGGGAAAAAATTAAACGAGAAACAAATATAAACAAATCCTGGAATTGAATCGGCACTATTTTACCATGTCATCCACATAAACAGTGGTGCAATTACATAAAACACAAGCACTGGTCAGCATTAAAGTAAACAAACAAAACACTCCCACACTAAAATTAGGGTGAATATAACAATCTAGCGACAAGAAATACCTTCGCTAATTTGACCAGCCTTGCGGTTCCTCAGTGGCGTCGGCCACAGGCAACCCAGCTGTAACTACACACAAATATCCTCCGGTAAATCTTCCTCCTGTCTGTCTGGAATGGAACAAACTTGCTACATGCTCTGAGCGGCTTGAACGTACGACATTCATGACAACAAGGTAAATCCATTATGACCGTTATCTTGGCCGGTGAATCAGTATTCTGCATCGTAGATAAATGATGGACATAATTAGCCACTCTCATGTGCAAGCATAATGTGCGACAACTAACATTCCTTGATTCCACAAATCGGGATATAAACCATTGCGATGCTGAGAAGCAAAATCCCGCTCGCTAACAACTTATGTGCTGAAAACCATCTCAAACGCTCCGATCACCATCCGGAATTCAATAACACATCCACAATAATGCATCGGTAATACCAGTCGTAATCTCAGTACATATCTAACTTCAGCCTTCAATAGTCGCAAATACCAACACGCACTTCAACGCACTGTACACATGCACAAAACTCGACGAATACCACTTACCAATATCCATCCTGAAGAATTATTACTGACCAAATAGCTGGCCGGAATGACATAAATAAAAATGGGCTCCTCAAACTAACATGTCTCTCCTTAACGGTGGCGAACAAACTTTTCCTACTCGAATTTACCATGAATGTCTCAAAAATATAAAACACTTCTAACATTATCCTAATTGGTCAAATATTTGGTAGGCCTACGTCAAATCAATTTATTCTCTACTTTACCTCGGGATATAAACCATTGCGACGCTGAGAAGCAATTTACTTCCATGCTTTTATCATTACGTGTCTGGACGAATTATCAACATTTACATGAAGGACATTCTCGTCATCAGTCCAAAATTAACGCATCATGCACTACATTACGGATGGCGAGTACAAACAAATTTCAGTTAAATATGCTGACGGCTTGCTCTACTAAGTCTCCCGTGACTGCCCTGTTTAAACGTGACAACATGCCACAAGAAAATCTATCTAAAGTCATTTAATTTATATATCGGCCCCTTCAATAACTATTCCCACATAGCCGAAAGGTTGTACTTATCGCTTATGTCCAATCGTCTGGTGGCTGCATCTGGGGTCATCAGAACCCAAACAAAATTTACTTAGGCCATGTTGACTGCTGTTGACCCTTGGTTCGAATGCTCCATTCCTCTCCCTTGCACTGGGATCATCACTTCACTAAAATACCTTCGATCATTTCAGATCTCCTACGCAGGTAATATATTTTTACCCACACAAAGAAAAATCACTTATAATTGTTAATTGATACACATAAAAAGTCATAAATTAAAATGTACATATTCGCGAACAATTTCGCATTTTCTGGTAGGAAATCAAGATCGGGCGTCACTTTCTAATGTCTTTTGATATGGCCTGAACCCGTCCGATCTTCTTAATGCTGGTCTTCTGTTTGGTCCCTGACCGTCTGAGAAGTGTAATTAGGGTAGCAAAACTAGGCCGATCTGCACAGGTTGTTGTCTATAGGCACCGCGCGCATTGCTCTAGCGGAGCGCAGCGGCACTAAAGTAGTGAGACGAGGCGGGGGTACGGCATATATGAGTAGCAGTGCATAAACGTAGGCGAGAATATTCTTCTATTCGGGACTAAATACAAATGTGAGATTTAACAAGCGTGCCATTAAAAGTTTTTAACGTGTTGTTCAAAATAACATCTCGCGGAAAACGTTCGGGTGGAGTATGTCATGAAAATCGCCTGTTGATATTTTTAATGAAGGCTACGAGAGTTTTGTTCGGAGTCCATCGTACAACTGTGTCACGCATTCTCACCACCACTGCGATGCTTCTAGCTTCCGCAATGTCACATTTTGTGTTCTGGCTCAGTAATGAAAGTGTAGATGAGGCTATGGAGTGTTCAAAAACAAATACCTGAAGTGCAGGTTGATTACGATTGCACGAAAATTAAAGTTGAACAACCTCCTAAGGTACGTAGATCGAAGAGTTTTTCTCTAATCCCCTTACAAGGGAACATACACTGTGAAATGCTGAGTAGATATCACACCCAGTGGTATGATTAGTTTTACGTCCAAATGCTACGCCGGGAGATTGAGTGACGCGTTTTATCACAAACGACAGTGGATTGTTGACATTGTTAGAACCTGGTGTTGAGATCATTGTTTACAAAGGCTTTCCTGGAATAGCAACAAGCCTTACTAACCGAGGAATGATTGGCGTAATAACCCCTCCTTTTCTTCATTATGGCAAGCTGATAGTTGACGATGTCAGGAAGAGATACAGTGTAGCAAGTGTTAGCATTCATTAAGATATACAATATTTTACAGATGCTTCCGATTGAAACTTCTGTCTGATATTGACGACATTGTTTATGTGTGTTGCGTTCTGACAAATTTGCAGTCCTGTGTTATCCAAGAATAATAAATAAAACAATTAAGGCAAATAGAATATCTTGGCCATAACTGAATATTTTGATTGACAATACGACAAACACTTAACTTTAATTTTAACAAATATTGTAATAAACTCTACATCCATAATACTGAATGTACATTCATATCATAACTAATATTCTGTCATTTTAATATTTTGAACATAGTAAAGTACAAAATACATACGCATGTAGCGGCGAGAATTCTTGGCTGTCGCTCCAGAGGTCCGGGTTCGATTCCTGGCTCTGCCAAGAAGTTTAATTCTGGTCTGATGGCTGGAACGGGGTACAAAATTGAGTAGAGGTGCGTTCGATACCCACCGCATCTATCCTGGAAGTGGTTTTCCGTATTTTACCACTTCTACCCCAGGCAAATGCCGGGAGATACTTAACTTACGGCCACGGCCGCCTCCTTCCCAATCCTCACCCGAAGTAAAAATGCTCACTACTACAGACATCACAATAACCGATTATCATAGAAATTCTATATATGCACCTAAGTGCACGGGGATGAATGACCACGATGTCCAAGCCCCTCAAATTAAACAACAACAAACGAAAAGGATACATTAAACATTTGTCAGATGCGAGGGGCCTAATTGTAATAGAATGTTCATAACCTAGTCTGTAAGTTTGGATAAAGCTCGGGTCCAAGCTCTGTGAACTTGCGGGGTGAGGGGAAGGGGCAGAGAAGGGTCAGGCAAGAAGAGACGGGTCTGTCAACAGTCCGCCGTGATATCTGGTATTCCTTTCTATTCCAATACTGCTAACGCAGGGCCGTTGCTCAAAACAATGTGGTGTTGCGAATGAGTGAGTGAGTCACCGACCAATGTATTTGGTTCTATTACTACGCACGGACTGGGAAACCTCATCAATCGTCACCATCACTTCTCATAGTCCGCGATCCACATTCCTCTCAGGTTCACGCAGCTTGGACCCGAGCAGTAGATAATACATGAAATAAACCTGTTCAATTTATTACGAACATATCTGGAGTCCTTCTCTAAGGTTACACAGAGTTGATGATTCTTAGTGATATAAACAGGTCACATAAACTGAGTCCTGTTAAGTGCATTAGTGGTTATCTGGCACTGAGTAAACCACATACCGGTATGAGTTATTATTCGTTTCAACTAGCGTACATTTTACTTCTCTTGTGTCTTTCACTATTCTCCTATCATTGCAATAGGTCGGACATTTCACTTCCAACAGTCTCTGTGTCCTACCGTATTTCACAACGATTCTATCTGGGCTTCCACAAAGCCATGGTTATAATTTACGGACAATTAAATCACAACAAACTACTTTCACATTAATCATTACCTGATAGAACGTAATAGCATGTGGTTCAATTTCTTTCCCATATGCAACCTCGCGTAGTGTACGCCATTGAGGTTAGAGTCAGTTATCATAGAAGAAGCTAAATTTTCAAAGTTTTCCCTGCTGGTTTTGATGCGATGAGCCATGCTAATCGCCGATATTCAACATTTTCTTTCTTGGTACCGGTAGTCTACCATCCCGAGTTGTCACGGAATTGTGAAGTGCTTTGTCACTGTTAATATTGTTTCCAAAAACCCACTGTTCCCTCTCATTCAAAGGTCAGAAAAGTACTGTATTTCTCCACGTATGTCGCACTGATTCTCGAGCAATTCCAAAGTAATTCACATTCCTCTTTCAAAATGAAATTCTCAGCAGAATTTACTACAAAAAATTACAGTACTCCTACAATTGCGTTCGACTTCTGATTTGTTTTCTGCTTGGAACATTCTCCGTAAAGGACAATGTATTTTTAAAAGATCAACATCAGTCGGATTGAAAGTTGCTACAGAGTTTTGTAATTTTTTTCAAGGATATAATTCTTCCCTCTTGGAATATTTTTCTTTCGCAGCACATATTGAACTGGGTTTTCCCCAGGCTTGGGGCACATCAGTATTAGAAACATAACAATAATAATAAATCCCCGCAGCAATATGCTCACAAGTATTACCAAGACCAGCTGGACAAGGGCAAAGAGCGGTGACAACATTCCGCTCAGTGTCAGTGAATTATAATAGTAAATATACTGTGTAAGTTATTTTATAAACATGTAAGATATGAAAACATTCAACAATGGATGGGGACACAGCATAATTTAATGATACTTGGTAAGACGGAAGCGAAACAGTCGTTTGCCTAATCACTTCTGCTTTCAGAAAGCACTCATCTTCTCGCTTCAATTCCCCCGCTTTATTAACATGCCCACTTATGTTGAGATTTCTACCTCTTCAAACAGTTAATTTGCCAAAATTTGGGTGTCTAATCGGTAAAAAGCCACAATTAAGTTGACTCTTGCAAATGGCTTTTAAACGACTGGCGCGGCTTGACTTCCTCCAGTCCCCTTCCCTTGTTTCGCAACCCAGCGCAGTGCGGCGCCTCTAATACGATTTCAACGCTCGTGCACTGTGCAGAGAATGGCAGAGTAACATGGAGTACCCACGGTAGTAAACTCGGAACTGGTCGTTGAGTGTTCTGAGTGGGCCACTTCATAGTCTCCTAGCTCACCACACAATAGACAAAGCACGTAAAACACATCTGCTCCACTTCAAAACCTTCTTTAATATCGGGAGTGGTCTCATCTGAGAGCATTTATTTCGCAGGTTCCGAATCTATAGCGCATGCTGAAGCGATCGTTGGCTCTCTCTATAATTGATCCCACTCCAGGACGCGTTAATGAAGGGCGGGGATTCACAAACTCTGAATTCAGCCAGTAGTATTCAAATGGCGCAAGGATCTCAGCCGATTTGAGGGAGGATGTAGGTAAATAAAAAATTACGAGCTTTACAGTAGTCGCATATGATGTGTAACATCTGACATAGAAGAAACCTCACGTGAAATTGTTGATACACCGGTATTTTATACTATTATTGGCACAAATATTAATCTATTGTAAAAGGGAGTGTTTTACAGATATTGTAGTTTATAATACGGAACTCATTTTATTAGATGATTTGTAGCTTCCACCAGCACAAGCCTAAATAAAGAATACGATATGGATCAATTAGATTAATAGATGCGACCGCTCATAACCTTAAATTCCTTATAAACAGGTCCTCTTCATTCACAGATCAACACGTAATTTCATATGGATTCTGTTAAAATGAGTCATATTGATATGATAAATATCGTTTAAAATGATACTCTGGTAGCAAAAATATCTATCCCGTCCGGGATTCGAACCTAAGATCTCTAGATTCACAGTCATAAGCACTAACCCCACGGCTATTTCAACCACGCAAATTTTGTGCACACGATGGTTACTTATTTCCACGTTCCAATAATACTGCATTATGGAATTAAGTTTCATTTATATTTTGCTTGTTTCGATAATATTACTGCATGAAATTGAGTTTAAAATGTCTTATGAATAGGCCCTCTTGTGAGTAAAGAGAATGTATTCAGTAATAGTTCATGAAGGCTTGCTCAATTCTCGTATAACCACAACGATTAGCCTATATTATATTGATGACTGCATTACCATTATGTGGGTTAATATTTGAATAGCCATTGTGCAGAAACATAATACCGGCAATGCCGACTACTTACAATGTTTGATATTAAGGCATTTACCATTTAAATACTGATACGAAGACTTCGAACATGTATCATGTGCTTCGTTTCAATCACTTGACACCAGAGTTCGCATGAGCGTTTTCCGTTCAGTATGTCATATACATTCCACATGGCCGAGAGTACGTCATGGTATCAATTTCCGACACTGCGCGCTCACTGTTTATCGTACCACAGCCAGCTGGGTCTTACCACTGCCCGCTGGATCGATCGATCGAGTTGGCAGTGCATCTCAAGTTTCCGTTCGTTCCACCACTGCCAGCTAGTACACTTCCGTTCGATTGATCGAGCGGGCAGTGCATACTTCCGTTCGATCGATCGAGCAGGCAGTGCATACTTCCGTTTTCCACCACTGCCAGCTAGTACACTTCCGTTCGATTGATCGAGCGGGCAGTGCATACTTCTGTTTTCCACCACTGCCAGCTAGTACACTTCCGTTCGATCGATCGAGCGGGCAGTGCATACTTCCGTTCGATCCACCACTGCCAGCTCGATCGTTCCGATCCACTTCCGTCCCCAATTTTCAAAATCACTCCCATAAAACTATCCAGCAACCGAGCGGAAAGATGTTACACATCAAAAACATGGCCATAACTTCAAAATTTTTAGAGATATTAGTTCATATTTTGTATGGTTATTGTCAACATGCTGCTTGATATTGCATTGCATTTGTAACTCAATATGATCATAGAATCTTAATACATAAAATTAAATATTTTGCTCATCCTGAATTTTTAAGGTGCATTTTCTCCAGAACTAGTGGAAATTTTTTATGATATTTTTATCACAGTTTTAAAAAGGCTCAACTTAGAATCCTGTGGAACAGAATTTTGATACCTTTTAAATAACTCAAATTAAAAAAATTAAAAATATTATTACAAAAAATCTGCATGAAAATGTTCTTATCCATATCATAACTTCTATAATAGGCCAAAAATTAAAATTCTGGTGCACAGGATTGTGCACAGTCCTATTTAGAAGGGGACTACCAAGTTTCGTTGCTTTCTATGCAGTAGTGTCTGAGAAAACATGTCATTAACGGGAAACTTAATTTGAAGTTTTATCTTCATATTAGAATTTAATACCTAGAGCTGAAGTTGTCAGTGCAGGCCATATCCATACCCCTCATCTTCTTCTGCTTCTACTACAGTAGTTCCTTTGCAGGTAGTAAGTTTGTTTTGGCAACTTCTTCCAAGGAAATTAGCAATCTTGTGTTCAGATCTGTAAACCTATTGACAGGTGGTGGCATCTTCATCACGCCACAAAATATATTAGCTCCCCGTTCCACACCTAGGCACCTCATCCGGTAGCAAAATCTAATGTAACCATCATAAACTCATTTGTTTATAAGTGATGTTTTAAACTTACTGTCTGCTTTGCACTCCTCATAAACAACATATAGTGTACTAACGATGCCAATCCTTTCTGTACCATACCATCATCATACAATTTCATAGACTTTGGACCACAAATGGCACTTGTACAGCTGTTATGAATTGCTTCACAGATGACCTCAATGACTAAGTAGTTCGATGTCTATTAATCTGAAACAACTCTTAGAAGTTTCTTCAGAGCTAATGACAGGTAAAATACTCTCACTGATTTTTTTTGTTGTAGATGCACTGCTATTCAAAATTTGCGGGACAATTCTCTTCACTGTACCGGTACCTGCACGTTAAATCCTATTTCTTTTCACTCTTTTAAACATTCCACCTCTTATTCTCCCCATATTTACGTTAAAAACCAGTAGCCTATAGAACCTAATCAACAACTGGAAAGAAATAGTAGACATAATTGCTTATCACAGGTAACACACATTTATTAATCTCGTGGCATCCATGGTAACTCAACAACAAAGAGCCGGAACAGCCGCAATCCCACAGCTTTCCGAACAATGACATCAAACATTTCCTCGCAATGGCGGTCAGAGGGTCAAAATATATACGGATTCCTGACTAACTGTTCTGGTGACAGCAAAATAGGGGGCGTGGCGATATAACGTTTTGATTTTTTGACACCCTTAGAATTTAAGTATAGCATTGAAACTTTGGGATTATAATCTTGAAGCTACATAAATTTTTTACAGAAAATTAAAAAATGAAATTTTAATGAAAATTTCATCTACATCTTCCCTTGAACATGCATTTATAACTCGGCCCATGCCCGTAAATTATGCGATTATTTTCATTTCGCCGGGTGCCTCGTGACTAGGATGTTTTTCTTGTCCTTTCCTATATTTTTCTATTAATAGGATATAGGGCTTCGGAACTATTTTCATATCTCTTTCTCCCTTACACGAAGTTCGGTAACCGAATCCAGCCATCTGCTCTCAGGATTCCCCTGTGAAAGAACTCGAGCACGTTCCCGATTGAGGGTTCAGCCTGTTATGTGGTTGGAGCTAACTTTGTAGTAGGTTAGTAGTGAGAGTTTAAATCCACACGGTGCTCAAAAAGTTAGTACCCTCGCTGCGCTGATCGATATCTCGGGAACCCATGGTCGAATTTTGACTAATGAGGTGTCGCAGGACTCGGGGTGACGTCCTCTTTCCTATGTACCACTTGTTATATTAAAAAAAAAAAAAATGAAAATTTTTGTTTTTGAAAGTAGGTGTTATTTTTAAAACCAAACATGATAGAACGTTGTGCAATGGTTCGAACGAATGGTCTCTATGTCCTTCAACGTTAGAACAAAACTTTTTTTTACATTTTTTTAAAGTTGAATTTTGAAATTCCCATATTTTGGAAACTAAGAATTCTATAAAAAAGTTTGTTTAACGTAAATGAATGGCCTTTACCGCCTCTACCCCCAAAATAAATTCCAAGTCTCTTGGACAAAAGCTAACTGTAGTGTTAGAATGCGAGTTCTACTCACAGTCGCGTGCGTGCTTGAATACGTATGGCTATGTTGGAAAATGGTTAGTTGGGAGGGAGGAGGGGGGAGAGGACTAGTGTTGAGTGAGGGGTCGTTTAGATGGTATTTTTCCGCTCTATCTGAAGGTGAGGTTATTTTTTTTAAATGGGTGGAATATTGGAAACGAAATTTGAGGTAAACTTGTGTTTTTGACATTTACAGATATTTCGCGAATCAATCAGGCTAGAACAAAAGTTGACATGTCATTATTTTTGTCGTGTTGCCCTCTTGCCAAGGATGCCTGTGTCGAGTTCGAGGGAAAACCCATTTTGGGGTAAAACCATAATTTTTGACTTTTTGTTATATTTGATAAATCCATGGTCGGATTTTAACAAATGAAGTGTCCAAGGACTTGGGGTGACACCTTCTTTCAAATGTAGTAGTTATTTTTTCAAAAAATTCATATAGGACCTAACGCTGAAAAAATATTAATTTTTACCTGTCTTTAAATTTTTAATAAAGAGTGGTGGTACACAGAGAGACGGTACTGCAGGGCGTGTCGCCGGCCAAGGTGGCCGTGGTCAATAGAGCAATGGATATTTTGACGGGGTGATCTACAGCAGGGCGAGCGTTCGTTTTCCGATATTTTGTATGGTAGATGGATGAGCACTAATATTTGAAAATGCGTGAAGCGTGCTAAGATTTTTAACCCCTGAAGGGGGTCTTTAACGTATTACTAAACGGTGATGAGCTATCAGGATGTGAAATGTTATCGTGGTTTAGGAATGTGAGCGGTGCTGACTTGACAACATGGCTAGCCTGCGATAAGAGGGTAGATCAAGGTTGAACCAGCCGGCAACCCTGTGAGAGCGATAACAGGGAAGTCAGCCGCAGAGAGGAGCGGCGGTGGAGCGGGGATGGGAGGGAGGAACCCAGAGACAGAACACAGAATCATGTGACTGCTCAAGCAAGAGCGGTGTGTCAACAACTGCAGTGGGGAGGGATAGAGGGAAGGAGGGGCGGGGAGGAGAGGGGTAGGATAAGAGAGTGTTGAGCATGTTATGGCGCAATGTCTATCATTACTGTGGTGATGTGTATAGAGTGCACATAGGCTCTGTATTATCTGTGTGAAGGTGATTGGATTTGTGTGCCCAACCCAGTCAGTGACCATATTGGATAAATTATATATTGAGACGTAAGTGTATGATTAATACTTTCAGAAAGCATTCATCCTCTTGCTTCAATTCCCCCGCTTTATTAACATGCCCACTTATGTTGAGATTTCTACCTCTTCAAACAGTTAATTCGCCAAAATTTGCGTGTCTAATCGGTAAAAAGCCACAATTAAATTGACTCTCGCACATGGCTTTTAAACGACTGGCGCGGCTTGACTTCCTCCTGTTCCCTTCCCTTGTTTCGCAACCCAGCGCAGTGCGGCGCTACTAGTACGATTTCAAGACTCGTGCACGGTGCCTATAGTATGGCAGAGTAACATGAAGTACCCACGGTAGTATACTCGGAACTCGTCGTTGAGTGTTCTGAGTGGGCCACTTCATAGTCTCCTAGCTCACCACACAATAGACAAAGTACGTAAAACACATCTGCTCCACTTCAAAACCTTCTCTAAAATCGGGAGTGGTCTCATCTGAGAGCATTTATTTCGCAGGTTTCGAATCAATAGCAGATGCTGAAGCGATCGCTTGCTCTCTCTATAATTGATCCCTCTATAGGACGCGTTAATCAAGGGCGGGGATTCACAAACTCTGAATTCAGCCAGTAGTATTCAAATGGCGCAAGGATCTCAGCCGATTTGAACATACATTTATAACTCGGCCCATGTCCGTAAATTATGCGATTATTTTCATTTTGCCGGGTTCCTCGTGACTAGGATGATTTTCTTGTCCTTTCCTATATTTTTCTATAATTGGATATTCATATTATGGCTTCAGAACTATTTTCATATATCTTTCTCCCTTACATGAAGTTCGGTAACCGACTCCAGCCATCTGCTCTCAGGATTACCCTGTGAAAGAACTTGAGCACGTTCCCGCTTGAGGGTTCAGCCTGGAAACAATAGGCTCTTTGACCCCCTGTTATGTGGCTGGAACTAACTTTGTAGTAGGTTAGTAGTGAGAATTTAAACCCATACGGTGCTCAAAAAGTTAGTACCCTCGCTGCGCTGATCGATATCTCGGGAACCCATGGTCGAATTTTGACTAATGAGGTGTCGTAGGACTCGGGGTGACGTCCTCTTTCCAATGTACCACTTGTTATATATAAAAAACAAGTAGTTCCGTGAAGAACTAAAGCCTATTTTCATATATCCTTCTTATGTTAACTGGCACTATCAACATACAAAATTTCAGTTTGAATGCTGTAATAGATTCGTAGATATTGAGAACCGACTAAATATTTCGGATGGTCGCCATGTTGGATTTTATATATGCAGGTCCTAGAGTTATGTACTGATACATGAAGATTATTGTGTACGTGTAGCATTGAAACTTCAATCGCATGATTAGGACACAAGAAGTAACAAGGAGATTTTAAAATTTCGCACAGCTGCCATCTTGTGGTTATGGAAACAATTGAAATAATTAGATGCCAGTGGATTAACATTCGTATAAGGATTTACTGTACCAAGTTTCACTGCACTCGGAAGGTTAAATTGCGAGAAACGTCCATGTGAATATTTATACTTCGCGTCGCCGCCATGTTGGATTTGTGATCACCAGGATATTGAAAGTCCTATAGGTGAACTTATGTACATTGCCTCAATGAACATAAAGAATTTCAGTTTGATTGATGTAAAAGATTCGTAGATATTGAGAACCGTCTAAACATTTCGGATGGTCGCCATGTTGGATTGTTAAATGTATAGGCCATAGAGTCATGTACCACTAAAAGCAAATTATTGCGTAGGTTCATTATTCAAACTTTAACTTCGATCGCATGATTACGACACAAGAAATAACAAATTTAATTTTAAAATTCGCACAGCCACCATCATGAGGTTATGCAAACAATTGAACTAAATTAGATACCTGTGCATTACAATGTGTATAAACATTTCCTGTATCGGATTTCATTGCGATTGGAACATTAAATCGCGAGAAAGGTCTAATTAAAATGTTCACATTCGCTTGGCCGCCATGTTCGTTTTGTAGTTAACCGGTTTTTGAAAGTCTCATAGGTGAACTTCCAGTAGTGCCCTTTATCTACGTACAAAATTTGATGGTGATACCGGTAATAGTTTCAGAGATATAGAATGTCGGTGAAATATTTTGCACAGCCGCCATCTTGAGTTTATGTAAACAATTGAACGGAGTTAGATGTCGGTGCATTACAATGTGAATAAACATATACTGTACCAAGTTTGATTGCGTTTGGTTGGTTAAATCGCGAGAAACGTCTATTTAAATGTCGCAAATTCGCGTGGCCACCATGTTGGTTTTGTAGTTACCAGTTTTTCAAAAGTCACATAGGTGAACTTCTAGTAGTTCCCTTTATCACCGTAATAAATTTCAGGGTGATAACGGGAATAGTTTCGGAGATATTGAATGCTGGTGAAATATTTCGCACAGCCGCCATGTTGGATTGGTGAGACGCAACAAAATTTGAAGGTCGGGGTCGCCCAGAATAGTGCTATGAACTTACAGAGTTTCATTGAAATCGTTCCAGCCGTTTAGAAGTAATTATGGGGGACACACACATCACACACACACACGCACACACACACGGACAAAAGGTGATCTCATAAGCCTATTTTTTTTTTCAAAATTGAAAATAGGCTGAAAATGAAAATTTGTGTTTTTGAAAGTAGGTGTTATTTTTAAAACCAAACATGATAGAACGCTGTGCAATGGTTCAAACGAATGGTCTCTATGTCCTTCATTGTTAGAACGAAACTTTTTATGTTTTACATTTTTTTTAAAGTTGAATTTTGAAATTCCTATATTTTGGAAACTATGAATTCTATATAAAAGTTTGATTAACGTAAATGAATGGTCTTTACCCTCTCTACCTCCAAAATAAATGTCAAGTCTCGAGGACAAAACCTAACAGTAGTGTTAGAATGTGAGTTCTACTCACAGTCGCGTGCGTGCTTGAGAATACGTATGGCTATGTTGGAAAAGGGTTAGTTGGGGAGAGGGGTTGGGAGGACTAGGGTTGAGTGTGGGGTCGTTTAGATGGTATTTTTCCGCTCTATCTGATGGTGTGGTTATTTTTTTAAATGGGTGGATTATTGGAAACGAATTTTCAGGTTAACTTGTGTTTTTGACATTTGCAGATATCTCGCGAACCAATAAGGCTAGAACAAAAGTTGACATGTCATTATTTTTGTCGTGTTGCCCTCTTGCCAAGGATGCCCGTGTCGAGTACGAGGGAAAACCCATTTTGGGGTAAAACCATAATTTTTGACTTTTTGTTATATTTGATAAATCCATGGTCGTATTTTAACAAATGAGGTGTCCACGGACTTGGGGTGACACCCTCTTTCAAATGTAGTAGTTATTTTCTCAAACAAAAATCACACAGGACCTAACGCTGAAAAAATATTATTTTTTACCTTTTTTACATTTTTATAATAAAGAGTGGTGGGTAGTTTATTGGCTGAGGAATAACCCACCCACCAAGGGAAGATGATTAAAAAAAGGGAAGTAGGTTTTGGATTGAAAAAAAAGGATAGAAAATAGGAGGAGAGTCCCACAAAATTAATAAGTTTAGTTTTAAACACACTTAAAGGTGGTTGCCACCGAAAATCCGCTTTCGGATACCTAAAATGAGTAAGGACTTGGTCTAAGCTGACGAGAAACACAGATAGAACTTGGGCGGTTTGCAAGAGAGTGGCTTTCGTATAATCCCTCTCAAGCATATATAAAACTACTATGGGGAAGAGTGATGGTCTGGCAAGACTGAGAGGAACAAATTTACTGTATGTCTTCTCAAAGAAATTAGGTTTTACAAAGTAATTCGAAGAATGCCAATGATTTAACTCAGTTTTGGTATTTTCAATTTCCAAAATTATGGAGTTCCTGTAAGGGCGACCAAGTGTCTCTAAGAAGGAAAATGATAAAGGATTATGCCTTATGGAGTAATCTTGGTAAATGAACCAATGGTTGCATTGGAAAATGGCTAAGCTTTTACTCAGCGAGGAGCCGGCTAAAAGTTTAGACAAAAAGAAACACTTATCTTTTAGAAAACTGACCATAAGTTTTCGGAGAGGGTCTCCACAAGCAGGTAGCTGGCTTAGCGAGCTTTACTTGCCTTACTGGCCAATTAGAATTAGCTATCAAATCTAAAAAGAACTTTAGTGAGGTGAAAATTGAGAGTTCTTGCTCAAATGCAACAAATGGTGAAAGCCCTATTAATGATTTTAATGTCATTGAGTGAGGAGAGTCAAGGAAGACAGGATTTTGCCTAAACTTTGTATTCGCAAATGAAAAAGCGAAGGGAAACGATTCATTTATTTTACAATTAGAAGAAGTTTGAGGAAATTAACAATTATGCAATATAATTTTGACAAACATAGTTCATTTGAACTTTTTAACAAATAGGGTCGCAGACCTCTCAACATTAAACGTTTGCTCCAGGCAATTGACAATTTACAAGGTTTCAAACCTTACATGTTTCTAAAATCTTTATAAGATTTAAACAAATGAGCAATGAAATAATTAAAGCTTGAACGTGAATTGGAGTACAAAGAGTGCACCTTAAGAAATTCTTGAGAGAATGATCTAGAGAAAGTGACAACTTTGAAAATGACAATAATAACAACATGAAAAATAAGATAGAAGATCCTACAACTTCTTATATTTATACAGAATTAATATATGAGAATTATACAAAGAGGGCAGGTCACTTACTGTGAAACCTGAAGAAAGTGAAAGGGAAAGTTCTAGACTTCCCAAGTTTGAGCAGGAATCACTCGCCAAATGGGACAGTTTCCATTTCGTGAAACCTGAACATGACTCGCTCAAGAGTTTAAAGAAATGTTTTCCCTGATTATAGGAAAGGAACAATGTGATTTAAAACTTGTATCACACAAGCAATTATGCAGAATTTAATTAATGTTAAACTAGCAAAGTTGGAAGGGCACTTCGTGAGTGACGCCTTATAGAAAGTTACAATTTTATTAATAATGGTTGTTAGTAGAAGGTTGAGGAAAGATCATTGGGATATAGGATCAATGTTCATGGCCGTATTTAATGTAAACGGACGAGCGCGACGCGGTAGAAACGTGGAGCAAGCACTGGTTATCACTGTAGTCTATAAAGATGGATGCAAAGTTCACTATAGAAACACTGAAGTTTATGAGAAAGAAAGTTATTGCAATTATGGAAATAACTGATTGCACTATATAGGTGAGAGTCTATTTCTTGAAAAAGTTGTGATTTACAATTAAATGCGCCATAGAATGTTCCAACGGGGGAAGAAAGTTCGCTATTGCAGTAATTTAAGGAAGATTCCTCATTTTAACTAGCATTTTCACAAGTGCGTGAACAATACTTGACAGCAAGACTCGCAGATAGAGTACAAGATCTCGAAGGTTCCAGAACGACCTTAGCAGAAAATGGGGTTGAGAAAATCCAACGGAGGAACTAGCTTTATAATTATAGACAGCGGGTATTAGATAATATCCCACGTAGCGAGAGGATTTCTCGTTTGAATAGCTTAAGAAAAGCTCTTTTTTAGTAAGGTTGGCTTATACAAACAAAAGCTCAACATGGCAAATCCCACGAAGAATGATTTTTGCCCCAAAGTAAATAATTTCACACTGTCTATACATTATAATTAAAAGCACGTGGAAGTTAAAACCATGAAGATGAGGTTAAAACTTTTAAAATGGTACTTATCTTGATTTCATGTTGAAGTCGAAGTTTCCGTTGATGACTACTTAGCCAACATGGCGTAGAAGAGGGTGAGCCTCTTGGTTTGAGGAGGCTAGCTCGAGCGGAGCTTTGACTGACCGAGTCAACTGCAGACTGAGAAGTGAGAGCTGCTCAACGGAGCACGGAGGGACCAAGAAAGGGGGAAAGAGTGGGGGGTAGGAGACAAAAGGAGAACATATAAACATTGCCAACTTTAAAACAAAAAATTAATCTCTTGCTGAGCTGATCTTCTAAGAGTGGATAACAGATGATACTAGCGCAGCATGGTGAGTAAAGAAGTAGACGTAGTCCTCTTGCTCAAGGAGAAAATAGCTGGCGATGGTAACAGGATCTGGTGGCCAAATGGATAAGTAAGTCCTCAAGCACCAGGAAGAGTTGAGGAGCTTCAGAGATTCGCTGCGAGGTGACGCTAGGTGGGTCACAGAAGTTATATATCTAGAACAGACTTATGAAGACATAAGAGATTTGCCTATCAAGGAGAAAACAAAAGATCACTGTTGGTGTTTGACAAAGAGAAAGGAAGAAATGAACATGCAAGGAGCAATAAAAATTATATCTCAGGTACCGTGTATTCAAAGAATACACCAAGTGGTGGTACACAGAAAGACGGTACTGCAGGGCGTGTCGCCGGCCAAGGTAGCCGTGCTCAATAGAGCAATGGATATTTGGACGGGGCGACCTACAGCAGGGCGAGCGTTCGTTTTTCGATATTTTGTATGGTAGATGGATGAGGGCTAATATTTGAAAAAGCGTGAAGCGTGCTAAGATTTGTTAACCCCTGAAGGGGATCTTTAACGTGTTACTAAACGGTGATGAGTAAAATGACAAATTATAATTCTATGATGCAGATGAAGTGAGTTTTTATAGTTGACAACAAGAACTTGCTTTGTGTGTATGTCTTGCTGGAAGCCTAAACATAAAGAAATATATCTGCTTGGGTCTGGCTGGAGCTGGGCTAGCAGGATGTGAAATGTTATCGTGGTTTAGGAATGCGAGCGGTGGTGACTTGATAACATGGCTAGCTTGAGATAAGAGGGTAGATCAAGGTTGAACCAGCCGGCAATCCTGTGAGAGGGATATTAGGGAAGTCAGCCGCAGAGAGGAGCGGCGGTGGAGCGGGGATGGGAGGGAGGTACCCGGACACAGAACTCAGAATCGCGTGACTGCTCTAGCAAGAGCGGTGTGTCAACAGCTGCAGTGGGGGGTGATAGAGGGGAAGGAAAGGGCGGGGAGGAGAGGGGTAGGATAAGAGTGTGTTGAGCATGTTATGGCGCATAGTCTGTCATAACTGTGGTGATGTCTATAGTGTACACATAGGCTGTGTATTATCTGTGCGAAAGTGATTGGATTTGTGTGCCCAACCCAGTCAGTGACGATATTGGATAAATTATATATTGAGGGGTAAGTGTATGATTAATGCTGTTTATTTTATTTTCATGCTAATGAATGTTTTAATTATTGTTGGTTTACAATTTTATTCCTGGATTGTTTTATTTTTTTGCTTTAGATAACCTGTTGTTGTGGCCAAAGAGAGACAGAGAGGGAGACAGAAAGAGAGCGAGAGGCAAAACATTCCACTCGAGAAGGCAAAAGCAAGGCTTTTTACAAATCTGAGGTAGCATTATATATATATATATATATATAACCTGTTTATATGTATTTTTTGTTTATGAAATGTACTATTTAGACTTGATATACTTATGGTGGTTTATTTTATTTCCTTTTACCGTGTGATCACTATAACTGCTCTTTGTTTGGGACCATTGCTGGACAGTCTACAGCTAAAATCTGGGGTGAGATTGATTTTTAAAATAATAATCATGTGTTTTGCCGCTGCCGATAAATTAACTTGGGAACCCCTCGAGTCATGTTTTAAGTCACGTGTGTGCTCTGGTCGCGTGGTCAATGTTAGGAAAAGTTTAATCCCAAAAGACTTTGTTGAATCATGTTTCGAAATTTTTAAGATCAAATTTGTACAACGCATGGGATGCATAGGGCTTTAAAGGTCAATACTGAACTTGTGTGCGATTTCATATATAAAAAGAAGGATGATGAGCATAAAAACATTTTATATTTGCAGTAAAATACGAGAGCTTTTGATAGCCGATAATCTGAAAGAGTGGTATCAATCGAACGTGACCAATGCCTTGCTAAAAAATTGATAAACTGTAACCAGGACCCAGTGGCCTTGTCTTAAACAAAATCCATTACCTACAAATCAACATTTGTCAATTCAACCCGTTGAATGCTGGATCTAGTTACATTCGAACACCACCAGCGATTGCCTACCGGAGAGCAGTGGTGAATATTGAAAACTTTGACAATGATTGCTTTATGTGGTGTGTGGCCGTGTATTTGCAGCCAGTACTACTTCTTGTTGATAGACCAGGAAAGTATAAGGCCAAATTTGATGAATTAAACAAAATTTAAATTCAACTCATGTGTCGTTCCCTATGGACTTAACCAAGCTCCATAGGTTTGAACAAGATAACCAGGACTTTTCGTTCATGGTGATGAAATTGTGGGTCCTCTTCATGCTATAAAAGAACCGAAACGACACCACATTCATCTTTTATATCTGTCTGAAAGAGATGTGAATCACTATTGCCTGATTAAATGCCTGAGTAGATTGGTTAGCAGTCAAGTGTCCAATCATAATGGTAAAAAGTACATTTGTGATCTTTGCCTGCAATATTTTACAACCCCTACGCTTTTGGAACGACATAGGGTAGATTGTGTTTCTCAGGAAGCGATGAGACTAATATTGCCACAAGGGGACAAAGCTGTTTTGAAATTTAAGAACATTCATAAGCGTGATACTGTCCCCTAAGTGGTGTATGCAGATTTTGAAGCTCTCACCACACCCATGGTGGGATGTGAACCAAATCCCACCATCAGCTCAACCACAACCATTAAAAAACATGAACCCTTTGCTATAGGATTTAATGTGGTGTGTGCTTATGACCACATAAAATCCTTTTACAAATCTCGTCAGGGACCAGATTGTGCGAAATGGTTTTTGGACCAACTTGTTAAGTTGGCTGATCATGTACAGCAGTTACTGGACAACCCATACCCATGAGCTTAATTCCAGAATAGCAGCAGCAGTATGAGCATGCAACCACATGCCATATTTGCGAAAAACCTATTTTAGGCGGAGAGGAAAGATTCAGAGACCACTCACACTTTGCGGGAGAGTTTCAGGGAGCTGCGCACAGTGAATGCAATTTGAAGTATTCAGCTCCTCGATTTATCAGTGTATTTTTCCACAATGTGGCAAATTATGATATTCAATTATTAATTCATGAATTGGGTCATGTCAACAAGGGCTCGTTTTCAATTATCCCCCAAAACCATGAATGTTTTACAGATTTGACATGGTGGTTGGGCAAATTTTGCATTCGATTTTTGGATTCCTTTAAGTTTATGGCATCCTCGCTAGATAGTCTTGTCAATGGCTTGGATGAGAAGGAATTAAAATACACCAGAATGCATTTTGAAATTCCTGAGCAATTTAAATTGTGCATTCGGAAAGGTATTTTTCCCTATGATTTCTGTAACAACTGGGACGTGTTAAACCAAAAAACTCTCCCACCACAAGAGAAATTTTACTCAAAACTAACACGCTGTACCGTTTCCGATGAAGACTATGCACATGCGTGGCAAGTTTGGCGAGCGTTTCTTTTATCAAGACGATAGGTGTATATGTTGTGCATTACCTAAAACTTAATGTATTGCGGCTCACAGATGTGTTTGAAAAATTCCGTGAGTTATGTCAACACATCAATGGCCTTGGCCCGGCTCACTATTATACGAGTCCTGGGCTCTCGCTTGATGCAGCATTGAAATACACTGAAGTGGAATTGGATTTCCTCACAGATGTAGACTTGGTCTTATTCTTGAAATGGGCATTCGCGGCGGCTTTGTGTCGCTTACCCAGTGGCATGCCGAAGCGAATAATTCCTACATGCCCTCTTATTCACAAGACAAACCAGAAACGTACTTAATATACTATGAAGTGAATAATTTGTATGGCTATGCCATGAGCCAGCCTTTACCCTATGGGGATTTTGCTTGGCTGACAGACAAACAAGTGTCACAATTTGATGTGAACGTGGCTAGTCAAGAAACAGGCCGCGGATATGTGTTAGAAGTGGATATTGAATATCCCTCATCCTTGTATGATAAACATGCCGATTTTCCATTCTGCCTAAAGTGAATGGGTCCCCCTGAGAGTAAAGTGAAAAATGAAAAACTCATGGGCACACATTACAACAAAAATCGGTATGTGCTACATATACAAATGTTGGAGCAATACCTAGCCCAAGGCTTAGTGTTGAAGAAAATCCATAGAGGTATTTCCTTTGCACAAAAAGCATGGTTCAAACCATATATGCAACTCAACACTCAACACCGACAAACGGCAACACAGCAGTTTGAAATTATTATTTATAAATTGATGAACAACTGTATCTATGGAAAGTAAATGGAAAATGTCCGCAAATACCGTGGCATTAAATTGGTCAATGTTTGGGAAGGGCGGTGGGGTGTGCGGCGGTACATTGCCAAGGCAAATTATAAATCCATTAAAATTATCGATGAGAATTTGGCCACCATTGAATTGAGTAAGACCAGTGTGACCCTGGATAAGCCCATTTACTTGGGCCAAGTCATTTTAGACTTTTCCTAATCGGTCATGTATCGATTCCACTATGAGTTTGCCAAACAACATTTTGAGGATGTATCTCTTTTGTATATGGATACGGACTCATTCATTTATCACATTCGCCACTGCAACCCCTATGAAGTCATGAGGCAACATAGTGACTGGTTCGACACCTCTTCGTATAGGGCTGACAACGTATTTCAGCTGCCCATAAAAACAGGATGGGAATGGGTGTTTTAAAAGATGAATGCGGTGATTCCATGAAGACGGAATCCGTAGGTTTGGCTTCCAAAATGTATGCCTATCGCACACTAGACTGTAAGGAAGCCAAAAGAGCAAAATGTGTAGGTAGAGCAGTGATAAAATCGCTACGTGTAGATGACTACCTAGCGGTTTTACAAACTGGCAAGGCTATGTCACATAAACAGTGTAGGATACAATCCAGCAACAATAATTTGTATCTTCTGGAACAGAGAAAACGCACCCTCGCCTCTATGGATAACAAACGTGTGTGGGCGGATGACCTGCTCACCAGCCTACCATGGGGTTATGACCACAAGGAGGAGGAGATGTGATTTTTCTGTTTTATCATTTAGGGACATGGCTTTTTTGTAACTAGTAGATTTAGTATTTTGTAAATATTGTTTTTTTGTCATTGTAAATAGTGGATTTTGCAAATACTAAATATATTTTGTAAATAGAGGAAACCACTTAGATCTTTTGCTCTTTAAAAGCTATATGCAACCCTAGTTTTTTTTTAATGTTATCTTTTTTAAATTTTAATTGAGTTGGGAATTTAAAAATGGTAAATTGTAAATAGTTTAATTTTTTAAGCTGTACAAAGGTTCTATTTTTTAGTAACTTAAGTGACTAGTATTGAATTTTTTGTAATGATAAAATTTTAAATGGTAAACTAAAAAAGTTCTTTTGGGATGAGTGTGGATGTCAAGAATGTGCTTTGGGAATAAATAAAGTGGTTGTGTTTGTTCCCAAAGACAGGCATGGTTGTGTGAATGTATGACTATAGAGAGAGAAGGCTTGCGTGTATGGGTGGGTGACATTGATCGTTTGTCCAGAGCAAACACGATGAGGTATGGTGGGCGGGGTGGGTGGGGGAGGGGGAAATGGACACTTGTATATGAATGGTACATAGTCATTTTGTATTTTTGAATAGTTTTGTTTCTTTGAAATGCAGCGGTAAATAGGCATTATTTTAGTAAAACAGTCTTGCCTGCAGTAGTACTAGTAGACCTCTACGTTTCTGCAAACACATAAACAGACTGCACCAACGCCATGGTCAAGCACTCGCATCAACATGATTGACAAAAACTTAAAATGAACTTTCAACATACATCAAATGAAAAAAATGTTGTTGTTTGAGTCTTCAGTCTTTTGACTGGTTTGATGCAGCCCTCCATGCCTCCCTGTCCTGAGCTAATCTTTTCATATCTACTTAGCTACCACACCATACGTCCGAGGCAATCTGTTTAACATATTCTAACCTTGGTCTACCCCTACAGTTCTTGTCCTCGACCCTTCCTTCCATAACTAAGCTTGCTATTCCTGCGTGTCTTAGTATGTGTCCTACCAACCTATCTCTTCTCTTCATTAGCAGTCACCAGAAACATCTCTCCTCTCCCATTAGACTTAATACCTCTTCGTTTGTAACCCTATCTACCCATCTGATCTTTATCATTCTCCTGTAACACCACATTTCAAACGCTTCGATTCTCCTCTTTTCTGCTGCACCAATAGTCCAAGTTTCACTTCCATAGAGTGCCACGCTCCAAACAATGGCCTTCAAAAATGACTTCCTAACACCTAAATCTTTATTCGATATCAACAGATTCCTTTTCTGTAGAAATGTTTTCCTTGCCTGAGCTAACCTACTGACAATCAAAACTAAACAGTTTTTAAAATCGTATTCTTTGCTTTTAAAACACAATGTCTTGCTCCAAAAAGAGGAAGATTGACAGTGAGTGTCGAGTTTTTCAAGAAAAGTGTGGTGAAAAGTACTTTGTCGTAGAAAACAGCAACAAAACATTGTGTCTCATTTGTAATGAAACCATGGCGGTCCTAAAAGAGTACAATGTCCGAAGACACTTTGAAACCAAACATGGTCCAAGCAAATATGCTCAGCTCTCAGGTAAACTTAGAATATAAACATTAGCCACTATGAAGGCATCCTTGAGCTTAAAAAGAAAGATATTTACTAAACGTACTGATGAAAATGAGTCTGTAGTACGCGCAAGCTACAAAATTGTTCATATTTTAGCTAAGGCAGGCAAACCTTTCACTGATGGGGAAATAGTAAAACATTGCATTTCCAAAGCTGTTGAGGAGCTTTGCCCTGACAAACTTCCGTTGGTAAATTCTATTAGTCTGTCTCGTAACACTATGACTCGTCGAACCGAAGATCTTGGCAAAGACGTCAATCGTCAATTAATGTTAGCTTGTGAAAAATTCAAGTGTTTTTCTATTGCTTTGGATGAGTCCACTCATATCTCTGATTCAGCTCAGGTTCTATTGTTTATTAGAGGAGTGAATAGTGAGTTTCAAATTACCGAAGAACTGGCTGGAGTTCACTCAATGGAAACTACAGTAACTGGTGAAGAAATATTTTTTATGGTTAAGGAAACTATTTTTGCACTTGGACTTGACTTATAGAACTTAGTTGGAGTGACTACAGACGGAGGTCGAAACATGTGTGGTGAAAAAACTGGTTTTGTTGGAAATTATTATTATTTATTAAATCGTTACAAATACACACACTTTACAAAATTCAGAATAACTGTACACATTTTATGAATTTCCTTACACTTCCTACTCATTGTTTAACCTGTAAATTTACAATTATTAAATGATATTGTTACAATATGATAAAGAGAGGTCGAAATAGGATATCAAATTCATACAGAGCAGGAAGAGATATCACATATGCCACTAAAAGGTGCAACCTTGTGTGTGGCAAGCATATCATTGATTACTATTTCAAAGAATTGTGTAATGGCTTAGCCGAATAACACGTTCTATGTAAATGATGTATACACTAAAAAAATAATGAATAACAAGGAACATTTATTTTGCGTTTGCATAAACTTGTAGGCTCAACTAATTTTATTTTCAATTTTAATTTTGTTTTCTCTGAGAAAATGTTTTATATGCATCTTCAGGTTTGCATGATTTCCTTTAAATTCTTTTAATTTAATTGGGAGAATGTTATATAATTTTGGTGAGAAATACAGAAAGTTACGTTTGGCTATACTTAACATAGGTTGATATAAAATAGAGTGATTCTCTGTAATACTTCTGGTTTCATACCCGTGACTAACAAATTGAATTCTATTTCTGTCTTTAAAAATGTATTTATATATTTCAAAAGCATACAATTGTTTAATGTTGAAGACCGTTGTCTCAGCATACAGTCTCATAGTCGGATATAATCTATCTTTCTTCAACATTAAGCGCAGTATGAGATTCTGCACTATCTGAACACTTTTTAGTACATTTTCATAGGCGCCTCCCCAGGCAAGAATACCATATGTAAGAACTGACTGGACTAGAGCATGGTAGATGTCTCTTATTAATTTGTAATTGACAATATGTTTTAAATTGTGAAATATATAGATTGTTCTTCTTATTTTACTTGTAAGGTGTTTGCATTGGCTTTTCCATTTCATGTCACTATCTATAAATAATCCCAGATATTTAACTGTATCCACTTCAGCTATTTTAGGACAGTCACAGCTCTGATTACAGTTCAAAGTGTGAATTTTTAATTCATTAAAATCATCTTCAACTGCTTTTAAACTGAATCTTACGAACTTTGATTTAGTGATATTCAAAAATAGTTCGTTACCATCTAGCCATGTCTTTAACATTTTCAATGCAGCAGTTGCAATCTGTTTTACATTTCCCCATGTTCTACCTTCAACACAAACTACCGTATCATCTGCGTATATGACATGACATTAACATTTTCAATTCCATGTGTAGATGATTCAATATCGTTGATAAAAATCAAAAATAATAATGGACCCAGCACTGTGCCTTGTGGTATTCCTCTTTTCACTCTTAGAGGTAGACTTGTAGTTTCATTTATTCTAACGTATTGAATCCTTTCAGTCAAATAGCTTTCTATCAATTTCAGTGCTATGCCTCTGATGCCATATCTCTCCATCTTCTGAAGGAGAATATGGTGAGGTATGGTGTCAAGAGCCTTCTCCAAGTCGAGAAATATGCCCAAGGTCGGTTTCATACTGTTCATATTTTCGTAAATTCGCCTAGTTAATTCCCCAATAGCACCAGTGGTGCTGACATTTTTTATAAAGCCAAATTGTCTAGTTGATAATAAATTTTGTTTCTTCAAAAATTGATAAATATGATTTTTTATACATTTTTAAAGTAATTTTGATATGATTGTCGTTAGCGAAATAGGACGATAGTTCTTTAGTTCTGAAGGACTGCCTGCTTTATTTAGCGGTTCTACAATTGTAATTTTTAATTGCTTTGGGAAGTATCCAAGTGAAAGTGACTCGTTTATTATTGTTAGCAAAGGACTCTTTAAAGAATTAAAATTCTGCTTAATAATTTGAGCTGAGATGTTATCTATTCCCATTGCTTTAGTGTCGCTTATTTCGTGTAAGTACTTATGTAAATCCGCTTCGGTAATCGGAATAAAAAAAACAGGAATATGTGTTTCTGTTGATTTTCAAGGAAAAAATCTGGATTGTTCTTAATAGTTTTTGACATGTCAGTAGTTTTGTTAATAAAATAATCATTGAATGTATTAGCTATAGTGAAATCATCATCATAAACATGATATTGAGATCTTATTTTTGTTATTTTTTCTTTATGACTTATTCTTTGTGTAATTTCATTGACAATGCCCCATACTTTTCTTGGATTATTAGAATTGGAATTTATTAATTGTTTATAGTGGTCAGTTTTAGCTTTATTAAGTAATTCGTTTAATTTATTTCTATACCGCTTATATTTCTCCTTCATGGCATTGTTCTCTTTGTTTGCTATATATTCCTGATACAACCTATCTCTGGTGTGAATGGACTTAATTAGCGCGTGCGTTATCCACTCCTTTCTCTTTCGTTGCTTTGAATTTAATTGAATTGAAGAATTTGTTATGCAATTTAGGAGAGTTTGTATAAATTTATCTACTGTAGAATCCAAGTGGTTGTTCCCTAATACTGTGTCCCAATTAATATTGCTCAATTTATTTTTAAGCATCTCACTATCTAACTTAAATCTATGTTCACGTATGTTAGGGTGAGCTGTTTCTAAGTCAAGGAACTTTTCAAGATTTATACTAACTAATATAGTATAGTGATCTGTAATTCTGCTCTGAGATATAATGGGTAAGATGTTGTCATTAGAAATACCGCTACGAATAAGTGCAAGGTCAATACAGGTTTTGCTCGTTGACGTTTCTCTAGTAGTGCCATATATCAACGATCTAAAATGATGCTCATGCAGTAAGTTTAAATATTCATTAGAGTCATACTCATCAAATAGGTCTATGTTAGTGTCGCCTAGAATCAACTCGGTTTCTAGTGTACATTTTTGCTGGACATAATCATGGAGATAATTAATAAATAGTTGTTTATTGTATTTTGATGAACGGTATATGCCTGTCAATGCAATTCTATTGTTCCCATCATTTATTTTGAGCCTAAGGAATTTGAAATCATTGTAAGTCACAGTTTCTACCTCATGGTCAATAGAATTCTTCACCATAAAAACAACTCCACCACATTTATTAGAGCATCCTTCGTTATAATATGTTTTATAGTTGGAATGCTTACATATATTAAAGTTACCTAATTTCCAAGTTTTTGTGAGTATAACAACATCAAATATATGGTTATATGCTTCTAACTCGGCATCTAAATTAATTTTATTTTGTGATAGACTTCTAATACTTGTGTGAAATATGCTTAAGTTATTTACCTTCTTAAATTCAAGTAGTTGAGACACACAATCATCAATACCTCTACCTACTTCTGTATGGATTTGATATCTTACAAAGTTATCATTAAATAAATTCATACACAGAAATATTTGACAGGAAGAGGATAATTATTTACAATCAGTCAGCTGTTGAGATCTGTTGGTAAGGTATACTAATTACTGTATTGGAGGTTTCGTCAGAAGTGAAAGGACGAACTAGCAGGTAGGGTTGTTCTGCTGTGGGACTGTAAGAGGGAATAGTAAGTGGGAGGGGAGGGGTTAGTGACCTTTGCCGTGAGCTTGTATTTCCAAATGACAAAGGAAGCTGAAATACGTACCAACTTATACGTCTTAAATTATTTAGCAGCTGATTTTAACCTATACTTGAAACTAAGTTAAAGGATCAGAATGAATCGTGCAATAAATTAATGAATGAAGTGAAATTATAAAATATAATGCGTATTAAATTAGTGAGTTTAAATAAATTAAAAATTAAATTGAAAAATAAATTAAAAATGTAATGTTTTTATTATAATATGAGATGGACTCCAGGAATTAAAAATTGTCAATTACTCATCTGGTTTCCTACTGGGCTGGTAACTCCTTCATTTTCGTCACTCGGACCTTTCTTCCGTCGGTGTTTCTTACAAAAATGACACCATCTTTTCACCAAACGTTCTTTAATTGGAATCTAGACACAGCAGTCTTCAGAACAGCAAGTCTATTCGCGGTGAGGTCTTCCCTTATCGTTGTCCTCGTTCCCTTGAGATGCCTTTTCTTCTTGAACTCACTTCTAGCTCTATATGAGGTGATCCTCACTATAATAGGTCGCGGCATATTTGTTGACTTCATTCCCACTCGGTGGCTCCTATCAATGTCATTCTTGTTGACATCTGCATTAATGTTCCTTGCAACTTGGAGCACAAGGTCGTCCGTGTCCTCATCATCATTCTCATTAATGCCAAATAGTCTGACATTGAGCCTGCGTCCATACTGTTCTATTTCGTCCAGTCTGTCATTCATAGTCTGGTTCAGTTCGTCAAGTTCACGCTTTCTTAATTCTAATTTCTTCTCTAGATCGTGGCATAGTTCGTTGTTATACTTCACGGACTGCTCCAGCTCTTTAATGGCACACTCCGTGATTTTGTCCACAATATTGCTGGCAATTAAAGTGATGAACTCCTTGGACTGAAGTAACTCCTTAAGTACCTTCTTTACAGTCTCCTCAATTGAGTTGGCACTACTGGGAAAGCTGGACTGCCCCGCGCCTAGCTGCTTATTCTTGCTCGAACCGCCCATTTTGATAATTCAATTTTTAGGAGAAACTGTTGCACTTACGATAATGTTTCTTTTGCAAATAGTTCCCAGCCACTAATAAAAACTTTTAAAAATAGTTTGCCGCAATCACCTGTATTTTACACCTCCGAAATTTTGTTATTCCTGGAGAGAACTCACTCACGTGTCATTCGCACTGCGCCATCTTCATAACATGCAAAGCAGTGTAAGACACCGGTGGAGAAAAACCAATCATACTGCATTGTATCATACATCAGCAGGCTTTGTGCGGCAACAGTTTGAAAATATCTGAAGTTATGACTGTTGTTGTTAAAACAGTAAATTACATACGCTCACACTCCCTAAAACACCGCCAGTTTAAGTTATTTTTGGCCGAAATGGACAGTGTTTATCAGGACCTTCCCTATCATTGTGAGGTCCGATGGCTCAGTAGGTAAAGTGTTACAAAGGTTTTTTGGACTTCGTGCAGCAGTAGATATGTTTATGTTTGAACAAGGTCGTCAAGTGCCTGAGCTTTCTGATCCGTTGTGGCTGTGGAAGTTAGCATTTTTAGTTGACATTACAATGCACATAAACATTTTAAACTTGAAACTACAGGGAGTTTATACACTTATTTTTGATGCCTACCTTCATGTTAAGGCTTTTAGGAAAAAAAACTTGCACTGTTTGAGAAGCAGCTTACCAAGAACGATTTGGGTCACTTTGAGACATGTAAAGATTTTTTATCTGAAGCTGGTGCGCCCTTCCCTTCTGACTTCCAAAATGAACTACATAAAATGAAAATTTCGAGCTTCTCTCACCGATGAACACTTAACATCCTTATTAATGATTGGTACAACTAAATTCGAGCCTAAATGGGGAGAAATTTTAAGTACCGGTACCGGTACGAAGCAGTTCCATTCATCGCACTAAACTAAATTATTATGAACTTTATTTCATAATTTGATTAATAATTGTGTCAAATGAGCATAAATACTCACTCTTTGTCATTCATACTGTATGAGTGTATTAATAATTATCGTAAATATATTTTGAAGGGATTTATTAAAAATATTTAAATTTATTTTTAGTGTTTTATTTTTGAATCGACTATAAATACACACATCAAAAAAGTTTTGCATCACCTCGGTTCCAAGATTTCCGGAACCGTTAAATACAAAGGGAATAGAGATCAACACAAACAACATTTCAGCTCGTTTTATTGCTCATGAGACCCACACATTGCATGTTGTACCATCATACAGCTAGACTTTCAGCATTTGTGGTCCAGATTGCAGTACACACCACTACCTCTAATACCCAGTAGCACGTCCTCTTGCATTGATGCATGCCTGTATTCGCCGTGGCATACTATCCACAAGTTCATCAAGACACTGTTGGTCCAAATTGTCCCACTCCTCAACGACAATTCGGCGTAAATCTCTCAGAGTGGTTGGTGGGTCAAGACGTCCATAAACAGCCCTTTTCAACATATCCCAGGCATGTTCGATAGGGTTCATGTCTGGCGAACATGCTGGCCTCTGTAGTCGAGCGATGTCGTTATCTTGAAGGAACGCATTCACAAGATGTGCACGATGAGGTCGAGAATTGTCGTCCATGAAGACAAATGCCTCTCCAATATTCTGCCGATATGGTTGCACTATGGGTCGGAGGATGTCATTCAGGTATCGTAAAGCCGTTTCGGAGCCTTCCATGACCACCAGTGGCGTACGTCGGCCCCACATAATGCCACCCCAAAACATCAGGGAACCACCACCTTGCTGCACTCGCTGGACAGTGTGTCTAAGACGTTCAGCCTGACCAGGGTGCCTCCAAACACGTCTCCGACGATTGTCTGGTTGAAGGCATATGCGGCACTCATCGGTGAAGAGAACGTGATGCCAATTCCGTGGGGTCCATTCAGCATGTTGTTGGGCCCATCTGTACCGCGCTGCATGGTGTCGGGGTTGCAAAGCTGGACCTCGCCATGGACGTCGGGAGTGAAGTTGCGCATCATGCAGCCTATTGCGCACAGTTTGAGTTGAAACACGACGTCCTGTGGCTGAACGAAACGCATTATTCAACATGGTGGCATTGCTGTCAGGGTTCCTCCGAGCGGCAATCCGTAAGTAGCGGTCATCCACTACAGTAGTAGCCCTTGGGCGGCCTGAGCGAGGCCTGTCATCGACAGTTCCTGTATCTCTGTACCTCCTCCATGTCCGAACAACATCGCTTTGGTTCACTCTGAGACGCCTGGAAACTTCCCTTGTTGAGAGCCCTTCTTGACACAAAGTAACAATGCGGACGCGATCGAACTGCGGTATTGACCTTCTAGGCATGGTAGAACTACAGACAACATGAGCAGCGTACCTTCGTCCTGGTGGAATGACTGGAACTGATCGGCTGTCGTACCCCCTCCGTCTAATAGGCCCTGCTCATGCATGGTTGTTTACATCTTTGAGCAGTTTTAGTGACATCTATGAACAGTCAAAGGGACTGTATCTTGGATACAATATACACAGTCAACGTCTATATGCCGGAGATCTGGGAACCGAGGTGATGCAAAACTTTTTTTGATGTGTGTATATAAAACGGCAACAATACTAAGAAAACTAAGCGCAGACTGCTACAAAACTCACCATATTGAAATTATATATATTTTTTAAATTCCATACCCTCCAAATCCCCCGGAGTGTTATTGGCCCGCACGGCCCCTCAATTATTTACAATGTGGCCCTAGTTAAAAATGTTTCGGCACCCCTGCATTACATGATTCTCAATCTCCTTTCCCTTATACAAACACTCTATGTAAGCTTTCCATCTCTCAACCTTTTCTTCCCTATCTGTTAGAGGCTTTTCATTTGTGTCCTTAATATTACAGCACTTAGTCTCCTTTTCCCCAAAATATTCTAATGTCCACTTTTCCTAATTTCAGACAATTTTCTAAACCTGCACATTTCTCTTTCAACCATTCTTCTTTCGCTTCCCTGCACTCCTTGTTAACCTCGTTTCTCAGACGTCTTTATTCTGCTTTCCCCTTTTCATCTTTTACATTCTTGTGTTTCCGCCTTTCATCCATCAATTCTAGTATATCCTGAATGAGCCACGGTTTTCTACCTATTCTTTCTTTCCTACCAATGTTTTCTTCTGCGGATTTTGTTATTTCATTCTTCAAAAGTGCCCATTCGTCTGCAATTGAAGTTTTTAAGGGATTATCATTAGTCCTTCCTTTATACTCCTCTTGAATCTTATGTATACATCCTTTTCTTTCAGGCTGTCTATTGCCCACCATTTTGGCTTTTGAATTTTCTTCAGTTTCTTCAACTTTAATCTGCATTTCATAACAACCATATTGTGGTCAGAGTTTATGTCAGCACCGGGATATGTTTTACAAATCTGGTTTCGAAATCTCTGCTTGACCATATTGAAGTCGATTTGGTAACGCCCTGTATCTCCTGGTCTCATGCATGTGTATATTCTTCTATTGTGATGATTGAATAAGGTGTTAGCTATGACCAACTCATGCTCGGTGCAGAATTCCACCAGCCTGCTTCCTCGATGTTTCCTTTCACCTAATCCGAAATCTCCTACTATCTTCCCTTCTCTTCCTTTTCCTACCACTGCATTACAATCTCCCATTACTATAACTTTTTCCATCACCCTTGATATACCTCAGAATTTCATCTATTTCTTCGTAGACCTTTTCAACACCTTCATTATCCGCTTGACTGCTAGGCATATAGACTTGTACCACTGTGGTGCACGTAGGCTTTGTATTGATTTTTGGTACAATAATCCGTTCACTATATTGCTCATAATATTCCACCCGCTGTCCAAGTTTCCTACTCAATATGACACCAACCCCTACTTGCCCATTGTTTGATTTAGTGCTAATTACCCTATAGTCTCATGACCAAAAGTCCTGTTCTTCCTGCCAGCGCATTTCACTAATCCCAACCAAATCCAACCTCAACCTATCCATTTCCCTTTCTAAGTTTTCTAACCTTCCAATTCCCAGCAGACTTCTAACAATCCACGCTCCGATCCGTAGAATGTCAGATTTCCCCCTTTGTCACTTCTGTGATGTTAACCCCCTCTCGAGTAGTCCCCACCCGGAGATCCGAACGGGGGACTAGTTTCCCTCCGGATTGGAATTTTACAAGGGAGGAGGCCATCATCACATGTAATTATGCATAGAGAGGTGCATATCCTCTGGAAGAGCATTACGGCTGTAGTTTCCCGTTGCTTTCAGCCGTGCAGCAGAACGCAGAGAAGTCATTAGTTGTCTTATATTATCAATATCTTAACCGTCTAGAAGACAAGTAAGGAATTGATTTATTCTGAAAGGCTGCTATTCCCTTTCAGAATAAGTAATAGAGCAATTCTACTAACAAAAATACTAACCTTCTACTAAAAATTAAATGCCGAAATTCTACTAACGAAAAAATACTTAAGTTCCACCTACAACAAAATACTACCACTAAAACAGTCTGTCACCAGGCACACTCACATGCACCCTCACACATCACAGTCCAATTAAACAATGAGCTATATCTAATAAACAATGCAACTGCCACCAGACACACACACCACAGTCTAATGGAACAATGAACTATATCCAATGAACAAACTACTTACTTACAAATAAAACCAACCACACACCCACATTCTAGGAGAGGAAATGGAAAACAGAAATAAGAGTAAGGTAAACAAAAGACAGGGGGAAAGGAAATGCCCTCTACCCTCAAAGAACGAAAATTAAGGGACCCGGAAGAAAGGAGAGCCAGGAAAGGCAGAAAGGATAAGTACAGTACACAAAGGAAAGGAGGTAATATGTTAGTGTTGCTTGCTGAAATCACTGTCATCCGTGCCCGTGATGGACCCAAAAATGTAATGATTTGATGTACCTTCTAGCGGCCTGTGTATGTCCTGAATTCATTTCGAAAGGCAGACTAATAATATATGAATTTATGAAAGATGACAAACAAAACCAAACAGACATGATAGTTTCACATTGATTTTTCTTATCCTAGCCAAAGAGAAAACAGAAAAAAATAAAATAAAAACAAAATGAAGATATACCATCTAGTGGTGAACTGGTGAACTAATTCCAAAGAGTGACTATGATGAGAGCTTTCATTTAGCGAATGGCTCTTAGTGCCGGGGGTGTCCGAGGATATGTTTGACTCGCCAGAGGCTGTAGCTGCTTCAAGTGGACACCAATGGGGTGAGCTACAAGTTCCGTTCAATTTCATGTAGTTCCAACTTTCACTACCTGATGTCACTGACACCTAGCGGTGAGCGTTGCAACTTTGATAGAGCGTTTCAACGAAATCCAAACCAGAAATTTAGCTTCACACTAATACTTACAAAAGGGAATATGGAACGAAAATACTCTCAAAAAGAATAGATGGACAAATACGCACAAAATGTAGGTAAGGTTCAAAATAAGTACAAAATGCTATGTAGAGTCGAAATACTTACAAAATGCAATTGAAATTCAAAATTCTTACAAAATGCAAATGAGATTGAAAATACGTACAAAATGCAATTGAGGTTCAAAATACTTACAAAATGCAATTAAAATTGAAAATACACAATGCAATTCAGATTGAAAAACGACCATTTCAGATCCAAAATACTCACAAAGTGCAATTGAAATTCAAAATGCTTACAAAATGCCATTGAAATTGAAAATGCTTACAAAATGTACGGTAGATTCAAACTAATCATTTGGATGGACAATACTTACGAAATGCAATTTAGTTTGAAAATACTTACAAAATGTAATTTAGATTCAAAATTCCCACAAAATGCAATTGAGAATCAAAATACTCCCACCATACAAAATGCAATTTAGATTGAAAATACTTGCAAAAAGTGGTTTACGTTGAAAATACTTACAAAATCCAATTGAAATTCAAAATACTCACCAAAGTTGCATCCCCTATATTGAAAGTCTTACTAAAAACAATTTAGATTGTCAATCTTTACAAAATGCAATTGAGACGATGATAATGATTCTACATTAATGCTAATTTGAGATATTGTATCTCTAAAATATAGTACATACAGTAGGCTTTATTGTTTGGATATTTTATAATTCAAGATCACCGCTGCACGCTACATTTAGTGTCACTCACTAAAATTCGCGTTAATTTTTCTATTATATCGTGAGTTAGGGCTGTTTTCACCAACGTAAATTATCTCTTAATTCATCATTAAAGGTTATTTAACTTTGCACGAGCATCAAACATTTTATCAAACATAAACACTCGTTAACTTACCACTTAAATGTGCAAACAACAAAATGGAAAATCCATGTTTCCATATCATGAAATTCAAAAACGTTAAAATGACATTTTAAAAAGTGTAAACAACACAGTGGAAAATCCATGTTTCCATATCATGAAATTCGAAAACATTAAACTGACATTTTTTTTAAAGTGGAAATTGGAAATGGTGAATTCATAGCACTCATCACAATCAGGGCTGCCAACCTCTCTCCCATTGAGGCATCACAGGATGTCAAACGTTTAGCTTTTTTCAACAACATTTCATCTGCCACATGTCTTAAACCAGGATGACTATGGCGATAGGAAAGGTCGTGTTCTTTGCATGCTTGATCCAAAAGATTAATTGGTACATCACCACGCTGCAAACGTTTTTCAAGACGAGTTCCAAGGCCACAAAAACGATAACCAGGAAGATGGATTTCGAAAGGTAAGTATTGAATGACTTTGTCAAAGACGCCATTGCCAGTGCAGGTCTGGAATATCCTTTTCCATCGATGACGAAAAGGTTTGATCTTCCTCCTCCTCCTCTGTGGACGATGTTTGTTGTTGTTGTTGCTTTTTCTTGCCATTACACCCGTGGAATGATGAAACGAAGTCTTTACACTGACTTTTATGACCGTGATACACTTTGACTAGCTGGCAAGTAGCACACTGTCGCATAAAGGGCATTTTTGCCATGGCCACTTGCTTATGGTGATCGTAATCCGTACATGGTTGCAATTCACTCAACACGGCGTCTTGAGTCCATGATTTTGGTACTGTCCCCGTATATTCTAGAGGCGGTCTGTTGGATATCCGAAGCAAAGCTGGATTCGTAGACCCTGACAGCTCCGGCGCAAATACTAGTCAAGGATCCACTCCAACAAGACCCTCATGAATATACGTGGCGGAAATTACGACACAACTGTGAATTACATAAAATGCACTTAGCTCGAAGTAGAACACCTACCTTTCAATCTCGGGTATCTCTTGGTCAGCCTCTGGACCTATAATGGGTTTCACAGTTGCATCTCCTTATATCTAAAATAAATCAAAACGACGCGGCTTCTAATAAACTAAACAATTTAATAACAAAGGTGTAAACTAAATCTAAACATTCATACAGTAAATAAAAACACACTCCCTTTCTTCCTTCTACACATTTACGCCACTGATAATACTGCATTCCATGAACGCTGTGACAAATTTTGATGCAGCTTGTGTCATTACAACAAGCTATACATCAATTAGAAACCCCTGTGTATTTTACATTCCTCTGGCGCGCTTCACAATGAACATCTGGGCGCCAAGAGCACGCGACCTTCGCCACGTGTCTGATGACATAACAAACTCCATTACATTCCCAGAGCTGGCTGGTTTAAAAGCTGCTTGCCTGTCGGTCCGCAACAACTCTCCACATTTGTGCGCGGCCGAGCACTGGCCTTGGATGGAAACGAGTTTTAAACAAACCCTCGCTATTCCAACCTTGCCCACAAAAACACCTCTCCATCGAATCACAAGCTATGTTTAAATGGAACAGATTCACGTCAGACAAATACGCGAATCATACACACATCCTACACGCTAATGAAACAAAACTTCTATACACTATTCCTTTCATACTCTCGTATTGTGACGTCCCAATGGAGTTCATTTCATTCACACTGAACAAGAAACAAACCACATCCAGTCACATCAACATTCATACGCTAACCACTATGCTAAACAATCACTAAACTTCCTATACCTAACACATCATACACTTGATTGGCAAATAAAGAAAGTTAATACTGAATGAATTTACAATGACACTAATAGCATAGGCTATAATCCTTTAAAATAAGTAGTGTCTATATACACATGAGCTTGAGCTCCGATCTCACAGTTATGTCAAATACAATTAACTGGGATCCTCATAAGCTTCTTCAGCTTCAGAAATACTACCACCATTCTCTCCTTTCTGATCTGGTGTCATAATAGATCAAATACGTTCGACCACTCAAGGTGAAACATATGTCGTTACATACTTGGGTTTAATAATCTTAATAAGAGTACAACATAACAGATGTCAATATCCATTTCCCGTTTCAATTTCAACCGTGACCCTCCTGTCTTCTCTAATCCAAAGCCGTGTATAAAATAAGGAGTACTGTCAACTCACACCTTTTGCCTTGCCAAACCTAGTCATGCCCTTGCAATGACTGTAATATAAAATGCGGAGACACCTTCGCAACACCCTCGTGTGCCAACTACACACGGAATTACATATATATATATATATATATATATATATATATATATATATATATATATAACCACTATCAAAGGGTTATCACCTTCACTTCTTTCAAACTGGCATTCCTTAAAAAGGGCATAATTCCTCAGCGTTGTCACACCAATCGCTGGTCTAATGAACAATAACATCAATTGTTAAACCATTAATCTATACATGTTAACGACCTTTGGACTAATCGATACAGACCTCCTCACTATTACTTTTAAAACGTTACTCAGATAAATTTAAACTGTTGTGTATACATTTAATAAAAATTCTGAATCTTAACTTCACACTTCTGGGTTCAACTTTTACCGATGAAGGAATATTATGTCTACAACGTGACATTATATTACTCCTCGTAAGTACTTAATCACAAAATTATATATGTGTGTCCAACAAGAATCGATCACGACGAGGATATCAAGCAAGAACTTCCCTAACGTCGGATAATAATAAATCTTCCAAGAAGTTTCTAACTTCCAATTATTTTAAATGACTGAAAGTTCATGGCGCTCTTCAATAAAACATACAATTAGTCATATTCGTATTATCTCCATTCTCAACGAATGTCTATGAGTTCTGACGATAATAATCGTTTCCACGTTAAATGTTTCTCTTCCAAATGATGCCATGATATTTCACAATATATCACTACCAATATCTTCTCTCTTGATGTCTCTTCTCGACGGATAAAATGCCCAAATTAAACTAATAAAAATTAATTTAATTGGCAACGTAGACGAAAATGTCTATCACCTGAATTCAAAATGAATTCATAAACGTCGAAAATAAATTACTATTCCTTAAAGGAAATGACAAAATGCTTGTTCCTCGAACAAGAAAAATCTCAGTTTGGAAACTGGGTTTCAAACAGACAAAGCTAAAAGCGTCGAAAGACGATCACTACAAATAATCTCGAAGAACAAAATGACTATGCATGGAGTACATAAATATTGTGTCGAAATATGGATAAAGGATTTCCTCAAAAATGTCACTACAAAGCTCTAACTACTAGGTTAGTGAACACTGCTACCTGGTCTGGAAGTCTAGAAGCTCAAGATAGAGTATTACAAAATACTCAGTTGTTACATCTTCCAAAGATCCGGGTTGGATCCTAGCTCGTCTCCAAAAACTCGTGACCTCAGGATAGGAACGAATTCCCCTACTGGAAAACAGCAAGCTCCGACTGGGATCGAACTTCGGGCCTCCAATCATCATCTTCATTGTGACCGGGTTTACCCTGGACCTCTTGATAATCTTCATGTCTCTTCTTACTCCGTCTCAGTACAGTTTTATCAAGACAACGAGCAGTGTCAAAAGTTCGGCTTCCCATTTCGAAAGACATTCGAAAAGAAAGGCATGGACCTCACTCGCATCACGAACATTCATGTAGATGGAATATGAACATAGTTCTGTAGTCGCTGGTGTTAATGTCGAGCTCATGTCTGACAATAATGCACTAGAATACAGTTGCACATCAAGTCTCATGTTCGCTCATCAAGAAGACATTCATGAACAGACTCCTTTAACGAAGCTCCATCGCTGACTATATCGCTTCTATCTGCTTATATCCCTGGCGCACATACTAATTTAGTCCATAATTAAACTCATATTAGCAGACTTAATAAGGTTCTTCAACATAGAATACATCTTCATCCTATTGGTGTTGTTATACAGTTCCACAAAAGCAATGCTAACATTCACTCTTACTTGTGTCTGGTGCATGCGCTGTAGTCGCTCGAACAAAAGTGTCTTATCGCGCTGGAAACCAACACTTTTCTCACGCTTCACAAAAACGTTTATATCTTCTGAAATAATCTTCTCAATTTTCTCAGAGTTAGTAATATACTAAATACGATAGCAAGCTACAATCTGTAGTCGAAATAAAGTCTCTGAAGTGGATCAGACCGAAGTAATTGTGGCATATAAGTTCATCGCAACTTCACTTATTGTAGTTTCAAGGCGCGGTAATCTCCTAACTCTCGCCTCGCTTCTACCTTGTCTCCACGAGTCAACCTTCTACAAGCACGGTGAAACACTTGGAACTCCTCTCTCTTCCGGTAACACGTCTGACCTCTCTAACATTCAGATAATAAAGAGCCTCGATGCTTGGCGTCTCCCCTCCAAGTCCATCGATTCTGGCCGCCTTTTTGCGTTCCCTCTCAAATTCGCGCGGGCTCTAGCAAATCGTTTCTTCCTTCCAATAGCGACCTGCTATCGACTTATAAAATATTTCCAATATTTTATTATCATATTCTTCTCTTTACCATTATATAAACCCACTCTCAAGGGGCTTAAATGTGTTAAACATCCATAAAAAATTAGTTGCTGGAACTCCTGTCTTCTCTAAAACTTCTTCTGATTGGCTGTAAGCTCATATCCAATCGGATAATTTATAACAATGTTTAAACAATTCTTGGGATTATTCGCTGTTGCTAGGTCGATTCTAAGCTTCTGGAAACTTCCATTGCGCAATACAATCACGTGACGGAATTTCCCTCCTGCTCAACGTCGCCTCTCGACTGGTTTCTGCCAACTTCCAACCTCAATATTGCTTGGTTAAATTTTATCATGGGCTTCGAAAAAATATTCCCAATTTCATCCCAAATAATTCATTTTACGGGGGCATTCCTCTCCCATCTCAAATTAAAAACAGTTGCAAAATTCTTTTTAAACACTTCGAATCAGGACCTTAGACATGTCACTGAACTCGAAAATGAATTATTTTTTTAGCCTACTTTCTTAAAATATTTTTTTAAGTTCTTTGCGTTGTATTTTCCCAAAATGACATTGTTCTCTTCATCATACAGCTCATAACAATTATTTCCATAGATAGTTTCTATTCGGAACGGACCAATAAATATAACTCCGAACTTCGGGTATATTTTCTTGCTTACGTCCGCTTTGACAGGTCGGCGCAATAATACCATGTCTCCTACTTCCAAGGGCTTAATAAATCTCTTCCCTTCCACTCTCTTCGTGCGTTTATCGGCCGCCTCCTGGAGCTTTTCCTTCGCTCTGTCTATCCTCTCCTGTCTTCCTACATCTGGGTCTTGAGGAATAAAATTAAATGTGTTGTCCCATGCTCTTTCTAGCTTCCTTCCTAAATGTAAGACCATTGGAACTTCTGCCGTGCTCTCTTGAACTGTGGAGTTCAAACATTCTTCAATGATAGGCACATACTTAACCCAACTGGGGTGATCATTAGGGCAGAAAATGCGACAGAATTTACTAAATTCAGCCATATATCTTTCACTGGAATTTGATTCAGGATAACGCACGCTGGAAAATATGTGTCTTATCCCTAATCTTTCCATATCTGCTTCAAATTCCGCTGAGGTGAACTGGGCTCCGTGATCAGATAACAAATTCTTGCCTTCCTAAAAACAGAATTTTCCAACCTGCTCACTACATTCCTTGTGTTTGCTTTCTGCATTGGGTCCATCGTAACAAATTTGGAGAAGACATCCACCGTTACTAACAAGAACTGGTTCCCTTGGTAACCCTCAGGACAGGGGCCAAAAATATCCGCCGCCATTAACTCATGTGGTTTAGAAGGTATCATAGGCCTTGGTTTACCCTTCAACAACTCAGATGTGAATTTCCCTCTTTGACATTCATCGCATGATCTTATTATCCTCGCGATAGCGGATCTCATGTTGGTACAGGTGAATCTCTCTTTGAGTGTACTGAGAGTCTTATCTAAACCACCGTGTCCTATTGAGTGGTGCGCTAACCACACTAATTTCGAGACAAATTAGGGGGCACAACTATGCGTAATTTTGTATGCTCGGCGTCAATATACTTGCATACTAGATCTCCGCTCAAAACAAAGTGGCGCGATCGTTTTGGGTTGCGATATAATCATCATCTGCTATGTCCATGAAACCTTTTAAGAACTTGTACATTTTTCTTATTGGAGCGTATCTCTTCTGTGATACACCGATTCGGGTTAATCTCCTAACGGTTTCTAGATCTTCTTGCTCCAATTGTACATGATTAATCTGCACACATTTAATTGGAGCTCTCGATAATGCATCAGCCAGTAAGTTATCTTTCCCTGGCTGGTGGACAATAGTAGCGTTAAACTGTCGTGTTAACCTATCACTCGACATTTCAGTTTGAAGCATAAACTGCAACGCCTTGTGGTCGGTCACGATAATGATCTGATGACCGATCAAGATCTCCTTCCAAGCCTGGAGAGCTGTAACAAAGGCTAACGCCTCCATTTCCGTTGTAAAGTAATTCTCCTCATGTCGTTTCAACTTTCTACCAGTGAAAGCGATATAGTGCCTTCTTCCATCCTCATCCTTCTGGTACAGAACAGCACTTATACCTACGCGGGAGGCATCGGATTCGATATAAAATATACGGTCAAAATCCGGATATTCCAACTTGACATTTTGCCTCAACATCTCCTTCGCGTTTTCAAAAGCCTCGTTGGCGGCACTCGTCCACTTCCAACGATTGTTTTTCTTCAGTAACTCATAAAGAGGTGCCATGATCTCAGAGTATTTCGGACAGTGACTGCTAATAAGCTGGCAAGCTCCCACGAACTCGCGTACTTGCTTGACTTTGGTGGGCTTAGGGAATCTAGTTATAGCCTCTACTTTCTCAAGGTTTGGATGGTAACCTTCCCGATCGATGGTGTGACCAAGGAAATTGATTTGTTCGTGCATGAAGCGGCAGTTATCAAAGTTCACTTTGATATTCGCTTCCCTCAAGTTTTCGAAAAGTTTACGTAAATGCACCATGTGTTCCTTAACATCAGGAGACGATATGATCAAATCATCGATGTAACATATCACGTTTTTCTTGACCTCATCAGTGAGCTTACCATCAAGGGCTCTGATTAGCGCTGGACCGCTATTTACTATGCCAAAAGGTAGCCTTTGGAAAACCCATGAAGTCTGGTCGAAGAAAACCGGTGTACTGTTTACTCTCCTCCTCTAACTCAATCAGATAAAAGGACGCTGTTAAATCCAAAACGGAAAAGCATGCCTTTCCTTTGAATTTCCTTAGGAGATCACGAATTTTCGGGGGCCTGACTGCCTCAGGAAGAATTTTCAAATTGATGGAGCGTGCGTCGAGACATAGGCATAGCTGTCCGTTATTCTTTTTCACTACAGTGATGGGGTTGATATATGAAGACGCCTGTTTCCTAATAATACCACCTGCTTCCATCTTTTTGATTAACCCTCTTACTTCTTCATAATATTTCTCTGGAATGGGGTATATCCGCTTCTGATAGGGGGATTCATCAGTCAATCTAATCTTGTACTTATAATCCTTGATTATCCCAGGTTTGTCGTCAAAACCTTCCTTAAATTCCATAATTAATTCTTCTAATTCCTCTTGAATCTCTTCATATCCTTCGGCTTTGAGGGTAGGCCTCTCTCTAGCACTCTCTACCTCCTCAATGACATTAGTTAGAATATCTTCCCTATAATCCGTATCTGGACCGTTATTCAGTTCCTGTTTTTCTAACTCTTCTATGTTAATCATCCCCTCACTAAATTTAATGATCCTATTCTTCATATCAATAATGGCTCCCACCTTTGTGATAAAATCAGTACCAAGCACTATGTCAAAATTTATCTTGTCCACCACAATGAAAATATATTCATAAGCACGTGCATTTATTTCAAAGTTCAACAAAACTTGAATCTTACACTTCACAGCTTTATCTTGAAAGATGCCACGCCCTTTCACAGCAGATGCGGGCAAAGCCGTCATCTTGTCACTACCCAATAATCTCTGGTAACACTCGTGAGATATTATAGACATAATAGCTCCCGTGTCCATCAAAGACTTGCATGTCTGATCATCGATATTCATACATACAATTGGTAATTCATATGGCCTTTCCTCTCTTACGATCTCATCTTCTAACAATAGATCCTCATCCGTCACTTCGTATACTTCATTTATTAGAATCTGGTGCGGTGTAGTAGTATTTCTTTATCCATCTAGTTCCGTTTCGAAAATGAAGTTTTTTTTGTTCCTGAGCGTCATTCTCACGGATTCCTTGCTGGCTAGTACCGGGTTTAGGATCCACGCTCAAGCTTGAATTACTTCCATTTCCACCTTCATTTTCCCTTAGTTCCTTCAAGAATTGCCTTCCTTCTTGATGGCGTTCGTCATAATTCTCTTTAGTCATAACCTCATTTCTTTGTGGTCTATCGTGGTTCTGGTTCTGATTATTACGATTGTTTCGACCATTATAATTATTATTGTTCCTATAATTATTATTGTTATGGAGGAAACCGCTCCTACGATTCTCCTGATAGTTTCCACGTCCTTGTTGTTGTTGATAGGGACGGCCACCCCGGAATCTCCTATACCTTGGTTCGGGTCGCCTATCTCTGAAATAAGTATTTCTCTCTGGACCTAAGTTTCCCTTCTCCTGTTCTTTAGGGCTTTCTGTCTGCTGTGTCTGATCTATAAACACAGTATTTATTTCTTTATAGTCCTGGCGTTGGTTTCTAGCTACGACATTGGGCGTTGGACTAGTGTAATCCAATTTCCGAAGAAGTTCGTCCATGCCGGCCAAATCACTGATTCCTGACGAAATTATCAGTCTTCTCACTTCAACTGGCAACATTCTGGCAATAGCATCTATCAATTGTGCCGTAGATAGTGGGGGTTGCAAAAAACGTAACCGGGCGAGTTGTGTCGTAAAGAAGTCGGCATAACGCGTCGGTAATGTACCCGAATACTTCCTGGAGTATACTTCTGCGCGTAAACTGTTCTGCGCTTCTATAGACCAATAACGCTTCATTAGGGCTTCAGCGAACTCTTAGAAGTCCACAAATGTGTACCTGAAGGCGCAAAACCACTCAAGGGGGCCCTCCCCCATATAGCGTTCCACTATCTTCATCTTCTGTTCTCGAGGAATGTGAGCCTCCGCAAAGTAGTCACGGATATTCCTGATATACTCAATTGGGGTGTAAGAATCGAGATTTGTGAATTTACGAGGTTTGTCCTCAAAGTTACGAATTACCGTCACGTTTCTCTGTTGAGAATCTTGGAAACTGGGACGATATTCCCTCTTTTCTCTTTCGGGCTCTCTCCTTCTATCTTCGAGTCCCTCATTGTATCTTAATACCCTTTCTTCTGGCCTCACTTCTCTATCTCCTGTCTCCATACTGAGTTTTCTATGACGATTTTCATAGTCCTCAATTTCTATCTTCTCCTTATCTTCTATCTCCGTAATCAACTCTCTCACTTGCTTCTCTATTTCCTTCTTCAGATCCTCCTTATAGACTTCAAGATCTGCAACGTCTCCTATGCTCAGACTTTGCAATTTCCTGCTAATGTATTCTTCAATATTAGTGGATTTTCCTTCTTTAATCTCATTCACGACTGTGACTACTGTATCTATTCGTTCGTCTAAACGTTTACTACGAATTTCTAAAGTTTCTTTTAAAGTTTGGTTTTCCTCGACCGATTGATTCTTATCGTCAACCTGTCTTTGTAACAGTTGATCAATACGCTTCCCTAGATCTGACCTAACAGACATTACATCACGATTTATTTGTAATTGCGTACTGGCAAGCTTACTCTCAACTTTACCTTGTATTAACTTAATATGTTCTGTGCTTGACTTATCCCATTCGTCTTTCCAAATAACTACGATCGCCTTTAACATTTCGGCTATATCAACCTCAATGTCCTCCTTCAAGATCTTATTGTGGTCTATCACCTGATTACGCAGAGTATCAACGTTAGTTTTCAACTCAGCTAATGAAACAATAGTCTTTAGAGAATCGTCAACAAATTGCAATCTCAAAGCACCCATACCCTCAGAACATTGTGTCAGATTCTTCTACTTCCTTTCTTATTTTATCTATGTCCCCTTCGACATTATTAACATCGACAAACATAGAATTAACTTCTCACTGTACTTTACCAATATCATTCTGTACACTAGTTATATCTGTCTGGACATTGTTAACATCTATCTGCATGTTGTTAACGTTCTCCTGAACCTTATCTACCTTTGTTTGGACATGGGACATATCTGACCTTACATTGGCAACCTCTGATTGTACATTGGCAACATTGGATTTCACAAGAGCAACATCATCCTAAACAAGAGTAACATCATCTTTGACAAGAGTAACATCATCTTTAACCAGGGCAACATCAGAATGCACACCCTCTTCTTTAGTTTGTACAATGGCAACATTATCTTTCAATTCAGCGGAGCTGGTCTGCAATCCCTGTAAAGAATTTTGCATACCCTGAATATCTCCCTTGAAACTTTCACCCACCTTGACAACCCACCTTGCTGGAACTCCCGTCTTCTCTAAAACTTCTTCTGATTGGCTGTAAGCTCATATCCAATCGGATAATTTATAACAATGTTTAAACAATTCTTGGGATTATTCGCTGTTGCTAGGTCGATTCTAAGCTTCTGGAAACTTCCATTGCGCAATACAATCACGTGACGGAATTTCCCTCCTGCTCAACGTCGCCTCTCGACTGATTTCTGCCAACTTCCAACCTCAATATTGCTTGGTTAAATTTTATCATGGGCTTCGAAAAATTATTCCCACTTTCATCCCAAATAATTCATTTTACGGGGGCAATACATGTTGCCAGATTTCTTTCACAGCGTTGTCTGCCACATAATAAATGAACGACTTGGGGAGCGCCAATAATTCCTCTTTGGTAAAACTGTCTAGTTTCTTTTTGCACACAAAGAACTTCCCAATCGCTTTATCTGTAGCATCCCCTCTCTCCATGGTATCACGTACTGTAGATGTTCACACGTCGCTTGTAGAAATCTCACTGGTGTCATTCACAGGTAAATATTGAGTTTTAATTTTATTTAACAACTCCCATCAGGCATTGGTGGTTAACCAATGAAAGAGATGCCACACATGGGCTAGGGCTGTATTGCTAATGTTGCCACAGGGACAGCGGTTCATGAGTGTTTGCAGTGAGGGACAGCCCAAGTCCATTAAATCAATATATTGACAGTAAGGAGCCAAAACTGGTTGTAGCCATTGCTGTTTTTCATTACCTTTCACAAATACCACATTGGTAGAGGACAAGTGTGCTTTCATTACCATGTCCAAATATTTATACGGAATGGTTCCTTGATTCAACTCTAGTTGCATATGATTTTCAATCCACTGGGTTTCTTTACGGTCTTTTTCACACAACAAATCAAAAGCATAGTGTGGTTTAAATAACAAATGCGTAGCTTGTGATATCCAAAAGGTGGAACAATCGTTCATGGCCATTTGTTTAAATATAAATTTGTTATCTCAAATTTTAAACCCTTGGCAATCCACAATCAGTGTGCGCAACATGCTGACGCTTGCCTGGACCAAGTCCCACTGACGACTGACTATCGACCACTAAAGTGTTCCCCATGGCATTATTTTTTCATTTTGGGTTAGGGACGGTACTGCACCCGAATCTCACATTAGCCACAACCCAAATCTGCTGAGATGGTAAAGGATTGTAAGGGCGTCGATCCCCAGCTAGACACATTAACAATTCCCTACTGGCATTGACTTACATGTCCCCCTGTCATACCCTAACCTCAATTTGTAATTCCTGTACCTATATGACGTTCTGCGATGAAAATACCTAGTCGAATGGCCTCGATATTCCGCTCCCTCATCGGCTCGTGCTGAAGTTGCTTCTGGCTTGGATCGTGCAGGTAACGGGGCCCACAGCTGGCCGCCTCGTCTCTGCTCGTCTGGAAACCACCTGTTTCCTGGCCGTCCGCATAACATTCTTCTCTCTTCCCGACTGTATGCAGTCTAGAAACGGGAACCTGGAGCAATGAACACCGGATACCATCTACTTCTCTCTTCTTCTCTTCATCATCAAAGTAGTTATGAGCGTTTCCACGTTAAATGATTCTCTTCCAAATGATGCCATGATATTTCACAATATATCACTACCAATATCTTCTCTCTTGATGTCTCTGCTCGACAAAGGCATGTAAAACGTGTTATGACGATAAAATGAAGTAATCAAAAATAGGTTGCTGTTATTATTATTAGGCGGATGACTAGGAAACCCTTGACGCATACAGATGTACAATAACACTACCAATCAGTAACACATTTACCAAAACAAATCTAAAACCTTAATAAAATGGTAGTACGAGAATCTCGGATCTCGGACGTGAACGGTGAAAGTTGAGACTAAGTGAGTTCTAGTTGCTAACTGATAGTATTATCGCACGGTGATTGCGTAATGAAAAGTAGATCAGTCTCTATAAAAACATACAAACAGGCATCAAAGGTGCCTGGGATTTATTCCCCAAAAATATATACAAGATAGAAATCCCTATCACCAAATAAACAATATTAATATCAATAATAAGAAATATCGCAACCCTCCGTAGCTTAGGCAGCAGCACGCCGGCCTCTCACCGTGGGTCCGTGGTTCAAATCCCGGTCACTACATGTGAGATCTGTGCTGGACAAAACGGAGGCAGACAGGTTTTTCTCCGGGTACTCCGGTTTTCCCTGTCAAAAAATTTCATTCCAGCAACACTCTCCACTATCATTTCTTTTCATCTGTCATTCATTTAATCATTGCCCCAGAGGAGTGCGTCAGGCCTCAGCAGCCGGCACAGTTCATATCCTCGCCGCTATTTGGGGGCTTCATTCATTCCATTCCCGACCCGGTCGGAGACTGGAAGCAGGCTGTGGATTTTCATTTTCAATAAGAAATATCATCGTTAGTAGATCAAATATCTACTTCACAATGAGTAAATTCTGTAAGAAATTCGTTGCAGGCATAATAAAATTCGAATATAGATTTCGAACAATTAAATAATTAGTCTTCCAGTGACCTGGTAAAATATTATAGCTTGATATAATCAGCTGTTCGCTTGAAAACACTTTACAATAAAATAACCCTAATATATACATGAATCGTTGACAAACGTAGTTAAAAAATTCTACTTCAAATAATAATAATAATATTTATAACATATTTACAAGGATTAAATACCAACGTCTAACGCAGTATAAAAAACCTGAACTAGTTTTGACCTGATATGTCAAAACTATTAGCGCTATCTCTTCCAAAAATGTTCCTTCCTTCCACATAACAAATAAACAAACACTGGTTCACATTAACGATACGTTCTCGCAATATTGGGTATAATGTCGCAATCAATGAACTTTAATTAACGAACAATAAAGTTATTTATAGTTCTAAGGATTCAAATTCAGTCATAATAATAATAATAATAATAATAATTACAATAATAAAGATCGAGACGGAACTACACCCTAAATAAACGACGTTGTGGAAATAACATTAACGCTTACTGACATGAACAACACATAAATACGCTCCTAGATGTCAGTTACTTTCTTAACACACTGTGGCAATAGCTTGCTCTCACGGCAATGCTCGCTTCGATTCAAATACGTGAACAGTACTCTAATATAGCGTCTCAAGCGTTTCCAAAATGACACAATTTCCTTCCTCTCCATAACATCTTAACTTTTCATAACATACTGCACGGAATTCCTTCACAATCAAATAAAACCCATCTTACTACACACCTGTAGAAGAATCAGTGATCTTACTGCATGACACTACTGTGTACATGTTTCATGAAACACTCCTAACATCCTCCTTCTCTAAATTTAAAAATCATCGTGTTTAAACTTTTCATAATACTCTTGTTCACAGCTGTACACCTTCGTTTAACATTCCACGTTACTTTTAAATAATGCTTTCATAATAGACCATAGCATTATGCTTCAATTCCACGTAACATGAGTGTAAGTTTCAAAATACCGTGTAGTCCGCTCATCTTTCGAAGTTAATAACAATATGTACTGTCATCCCGTTTCTTATAAACATCTATGAATACAATATTCATTTAACCGCTTCATTTACATATATTTGACTTCAGACAGACCTACAAGTCTTCTGGTCTTCATTTCGAGTTAACAAAATTGTTGTTAAATAATTGTTGCTATTTATCGGCATCGCCTGACTTCCATTGTTATAATAGGGATTTTTTCTGAAAATAATATAGTTACAGAAATTATCCATGACTTGATTAACGTCACATAATCATAATATCCCTTAATTGGAATTTTACTTGTTCAAAGTTATTGCTTATAACTCTTTAAATTGTTGTAAAAATTGTTAAAACATTGTTTATAGTTAATAACAACATTCTGATCCTTTATAATAAATCTTGTTTAGAATATCGAAGTATTCTAGTAATAACAACGCATTTATATTGTTTATATCATAAACAAATTTATCATATCATTCGTAACCTTATATTTACAAACTGATTATTTATCAAAATATTTATCAGAGCATTTCCTATCGAAACATTCCAATCGTATCATCCCAATCTGAGCATTCCCTTGTATAGAACAGTTTTCGTTTAAAGTGAGTATTAAAAAAGTTTCTATAAAAATTTTAAACGACTTTCTAAGATCAAAACTATCAAAATCACGTCTAAAACGACACACGTGACGTGTATAAAAATTTAACTAAGAAAATCTCCAAAATGGACAAAGTAATAACATGAGTTATGAGAAAAACATCTAAAATATGAATTGGTCACCCTGCTAATTTCAAACAAATACTACATTCAGAACTACAGAGATAGATCAGTCATTCCTGTACCTTTATGACGTTCTGCGATGAAAATACCTAGTCGAATGGTCTCGATATTCCGCTCCCTCATCGGCTCGTGCTGAAGTTGCTTCTGGCTTGGATCGAGCAGGTAACGGGACCCACAGCTGGCCGCCTCGTCTCTGCTGGTCTGGAAACCACCTGTTTCCTGGCCGTCCGCATAACATTCTTCTCTCTTCCCGACTGTATGCAGTCTAGAAACGGGAACCTGGAGCCATGAACACCGGATACCATCTACTTCTCTCTTCTTCTCTTCATCATCAAAGTAGTTATGAGCGTCTATGGTTTATATCTCTTCTGGATCTTGTTAATTGAATGAGTAGTATTGTTGGAAATAAGCGAACTGCGTGTTGGTGAAGCAGTCGTGGTAACATCGATCGAAAGACTCTGTGATCATCTCTGAGCTTCCCATTCCATAGTGTAGATCATCCTCCATTCATGCTTTAGTGAATCATCGAAGTCTTCTTAGAGAATGCATAACATAAACATCCTCCCTGACTCGTGGTTGGTTGTCTGGCGGCGTGGCTCAGGGGTAACGTTCTCGCTTTCTGAGCCCAAGGTTGCAGGTTCGAAACCTGTCACAGTCAGCTGGCATTTGAGGGTGCGCAAATGCGAGGGAGCCGTGTCAGTAGATTTACTGGCACGTTAAAGATCCCTTTCGGGGCAAAATTCCGGCACCCCGGCGTCTCTAAAAGCCAGTGTAGTTAAAAGGGACGTAAAACCAATAACATTATTATTATTATGACTCGTGGTTGCAGACATGGTTAATTGTAGTATAATATCTGCTTAAATAATGGAATAGTAATGCTTCAATAATGTAGTAGCTTGCTTCATAAATGTAGTGGCTTGCTATGAGTGAAGTATTCGTAGAATTGTTGAATACAATTTATAATGATACTGCTGTAGTCTTTCTGTTCGTTTGCCGTAGTTTTAGAACTTGCTGGTTTAAATGCTCAATATTTCTCTCCAATACTTTTGCCGGACTGTCTCCTTCATTTCCACGGCGATCGATGCGTCTCCCGCAGATTATCAAAGTCTCTCGCTCGCGCTTCCCATTGTTACCGTAGCTTGGCTGAACACTATACAAAAGCAGATCCTCGCTCTTCAAGCGTCAAAATAGAAGTCTCTCTCGCTCTGGCGTGCGGTCGGGCGCATGCCGCTAGAAATCCAGTTGTAGCCTCGCGTCCGGACCACTTATAATAGAATTATGCTATTTTCTCTTCTATTAGCCAAAATCATATAATTCCAAATTTCCAAATAAGTGTCGAATAATGTTGTGGGTCTGTAGAAGAGCTTATTTCTCTTAATAAAAGCAAATATGGTTTAATAATGTTTCCCTCACAAATTTTGTGATCCAATTTGATTGGCTATGAGTTTATTGTTGAAAACTCTCCCTGCCCTAGCCTCTTGTAGAAGGGTCGTGTGCATGATTTGTTGTTGCCGACTTGGCTAACCAAAACCGGTCTTGAGAGTGCTAACTTGGAACTTTTGACAATTTCCAGCTCCTAATAATCAGACTCTCCCTTGGCTAAATCTTCATTCACTACATAATTTCCAAATCCAAATATCTCAAAATAGTCCAAAATTCTCCAGAAATGTTTCTAAATGATGCAATTTACTTCCCAAAATATACCCTTGAGAAAAATAAATTATTATCTCCAATTTCCAAATTATAGATCAAAATGATGACAGATCGGGTCGATCCTCGACTCTGGCAACAACTTGAGCTTGGGTGAATTAGGGCTCAGATCCTCTTCTTACTTGTTAATTAAAGTATAACATAGACTTTATTTAATCAGTCTTCACCCTTTCTTGAGACCAAATTCATCCCTTAATTAATCCTGGGATAGAATCTTCTGAGTTTTGTGTGGTTGAATTTTCCAATTAGTCGGTCATCCTCAATTCTAACTATAAGGTAGCAATTGTTTCCATAAACTCTTCCGACCTTAAACGGACCTCGAAAAATATTAGCAAATTTGAGATATGTCTTCTTTAGAACATCAGCTTTCACAGACATCCTGACCAGTACTAGTTCTCCCAATTTTAGTGGTCTACTGTATCTCTTGCCTTGTCCTCTCTTCAACCTCTTCTCCGCTTGCTTGTTGAGATGTTCTCTGGTTCCTCCCTTTCATAAAGTAAGTCTTCGTCCGAAACTTGGTAAAATTCGTTTATGGCGATCTCATGCCCTTCGTTTGTGAACAGTGCTGTCTCTCTACCTGCGTTTCCCAATTGGCGTTTTTTTTGTTCCTCATTTCGATTTTTCTGTTGTCCAAAATCTGAAGTTGGGGTTTGAGGTTCCACTTCCTCATTCCGTGGATTATTTCGACCTCTGTTTTCTCTTAAGCCTTCCCTATACTCCTGGCTTTCTCGGTCTCTTTCTTGGTAATAACGCCTAACGTTATCATTGTTTCGCCAGCCTCTATTTTGTTGTTGTTGCTGTTGTTGCTGTTGTAGCCTGGGCTGTTGTTGTTGTTGTTGCCTCCGCGCGTAGGTCTCATTGTTCCAGTTGTGGTATCTCCTATAACAACCCCCTGAACCTCTGTTACTCCTGTCGTAATAATCGTTTCTACGACGGTCGTTACTACGATGGTAACCTGTTCTTCTCTGACCATTGTTCCAATATCTTGTCTGATATGGTCGACCTTCTCTTCCTCTGCGATATGATGGTTCATAGCGATTACTCCCGTAGTCGTTTCTTCGCGTGGGACCTGGCCTACTTCTTTCGTCTTCTGTTTGTTGCACCTGGTCAACCAATACAGTATGCACGTCTCTGTGCTCTGGCCTCTGCCTAGTGTGGCTGTTCGATACAACATTCGGTGTAGAAGATGTATGGTCGAGTCTTCTCAAGATTTCTGCCATTTCCTCCAGCGTCTTGACTTCTGCGGCTATCAGGTGTCTCCTGACGTCATTAGGCTGCTGTCGCGATATGGCATGTATTAACTCACTTTTGGCTAACGGGGGTTGCAAATACTGCAACATTGAGAGCTGTTGAGTGAAGAAGGTTGCATACTTCGTAGGGGTCGAGTGCACATAATCTCTTGGAATATATTTCCGCTCGTATGTCTTGCTGCAATTCTTTTGACCAGAATCTTCTCTGCTGTGCATCAGCGAATTCCTCAAAATTGGCGTAAGTATAGCGAAATGCGCGATGCCAAATTAGAGCTTCAGACTCTAAGTACTTCTCCACTACCCTCATCTCTCTGTCACGAGGTATTCTCTTATCATCGAGATAATAACGCATGTTCCTCAAGAACTCTACCGCTGTAATATTGCCTACGCCGCTAAAACGTGCCGGCTTGTCATCAATGTTCCTAAGAACTATCACATTTTGGTTACAGCTTAGGCCTCCCTGGTTATAATATCCACCTACATCTCCGTATTCTCTCTTAATACGTTCAGTGTCCTGAGTTAAGTGTTGCCTATCTGGTACACAACTGTACTCGCTTTCTGCATCCTCTTCTATTCTATCTCCTCTAACTTCAGGTGTTCCTATCTCTTCTTTGAGCCTTTCATCTCTTCGCTGGTAAAATTCTGCTAAGTCTCTTCTCATCCCTAGACGTATTTCTTCCCGTAATTTCTCATGGTCACAGGGTTCTGCGATAGACAGATCTTTGATCCTGTTCCGAATCTCTAATAGTGCCTCATCCTGACTAGACTTAATTTTAGCTACCTCTAAATTAATATCGTCAACAATAGTTCGAATCGCATTCAATTCCTCACTTTTACCGGAATCTGCTCTATTTACAATTCCTTTAAGTTCGGTTATGCTCGATACTCTAGTCTCTTCTATGTGCTTATACAATTCTAACTTAAGATTAGCATTAAGTGATCTAGCTTGGTTTTCTACCTTGCTAACATCTTTTAAAATTTTACTATGCAATTCCAATATATACTCCTTGTTGGATTGCATTACACTCTCTTTCAAGTCATTCACAGATTTTTGTAAACAAGTTTCAATGTCAACATTTATACCATCAGTAATAAGCTTTTGTTGTTCATCCAACTTACCTTGCAGTTTGCTTACAATATCATTTAAATTGTTGAGCTGTTCATTGAGTTGTTTTTGGGACCCTGTAATGCTTACATTGTGTTTTCTTTGTCCAATAGTGGCAGTGTGAATACTTCCCTGAATTTTATCTTCTAATTTGATAATATTCTCACTGCATTGTACTTTAGCTTCTGTCACTTTCTCAGCTATCTCTTCCCTTAATGAACTCATCTCATTTTTGGTAGAGGCCACATCATCTTTCATTTGTTAGAAAGTAGATTTGGTCTCTTCCAGAGTTTTCCTACTTTCATCAATAGCGAATCTACTCTCTTCTTGTGCCAATTTGCTTTGTTCTTGGACCAACCTTCCCTCTTCTTGCGCTTCTTCTAAAGCTTCTCTTATCTGCTGCTGTGTTTGTTTAACCTCGTCTTGGGCTTTTCGATTTTCTTCTTGTGTTTTTCTATTTTCTCCATGTATTTTTCTATTTTCTTCTTGTATTTTCTTTTGTATTTTTCTATTCTCTTCTTGTATTTTCTCTTGTATTTTTCTATTTTCCTCCTGAACGAAAGTAATGATAGCTTTATTGGCAACTTGATCTACAGTGAATTCCGCTTTCATCTCGGATTTAATTGTCGCTGATGACTGTTAAATTTCCCTTTTTAGCTTTTTACTATTCTCGTGTGTGAGTTTGTGGAGGGCATCAACATCTCCTGTTAGCTGAGTCTGATTCTGTCGAATCATTTCCAACATCGACTTGATATGGGTCAAGTCTTCCGCCGACATATGGGTCAAGTCTTCCGCCGACATAATAATAATACAATTGAGAAATGAGGAGGATTCCTCTGCACTATATTATGGAAACCTCAGAGTGACCAACTCATACTGGCTATAACAAAAGAATACTCCAATAATCTTGATTTAATAATATTAATATACTGAAATCTTAATACCTAACGAATCGTATTCTACTAAACTGATCGTTCTTTATTTCACAATTCCTAACTGAATTTAATAAACAAAATCTGAATTTAATTACCTCTAGACTTAAATGGCTAAAATATCAACAACTGGTTCAAAAATATATGCCTCAAACAATTGTACTCCTCAAATTTGTCAATGTTTATTCATTTAAACAAATTTTCAAAATTTGGGATCGGCATTTTTATAAGTTTCAAAAATCTACCAATATCATCACATGGTCGTCGTTGAAGACGATAGTGTCTCAACACAATCGATGCCAAAGCACGTTGTTTGCGCCAAGTAATAATACCCCATATGCGCCCGAATCTCACATTAGCCACCACCCAAATCCGCTGAGATGGTAAAGGATTGTAAGGACGTCGATCCCCAGCTAGACACATTAACAATTCCCTACTGGGCGGATGACTAGGAAACCCTTGACGCATACAGATGTACAATAACACTACCAATCAGTAACACATTTACCAAAACAAATCTAAATCCATAATAAAATGGTAGTACGAGAATCTTGGATCTCGGACGTGAACGGTGAAAGTTGAGACTAAGTGAGTTCTAGTTGCTAACTGATAGTATTATCGCACGGTGATTGCGTAATGAAAAGTAGATCAGTTTCTATAAAAACAAACAAACAGGCATCAAAGGTGCCTGGGATTTATTCCCAAAAATATATACAAGATAGAAATCCCTATCACCAAATAAACATTATTAATATCAATAATAAGAAATATCATCGTTAGTAGATCAAATATCTACTTCACAATGAGTAAATTCTGTAAGAATTTCGTTGCAGGCATAATACAATTCGAATATAGATTTCGAACAATTAAATAATTAGTCTTCCAGTGACTTGGTAAAAATATTATAGCTTGATATAATCAGCTGTTCACTTGAAAACACTTTACAATAAAATAACCCTAATATATACATGAATCGTTGACAAACGTAGTTAAAAATTCTACTTCAAATAATAATAATACTATTTATAACATATTTACAAGGATTAAATACCAACGTCTAACGCAGTATAAAAAACCTGAACTAGTTTTGACCTGATATGTCAAAACTATTAGCGCTATCTCTTCCAAAAATGTTCCTTCCTTCCACATAACAAATAAACAAACACTGGTTCACATTAACGATACGTTCTCGCAATATTGGGTATTATGTCGCAATCAATGAACTTTAATTAACGAACAATAAAGTTAGTTATAGTTCTAAGAATTCAAATTCAGTAATAATAATAATAATAATAATAATAATAATAATAATAATAATAATAATAATAATAATAATGACAATAATAAAGATCGAGACGGAACTACACCCTAAATAAACGACGTTGTGGAAATAACATTAAAGCTTACTGACATGAACAACACATAAATACGCTCCTAGATGTCAGTTACTTTCTTAACACACTGTGGCAATAGCTTGCTCTCACGGCAATGCTCGCTTCGATTCAAATACGTGAACAGTACTCTAATATAGCTTCTCAAGCGCTTCCAAAATGACACAACTTCCTTCCTCTCCATAACAACTTAACTTTTCATAACATACTGCACGGAATCCCTTCACAATGAAATAAAACCCATCTTACTACACACCTGTAGAAGAATCAGTGATCTTACTACATGACACTACTGTGTACATGTTTCTTGAAATACTCCTAACATCCTCCTTCTCTAAATTTAAAAATCATCGTGCTTAAACATTTCATAATACTCTTGTTCACAGCTGCACACCTTCGTTTAACATACCACGTAACTTTTAAATAATGGTTTCATAATAGACCATAGTATTATGCTTCAATTCCACGTAACATGAGTGTAAGTTTCAAAATACCGTGTAGTCCGCTCATCTTTCAAAGTTAAAACAATATGTACTGTCATTCCGTTTCTTATAAACATCTATGAATACAATACTCATTTAACCGCTTCATTTACATATATTTGACTTCAGACAGACCTACAAGTCTTCTGGTCTTCATTTCGAGTTAACAAAATTGTTGTTAAATAATTGTTGCTATTTATCGGCATCGCCTGACTTCCATTGTCATAATAGTGATCCTTTCTGAAAATAATATAGTTACAGAAATTATCCATGACTGGATTAACGTCACATAATCATAATATCCCTTAATTGGAATTTTACTTGTTCAAAGTTTTTGTTTATAACTCTTTAAATTGTTGTAAAAATTGTTAAAACATTGTTTATAGTTAATAACAACATTCTGATCCTTTATAATAAATCTTGTTTAGAATATCGAAGTATTCTAGTAATAACAACGCATTTATATTGTTTATATCATAAACAAATTTATCATATCATTCGTAACCTTATATTTACAAACGGATTATTTATCAAAATATTTATCAGAGCATTTCCTATCGAAACTTTTCTATCGAAACATTCCAATCGAATCATCCCAATCTGAGCATTCCCTTGTATAGAACAGTTTTCGTTTAAAGTGAGTATTAAAAAAGTTTCTATAAAAATTTTAAACGACTTTCTAAGATCAAAACTATCAAAATCACGTCTAAAACGACACACGTGACGTGTATAAAAATTTAACTAAGAAAATCTCCAAAATGGACAAAGTAATAACATGAGTTATGAGAAAAATATCTAAAATGTGAATTGGTCAGCCTGCTAATTTCAAACAAATACTACATTCAGAACTACAGAGATAGATCAGTCATTCCTGTACCTTTATGACATTCTGCGATGAAAATACCTTGTCGAATGGCCTCGATATTCCGCTCCCTCATCGGCTCGTGCTGAATTTGCTTCTGGCTTGGATCGTGCAGGTAACGGGACCCACAGCTGGCCGCCTCGTCTCTGCTGGTCTGGAAACCACCAGTTTCCTGGCCGTCCGCATAACATTCTTTTCTCTTCCCGACTGTATGCAGTCTAGAAACGGGAACCTGGAGCCATGAACACCGGATACCATCTACTTCCCCCTTCTTCTCTTCATCATCAAAGTAGTTATGAGCGTCTATGTTTTATATCTCTTCTGGATCTTGTTAGTTGAATGAGTAGTATTGTTGGAAATAAGCGAACTGCGTGTTGGTGAAGCAGTCGTGGTAACATCGATCGAAAGACTCTGTGATCATCTCTGAGCTTCCCAGTCCATATTGTAGATCATCCTCCATTCATGCTTTAGTGAATCATCGAAGTCTTCTTAGAGAATGCATATCATAAGCATCCTCCCTGACTTGTGTGTTGCAGACATGGTGAATTGTAGTATAATATCTGCTTAAATAATGGAATAGTAATGCTTCAATAATGTAGTAGCTTGCTTCGTAAATGTAGTGGCTTGCTATGAGAGAAGTATTCGTAGAATTGTTGAATACAATTTATAATGATACTGCTGTAGTCTTTCTGTTCGTTTGCCGTAGTTATAGAACTTGCTGGTTTAAATGCTCAATATTTCTCTCCAATACTTTTGCCGGACTGTCTCCTTCCTTTCCTCGGCGATCGATGCGTCTCCCGCAGATTATCAAAGTCTCACGCTCGCGCTTCCCATTGTTACCGTAGCTTGGCGGAGCACTATACAAAAACAGATCCTCGCTCTTCAAGCTTGTAGAAGTCTCTCTCGCTCTGGCGTGCGGTCGGGCGCGTTTCGCTAGAAATCCAGTTGTAGCCTCGCGTCCGGACCACTTATAATAGAATTATGCTATTTTCTCTTCTATTAGCCAAAATCATATAATTCCAAATTTCCAAATAAGTGTCGAATAATGTTGTGGGTCTGTAGAAGAGCTTATTTCTCTTAATAAAAGCAAATATGGTTTAATAACGTTTCCCTAACAAATTTGGTGATCCAATTTGATTGGCTATGAGTTTATTGTTGAAAACTCTCCCTATCCTAGCCTCTTGTAGAAGGGTCGTGTGCATGATTTGTTGTTGCCGACTCGGCTGATCAAAACCGGTCTTGAGAGTCCTAACTTGGAACTTTTGACAATTTCCAGCTCCTAATAATCATACTCTCCCTTGGCTAAATCTTCATTCACTACATCATTTCCAAATCCAAATATCTCAAAATAGTCCAAAATTCTCCAGAAAAATTTATAAATGATGGAATTTACTTCCCAAAATATATCCTTGAGAAAAATAAAATATTATCTCCAATTTCCAAATTATAGATCAAAATGATGACAGATCGGTTCGATCCACGACTCTGGCAATAGCTTGAGCTTGGGTGAATTAGGGCTCAGCACCAACTCATACAACAATACAGTCTTACGTTCATGACACCGATGATGTCCCAATGTCTCTAAACTGGGTGTTTTTGACTCTGAGCTGCTCACCGAAGCAACATTGACACCATGAGGTCCTCATGTATCATAACTTTTTTCGTCACTCAGAGGCACTAGTGAGGGTTAGCTTGAATGGCGGGGTATATTTTCCACCTCCATTCTACACAGGTAGGGGCAGGCGGGTGACCAGCGCTGATGTTCCTGCATGGGTTCATCACTCTCTCCCCATTGGTCTATGGTGATGGAACAAAATGCACATTTCACTTCATCTCTTGTTTTTAAATAATAGAAACCAGCGGCTGCCAAGGCTTGAGGGTTTATGAAAGGCACAGGCCACGTCGCAAAGGTCTTGAAACGTTGTTCCTCAGAGTTTACATTCATGGGTGTGACACCTATTGAGGCTTTAAAGCAATGCATGACTGAGCTGCTTGACGTGGGTTGGCCTGTTAGTTATACACTTGGTTGGACAGTGTATCATAGTTGACTTGTTTGTGATGAATAATCAAACAGTAGGCCGTGGTATTGGCTGGTACATTGTCATGCGCTTCAAAATCTTGTCGGATGTCAATAATGGATTGCTTGACAGACTCTTCCAAGTAGGAACAGTCAAAGACAATCAGTGGCGCCCTTGCCTTAAACGCTTGGGGTGATGGCTTGGGGCAGTTTTCATCTTGATAATACGGCCATCTAAATTTAGAAAACAAGTCGTACAGTGGGCCAAACTTATTTTTTGAAAAATCCAAATCCAGTCCTTCATAGGGAAACACAGCTCCGTTGAGGAAAATACGTGCATTTCTCAATTGCAGGTGATCAAATTGCGTGGCATCTTTGGTGTTGATACTTGCGATTCGTTTGAAAACCCATGATAATGTAGAGAGGTCTCTCTGTATAATGGGCTGTTTTTACAGACCAACTGTGTGTGTTGGTGGAGGGCAATAGAGGGTACTCCTGGAGTGCCCAGCTTCTAAATTCCATGGGTAAAGACATATCTCTTCCCACAATCTTGAGCATATCCAGATTTGCTATCGGCAAAGGTCACATGGGAGGTACTTTCCATATAATTCGTTGTAGTTGAATTTTTGAATCTATGGGTGCATTTTCGGCTCCCTTGAGTGCATTATAATCACTCCAATCTCTAACCAGATAATGCACTTGCCTTGCGTTGACCACAATGCGCTGGTGATCTTCGGCAAAGCCTAAAATCAGTTTAAGAGGCAAAAAATCCAGTAAAAGTGCCATCGGTGTGTACCATCCAGTCATTGGTCGAGCCAGGGCACCAACCTGTCATGTAAAGTGTTTTACCTTCTTCCTCACTATAAGAAGGGTATAGTTTAATGACACTTGAAATACCCTAATTTCGAGTGCTATCCGCCACAATATCGTTAATCACATAACGCACCTCAGAAAACAGGCAAAGGCATGGTTGGCTTACTTGGATGTTGTGGGTGTAGAGCCATCGGCTTTGGTGAGCCGGCGTTCAATCTGAATGACACTTTCATGCGGCAGGGTGTAAATATCTTGGTTGTAGATAACAATTTGAATTTCATCATTGTTATTTAGTCCAGGTGTTTGAGCTTGATAGGAATGGGGATCAATTCTTACCACCCCGTCTTGCTCCTCGATGCGGTTCACCACCTCTACGGTAGAGTTCATCGTGGTGGGGGTTGACGTGGTAACCCAAATGCTGTAAAATCTGCTTGTCCTTAGGTTTTAACGTGTTTTTACGTGTCAAACAACTAACACCATTCCTAGACGGTGTTGTTTATTTATACACCAACTTCATAGTGGCTTTAGAACCAACTTTTAAGTCACTGGTGAGGTAGAATCTAGTTGAATGAGTTGTTCATCTCTATTGCTTAGTCTTAACGTTATATTACTAACAGAATCAACAGCCACAGAATGAAGAAGCACCAGTGGAGGGTTTTCACGAATAATATAGCCATTGGGCGATGTTACAATAAAATCATAAAGCGAATGCGATGGATCTTGATTGGTGCACACTTGGCTAATAATATTATACGTCACCGACACGTGATGGTCCTCAATCAATTTCACTTCATAGTCTGAATCATGTTTTTTTGGGCTCCAACATGCGTGGTTTAAATCCTAGTAAAGGACCAATGGAATTGGGTTGTGTTTTAAAGTCAATCTTAAACGTAGAGAAAATACTGCACCGATGAGTTTTGGTATTTCCTGTAAGTTCAAACGTGTGTGTTCCATCAAGAAATGACTTTAAACCATATTCATTGAGCAACACCACATACATGTGTTCATAAATATCATCTATCGAATATCCACCAGGGTTTAGGGTGAGCACAGAATCATCATAGTAAAACTTGTTGTTCACGTTTTCACGTATGTTGTATATTTTATTGTACGTTTCTAGAGAAACAAATCCCAAACCATAAGGGCTTTCACTCAATTCGATAGGCGGGTAAAAGCCTAGGCTGACTTCCGGTTCACGTCCATGCAGTGTAAACGTCTTACTTTCTGCCGACATACTGTTGACGTTTTTGCTTATGCTGTGTCTTATATAATAACATTAAACACAAACGCCCACACTCTTGGCTGTAAAACGTTTGCTCACGTTTCACATTATAATATATCTTGGTCCTGTTAAAAATAGGTCACTAGTTCCATGGGCGGGGGTAAATTCCCAAATCTGTCAAAGTACTATACCGTGGACCCCTCTTTCACATAGGATACATAATGAGTTCCTGTTCCTCGGTGAGCATCCAAATTTAGAACAGCACATTCCTGTTTCCAGGGTCGTGGGGGGTAATTGGTTCCGCATAAACACACCTCGAAAATGAGAAAGATTTAGTTGTTTGGCATAGCTTTCGACTTGTTGATGAGTCAGGGCATGTCTTTCTATGGCTTCGGTTAATTTTTTAAATTTTATTTCGAGATGGCGAAATCCCAAATCCTTGTTGATAAAAGGCTGGCTTTAAATGGGCATTTCCAGCCCCCATAGCAATGGCTTCCATCGTTTCATTGTGTCGCTGACTTTCTTTCAATTGTTGCTTGCCCTGCTGTGCAGCTTTAATGGGTTTAGCCACAGCACTGGCACCGCCCAAAAGTGAACCCAGAGCAGCCAGACTGGTAAATAAAGCAGGTAAAATCCAGCTCGTTTGGGGACGGGAATCACTCGACCTTGTTTTGAAACCTGTCGCTGACGTTTTGGAATAACACGTCTCTGTGCTGCTCGAAGGGCTTTCCTTATTGTCAACAAATTATTTTCTATTTTTTTCATTCGCAAAAACATGTCAACCAATGCCATAAGCCCATGCTTTGACAATGACAGTGTCTTCTTTTTAATCTTTTCCGCCACATATCTTTGTTTCACCATGATGATGACCAACAACCTTTCACAAGAAAGTTTAAGTAACAACTAACGCGAGGGTGTTATTTCATGGCTGTATATTCAATTTTACATAAAGTGGGAAATCGTTTATCGTGTTCCTGCTTGCTTTTCATCCCATGTAAGCCTGAGATGAATGATAATTCATCACCTGCATTAATCATTTGAAGGTTATGGACCAACATCCTATGACCGTTTATCTCTACATGTAAATGGTTCTCATCAGGCTTGGATTGTTTAATGTGAATGGTTCCATCATAGTGCAAACGATAGTGTCTTAAACCTGAAGAAAGCACATAGGTAAGGTGCTGGTCATTGACTAGCGGTAAATGGTTCCTGTCATTCACAGGTTTTTCATTTGTCAGGTACACTAAAAATATGGATAGGATAAATTTATAAAGCCTTTTCATTTCATAGGTCACGTAACGTTTGGTGCAGACATCGTCCCCGTCTTGTGGGTCTTCCACGTGAATAATGCGGCGATGATTAACTGTATAGCCATTCACAGTAACCTGAGGCACTTTGTCATATAACTCATTCACCTTGTTATCCACATACTTTTTGTAGTGACATCTGTAGATACATGAGGATGTTTCACATGGGTTAACCGCTTTACCTTAAAGTCATAATCTCCCTGTTTAGTGCGTGGAACCACGGACCTATCCGCATAGTGTTTATTAACAGGATCTGTTTCTTATTTAGGATCATGTATGGGGACAGAGCTAGCTTTGGCCATCAACGCACGTCCTGGGTAGATTATAGGCTAGGGAATAACCCACCCACCAAGGGAAGATGATTAAAAGAAGGAAGTAGATTTGGGATTTGGAAAAGAAGGATAGAGAAATAGGAGGAGAGTCCCACAAAATTAATAAGTTGACTTTTAATTCATTTAGAAGCGGTTGCCACCGCAAATATGTGCTCGGATACCTAAAATGGCTACGAGCTTGGTCGAGGCTAACGGGAGCCGCAGATAAGGCTTGGGCAGTTTGCCAGAGAGAACCTGTAGTGTATTTCCTCCCAAGCACGAATGAAAGTACTATAGGGAAGGGTGATGATCTGGCCAGACAGATAGTAAAAGCTTTATTATATATGAACGAGGGCATAAACCTAGGAAGAGCTAGGAAAGCCAGGATCCTGCCTAACTGTAGTATAAGAGAAATGATGAATCCAAAACCAAATATTTAGTTTATTTAACAATGCAGGAAGTTTGAGGCAATTAACAATTATGAAATATAATTTTGATAAACATGGTTCATTTGAACTTTTTAACAAATAGGGTCGCAGACCTCTCCACGTTAAACAGTTGCTCCAGGCAATTGACAATTTTTAAGGTTTTTTAAACCGTGAATTAAAATCTTGGTAAGATTTCATAAATAGGCAAAATGGAATAATTAAAGTTTTAACATTTACAGGAGTACAAGCAGTGTACTATATGAAACCTCTGAAAGAACATTCTAACGAAAATAACAACTTCGAAGATAACAAAATGGAAAACATAAAGAATAAAAAGGAAGTTCCTACAACTTCTTATATTTATACAGAATTACTTTGTGAAATTTATACAAGGAGAGCAGGTCACTTACTGTGAACCTGAAAAGTTGATCAGAAGGAAGGTTCTAGACCTCTTATACTTTGAATAAGACTCGCCAGTCAAATGAGGCAGTTATCATTTAGCGAGACCAAAAAATAACTCACTCAAGAGTTGAGAGAATTGTTTTCCTTGCTTTTGAAGGGAGGAACAATGTAAATTTAAAACTTGTATCACACAAGAAATTATGCAGAATTTAATTAATGTTAAACTAGCAAAGTTGGAAGGGTACCTCGTGAGTAACACCTTATAGACAGTTACAATTTTATAAATAATGGTTGTTAGTAGAAGGTTAAGGAAAGATCATGGGGATATAGGATCAATGTTCATGGCCGTATTTAATATAACCGGACGATCGCGACGCGGTAGAAACGTGGAGAAAGCACTGATTATCACTATTGTTTGTAAAGATGGATGCAAAGTTCACCAGAGAAACACGGAAGCTCATGAGAAAAAAAGTTATTGCAATTATGGAGATAACTGATTGCACTATGTAGGTGAAAGTCTATTTCTCGAAAAAGTCGTGATTTACAATTAAATGCACCAGAGAATGTTCTAGAAGTTCCAACGGTGGAGGAAGTTAGCTATTGCAAAAATTTATAAGGAAGATTCCTCATTTTAACTAGTAGTTTCGCAAGTGCGTGTCAATACTTGACGGCAAGACTCGCAGATAGAGAACAAGATCTCGAAGGTTCCAGAACGACCTTAGCAGAAAATGGGGTTGAGAAAATCCAACGGAGGAAATAACTTTGTAATTATAGACAGCGGATATTAGATAATCTCCCACGTAGCGAGAGGGTTTCTCGTTTAAATAGCTTAAGAAAAGCTCCTTTTAGTAAGGTTGGCTTACAAGAAAAAGCTCAACATTGCAAATCCCACGAAGGATGATTTTGCCCCAAGTAAATATTTTCACACTGCCTATAATTAAAATTAAAATCACTTGGAAGTTAAAACCATGAAGATGAGGTTAAAACTTTTTAAAAATGGTACTTATCTCGATTTCATGTTGAAGTCGGAGTTCCTTAGGAAGACTATCTAGCCGACATGGCGTAGAAGAGGTTGTGCCTCTTGGTTTGAGGAGGCTAAGCTCGAGCGGAGCTTTGACTGTACGAGTCAACTGCAGACGAAGAAGTGAGAGCAGCTCAACGGAGCACTGAGAGACCACGGAAAGGGGAGAGAGTGGGGGTAGGAAACAAAAGGAGAACATAAAAGCATGGCCAACTTAGCAAAACATAATTGATTTCTTGGTGAGCTGGTCTTCAAGGAGTTGATAGATGATACTAGCGCAGCATGGTGAGTAAAGAAGTAGACGTAGTCCTCTTGCTCAAGGAGAAAATAGCTGACGATGGTAACGAAAGCTGGTAGCCAAATAGATAAGTAAGTCATCTTGCACGATGAGGAATTGAGTAGCTTCAGAGGCTCGCTACTAGATGACGCTAGGTGGATCACAGAAGTTATATATCTGAAACATACTTATGAAGACATAAGAAACATGCTCAACAAGGAGAAAACAGATGATCACTGTTGGTGTTTGGCAAAGAGGAAGGAAGAAATGAACATGCAAAGAGCAATAGACATTATATCTCTCGTACCGTGTATTCAAAGAATACACCATACTGGGGGGACAAACACCAACAGAGAGCAAATAAGCAGTTACACATTTATTGGAAGCGGAGCGATCAAAGACAGTGGTCTTATGATCGGTCCATTTGTAGTCAAGATTCTGGCCACCCTGACTCTCCCATCTCTTCCAGGGTAACATTGGGTCACCCTACCAGAAATCCATACTAGGGGGGGGGTGAAATATCTCTAACCAAGACCAAGTCCCCTACTTTAATGTCGGGACTGGAAAGAAACCACTTCTGCCTCCGTTGCAAGGAAGTTAAATATTCCAAGTTCCACCTTTCCCAAAAAGAATTACGGAGGGCTTCAAGTTTCCGCCAAGCGATAGGTAGATTAGAATCCCTGTAAGAATTAGGAAGAGGAGGAGGGGCAGAAAGAGAGGTGCCGATAAGGAAGTGACCAGGGGTAAGTGGAAGGAGGTCATCAGGGTCATTGGAAAGAGGAGTTGAAAGGCGAGAATTATCAACACTTTCAATCACGAAATAGCTGGAAACTGAGGGAAATAAAGCACTAGTAAAGATTACGATACGATGAGAAAGAAGAATTGGCAAGTTTAAACAAAGCGTATAGGAACAAGTACATCTATTCAGGACAAGAATATACCAAATAAACAAAGGAACTATGCGAGTAGAAAGCAAGAACGCCATAGGTAACAAACGAGTAGCCATAAACAATGACCTCAAGTTATAATGAGTATCAAAGGGTTTACTCAGAAAAATACTTAAGTCATCGAAAACCAGGACATGACAAGCATGAATACAAAAACACATCGAAGGTGACGACGAGAAAAAACAAGTTTGTTCATCAATGAACATTAAGATCGCAAAATATGCAAGCAAATTGCAATTCATGAGCGCGTGAGAAATACGCAACGAAGTTTTGGAACGGGGATCAAAGCAGTTGTAAGATACGAGCGTGAGTAATTGAGGGATGTAAACAAGCAAGGCCTTGACACACATAGTACAACGAGATAAGGCATATAAATAGCTGAACGAGTCCTTAAGCGGAACAGGTTTATTTTGGGAACTAGGTGAACAGCTTCCGTACTTGAAGTAGCAACTCGCTAGACAATGCTTGGCAATCAGCCAGAGTTGAGATAAGAGAAACTTGTTTTGAACTGTGTCAATCATACAGGAAATAAACAACGACTGGGCATTCCTCAGACTGGTATACACACGAGTCTCAAAAGCAAGCAGTTCAAAGTGCACACACACTAATTGAGTCAGCTGTAACTTAAAGCAGAACGAGTTACACGACATGCAGTCAATCGTAACTTGGACGTGAAAAAGCAATTTAAAGCTATATGAAATAAAGTAGGACATCAATTTCGCATAATTGAGAGGATCACGAAATCGAACAATTTTCAACAAAAAGAAGCTTAATTCTTCCGAGCAAAGAAGACAAGCTGGGACATTGAGACGAAGGTTATGCATAAGAATAGTTATTCTAGATGCAATGGAATTCAGAGTTTCAAGCGGTTTCATGAGCGACTTCCAATTGCGAGGAAGGGGGGAGGAGCCGGCCGTGGCCATCCCTCTACGTAACGAAAGAAGTGAAGCATAGCGTACAGCAAAGTGATGGTGACTGATAGCCATGGTTTTACACAAGGGGAAGATAGTTTTCGAGGAATAGTTTAAGTAATTAACTGCTATAAAAAATAACATAAGAAGATATACGAAATAACACAAAGCAAGGCGAACTTGAATTGCCATTTTGTGCGGGAAGAAGGAAAAACCATTTAAACAACTTACAGGGTTAGCGCAGTTATTCACTATAAGACATCGTTTCGACAAGTGGTTTTCAAAAATATTGAGATTTGAGACATGAGCGTTCTCTTTTTCAGAAATGGGATTTATGTCAGCTGTGACGAACTGACATTGTGCTTTGGTTTGAACACTGGTATGTTTGATTTCGCCAGTGATAACCCAACCAAAATCGGTGTCTCTAGCGACCACGGTTGAAGATAACTTGCGTGTTTGTTTGCGAATGCAGTTCCAAAAAACATTGGCACTGAAAAGCACATCAATGGGACCTTGAGCATTAAACTGAGGATCGGCTAACCTTAAGTGCGAGGGAATGTTTAAACCGGAAGTATTAATGGAGTGACTTGGAGTGTCTTTACCAATACTGGTAAGAATGAGACAATTTAAATTAAGATTGGTGTTTCTTTGACAAACGTCTCTGATTTTCAATTTTGAAGACTGCAAAACTTGAGTTTTCAAATTGTCAATGCCGGTCACATTGATAGAAGTAGGCGATGACGAAAGACCTAGTTTTTTAATCAACGATTTCGAAACAAAGTTGTGCGTTGAAGCGGAATCGAGAAGACCACGGGTTTTGAACCAATTTCCAAATCTATCTTGGATTTCAAATTGCACAGTGGTCAACAGGGTTTGCGCACTATGAAAAGTGTCGGCGTTGGAAATGCAGGAAGAAGCATTAGTTTGTTCGGAGCGGCTCTGCAAGGAGCTTAAAGAGGCAGGTGCTGATGACCTCGATTTATCGTGAACGTGCAATAAAGAATGATGCGGTTTTTTGCAATGAAAACAAAGGTTTGATGACGTACAGTTCGAAGAAGAATGCTTAGGTGACAAGCAATTGAAACAATGTTTGCTGTTTAAGACAAACTTTCTTCGATCTTCGACAGACAATTCTTTAAAGGATTTGCACAAATACAATGTGTGAAGCTTTTTACAGAGCGTGCATTTTAACGATTTGTTAAGCGGCCTGATATCTTCTCTTGGATTATTAAAAGAAGAACGGGTTTGTTTGTTTTCGACAAATGGGGGCTGATGTCCCTTTGAAGAAGCAAGTTTTTTTTCAAAAATTTGACACTGAGGATTCGTTTCGACTCTTTCGCACTGAAATGCGAGTGCTGTAAGGAATTGACATCGACTGTTGAGAAACGAGACAAGGTGTTCGAAGGAAAATTCTTTGTTGTAGGCGAGTTCGACCTCCCAGGCCTTCAGTGTCGAAAAATCGAATCTTGATGTAGCTAGGTGAATAAGTATGGTGTCCCATGTTTGGACAGGCTGTTTTAGCTGGTATAACGCTCTGACATTTAACTGCATAGAATCTAAGAGGTCTCTTAAAGATGTGACGTCATTAGGTTTGACGGCAGGTAAGTTGAAGAGACAGCGGATATGACGAGCGACACTCAACCTTAAATTGCCATATCTCTCTTTAAGGAGATTAAAGGCGATGTGGTAGTTGTCTGCGCTTAAAGGCAGTGACTCTACCAAGGTCAAGGCCTCTGATTCCAAAGACGTGCGGAGGTAGTAAAATTTATGTATGTCTGGGATCTCGATATTTTCATGAATTAAAGAACAGTAAAGTTCGTAAAAAGAATACCATTCACCTTCCTTGCCTGAGAAGTGGGGTAGGCTTATCTTGGGAAGTAACGGTTTCGGTTTGTTCTCGTGAACTGAAGCGGGTACGAACTGGGCCGGATTGATGACCCTAGTGTCCGGTTCTGAGATATTGCGAATCAATTGGTGGGCCTTTGCAATTCCTTCAAAGTACAAGGGTTCGACCTCATCCCGGTCCAATTGCAGTTCTGGACAAGCGGATTCAATCTCGGTTTGAATTTGGTCATAATAATCATAAGACCGTTCGTACAACTTAAGGCGATGAGTCAAGATATCTAAATCACACTCGGCGGGATTTAATTTGCTGATGAAATTTCAGAATCTAGTGAGTTGCCCTTTATAAGAAGAACGTCTAGCAATGAGAGTTTCATCTTTTTCGGCAGGAGCCATGACAAAAATAATAAATTGAAATACAACTCACGAAACTGTAGAACTTTGGAGATGCTGTCAGGTTGGCAACAGCGAGAGAGTAGAAAGAACAGGACACCCCAAAGGAGACAGGAGCGGCCTCTTTCCCGTTCACAGGCTTTGCATGACGTAGATATAGCTGAAAGATCCAAAGGAGATATTAAAAATTTGCAAAGTAATGTCAAATGACACTTGACAAACAATAGAAATAACAAATGGACTCTCCCGGGTTTCTGGTACCAACTTTTGGGTAGATTATAGGCTAGGGAATAACCCACCCACCAAGGGAAGATGATTAAAAGAAGGAAGTAGATTTGGGATTTGGAAAAGAAGGATAGAGAAATAGGAGGAGAGTCCCACAAAATTAATAAGTTGACTTTTAATTCATTTAGAAGCGGTTGCCACCGCAAATATGTGCTCGGATACCTAAAATGGCTACGAGCTTGGTCGAGGCTAACGGGAGCCGCAGATAAGGCTTGGCTAGTTTGCCAGAGAGAACCTGTAGTGTATTTCCTCCCAAGCACGAATGAAAGTACTATAGGGAAGGGTGATGATCTGGCCAGACAGATAGTAAAAGCTTTATTATATATGAACGAGGGCATAAACCTAGGAAGAGCTAGGAAAGCCAGGATCCTGCCTAACTGTAGTATAAGAGAAATGATGAATCCAAAACCAAATATTTAGTTTATTTAACAATGCAGGAAGTTTGAGGCAATTAACAATTATGAAATATAATTTTGATAAACATGGTTCATTTGAACTTTTTAACAAATAGGGTCGCAGACCTCTCCACGTTAAACAGTTGCTCCAGGCAATTGACAATTTTTAAGGTTTTTTAAACCGTGAATTAAAATCTTGGTAAGATTTCATAAATAGGCAAAATGGAATAATTAAAGTTTTAACATTTACAGGAGTACAAGCAGTGTACTATATGAAACCTCTGAAAGAACATTCTAACGAAAATAACAACTTCGAAGATAACAAAATGGAAAACATAAAGAATAAAAAGGAAGTTCCTACAACTTCTTATATTTATACAGAATTACTTTGTGAAATTTATACAAGGAGAGCAGGTCACTTACTGTGAACCTGAAAAGTTGATCAGAAGGAAGGTTCTAGACCTCTTATACTTTGAATAAGACTCGCCAGTCAAATGAGGCAGTTATCATTTAGCGAGACCAAAAAATAACTCACTCAAGAGTTGAGAGAATTGTTTTCCTTGCTTTTAAAGGGAGGAACAATGTAAATTTAAAACTTGTATCACACAAGAAATTATGCAGAATTTAATTAATGTTAAACTAGCAAAGTTGGAAGGGTACCTCGTGAGTAACACCTTATAGACAGTTACAATTTTATAAATAATGGTTGTTAGTAGAAGGTTAAGGAAAGATCATGGGGATATAGGATCAATGTTCATGGCCGTATTTAATATAACCGGACGATCGCGACGCGGTAGAAACGTGGAGAAAGCACTGATTATCACTATTGTCTGTAAAGATGGATGCAAAGTTCACCAGAGAAACACGGAAGCTCATGAGAAAAAAAGTTATTGCAATTATGGAGATAACTGATTGCACTATGTAGGTGAAAGTCTATTTCTCGAAAAAGTCGTGATTTACAATTAAATGCGCCAGAGAATGTTCTAGAAGTTCCAACGGTGGAGGAAGTTAGCTATTGCAAAAATTTATAAGGAAGATTCCTCATTTTAACTAGTAGTTTCGCAAGTGCGTGTCAATACTTGACGGCAAGACTCGCAGATAGAGAACAAGATCTCGAAGGTTCCAGAACGACCTTAGCAGAAAATGGGGTTGAGAAAATCCAACGGAGGAAATAACTTTGTAATTATAGACAGCGGATATTAGATAATCTCCCACGTAGCGAGAGGGTTTCTCGTTTAAATAGCTTAAGAAAAGCTCCTTTTAGTAAGGTTGGCTTACAAGAAAAAGCTCAACATTGCAAATCCCACGAAGGATGATTTTGCCCCAAGTAAATATTTTCACACTGCCTATAATTAAAATTAAAATCACTTGGAAGTTAAAACCATGAAGATGAGGTTAAAACTTTTTAAAAATGGTACTTATCTCGATTTCATGTTGAAGTCGGAGTTCCTTAGGAAGACTATCTAGCCAACATGGCGTAGAAGAGGTTGTGCCTCTTGGTTTGAGGAGGCTAAGCTCGAGCGGAGCTTTGACTGTACGAGTCAACTGCAGACGAAGAAGTGAGAGCAGCTCAACGGAGCACTGAGAGACCACGGAAAGGGGAGAGAGTGGGGGTAGGAAACAAAAGGAGAACATAAAAGCATGGCCAACTTAGCAAAACATAATTGATTTCTTGGTGAGCTGGTCTTCAAGGAGTTGATAGATGATACTAGCGCAGCATGGTGAGTAAAGAAGTAGACGTAGTCCTCTTGCTCAAGGAGAAAATAGCTGACGATGGTAACGAAAGCTGGTAGCCAAATAGATAAGTAAGTCATCTTGCACGATGAGGAATTGAGTAGCTTCAGAGGCTCGCTACTAGATGACGCTAGGTGGATCACAGAAGTTATATATCTGAAACATACTTATGAAGACATAAGAAACATGCTCAACAAGGAGAAAACAGATGATCACTGTTGGTGTTTGGCAAAGAGGAAGGAAGAAATGAACATGCAAAGAGCAATAGACATTATATCTCTCGTACCGTGTATTCAAAGAATACACCACGTCCAAAGACATCCATCGTTAACCTATAGTACTAGCATACTGTTTCTATCACAAGGCTCGGTTCCGTGTAGATAGACAGCCTGCTAGCCTCTCTAAACCTTAGTTCATATGAAGATTATTAAGCAGCAAGAGTCATTCCCCGTGGGGGACGTGGTTTCCCATCACCATCCCACATAACATGAACAACGCCATGGTTCACTGTTTCCATCTTCCATTCGCTGCATCATCGCGGGGCCTTCGGGATGTGGAAAGACCAATCTTTTGCTTACGCTCATCACACCACCCAATGGTCTGCGTTTTCAAAATATTTATATTTTTGCCAATCTCTCTACCAACCCTTCTACGTGTTCCTGGATCAAGTCATGTCTCAATAACAAGGTGATAATATGGGTTATTTCACATTTTCTATGCAAGAAAATGTTTCTACCCCGGATACCGTGAGGCCTGATTCACTCATGATTTTCGATGTATCCACTGAACGACAAGGCATCATTCAAAGCTATTTCAGCATGGGTCGTCACAAACATATCGATTGCTTCTATCTTGGACAAACGTATTCTAAAATGTCCAAACAACTTATTCGTGACAATGCCAATGTCATTGTTTTATTCCGCCAGGATGAGAGGAATAGTCGCCACATTTATAATGAACATGTCAATCCAGATATGACATTTCAAACGTTTACTGAATTGTGGGCCAAGTGCTGGAACACTCAACGACATGCCTGTTTGGTCATTGACAAACAAAGTTAACTCAACCAAGGACGTTATCGCTTAGGGTTTGATCATTTTATTACTATTTAAGGCACTGGCTCATTCCCTCTCGAGTCATTTGTCAAGACGCCATGGCGTTAGCTGAGAGTCAAATGAAAAAACATATTATTAGAGAAAAAATACTATTCGCCAAAAGTTTCGTCAATTGAAAGGATCACGTGCGGATAATGCTTAGTTTATTCAACAACATTTAGCACCTCCGCTAAAAGCCATGTTTAAACCCTCTTTCAAGCCATGTGAAAAGCTACCCACTGTTTCACAAGCCACACAGACACTACAGGAGGACTCTGTAGAAGAGGAAGAGGAACAGAAAGATTTCACTAGTGTTAGCGAGGATGAGGATGATCAAGCGTTTACCCCTCAAAAATGAAATCCTCACCCCTTGCATAGTTTTTTTTTAAGAAATCATTGGCCATGGTCGAAACACCTTCCACTTCCAGATCGTCTCCGTTTTCACAACTCTTGGCCACCCCTCAACATAAAGATCAATTAAAATACTTTTATCATTTCAAATGATCTTGTCGACTTCCTCGTTATGCTTGAGTCTAAAGTTATGCGGGGCGGAGACGGTTGCGTTACGGAGACGGTTGCGTTACGGAGACGGATGTGACGTCATGCAGCCGCGTGGGAAGCCTAAGGTAATGGGTAAAGGACGGCGAGTGCGTGACGTCATGCAGCCACGCGGGAAGCCGAAGTTAATGGTTAATTGAGTCTGTTGAAAGAGTCCTGGGGAGTCGAGCGACCTGGGGCTTTGAGCGAAGAGAAAAGAATACAGGGTGACTCCTAAAGAGGTGTACAAGATGCCAGATAAGAATACAGGGCGACTCCTTAGGAGATATACAAGACGCCAGATAAGAATACAAGGTGACTCTTAAAGAGGTGTACAATATGGCAGAGAAGAATACAGGGTTACTCCTAATGAGGTGCACAAGATGTCAGACAAGAATACAGGGTGACTCCTAAAGAGGTGTACAAGATACCACACAAGAATACACGGTGACTTCTAAAGAGATATACAAGATGTCATATCAGAATACAGGGTGTCTCCTAAAGGGGTGAGCAGAATGTCAGAGCAAAATACAGTACAAGATGCCAGATATGAATACAGGGTGACTCCTAAAGATATATACAAGATGCCAGATAAGAATACAAGGTGACTCTTAAAGAGGTGTACAAGATGTCAGAGAAGAATACAGGGTGACTCCTAAAGAGGTGCACAAGATGTCAGACAAGTATACAGGGTGACTCCTAAAGAGGTGTACAAGATGTCACACAAGAATACAGGGTGACTTCTAAAGAGATATACAAGATGTCATATAAGAATACAGGGTGCCTCCTAAAGGGGTGTGCAGAATGTCAGAGCAAAATACAGTACAAAGATGCCAGATAAGAATACAGGGTGACTCCTAAAGAGATATACAAGATGCCAGATAAGAATACAAGGTGACTCTTAAATAGGTGTACAAGATGGCAGAAAAGAATACAGGGTGACTCCTAATGAGGTGCACAAGATGTCAGACAAGAATACAGGGTGACTCCTAAAGAGGAGTACAAGATGTCACACAAGAATACAGAGTGACTTCTAAAGAGATATACGAGATGCCATATAAGAATACAGGGTGCCTCCTAAAGAGGTGTGCAGGATGTCAGAGCAAAATACAGTACAAGATGCCAGATAACAATACCGGGTGACTCCTAAAGAGATATACAAGATGCCAGATAAAAATACAAGATGACTCTTAAAGAGGTGTACAAGATGGCAGAGAAGAATACAGGGTGACTCCTAAAGAGGTGCACAAGATGTCAGACAAGTATACAGGGTGACTCCTAAAGAGGTGTACAAGATGTCACACAAGAATACAGGGTGACTTCTAAAGAGATATACAAGATGTCATATAAGAATACAGGGTGCCTCCTAAAGGGGTGTGCAGAATGTCAGAGCAAAATACAGTACAAAGATGCCAGATAAGAATACAGGGTGACTCCTAAAGAGATATACAAGATGCCAGATAAGAATACAAGGTGACTCTTAAATAGGTGTACAAGATGGCAGAAAAGAATACAGGGTGACTCCTAAAGAGGTGCACAAGATGTCAGACAAGAATACAGGGTGACTCCTAAAGAGGAGTACAAGATGTCACACAAGAATACAGAGTGACTTCTAAAGAGATATACGAGATGCCATATAAGAATACAGGGTGCCTCCTAAAGAGGTGTGCAGGATGTCAGAGCAAAATACAGTACAAGATGCCAGATAACAATACCGGGTGACTCCTAAAGAGATATACAAGATGCCAGATAAAAATACAAGATGACTCTTAAAGAGGTGTACAAGATGGCAGAGAAGAATACAGGGTGACTCCTAAAGAGGTGCACAAGATGTCAGACAAGTATACAGGGTGTCTCCTAAAGAGGTGTACAAGATGTTACACAAGAATACAGGGTGTCTTACAAAGAGATATACAAGGTGCCATATAATAATACAGGGTGCCTCCTAAAGAGGTGAGCAGGATGTCAGATCAAAATACAGTACATGATGCCAGATAAGAATACAGGGTGACTCCTAAAGGGATATACAAGATGCCAGATAAGAATACAAGGTAACTCTTAAAGAGGTGTACAAGATGGCAGAGAATAATACAGGGTGACTCCTAAAGAGGTGCACAAGATGTCAGACAAGTATACAGGGTGACTCCTAAAGAGGTGTACAAGATGTCACACAAGAATACATGGTGACTTCTAAAGAGATATACAAGATGCCATATAAGAATACAGGGTGCCTTCTAAAGAGGTGTGCAGGATGTCAGGGCAAAATTCAGTACAAGATGCCAGATAACAATACAGGGTGACTCCTAAAGAGATATACAAGATGCCAGATAAGAATACAAGGTGACTCTTAAATAGGTGTACAAGATGGCAGAAAAGAATACAGGGTGACTCCTAAAGAGGTGCACAAGATGTCAGACAAGAATACAGGGTGACTCCTAAAGAGGAGTACAAGATGTCACACAAGAATACAGAGTGACTTCTAAAGAGATATACAAGATGCCATATAAGAATACAGGGTGCCTCCTAAAGAGGTGTGCAGGATGTCGGAGCAAAATACAGTACAAGATGCCAGATAACAATACAGGGTGACTCCTAAAGAGATATACAAGATGCCAGATAAAAATACAAGGTGACTCTTAAAGAGGTGTACAAGATGGCAGAGAAGAATACAGGGTGACTCCTAAAGAGGTGCACAAGATGTCAGACAAGTATACAGGGTGTCTCCTAAAGTGGTTTACAAGATATTACACAAGAATACAGGGTGTCTTCTAAAGCGATATACAAGGTGCCATATAATAATACAGGGTGCCTCCTAAAGAGGTGAGCAGGATGTCAGATCAAAATACAGTACATGATGCCAGATAAGAATACAGGGTGACTCCTAAAGAGATATACAAGATGCCAGATAAGAATACAAGGTGACTCTTAAAGAGGTGTACAAAATGGCAGAGAATAATACAGGGTGACTCCTAAAGAGGTGCACAAGATGTCAGACAAGAATACAGGGTGACCCCTAAAGAGGTGTACAAGATGTCACACAAGAATACATGGTGACTTCTAAAGAGATATACAAGATGCCATATAAGAATACAGGGTGCCTTCTAAAGAGGTGTGCAGGATATCAGAGCAAAATACAGTACAAGATGCCAGATAACAATACAGGGTGACTCCTAAAAAGATATACAAGATGCCTGATAAGGATACAGGGTGACTCTTAAAGAGGTGTACAAAATGGCAGAGAAGAATACAGGGTGACTCCTAAAGAGGTGCACAAGATGTCAGACATGAATACAGGGTGACTCCTAAAGAGGTGTACAAGATGTAACACAAGAATAGAGGGTGACTTCTAAAGAGATATACAAGATGCCAAATAATAATTCAGGGTGCCTCCTAAAAGGGTGTGCAGGATGTCAGATCAAAATACAGTACAAGATGCCAGATAAGAATACAGGGTGACTCCTAAAGAGATATACAAGATGCCAGATAAGAATACAAGGTGACTCTTAAAGAGGTGTACAAAATGGCAGAGAAGAATACAGGGTGATTCCTAAAGAGGTGTGCAGGATGTCAGAGCAAATTACAGGGTGACACTTAACGAGGCGTACAGTATGTTAGATTCAATTCAAATACAGGGTGACCCTTACAGAGGTTTGCAAGATATCAGATTCAAATAATGGGTGACCCTTAAGGAGTTGTAAAAGATGTCAGACTCAAATACAGGATGACCCTTAAAGAGGTGCCCGCGCGGTAAGCCTAAGTTAATGGGTAATGAAGCCTGTTGAAAGAGTCCTGGGGCTTCGAGCGAAGCGAGAACCCCTCCTGAGTCTTTCTAACATGTGTAGCATTTGTAGCATGCGTCATTTGAAATGATATAACGTCTAGTCTTTCAGACTGAATATAATTTTTTTAATAAAATATTATGGATCTACACTGGAATCCTATCTCACAGATCTATTTACTGGAAAGACGGATATAATATATGGTGTTTGCTATGAGGATAATGGTTATAAAATTGGTGATTCATCCATTAAATTTTCTCGTACTAGTGCTGTCATTAAAAACATAAACTATAAATTAACGCCAGTTCTGTTAAAGCTGCTATTCTCTCGTACCCCATCTTCCCATGATTATACGCAGCAGGACCTTGGCAAATATAAATCTATTTTATTGGACACCCATGCCCAGAAAAACAGTATAATCCCTCTCAACAAGTGGAAGCCAATATATCTCAAAAATATAAAACCATCATTGCAAAAATATTTCCAACCAGTCAAAGTGCTCGTCTTAGAGAGTCCGCTTCGGGAGTGACATTTAAACCATTAAAACCCCTTGTGGATGTTACCAACTTGCATAATCCCAATATCCTCGTCCAGCGGCTACAGCTGTTGCATGCTTCACGTCAAGCCGGCCATACCGGTCACGATTGGGAAATTCAAGAAATTGAACAAGAACTTCGAAATGCCAAAATTATTGTTGAAGCCCTCGCCCATTAATGTGGGCATTTCTCACGAGTTGCATCGCCCAGTTAGGCGTCACTATCAGCGACTCAAGGTAATTTCACGAGGTGTGGATGAACTTTGGCAAGCCGATTTGGTAGAAATGATTCCCTATGCTAGTGTTAACAATGGTGTACGCTATATGTTGACGGTTATTGATGTGTATTCTAAAATGGCCTTTGTTCAACCTGTGCATCGCAAGTCTGGCCCACTAGTCACCAAGGTCTATAAACATATTATTCAACAATCCAAACGTCAACCCCAGTTGTTACACACCGACCAGGGATAATAATTTTTCAACAATGATTTCTCCAGTTTTCTCAAATCTAAGGATATTCACCATTACACCACGTACAGCAAACTCAAAGCCAGTCTGGTCGAGCGATTTAACCGAACATTAAAAACCCATATGTGGAAAGCGTTTACCGCTCAGGGCTCTTATCGCTGGTTGGACTTGTTACCTGAGCTAGTGTCACGTTACAATGGCACCAAGCATAGGCCTAGAACGATTGGGATCAAGCCACGTCTAGTGACCAAAAATATTTCACGACTGGATAAACTGTTTAATCCCATAAAAACAGTGGACCCTAAACGTCACCGCCTCAAAATTGGGGATTTTGTTCGTGTGAGCAAATTTAAGTCTGCCCTCGATAAGGGCTATACTGTGCCCAACTCTAGGAATGGGTATTCCAAGATTCAGACACCTAGATATCAAGGGAAAGGCTACAGCCGCTTTTGAAAGTTGAGATATTTGAATATCACGCTACATTGCTTCTAGAAGCAATTGGAAAGAATATACCGCTAAGAGCATGTCAAGTGACGTAGCGAGTAATAGCAGAGGTCGAGGCTATTAATTGATTAAATAGTTAGCCATGGAGTAGAGACTTGAGACTTGGATCAGATTACTGGCACGGCCAAATGAAAGAGAATGCACTTAGTATCAAGTAAATCGGACCAGGGATACCAGAGATATGAGGATTTCCAGATTTCAGCTGATTCAGCGTGACCCTGACCGTTTTGAATAAAAGCCGGCCGGCACAAGCAACTTCAGCTCACTTCGAAACAAGCACTTGCCTAGCAAGGTGCCGCTACGCTGAGCCAAGGCACATGGTTGCCGGATCTACGCAGAAGTTATTTTCAAAATTGTGATAGTCACAAAAGTGCTGCGCTACGAGTGGAACTTAGTAAGTTTCCGGCAGGGAGAATCACTAAGGTGATAGTTATTTTTCTACAGACACTGGTGAAATATTTTTATTTCTACATGGACATATGCTAGACTTTGTCTAGAATAGTACTTTGTCACAGACCAGTAATAACCTAATACTTGGATATTTTAGTCCAATTCAGTCAGTTTTTATATTTGTAGCTTGATAACCACTCCGATCTTTCAGTATATTGAAGGCCAGTCTATCACGGTGTTGTTCATTAGCCAACGCAGGGAAACTACATGTTGCTTCGCGCATGGTAGATGGTGTGAAGCCATGCCCAGGGAACGATCTTCAGAACAGCCGTTGATTGTTTAGACTGTCAGTGTTTTCTTATACTGAGAAGATTACCGTGAGTTATGTTACAACTGACATATTTGAGAATAGATCACATAGATCTGACCCCATTTAAGCAAACTGTTGTGGCTTTAACAGAAGCCAATATTAAAATGGATCAACAGTTTCTTCAAACGTCAAGAGATATTACCACTATGTCGTGCTAGACAGATTGTGGGTATATAATGGCGGCCGATACAAGGATTATACGTGCTTGTCCGAGAGGGCATGTCTATGGATAAATCTGGTACAAACCAGGTTCACTACGCTTCAAGACCATCAAGAAATGTAAGCCACATTTTGACTTTATATTATGCCTAGCTAATTGGAACAAACTATTTTCTGCAGATGACCAACACATTTATTTTTCTTCGTTTTTTAGATCTTGCAATGATTTACGCAAGACTTGTTAGAGTTATTCTGAGAATTTTCAGCACTCAGAACAGTTTAGGATCGATGACCGAGCATATCGAGCATTTATTTGAATATTTCATATTTTTGGGAAGTCACGGAAAACCGTCGATGTAACTGTAAAAGTTAATAATTATTTTTGTTGAGGAATGGATATTTTTTCCATATTCAAAGGTTCGAACATGTGGATTCTCACATAATTAAATATATTTAAAATAATATAACTAATAATAATAATAATAATCCACTAATAATAATAATAATGATTTTTATAACTTTTCTAAATAATTCTTGGATATTATATTTTCTAATAATCATATGTATTGAGAGAGAGCTTATGAAGTAGTTTAATCATTTCTAGTTTGGAACAGGTGATTTTCCGAAGGAGAGTGGTTAGCGCGAGCCCGCATTCAACCAACATTTCAGTTCTGGTTGAACAGTTAATATTTGCAATGAGCAAAGTATATTTTTCAGATAACACGGAGAGGCATGAAACGGGAAGCAAATGATAATTGTATCAAATAGGATATTTTTGTATTTTTATAAAATCATGACGTAAATACACTCGAAAGTGAAATAAATATTTTCATAAGTATGGTAAATTCACGGGTTGAACTGAATGGTAAAATAAAATAAACTTGTAAGTTTATTAATCTTCCAGTGTTGATAACAAGCAGAGGCTTGATTTATTGTATAAATTTTGGGAAGAAAATTTATGTGTGTGGAGTAGTTGAAATGCCATTCCCAGGTGCGCATGTTTAAGTCGCAGGAATGAGGAGGTTTTTTCGAGCATCAATCAAATAGCAGGTTCGATGGCTCAGGTTTATAGGAGTATTGGAACTACACATTTCGTCGTATGAATGACCCGAAGGTTATTTCTTAGAAACCATCAGTTCTTATTTCAACCTTGTTTATGGATTCCATTAAGACTTTGATTTTGCTAGAACCCGGATTTGTCATGATAGTATTTTATTCTTCTTCAGAGGAAGACCTTTGCCGTTGTTGTTGGAATATTGTGTTCTTACACAAATAATAGAATGGGCCACTGCCAATTAAAAATAATTCTTTAACCACGAATAATTTGAAGGATGTTTTCAATCCTAGTGCCTTGAACTAAATGAATTTATTATGAAGCTACAATTCTTATTTCCGCATTCTGTCGAAGAATTGCAAGTTGTGAAAGTTACTAAAATGGCCATGAATATAAATATTTTTCTTAATAATGATTCCAAGTGGAAAATCAAATAGTTGAATGGTCCAACAATTTATTGATCAAGTTGATGATTCAGAAATCATATATTTTGTTAGGAACTTGAAGTTCATAATCGAGTCACTTCTCGAAACATTTAATGTCAGAAGAACAATTAATTTTGTTGTGCTTCGCACAATTCTTCGATGCTATGCTCAAGGTCAAATACTTTTCAGATGTTATTAATATGTGTAAATAATTTGTGTTGATTCAGAAATAATATTTTTTTGACAATATATTTTTTGAAACTGGAAAAATAAGTGAAAGTTTAATAATTCTATGAACATTTATTCTACGAGTGTGAATATTATGTAAAAATTCAAACAGTGAACTACGATATTTCCAGTAAAGACAATTAAATTTGAACTGGATTTAATCATAAATGAATATAATTTTGGAACACAGTCTACAGGACTAATAATCAGACTTGTGTTTCCAAAGATAATTGTCAAATGTGTTTGGAAAATTTCTGTACATTGTGTAAATAGGAGTTTGGGTCGCCACACGTGAATGATGATGCTTTGAGCATTTTTGCAGTCAATTTTAAATTCAAAATAAAATGAGATAATTTTACATGATGTGTTATGCCCAGTTGAATCTCCTTCTATCCTCATTGTTGCATTAAGCCAAAAATCAGTAAAGCATTTTTTTCATTTGATGTCGTTTTTGCGATTTGCTTTAACCCATCTGGCGCCCCGGGATATTTTGACTCTCGTGCTGACTGATTATTGGTAAAATGCATATGTGGTCGTGCGGACTCCGGTCTAAACGGGCACATAAAATAAGATAGAGAGAGAAATGGCTTCGAACGTGGGGCTCGAGTTAGACACGGTCAATCGCATGCCGATTTAAATTGTGATAATTTTTTTCTATAAATATTTTGGGAGTTGAGAGATGTCTGGTTAGATGAATAAATTAGTAGGAAACCCAATTAGTGGGGAAAATTAAAAATTTAACTGGATTCATAATTAGAATGGGTTTGATTATTTTTGATAATGGCTTAACCATTAAGGCGTCAAGTAAATTCAGTAGTAAACGTTCGATGACTGGACATACGCATTATTAGAAATCCAGGTGGAGGATATTTGAGAACTTGCATATTTTTCTTGTGATATTGTGGTAAATGTAATTCGTAAAAGTAGAGAATTTTGTTTTTTCATCACGTCGACATTAGGACAAATCTCATTTTATTAGAGTGTTCCAATTAGCTATTCATATTTCTTGTTCTAGTTATAAGCTTGTGTTTGCCAATATTGTATACCCCTAAGTTTTGAATAATAATTGAAAATTATGGAAGAGATGATGAGGATGATGAGGAGTTTGGAAGAGAGTTCCAAAGAAGCCGGACTGCGTGTAGCAGCCATTATGAAAGAAAATACAGAGGCTTTGGAAAAGAAACTTAAAGAAAATTCTGATAAACTTAAAGAAAGTTTAAACGATAAACTTACAGAAAATTCTGATTCTTTAGAAAATAAACTTAAAGAAAATTTGAATGATAAACTTAAAGAAAATTCTGATTCTTTAGAAAATAAACTTAAAGAAAATTCTGATTCTTTAGAAAGCAGGTTAAAGGATAACTTGAAAGAAAGTTTAGATGATAAACTCAAAGAAAGTTCCGATTTGTTAGAAAGCAGGTTAAAAGATAACTTGAAAGAAAATTTAAATAGTAAATTTAATTCTATGGAAAATAAATTTAAAGAGAATTCCGAAATTTTGAAAATGTCACTTGAGAGTAAAATGTCTAAATTATGCGAAAAAACACATGAGCTCGAAACTTCATTAGCCACTAACGCACGTTTAATGGACGATAAATTTCGCGATGCCGATCTTAGATCCCAAAGCTTAGCTGATAGGATAGAACATGGTCTTAGGAAATTTGGTGAAGACATGATCAACCTAGAAGTCAGAGTGAAGAAAGAGAGTAATGAGATGGGAATTCTAGTTGACAGAACAATTCAAAGAACTTGTAATGGGAGAAATAAGAGAAGGTGTGATTAATGAATTACAAACTGAAATTAAAACCACAGTTGTCAATGAAATTAAAGACACACTCAAGCTGGAGAACCAAGAAGGAATCAAGGAGATTAGGGAATCTTTGTCATCCCATATTCAAGTAATTTCCAAAGATATCCAAGCAACTCAGAAGGACATATCAGATATGACAGGGTCATTGAAAAGTCATGAGGCTGTTATGAACCAGATATCCACTGATGTCAAGGAGAATTGTAGGGAAACCGAAGCAATTAAGAAAATGGCAGAAGAAAACCATAAGGAAATTGATGCTATGAAAACCCAAATCAAGGACGAGAAGCAGTCTGACCATCTGTTGAAAATGCCAAGTGTAAGGGGAAAAGAACAGATACAGATAAATCTAGGAGCAGCTAGAGAGACTGATAGTCAAAGACAGGATGAGGTCAGGACAGTATTTCAATCCAACCCCATAACTGTATTCAAGAATGTAGAGGATAAGCCTTCTAAATTTTCAGGGCGAGATTCTGTGACACCCGTAGAATTTTTGAGAGAAGCAGGTGATTACCTGAAAGATTCCAAGATCCCTAAAGAAAGACAGATCCGAGTGATAGGGAAGTTTTTGGAAGGTCCTGCACTTCTTTGGTTTAGAGCTTTTAGGTCCACTCTAACCAATTTTGAGGAGTTTTCTCGTGGGTTATTGAAAAAGTTTTGGTCCCCGGAAACCCAACAGCAAGTCAGAGCAGAATTATATTCGAAGAGATTCTCGACGTCACAACCTACTCGATACTCTACGTACTTTTCTGGACAGCTTTCTAAACTACAACATTTAGATCCGCCGATGCCAGATAACGAATTAATTACTGCATTAATACGTCAGTTTCCAGCAGACGTCCAAAGGACTTTGATCGCTGCTGACATCTATAATATGGAGCAATTTGACGAGGTATTGCAGAAGCTGGATCATACGAACGCTCAATTCTTCCATCAGAAGGGAGGAAAGAATAACAACGCTGTGTACGCTGTTATGGCCGACAGTTATTCCCAAACACCTCGAGAGATTCGAGAGGGGCGAGAAGAGAAAACGCCGAGGGAAGATCCCAATAAAAGAGGATGGAATCAGTACAGTAACAGATACAGTTACAAGCCTTATGCGAGACCGGATGGTGGAAATCGATATAATACTCGATGGAGAAGACCCAGGGATAATCAAGGAAGGTACCAGGAAAGAAGATACTATGGTAGAAACAACTACAATAACAGAGGGAATTTGAATACTCGTCAGTCCAATGAAGAGTTCAACAAGGAGACGAGGAAGAACTTAGAAGAAAGACACCAAGAAAACTTACAGTTCTTGGAACAGAAGCAAAATGAACCAGGTCCATCGGGAACACCACAATCCCGGGGGAATGGAAACGAAAAAAAAAACTTCGAATTCACAGTAGAAGATAGAATTTTAAACACTTTCACTTCCAGAATTATTAAATGGCAAGCAGAGGATGATGACTTAATTCAACAGAATGACGAACGGAAAGAAATGGGTACAAGAATTAGAATGCCAATCATATCATGCGAAGTATTCGGTATGCCTGTCGATACTTTAATTGATACTGGGGCTATGCTTTGTCTTGTGAGTGAGAAGCTTTATATTCTGTGGAAGCTCAAAGAGAATTTAGAGGAGATTCCAGTATCAGGAATTAAGATCCAAGGAATAACACCCAACAAAATATCTCTGTGTAAAACACAATTATACTTATGTATTACTATTGGAGGACATGATTTCCGACATGTGTTTGTAGTAATGAAGGACATGGCTTTTGACATGATATTGGGAGCGGATTTCATTCAGAAATATCAAGCAGTGATAGACATGAAGACAGAGACGATCAGATTCAAGAATACCGAAGAGATTAACTTCGAGGGAAAAGAAGAGAAATACATCGAGGGAGATGCTCAATGGTCTCTGATTTTTCATGAAGCTGAAGGAAGAGAAGTCTACACTGAGAAGGAGTCCCCAGAGCTAGGGAAAATTTTGGAAGAGTATCACGATATTTTTGATATTAAACCTGGTGAAATTAAAGATTTTGAATATCGTATTCGTGTAAGTGATGATGCACCTTTCCATGCTAAATTGTATCCGGTAGCGGAAAAGCATCGAGAAAGGGTGAAAGTGCTTATCAAGGAGATGGAAAGCAACAATGTGATTGAAAAGTACACTACATCTTATGTCAATCCATTAGCAGTAGTGTCTAAGCAAGATGGAAGTCTGAGACTATGTTTAGACGCGCGAAATTTGAATTCAAGATTACTGCCAGAGTATGACAGACCACCAATCATTAGGGAACTGTTAAGGAAATTCCAAGGCAAGGTCTGGTTCTCTAACATTGATCTCACTTCGTCCTACCATCACATTAGGCTTAGTGAAGATTCCAAGAAGTTTACAGGATTTATGTTTGACCAGAAGACATATGTATTCCGCCGTCTACCATTTGGAGTCAAAACATCTGGATCTGTTTTGATCAGAGCACTGGAACAAAACTTGAGTCCTGAAGTAAAAGAGATAGCAATTCGTTACATAGATGATATCCTAATTGCATCTGAGACTAAGGAGGAACATTTGTTACATCTTCAGATGTTATTCGCAGATTTGAGAAAAGCGAACTTTAAGGTAAACCTTCGAAAATGTCAATCCAATTCAGAAGGCAAACGCAAAATATTGTGCGAAGAGAATTAGAGACAACGTAATTCCGGAAGCAGGCAAACCGGAATTCTTTTTATCAGATCGTGGACCTCAATTTACATCTTTAGAATTTAGAGCCATCATGAATAATCTTGGGATTAGACAATTGTTTTGTTCTATCAGACATCCTGAGAGCAATCCAGCGGAACGCGTGATGGCTGAAATAGCAAAATTTTGCCGCGTCTATTGTCCAAATGAGCATTGGAAATGGATGGATGTTCTCTCTTTAGCATCCGAATCCATCAACTCTACAATTCATGAGAGTACTGGACAGATTCCCATGTTGCTTCATCATGGAATTAAACCAACAAGATTATGGGATCGAATCATCTCTATTCCACCTGAGATTGAACCAAGTCGTCAGATGAGGGAAACTCTAGCTTTAGACAAGTTGAGGAGCCAAGCTGAGAAAAGAGAGCGCAGAGTGAGAGGAAAGCGTTTTCGCAGACCCTTGCGCGTAGGAACTCTTGTTTTAGTGAAAAGACCTACACCCTCTGACGTGCAAAATCGAGTGTACTCGAAATTTGCAAGCCTTTACGCTGGACCATATCGTATTGTGGAAGTAAACAACAATGGAAGCTACGAAATCGCCAATACACGAACTGGTAACATCGTGGGAACTTATAATGCATCGAATTTGAAGATTTATTATTCAAGAACCAGATGATTTAATGTGTAGATAGGAAAAATAAAAATTTTTCAATTTTTATTTTTTGCTAGGTGTGGGGTGGATGTGCCCAACTCTAGGAATGGGTATTCCAAGATTCAGACACCTAGATATCAAGGGAAAGGCTACAGCCGCTTTTGAAAGTTGAGATATTTGAATATCGCGCTACATTGCTTCTAGAAGCAATTGGAAAGAATATACCGCTAAGAGCATGTCAAGTGACGTAGCGAGTAATAGCAGAGGTCGAGGCTATTAATTGATTAAATAGTTAGCCATGGAGTAGAGACTTGAGACTTGGATCAGATTACTGGCACGGCCAAATGAAAGAGAATGCACTTAGTATCAAGTAAATCGGACCAGGGATACCAGAGATATGAGGATTTCCAGATTTCAGCTGATTCAGCGTGACCCTGACCGTTTTGAATAAAAGCCGACCGGCACAAGCAACTTCAGCTCACTTCGAAACAAGCACTTGCCTAGCAAGGTGCCGCTACGCTGAGCCAAGGCACATGGTTGCCGGATCTACGCAGAAGTTATTTTCAAAATTGTGATAGTCACAAAAGTGCTGCGCTACTAGTGGAACTTAGTAAGTTTCCGGCAGGGAGAATCACTAAGGTGATAGTTATTTTTCTACAGACACTGGTGAAATATTTTTATTTCTACATGGACATATGCTAGACTTTGTCTAGAATAGTACTTTGTCACAGGCCAGTAATAACCTAATACTTGGATATTTTAGTCCAATTCAGTCAGTTTTTATATTTGTAGCTTGATAACCACTCCGATCTTTCAGTATATTGAAGGCCAGTCTATCACGGTGTTGTTCATTAGCCAACGCAGGGAAACTACATGTTGCTTCGCGCATGGTAGATGGTGTGAAGCCATGCCCAGGGAACGATCTTCAGAACAGCCGTTGATTGTTTAGACTGTCAGTGTTTTCTTATACTGAGAAGATTACCGTGAGTTATGTTACAACTGACATATTTGAGAATAGATCACTTAGATCTGACCCCATTTAAGCAAACTGTTATGGCTTTAACAGAAGCCAATATTAAAATGGATCAACAGTTACTTCAAACGTCAAGAGATATTACCACTATGTCGTGCTAGACAGTTTGTGGGTATATAATGGCGGCCGATACAAGGATTATACGTGCTTGTCCGAGAGGGCATGTCTATGGATAAATCTGGTACAAACCAGGTTCACTACGATTCAAGACCATCAAGAAATGTAAGCCACATTTTGACTTTATATTATGCCTAGCTAATTGGAACAAACTATTTTCTGCAGATGACCAACACATTTATTTTTCTTCGTTTTTTAGATCTTGCAATGATTTACGCAAGACTTGTTAGAGTTATTCTGAGAATTTTCAGCACTCAGAACAGTTTAGGATCGATGACCGAGCATATCGAGCATTTATTTGAATATTTCATATTTTTGGGAAGTCACGGAAAACCGTCGATGTAACTGTAAAAGTTAATAATTATTTTTGTTGAGGAATGGATATTTTTTCCATATTCGAAGTTTCGAACATGTGGATTCTCACATAATTAAATATATTTAAAATAATATAACTAATAATAATAATAATAATCCACTAATAATAATAATAATGATTTTTATAACTTTTCTAAATAATTCTTGGATATTATATTTTCTAATAATCATATGTATTGAGAGAGAGCTTATGAAGTAGTTTAATCATTTCTAGTTTGGAACAGGTGATTTTCCGAAGGAGAGTGGTTAGCGCAAGCCCGCATTCAACCAACATTTCAGTTCTGGTTGAACAGTTAATATTTGCAATGAGCAAAGTATATTTTTCAGATAACACGGAGAGGCATGAAACGGGAAGCAAATGATAATTGTATCAAATAGGATATTTTTGTATTTTTATAAAATCATGACGTAAATACACTCGAAAGTGAAATAAATATTTTCATAAGTATGGTAAATTCACGGGTTGAACTGAATGGTAAAATAAAATAAACTTGTAAGTTTATTAATCTTCCAGTGTTGATAACAAGCAGAGGCTTGATTTATTGTATAAATTTTGGGAAGAAAATTTATGTGTGTGGAGTAGTTGAAATGCCATTCCCAGGTGCGCATGTTTAAGTCGCAGGAATGAGGAGGTTTTTTCGAGCATCAATCAAATAGCAGGTTCGATGGCTCAGGTTTATAGGAGTATTGGAACTACACATTTCGTCGTATGAATGACCCGAAGGTTATTTCTTAGAAACCATCAGTTCTTATTTCAACCTTGTTTATGGATTCCATTAAGACTTTGATTTTGCTAGAACCCGGATTTGTCATGATAGTATTTTATTCTTCTTCAGAGGAAGACCTTTGCCGTTGTTGTTGGAATATTGTGTTCTTACACAAATAATAGAATGGGCCACTGCCAATTAAAAATAATTCTTTAACCACGAATAATTTGAAGGATGTTTTCAATCCTAGTGCCATGAACTAAATGAATTTATTATGAAGCTACAATTCTTATTTCCGCATTCTGTCGAAGAATTGCAAGTTGTGAAAGTTACTAAAATGGCCATGAATATAAATATTTTTCTTAATAATGATTCCAAGTGGAAAATCAAATAGTTGAATGGTCCAACAATTTATTGATCAAGTTGATGATTCAGAAATCATATATTTTGTTAGGAACTTGAAGTTCATAATCGAGTCACTTCTCGAAACATTTAATGTCAGAAGAGCAATTAATTTTGTTGTGCTTCGCACAGTTCTTCGATGCTATGCTCAAGGTCAAATACTTTTCAGATGTTATTAATATATGTAAATAATTTGTGTTGATTCAGAAATAATATTTTTTTGACAATATATTTTTTGAAACTGGAAAAATAAGTGAAAGTTTAATAATTCTATGAACATTTATTCTACGAGTGTTAATATTATGTAAAAATTCAAACAGTGAACTACGATATTTTCAGTAAAGACAATTAAATTTGAACTGGATTTAATCATAAATGAATATAATTTTGGAACTCAGTCTACAGGACTAATAATCAGACTTGTGTTTCCAAAGATAATTGTCAAATGTGTTTGGAAAATTTCTGTACATGGTGTAAATAGGAGTGTGGGTCGCCACACGTGAATGATGCTGCTTTGACCATTTTTGCAGTCAATTTTAAATTCAAAATAAAATGAGATAATTTTACATTATGTGTTATGCCCAGTTGAATCTCCTTCTATCCTTATTGTTGCATTAAGCCAAAAATCAGTAAAGCATTTTTTTCATTTGATGTCGGTTTTGCGATTTGCTTTAACCCATCTGGCGCCCCGGGATATTTTGACTCTCGTGCTGACTGATTATTGGTAAAATGCATATGGGGTCGTGCGGACTCCGGTCTAAACGGGCACAATACATCGAATTGGGGGACCGAACTATTTCGAATTCGTCAAGTGATCCTATGACTGCGGCAGGTAGAGATTTCCATTTATCAATGGCACGGTTAACGAAAGAATATTTACCATAATTTGTACGCTGTGGTCGGCCTTTAACTTTGAAAGGATGATCATTCCTGCTCATGTAAGTGGGCTTTCCCATACGTTTCTTAAGCTCACCCCATTCTGGTTGATTTGTATACGTGCTGTACATAGCGCAGAGCCAAGATTCAATCCTCCTAGCCTCAAGTGATTCCCACCCAAGTTTCTTTAACATACGTCTCACACTGCTCCTGGGATTAAAGTCTCTGATCAAAATCTAGCGGCCTTTCTTTGTACCATTTCAAACTCATTGACGAGCCCTACTTGATATGGATCCCAAACCACCGAGGCGTATTCCAGAATAGGTCTTCCAAGTGACAAATAACCTAATTCATTAGCAGACGTACTACTTCCTTTTAATGCCCTCATTACAATGTGCGGGATTTGTAAGCTTTAGAAACTACACATCCTACATGATTACTCCATTTCATATCATTCCTTACGTTAGCGCCCAAATATTTGCAAGAATCTTCCTCTACAAGTATTTCCGAACCAATGTTATATTGAAAATCTTGCCTTCGCCCTTTCCCTATATTTATGAGACTACAGTTTCTTGTATTTATTTTCATTTTATTTCCAAGCGCCCACTTATAGACCATATTCAGGTCATCATGAAGTACTGCGTTGTCTTGTGAGTCATGTATAGTAGCCTCACTATCCTGTTTAACGACTGGCGACTCAAACGTTAAGCATTAGCACGAGCCGACAATAGCCATTATTTATGGCTGACAAGTACATGATGGTTATTGACCAATAAGCTGCTTCCTCCATCTGTCCACGAGGGTGCAGACAAGGTGTTGCCGCCAGTCCTGTCTACCTGCTCACCGGCCTTAAGCCGTGAATGCCTCGGCACCCCGCAGCTATGGAATGTAAACATCCGTCCAGCTAGTCGTTAACGATGACAGTGAGGCTACTATATATTTCGATATATTTCACAATCATCCGCAAAACAATCGATATTCACTACGAATCGCATTTGGTAAGTCATTTATAAACGCCAAAAATAACAAAGTTCCGATTACGTTACCCTGAGGGATACCCAACGTTACGGTAATGTCATCCCAGAATAGGCCGTCAACTTTCACTTTCTGGGAACAAACCGTGACAAATTCTTGGATCCATCTCTTCTATAAATCTTCGTTGAAGCAAATTTATGGAGTAGCATGTCATGAGGCACGACATCAAATGCCTTCGCAAAATATATAACTACGGCGTCGACTGAAACTCCATTGTCTAACGATTCGCTAATATACTGGAAAAGTGATAGCATCTGACTCTCGCATGAGTAACCTTTCTGAAATCCATATTGCCTATCATTAAACCATGATAATGTTTCCCAGTGTTCCCTCAAGTAGTCGCAAATGAGATGCTCCGTCTGTTTACAAACGATGGACGTAAGGCTAGCCGGACTGTAGTTGCCCAATTCAGGTCTGCTCCCTCCCTTAAATATTGGGACTACTGTAGCTCTTTTCCAGTCATCTGGGATGTGCGCATTGTTTATGGACTCATTAAACATCACCTCCAAGCATCGTGCCACGTCTCTACATCCTAGTTTAAGTACTGTGCCCAATTTACGGAAGCCGCCGTAAATATATTTTGCATTTCGGACAAGCGGATCGCCAGATTGAAGTTTGAACCGAGCACCGAGATAGCTAGTTCACCGTGCGATCCAGAGGATGCGCTAGGAGAGGGACCTGTGGCGCCAACGGACGAGTTACTGAAACTTATTGATGAAGAAAATTAATCGACGATTTGAGGTCTAGAAACTACTAAATAGTATTGGCTATGGAATTCTAGGAATGCCAGAAGAAATTTGAGGCAAATCTGACCAGTCGTTCGAGAGTTATAAGTGTTTTTGTAAAAGCACATGTTCTAACAGGAAGTAGGGGAGGAGCAGGAGTTTTGGAACAGCGGGGCGTACTCACCGCTTGGAACAGCGGACACACTGAATTTCAGCTCCGTAACTGTATATAAAGCAGGATTTCTGAAGCCCTGGTATGTTATTCTTGCATCGACCTTCGAGGAAGTACCGTCGTAACGTCGCCAGACCACGTGTTACGTGTTTCTAGTTTGTCACCATACTCACCGAGTTGGGACTTCTTCTTTCGAACTAGGCCAGCTGCATTTGGACTTAGTCTTTCAAACTTAGCCAGCTGAATTTCAGTAAAAAAAGGTACTTGGAATTATCTCATCATACCAGTTGGTGTATTCTTTGAATACACGGTACCTGAGATATAATTTTTATTGCTCCTTGCATGTTCATTTTTTTCCTTCCTCTTTGTCAAACACCAACAGTGATCTTCTGTTTTCTCCTTGATGGGCAAATCTCTTATGTCTTCATGAGTCTGTTCTAGATATATATTCTCTGTGACTCACCTAGCGTCATCTAGCAGCGAATCTCTGAAGCTCTTCAACTCTTCCTGGTGCAAGAGGACTTACTTATCCATTTGGCCACCAGATCCTGTTACCATCGCCAGCTATTTTCTCCTTGAGCAAGAGGACTACGTCTACTTTTTTACTCACCATGCTGCGCTAGTATCGCCTACTATCAACTCTTTGAAGACCATTCATCAAGAAGAACATTTATTTTTGATAAGTTGGTTATGCTGATATGTATACCTTTTGTCTCCTATCCCCCACTCTCTTCCCTTCCTTGGACCCTCCGTGCTTCGCTGAGCTGGTCTCACTTCTCAGTCGGCTGTTGACTCGATCAGTTAAGGCTCCTCTCGAGCCAGCCTCCTCAAACCAAGAGGCATACTCTCTTCTACGCCATGTTGACAAAGTAGTTATCGTCAATAGGAACTTCACTTTCAACATGAAATCAAGATAAGTACCATCTTAAAGTTTTAACCTCATCTTCATGGTTTTAACTTTCACGTGCTTTAACGATACTTTTATAGACAGTGTGAGATTATTTATTTTGGGGCAAAAATCATTCTTCGTGGGATTTGCCATGTTGAGCTTTTGTTCGTACAAGCCAACCTTACTAGAAAAGAGCTTTTCTTAAGCTATTTAAATGAGAAATCCTCTCACTACGTGGGATATTATCTAATACCCACTGTCTATAATTCACCAAGCTAGTTCCTCCGTTGGATTTACATTAGCCCCATTTTTCTACTAAGATCTTTCTGGAACCTTCCAGATCTTGTACTTTATCTTCAAGTCCTGCCGTCATGTATTTCTCACTTATTTGTGAAAATGCTATTTAAAATTGAAGAATCTTACTTCTAAATTACTACAATAGTGAATTTTCGTCCACCGCTGGAATTTTCTATGGCGCATTCAATTGTAATTTACAACTTTCTCAAGAAATAGACTCTCGCCTACCTAGTGAAACCAGTTATTTTCATCATTGCAATAACTTTCTTTCCCATAAACTTTGTGTCTCCATAGTGAACTTTTCATATGTTTCAACGAACTATAGTGAAAACTAGTGCTTGTTCAACTTTCTACCGCGTCGCGATCGTCCGTTTACATATAAATAAGGCCATGAACATTTTTCCTCAATCCCTATTTCTCTTTCCTAAACCTCTTACTAACAATCTGTAATAAACTTTTAAATTTAGGTCTGTTTCAACGAGGTGTCAATCCATAGATGTGCCCTCCCATTTTTTTCTCATGTGTAATTAAGTAATCTCTGTATAATTACGTGTCCAGCACACGTTTCAACCTTACATTGTTTCTCCCTTATAATGAGAAAACACAATTCTTTCAACTCTTGAGTGAGTTATTTCTAGGTCTCACGAAATGGAAACTGCCCCATTTGGCTCGTGATTCCTATTTAAAACATAGGAGGTCGAGAACCTTCCTTTTGATTATCTCTTCAGGTTTCACAATAAGTGACCTGCCCTCTTTTGTATAATTCTCATAAAGTAATTCTGTTTAAATATAAGAAGTTGTAGGAACTTCTATTTCATTCTTTATGTTTTTCTTATTGTTATTTTCGAAGTTGTAACCTTTTCTAAATCAGTTACCTGGTAATTTTTTAAAGTACACTCCTTGTACTCTTGTGAATGTTTAAACGTTTATCATTTCATTTGCCTTTTTAAAATCTTACCAAGATTTTAGTACCAGGTTTAAAACCTTAAGAATTATTATTTGCCTGGAGCAATTTCTAAATGTTGAGAGGTCTGTGACCCCATTTGTCAAAAAGTTCAAATGAACTATGTTTGTCAAAAATATATTACATACCTATTAAATTCATTAACCTTCTTTGAATTGTTTAATAAATTAAATATTTGTTTTTGGATTTATCATTTCGCAAATACAACTGTTAGGCAAGATCCTGGCTTTCCTAACTCTTCTTCAGTTCATGCCATCTTTAATACAGAATAAAGCTTTCACTATCTGTCTGGCCAGACCATCACCCTTCCCCATAGTACTTTTATGCATGCTTGGGAGGAAATATACTAAAGCCTTTCTCTGGCAAACCGCCCAAGTTTTAGCTGCGGTTCCCGTTAGCTTCGACCAAGCTCGTACCTACTTTAGGTATCAGAAAGTTAATTTTCAGTGGCAACTGCCTCTAAAGGTATTTAAAGTTAAATTTACTACTTTTGTGGAACTCTCCTCCTATTTTTCTATCCTTTTTCTCCAATCCAAAACCTACTTCCTTCTCTTAATCATCTTCCCTTGGTGGGTGGGTTATTCCTTATCCAATAATCTACCCACCAGTCAGGAGATGAAAACATAGTCTATGACATTGGGGTAATTTGTTTTAAACAAATAGAGCTGGAAATATCCTATCTACATTTCCATATACTCCACTGACAGTAAGCGTATATTTGCAGAGGCCAGGTAACTATTTTCATCACCGAATAATATCAGACAGGACGCTGTATTTCCGAATGTATATGAACTTGGAACAGTTTAGAAGTTTGTTTAAACTACTAGGACAGTGTACGATGACATCAGTAATAATGTCGAAAAAAAGTAAAGTTAATCGCGGGGTGGAATAGTGCGTATTTTTGAACGCGGATATGTATCGCTAGATATCACGAGGGTAGGGTGAAGATGGAAGAACCGAAGATTAGCTGAAGGCGAGGCAGATGGCCAAGGACAGTTGCCATGCTAGTCGAGTGGGAAGCGTTCCATTAGATTGTGACGTCAACCAAGGACCTACATCACCATGAACCTCAAGAATACGTGAGCTACATTCTTATGTACTTTTCCTTGAATAGAGTAGTTGAGAAGTCAAATTTATATTTTTATTCGTTTAGAAATTATCAACACTTCAAATTTTGCTTCGTTCTGACAGCTATGTCTACGGAGACTATAGTCAGAGAAATTAGTGCTAGTAATCGTCGAGTGTACAGTTATGAGAAAATTTATTTCAGTCAAGTGACATAAGTAATGAAGTAATTTAGTTAATTTAAATATTTTTGTAGTTGAAGGAAGCTTGGATCGTCAAATTATTCAACCTAAAATTCTAAACGATATTGTAAAAATAATTTCATGACGATTATGAACAAATCCTAATGATAATAAAAATAAAATACTTCTACAGTAACTATAAATAACTACAAATAATCATAAATAATTGAATGCAGGGAAGTGATAAATAATTCGTTTATTTAATGATTTATATCATGTAATAATAATAGTTGATTTAATATTATAAACAATTGAAGATTTCAGAATGTATAATTTTATAATAATAATAATTAGAGTAATTATTTTAAATGCTTATGGAAATAAATATCAGACAGTCAAATCAGCAATAAAATGGAGAGTTCATTAACGTATTTGTAGAATGCACCACGATATTGAGAAACGAATAGAGGAACGGTAGGTGAATAAGTGATGAATATGTATAAAATAGGATGTAGAATTGTTAAATGAAGGCAGGAAAAGAATATGACCAGGATAAAATATAACAATATTTCCTCTTGGAAAATCTTTTGTTTAAAGCAGATCTAGGCAATGTAGGATATGAATGCGTTTTGTTTAAAGGCAGGAATATTGCACAGTAATAAAAGAATGAATCATATGATGATTTAAATGTTTATAAAAAAATATTATGCGACTTAAAGGTCGGCATTTGAATAAAAGTGTGTGGAGACTAGAGGCCGTCCATTGGAAAATATTTCCATATTGTTAGGAGGATGTTAGAGCATTAGCTGCTCAGTTGTGAAAAGAAGGGTTGAGTCGAGTAACCGCCCCATATTTCTGTCCAATTCCAATTCTGTCAGAAATGTTATCTTGCCTAATACCTGAGTCAATTATTCTAACTTCCAGTTATGAAGCCTATTGACTATTAGTTTTGTTGAAGCCTAGCCGGATCCTAAAATAAAATAAATAAAAATGTGAGAGTGCATAATATAAATTCGAAATATAAGTCGAATAAGAGTGACGCCTATTGGTGATAATGAATAATAATAATAATGATTGCTGATATTTATGAACTTAGATATTGTTTCTAAAAATAATAATTACCGATATTTTTGACTTTGAATAATAATAATAGTAATAATAATAATAAATACTGATATTTTGGAAGAATTTTTTGGGTGATAATAATTAGAATTTATGGTATATGATGTTTGAAAATTTAATGAATGAGTTAACAACAATTAGATATTGAGTAACGCAATATGGTTATTTAGAAAATGCCATCTTTGGAAAATGAAAGTAGAAAATTTTTATTTTTCTTCTGCAATTTTAAAATTTAATTATGCAAATTATATGAATATGTGAACCAAGATTTAGATAACAACCTATTGAAACAAATGTTTGAAAAGAATCAACTAGGACATTGATGCCATAATAACAATATTAATATTCTGACATTATGTAGTCGAATATTGGTATTCTTCCAACCTCGTGTTCCTACACGGAAGAACTTTACTTATCCTAACACTAATGAAATACGAAATCACTTGATGTGATATTTTTCCAATGACAATGAACAATTCTTTTTCAACTTTAACCAATGAAATGAACAATGATTTTTTGATGTTCGAACCCATAAGTGATTTTTGTTTTGCAACATAAAGTGAAAGTCAACAGTGTGCAGATAGGGGTCTATGAACAATGAACCGCCTATCGTGTAAATAGCAACAATTTAGAATAGGGAACTGATACCAGATGGACTCTTAATTTCTGGATATCAACAATCTAGATTAGGGATAGTGTTTTTCTAGTGTTGATATGTTTCTAGTGGTATTTTGAATGCTTTTGCATAAAAATTGTAGTGTTTTTAAAATGTAATAAAAGAGATAATTTTAAGGTATTGTGATATTTCCTTTCTCCTTTCTCTTCTCCCTTGCTTGCTCATTGCCATAATCAGTCATGCCAGCGAATAATTTAGTTTTGCCCGGTTGGACCCTGAGATTGTAGTTCTTGTGCTAGACTGATTTTGGGAATTGGCAAATGTGTTCGTTAGACTTCCGTCTAAACGGGCACATAAAGGTAGAGAAAAGAGAAATGGCGCCTTGTGACTTTGGGGCTCGAGTTGTTTGTCACTTGCTTTGACAATTGACATTCGCTGGTTATTATTTTTATTATGTGGGAATTGTAAGTCTGAATAGAGACGACTTATTACATTTGTATTTTGGAAATAAGATTAAATGAGTGTAAACTTTGTGACGGCTTATCCGTTTCGGAGTAAAATTTGTTATGGCATGGGATTTTGTTTTTTAAATTAAATTGTTAATATGATAGAGGGAGGTTTCTATTGTTAGGGATGAAATACACAATTTCGTAGCATTCAGATGGAGGATAATTTTGAATTTTGCATTAAGGTTGTCATTTTTGGAAATAGATTTTTTATTATTAACTAGTAGAGATTTTTTTCCATCGACATCCACGTAGGGTAATATCTCATTTTATTTTGACTTCTCATCTATTCTAGGCTAGTACATGTTTAGTTCTAATAATCTTTGGGACCCATTGGAATCCTATCCTATATTCTCATATTTTGAAATGGATAAAATGTTGGAGGTGTTGGCTAGGGTGGAACCCGACATTAAAGGCAGTATTGAGAAAAATGCTGTACTTGAAAAGACATTAATGGAGATCAAAGAAAATTCTAATTATTTGGGGAGTAAATTAACAAGTAAATTAACTGAAAATTCTAACTCTTTAGAGAGCAAATTAACTGGAAATATGAAATTATTATGATCAGAAATGAATGAAAATCCACAGCCTGCTTCCAGTCTCCGACCGGGTTAGGAATGGAATGAATGAAGCCCCAATCTAGCGGCGAGGATATGGACTGTGCCGGCTGCCGAGGCCTGACGCACTCCTCTGGGGCAATGATTAAATGAATGACAGATGAAATGTTAGTGGAGAGTGTTGCTGGAATGAAATTTTGACAGGGAAAACCGGAGTACCCGGAGAAAAACCTGTCTGCCTCCGTTTTGTCCAGCACAGATCTCACATGGGGTGACCGGGATTTGAACCACGGACACAGCGGTGAGAGGCCGGCGTGCTGCCGCCTAAGCCACGGAGGCTGATCAGAAATGAATACTAATTCTAATTCTTTAGAGAATAAATTAACTGGAAAATTAACGGAGAAATTAACTGAAAATTCTAATTCTTTAAGGGAAACATTAGAAGAAAAGATTTCAGAAAATTCTAAAACCCTTGACCGTTTAACTGAAAGCAATAAAATCATGGAATTAAAAAGTATTGTAAAACGCGGAAACTATGAGGTTAGATCCCAATGAACATTCTAAAAATTTAGAGCAGAAATTAACAGAATCTTTAGAAACTAAATTAAACGGAAAAATCAATAATATTTGGGAGAAAAGTCGATGAATTATTTGATAAATCCAAGAATTTAGAAGTGAGGTTAGGCGAAAATTATAGTTCTTTAGAAACTAACATTTCTCAAGGCAATAAAGCACTCGATGACAAACTATCTGTGTCAAATGATAGATTTAGAGCGTTAGAAAACTTATTCGAAGTAAACACGAAAAGAGTCGCTGAGGATTTGGCAAACTTGGAAATCAAGATTTCTCAAGAATGTAATGTCACTGCCAGACAAGTATTACAGAAATTAGCGACAGACTTTCAAGATACTATTATCGGCAATTGAAAGAGGGAGAGGTTGTAAAAGAATTAAGGGAAAGCATAAAAGAGATAGTCACCTGTGACATTCAAGAATCATTGGTAAAGAATGCTCAAGAAAAATTACAAGAGGCCAGAGATTCTTTTTCATCCCATATTTAGGTCATTTCAGGAGTTGTTAATCAAATCCAGAAGAACGTTTCGAATGTAAACAATATCGTGAAAAATCATGAAACAATTATTGCAAAGATAGTTCAAGATATTAAAGACAATGTTCAGAATATGAATGAAATAAGAGAACAGGGAAACGAAGTGGTAACAAACGAATATATGAAAGAGCAAATAGAAGGAATTATGGAAGAGGTGAAGACGAAAACAGATGATGGTGAGACAAAAAACTCTGTAGAAAATTTGGAAAATAAATTAACCAAATACCGATCTCAACTTGAGGAACAGGCATCAGGAATGATCCAGAAGTCGACAACAGACAGGAATGAGAATTCACTATGAAGCAATGAGGAAGTTGCTAAGGTGACAAACACTTCACATATTGCCATCTACAAGGAAAAAGAGGAAAAACCAAGTAAGTTCACTGGTACTGGAAATATTCCACCAGCGTAATTTTTGAGAGAAGTAAAAGATTACCTCCGAGATTCGAAGGTCACAAAGGAAAGGGAAATACGAGTAATTAGTCGTTTTCTTGATGGACCAGCACTTACGTGGTTCAGGGCTTTTCGCTCGAGTTTTCACACCTTCGAAGAATTCTCACAAGCACATCTGAGAAAATTCTGGTCTCCAGAAACACAACAACAAATTAGGGTAGATTTGTACTCCAAACGATATTCCACATCCCTTCCTACCAAATATTCGGCTTGTTTTGCACAGCAATTGTCCAAACTGCAATTTTTAGAACCACCAATGCCTGACTTTGAACTAATTTCAGCATTGACCCGGCAATTTCCGATCAAAGTTCAGAGAACTCTGATAGCAGCAAGCATAGGTAGCATGGAGGAATTTGATGAGGTTTTGCAGAGGCTTGATCACTCAAATACCCAATTTTTTCATCAATGAGGTGAGAAAAATGGAAATCCAGCTGTTTACGCAGTTATGGCGGATCATCAATGTCAGACAAATCCGACATGAAAACAGCAATGAAAAGATGAAAGAGATTGAAATAACTGGAAAGATGCACCATATCAAAAGAGACCTTATATCAGACCATATAGGTACGAAAACAGATGGAACACATGGAGAAGGCCTGGTTTTCAATCCAAACCATACAACAGACAACAGTATGAAAAGCAACAGCAACAACAACAATACAATCCTCAAAATAGAAGAAATCAGAATTATGACAAGAGAAAGGAAGATTTCAACCAAAAATCTAGAGAGAATCTCGAAAGTAGACACCAAAGGGCAAACAATTTTAGATGAGCTGAAGAATCAACCAAGTACTTCTGGTTTACAATAATCCAAACAGAATCAGAGAAGCAAATAGATGGTTTCATATCGAAGATCGTTCATTGGAAAGAATTAGAGAGATATGACAATGGAAGCTATAAACTCATCGATGAAGAAACTGGCAACATCGTGGGAACGTTCAACGCTGCGAGTTTGAAGATTTTCTACTCAAGAGCCAGATATTGAGAAATGCAAAAATAGTGAAAAATATAATATATTTTGAGATATATTTTTTAACGGCGTGAGGGGTGGATGTGCCCAATTTACGGAAACCACCGTAAATATATTTTGCATTTCGGACAAGCGGATCGCCAGCTTGAAGTTTGAACCGAGCGCCGAGACAGCTAGTTCACCGTGCGATCCAGATGATGCGCTAGGAGAGGGACCTGTGGCGCCAACGGACGAGTTACTGAAACTTATTGATGAAGAAAATTATTCGACGATTCGAGGTCTAGAAACTAGTAAATAGTATTGGCTATGGAATTCTAGGAATGCCAGAAGAAATTTGAGGCAAATCGGACCAGTCGTTCGAGAGTTATAAGTGTTTTTGTAAAAGCACATGTTCTAACATGAAGTAGGGGAGGAGCAGGAGTTTTGGAACAGCGGGGCGTGCTCACCGCTTGGAACAGCGGACACACTGAATTTCAGCTCCGTAACTGTATATAAAGCAGGTTTTCTGAAGCCCTGATATGTTATTCTTGCATCGACCTTCGAGGAAGTACCGTCGTAACGTCGCCAGACCACGTGTTACGTGTTTCTAGTCTGTCACTATAGTCAACCGAGTTGGGACTTAGTCTTTCGAACTAGGCCAGCTGCATTTGGACTTAGTCTTTCGAACTGAGCCAGCTGTATTTCAGTAAAAAAAGGTACTTGGAATTATCTCATCATACCAGTCAGGAGATGGAAACATAGTCTATGACATTGGGGGTAATTTGTTTTAAACAAATAGGGATGGAAATATCCTATCTACATTTCCATATACTCCACTGACAGTAAGCGTATGTTCGCAGAGGTCAGGTAACTATTTTCATCACTGAATAATATCAGACAGGACGCTGTATTTCCGAATGTATATGAACTTGGAACAGTTTAGAAGTTTGTTTAAACTACTAGGACAGTGTACGATGACATCAGTAATAATGTCTAAAAAAGTAAAGTTAATCGCGGGGTGGAATAGTGCGTATTTTTGAACGCGGATATGTATCGCTAGATATCACGAGGGTAGGGTGAAGATGGAAGAACCGAAGATTAGCTGAAGGCGAGGCAGATGGCCAAGGACAGTTGCCATGCTAGTCGAGTGGGAAGCGTTCCATTAGATTGTGACGTCAACCAAGGACCTACATCACCATGAACCTCAAGAATACGTGAGCTACATTCTTATGTACTTTTCCTAGAATAGAGTAGTTGAGAAGTCAAATTTATATTTTTATTCGCTTAGAAATTATCAACACTTTAAATTTTGCTTCGTTCTGACAGCTATGTCTATGGAGACTATAGTCAGAGAAATCAGTGCTTGTATTCGTCGAGTGTATAGTTATGAGAAAATTTATTTCTGTCCAAGTGACATAAATAATGAAGTCATTTAGTTAATTTAAATATTTTTGTAGTTGAAGGAAGCTTGGATCGTCAAATTATTCAACCTAAAAATCTAAACGATATTGAAAAAATAATTTCATGACGATTATGCACAAATCCTTATGATAATAATAATAAAATACTTCTAAATAACCACAAATAACCATAAATAATTATAAATAATTATAAATAATTGAATGCAGGGAAGTGATAAATATTTCGTTTATTTAATGATGTATATCATGTAATAATAATACAGTAGAACCCCTATTTAACGTTTTTCTAGGGACCGGTACTTTTTAACCTTAAATGGGGGTTTACTTTAAATCGAGGTTTCGATAGGTTTCATCACTAACTGTAGCACTCTCTCCACATACAGTGCACTCTCGTTAATTCGCGGTAATTAATCCGCTAACTTCTGCGAATTATCGAAAACCGCGAATTATCCACAGTTATTATTGTTAAGCCTAGAAAAACAAAACTATTGGTTAAAGTATAGAAATAGGCTTGAACATGGAAAATAATAATTATAACACTTGATTGTAGTGTCTTATAAGACATGCTATGTGGATTATGCCTACATTAATATTTAACAACAAAAAAAGTCAGTGCACTCTCGATAATTCGCGGTAATTATTGCACGAACTTCCGTGAATAAAATCGCGAATTATCCGCAGTTATTTTTGTTAAACCTAGAAAATAAACTGTTTCTTAGATCGTTTATTTAACCTTTCGATTGCACATTTCAGAAGAAAACATTATATGAGAACTAAAATTCATCTCGTTTTCCTATTAAGAGATAAGTGTAACTAGAGACACTAGCTTGACTGTGTGAAATTTTAGGGATTTCCGTAGCATCACTCCCGCACTCGATATCAACGGGATTTCCGTTTTCCTAACCAACAGTCCAATTCCGTGCTATTTCTTCTTTGGTTTCATGTCTTAAATCATAATCGACTTTATCGACGTCTAACTTGCCCTTGCTTATGTACGAGCCTAGTAGCGGTGTTTTACTCCCATGTCTAGTTGACTGCATGAAGAGCATCAAACAAACACGCTCTCGGTGTCGCGCAAGTTTGCGCCATTCGGCAATAATCGCTGTTTACAATACGCTGTCCACACATCCATCCACCATCCTTCACAACACACAGATCAGCTGTTGGCAAAGGTAGGGTAGGTTCCGAGTGTGAAGTGCATTCCACTTGTATTGTTTGGGCTTTGAAGATAAGGAAATCTGTGCTATACCACTCGCGCCAACATGCTCGTATGTTTCGAAGATTGCGCAAGTAGGCCTACTCTCACATCGCAGAGAAACGCAGTTCAGTCTTCTCGAATCTCAATGATTTCGTCTTTACGTATTGCGTCGCTTCAGAGCTCGGCCGTGTGCAAGCATGTAAAGCGACGCCGCTTCGGCCGCGCTCGGCTAAGTTCGAGCTCGCTCGGGCATGTAGCGAGGAATCGATATGGAAAATATCGATCGTATCGATCGCTACGCGTCTGCGCTCTAAATTCTGCCATGAATCATCCTTAACGAGCTTATGACGTCTTTTTCATAGGTTCTTAATGTCGCATAACCATAACACACGAACTGATGCAAACTTGCGTAAACTGACGCTATACTGTAGTGCCGCTACGAACGTACAAACTCGGACAGACCTCGCGCAAGCATGCGATGCGGCGCCGGCGTGACTGTTAGCACGCTTTAGGCCTACATTGTGTCTTCAGCCGCGGTCGGGTAAGATCGAGCTCGCTCGTACATGTAGCGAGGAATCGATATGGAAGATGATCGATCGTATCCAATATAAATGCTGGAGTTCCTTTTCTGCCTTGAATCATCCTTAACGAGCTTATAACGTCTTTTTCATAGGTTCTTAATGTCGCATAACCATAACGAATCTAAATAAATACTCACGAATTTTAACATTTCCTAACGCTAAATGCGGGTTTTGGCGTAACGCGAATTACGTTAAATCGAATATAAAATTGCATTGCACTTATGGAATAATTTTCGGGACTTGAAATGTCTTCCGTTAAATGCGGGTTTACGCTAAATCGAGGTCACGTTAAATCGGGGTTATACTGTAGTTGATTTAATATTATAAACAATTGAAAATTTCTGAATGTATAATTTAATAATAATAATAACAGTAATTATTTAAAATGCTTATGGAAATAAGTATCAGACAGTCAGTCAGCAATAAAATGGAGAGTTCAATAACGTATTTGTAGAATGCACCACGATATTAAGAAACGAATGGAGGAACGGTAGGTGAATAAGTGATGAAAATGTATAAAATAGGATGCAGAATTGTTAAATGAAGGCAGGAAAAGAATATGACCAGAATAAAATATAAGAATATTTCCTTTTGTTTAAACCAGATCTAGGAAATGTAGGATATGAATGCGTTTTGTTTAAAGGCAGGAATATTGCACAATAATAAAAGAATGAATCACATGATGATTTAAATGTTTATAAAAAAATGCGACTTTAAGGTAGTCATTTGAATAAAAGTGTGTAGAGGCTAGAGGCCGTCCATTGGAAAATATTTCCATATTGTTAGGAGGATGTTGGAGCATTAGATGCTCAGTTGTGAAAAGAAGGGTTGATTCGAGTAACCGCCCCATATTTCTGTCCAATTCCAATTCTGTCAGAAATGTTATCTTGCCTAATACCCGAGTCAATTATTCTAACTTCTAGTCATGAAGCCTATTGACTATTAGTTTTGTTGAAGCCTAGCCGGATCCTAAAATAAAATAAATAAAGATGTGAGAGTGCATAATATAAATTCGAATTATGAGTCGAATAGGAGTGACGCCTATTGGTGATAATGAATAATAATGATGATTGCTGATATATCTGAACTTAGATATTGTTTTTAAAAATAGTAATTACCGATATTTTTGACTTTGAATATTAATAATAATAATAATAAATACTGATATTTTTGAAGTTAGTTTTTTATGATAATAATTAGAATTTATGGTATATGATGTTTGAAAATTTAATGAATGAGTTAACAACAATTAGATATTGAGTTACGCAATATGGTTATTTAGAAAATGCCATCTTTGGAAAATGAAAGTTGAAAAATTATTTTTTTCTTCTGTAATGTTAAAATTTAATTATGCAACTTATATGAATATGTGAACAAAGATTTAGATAACAACCTATTGAAACAAATGTTTGAAAAGATCAACTAGGATATTGAGGTCATAATAACAATATTAATATTCTGACATTATGTAGTCGAATATTGGTATTCCTCCAACCTCGTGTTCCTACACGGAAGCACTTTACTTATTCTAACACTAATGAAATACGAAATCACCTGATGTGATATTTTTCCACTGACAATGAACAATTCTTTTTCAACTTTAACCAATGAAATGAACAATGATTTTTGATATTCGAAACCATAAGTGATTTTTGTTTTGTAACATAAAGTGAAAGTGAACAGTGTACAGATAGGGGTCTATGAGCAATGAACCGCCTATCGTGTAAATAGCAACAATTTAGAATAGGGAACTGATACCAGATGGACTATTAATTTCTGGATATCAACGATTTAGATCAGGGATAGTGTTTTTCTAGTGTTGATATGTTTCTAGTGATATTTTGAATGCTTTTGCATAAAACTTTTAGTGTTTTTAAAATGTAATAAAATGAGATAATTTTAAGGAATTGTGATATTTCCTTTCTCCTTTCTCTTCTCCCTTGCTTGCTCATTGCCATAATCAGTCATGCCAGCGAATAATTTAGTTTTACCCGGTTGGACCCTGAGATTGTAGTTCTTGTGCTAGACTGATTTTGGGAATTGGCAAATGTGTTCCTTAGACTTCCGTCTAAACGGGCACAGTACTTCACTAATAATATTATCAGAACTCTTCGATATATTGTAACGAAAGTAATTTTTGTATTAGCTTTACAATTGCTGACTGGTTTATTTGGAAAAGGGGAGCCCCTGATTCGTCGTTAAGGTCCAAGATACAGCTATTTGGTTTATTGAACACACTACCGTAAAATACATTTTATTCATTAGCAATGGCATGTTTCTCAGTAATTAATTTACCATCACCGGATATTAACATCGACAAATTATTGGAATTTGCCTTTCTTCTCCTAACATAACTGCACATTTTTTTCACCCATCGCCTCCCGAACCAAGTAAACCTTGCATATAATTGTCATGAGCAGCCCTCTTTTTTTAAGACGAGCTCTCTTGATAAGGACTTAAATTTCAACACATACTTGTCACTATCATACCTTTCGTTGTATAATTTCCTAATTTTCCTTTTTAGACTCCTAATTTCTCGTGTGCAATACTCAGGATATGGGTTTTGTTTCAGTAATTTAAAAGGTACAAATTTATCAATAGCGCTATTTAAAATTTTCAAAAAGTTAGTCCACAGGATATTAATGTGATATCCTTCCGATGCCCATCCTACAAATAGCTCATTCAAATACCCCTAAAATTTTCCCTTCTTTGCCCTGCCATACTGGAATATGATTTTTCCCCCTGTATCAGAGTCTAATTTTGTAATGTCACCGTACCTAATATTTAATTCAACCCCAGAATGGTTACTAATTCCCGGTACATTCAGACAGTTAATATACAGCCCTACAGGTTTGTGCCGTGTCTTGTGTGGGGTTTCGCCTAGGACACCAAGCTGGCTTATCGGCGGGCTCTTGGTGTCCCGCCCGGACCCCCACAGGAGTAACGAACTGCGCGCTACCTCCTTTGGTATAGAGTGCAACTGCACTACTTGACTGCGAGAACTAAAAGCTCAAGCAGCCTTAACCTCCCTATGAAGGCTTCCAAAAAGATGGTATATTGGCTTTCACGGCCGGTGAATTAAAAATCAGCAATTCTTCTAGGTTTGTGCCGTGTCTTGTGTGGGCTTTCGCCTAGGACACCAAGCTAGCTCATCGGCGGGCTATTGGTGTCCCCGCCCGGACCCCCACAGGAGTAACGAACTGCGCGCTACCTCCCTTGATATAGAGTGCAACTGCACTACTTGACTGCGAGAACTAAAAGCTCAAGCAGCCTTAACCTCCCTATGAAGGCTTCCAAAAAGATGGTATATTGGCTTTCACGGCCGGTGAATTAAAAATCAGCAATTCTTCTAGGTTTGTGCCGTGTCTTGTGTGGGCTTTCGCCTAGGACACCAAGCTGGCTCATCGGCGGTCTCTTGGTGTCCCCGCCCGGACCCCCACAGGAGTAACGAACTGCGTGCTACCTCCCTTGATATAGAGTGCAAATGCACTACCTGACTGCGAGAACTAAAAGCTCAATCAGCCTTAACCGCTCTATGAAGGCTTCCAAAAAAGATGGTACATTGACTTTCACGGCCGGTGAATTAAAACTCAGCAATTCTTCTAGGTTTGTGCCGTGTCTTGTGTGGGCTTTCGCCTAGGACACCAAGCTAGCTCATCGGCGGGCTATTGGTGTCCCCGCCCGGACCCCCACAGGAGTAACGAACTGCGCGCTACCTCCCTTGATATAGAGTGCAACTGCACTACTTGACTGCGAGAACTAAAAGCTCAAGCAGCCTTAACCTCCCTATGCAGGCTTCCAAAAAGATGGTATTCTCTGACAATGTGATGAATAGTCTGGTGTGGAGCTCCTGGATTAGGTAGTTTCTTCTACTTGTGAAGAGCGTCTCTGCACCGACCATGTCCTGTTCTGATTCTGTTCAGAGCAGTCCATATCTTGCATGGTAGGTGGAATCCACTTGGAAATCTGGGACCTGAGAAGAAGGTATGAAGGCGCCTATTTTTGCTGCTTCCCACCGACCTTTCCATTCATCAAGAGATTTAAAATCCTTAGCATCCATGTCAGCAGCATCACGCAGATTTGGATGGCGTGAATTTAGTCTCTTAAGATTCAAAAGTGGCAGGTCATTATGCACGGGTAGACTAGGATTCCTGGAGATCTTGAGGAATTCCTTCGTAGGGGCATTAGATCGGCGTAGATTAGGTGGCATTATACCGGTTAGCAGTGGAAGCCAATGAACTGAAGTAGATGTGATTGCGCCAGATATGGTGCGCATTGTGGTATTAAGTTGGGTGTCACCATGCCTTGTGTGATGACTGTTCAACCAAACAGGTGCACAATACTCAGCACTTGAATACACCAAACCCAAGGCTGAAGATCGCAAGGGGGTTGCTGAAGATCCCCAGGTAGCTCCACATAATTTATGGAGGATGTTGTTTCGAGTTCTCAACTTTTGTGCTAAGTTCAGGAGGTGTTGTTTGAAGGATAGTGTACGGTCTAAGATGACGCCAAGGTATTTTGGGTTCCAATTATGACGAAGAATTCTGCCACCGAAACTTATATTCAGTTTCACGCTCGCCAAACGATTATTTAAATGGAAGCAAGACACTTCTGTTTTACTCACATTGGGATGAAGTCGCCAGATTTTGAAGTAATTTTCCAGTATAGACAAGTCTTTGGTATGAATCTCTTCAGTGTCTCCATTGCCTGATCTTGAACTGCCAGAGCCAAGTCGTCGGCATAGCAGAATTTTCTGGATGAAGTGTCAGGAAGGTCAGAGAGGTATAAGTTGAACAATAATGGTGAGAGAACTGTTCCTTGGGGAAATCCGTTGTTTAGCTTCCACTCCTTCCTTATCTTGTCTCCAGTGATTACTTGGAACTTCCGATCACTTAACATGTTGTTAATCAGTTGAGCCAACGTTTTGCAGGGTATGATACGAAGAAATTTGTAGATAAGGCCTTCCCTCTACACAGTGTCAAAGGCAGCAGTAAGATCAACAAATGCTACAGATGTTTTCAGCTTCATTTGTTATCCTGCCTCTATGAAGGATGTAAGAGACAATACTTGGTCACAGCAGCTACGCTCTGATCAGAAGCTTGCCTGTTCAACTGGAATATGCTCTAGGATTGCGCTACTTATTCTGTTATATATCAAACTTTCAAAAAGTTTTTAGCAGCAGCTAAGAAGGGCGATGGGCCGATAGCTTTCTACCTTGTTGCTGGGTTTGCCAGGTTTCAGAATATAAATTATCTTCGCCTTTTTGAACTCCAATGGAAGTTGACCAGTCAGGAGGATGTCAGTGAAGAACTCTGCCAGCCATTTCTTAGCTTATCCTCTCATATGAATCAGGAATTCTGGCTGGATGCCATCGAAACCAGGTGATTTGAAAGGTTTGAGGTCCTTCAGTCCCAAATCAATGTCTAAAATTGTGAAGAGTCGTGCATATTCAGATGAAGGAGATGTCGTCTTTTTCAGGTGAGGAAGCTACCGTCTAATGTGTTTGGTATGTTTCTTGTCAAAAGTCACTCTTGATGTTCGTAGAGCTCCCCCATTGATGTAATCAGCTGTAGTCCTCTTTTTTATATCGTTCGTCCCAACATGGAGCAACAACACTATAAATTTTCACAGTCCTCTAAATTTGCTTCTTCCACTTGTTGGGCAAGCTGGTCAATTTTAATCCCCGGATAACACCGCACTTTCGTACCTGATTTCCTCGAGATATTCGCACTCCTCCGTATCATAGAATCACCCATTATGATAACGTCATCCTTCATCCCAAGGAATACGCTCCGTCAGATACTTTAACGTCTCCTCCGATTCGTTAAGCTTTGCCTTTAAATCCTGTATAATAAGATCCCTTGATTTAATTTGCTGTCTCAAAAGTTCCGGATTGTCACAACATTTACAGAACCTCACACTCGTCCTTCTTCACCCAAACACAGCCAACGTGAAACCATGTCTCGCACAAACCGCACATCACGCTTTTTTTTTCTAAATTTGCTACACGTAGAACACATTATAGACACATTATCAGACGCCTGGGTAACACTAGAAGTAGCAGGACCTGGATTTACTTCTACTTCACCAATAACTAATAACGCCGCTATTACTAGGGCGATGAACAACAAGTTACTCGGACCCGATGTTGCACACATGCACTGGGAGGCCCTGTTCCACTTAATCATCCTGGCATTCCACGACCCGATCCTCGCGCGATAAGACTCCACCGAACAACCCATTATTATCAGCAACAGGAAAACACGTCCGCTCACTTCAACTGACCACGACTGAGTGGAAACTGAACTAGTAACTATTGAATTGACAAAGACCGAAATCATCTATAACAAACCAATTTATTTAGGAATGGTAATACTTGACGTTTCAAAATTAGTTATGTATCAATTCCACTACGAGTTTGCCAAACAAAATTTCCGCTACATGAAATGATTATAAATTGACACAGAGAGCCTTATTTATCTCACTGATAAGACGGATGTTTACTCTGTGATGAGACAACATCCAAGCTATTTTGACACCTCAAACTATGATGCAAACACTATTTTTGGCATAAATCACATGAACAAAAAGCACATTGGATTATTTAAGGATGAATGTGCCGGCAATATAATGACTGAATTTGTAGGTTGGGCGCCAAATATGTGTGCTTTTTCGACACGACAAAACGAAGGTCAATGCAAAGCGAAGGGTGTTCTTCGCAGTGTCACACAATTCCTCAATGTCGAGGAATATCGACGTGTACTCTACACAAACACCTCTCGTTTGTGTCAGCAAACTCGCATCCTTTCAAAAAGCCGTAATTTGTTTACCGTCAATCAAAACAAAACGTCACTGTCGACGAATGACATTAAACACCTATGGGATGGTGTAAATAGCTTGCCTATTGGACATTTCCACACCTAATGAATGAGAAAACACTTTCTTTTGTCAATCTTTATTATTATTATTATTATTGTATTCAAGGATACTGTGCATCTTGTGGTGTTTTTGAACTGGTGAACTAATGCTCAATAAATCCCATGATCATTTCTTTGTCCTTTGCCTCACTGATCCACCACCACCATTTATCATTAGCTTCGACTTCATAGCTCCTGCCACGACCAAGGCTGCAATCTTCTCACCAATAGAAGCAATAGGGCCGAATAAGTGGACTTTGATAACAAGTGTTAGATGATGGTAAGGAATGTCGCCTTCTTTCCAGACTAGACCCAAATTATGTTGCAACCACTCTGTTTGCCTTCTGTCCTCGTCCGACTGCAATTGCAATGGAAACGGTGGTTAAAAGACGAAACTGGTTACACTTGGCGCCCACATGGTTATGCAGTAAATCATTCCAACTTCTTTAAATATGAACTTGTTTTCGTTCACCTTGAAACCCTGCACGTCGACAATCAGTGTTATAGGCATGGCGACGTATAACACACACCTTCCACTACCACTGCTTCTTAACAACTAACCGATTGGCTATGTGAAGGAAAATAAAATACTCAAAGAATCAATTACACAATATTATTCATGAAGTTATCAGTACATCGTTTACAATTTTTTATCATAGGATTTGGGTCATCCCAATCGCAGTGAGAATATTCTCGATGCATGATGTGTCTACGACAGGGACGGCAGGCTGCAACATCCGCTGACACGTAGGTGTAATGGTAGCTTATCCCAGTTGAGATCAATGTCGTGAGCACCATACGCGGCCAGAAATCCAGCTGGTAAATACTGTAGGTGTTCAGATGCTGTGGCATTTCGCGAAGAAATTGAGTTTCTTGGTAGGCGCAAATAGCTAAACTCACCAGGGTGCGATAAATTTCAAATACCGCATCAGCGTCTCGACTTGTTGAGCAACGATCACATTTGCAGTCCATGCAATCTACCCGCACTCCAACATGACGACATGAGGCTTTGGTGACGTCATCGTCCTCGTTATTTGTGTGATCGGCGTTGTGCTTGTTGTACCCCCTGTCGTGAATGCCGAACGTAGACATAAATCCATTTGGTAAATAGGGAACCAGATGCGGTGGCCTTCCATGCACAGTATGATTCTTGTGATAGGCAGTTATTGCTGCACTCACTAGGGAGCGAATCCTCATCTGAACTATGCGAGTCACTTTCACATTTGTAGTCCCGCCTCGCAGAGGGGTTGTTGACTTCATCTTAGCTTTCCATGATTGAGAAGGGCAATGCGGGCAGACATGCTATTTATACTCTGGTCACCATGTTGGACAGCGGATGATTATACATCTGTGCCTCGTGAACAATAAGGCAATAGGATGTTGTTTTTTCTGGAATAACTGCAGATGTTTCAAATTCTAACCTGATATCGATAGTCGTTTCCTTCATCGACTCCTCCAAATATGAACAGTCCATCACAACCAGAGGCGCCTTGGACTTAAAATCTACTGGTGATAATAGGGGACATGCTCCTTTCTGATAATAGGATGACTGAAAGTTTGCAAACATGTAATAGAGCTTACCATATTAGTTCTTGGTAAAGTTTAAATCCATTTCCTCATAGGGGAAGGTAACACCGTCCAGGAAGAGTCGTATATTTCGCAACTGGATGTGATCAAATTGTGATGCATCATTATTCTGTTGATATTTGCGATCTGTTTGAAATCCGACAATGACGTAGAGAGGTCGCTCGGTGTACCGTGAGGTTTCTATAGACCAAGTATGCGTAACGGGGAGTGGTAATGTGGGGTATTCATGAAGCTCCCAGCTTCTAATTTGTATGCGCAAAGCTGTATCCTTCTCCACAATCTTGAGCAGACTCAATTTTTTCTCATCAGATAGAGTAACGTACGGTACTTTCCATAGAATTTGTTCCTGTAAAATTTTTGAATCTATTGCCGCTGCATCAGCACCCTTCGGCGCATTATAATCACTCCTATCTCGAACAAGAATCAGATCCTGTCTTGCCTTCACAACGATGCGCTTATGATCCTCTGCAAAAACTAGTATTAATTTTAGAGGTAAATGACCGGTAAATATACCATCAGTGTTAAACATCCAGTTGTTGGTCTAGTCGGGACACCAACCGGCCATACGAAAAGCTTTACTTTCTTCAGTTCCGTACGAGGGATAAAGTTTCGTGACGCTTGTTATGCCAACATTTTGAGTAGTATCCACTTCAATACCGTTGATCACGTAGCGAGCCTCAGGAAACCGAAAGGCCAAAGCATTGTTGGCCAACTTTGACGTTGTCAGGATGGTACTGTACTCGTTTGGAGAGACGAGAGAGAAAATTATACATCTAGTGGAAAGTTTTCTAAATTAGCCCATGTTAATATTTATCGATGCTGTAAGCTGACACAAAACAGGTTTATTGAGCGAAGGAATTAACTGAGTTAATTCGGCCAGCCAATAGCAAATTAGTAGTTGCTAGGGGACTCGGAACTTGCTTCGCCGAGATGACAAAGAGCCCGAGCAGCAACGAGGAAGCCCGAGTCAGATCTCAGAGAGAGAAGCCAAGCGTGTGGCTAGTAGGAGGAGTAGGGGAACTGGCGCGAGTTCGACACGCGACTGGAACCAATGAGGAGCCGCCTATTAAAATTAACACCAACAGAGTAATTAACATATATAATTACTAGGACAAAGTTATTATATTAAACCATCATGAAGAGTGTTGAATGATAATTAAGAACGATTGACTACAATTACAGCCGAGTATTTAAGTAATTAATGAAGAGTTTGATCAATAATTATAAACAATCAATCAGAGCCATGGATTGAGAACGGACGCGGTTTTGGAAATTAGACTCGGGGGAAAGAGAAGAGGAAGCGAGACTCTTATCAACCACGACTTTGAAGCAGAAGGACGTTCGAACAAACTACTCTCCAAGTTGAACAAAGCAAATAGAAAATATTCATCGAAGGCACTTAGTAATGTGCAAGTAACATTAAAATCGACATTCAGCGAAGAAACAATCATAAATTTTTACGACAAATCTACAGTTTCAAGAATGATAAAATTCCAAAAGTTGAGGGAGGAATTTCATGACGATTCTACAAGCGTGATGAACGCTTAAACAATTATGGGAACGACGCTATGATGGCATCAAGAACATCAGAAATGACTTAACATCAACATTTCGGGGGAGATTAACATCTCATCTCTCCCGTAATAGAAATTCTACAATTATCAGTCATTTTACCATCTCAAATGACGATCTACAGGGAACTTTGGGGAAAGAAGACTAGAAGATATTCATGGACGAGGGTGGCCAGGGAATTACCCGGCGCCGAAGCGAGAAAGGGCTATCCCATCTCACCCAGAAGAGTCATCGGCGGAATGAGGCGACAGCACGATGATGATCGAGTTCGTATCCCGAGACCTGACCGCACGAGATATTCGGAGGGAGAATTGGACAATAATGCTGAACATCAAGCAGTCTTAAGCCGCTAGAAACATTCCGTTTCTAATGGGTAACCAAAGGAAGTCCGCTTCATGTCAACTTTAACCCAGCACAAGGTAGTCCACGGGCCAACATTGAACATCCCACTATGAAGAGTTGAACATATCTTGAATATCCGACAACTAGTGTTGAAAGCCATTTTTCTATATTGTTTTTTAGATTATTGCAGTTTTCATTCTTATATTCGTAAAAACATCATGCGGATGTTTGGTCGTATTTTTCGACGATTTCGGAATTTTAGGGATTTTTCATGTCGATTTTTCGATTTTTGCGATATTCGAAATTTGAAGGGAGATTTTATAGTTTAGTTCGGAATAGTTATAGTAAAATTCAAACGTGTTTTAAATCGCACGATATCTATGTTTTATTAATGATTGTAACGATGGAAATGTTTTCCAAGTATGTGATAGGAAGTATATGTCAAAGAATGCGATTCAGAAAGATCTATTGTAGAGATCTATATAAAGTCACAATCTGAGAAATAATGAAACATATTTAGTGAAGAAATTTCGTAAGTAATGTTTTTTGGAAAGTATTGGAATTTGTTGAAAAGACAGTAAAGAAAGAATCTGTAAAGAATTGTAATGTGGAATTAACAAATACGAACGAGAGCGTATTTTGAAGTAAGGAATGGAAGGAATGTTACAGTTTGTTGAAAGGTTTTTAAGAAATGTGAGTGAGGCAAGGAAATAAGATTTTTATTTGAAGATTATCATTTTATCGCATTACCTATTAAATTGATTTATGGAGAGAACCAGTATTATTTATTATATGGTTATTAAGATTGTGGTAACTGAAAGAAGGGTTTATTATTGGAAAGTATAGATAAAGAAATTGTATTGAAGGAACTGCGAAGTATCTCGATGGATGAGATTTATTATTCCCGTTGTAGACGGAGGTATTTGTTGTGAGACAATGAGCCAGTGTGTAGCCATTGATCTATTTTTGTAGAAATGTCTGTAGTGACAGACGCGTGTATTTCATGGAAGTAAGAAGTTATGAGAGCAATGTTATGGAAGTGTATTAATTGTGGATGTTATTGAAATAGTCTCAATAGAGTTGGAACTCCTTGAAATTCTCAGGACAGCGGATCCTGGATGAAGTTAAATCTGATAGAAATTATAGGATTTAATGGATCTTTGTTGAAGCTGAGAGTAAACTGAGATCTATTAAATGGTTCTTATCCTAATGTTTTCATTTATGGTAATTATTCGACGAGTGGAAATGTGTATTTTTTATTAAGTATGTTTATTTCATGAACAGATAAGTTGTAGGAGGTTTTTGAACTAGTCTCTACTTAATTGTATGGATTATAGAATCCCAGATTGTAACGTAAACCACGAACAAGACAAAGTAGAGTGAAGTCATATTTTTCTGAAGCCCTTTGAGAGGCAGGAGTGAAGTAGAAGGACAGTTACATGTTGTATTGTCGGGAGAAAGAAAGGAACGCGTTGTATATATTTTTATTCTAAGTAAGTAGTTGATGAACTACGACGTGATTATTTTTATTGTATAGAATGTTATATTAAATGTATTTCAGATAGATTCGTAAGTAGATTTAGGAGTGTTTTATATTTTAAATTTAAACTTTAAAACTTTGTGTAGAGATTTTGCGCTTCCTAGAGGAAGAAATTTTAATGTTAGGATGCGGGAGATAAATTGTATAGAGTAATGAATAGTGTTACGTGCAAAGCCCGTCCCAACGTTTTTAATATGCATCTCCTCTACATATTTGTGTTCCCTTCCATTTGAAGCGCCCGCCTAGATGCCTTGGTTTGGCTAATGAACTCCAGATGGCAGCATCTGTCGGCACCTCAAGCCGGGGGTTGTGTCTTCCGCCGCTAGAGTGAGTCATTGGTGTCTTCTGGCCTCGTCGCATGAAGACATATTTAAAAAATATAGTGTTATACGTCATTAAACAAAAAACTGTATATGCATCATGCAGCCAAAATAACTATATAATATGCACATTGTTAAATTGTGTGTCACTCTGTGATTGGTCAATTTCGATTAACATTAATGCACTGCGGCCTTTAAATTTTGGGTTTCCACGGGGTTTCCACCATGTTGGTGTGGACTTCTGAAGATAGCAAGAACCTAGCTGGTCGTGAAAAGGTGTCTCCGTTTGTGCCGGGGGCTTGCCCCCTGGCCTCCGTGAAATGTGGATCTATTCTATCTAAAGGAAATAACCTGTGTACTGAAGGATATAAATTCGAGATTTCATCTTGAAGAGGAAATGTGGGATAATCATCGTAACTTGTTGCGAGGAAAAGTTGCTTGGGTACAAAACGGCGCGTGTGCTGGGGTAGCCATGTTGAGGCAAATCTGGTGCCTTTTAAAATTATTTAATGTGTGTTAATGATTTTGTTATTATTGTGTCTCTACTAGAGAAGGATTTAAGGTACGTTTTATAAAATATTTGTATTTATATATATTGTTATGGGAGCTCCGATATTGGCCTTATATTGATGATTTAATACTGTATTTAATTTCGTTTTCTAGGTCTAATTTTCTTTTTTTAAATGTTACCTGATATGTAAATTTTGTTTTTTCTGCGCCTTCTGGAGACACGTGTCTAGTTAATCGTACATTGTAATTTATTATTTATTTACTTTATTTTCTTTATGGGAATTCTCATTGTGATTAGTTGGTTCTTTTCTTTTTGTAATCTTATTGTTTATTTGCTTTACGGTCCGTAGCATCCTAAATTTCCTCGTTTTAATCGTGTTAAGGTGTAATTATTTCCTCCTTTTCTTTTCTCTCTGGTGACGTTTAATTTTAAAAAGTAATTGTTTGCCGTAATTCGGCTAGATATGCAGTCATCTGTTTCGTGGCCATGTTTGTTTTTTTTGTTTTGCCAGAGTGCATTGTGGTCTGGTGAGTGTAATTCTCTTGGCGTCGAGCGGGACACTCAAACGTGTTGTGGTGGGAGATAAGAATGTTCTTGTTAATCTTGTTGATTTTCCTTTGTGTTTTTTGTGACTGTTCCTGAGTATACCGCCGTCATGAAAGTTTTGATTTGTAAATTGGTCCTATTTTATTTTTATTTTTTTAACTTTTCGTTTCCTCGTGGCTTTGATGCCTGCATCTCGAGTCAGTTTTGCGTACCTTAGTGGTTTATCAAGCCCTTATTTGGTGATACCTGTCTGCTGCCTTTCTTTCTTTTGGGCTTTATTATATATTTTTTTTAATTAAATGTTTTCGTTTTTGCTCAGCAAGCTAGAATGTAAAGCCTTCTCTTGTTTCCATAGGTAATTGATTTGTTTTGGCCTTAAGCCAATGTGCATCACCAGAGAGTTTTTTTTTGTGGCAATAGGAGTTTTTTTTTCTTATGTTGTGTTTGCTGGAGGATCTTATTAAATTATATTTTCTTGCCCCTTTTTCGTGATTAATTTTTTTTTTAATATTAAGCAACTGTTGTGGCATTATTTCGTCGGTGGCAGTTTTGTGGGTTATCGGAGTGTGTCTGTAGACGAGCCTGTGCGTTTTCCTCTTCTCCACCTTCCTTCGTCTTTAGGTGTTCTTCTGTTGGGACATGTCAACTGACGGTGATTTTGCAGTTAGCGATGCGGACCTCTGAAATAAGGTAAGTAGGCCCACCATCCTAGCCCACCCCCCACCCCCGGTGTCAAATAGTATTTGTAATGACGGAGATCTACGTCAGGGGTAACGTCATTTATTTTTGGGATTATTTAAATTTTTAGCTTATAATATTTTTCTTGTTATAAACTCCCGTCACCTGGGGTACAGCAGTTGTTCGCTGTATAGAAGCTTATTGAAGCTTACACGTAACAGTTTTTACGGTTTCTTAAGGAAACGACTTGTATTTTTATATGGATTAGTGACACTTGGTCATTCATATTTCATTATTTTTTGAGAGCGTTTAATCAAAGCTCGATGACACGAGAAGTGTATTGCTTTTATAATAAATAGACGGATTCGTGTTGACGATTTCCTGATTGTTTTATAGGAAACTGGCATTATACTTGTAGTTAGATGGTAGAGGAATATGCTGTAGGGTGGAAGTTCCCGAGGGACCTAATCCGCGTCCTTACGCCCGAGATTTTTATAGAGACTTTTTTTAATCCTAAATAGTTAGATGATCCTACTGTTCTGTAGTTAGATACTACAGCACATTCCGTCTGAGAAAATATCCTGTCCCTTATTCTGAGTGTTTTTTCGCCAAGTGGCACCATGTCGTTTTTAGCCGGGACTTCATGATGCTACAATCCCAGATATTTCCAGACGGAGGATATTGGTGGATCATCCAGTTATAAGGGTACAGAACCATCCGATTTGGTGAGTTGGCCTTTAGTCTGGATGTAACTTTCACACGGTAGGGTGTAGATATCTTCTTGATTAATAGTAATATGAATCTCATCATTGTTATTTAGTCCCTGAGTATACGGTTGGTAGGAATGGTGTTCACTTCTTACGATACCCTCCTGTACTTCAACCGGGTTTGTCACGTCGTGGATCGAATTCATGGTGTAAGGTGTACCGAGTTGTTGTAGGATCTGCTTGTTGACGTGTGTTAACCTGCAAACGTGTTGAGAACAACTAACACCCACCCTCGACGGTGTTGCCGCTTTATACACTTGATTCATGCTGGCTTCAGATACAATTTGTAGGTCACAGGTGTATGAGGGTCTAAGTAGATGAGACGTTGGTTTCTATTCACCAGTCGTAATGTAATATTCCTGATGTTGGTCACACTCACAGGATGATAGAGCACCACCGACAGGTTTTCGCGGATGATATAGCCACCAGGTCTAGTGAAAATAAAATCGTAGAGTGAATGCGATGTTTCTTGATTGGTGTAGACGTCTGTGATAATATTACAAGTGTTAGATACGTGATGATCTTCAATAATTTTCACAGCTTGGCCAGACTCATGTATCACGCTTGGTACTAACACTTGTGAATAGCCTAACAATGGACTGATCGAATCTGGTTGTGATTTAAAATCAATCTTAAAAGAAGAAAGAATACTGCAGCGATGTGTCACGTTTTTTGACTTGTGTGTCCCGTCAAGAAATGATTTTAGACTAAATAACTTGATGAGAGTCTTGTAGTGATGTGATCGTGAATATCATCTACGGTGTAGCTGCCGAACGGTAGGGCTAACACAAAATTATCGTAGTAGAACTTAACGTTGACGTCTTCGATTACGTTGCAGATTCTATTATACCCACGAAACAAGTCCCAGCATGTAGGGTCGTCGTCTCAATTCAATAGGAGGATAAAAGTCGACGGTTACTTCCGCACCTTGTCCGTGCACTGTAAACTTTCTGCTTTCTGTCGTCATACTGGACACGTCACACACCATTCTGGGTCTTATATAGAAAGACCAAGCATAGACGACCGCACTGTTGCGTGTTAAAAGTTTGCACTCGTTTCACATTATAGTTTACCGTTGCACTGCTTCTGAAATAGCAAACAAGTTCTGTTGGAGGAGGAAGGTTTCCAAACCTGTCAAAGTACCACACGGTGCGCCCATGCTTTACATAGGCCAAGTAATGCGTTCCCGGTGCATGACTGATCCAAATTGACGACTGCACTTTCATGGTTCCGCGGTCGAGCTGGTAATAGGTTGCGCGTAAACACACCTCAAGAGTGTGAGATCTTCAGCCGTTTTGCATATCTCTTAACTTCCTCAAGCGTCATGGCTCGCCGTGGCAGTGCATCGATTAAACGTTTTTTGGTGACATGTAAATGTCGAGTCCTTTCTTGTTGGGTGCTAGCTTCATGTTCACACCTTTACCACGCAGCTCTATGGCTTCCGTAGTGTTATTATGCCTTTCACTTTCCTTCAACTGTTGCTTCGCCTCCTTGACAGTTTTCACTGTTCGTGCAATCGCACTTGCTCCACCAAGAAGTGAACCCAGGGCTGATAGTCCAGCGAACAGCGCGGGTAAAATTCCACCTTGTTACGGTACAGGAATAACTCGGGCACGTTTTCTAAAACGTTTACTTTTTGTATTCGCATGCAATCGTGCTGCTCAGAGTGCTTTTTTTAATGGCCAACTCACTATTTGTTTCTCCGCGCGAACCTTGACGTCCCGCATTAAGAATAGCTTTAAAGCCTCCCTTTCTCGACGACTTCTTCCTCTCATATCTTTGTTTCACCATCGCGAGCGAGGAACGAGACAACCTCATGCCGTAAAATATGGAACAGAACTAACGCTCCTCGGGAAGAGAACCTACTATTATTTAATCAATGGTGGCGGTATATTCAAGTTCTATATACAGCGGAAAATCGTTTATCGTTTTTGCCGCCTTTTTTTGCCACGGACGTCAGTTTTAGTTGAAAGATTAATTTCTCGCCGGCTTTCACCGTCTGATTGATGAGTGATGAGGATGGTATAACACCACCATTTACCATTAGATCTAAATGTTTGAAATCTGGTGTAAGCTCGATAACGCGAATGGTACCATCATACCGTAAAGGGTAATAGTTATATCCCGAACGTAGTATATAGGTGGGATAATCGAGGTCTTTTACCGGTTGTCGGTTTACAATGTGCACCAAATATATGGTGGATTTCGATTTAATGAAAAGCGATAACCGTTGATCCAAATATCGATTGGTCGTCACGTCATGAGGTTGCACAGGATCGGCAACATCGGCTATTCGTCTTCGCATCACCTGAAGAGCATTCTCCCTGATTTCCCACACCTTTTTCATTTCAGAGGTTAAAAAGCGTTTTGTACAAGCATCTTGATCTTCCTCGGGATCGGCAGCTTGCACTAATCGTTTATCGTGGAAGATGTAACCTTTTGTGGTTAGGGTCCGGTATCACGTTTAGTACTTTAAAACCTTTCATCGATTTCGCCTATTCGAACAATCCCAATAAGTTGGTTAAACGTTTGCAACTGTTGCGTGCATCGCAACAGGCCGGTCATACTGGACACGAGGCGGAAGTTTTAGAAATAGAAGAGGAGATTCGTCATGCTGGCATTATCGTCTAATGAGTCAACGTGTTCATACACCCTCGCCTGTTAAGACGAGCATTGCTTACGAGATGCATAGACCGGCTCGTCGCCTCTACCGTCGTCATGTCATCACACGTGGTGTCGACGATCGTTGGCAATCCGATCTGGTTGAAATGATTCCGTATGCCAAAGCTAACAACGGGGTTAAGTATCTGCTCACCGTCATCGACGTTTATTCCAAAATGGCCTTTGTTGAACCCGTGCAGAATAAATTTGCAAGTCTGGTCACCGCTGCATTCAAGAACGTCATTCAAAGGTCAACAGGACGACCTCGTTTGCTCCAAACAGATCAAGGCAAACAATTTTTCAACAAAACTTTTTCCACTTATCTCAAAACGCTTGGCATTTCACTATTTTACTTATAGCAATCTAAAGGCAAGTGTTGTGGAAAGTTTCAACCGCACACTGAAGACGCGCATGTGGGAGCAATTTACAGCAAGAGGATCCTATCGGTGGCTTGAACTCGTAAACGACCTAGTGACGCGTTAGAACAACACCAAACATTGAACCATCGGAATGAAACCACGTCTTGTAACCAAGATCATTGCACGATTGTATCGCATCCATCACAGAATCAAAACAGCGGATCCGCGACGTCGTCGATTACGTATCGGTGATTATGTGCGCATCAGTAAACATAAGTCTATCTCCGCCAAAGGATACACTCCGAACTGAAGCACAGAGATTTTTCGCATTCGCAAGGTGAAACTTACTAATCCCGTTGTCTATTTACTCGATGAACTCAAAAAGCAGGCAATCAAAGGAGCATTCTATATTGAGGAACTGCAAAAGACACAATATCCTAAGCATTATCTTCTTGAAACAATTGTACCAAAACGTGTCAATAAACGTTTTGTTAAGTGGCTAGGTTTTAATGTCACGTATAATTCATGGATTAATAAATCAGATCTGGTGTACGCCATCGTGTTTTTATTTCATGTCGGGCCAACCGACCGTGAATTCTACATGGCAGGGGGTTCAAATACCTCCGTAACTCAGTTCTCAGGAAGTATTGCTCCAGATTCATGCATGTTTATTTACCATTGAGAACATTCAACCTGTCCATTCCATTCTCAATCCCATTCACACCTAGGCCATAAATCAAACCCCACCCAGGGTTATCCTCGGAATCAATCGGCTGCACTCGGAACCAATCGGCCTGAGTTCCTCAACCTCCATTCACAATCCCATCTTCGTTCATGTTTGTTTACCTTAAAGAACATTCAACCGACCTAGCACGCGAGGGTTTCACAACCTTCATTTATGCTTCATGTTGGTTTACCTTTGAGAACATTCAACCGTCGTAGTCCATCCCCCCCCCCTCTCTCAATCCCATTTATGGTGTCACACCTGAGAACATTCCCGTCCATCACCTACGGTACAACCCATTGCAGAGATCGGAGGTTAGTGAACGCCGTGATGTCACACACCGGTTCACCGTTCATATCTGATTATTCATTCACATGCACACACACACACCCATGCTCATTGACCATCCACCTACGCTTTCCACTGTACAGCCTCAGCTCCATCTCCCCGACCATGGCACGTGAATGCAAGCCGAGCTAATCAAATCTCCCGGGTGGGCACAAATGGAGATTCGGAATCATTCGGCTGCACTCGGAACCAATCGGCTAGCAGGTAATGCAAAACAAAGCTATATAGGGCAACCCAGCACCAGAGCATTCGCCCACTACTGTGTCAGCGGAGGCGCCGAGAGACACCAGGTCGACATCGAGGCGTACCTCCCGACCGGCGTCTTGATTAGGCCTGCCCTGAAAGAGACTGCCTAAATGTACGCGAGCGAACTCCTGGACCTATGGCAGGTCACTACGTTGCCAGGCGCCCACCAGGGGCACCAGCGGGCCTCATCTGAGTCAACAAGCCGCAGAGTGCTGACGCCGCAACAGAGATGGAGGCACCGACGACGGTGGCGGCCGGGACCCAGGACATTAGCCTCCACAAAGACGCGGACTCCGGACCAACCACCAGGACCTCAGGCGAGGTCATTAGCGAGGCAACTCGCGCCCGCCACCAAGGAGGAGGAGAAGCAGCCAGGACCTCAAGCGAGACCATTAGCGGGGCAACTCGCGTCCACCACCAGGAAGGAGGACCAGCCAGCACCTCAGGCGAGGTCTTAGCGGGGCAACTCGCGCCCGCCACCAGGGAAGCTGAGCAGCCAGTACCTCAGGCGAGGTCGTTAGCGGGGCAACTCTCGCCCGCCACCAGGATGGGGCCACCGAAGAGGCCCGTCAGAAGAAGAGGAGACGTCGTCGCCGCAGACGTCGCAATCCGCGCTCCCAGGAGGGAGTAGCAGGGTGGGTAGATTATTAGCTTGGGAATAACCTAACCCCGAAGGGAAGATGCTGAAGAAAAGGAAGCGGGTTTCGAACTGGAGAAAAAGGATGGAGAAATAGGACGAAAGTCCAACAGAAGTTATAATTTTAATTTTAAGTATACTCAAAGGCAGCTGCCACTGCAAATCCGCTTTCCGATACCTAAAGTGGATAGGGACCTGGGCGAAGCTAACAGGAAACTCAGCTGGAACTTGGGCTATTCGCAAGAAAGCTGATATAGCGTATTCCCTCTCAAGCATAAATATACCTACTATGGGGAATGGTGGTGGTCTGGCAAGACAAAGAGTAACAGCTTTATTCTGTATCTGTTCAAAGGAGTTTGTTTCTAAACAAGTATTTTGAAGAGTACAAATAATTTGAATCAGCCTTGATATTTTAGTTCTTGAAATTGTAGAATTTCTAAAGAGCGACCAAATGCTTCCAAGAAAGATAGGGATAAAGCAATTATACCCTTGGGAATAATTTTGTTAAGAATACCAATAGTTGCATTTAGAAATGACTAAGCTTTTACCCAGCAAGGCGCCGACTAAAAGTTTAGACAATGAGAAACACTTAAATTTTGAAAAACCATCCATAAGTGGTAGAGAGAATCTCCACAAGCAGGAAGCTGGCGTAGCGAGCTATGCTTGCCTTACTGGCCAGTTAGAATTAGCTATTAAAGCTAAGAGAGACTTTACTAAGTTAATAACTAAGAGTTCTTGCTCAAATGCAACAAGTGATGAAAACCCTATCAATGGATTTATTTTTATTAAAGAGGACATAAACCTAGGAAGAGTCAAGGAAGACAGGATCTTGCCTAACCGTTATGTTTGAGAAATGATAAATCCAAATAACAAATCTTAATTTATTTAACAATGTAAAAAAGGTAGTTTATGTAACAAATATATAATTTTGATTTTGTAAACAATTGGGGTCGCAGACCTCCTAAATAATTTAAAGCTTGCACCAGGCAATTGACAATTCTTTTGGTTTTAAACCTTTTATAAGTACTAAAATCTTCGTAAGGTTTTGAAATGTTGCTAAGATTAATAAATGGGAAATTTAAAGATAATTAACGTAATTAGGATTAAACAATAAATCAAGTACAAGGTGTGTACTTTAAGGATTTCTAGATAGGTATCTTAGAAATATGAACAAATAACAACTTCGAAAGTAACAACAACAACAAAAAACAGGAAGAATTGAAATAGAAGTTTCTATAACTTCTTGTATTAATACATACCTACTTTTATAGATTATACAAATAGGGCAGGTCACTTATTGTGAAACCTGAAGAGAAAAATTGAAAGGACATTTCTAGAACTCCTATGTGGGTAGGGATCACGAGAAAAATAGGGCAAATTTCCCTTTCGTGAAACCTAGAGATAACTCACTTTTGAGTAAAAAGAATTGGATTCCCTCATTAGAAGGGAGAAACAATATAATTTAAGGCGTGTACTAGATGGGTAGTTTATTAGCTGAGGAATAAGCCACCCACCAAGGGAAGATGATTAAGAAAAGGAAGTAGATTTTGGATTGGAGAAAAAGGATAGAAAAATAGGAGGAGAGTCCCACAAAATTAATAAGTTTAACTTTAAACACACTTAAAGGTGGTTGCCACCGAAAATCCGCTTTCGGATACCTAAAATGAGTAAGGACTTGGTCTAAGCTGACGAGAAACACAGATAGAACTTGGGCGGTTTGCAAGAGAGTGGCTTTCGTATAATCCCTCTCAAGCATATATAAAACTACTATGGGGAAGAGTGATGGTCTGGCAAGACTAAGAGGAACAAATTTACTGTATGTCTGCTCAAAGAAATTCGTTTTTGCAAAATAATTCGAAGAATGCCAATGATTTAACTCAGGTTTAGTATTTTCAATTTCCAAAACTATGGAGTTCCGGTAAAGGCGACCAAGTGTCTCTAAGAAGGTAAATGATAAAAGATTATACCTTATGGAGTAATTTTGGTAAATGAACCAATGGTTGCATTGGAAAATGGCTAAGCTTTTACTCAGCGAGGAGCCGGCTAAAAGTTTAGACAAAAAGAAACACTTGTCTTTTAGAAAACTGACCATAAGTTTTCGGAGAGGGTCTCCACAAGCAGGTAGCTGGCTTAGCGAGCTTTACTTGCCTTACTGGCCAATTAGAATTAGCTATTAAAGCTAATAGAAACTTTAGTGAGATGAAAATTAAGAGTTCTTGCTCAAATGCAACAAATGGTGAAAGCCCTATTAATGACTTTAATGGCATTGAGTAGGGAGAGCCAAGGAAGACAGGATTTTGCCTAAACTTTGTATTAGAAAATGAAAAAGCGAAAAGAAACGCTTCATTTATTTAACAATTCAAAGAAGTTTGAGGAAATTAACAATTATGTAATATAATTTTGACAAACATAGTTCATTTAAACTTTTTTAAGAAATGGGGTCGCAGACCTCCTCACATTAAACGATTGCTCCAGGCAATTGACAATTTATGAGGTTTGAAACCTTACATGTTTCTAAAATCTTTATAAGAAAATAAAAAGACATGTGTAGTAATTAAAGTTTAAACATTTAAATTTAGTACAAAGAGTGTACTTTAAGAAATTCTTGAGAGAATGTTCTAGAGAAAGTGACAACTTCGAAAATAACAATAAGAAAAACATGAAGAATAAGATGGAAGTTTCTACAACTTCTTATATTTATACAGAATTAACGTTGGTTATTATGCAAATAAGGGCAGGTCACTTACTGTGAAACCTGAAGAAAGTTGAAAGGAAGGTTCTAGACTTCCCAAGTTTGAGTAGGAATCACTAGCCAAATGGGACAGTTTCCATTTCGTGAAACCTAAAAAATAACTCACACAAGAGTTGAAAGAATTGTTTTCCCTGATTTGAAGGGAGAAACAATGTAAGTTTGAAACGTGTATAAAACACGTAATTATACAGCAATTACTTAATGATAAACAAGCAAAATTGGAAGGGCACTTCGTGAGTGACACCTTATAGAAAAGTTACAATTTTATTAATATGAGTTGTTAGTAGAAGGTTGAGGAAAGATCATTGGGATATAGGATCAATGTTCAAGGCCGTATTTAATGTAAACGGACGATCGCGACGCGGTAGAAACGTGGAGCAAGCACTGGTTATCACTGTAGTCTATAAAGATTGATGCAAAGTTCACTGTAGAAACTCGAAAGTTCATGAAAAAGAAATTTTTTACAATGCTGAAAAGAACCGGTTGCACTAGGCAGGCGAGAGTCTATTTCTTGGAAAATATTGGGAATTACAATTAGATGCGCCATAGATCATTCCAACGGTGGACGAAAGTTAGCTATTGCAGTAATTGGTAAAGAAAATTCCTTATTTTGAATATTATTTTCACATGTGAGTGAAAAATGCCTGATGGCAAGACTCGCAGATAGAGTACAAGATCTAGAAGGTTCCAGAACGATCTCAGTAGAAAAATGGGGTTGAGAAAATCCAACGGAGGAACTAGCTTGGTGAATTATAGACAGCGGGTATTAGGTAATATCCCACGTAGTGAGAGGATTTCTCATTTGAATAGCTTAAGAAAAGCTCTTTTTTAGTAAGATTAGCTTATAAGAGCAAAAGCTCAACATGGCAAATCCCACGAAGAATGATTTTTGCCCAAAATAAATAATTTCACACTGTCTATAAAAGTATCGTTAAAAGCACGTGGAAGTTAAAACCATGAAGATGAGGTTAAAACTTTTAAGATGGTACTTATCTTGATTTCATGTTGAAGGCGAAGTTTCCTTTGATGACAACTACCTTGCCAACATGACGTAGAAGAGAGTGTGCCTCTTGGTTAGAGGAAACTAGCTCGAGAGGAGCTTTAACTGACCGAGTCAACTGCCGACTGAGAAGTGAGACCTGCTCAACGGAGCACGGAGGGTCCAAGGAAGGGGAAAGAGTGGGGGGTAGGAGACAAAAGGAGAACATATAAACATTGCCAATGTTACAACAAAAATGATATTCTCTTGCTGAGCTGGTCTTCAAAGAGTTGATAACAGATGATACTAGCGCAGCATGGTGAGTAAAGAAGTAGACGTAGTCCTCTTGCTCAAGGAGAAAATAGCTGGCGATGGTAACAGGATCTGGTGGCCAAATGGATAAGTAAGTCCTCTAGCACCAGGAAGAATTGAGGAGCTTCAGAGATTCGCTGCGAGATGACGCTAGGTGGGTCACAGAAGTTATATATCTAGAACAGACTTATGAAGACATAAGAGATTTGCCCATCAAGGAGAAAACAGAAGATCACTGTTGGTGTTTGACAAAGAGTAAGGAAGAAATGAACATGCAAGGAGCAATAAAAATTATATCTCAGGTACCGTGTATTCAAAGAATACACCACTAGACACGAAGTTTTACAGACATTAATTCGTTATACGTGGAGCAAGTTAGGGAGGGCACTTATTGAGAGTAACACCTCATTGAAAAAAGACCTAAAGTAACAATTTTATTATTTTATTTTGTTAGTAAAGGGTTTGGGAAAGATCAAATGGGATTGTGGAAGAGTGTTCATGGCCGTATTTATTGTACTCGGACGAGCGCGACGCGGATGAAGAGTTGAACAGGCACTGTTTTCACTATAGTCTGTTGATATAGTTGAAAAGTTAACTGTAGTAGCACAAAAAGTTGATGGCAAAGAAAGTTATTGCAATGGTGGAAAATAACTAGTTACACTAGATTTGCGAGAGCCTATTGCTTGAAAAACTTGTAGGTTATAGTTGAATGCACCAGAAAAATCCCAACGGAGGAAGAAAAATTAGATATTGATTAGCAGTTCATAAGGAAGATTCCTTAGTTTGAAAAAGTATTCCCATATGTGAGTGGAACGTAGTAGAAGGTTTAACTCGTAGATAAATTGTTCGGCATGGAAAATTCCAGAACAATCATGACTGAAGAATAGGGCAAAAGTTAGTACAGCGGTGGAACGAGCTAAGTATTTTATACACAGTGGGTAATTTAATGGTGTCCCACGTTGTGAGAAAATCTCTCATTTAATAAACATAAGAAATGCTGCTTCATGTTAAGATTGGCTTAGATAGACAAAAGCCCAACATAGAAAATCCCGCGAAGGATGATTATTGCCCCACATAAGAAATCTCACACTGCTTATAAAATGATAATTAAAAAGCATGTAGCTATTTAAAATCAATTAAAATAAGTTGAAGAACGTTGAAGTAGTACTTAGCTCAATTCTGATGAACGGCGAATCCTTAGGTGACCGTTAGTCAGGAATTCACAACATGGCGAAGATTTGAAAGTTTGTCTCTCGAGGTGAGGAGACGAGCTTTTGTAAAGCTCCGACTGACTAGTTTGACTTCAGACGCACAAGTGAGGCCAGCTCAACGGAGCGCGAAGAGACCAGGGAAGGGAAACAGGTGGGGGTAGGAGACAAAAGAATACATATAAGAATAGCCAACATAACAGAAAAAAAAATCTTGATGAAATGGTCTTCAAAGAGTTGATAGAAGGCGTCACTAGCGCAGCCTGGTGGGTGAAAAAGTAGACGAAGTTCTCGTGATCACGGAGATGATAGCTGGCGATTGCGATGAGATCTGGTGGCTAGATTGGTATGGAAGTCCTCTTGTGCAGGGAAAAACTCAGGAACTTCAGAGATTCGTTGCTAGATGACGCTAGGTGGGTCATGGAAGATATATATCTAGAACAGACTTACAGGTAGTGTAAGAAACATATACCAACAAAGAGAAATCAGTAGATCACTGTTGGTGTTTGCGAAAAAAGAAGGGATGAACTAAAGCAAAGAGAAGCAAAAGCTTACTCTGTCTTACCGTGTATTCCAAAGAATACACCAAGCAGGGAGGGAAAAAACACCAACAGAGAACGAAATACATGAAATTAAGAAATTAAAGGTAAAGGAGCAATTAAAGACAATGGTCTTATGATATGCCCATTAGTGGTCAAGATCTTGGCTACCCTAACTCTCCCATCCCTTCCAGGGTAACACTCGGTCACTCTACCAGAGGTCCAGACCACGGGAGGAGAAGCATCCCTAACCAGGACCAAGTCCCCCACTTTAATATCGGGATTGGAAAGAAACCACTTCTGTCTCCGTTGCAAGGAAGTTAAGTATTCCAAATTCCACCTCTTCCAGAAAGAATTACGAAGGGCTTCAAGTTTACGCCAAACAATAGGTAAATTAGAATCTCTGTAAGAGTTGGGAAGGGGAGGAGGGGCAGAAAGAGAAGTGCCTATAAGGAAGTGACCAGGTGTGAGTGGAAGCAGGTCATCAGGGTCATTGGAAAGCGGAGTTAAAGGGCGAGAATTAACAACACCTTCAATCTGAACAGACAGCGAATTAAATTCTTCATAAGTTAGAATGCGATTACCTAAAACCTTTCTTAGATGACGTTTAGTGAGCTTTACGCAGGATTCCCACCTACCACCGTGATGAGGGGCTTAGGGAGGTATAAAACGCCATTTGAAACCCTTTGAGTAGGAAAAATTAGAAATCTGTTCCATGGCAGGGGAAGATGTGAGAGCTTTCTTCCACAAGGAAGCTGCGCCTTAAAAAGTGGAAGCGTTATCAGAGAACATCTCCGAAGGAACACCACGCCTAGCAGCGAAGCGAGAGACAGCTGATAAAAAGTTAGAAGTAGAGGCATTCGTTACTAGTTCCAAATGGATCGCGCCAGTAACCATGCAAACAAAGAGAGAAACATAGAGCTTACCAAACAATTTGCGTTTAGCTTCAGGGGAATTGCGTTGATATTGGAAGGGACCCATATAGTCTACACCAGTTAGAGCAAATGGACGTATAGGAGAAGAGCGAAAAGAGAGCAGATCGCTCATTAATTGAGTATTGACTTTAGGTTTCGCTTTGAAGCAAGGAATGCATTTGTGAATTACAGAGGAAACTTCATGAATTGCATTTATAATCCAGTACTTTTCCCTTAAGAGGCAAAGCAGTGTGCGTGTACCAACATGCAGATTACGATAATGAAAGTCACGTATAATTAAAGAAGTTACGTGATGTTTAGAAGGCAAAATAACAGGATGCGTTTTGTCCTCAGAAAGCAAAGATTGCGAGAGCCTACCACCTACCCTGAGTAACCTATTGTCATCAAGGAATGGGCTAAGGCACGAAGACGACTGGATTTGGGAAGATCTTTTTTAGAAGAAAGTAAAGACAATTCAGAAGAAAAGGCTTCTTGCTGTGTTAGTTGCAAAACCTTAATGGTAGCGAGATGTGGTTTCGGGAGAAGGGGTTGGTCAAACACAAGATATTTCCATCTGAGAAGATAGGCAACAATTCGAATTAATTTGTGAAAGGAAGAATAGCGTGACAATAAGGGATGGGAAACGATTTAGATACCTTAGCGTCAGGCAAGTTGGAGTTTGTAGCTGGAGGTTTAGAAGGCCAACAAGAAGAGTCTTCGATTAACCACGAGGGCCCATGCCAGTACAACTGAGAAGCTGCCAATTGATAGGGTAAACATCCACGAGAAATGATGTCGGCGGGGTTGTCAGCGCTGGGCACATGCCTCCATTGACATCCCGAAGAAAGAGTTTGAATATTGGAAACCCTGTTTGCAACAAAAGTTTGCCAATGAACGGGGTTTTTGGCGATCCAAGAAAGAGTGATCATGGAATCGCTCCACAGATAAGTTTGCGAAAATTCGACCCTTAAGACTTCCCGTAATTTCTTAACAAGTTCTGCGGCCATGAGTGCAGCACACAATTCAAGTCTAGGCAAAGTGATAGTTTTAAGAGGAGCCACCTTCGATTTGGCACAAACAAGGTTGGAAACTTAAGATCCAATTAATGAACCGCAATAAACCAAATATGCACAGCAACCGTAAGCTTTTTCGGAACTGTCCGCAAACACATGAAGGAAAAAAGATGCATTAGGATGAGCGTTAATTAAATTCCTGGGAATTTCAATAAGGGAAAGATCAAGCAAATTGCTGCGAAAAGAGAGCCATCTGTTAAGAAAAGAAAGGGGAACAGCGTCGTCCCATTCACATCTGAGCGACCATAGCTCTTGCATGAAAAGTTTGGCTATAACAATAACTGGGGCAAGGAATTGAAGCGGATCAAAAATGTTTGCAATTTCAGAGAGAATTAGTCTTTTTGTGTTAGGGAGCTCTTCTGCAAGCGAAACTTTATAGATAAGAGTTTCAGTGTTAGTGCACCAATGAACTCCAAGAGTTTTTATGAACTCGGAGTCTCCACAAATTTCGACGGAGGAGGGGTCTACATCTTCAATAGGAAACTGGGCGAGAAACTCATGGGAGTTGGAATTCCACTTATGAAGTGGGAATCCTCCATTCTTTAACAATGCTTGAAGTTCTAGTGACACGAAAGAAGCTTCCTCCAGAGTGGGGAAGGACTGCAAGTAATCGTCAACATAGAATGATGTAATTAGTGCTTCGGAAGCTTTAGAATCAAATAAATGACCATCTTGAGAGGCTAACAAATGTAGGGATCGGATAGCAAGGAAAGCGGAAGGTTTTAAGCCATAAGTAACCGTCTTCAAGTGAAATACCTTAATGGGCTTGCTGATTTCGTCACGCCACAAGATTCTTTGGAGATCTCGTTGCTCAGGCTGAATTAAAACCTGACGGTACATCTGTTTGATGTCCGCTATAATAGCTATGGGAAATAATCGAAAGTTTAAGAGTATAGCAGATAAATCTGACTGAATAGCAGGACCAGAGTAAAGAGTATCGTTAAGACTGTTGCCATTAACATCAGGTGATGAACCATTGAAAACGACTCGGGTTTTATCCTTTACAAGAGGGTTTTTCCACACGGGATGATGATTTAAGAAAACCGTTTCAATTGGGGGGTGCAATTTGTCATCAGATTTGCTAACAACTTCCATATGATCTAAGCTTTCATACTCATCCATGAAATCAGTATACTGCTGTTTAACGAGAGGTTCTTTCTTGAATTTGCTCTCGATAGCAAAGAGAGCTTTTCGAGCTTTGGGTTGAGAATTAATAAGTTTAGGGGGATTATGTAATCTTGGCATCTGAACAATGAACCGGCCATCAGGAGAACGAGTGGTGGTGTTCAGAAAAAGTTGCTCACAGAATTCGTTTTCTGAAGAGGTCACGCTAGGAGAATCAACGCTTTCAAGCCTCCAGAACTGTTCCAAGTCAGTATTAGCGAAATAACATTGCGATGCGGGTTGGGGAGAATAATGAGGAAATTGACCGGTGACGATCCATCCAAAATTAGTGTCTCTGGCAACCACGTTTGAGGATAACTTACGAACCTGTTTACGAAGGCAATTCCAGAAAACATTGGCACTAAAGAGAATGTCAATGGGGTTTTGTACATTGAACAGAGGATCGGCTAGCCTTAAATGCGAGGGAATGCTTAAACCTGAAATATCAACAGAGTGACTTGGAGTATCTTCTCCTATGCTATTAAGAATGAGACAATTCAGTTTGAGAAAGTTATTTCTGTGACAAATGTCTCTTATGGTTAGCTTTGAAAACTGTAAAGCTTGCGATTTTGAGCTGTTAATGCCCCATACGTTAATAGAAGTGGGGTTTACAGGTAGACCTAGTTTTTTGATTGAAAATGAAAATCCACAGCCTGCTTCCAGTCTCCGACCGGGTCAGGAATGGAATGAATGGAGCCCCTAGTTTTTTGATTAATGAATTAGAAACGAAATCGTGGGTTGCCGCCGAATCAAGAAGACCGCGTGCACGGACCCAGTTGCCAAAGTTATCCTGAACTTCGATTTGGACAGTGGACAATAGTACTTGGGGCACTACGTATGGACTTGGCATTTTGAATGTAAGATGAAGCATTGGAATTGTTAGCATTGTCACTTTTCTGAGAAGTAGATGCGGTCGATGACCTTGCTTGATCATGACGATGTAGTGAAATGTGATGAGCTTCTTCACAATGGAAGCAAAGTCTGGTGGACTTGCAATTTGAAGCAGAATGTGTGGGTGCTAGGCAGTTGAAGCAATGTTTATTCTGGGAAACTAATTTTCTTCTGTCGTCGACTGACAGTTCTCTGAAAGATTTACATAGATATAAGGCGTGGGAATCTTTACAATGTATGCACTTTAATGGTTCATTTCAACTCTTACGGGGTTCGCTTTGAGTGTTTAAAACGAGAGAACTAGCAATACGGCGTTCACTAGACCTAGTTGGGTAACCATTGGCGTTTGACTTGAGTTTAGATGAGCTGGACCCAGGTTTTGGGTACTAGACGCTAAGCGTTCGCTTTTAGGTTTAAGAGACATTGATTCAAATTTAGAACTAAGGGGTGAGGGTTCACTTTGATTAGCTAAAGCAGTTAAGAGTTGGCATTTAGCATTTATGAAAGTGACTAAATGCTCGTAAGAGTAATCGTCTTCTCTGGAAAGTTCAATCTCCCAAGCTTTGAGGGTAGCAACATCGACTTTAGAAACCACTAAGTTTATTAAGAAAGTGTCCCAGTGTTCAGTGGGTTGATCTAATTGGGATAGAGCTTTAACGTGAAGTTGTGTTGTATCAATGCGAGTACGCAAACTAGTGACGTCATTGTGCTGTGACGCGTGGCCGACGAAAGATACTGGCCCCAGTGCGAACAGCCATCTTGTCTGTGACGTAGGCGATGTAGTGACCCTGGTTGAGTCGACTTGTGAATTTCTTGTGAATAGCAGTGTGAGAATAGTTAGTGTTTTATAAAGTGTAATGTCCAACTTTACATCCAACTTGTGTTGTGGTGCATCATGTAGCTGCAATAATCACGTAGCCTACAGGGTAAGTGTTAACACTTTATTTCTCATTAATGATACAGGTTAATCAAACGCACGTGTGGTGCAGGTTATGTACGAACTTCGTTAGCCTAATATTGTGGATGTTAAGGACTATTAGAATGCATGCTAAGTTAATTATCTGAGTTAAAGTTAGATATTTAACGAATGTGTCTCTTTACAGGAAATCAAAATGCCGAGATGCTGTAATGTGGCTGGCTGTAAGAACAATTACAGATCTCAGCATGAAAATGTTTCTACATTTTCTCTCCCAAAGGACGAAAAATTAGGAAATATATGGCCTAGAAAAATTCCCACTGACTTCTCTAAAGTGAGCAAGCCTATAATTTGTATAAAACATTTTCCTGATAGCTCTGTTATCAGGACAGAGCAAGTTGATGGGGAAATAAAGACATTTGCTAGGAGTTATCCGCAGTTGAAACCTGATGCAGTATCTTCAATATTTTCGAATTTGCCAGGATAGCTATCCACTCCTGGGCCTTCTTCTAGAAGACTGTGTGATGCAGAGGTAGAAAATCTCGGATAAAGCCATAGAAGCGAGCTTGGAAGACTTCAGCCACTACGAAGAAGAGAATTCTGTGCACAGTCTATCGGATATATCTGAACACTTCTCCTCCAACAGGAATAAATTTAAGCAGGAATGGACACATATCAAGACAGAAGACAAGTTGGTGAAGTGCTTGAAGAATTTGAGTGATGCAGTGCCCATAATTACAGGTTCTGTGTGTATTCTAAATAACCTCAGCATTGAGCTGGCTGTCAATGGGTTGCAGATTCCCAAACATTAAGTTCCACAAAACTTTCTTTGCATTACTGATAAAAATTCATTTGATGAACTAGCCTACTTCATTTCATTGAAAATTCTGAGTGCGATGAAAATGGAAGAAAGTTGTCAGCAGTGAATGCTCCTGTGAACATCCTACAGAGAAGTTTTTCGAGTGATGATTGCACACCATTATAGTCTTTAATAGAGCAAGTTAATTTTTTAGATGTTAGGCAAACAATCGTAGGTACAGTGGAGACACGTTACTCTTGGCAGCTTCCATATAATATGTTCACTTGTCATCAGTGTACAAAAAGTTACATCGGAGTGGTCATATTTATCTGCCTCATCCATCAAATCTTCAAAAGTTGCTTGGTAAGTTTGATTTGAGTACTTTTGACATTATTGGGAGTATTGAGTAGCCTATCTCAGTCTAAAGAAGAATAATTTCTTGAAAGATCATGAATGTTCATAAATTACTTTTACCGTAGTTCATTTTAATGGAAAAGTTGAACTGTACTCTTCTAAAGCCATGGCGAGACAAAGCCATTGGTCGCTACTTGGTTAGGCGACTATCTGGACCAAAATTATTGTTAGTAGTACAAGCAAGGAGGTCTGGGGTTAGGTTTGTGTTTGTACGCAAAGAATACTCTGTATTGCCGGTACCAATAATGAGCGCTGGCAGCTGTCAAAGCTAACACGTGAGGAAATGCTGCGTTGCCACTGAGGCAGATCATGACTCATAACATTCCAAGAAGCTTCCAGGAAGACACAAATACTGGGATCTGTGGTGTGTCAGCCATATTCGTGTGAAGGGTCAATTAAACATTGCGATGCACGCGAGTTTAGGGGAATTTTTAGTTGCCTAATCGCTCTAGCTGCTACTAACTTAATTATGGGTCTATTCCTTTCATAGCCCCCTCTTCGTCACTTGTGTCTGAATTGGATCTGGAATTGCTTTCCAGGGAAACGATGAACCAATCTACCCCATCATCGAGTATACATTCACGTTTTGTAGCCTCATCCAGTTCTCGTTGCACTATTAACACAAAACGCTTCCAGTTTTATGAAGTCACTTCCCTAATAGCCTAAACGGTAAGCTTCTCAACCTCACGGAGTGTGAAATTCTTATTATGCCGTGCTAGATAACCCTTCACTTGACCCCATATAATTTCTATAGGATTGAAGTGGCAATGATATGGGGCAGCGTGATGATCTCATGGCCATGCTTTCTCGCCAGTTCATCCACGTGGTAGCCTACATGGATTTAGGCTTGCGCTGCTGTATAAGGTTGAGAAGGATATTAATTCTGAATGAAAGTGGAACGCGGCTTATACACTTGTAGCAGACATGAATGTACTTTTACATTCCTTGTGTCCTTGTTTCATTTTTTGGGCGATATTACGTATTGAAATTAGGAACCCTAATTAAAACTTACTACTGAACCTCATATATGTGCTAAAGTACGTAAATATGTGTTTTTATTTTTTGCTATTTTAAAAACAGCTGCCATGCTTCGATAGCACTTGATCTCTTTTAACCGTCATCAAGGCTCACTCTAGCAGCACGCATCGAGGCACACATGTGAGATACAAAATCACTGTTGATAAAAAGAAGTGGGATGCAAAATCACTGTTGATAAAAAAAGAATCATCGGGACACGTTAGGCAGTAGCCATTGCCAAAACTCATTGATCTGGGTGCGTTAGGCTGTAACCATTGTCAAAAACCATTGGATTGGACAAAGTGAAGGTAAGAATGGTCAGGTGTAGGTGCAGCCTTGGCCGCGCGCTGCTAGCGGGGCATGGTTGACACAAAACCATTGATCTGGGCACGTTAGGCTGTAACCTTTGTCAAAACCACAGTTGTGTGGAAAAAAATAGACATACATATTACAGGAGAGCGATATACTGCATAGTTATTACTGAGCAGATAACAAAAAACACTCATTTCAGCCGTACAGAGATGCGAAATATTGCACACACTAGCATAATTAGAGTCGTGAACTGAGTGTTGCGAACAAATGATGCCCACTAGAGACTGAATTGGGCACTTTTTTGTTTCACATAGTACCGTAAGGGCGAGGTTGGCAGTACTGTTATGGTACTTTTTTTGATGATTGATTTGAACAATGCCGCTCACTGCTGTAATTTTCGCTATATTTGGAATGGCTGGGTGGGTCACAGACGGCGGAGGAGGAAACATCTATTAAAACATTGCTTCCTGATTTATTTCTCATCCTTTTATAAGGTATTTTGGCTAATTCATGTATTATATAGAGTGTTATCGCTCGTTCTATGTTCATTCAGCACTACCGAGAAGGATTCCTTTTGTCCGAGAGCTGTCGCATGGTAGGCTACATGATGGCGGTCGAGCCATTCCAACATTCGCGGCTTCGTACTTGAAGTTGTTGGAGCTTATTCTATCTGTACTATGTGGTACGAAGCATTGTCCATTACAATAACACTGTGTTCAGGGATGTTGGGTAACAATTGTTCCTGGAACCATTTTAAAAACTAGTTGTAGTCCATGTCTTCATGGAAATCACCAGTTCTTTTTGACCTAAAGAGCAAAAGTGTATTATTAACAAAGCCGTGTGATTGCCCGGCATGTAGAATAATAAATCGACCCCCTCTGCCTGACGGCCCTTCCTTGTCCCCTGAACTGAGTTGTCACTCCAACCCTTAGACACTGTGTGACCAGCATTGACCCACATTTCACCTAACCACACAATATCCATAACATTTTTGCCCTATTAACTTAAGTTTTGAATTTTCCAGTAGCCTATTTTCACCCAATTTTCACCAAATTTTGTAGGTTCTTTAAAGTGAGCATAATTAAGGGAATTCTAAACTTTGGAGCTATTTGGTTCAGTCATTTAGAAATTATAACATTTTATGTAATAAATATGCAAATTTTGAAAATGTCCCAGGTACATCAAATTTAAAGTTATTAATCTAAAACTTGTATGGAATGATCATCAATGGTCTACAAATAAAAATTGGTATTACTTTTAAAATCAGTGCAAATGGTTTATTATTAAAATGGTTTTTTTTTAGAATGACCTGTTGTTCTGTTAAAATATGTCATTTTTTTCAAATTTGAACCTAAATATTTCTGAAAGTTATTAATATTTTTCAAAATGAATTCCACACATTATTAAGACCACAAAGTTGTATGTGAAAACCAAGTTTGAAGGTAATGGGATCAAAACGCAGGCAACTGGAACATTTAAAATGCTGAAAAATATGGTATTGAGAAAAAGCTAACTTTATTAAAAAATACAGTATTTTAGTGGAATTTCCTGCATCAAGACTTCCCTGAGTTTACAAATCACTTTTCCCACACTTCAGAGGTAACTTATTACTAAACCCATCTTTCTCCCTGATGTTGACACGAAGATTTACTGCCACATTCACCACACAGGTCTGCAAACAAATTTTGGAGGGCACCCATATAAGAATGAGAATGTGCTTGTCATTAACACTAGGTCAAACAGTATTCTCCTCACTAAAATAGGCCTATTCCAGTTTTCTGACACTGGCAGAAGAAGTAGTTGCAGCTGTTGAACTTGCATTACTTAACTTCACATGTAATATCACCCCACTGTTTGTCAACATTCTAAATAGCACTATTCCATTTCTTTGTTTCACGGACTTTCGGTTTACGCCATCGACTAGATACAGAATACATCTAATAAACTGCACACAAATCTCTAAAATACCATTAACTTACACAAGTTCCACCACTCACAGTAAACCAATAAAAATATAATTCTTGCGAATAAACTTCACTAAAGCCACTGACCATCAAAATAAACAAAGACGCATGGTTCCACCATGTATCCAAAATGGCCTATACTTTACTACAAACCAAAATACTTCTGTTCGATGTTAAATATGTGCATGTGTATAGTAATGATATTCTTTTAGTGAATGCCATACAGTTAAAAATTATATGGGATAAGAAAATAACATGTACGGTAAGAAAAGTAAGAATAATGCTCTAAGAAAAGTTTCACACTTGACAAACATTGCCTAGGCTACTCATAACTGATAAATTTACCAACAGATGGCACCATAAGCTTGTATTCAGATGATTGGCATGATAATATTGGCCAAGAGTATGAAATTACAACAAAATTGAGGGGTTTTTGGTTCTAGGAAGTAGGCGTTGCCCATTTCAAGACCTAAGCACGTGTTCTTTAAAAGCCCCCGTAAGGTATTTAAAAATGGCCGTACTTAAAAAACAAATGTATATTTAAGTGCCCCAAGTGATAGGTAACTTCTAGGACATGAAACCAGATTTTGGTTTTTTGTTTGTAATTTTTGGCCTACAACTCAGTAGGGTCTCCCCATTTCATGTAGGAACTGACACCTCAAAGCCACAATATCTGGCCTCTCCATGATCACCTTCCCCCCATTAATTTTCTTATATTTAAATCCCAGATCGTGCAACACTTTCAGTGAAGAAAGGCTTCCTTGAAATAATTGTGCCTCTCTGAGCAAAAACAAGAAGTTTGCGACATGTTGGAATTTCTTTCCTAAAATAATAGCTATAAATATGCCGTCTAACAGCATCTTGTTGAAAGCCATCTAAATTAGTGACCACCCCTTCTCTATGCCTCTTCTTCCCTGGAGTTGATAGTTTAGACGGGCCAGCATCATCAGACAGGAACTTCCCTTCCGTCACTCGGTATGCAGTGATTTCACTCACACCAAGAGTCTTGGCAGTTCTTTTCCGCACCTGAACAAATGGAATCAGAGGTTCCTCCCGTAAGCGCATATTTTCCTCTTCTTCCTCCATAAAATTCCTCACCGCACATACCATCTCCTTTACTTGGCTATGGAGAGTCACACTACGGCCTGAAGTTGTTCTGTCGCAGAGAATGGATCCTGGGCCTTCCGCGAGCATGTACCGATGCCATTTTTACACAACGAAAATAGACACGATGATGCAAATAAAAGAAATAAACTCAAAATCTGTATATACACACGCTTCCAACAAAAACAGAACGATAACGCTTACTGTAGCCTATGAAAGAATAAGCAAATGCACTTCAATATATACTCGGGATATTACTAATGGCAGTGACGAGTTAGTTCACAGTAGAACACTGCGTCAAACCATGTGCTCACTGCTGTGTCAGCATTCATTGCAACACTGCTCGCTGTTGCTATGGACACCGTTACCCCTCTTGTCTCCACTCCTCACCTCACCATTCAAGCGGATGGCAGCTTGCACCGTTCATCTTTTGTAAATCAGAGTATAACACATAGAATTTAACATGTATGCAGCGTTTAAACCCTAAGTGTTGTCCACGTTGTCATGGATGATGCCATTTTGTGTCTAGGGGAATTTTGTAAGTGTAAATTCCATTCCATGTCCACATTAAAGCTATTGACACAAGTTGGCAGGCTTGTTTTGTTGAGATAAATTAGAGATGAAAATAGTACAAGAGTTAATAGAAGACTCTATCGTTGCCAAGGCTGCAAGATACCAATGTAATTGATAGTGATTTTGTACTGCATAAGGAAACAGTAGCAAGGCAGCTGGAAGCAAGTTAGACATGTCCAGTCCTCAAATTGTGTTCATGCATCTTTGTAACGATGAATTTGTAACCCACTAAGCTCCAGTGAGATTGGGAAATGGTGTCAGAAAAATTTAAAATCCTGAAGAGATCATGAATCATCAGCAGGGTATAATGGCTGTAGGCCCTATGTGCAGTGCAGGATTTTTTGAGAATATTAATAGCTGGAGGATATTAGATCCTAATAATCGCCAGTAATATATCCAAGATCAGCAAGATATCACCTTTATAGTCTACTTGGTGAAACCTGCAAACTTCATTTTCTACATTCTAAGATTCTTCCAGACAATGTGTTAATGTGCTTGAGATGCTTATATTTATAACCAATGTCCTAAATAAAATAATGTCTGTAATACATTTTGTGTGTGCTTATTATAATTAAGTGTAAACATTACTGTGTCATTGGATGAAGATTACTTGCAATTTGCTAGTGTTCTTGAAGATACAAGTATAGTTTTGTACTCCAGGGCCCTACCAATCACCACATCCAGAATTCTCTGTTAAAGCTCTAGATTTACCCATTTCAAACCGATTTACCCAGTGTGTAGTACTGTTAACTGCTTATTTTCCATGTGGCCTGCAAGGATGCCCATGTTCTTTTTCAGGGGGAATGGATGTGGTGAGGAGTATACGATATTTTATGGGAAGAAGGGGTAGGGGGGGACTGGGTATGTTATAAAATTCTTCATCCCCAGACCACCAGGGTGAAACAAAAAATAAGAAAAAATAATTAAAAGTTGAGGAATGCTTTCATTTGAATAATTTGAAGGGTCTCGTTTGACGTTTGGTGGAGATCTTGGACATCTTATTGGGAGGGAGATACCATGTCCGTGTAGCCAGCATAGATCCAAATTACAATGTCAAGTATGGTCTTTCTTTAATTTTAATAAATGGAACAGTTCCACCTAAATGGAGTAGGGGTAAGTAAAGTGGCTTCTTGTCCAGGTGACCTGCTTTGCGAAGGATTATTTGAAACCTGATATAGGATTTATTCTTCAAAGCTTCGCACAAAGGCTCTTGACAGAATGATTTGAATCCCACTCCTTGCATCCTGGAAGTGTCTTCCCAACTCAACTGTAAATAAAAGCTAACTGAAAACGACTACCACATCCTTTTCTAATACAAGTACAGTACACACATAAGTGCATGGGGCTGATATCCACGACATTTCAATCCACTGAATTAACTCACAATGAATAAGTTTCCAAGGTCCTTCACTTGTAGTAATATACTTCGTTATAAAAATCTTGAGCCCATAAAACCATAAATTTGACCTAAGCCTAACTGGGAACGGGAGAGAACCGTTAAACATGTCCATCATGATAGTAGTTGCCACAAGAAGTAAACCTGGCACTGTAGGGGATTGGTGTCAGATAAAAGGCTCTCTGCTAAAGGAGGTAAGTATAATCTCAGCAATTCATATATGTATCTGAAGTAGTCCTATGCATTAAATTTTTGTTGTTGAAAATGATTGTCTTATGGTAGGCCTACTCAAAAAAGCAAAATGCTAAAAACCACGAGTGTTGGCTCAAATTTCTTATATTCATTTTTATTATTTTGGGGCATGAATGACCCTTCCCTTGCAATAAATGAAGCACTGGATACTTTCTCCTAATGCAATGCTTGGTTGTTTCTTCTTTTTTTTTTTTAAATTCCAGCTGCTTTTAAAGTTAAACTTACATGTAAACTGGTATGGAAACAACTTATTGATGAACGAAGATAAGAGGATAATATGTACAGTTTTGTATATCTGCATAAACTGGAACATCCATTCAACGTTTGTATTACACTGCTTAATATTCTACTGCTCTAAGGTTTTGAGCTAGTGATAGGGGTGGATTTCTTCCACAGCTTTTAACTTTATTTTTGAGTATCCTTAAATTCACACTAACAAATTACTCGGCTATTGGTAGGCTTCTATAGATGAGAATACCTTGGTGCAATCAATGCGGCGAGGCGAGCGAGCGACACCACTCCTCTGACGTCACAGATCCGCGCCATGGCCTGTCTTTCTCGTCGGCCACGGCTGTGACGCAGGTAAGTTAAATAGAGCCTTCATATGGCGTTGAATACGTAACCGTGAATTACCGTATATTTCTTTCAACAAGTTAAAGGCAATGGGGTAGTTTTCGGCACTTAATGGGAGTGCTTCAACTAACTGCAGGGCTTGACCTTGTAGAATAGATCGCAAATAATGAAACTTGTAGATGACTTGAATGTCTTCATTTTCATGAACAAGAGAACAAAATAGTTCATAGAAAGAATCCCAAGTAGATTCGTCTCCAGAGAAGTGGGGTAAATCAATCTTAGGTAGGATTGGTTTGGGCTTGTGAGTGTCCTCACGAAAAGAGGTTTGTTGTTCGTGAAGGGAACCAAGAACAGAACCGTCTAGGTGGGTCATGGAAGATATATATCTAGAACAGACTTACAGGTAGTGTAAGAAACATATACCAACAAAGAGAAATCAGGAGATCACTGTTGGTGTTTGCGAAAAAAGTAAGGGATGAACTAAAGCAAAGAGAAGCAAAAGCTTACTCTGTCTTACCGTGTATTCCAAAGAATACACCCCAGGGCACCGCGACGTCACCAGCCAGGGACGCCAACGCCGCCCGCGCTTCCAGGAGGGAGTGCCAGGGCAAAACCGAGACGTCACCAGCCGCAGCCAGGATCATCAGAAGCAGCAGTCAGGTAACGTAAGGCCCCACTCAGAACAGCCATTACAATGTTTCCGCTGCCTGAGGTGGGGTCACTCAGAAGGGTCCTGTGGCTCCCCAGTCCGCTGTAACCGTTGTTCAGGTGCCCATCACCACACTGGATGCACGGTGCCAAGGGCTGCGCCGGTGTGCGCCAACTGCCGGGGTGACCATCCGTCATCCCACCGCAGCTGCCCCGTCTATCATTCTATGGTAAGAACTGAGAGGAAGGCGGCTCGTTCCCATAGACTGCACGCGAGACCCCTGCTCCGGCAGGCGTGGCCTCCTACCCTCTCTCCGGCCACGGAGACTCGGCATCAGGGACCCCATGGAGACCGGGTTATGGCGGAGGTGCTTGTTGAGGCACTTGCGTCCCTGCTCGGTAGACGGAAAGTCCCGCGCTAGCCACAGCAGTGCGAGTTAAACCGATTCCCGGATGACTAACTGCCGAGAAGTGTGACGTGAAACTGGTGCATGATACCGTCTACCACTAACACAACCCAACCAATCCTTCCACATCCTTGCATGTGGCTATCTCCAATACGCCAGGTTTTACGTGTAGGCAAATCTTTCCTTTCTGCCTATGCGGTTTTTCCCTGGCCCTACACTTAGACCTAACTCGCTTATGTTCCTTAATCCCGCTTCATGATGCCTGGTAGAGTACTTAGTACTGGGAGAGGCAGAGGTAGCCTCGCCAAACGGCTATCATATCCAAACCCCTATGCTTTCTCTTCTACTATCGTAGTTTAATTGCATATCGGAGGCAGCAGTAGTAAATGTCGGCTGCCACGCGGAGGGTGCGGGTACCTCCACGAAAAAAAAAAGAAAAAAAAAGAAGAAGGGCATTCGTTCAGTCCGCCAACTGGGCTGGACTCGAGAGGGTCTCACCAGAGCCACTTCAAACCCCCCTCCCCTTTGTTTACCTTCCCGTTCCTTGAACTCCCACCCTCGCGCCTCCCACCCACGCACCTCCCACGCCTACCTCCACACCCGTTCCTTGACCTCGCAGGGTTCTTTATCTTCCTGGTCGATGATCCTCATGACCTTGAGGGTGGTCGATCTTGGGGTGAATAACCTTGGGGTCAATGACCTGCCACTCACCCTAATTTGCATAAATAGCGGTACTTGAGCAGTCAGCGGCTTAACTTGCCTACTCCAGTCCTTAGACAGATTTAAATTTCTTGACTGAGCTGGGAATTGAACCACGACCTCAAGGGTGACAGCCAAGAATACTAGCCACAGCGCCACTAGGCGGTTTCTTTAGAGTTTAATATAATTTTTTTTGAAAAATTCGATATTGTGGCAGCGTGAAATGTTAAAGCACTTTTATTTCTCGTATCCTATCCAACCGATTGCATTGGAAGTTTGTATAACCCTTATAGTGCCAGGGGGCGATATATCGGCCGAAGGAGCGTTTGCTAAAAATGCTACGGGCCAATCTATCGGCCCCGATTTGTATATATTTAAATTATTATTTCCAGCCAGGCAGTGCTATCACTGTTGTAACCAAAACAACGTGGGGATCAGTCTATATCTGGATATATCGACATGTTTAAATTCCGTGAATAACTGGATTCATAATAAGTGTTCTTTGAATATGCTGCAGTCAGCAGGCTTACCATTTGTGCGGTTTTCTTTCAAGTTGTGTTTGTTTATGTTCTTTCTCGGTTTTAATTAAGATACTTGGCGATAAATATGACTAGCTCTTTGCACGAAGAGGAAATACATAAGGTTTTAACTTGGAATGAAGTGTATGAGAGTAAATCTTTGACTGATGACGACGACTTTGAAAAATCTCCAATGGACACAAATTTAAAAAGAAAGTTAATTATTTTTAGTATCTAAAACGCATAAAATATATTTACTTGCTACGGAAAAATATCTACATTAAAAACAATTGGTAGGGGATACTTTTTATCAAAAAGTTATAATTTCACGAATCTTTGTATGGCATTTTTAACATTACTCATAATAGCTTGACATCAAAAGGGATAATGAACCAACATACTAACGTTTATGTTGTTAGTTTTAATTTATTTAGGAGATTTGTGACATCGTGATCATTTAGCCCCGTGTACTTTGGTATTATACCCGGATCGTTCACACGCCCGTGACATTGTTGACATTCTTATTTTGGAAAGAGGAGTTGTTAGTTGAAGAGGTTGAAGGAATGGATGATTTGAATAACGCGCGGAGGAGACTCAAGAGTGCTGAGGGAAGCATACATCGCAGAAGCGAGTGACGCGAGATTATGACGTGGAGCCTGAATACGTCATGAGAAATAATTTTTTAGAATTACCTTAAGGAGAAGAGATGGACGCTAGGAAATTAGCACACTTTTCTGGCTATAACAAGAGGAGGATTTTGAGCTATCAAGCATTAAAATCGGTCCAGTAGAAGCCGAGATACGAGATGGAATGTTCTCGAACAATGTCTCGCTGAACTATAAAAGGCCACGTTGCTGAGCAGAGAGTCGTCATGTCTTCAAAGCATTTGCTTATGTTCGGATCTACGCTACGTGAAAGTGACAGTATACACGCCGAGATTCTGACGGTCGGAGGACTTAGTCGCCGTACCAGTGGTCAGCACGACTTAGTTTTTTTTTTTTCCAAGTGAACGAACTTAACTTTTGGCAGCGAATGGACTTAGAATATTCACTGACTTTCAGGTCACTTATTCTAGTCAGGTCATGGTAGTGTCGAAACCATTCACAGAAGTTAGCCTACAGAACGATGTATTTCTTGTGGTGACTATACATCAGGCACTTCGAATTCATCAGGAGAAGTTAATTTCATTTTGTTCGTTTATGCAGCTAATAGGTGTTCCTATCTTAGCGTGCAAATGAAACCGCATTATTGGAACATGAGATTTATTCTCGAATCTACAGGAGTACTGTACCAGTCTATGACTGAGCAACTTTTTGTCATGTTACACGGTACTAGTGATAACGGGAGTTATTTCGAACGGATGACAGCGAACATCATCATGCGCCGCTAAAACTACTCGTAGGACTGGAAGAACATGGAGACGAACGAGGTATTTGGATACGGCAGATGGCCTTGGGAAGACACTCTGGGAATAGTGTACACCGCAGGACACGCCCGTCATCTACATCAAGAATGAAGTAAGACAACCATTTCATGTACTATCCACTAACCAGTAGTATTAGAGAATTCCATATCATTGAACAGTCACGATCAGAAATTAACACACATTTTTCACCATAGCTAGATATTAGCTAGATCTTAGATTGTATTTGTCTGGATGACAAATGGAACTGCTGTCTGACAATTTATTTTTCGATCTAAGATTTTTGTTAGGACAGGCATTAGTCCATGTTTCGACATGAAATATTACGATTATTCCAAGGGATATAAATATTTTTCGTTAATTCTGATTATGAGAACAGAAGTAATTGAGGCTTGGATTATTTAAATAATTTGATTTATTTAATAATAATAATAATAATAATAATAATAATAATAGAGTGTGAAGTGAATAAGTTAATAATAATATATTAATAATAATCAAGTGTGAAGTGAATAAGTTAATAATATTTATAAATAATAACAACGCTATTTAAACTTATAAATAATTAGGGAATGATAATACCGAACATTAGGAATTAAATTAAATTTTGTTAATTGTTTATTGTGATTAAATAATTAATGCATTAAATAAAAATTAATAGGAGACGTTGATAATAATAATTCACAGATGAGACTTAAATATTTATTATTTAAAAGAATAGGGCGATAATAATCATTTGACATTGATGATGCTTAAATTTTTTGTGGTGATAATAATAATTATTTGTGGATGAATTTAATTAGTTGGAAGGAATTAAATTAAATAACTTTGTTTGGAAGTTTAAATAAATTTAAATGAGTTTATGGATGAAGAGAATGAAGTATTAGATTTTTGAGCTCAGAATTATATTTTTCAAAAGCACTTAAAAAAAGAAAGAAAAGAAAATATTCAGATAAAAAAGAAGGGAACGGCAGGTATTTAATGTATCAATGGGGAGAATTTATGTAAATGGGAGGCAAGGAGATATTGACCAGAATTTATTTAATTGGTAAAATGATATTGAAGAACCACAGTCTAGTAATTGACAGAATATTACAAGAAAAAATATAATATGTAAAAAAAAAAAAAAATAGTAATAATATGATGCTGTGTGCAGAATATTCTGGTGATGATTTTAAGTGCGTTTGGAGACACTTAAAGTTGTGGAGGCCTAGGGGGTCATCCAAAAGTGGGTTTTATTCCCGTAGTTGTGGGCACAGAAGGATGTGCGGATGTTTGAAGGAGCCTGTGGGCTATATTTGTAAAAGAAGGGTAAGGCGATGTGGACCGCCCCATATTCTTGTCAGATTTCACTATTCTGTTAATCCATATTTTTTTTTCTGGATCAACTCAAAAATCAATGGGAATGCCTAAATAAATAATTGAAGAACTTGAATTTAGATTTGTTGAACCTGACCGAGGAGAAAAAAATGATAAGATGAAAAGTGCAAATGAATTAAAATAAATAATTAATGATTTTTATTTTTGAATAACAATAATAATAACATTGGAAATGAGCAAATAAAATATTCATCATGTGAGAGGTTGAGAAAACTTGTTATAAATAAGGTGAAGGGAAAGTTTGAAATTAATTAATTAATAATAATAATAAAATAATTGATTAATTTTTTTGTGAGATTATACGAAAAGTTTGGTTTTGTTAACATAAAAATTTGGTGAAGAGTTAGATGATTTAATCCGCTGATGGTGGATAGAAATAACAACATTGTTTACAACAATTTTTGTGTAATGTTAATAACATATGAGAATAATTTAAAATCGTTTATGACATTTAAACAAATGAAGGTGATAAAAGAAGAAAATTGAATTTTCAAAATATTATGAAAGTTTTTGAACAATTTTTTTTTTATTTATTTTAAAATCTTTATGAACAATTATTAAGCCTCCGTGGCTTAGGCGGCAGCACGCCGGCCTCTCACCGCTGGGTCCGTGGTTCAAATCCCGGTCACTCCATGTGAGATCTGTGCTGGACAAAACGGAGGCAGACAGGATTTTCTCCGGGTACTCCGGTTTTCCCTGTTTCAATTTCATTCCAGCAACACTCTCCACTATCATGTCATTTCATCTGTCATTCAATTAATCATTGCCCCTGAGGAGTGCGTCAGGCCTCGGCAGCCGGCACAGTCCATATCCTCGCCGCTAGATGGGGGCTTCATTCATTCCATTCCTGACCCGGTCGGAGACTGGAAGCAGGCTGTGGATTTTTCATGAACAATTATTAACATTCGACTTTATGTCAGTCGAGTATTGATATTATTATGAAACAACGAATCAGTGATATGATAATTTTCCAAATAAGTTTAATTTTGGAATAACACCGAATGAATCAAGTGACTATTTATTTTGAGAAATTTTTGCTACGAATATTTGATAAAATCAAATTGCAATATTTGTAAAGTGAACTACGAACGTGTAAATAGTAGGGATCACTCAGAACTCTTTATTGAACAGTGATTACCGAGTGTAAATATCCTTTTTGAATTTTTTATGGATATCAGAATGGACTAATTATTTTTTTCTGATTATCACATCTACGACAATTCTAATAATATTATAGGGACCGTTGATTTCTTATGCGTGATGTGTTTTTATCTTTGTTGAGGGTTTTTACCAGTTGAATCATATTTTTTATTTATAAATAAATTGAGAATTTTAAGGAATGTGCTAGTTCAAAAATAATTTCTCACCTTACCTCACTTGTGAATTACCGAGATCAGGGATGCCAGATTAGACCCAAGTATTCACCTAGATAGACCCTGAGATATATTTTCTCGTGCTGATCTGATTTCGGTATTTTACAAAATATGGTCGTTGGATCTCGGTTCAAACGGGCACAGTATATACTGCAGATATATATGTATGTATGTATGAATGAATGAATGAATTATTTGTATGATAACCTGTGTTATTGTGGTGTCTGTAGTAGTGCGTTTATTTGTAATGGAGACTAGGATAGGAATGGAGGCGGCCGTGGCATTAAATTAGGAACCATCCTGGCATTTACAGCTATCGTATATTTTGGGTTATGCGCGTGTTACGTAAATAAGAAGAGAACATATTTTGCTGAGGTTTAATTGAACTGATCTTAGGGAAAATTACCATGAAATAAATATTGCAGTACATAAATCTTTATTATTATAATCATGTAGTGTGGATAGCTTCTTATCATGTGACTTTGGACACATGGTTTCCAGTGCTGGAGGTATGAGTTATCTTGAGCAGTGATGAAAGCTTCAATCTAAGACAAGGCAAGTACCAGTATCATAGGAAGACCATCTTGCTAGGATTAGAGATTATTATTATGTTTGTTGTCTAAAATAACTACACTAATTGGATATAAAGTTTTCAATTTGAAATTGTTGCCCCATACTTTATCGCAATGCCGATCGTGTACCAAAAGCTATTTAGTCCATCAAATAGAAAATCAATTTATTAACGGGATGGTGCTTTGAGATGGAAAGAACCTGTAGAATATACACACATCAAAAAAAGTTTTGCATCACCTCGGTTCCCAGATCTCCGGCATATAGACGTTGACTGTGTATATTGTATCCAAGATACAGTCCCTTTGACTGTTCATAGATGTCACTAAAACTGCTCAAAGATGTAAACAACCATGCATGAGCAGGGCCTATTAGACGGAGGGGGTACGACAGCCGATCAGTTCCAGTCATTCCACCAGGACGAAGGTACGCTGCTCATGTTGTCTGTAGTTCTACCATGCCTAGAAGGTCAATACCGCAGTTCGATCGCGTCCGCATTGTTACTTTGTGTCAAGAAGGGCTCTCAACAAGGGAAGTTTCCAGGCGTCTCAGAGTGAACCAAAGCGATGTTGTTCGGACATGGAGGAGGTACAGAGATACAGGAACTGTCGATGACAGGCCTCGCTCAGGCCGCCCAAGGGCTACTACTGTAGTGGATGACCGCTACTTACGGATTGCCGCTCGGAGGAACCCTGACAGCAATGCCACCATGTTGAATAATGCGTTTCGTTCAGCCACAGGACGTCGTGTTTCAACTCAAACTGTGCGCAATAGGCTGCATGATGCGCAACTTCACTCCCGACGTCCATGGCGAGGTCCAGCTTTGCAACCCCGACACCATGCAGCGCGGTACAGATGGGCCCAACAACATGCTGAATGGACCCCACGGAATTGGCATCACGTTCTCTTCACCGATGAGTGTCGCATATGCCTTCAACTAGACAATCGTCGGAGACGTGTTTGGAGGCACCCTGGTCAGGCTGAACGTCTTAGACACACTGCCCAGCGAGTGCAGCAAGGTGGTGGTTCCCTGATGTTTTGGGGTGGCGTTATGTGGGGCCGACGTACGCCACTGGTGGTCATGGAAGGCTCCGAAACGGCTTTACGATACCTGAATGACATCCTCCGACCCATAGTGCAACCATATCGGCAGAATATTGGAGAGGCATTTGTCTTCATGGACGACAATTCTCGACCTCATCGTGCACATCTTGTGAATGCGTTCCTTCAAGATAACGACATCGCTCGACTACAGTGGCCAGCATGTTCGCCAGACATGAACCCTATCGAACATGCCTGGGATATGTTGAAAAGGGCTGTTTATGGACGTCTTGACCCACCAACCACTCTGAGAGATTTACGCCGAATTGTCGTTGAGGAGTGGGACAATTTGGACCAACAGTGTCTTGATGAACTTGTGGATAGTATGCCACGACGAATACAGGCATGCATCAATGCAAGAGGACGTGCTACTGGGTATTAGAGGTAGTGGTGTGTACTGCAATCTGGACCACAAATGCTGAAAGTCTAGCTGTATGATGGTACAACATGCAATGTGTGGGTCTCATGAGCAATAAAACGAGCTGAAATGTTGTTTGTGTTGATCTCTATCCCTTTGTATTTAAAGGTTCCGGAACTCTTGGAACCGAGGTGATGCAAAACTTTTTTTGATGTGTGTATATGAAAATAGGCTATTTAGTTCGTCGCCGAGCTATTCGTTATTAAGTGAATTCTGTTGGCTCGTAATCCGCATTCTACATCTTAATTGACTCGATACCTACAATAGTTCATTTTTACCGGGTGAGTAAAATTATGTATACATTTCATTTTCATTTGAGACTGTTTTGCCTTTCAGCGTCCAGTCTAGTCTGCAAGCCACTGTTTGCGAAGAAGTCTCCTCCGTGATACCCTATTAGCAGTTAGCACTGCGGCCTCCTATGAATCTACACCTCTCACTTTGAAATCGTTCAACACTGAATATTACCATCGTCTCCTAGGTCTACCTCTGCTTCTCTTAGCCTCTACAGACGAACTCATTTACCTCTTAGGTATTCTCTCCTTCCCATTCTCTTTACATGACCCCTCCTTGCGAGTTAGCTCATACGAACAGCTTCATCTGGCGTGTTCATTTCTAATTTAGCCTCTATCTTTTGAATTACAAGTACCTCCATGCCATTACCTCCATCTATTTCCCCCCACAATTATTCGTGCAAAGTCATATCAGTTACCTCTAGCTTATGTATCATATATCCTAAATCTACCTAGCTTTCACTTCCATACAGCAAGGTTGGTCTTAATACTGAGCGAAGAAGGGAGAGGTTTTGCTTGCAGAATACTGTACATCGCAATCCACAACTCACTGCATTTGCCTTTCTACACCTCAACTTTATTTCCCCATACTACCATCTTGAGAGAATATATAGCCTAAGTACTGTGCCCTTGGAAAAGAAGCACTACACGAGACAGACATTCGGGGGTGATCGGTCCATAAAAAGTAATATGAGGAGAACGTGATTCTTATAAATTTCCAGGATTCATAAGGGAACTTAAAGATATAAGTGAAATATATGACAGGTTAAAACAAAAACAATTTAATACGCACTAATAAAACATAACAATAAAAATAATCCACCCTTGTGTGATACCATGAGTCAATGGTCCGTCACAAGTGACGTGCGAGTGACCCAGTAACCCACACTCGACCTCTGGACAGCGAACACAGAGTCAACAAGCCAGCTGGGAACTTGGAAAGTCCCGCCTGAGTCTTGCTCACCACGTATCCCCAGCCAACGATAGCCGTAAAATAAAAGAACTGGTTCAAGCACCAGCCCATGAAAAAGCTACCTCATAAATCAACTTTGGCAGTTGTAAGACGAGGGATACTAAAATGTCCCCTCAGAGAATGTTACAATATAACAAAAATATCAAAATACAACAATTAGAAAAGAAACATGTTTATTGTGTTTGTACGCGCGTTCGGACAAAGAAAGATTTGAGTAGTTGACGGGAATTCACTTCCGATCGAACATACGATTAAGTCGTGAATCCCGTACTGCGAGTTGGAAATCATGATAATTATGGGAATACACTCTAAATGGATAATATAAAATATAATGCACTGACATAGTCTACCCTTACCTAAAAAGTCAATCATACACGAATTGTATATTTACACTATTTGACTGCCGATCAGTTGGTCATAAGTCATGCAAAACAAAACAGAGCACCCACGTGACAACAAGGATATCGGTACGCCGTCTGCGACCTCTAAACTGACACATTATAATGCTTGGCAGAAATCCAAGCAACAACTACAACAAAATTTACATGCCCCAGCGGGCTGAATACAAAAAATTACAAGTAACACTTCGATTAATACGGACTGAAATATTTAAATACGGGCATGGGCAGCTTCCCAATTAACATTCAAAATCATGCTATAATTTGCCAGTCAAGCAATCTACTAAATAGTGAAAGGAATTGCATAGCGCGCACGCTGCACCTTTATCAATATTCAAAGATCTGAGTACATAGGTCTGTCAAGCTCCAATGTGCCATAATGTGTGTCACCAGACTCTCCAAGCCTCGGCTTGAATTCTGAGTTAGCCTCCTGGCTCTTGAAATCGCGTAAAACTACATCATAAAAACATCATATTTTCTTGACCAACCACCCAGGGTGTCAAGATTCACAAATCAGCAATACGTCCTTCAGGTACGTATACTGAAGTATAAGAAGCAACGGAAACTGGATCACCATGTCCAAATCCTGCTACCTCTTCGAAGAATATCATATATAGCACACACACATCTCAATGCCTGACCAACTGACCTCCAATTGTACTCCAGATCCAGAATATAATTTAAAACAACAAAAATCTAAGCTATGACTACAGAAAGGCGGACGGCCTTCTGTGACAACCAAGAGTTGCTCAAAGCAAAACAATATTAAGTATTTGCCTGGGCAAAACACAACCAAAAGACGGGAATTTCCCCCCATTGTCTAACTTAATATTTAAATTCAGTCCCATTTATCACCCTTATCTAAGGTTTCAGCCGTAAATAATCTCGCTAGTGCCTCGCATTCATGTGCGCTGCAACTTGAAGGCAAGCACTCTATAAACAAAGCAACGGGTTAAAACCCAAGAAAAACACACAAGAAAAATATATCTAATATTTACACAAAGTCACGTGATGCTAGAAGCCTCCGTGGCTTAGGCGGCAGCACGCCGGCCTCTCACCACTGGGTCCGTGGTTCAAGTCCCGGTCACTCCATGTGAGATCTGTGCTGGACAAAACGGAGGCAGACAGGTTTTTCTCCGGGTACTCCAGTTTTGCCTGTCAAAATTTCATTCCAACAACACTCTCCACTATCATTTCATTTCATCTGTCATTCATTTAATCATTGCCCCAGAGGAGTGCGTCATGCCTCGGCAGCCGGCACAGGTCATATCCTCGCCGCTAGATGGGGGCTTCATTCATTCCATTCCTGACCCGGTCGGAGACTGGAAGCAGGCTGTGGATTTTCATTTTCATTTTCACGTGATGCTATTTAAATGATTATGTCAGTGAAACGAATTTACATGAAATCACAGCAAAGCAAAGTTATTTACAAAACACAATTTCCCAATTAATTATTCATGATCCCTCTCCGTCAAAATTAAATAAATTTAATTTGTACTCATCACTTTCAGGACTGCCCGGTGCTGAGATAGCACCCACTATCTTCCTCGTGCATAACCTAGCCCATGATGCTAGACATTATATCTTGGGACACGACACTGTCCATTTCTGTAGCCATGGCGACGATCATTTTTCTGTAGGAATAAAGTTATTGTTATTATTTTCAGGCTCCTAATTATACTGCATAATTGAGCTACTCGATTCACCCATAAGTTAATTGCAGTGCCGTAGACTTTCCCTACAATATGTGGACATTTTCCACCCTATACACAAACATTTAAATTCTATGTTGCCCGACACGCAACACAATAAAAATTTTCAGAGTCTTTCGTGCCGCCTTAGCACCCGCAAAAGTTAGTCATTCGAAGTGCCTCGTCCACAGACAGAGTGACACCCCACTCGCTCAAAGATATCAAAAATTGTGACAGCGTCTATTCACAGACCGCTATATTTATATGTTTCAATCAAATTTCACGTGGAAGGAGTAATCCGCTCCACAAAAATAGTAATAATGCTCACACACACTTCGGACACATCTCATTCGATTTGTAAAAATCAGCACAAACAAATGACACTAGCGTGCAGAAAATTGCATCGTGGGAACACCTATTTATCAGAATTCGCGCGCAATCAATCTGCGCGGTCAAAGTTGGCGTCTTGCTCTCATTGGCTATATTTCAAATAATACGGTGACACTAGGGTGATGACCTTTCTCCCACTCTCATGTCTGGTCACAAACTCCTTCTTCAGTAGGCCTATGATCTTCCTTCACTCGTGTTTAATACCAGGAAAAATTTATACATCTCGTTTGAACGAGTCAACGGATACTTCGCTTGCACCTGCCTTTCTCTTCTTGGAATCGGCTATATTTAACCTGGCGTTGCTTCATTGGCGACATCGACATCAATGCTTTGCTCACCCAGACAGACTGATATTTCAAACATGACCAAACTTTTTCTCTACTGAGCTGTATTGTAGCTGAAGAAATAAAAATTATTTGAGGACTTGAATGTAGGCATACATTCAAGGGCTCATTCACCCCTTAATAGGTGGAAATTGAACTTAAGTAGAAGTCAATTTTCACTACCAAAAAGCACATCAGTCAGACAGTGGCATATCCCCTCACATTTATTCATTTCCAAACGCCCCTGCTGTTATTCAGAGCTCGGCCACTTGCCACTTAATGAGCACATTCCAATTGCTCGCCGCCTCAGGCCCAACGAGTCTCCCCTTCTCTCTCGCTGCCTTTCACTCATACAATAGGTGTCAACATAGCTATCTCAGTTCGCTCACAGTACAACTTATAAACAACCCAATGTTTACGTTCTCCTCAAGTGCTGGCTCACTCGTGCCCCGTATATTTGGTGCGATCTTACATCTCCACATAATTTGCTGCTACGATGTCGTTTCTTCTCGGCTCCCATGGCTCAGGTTTATTGTAGATTTTCATGTTTGCGATGTTATAAACAGCTTGCGTACCCTTGCTCAACTCTTGCACTTTATATGCATTATTTCCATGATTTTGGATTATCTTGAACGGTCCCAGATAACGGACGCAAAACTTGTGAAATACCTTGTTTGATGGATCAGATAACGGAGGCTTCTTAATCAAGACTAGTTCATTTTCAACCAATTCACGGTGGAATCTCTTCCCTCTTACTCTTCTCAGACGTCGGTCCGCTTGAGCTCTCATGTGTGTAACAGTGTTTTGGATACGTAACTCATGTGCAGGCATGAGATCACGCGGGCAAGTGATAATATTATCCCACGATCTCTCCGGTGTTCCGTTGTGGTATGGGTATTTGTCCCGTAGATGCGTGTCTCGTTGAATTTATGCAGATTTCTATATCCTTCACATGATCAACCCATTTGTGATGCTCATTAGGTACAAATACTCTAAAAAACATAGAAATATTTCTCATTACGCGTTCGCTTGGATTTGCGGATGGATGCCTTATAGAAGATAAAATATGTTTTATTCCAAGATCTACCATTCCCTTCTTGAATTCATTACTGGTGAAGTAGCTCCCGTGGTCAGATAATAGGAACTCAGGTTTTCCCATAGTAGGAATAACTTTATTCTTAATGCGGCTTAGAATTTGTTTTGTGGTGGTTTTCGGTATTGGGCACAAAACCACGAATTTTGAAAATGCATCTAAGCAAACTAGTAGATGTCGGTAACCTCTCCTTCCCTTAGGAATTGGACCATATGTATCAATCGCAAGTAGATCACCAGGCTTTAGTGGCAACAACGGTTTGGGGTACTGTTTCATTAAATAGTTATTCGGTTTGGTACGCTGACAGGTGTCACATGTCTTTATGACTTCGCATATAGTTCATCTCATGCCTGGCCACGTAAATGCTTCGGCGATAGTTGCTTCCGACTTATCTAATCCAATATGTCCTAGACTTGCATGTACATGCCAGGTTAATCCACGCTGCAAAGAAGCTGGCACCATAATCCGTAATTTTGAATGTCCCTCGTCCACAAATTTGAGTAATATGCCATCTCGGTGCTGTCCCCGTATATTCTAGAGGTGGTCTGTTGGATATCCGAAGCAACAGCTGGATTCGTAGGCCCTGACTGCTCCGGCGCAAAATACAAGTCAAGGATCCATCTCCAACTAGACCCTCGTGAATGTACGTGGCGGAAATTACAATACAACTGTGAATTACAAGAAAAATACACTTAGCTCGCAGTAAAACACCTACCTTAATCTCGGGGATCTCGTGGTCAGCCTCTCGGGACCTATAATGGGTTTCACAGTTGCATCTCCTTATATCTAAAATGAATCATGACGACACGGCTTCTAATAAAACTAAACGATTTAATAACAAATGTAAACTAGGGCTAAACATTCACACAATAAAATAAAATAACATACTCCCATTCGCTCATCTCTACACTCACGCCACTGATAGAACTGCGTTCTAAGAACATAATGACAAAATTTGGTGTAGCTTGTGTCCATACATCAAGCTGTACAATGGTTACACACCTCTGTGTATTTACATTCTTCTGGCACGCTCCCAAGCACATATGAGCGCTCGGCGCACGCGACCCTCGCCACGTGTCCGATGACATAACATTCACCGCTACATTCCCAGTCTGGCTGGTTTAAAAAAGAAAGAGCGCGAGCCGTGCGGTTCGCAACAACTCTCCCCATTTGTGCGGCCTGGCTGAGCTATGGCCTTGGCTAGAAACGAGTTTTAAAGAAGTCCTCCCTATTCCCGCCTGGTCCGCAAATGAGCTCTCCATAACAATAAAAGCTGTGTTACAATGAAACAGATTCACGTCAGACAAATACGTGAACTGTACGCAAATCCTACATGCTACCGACATAAGACTTCTACACACACTAACATTCATACTCTCGCATTGTGACGTCCCAATGGAGTTCATTTCATTCGCACTGAACAAGAAACAAACCACATACAGTCACATTTTCATTCATACTCTAACCTCTACGTTAAACAAACTTTTCATGCGTTTATTGGCCGCCTTCTGAAGCTTTTCCTTCGCTCTGTCTATTCTTTCTTGTCTTCCTACATCTGGGTCTTGAGGAATAAAGTTAAATGCGTTGTCCCAAGGTCTTTCTGGTTTCCTTCCTAAATGTAAGACCATTGGAACTTCTACCGTGCTCTCTTGAACTGTGGAGTTCAAACATTCTTCAATGATAGGCACATACTTAACCCAACTGGGGTGATCATGAGGGCAGAAAGTTCGACAGAATTTACTAAATTCAGCCATATATCTCTCACTAGAATTTGATTCAGGATAACGCACGCTGGAAAATATGTGTCGTATTCCTAATCTCTCCATGTCTGCTTCGAATTCTGCTGAGGTGAACTGGGCTCCGTGATCAGATAACAAGTATTCTGGTCTTCCAGCTTTCCGAAAAACAGAAATCTCCAATCTGCTCACTACATTTCTTGTATTTGCTTTCTGCATGGGGTCCATCGTCACAAATTTGGAGAAGACATCCACTGTCACTAACAAGAACTGGTTCCCTTGGTAACCCTTCGGACAGGGGCCAAAAATGTCCGCCGCCATAAGCTCATGTGGTCTAGAGGGCATCATAGGCCTTGGTTTGCCTTTTAACAATTCGGAGGTGAATTTCCCTCTTTGACATTAATCGCAAGATCTTATTATCTTCCTAATGGTGGATCTCATGTTGGTCCAAGTGAATCTCTTTTTCAGAGTCTTGAGAGTCTTGTCTAAACCACCGTGTCCTATTGAGTGGAGTGCTAGCCATACCAACTTCGAAACCAAAATAGGGGGCACAACTATGCGTGGCTTTGTATGCTCGGCGTCAATATACTTGCATACTAGATCTCCGCTCAAAACAAAGTGGCGCGATCGTCTCTGGGTTGCGATATAATCCTCATCAGCTATGTCCATGAAACCTTTTAGGAACCTGTAAATTTTCCCGATTGGAGCGTATCTATTCTGTGATACTCCGATTCGGGCTAATCTCCTAACGGTTTCTTGATCTTCTTGCTCCAATTGTACATGGTTTTTCTGCACATTTTTAATAGGGTTTCTCGATAATGCATCAGTCAGTAAGTTATCTTTCCCTGGCTGGTGGACAATAGTAGCGTTAAACTGCTGAGTGAAAAGGGCCCATCGTGTTAACCTGTTACTCGACATTTCAGTTTGAAACATAAACTGCAATGCCTTGTGGTCGGTCACGATAATGATCTGATGACCGATCAAGATCTTCTTCCAAGCCTGGAGAGCTGTAACAAAGGCTAACTCCTCCAGTTCCGTTGTAAATTAATTCTCCCCATGTCGTTTCAACTTTCTACCAGTGAAAGCGATATAGTGCCTTCTTCCATCCAGAACAGCACTTATACCTACGCGGGAGGCATCGGATTCGATATAAAATATACGGTCAAAATCCGGGTATTCCAACTTGACATTCTGCCTCAACATCTCCTTCGCGTTTTCAAAGGCTTCGTCAGCGGCACTCGTCCACTTCCAACGATTGTTGTTCTTCAGTAATTCATAAAGAGGTGCCATGATCTCAGAGTATTTCGGACAGTGACTGCTAATAAACTGGCAAGCTCCCACTAACTCGCGTACTTGCTTGAACTTGGTGGGCTTAGGGAATCTAGTTATAGCCTCTACTTTCTCAAGGTTTGGGTGGTAACCTTCCCGATCGATGGTGTGACCTAGGAAATTAATCCGTTCGTGCATGAAGCGGCATTTACCAAAGTTCACTTTGATATTCGCATCCCTCAAGTTCTCGAAAAGTTTACGTAAATGCAGCATGTGTTCCTTAACATCAGGAGATGATATGATCAGATCATCGATGTAACATATCACGTTCTTCTTGACCTCATCAGTGAGCTTACCATCAAGGGCTCTGTTTAGCGCTGGACCGCTATTTACTATACCAAAAGGTAGCCTTTGAAATACCCATGAAGTTTGGTCGAAGAGAAAACCGGTGAGCTGTTTACTCTCCTCTTCCAACTCAATTTGGTAAAACGACGCTGTTAAGTCCAAAACGGAAAAGCAGGCCTTTCCTTTGAATTTCCTTAAGAGAACACGAATTTTCGGGGGCATGTCTGCCTCAGGTAGAATTTTCAAGTTGATCGAACGTGCATCGAGACATAGGCGTAGCTGTCCATTATTCTTCTTCACTACAGTGATGGGGTTGATATATGAAGACGCCTGTTTCCTAATAATGCCATCTGCTTCCATCTTTTTGATTAACCCTCTTACTTCTTCATAATATTTCTCTGGAATGGGGTATATCCGCTTCTGATAAGGGGTTTCATCGGTCAATCTAATCTTGTACTTGTAATCCTTGATTAACCCAGGTTTGTCATCAAAAACATCCTTAAATTCCATAATTAATTCTTCAAATTCCTCTTGAATTTCATCAAACCCTTCGGCTTTGAGGATAAGCTTCTCTCTAGCATTCTCTACTTCCTCAATAACATTAGTTAGAATATCTTCTCTATAATCCTTATCTGGACTGTTATTCAGTTCCTGTTTTTCTAACTCTTCTGTGTTAATCATCCCCTCGCTAAATTTAATAATCCTATTCTTCATATCAATAATGGCTCTTACCTTCGTGATAAAATCAATCCCAAGCACGATATCAAAATTTATCTTTTCCACCACGATGAAAATATGTTCATAAGCACGTGCATTTATTTCAAAGTTCAGCAAAATTTGAATCTTACACTTCACAGCTTTATCTTGAAAGATGCCACGCACTTTCACAGCAGATGCGGGCAAAGCCGTCATCTTGTCACTACCCAATAATCTCTGGTAACACTCATGAGATATTATAGACATAATAGCTCCCGTGTCCATCAAAGACTTACATGTCTGATCATCGATATTTATACAAATAATTGGTAATTCATATGGCCTTTCCTCTCTTATGATCTCGTCACCTCGTATACTTCATTTATCAAAATCTGGTGTAATGTGGTGGTATTTCTCTCTTCCTCTAGTTCTGTTTTAAAAATGGAGTTTTTTTTTGTCCCTGAGCGTCATTCTCTCGGATTCCTTGCTGGCTAGTACCGGGTTTAGGATCCACGCTCAAGTTCGAATTACTTCCGTTTCCGCCTTCCTTTTCTCTTAATTCCTTCATGTATCGTTTTCCTTCTTGATGGCGTTCATCGTAGTTCTCTTTGGTCATAACCTCATTTCTTTGTGGTCTATCGCGGTTCTGATTCTGGTAATTGCGGTTGTTTCGACCATTATAATTATTGTTATTGCGATAATTATTATTGTTGTGGAAGAAACCGCTTCTTCGATTCTCCTGGAAGTTTCCACGTCCTTGTTGTAGTTAATAGGGACGGCCACCACGGAATCTCCTATACCTTGGTTCAGGTCGCCTATCTCTAAAATAGGTATTTCTTTCTGGACCTACATTTCCATTCTCCTCTTCTTTATGACTTTCTGTTTGCTGTGTCTGATCAATATACACAGTATCTCTTTGTAGTCCTGACGTTGGTTTCTAGCTACGACATTGGGCGTTGGACTAGTATAATCCAATTTCCGAAGAAGTTCGTCCATGCCGGCCAAATCGCTGATTTCTGACGAAATTATCAGTCTTCTCACTTCAACTGGCAGCATTCTGGCAATGGCATCTATCAATTGTGCCGTAGATAGAGGGGGTTGCAAAAAACGTAGCCGGGCAAGTTGCGTTGTGAAGAAATCGGCGTAACGCGTCGGTAATGTTCCCGAATACTTCCTCGAGTATACTTCTGCGCGTAAACTGTTCTGCGCTTCTATGGACCAATAACGTTTCATGAAGGCTTCAGCGAACTCCTATAAGTCCACAAATGTGTACCTGAAGGCGAGAAACCATTCAAGGGGGCCTTCTCCCATATAGCGTTCCACTATCTTCATCTCTCGTTCCCTCGGAAAGTGAGCCTCCGCAAAATAGTCACGGATATTCCTGATATACTCAATTGGGGTGTTAAGAATCGAGGTTGGTGAATTTACGCGATTTGTCCTCAAAATTACGGATTACCGTCACATTTCTCTGTTGAGAATCTTGGAAACTGGGACGATATTCCTTCCTTTCTCTTTCGGGTCCTCTACCCCTATCCTCGAGTACCTCATGGTGTCTTCACATCCTTTCTTCTGGTCTCACTTATCTATCTCCTGTTTCCGTACTGAGTTTTCTACGATAATCTCCATAGTCCTCCATTTCTATCTTCTCCCTCTCTTCTATCTCCGCAATCAACTCTTTCACTTGCTTCACGATTTCTTTCTTCATATCCTCCTTATAGACTTCAAGATCTGCCACGTCTCCTAAGGTCAGATTTTTCAATTTCCCACTAATTTATTCCTCAATATTAGTGGATTTTCCTTCCTTAATCTCATTTACGACGGTGACTACTGTGTCTATCCTTTCATCTAACCGTTTACTACGACTTTCTAACGTCTCTTTTAACGCTTTATTTTCCTCGACCGATTGATTCTTGTCGTCAACCTGTCTCTGTAATAGTTGATCAATACGCTTCCCTAGATCTGACCTAACAGACATTACATCACGGTTGATCTGTAATTGCGTATTGGCAAGCTTACTTTCAACTTTACCCTGAACTAGCTTAATATGCTCTGCGCTCGACTTATCCCATTCGTCTTTCCAAATTACTACATTAGCCTTCAACATTTCAGCTATATCTAATTCAATGTCCTCCTTCAAAATTTTATTGTGTTCTATCACCTGACTACGCAGAGTATCAACATTTGTCTTCAACTCGGCTAAAGAAACAATGGTCTTTAGAGAATCGTCAACAAATTGCGATCTCAAAGCACCTATACATTCTGAACATTGTGTTTAGACTCTTCCACTTCCTTCCTGATCTTATTAATGTCCCCTTGGACCTTATTTACATCAACAGACATTGAATTAACTTCAGACTGTACTTTACCGATATCATTTTGTACACTAGTTATTTCCGTCTGGACGTTATTAACATCGATTTGCATATTGTTTACATTCTCCTGAACCTTATCTACTTTTGTTTGGACATGGGACACATCTGACCTTACATTGGCAACTTCTGATTGTACATTAGCAACATTAGACTTTACAAGAGACACATCATCGTTAACAAAAGTCACATCATCTTCGACCAGGGCAACATCAGAATGCACACCCTCTACTTTAGATTGTACACTGGCAACATTAGATTTCACCAGGGTAACCTCAGTTGGAACATTGGCAACGTTGTCTTTCAATTCAGCGGAGCTGGTCTGCAATCCCTGTAAAGAATTTTGCATACCCTGAATATCTCCCTTAAAACTTTCACCCACCTTGACAACAATCGTGTCAAGATCTACCTGTCGATCTTTCTTTAGCTGCTCTCGGTCCTGCTTTGCTTCGTACAATTTCCTCTGTAAATCAATTACATTTACTTTCAGATTCTCTTTAATCTGATTTTCCACACTATTTAATTTCTCCTTCATGCTGTTGTCCATTTTCTCCATCATCTCTCCCATCATCTTACGGACATCGTCTGCCGCCATCATTGCCATTACAACAATATCAGTAATAAAAGTGATGTAGGAGTACAAACAAATAGAGCAATATAGCAACACTTTAGAGCATCCTTTCAATCCATGTATTTGGGCATCTTATCGTCTCGCCTTAACATTAACTTAATGCTAAATCACCATACATCTTATCCTAAAATACCAGTACCTAAACGTTCGCGCGTGATTTATTTTAGATATACTACCATAAAGAATATTTACATTTATCACCATTAAACAAGTTAGCTTTACATTAGCATGGCTGTCAATAACCATGAGCCGGTAAAATGAAAATAGATTCAGATCATAGGTTATTCCGAAAAATATAACCTATTACTCCTCTCTCAGGCTATCCATAAGATCTGATCTTTCGTTTGAGTGCAATTTTATTAAACACAAAGCAAATATAACCTATATAATTACACTCTAGCTCATCGCAGATGATATGGTTAATTAATCCCATAACTTAAAAATTAAGCTGTCATCTGGATAGCTTCTAAATGGTCTCACGAAGCAATTTTCGTGGCCACAAAGTCTAGGGTGCCATATTTCTACTGTCCCCGTATATTCTAGAGGCGGTCTGTTGGATATCCGAAGCAACAGCTGGATTCGTAGACCCTGACTGCTTTGGCGCAAAATACAAGTCAAGGATCCACCTCCAACTAGACCCTCGCGAATATACGTGGCGGAAATTACAATACAACCGTGAATTACAAGAAAAATACACTTAGCTCGCAGTAAAACACCTACCTTATTCTCGGGGATCTCGTGGTCAGCCTCTCGGGACCTATATTTGGTTTCACAGTTGCATCTCCTTATATCTAAAATGAATCATGACAACACGGCTTCTAATAAAACTAAACGATTTAATAACAAATGTAAACTAGGGCTAAACATTCACACAATAAAATAAAATAACATACTCCCATTCGCTCATCTCTACACTCACGCCACTGACAGAACTGCGTTCTAAGAACATAATGACAAAATTTGGTGTAGCTTGTGTCCATACATCAAGCTGTACAATGGTTACACACCTCTGTGTATTTACATTCTTCTGGCACGCTCCCAAGCACATACGGGCGCTCGGCGCACGCGACCCTCGCCACGTGTCCGATGACATAACATTCACCGCTACATTCCCAGTCTGGCTGGTTTAAAAGAGAAAGGGCGGGAGCCGTGCGGTTTGCAACAACTCTCCTCATTTGTGCGGCCTGGCCGAGCTATGGCCTTGGCTAGAAATGAGTTTTAAAGAAGTCCTCGCTATTCCCGCCTGGTCCGCAAATGAGCTCTCCATAACAATAAAAGCTGTGTTACAATGAAACAGATTCACGTCAGACAAATAGGTGAACTGTACGCAAATCCTACATGCTACCGACATAAAACTTCTACACACACTAACATTCATACTCTCGCATTGTGACGTCCCAATGGAGTTCATTTCATTCGCACTGAACAAGAAACAAACCACATACAGTCACATACTCATTCATACTCTAACCTCTACGTTAAAACAATTCATAAACTTCATATGCCTAACATAATATACACTCGATTGGCAAATAATAAAGGTTAACACTAAATGAATTTATAATGACGCTTATAGCCTCAGCTATAGTCCTTTCAAAGTAATAGCGTCTAAATACACTCGAGCCTGTGCTCTGATCTAGCAGTTATGTCAAATACAGTGAACTGTGATCTTTAAAATCTTCTACATCACCAGAAATAACCACCACCAGTCTCTCCTCTCTGATCTGGTGTCAAAATAGTTTAAATACATTAGACCACTTAAGGTGAAACATATGCCATTCCATGTTTAGGTTCAATAATCTCGATAAAAGTATAGCATAACAGCTGTCATCATCAATTTCCTGTTCCAATTTCAACCATGACCCTTCCTGTCCTCTCTAAATCCCAGGTCGTGTATAACAAAATAAGGAGTACTCTCTACTCACACTTTAATGCCTTGCCCATCCTAGTCATGCCCACGCAACGACTGTACTTTAAAATGCGGAACACACCTTCGCAATAACCTCGTATGCCAACTACATACGGAAATACATAAAAAACACTATCAAAGGGTTATCAACTCCACTTCTTTCAACTTAGCATTCCTTACAAAAGGGCGTAATTTCTCAGCGTTGTCACCACAGTCGCTGGTCTCATGAACAATAACAACAATTGTTAAATTATTAATTTATACATCTTAACGACCTTTGGAATCTACGATAATAACCTCCTCACTTAATACTCTTTAAACGATACTCTGATAAGTATAACCTCTCGTGCAAAACATTTAATAAAAATACTACATCTCATCTTCACACATCTGGGTTCGACTTAAATCGAGGAAGGAATATTATGTCTACAACGTGACATGATATTACTCCTCGTAAATATTTAATCACAAAATCATATCTATGTGTTTATGTCCAACAAGAATCTATCACGACGAGGATATCGAACGATAACTACCCTAACGTCGGATGATAATTAATCTTCCAAGAAGATTCTAGCTTCAAATAAATTACATGACTGAAAGTTCAAAGCTTTCTTCAATAAAACATACATTGTGGTGTTTGAAGCCATATTTTCAGTGTTGCCTTAGTAAACAAGAGTTTAGTGCTTTTCAGTCGGTCAACACGAATGTACCCAAAAGAGATGGGTTATGCCCTAATCCTGAAATAAATTACATGAGATTAACAAAACACTAGGATGACCAGTTTCGATCGTCAAGCGATCATCATCAGATCCATTACACTTAGGCTACAAAATCTATGTTTGAAATACAGGTGAAAATATTTACAATATGTACAATTATTTAGTTGCAGTATTGGTACTGCAACTGTCAGTGTATGCTAAATGCAGTATATATGTTAGGTGAAATGCTAAATGGTGATAGCTATCCGGAGATTGTACTTTAGAGAGATTATATGGTTGTAAACTATGGTTAAACTATAAAATTTTTGGCTAACTACTTATCTGATTGTCTTCCGTATTACAGCTACTCGCAGTTTTCGTGCTCACTGGAACTCGCTGTGCGGTCGACTGCGGTGGTTATCTTAACGACTGGTTTTTCCCCTGCCTCCTCCCCCCTGTCCCTACGTGCTGTGGGGAGTAATAGCGATGTGTTTATGTGAGGTGTTGCCAACCTAGATAAGATGTATGTTATTGAATGAGGTGGGTCCACAACTATTAAAGACCGTGGATTGGCCCTCGCCACGCGTGGAGCATAACCCATTCGAACTAAGCGTTGACGGTCTTATGAGGACGTCCCGGCACCTTTAATACTGCCGCGAATATGGGCCTTGGTTTATTGCAGAAGCAAAGTACATCGTACACCTGATCCAGATAACATTTACCTATTAAAAAACCCCTAATTTCCCCCTTTTTTATCTAGCTTGGCTGTGTCGCTAAATTGTGTTTTGTTTCCGACAGGGTGTGTTTTTTAGTAGCGTGAAGAGGGGTGAGCTCTCCATGAACGTGTGTTCATTTAGATTGTTGGGATTGTTTCGTTTGGCTAGGTGTATCTCGATTGCTTCCTTTATGTCAAGAGCTCTGCCTTTCGATTCGTGATGGATTATTTTAAGGTCCGACTCTATGTTGGTAAAGCTGTGCCCTGCGTCACACATATGTTCGCACACGGCTGAATGTGTTCCGTATCTTATCGCATTCCTATGTTCATTATAACGTGTGTCTACTCGCCTTCCACTCTGCCCGATGTAATTAGCTTGACAATCGGTGTCTTGGCACGTTATAGAATATACCCCTGACCTTGAATACGAGTCACGTTTATTTAGATTACTATTTAGGAGGTGCCTAGCGGTTGTGTTTTTCGTCGTGAAAGCTATCTTTATGCCTTGTTTTTTGAATAGGTTAGTGATTTTATATGTATTCGCATTCACATAGTTGAAACGCGCAAATTTTTCTCATTACTGTCCGGTTTGGGAATCGTTTTATCTTTATTTTTATGTTTGGCTATAATTTGATTTATTTTGCTTGTCGAGAAGTTGTTTTCCTTTGCTATTTGCATAATAGTTCTTATTTCCTTATTATAGTTGTCTTTTTACATGGGTATGTTTAAAGCTCTGTGCACCATTGAATTGAAACCCGCTAGTTTGTGCGTACTGGGGTGATTAGACTGATTGTCGATTGCATGCGAGGTTTGTGTTGCTTTCCTGAATATGGAATATGAAAGGTCGTTGTCTTTACGTTCAATAGTTATATCGAGATAATTTATTTTCCGGTCTATTTCGGATTCCTTAGTGAATTTGATAGAGTGGTGAAGGCTATTAATGGATTGGAGAATTGTTTCTTCGCTTGTTAGTTCAGTATCGTAGATGCAAATTACATCATCTACGTATCTTTTCCATATTACTATTCCCTTTGTTGAAGTCTTTTCTAAGAACGCATTTTCTAGTGCATTGATGAAGATGTCAGCGATTAACCCACTTAGTGGCGATCCCATTGCTAGGCCTTCTCTCTGTGTGTATATTTTATTGTCGAATTGAAACACGTTTTGGGTGAGAACGACCCTCAGGAAATAAGAACTATTATGCAAATAGCAAAGGAAAACAACTTCTCGCCAAGCAAAATAAATCAAATTATAGCCAAACATAAAAATAAAGATAAAACGATTCCCAAACCGGACAGTAATGAGAAAAAATTTGCGCGTTTCAACTATGTGAATGCGAATACATATAAAATCACTAACCTATTCAAAAAACAAGGCATAAAGATAGCTTTCACGACGAAAAACACAACCGCTAGGCACCTCCTAAATAGTAATCTAAATAAACGTGACCCGTATTCAAGGTCAGGGGTATATTCTATAACGTGCCAAGACACCGATTGTCAAGCTAATTACATCGGGCAGAGTGGAAGGCGAGTAGACACACGTTATAATGAACATAGGAATGCGATAAGATACGGAACACATTCAGCCGTGTGCGAACATATGTGTGACGCAGGGCACAGCTTTACCAACATAGAGTCGGACCTTAAAATAATCCATCACGAATCGAAAGGCAGAGCTCTTGACATAAAGGAAGCAATCGAGATACACCTAGCCAAACGAAACAATCCCAACAATCTAAATGAACACACGTTCATGGAGAGCTCACCCCTCTTCACGCTACTAAAAAACACACCCTGTCGGAAACAAAACACAATTTAGCGACACAGCCAAGCTAGATAAAAAAGGGGGAAATTAGGGGTTTTTTAATAGGTAAATGTTATCTGGATCAGGTGTACGATGTACTTTGCTTCTGCAATAAACCAAGGCCCATATTCGCGGCAGTATTAAAGGTGCCGGGACGTCCTCATAAGACCGTCAACGCTTAGTTCGAATGGGTTATGCTCCACGCGTGGCGAGGGCCAATCCACGGTCTTTAATAGTTGTGGACCCACCTCATTCAATAACATACATCTTATCTAGGTTGGCAACACCTCACATAAACACATCGCTATTACTCCCCACAGCACGTAGGGACAGGGGGGAGGAGGCAGGGGAAAAACCAGTCGTTAAGATAACCACCACAGTCGACCGCACAGCGAGTTCCAGTGAGCACGAAAACTGCGAGTAGCTGTAATACGGAAGACAATCAGGTAAGTAGTTAGCCAAAAATTTTATAGTTTAACCATAGTTTACAACCATATAATCTCTCTAAAGTACAATCTCCGGATAGCTATCACCATTTAGCATTTCACCTAACATATATACTGCATTTAGCATACACTGACAGTTGCAGTACCAATACTGCAACTAAATAATTGTACATATTGTAAATATTTTCACCTGTATTTCAAACATAGATTTTGTAGCCTACGTGTAATGGATCTGATGATGATCGCTTGACGATCGAAACTGGTCATCCTAGTGTTTTATTAATCTCATGTAATTTATTTCAGGATTAGGGCATAACCCATCTCTTTTGGGTACATTCGTGTTGACCGACTGAAAAGCACTAAACTCTTATAAAACATACAGTTAGTCATATTCGTATTTTCTTCATTCAGAACGAATGTCAATGAGTTCTGACGATAATTATCGTGTCCACGTTAAATGTTTCTTTTCCACAATGTGACATGATATTTCACAATGTATCACTACCAAGATCTTCTTCCTTGACGTTTCTTCTCGACGGATAAAATGCCCAAATTAAACTAATAAAAATTAATTTAATGGGTAACATAGACGAAAATGTCTATCACCAGCATTCAGAATGAATGCAAAAACGTCGAAAATAAATTACTGTTCCATAAAGGAAATGACAGAAGCTTGCTCCTCGAAAAAGTAAATAATCTCAGTTCAGAAACTGGATTCCTAACAAACGAAGATGGTAGCGTCGCAAGACGATCACTATAATAAATTTCGAAGAATAAAAATGCTATACATGGAGTACATAAATACTGTATCGAAATATGGATAAAGGATTTTCTCATAAAATGTCACTACAAGCTCTAACTACAAGGTTAGTGAACACTGCTACCTGGTCTCGAAGTCTAGAAGATCAAGGTAGAGTATAACAAAATACTCGGATGTTACATCTCCCAAAGATCTGGGCTGGATCCTAGCTCGTCTCCACGAACTCGTGACCTCAGGAAAGGAACGAATTCCCCCATTGGAAACAGCAAACTCCGACCGGAATCGAACTGCGGGCCTCCAATCATCATCTTCCTTGTGCCCGGGATAACCCTGGACCTCTTGATAATCTTGATGTTTCTTCTATCTCCGTCACAGCTCAGTCTCATCATAACAGTGAGTAGCGTCAAAAGTTCTGCTTTCCACTTCAAAAGGTATTTGAAGAGAAAGTCTTGGACCTCACTCGTATAACGAACTTTCATGTAGATGGAATCTGAACATCGTTCTGTAGTCGCTGATGTTAATGTTGAGCTCACGTTTGACAAGAATGCACCAGAATAGAGTTGTGCATCAAGTCTCATGATCGCTCACTATGTAGACATTCACGAACAGTCTCCTCTAACGAAGCTCCACCGTTGACTACATTGCTTCTATCTGCTTATACTCCTGGCGCACATAGTAATTTAGTCCATAATAATCTTCATAATAGTAGACTGAATATTGTTCTTCACTATGGAATACATCTCCATCCTACGTGTTCTAATACAGTTCCACACAAGCAATGGTAATACGCACTCGTACTCACTCGTGGCTGTTGCCTGAGCTGCAGTCGCTCGGACAATGTGCCTTGTCGCGCTGGAATGAAACACTTTTCTCGCGCTTCACAAAACTGCTTATAATTGCTGAAATACTTCTCTCAAACTTCTAAAAGTTCGTAATATACAATATCTGCTAGTCAGCTACAATATGTAGTTGAAATAAATTCTCTGAAGCCGATCAGACCGAAGTGATTGCGGTATATGTGAACCTCGCAACTTCACCTAGATTCAAGGCGCGGTCGTCTCCTAATTCCGCCCTTGCTTAAGCCTTGTCTCCACGGGTCGCCTTCTACAAGACCGGTGAAACACTCGGAACTCCTTTCTCTTCCAATCGCACACGTCTGACCTCTCCGACGTTCAGTAACACAAGAGCCCCGGTGCATGGCGTCTCCCCTCCAAGTCTACCGATTCTAGCCGCCTTTTCGAGTTCCCTCTCGAATTCGCGCGGGCTCTAGCAAATCGCTTATTTCTTCCAATAGCGACCTGCTATTGACTTATAAAATATTTCCAATATTTTATTATCATATTCTTCTCTTTTCCAATATATAAATTCACTCTCAAAGGGCTTAAATGAATTAAATATCCATAAAAATTTAGTTGCTGGAACTCCCGTCTTCTCTAAAACTTCTTCCTATTGGCTGTAAGCTCATATCCAATGGGATAATTTATAACAATTTTTAAACAAATCCTGGGAATATTCGCTGTTGCTAGGTCGATTTCAACTTCTAGAAACTTCCATTTCGCAATACAATCACGTGACGGAATTTCCCGCCTTGCTCGACGTCGCCTCACGACTGGTTTCTGCCAAGTTCCAGCCATGATATTCCTTGGTTAAATTTTATCATGGGCTTCGAAAAAAATGTATTATTCCCATTTTCATCCCTTATAATTCATTTTACGGGGGCAGTATATGTATTTTCCTTCCTTCTGTAGAGCTTCCCGATGTGCTGGTGTTCCTGCATGTAGTTCTCCTTTAAAGAAACGTATCATCTGTAGCATCCAAGGTTCAGCCTCTTGTTCTCTAGGTAATTCCCTCAATTCATCCAGAAACCTGTGGTCCCTGTCAGTCAGTTCAATGTGATTTACAGCCATTTCCTCTTCAACTTCCGCTTCGGGATTCCTGCTCAAAGCATCCTGTATGACATTCAATTTGCCAGGGCAATGTTCAATCTCAATGTCAAATTGTTGGATATAAATTGACCATCTGGTAATCCGTTCACTGAGCATTGTAGTTTTTAAAGTTTAAGATCTTCCCTGGTACAGTGTCAAAAACCTTCCGATGTTTTCTAAGTATGTGTTCAAGTCTCTCCTTCTCTTCACCCCTTAATTGAACTCCTTTCAGCCGCTCCTGTAATTGTTCATCGAAGTCGTCCGTGATGTCATGTCCTTCAGCCAACAATGCCCATATCTAGATGCCTTCTTCTTCTTTTCTTCCAGTTCGACGATTGCAATGGTGACGTCATCAGTGTCCACCTCCAATTATTGTTCCTCTGTTTCTTCAGTATTTGCCTCAAGCAAACAGGTGTTCGCTTCATTTCCTGTTGTCACTCCTTCCATATTTAGCCCAACTTTCCTCATTCCTTCTATGTTCTTAAAGCTGACTGTATTTTGGTGTAGGTCAATGACTGCTTGATATGCGCATATAAAATTTGATCCCAGAATGATATGAAAATTTAGCTTGGAAAGTCTGGGCAAAGGTGTGGTCCAGAATTTCTAACTCCAAATATGCCTGTGTTTTACATGTTACTGTGCGCTCAGGAATAACGCCACGTACTTTCATTTGAGGGACCGGAATTATAGGAACATCATAAATCCTCCCTATTTCTCTGACTAAGGCCTCAGATACTAGACTGATCTGAGCCCCTGTGTCGACCAGACATTTGACTTTTAAACCGCCGATCCGTGCATAAATTACAGGCAACTGTGTCATGGTGTCATTCTGTGGTTTTCTAATGTCTTACAAACAATCTTCCGGTCTAGCTATCGACTCCGTAATATTTGCCACAATCCATCCATCTTCTCCCGAACACCCTTCATTTCTGAGGCTATCTTGTTGTTCAATTATTCAGTTTTTTTAATCATTACGGCCCCCATTCTGTTGTGGCCGGCCCTTCTCCTGGCGTTCCTGTTGCATTTGCAGGCTTTGTGCTCCGTCTTCCTCCATGTGAGTATCTGGATTGCGGCGTTTGTCCATCACGCGTTCCCAACGATCTTTTCCTTCTTCCCCATGAGCGTGCAGCTCGTCAAGATACCGCTGTGATTCCTCATATCTCTGATTCCAGTTTCGATGCTCAACCTGTGGTTCGGATTTGTCATGATACCGTTGGTTCCTTCCGCCGGCCCGATCATCGTACCGTCTTCCTTGCCAACCCTGATTATATCGGTTATCATAATTTCCTCTTCGATATGGTGTCTCCTGCCGTCCATAATAACGATCCTCCTGATATCTGCGCTGATTATATCTTCCGTCATTATAATATCTTTCTCTCTGGTTGTCGTAATATCGTGGCTGAAATCTCCTCTCATTTGTTTCCTCGTTATCTCGCCTTGGGTTATTTACAGTAGTAGTCCCTTGTGTCTTGGTGTGAGTCACCTGTGGCTTAACGACCTCGGCCGTGTTGACACTTTCAATCTGTCTCCGTTCTCTCCCGTGAAACTGATTATTTGTCTCATCGAGATGACGCAAGAGTTCTTGGGCTTCTACGGCTGAGCTCACGTTAGCGGCGGCTAAGAATTGCTGGGCGTTAACGGGAAGTTGTAGTGATCATGTCTTGTTCATTCGGTGTGTTGTCCAGATCTCGCAGATTTAACATTTGTCTAGTGAAATATTCAGAAAATTTAGTTTGCGGTGAACTATGGTACTTTCTAGCGTATAAATCTAGTCTCAAATTCTGTTGGTGGCTTTCACTCCAAAATTTCTTCAGAAACGCCTCCTTGAAACCAGCCATTGTTTCAAAGGTGTAACGGAAGCTCAAAACCAAATTAAAGCCGCACCTCAAAGAGATCTTTCTACCATCCTTAATTGTCGCTCCGGGCTTAAATTCTGGTCCAAAAAGAAGTCATCAAGCTCTTTGAAAAAGATTTAGGGGTGGATCCTGTGTCAGGAATGAACCTATTTGGGCGGAATTCATTCGCTCTGATAATCTGTACTACTTGGGTAGGTAGTTTACCCTCCTTCGGTGTAGATTTTCGACCCTCGTAACGTTGAAATAACTGCGTGTTTACAGTACCAGGACTCCTGCCATTCTCCGAATTGTTTGACAACACTTCCTTGTCCAAACTATCCTCTTTATTTTTGTCCAATAAAGACTCAAGTATTGTCCCTCTTTCCAATGATCTAAGCTCGCTTTTAACAAGACGGTCGTTCTGTTCTTGAAATTTAAGTTTCATATTTTCCTCTATTGCCTGAATTCTAGTGCAGTTTTCGCCTAGCCGTTTTATGATCATCAATCTGTCATCCTTTGACTCAGCAGTCATTTTACTCCAGTCTTTTCTAATGTGATCCTTAATTTTATCTAGTCGTTTTTCGACGTCTTCACTACTACCTGTTTGATTGGATTCTATATTAGATAATCTCGTTAATACCGAATTGTTATTAATCACAATTGTCTGAGTAGGGGGGAGCGAGGGGTTTAAACGCACAGCCTACTTTCCTGGGAACATTGCCGATATCTCTCGAACGCCTGGTGGGATTTTTACAAATGAGGTGTCGTTGAACTCGAGCTGACGGGGGCTTTGCAATGGACCACTCGTCATAATTTTGAAAAATTGTTTGAAAATTTTTGTTTTAGAAAGTAGGCGATAGTTTGAAAACCAAACATGATAGAACGTTGTGCCATAGTTGAAACGAATGGTCTCTATGACTTTTATTTTTTATAATAAAACTTTTTTATTTTTTGAGATTTTTTGAAAACACTTACATTTTGAAATTTTTATATTTTGGAAACTAAAGAGTTTACAAAAAGATTTGTTTGACGTAAATGAATGGCCCTGACCCCCTCTACCGCCAAAATAAATTTCAAGTCTCTAGGACAAATATTGGGCAGTAGTGCTAGAATGGGGGTTCTGCCTCACCCCCTACTATCATATAAACTTTGGGCGATATCTCCCGAACGCGTGGTCGGATTTTAACGAACGAGGTATTGTTGGCTAAGCATGTGTGTTGGTATTTTTTTTTGAAAATTCTTGTTTATTGGATTGGCACTATTTCGAAAACGGTGAATTGGGAAAAAAGTTTGTTTGACGTTAATGAAAGGTGGGTATGCCCTATAGGCGGGCAGCAAGTTTCAAGGGTGTAGGAGGAAAGAAATGATAGCCTACTTCCTCGCGAACATTGGTGATCATTGGCGAACGGATGGTCGGATTTTAACAAATGAGGTGTTGTTGGACTCGAACTGACTTCCCCTTTCCTATAGACCACTGGTTATATTTTTCAAAAATGTTTTGAAAAATTTTGTTTTCGGAAGTAGGCGATAGTTTGAAAACCAAACATGATAGAATGTTGTGCCATAGTTCAAACCAATGGTCTCTATGACCTTTATGTTTAATAAAAAAACTTTTTTATTTTCTATGTTTTTTTGAAAACACTTAAATTTTTATTTATTTTTATTTTGGAAACTAACACGTTGACAAATAAGTTTGTTTGACATAAATGAAAGTTCCCTACCCCCTCTACCATGAAAATAAATGTCAAGTCTCTAAGACAAAAGAAAACTAGGCATTTTTTTAATTTTTTTTAAAATAAAAGCGTGTTTGTGGACAGAGAGCCGGTAGTGCTTGACGTATGTTACAACGAGGCTATGATTGGCCATGGTGGATATGGGAAATTACTATTTCTACGGGGGCGATGTATGGCAAAACGAGGGGTCGCTTTTCGATATATATATTTTTTTTCCTATGACGAACGAATGAAGGCGAATATTTTCGAAAATCCCTCACGACGATCGTTAAAATAGGTTGGTAAACACTGACTAGTAACCAGACAAAATTCATAATGGTATGAGGGGAAGTTGTTAACAACAGAACTTGTTTTTTTTCTATGTCTGACTGGCAGCCAGAATGGGAAAACAGAATATCTGCTCGAGAGGCCAGCTTGGAGCCTGGCTAGTTGGCTAAGAGAATGGAATGTGGGTGAGAGCTGACAACATTGGTGTAATATGATAACAGATTTGCAACCATTTGACAACTCTGTAAAAAGGTGATAACGGCTAGCCAGGTGAGCTGAGCAGTAGCAGCAGGCAGGGGCCTCGCAGAGAGGAAAGGGGGAGAGAGAGGGGAAAGGGGGAACACAAAGAGAGAAAACAGGAAATCACGTTACCACTGCAGAGCCTGCCAAGAGCAGTGAGGGACGAGGCCAGAGGACCGCGGGGAGGTGAGGGGTTGGGTAAGAGAGTATTGAGCATGTCACTGCACATTGCGCGTCATTCCTATGGTAAACGTTACTGTGTCTTATGTGTATAAAATTAATTATTCGTGTGCTCAACCCCAGTTGGTTACTATATTGGATACATTATATATTTGAGGTAAGTGTTGGAATAACACTGTTTATTTTATTTTATGCTAATCAATGTTTACCATTTGATTGATGTATTGTTATTTTGTTTTGTTTTAGATAATTGGCATACCTGGTGTTGGGAGAAAGAAACCCCATTCCACTGAAGCCTAGGAGAAGGGAAAAGCAGGGCTTTTTACAAAGCAAGGTAAGATTTTTAGAAAATGAAATATATAAAACCTGTTTTTTTATATTTTATTTTATTTAATTTTTTGTTTATGAAAGATGCTATTGCGAATGGATATACTCATGGTGGTTTATTTTATTTCTTTTATAGAGTCTGACCCTTCAATTGCTGTTGAGAACGTGTGTGTCTGGGGCCATTGCTGAAAAGTCTACGGCTGAAAACTGTGGTGAGATTGTTTCTTTTATAAAAATCATGTCTTTTGCCACTGCTATCAATAGCATAACTTGGGAACCCCTTGACTCTTGTTTTGAAAAGCGTGTTTGGTCTGGCCGCGTAGTGAATGTTAGAGAGAGTTTAAACCCAAAAGACTTTGTCGAATCATGTTTTGACATTTTTAAAGAACAAATTTGTACAGCGCAAAGGTTGCATACGGCTTTAAAGGTCAATACACAACTCGTGTGCGATTTCATATATAAAAACAAGGACGGTGAGCATAAAAAACCATTTTATATTGGCAGTAACATGCAAGAGCTTTTGATAGCCAATAATCTGAACGAGTGGTATCAATCCCATGTGGTCAATGCCTTGCTATCAAAATTTGATAAACTACAACAAGGACAAAGTGGTTTAGCGTTAGACAAAATCCATTACCTGCAAATCAACATTTGTAATTTCAACCCGTTGAATGCTGGGTCTAGACAAATTTCTTTACCATCAGCGACTGCCTGTCGGAGAGCGGTGGTAAATATTGAAAATAAAGATGATAAATGTTTCCTTTGGTGTGTGGCTGGATATTTGCAGCCAGCACAACGTGACAGTTGTCGACCAGGAATGTACAAGGCCAAGTTTGATGAATTAAAACAAACATTAAATTTAACTAGAGTATCGTTCCCTATGGACTTAACGGAAATCCATAGGTTTGAACAACACAACCAGGACTTTTCGTTCATGGTGTATGGCCTTGATGGTAATGAGATTGTGGGTCCTCTTTATGCCACAAAAGAACCGAAACGACACCACATTCATCTTTTATATCTGTCCTACGGAGAATAGTGAATCACTATTGCCTCATTAAAAACCTGAGTAGATTGCTAAGCAGTCAAATGTCTAAGAGAAAGTGTGCAAAACATATTTGTGATCGTTGTCTGCAACACTTTTGGACGCCTACCTCTTTGGAACGTCATAGGGTAGATTGTGTTTCTCAGGAAGCGGTGAGACTGATATTGCCACAAGGGGACAAGGCTTTGTTAAAGTTTAAGGACATTCATAAGCGTGACACTGTTCCCTACGTGGTGTACGCAGATTTCGAAGCTCTCACCACACCCTTGGCGGGATGTGAACCAGATCCCACCATGAGCTCAACCACACCCATTCAAAAACATGAACCTTTTGCCATAGGATTTAATGTGGAGTGTGCCTATGACCCCACACAATCCGTTTACAAATACCGTGAGGGGCCAGATTGTGCCAGATGGTTTTTGGATGAACTTGTAAAGTTGGCCGACCATGTACAGGGATTACTGGCCCACCCGGTACCTATGAGCCTAACGCCATACAGCAGCAGCAGTATGAGCATGCCACGACATGCCATATTTGCGAAAAGCCACTGATCAGTGCTGAAGACACCGTTCGTGATCACTCGCACTTTACGGGGGAGTTTCGTGGAGCTGCGCATAGTAAATGCAACTTGAACTTTCCAGCTCCTCGTTTCATCAGTGTCTTTTTCCACAATCTGGCAAATTGTGACATTCAGTTTTTGATTCGTGAATTGGGTCATGTCAACAAGGGCTCGTTTACCATTATCCCCCAAAACCATGAGCATTTTACAGCCCTGACATGGCAGTTGAGCAACTTTAGCATTCGATTTTTGGATTCCTTTAAGTTTATGGCATCCTCGCTAGACAGTCTTGTGAATGGCTTGAATGAGGAGGAATTAAAAAATACTAGAATGCATTTTAATTATCCTAAGCAATTTCAATTGTGCATTCGGAAAGGTATATTCCCGTATGATTTCTGCAACAGCTGGGACGTGTTAAAGCAAACAAAACTCCCACCACAAGAGAAATTTTACTCGAAACTAACACGTAGTACCGTTTCCGATTAAGACTATGCACATGCATGTCATGTTTGGCGAGTGTTTGACATGAAGACGCTAAGTGAATATGCTATGCATTACCTAAAACTGGATGTATTGCTGCTCACCGATGTGTTTGAGAAATTTCGTGAGTTGTGTCAGCACATTTATGGTCTTGACCCGGCTCACTATTATACGAGTCCTGGGCTCTCGTTCGATGCCGCTTTGAAATACACTCAAGTGGAATTGGATTTACTCACTGATGTAGACATGGTTCTATTTTTTGAAAAGGGCATTCGTGGCGGCTTTGTGTCGCTTAACCAACGCCATGCCGAAGCGAACAATGTCTACATGCCTGATTATTCACCAGACAAACCGGAATCATACTTAATGTACTATGACGTGAATAATTTGTATGGTTACGCCATGAGTCAGACTTTGCCCTATGGCAAGTTTGCTTGGCTGACAGGCAAACAAGTGCCAGAATTTGATGTAAACATGGCTAGCCAAGAAACAGGCCGTGGATATGTCTTAGAAGTGGATATTGAATATCCCTCATCCTTGTATGATCAACATGCCGATTTCCCATTCTGCCTTGAGCAAATGGTCCCCCCGACAGTAAAGTGAAAATTGAAAAACTTATGGGCACACTTTACAACAAAAATCGGTATGTGCTACATATCCAAATGTTGGTGTAATGCCTCGCCCAAGGCTTAGTGTTGAAGAAAATCCATAGAGGTATTTCTTTTGCTCAAAAACCATGGCTCAAGCCATACATGCGACTCAACACAGAGCACCGACAAATGGCAAGACAGCAGTTTGAAATTATTTTTTTCAAATTAATGAACAACTGCATCTATGGCAAGTCCATGTCCGCAAATACCGAGACATTAAATTGGTGAATGTCTGGGAGGGGCAGTGGGGTGCCCGGCGGTACATTGCCAAGCCAAATTTCAAATCGATCAACATTTGAGTAGGACAAGTGTGACCATGGATAAGCCCATTTACTTGGGCCAAGTCATTTTAGACTTTTCTAAATCGGTCATGTATCGATTCCACTATGAGTTTGCCAAACGCCATTTTGAGGACGTCTCTCTTTTGTATATGGATACGGACTCATTCATTTTCCACATTCGCCACTGCAACCACTATGACGTCATGAGGCAGCATAGTGACTGGTTCGACACCTCTTCGTATAGTGCTGACAACATGTTTCAGCTGTCCATAAAAGGCAAGAAGGAAATGGGTGTTTTAAAAGACGAATACGGTGATTCCATTATGACGGAATTCGTAGGTTTGGCTTCGAAAATGTATGCTTATCGCACACTAGACTCTAAGGAAGCCAAAAGAGCAAAAGGTGTAGGTAGGGCAGTGGTAAAATCGCTACGTGTAGACGATTACTTAGCGGTTTTACGCACTGGCAAAGCTATGCCCCATACACAGTGCAGGATACAGTCCAGCAACCATCATTTGTATCTTGTAGAACAGAGAAAACGCACCCTCGCCTCCATGGATAACAAACGTGTGTGGGCTAATAACTTGCCCACGAGCCTGCCCTGGGGTTATGACCGCAAGGAGGAGGAGGTGTGATTTTTCTGTTTGTTCGTTTAGGGACATGGCTTTTTGTAACTCGTTGATTTATTATTTTGTATGTTGTAAATATTGGTTTTTGCCATTGTAAATAGTAGATTTTGTAAATAGTGGCAACCCACTCGAACCTTTTGCTCTTTAAAAAAGTTCTATGCAACCTTATTTTAATTTTAAAATTTAACCGAGTTGGGAATTGGAAAATGGTATATAGTTTCATTCTTTTAAAGCTGTACAAAGTAGTAGTGTTTGTAAATATGAAATAAGTAATAGTCTTTTTAGTAACTTTAATGACTAGTATTTATATTTCTTTTTGTAATGGTAAAATTTTAACTCAAAGAAAGTTATTTTGGAATCAGTGTGCATGTCGAGAATGTGCTTTTGGGAATAAATAAAGTGGTTGTGTTTGTTCCTAAAAAGACAGGTATGGTTGTGTGAGTAAAGAGAAAGCTGGTGTGTATGTATGACCAGAGAAAACACGGTGAGGTAGGGTGGGTGGGGAGGGGGAAATTTTCACTTATATAGTCATTTTGTTTTGTCGATAGTTTTGTTTTCTTTGAAATGTAGCGGTGAATAGACATTATTTTTGTAAAAACAGTCTTACCTGCAGTAGTCATAGACCTCAACGTTTCTCCAAACACACATAAACTCACTGAATCATCATCTTCATCATCATGGTCAAGCACTCGCATTGAGATTATTGACAAATCTCAACTTTCGACATACAACAAATGGAAAAATGACAAAACAGCAAAATGGAAAATCCATGTATCGATATCACCAAAATTCAAAAACGCAAAACTTGAAACGGACAATTTTAAAAACTGGAAATGGCCATGTGTGAAATATAAAAATTCAAAAACTTCAAACGGACATTTTTTAAAAAAGTGTCATCAACAAAATGGAAAATCCATATCATCAAAAACGCAAAATATGAAACAGACATTTTTTTAAAACTGTAAATTGCAAATTGGCAAATGACAATGTGTGAAAATGTGAAAATGAAAAATCAGCCCATCATGATTTTTTTTTATTAAAAAGAAATATTGTGTTCTGGTAAACCTTTGTTTTTTATTTCATAACCATAGGGATTGACAAAAGAAAAAATAGAATACAAACACATCGCAATTCCTCACTCCTCAATTCCTTAATGTTCATGTCCATGCATCATCTACTTTCCTTTCATAGCACTCATCAAAATCAGGGCTGCCATTCTTTCACCGACTGAGGCATCACAGGATGTGAAAAGTTTTTTAGCTTTTTTCAATAACAATTTATCTGCCACATGTCTTAAACCAGGATGACTATAGCGATAAGATAGGTCATGTTCTTAGCATGCTTGATCCAAAAGATTAATGGGTACATCACCACGCTGCAAACGGTTTTCAAGATGAGTTCCAGGGCCACAAAAACGATAACCTGGAAGATGGATTTCGAAAGGTAAGTATTGAATCACTTTGTCAATGACGCCACTGCCAGTACAGGTCTGGCATATCCTTTTCCATTGATGGTGAAAAGGTTTGGTCTTCCTCTTTCTCTGTGGACGATGTTTGTGTTTGTTGTTGTTGCTTTTTTCTCGCCATGACACCCGTGGAATGATTCAACAAAGTCTTTACATGGACTTTTATGACCGTGATACAGTTTCACTAGCTGACAAGTCGCGCACTGACGCATAGAGGGTATTTTTGCCATGGCCACTTGCTTATGGTGATCGTAATCCGTACAGGGTTGCAATTCACTCAACACAGGGTCTTGAGTCCATGATTTTGGTACATGTTGCCAGATTTCTTTCACCGCGTTGGCGGCCACATAATAAATGAACTACTTAGACAGCGCTAAGAGTTCCTCTTTGGTAAAAGTCTAGTTTCTTTTTGCACACAAAGAACTTTCCGATGGCTTTGTCGGTAGCATTGCCTTTCTCCATGGTATCACGTGTTGTAGATGTTTACACGTCGCTTGTAGAAATCTCACTGGCGTCATTCACAGGTAAATCTTGAGTTATAATTTCGTTCAACAACTCCCAGCAGGCATGGGTGGTTAACCAATGAAAGAGATGCTACGCATACGCTAGGGCTGTATGGATAATGTTGCCACAGGATCAAGTATCCATCAGCGTTTGCAGGGAGGGGCAGCCCAGGTCCATGAGGTCGATACATTGACAGTAAGACGCCAAAAATGGTTGCAACCATTCACGTTTTTCATTACCTTTCACAAATACCACATTGGCCGAGGACAAGTGTGCTTTCATGACCACGTCCAAATATTTATAGGAAATGGTTCCTTGATTCCAGTCTAGTTGCTTATGATTTTCAATCCACTGGGTTTGTTTGCAGTATTTTTCACACAACAAATCAAAAGCATGGGGCGGTTTAAATAGCAAATGCATAGCTTGCGATATCCAAAACGTGGTACAATCGATAATGACCACTTGTTTAAATATACATTTGTTGTCACCAATTTTAAACCCTTGGCAATCCACAATGAGTGTGCGCAACATGTTGCCGCTTGCCTGGACCAAGTTCAACTGACGACTGACTAACCATTGACCACTAAGGTGTGGTCATGACATGGACTTACCTGCCATGCTAGTTTGAAAAAAATTGAGGTTAGGGTAGGACAGGGGGACATGAAAAAAAATAAGAATTTAAGAATTACATCATTTTATTATCATAACACGTCTTACAGGCTTTTGTCATTTTGGGATACGGACGATACCAACTGATACAACAATATAGTCTCTTGTGCTTGTAACGTCCATAACACCGATGATGTCCCAATGTCTCTAAACTAGGCGTTTTTGACGGTGAGCTGCTCGCCGAAGCACCGCTGACACCATACAGTCCACACGTATCGTAACTTTCTTTTCATCACTCAGAGGCACGATTGAGGGATAGCTTGAATGACAGGGTATATTTCCCACCTCCATTCTGCACAGGTAGGGGCAGGCAGGTGACCAGCGCTGATGTTCCTGCATGGGTTCATCGCCCTCCTGCCATTGGTCTATGATGATGGGACAAAAGGCACATTTCACTTCATCTCTTGTTTTTAAATAGTAGAATCCAGCGGCCGCCAAGGCTTGAGGGTTTATGAAAGGCACTGGCCATGTTGCAAAAGTCTTGAAACGTTGTTCCTCAGAGTTTAAATTCATGGATGTGACTTCTCTTGATGCTTTAAAGCAAGACATGACTGAGCGGCTTGACGTGGGTTGACCTGCTATTTATACACTCGTCATTTGGTTGGAGAGTGGATAATAGTTGACTTGTTTGTGATGAATAATCAAACAGTAGGCTGTCGTATTGGCTGGTACATTGTCATGCGTTTCAAAATCTAGTCAAATGTCAATATTGGATGGCTTGACAGACTCTTCCAGATAAGAAAAGTCAAAGACAGTCAGTGGCGCCCTTGCCTTAAACGCTTGGGGTAGCAGCATGGGGCCGTTCTCTTCTTGATAATGCGACCATCGAAATTTAGAAAACAAGTCGTACAGGGGGCCAAATTTATTTTTTGAAAAATCCAAATCCAGTCCTTCATAGGGAAACACAGCTCCGTTGAGGAAAAGACGTGCATTTCTCAATTGCAGGTGATCAAATTGAGTGGCATCTTTGGTTTGTTGATACTTGCGATTCGTTTGAAAACCCACGATAATGTAGAGAGGTCTCTCTGTATAGCGATCTGTTTTACAGACCAACTGTGTGTGTTGGTGGTGGGCAATAGCGGGTAATCATGGAGTGCCCAGCTTCTAAATTCCATGGGTAGAGGCATATCTCTCTTTACCATCTTGAGTATGTCCAGTTTTTTGCTATCGCCAAGGGTCACATGGGGCACTTTCCATAGCAAGCGTTGTAGTTTAATTTTTGAATCTATGGGGGCATTTTCAGCTCCCTTGAGTGCATTATTATCACTCCTGTCTCTCACCAGATAAAGCACTTGCCTTGCGTTGACCACAATGCGCTGGTGATCTTCGGCAAAGCCTAAAATCAGTTTAAGAGGTAAATATCCAGTAAAGGTACCACCGGTGTGTACCATCCAGTCATTGGTCGAGTCAGGGCACCAACCTGCCATGCAAAGTGTTTTACCTTCTTCCTAACTGTAAGAGGGATATAGTTTCATGACACTGGAAATACCCAAATTTCGAGTGCTATCCACCACGATATCGTTAATGACATACCGCACCTCAGAAAAGAGAAAGGCCAAACCATGGTTGGCCAACTTGGATGTGGTGGGTGTAGAGCCATCGGCTTTGGTGAGCCGACCTTCGATCTGAATGACACTTTCATGCGGTAGGGTGTAAATATCTTGGTTGTTGATAACAAATTGAACTTCATCATTGTTATTGAGTCCAGGTGTTTGAGCTTGATAGGAATGGAGATCAATTCTTACCACTCCTGGTTGCTCATCGATGTGGTTCGCTACCTCTAGGATAGAATTCATCATGGGGGTCGACGTGGTAACCCAAATGCTGTAAAATCTGCTTGTCCTGAGATGTTAACGTGTATTCACGTGGCAAACAACTAACACCAATCCTAGACGGTGTTGTTGCTTTATATACAAACTTCATAGTGGCTTTAGCACCAACTTGTAAGTCACTGGTGTGGTAGAATCTAGATCAATGAGTTGTTGCTCTCTATTGATCAGTCTTAATGTTATGTTACTAATACCATCGACAGCCACAGAATGAAAAAGCACCACTGGAGGGTTTTCACGAATAATATAGCCATTGGGCGATGTCACTATAAAGTCATCAAGCGAATGCGATGGTTCTTGATTGGTGTACACTTGGCAAATAATATTACACATTACCGACACATGATGGTCCTCAATGAATTTCACTTCATGATCCGATTCATGTTTCTTGTTGGGCTCCAACACGCGTGGTTTAAATCCTAGTAATGGACCAATGGAATCGGGACGTGTTTTAAAGTCAATTTTGAATGTGGAGAAATTACTGCAGCGATGAGTGTTGGTATTTCCTACAAGTCCAAACTTGCGCGTTCCATCGATAAATGACTTTAAACCATATTCATTGATCAACACCACATAAATGTGTTCATAAATGTCATCGATCGTGTATCCACCAGCCACAGAATCCTCATAGTAAAACTTGTTGTTCACATTTTCACGTATGTTGTATATTCGATTCTACGTTTCAAGAGAAACAAGTCCCAAACCATAGCGTTTTTCACTCAATTCGATAGGTGGGTAAAAGTCTAGGCTGACTTCAGGTCCACGTCCATGCAGTGTAAACGTTTTACTTTCTGCCGACATACTGTTGACGTTTTTGCCTATGCTGCGTCTTATATAAAAAAAACACAAACGTCCACACTGTTGGCTGCTAAACGTGTGCTCACGTTTCACATTATAATATATCTTGATCCTGTTTCCAAAATAGGTCACTAGTTCCATGGGCGGGGGAAAATTCCCAAAACTGTCAAAGTACCATACGGTGGATCCCTCTTTGACATAAGCTACATAATGCGTTCCTGGTCCTCAGTGATCATCCAAATTGACAACAGCACATTCCTGTTTCCAGGGTCGTGGGGGTATTTGGTTTCGCATAAACACACCTCGAAAATGAGAAAGCTTTAGTTGTTTAGCATAGCTTTCCACTTGTTGATGCGTCAGGGCATGTCTTGCTATGGCTGAGGTTAACATTTTTTTTATATTTCGAAATGGTGAAATCCCAAATCCTTGTTGATAAAAGGCTGGCTTTAAATTGGCATTTCTTGCCCCCATTGCAACCGCTTCCATCGTTTCATTGTGTCGCTGACTTTCTTTGAGTTGTTGCTTGCCCTGCTGCGCAGCTTTAATGGTTTCCGCCACTGCACTGGCACCGCCCAAAAGTGAACCCAGAGCAGCCAGACCGGCAAATAAAGCAGGTAAAAATCCCGCTCGTTTGGGGACGGGAATCACTCGTCCTTGTTTTGAACCCTGTCGCCGACATTTTGGAATAACATGTCTCTGTGCTGCTCGAAGGGCTTTTCTTATGTTCAATACATTATTTTTTCTTTTTTTCTTTCGCAACGGCTTGTCCACGAATGTCGTAAGCCCAGGCTTCGCCAAGGACAAGGTCCTTTTTTTAGTCTTTCTCACCACATACCTTTGTTTCACCATGATGATAATGACCAACAACCTTTCACAAGAAAGTTTAAATCACAACTAACGTCAGATTGTTATTTCATGGCTGTATATTCCAATTCCACATATAGTGGGAAATCGTTTATGGTTTTTCCCGCTTGCTTTTCATCCCAGGTCAACATGAGATGAAAGGATAATTCGTCACCTGCATTGACCATTTCATGGTTATGGACCAACATCCTATGATCGTTCATCTGTATTTGTAAATGGTTCTCATCAGGTATGGCGTATTTGATGTGAATGGTTCCATCATAGTGTAATCGATAGTGGCTTAATCCCGAAGGAGACACATAGGTCAAGTGCTGATCATGAACTAGCGGTAAATGGTTTCTGTCATTCACAAATTTTTCATTTGTCAGATACACTAAAAATACAGATGGGATAAATTTGTAAAGCCTTTTCATTTCATAGGTCATGTAACGCTTGGTACAAACATCGTCTTCGTCTTGTGGGTCTTCCACGTGAATAATCCGATGGTGATTAGCGCTATAGCCATTCACCGTAAGCTGAGGCACTTTGTCATAAAACTCATACACTTTGTTATCCACATATTTTTGTAGTAACGTCTGTAGACACTTGAGGATATTTTACATGGGTTAACCGCTTTCCCTTAAAGTCATAATCTCCCTGTTTAGTGCGTGGCACTACTGACCTATCCACATAGTGTTTATTAGCAGGATCTGTTTCTTGATTAGGATCATGTATGGGGACATTCCTAGCTTTGGCCATCAACGCACGTCCAAAGACATCCATCGCCAACCTGTAGTATCAGTCGATTGTTTCTATGACAAGGCTCGGTGTCCTGTATATAGACAGCCTGCTAGCCTGTCTAAGCCTTAGTTGATATGAAGATTATTAAGCAGCAAGAGTCATTCCCCGTGGGGAACATGGTTTCCCATCTCTGTCCCACATCACGTGAACAACGCCATGGTTCACTGTTTCCATCTTCCATTCGCTGCATCATTGTGGGACCTTCCGGCTGTGGAAAGACCAATCTTTTGCTAACGCTCATCACAGCGCCCAATGATCTGAGTTTTCAAAATATTTATATTTTTGCAAAATCTCTCTACCAACCCCTCTTCGTGTTTCTGGATCAAGTCATGTCTGGATTACAAAAAGAGAATATGGGTTATTTCACATTTTCCACGCAAGAAAATGTTATTTCACCGGATGAGGTAAAGCCTGATTCACTCATGATTTTCGATGATGTATCCACTGAACGTCAAGGCATTATTCAAAGCTATTTCATCATGGGTCGACACAAACATATCGATTGCTTTTATCTTGGACAAACGTATTCTAAAATGTCCAAACAGTTGATTCGTGACAATGCCAATGTCATTGTTTTATTTCGCCAGGACGAGAGGAACAGTCGTCACATTTATAATGAACATGTGAATCCGGATATGACCTTTCAAATGTTTACTGAATTGTGTGGCAAGTGCTGGAACACTCAACGTCATGCCTGTTTAGTGATTGACAAACAAAGTGAACTCAACCAAGGACGATATCGCTTAGGGTTTGATCATTTTATTGCTATTTAAGGCACTGACTCATTCCCTGTCAAGACATTTGTCAAGACACCATTGCATTAGCAGAGGGTCAATTGAAAAAGCATATTATTAGAGCAAAAAATACTATTCGCCAAAAGTTTCGTCAATTGAAACGATCACGTGCAGAACATGCTTTGTTTATTCAACATCATTTAGCACCTCCGCTAAAAGCCATGTTGAAACCCTCTTTCAAGCAATCTGAAACGCTACCCACCTTTTCACAATCCACGCAGACGCTGCACGAGGACCCTGAGGAAGAGGAAGAAGAACGTGAACAGGAAGATTTGACTAGTGTTAGCGAAGTTGGGGATGACGAGGAACAAGTGTTTACGCCTCAAAAAAGGCCGCACCCCTTGCAGAGTTTTTGAGAAAAAAGAAATCCTTGGCCATGGTCGAATCACCTTGCCCTTCCAGATCGTCTCCGTTTTCACAAGTCTTGGCCACTCCTCAAAATAAAGCTCATCTGAAAAACATTTTAATAAAATATTATGGATCAACACTAGAACCCTATCTCACTGATCTATTTATTGGAAACACAGATACCACGTATGGTGTTCGCTATGAAGATGATAGTTTTAAAATTGGGGATTCATCCATTAAATTTGCTCGTACTAAAGCTGTCATTAAGAACATCAACTATAAATTCACGCCAGGACTGTTAAAGCTGCTCTTTTCTCGAACACCCCCATTCCATGATTATACGTCAGAGGACCTTGGCAAATATAAATGCATTTTATTGGAAATCCATGCCCACAAAAGACAGTATGATCCAGCTCAACAAGTGAATGCCAATATATCTCAAAACTATAAAACCATCATTGCAAAAATGTTTCCCACCGGTCAAAGTACTCGTCGTAAAGTGTCCGCTTCGGGAGTGACATTTAAACCATTAAAACCCCCTTGTGGATGTTACCTACTGGCACAATCCCAATAAGCTCATCCAGCGGCTACAGTTGTTGCATGCTTCACGTCAAGCCGGCCATACCGGTCACGATTGGGAAATTCAAGAAATTGAACAAGAACTTCGAAATGCCAAAATTATTGTTTAAGCCCTCACCCATTAAAATGGGTATTGCTCACGAGTTGCATCGCCCAGCTAGGTGTCACTATCCGCGACTCAAATTGATTTCACGGGGTGTGGATGAACTTTGGCAGTCTGACTTGGTTGAAATGATACCCTATGCTGGCGTTAACGACGGTGTACGCTATATGTTGACCGTCATTGATGTCTATTCCAAAATGGCCTTTGTTGAACCTGTGCGTCGCAAGTCTGGTCCACTGGTCACCAAGGCCTTTCAACATATTATTCAACACTCCAAACGTCAACCTCTGTTGCTACAAACCGACCAGGGGAAATAATTTTTCAACAAGGATTTCTCCAGTTTTCTCAGATCTAAGGACATTCACCATTACACCACACACAGCAATCCCAAAGCCAGCGTGGTCGAACGGTTTAACCGAACATTGAAAACCCATATGTGGAAAGCGTTTACCGCTCAGGGCACTTATCCCTGGTTGGACATGTTACCTGAGCTAGTGTCACGTTACAATGGCAGCAAACATAGAACCATTGGGACCAAGCCACGTCTCGCAACCAAAAATATTCAGCGACTGGATAAACTGTTTAACCCCATAAAATCAGCAGATCCTAAACGTCACCCACTGAAAATTGGGGATTTTGTTCGTGTGAGCAAATTTAAGTCTGCCTTCAATATGGGCTACACGCCTCAGTGGGGGACTGAACTATTTCGAATTCGTCAAGTCAACTTGGACAGTCCAGTCACCTATTTACTACAAGACCTCAACCATCAACCCATAAAAGGTAGATTTTATCTCTATGAACTTCAGAAAACAGCATTTCCGAAACATTACCTCGTGGAAAAAGTGTTGAAACAAAAAGGAAATAAACTATATGTCAAATGGTTAGGATTTAACTCAACGTTTAATTCTTGGATCAATAAATTACATGTTGTGTGGACCTGTGTACTTTTTTATTTATTGAATTATGTTGTACGAGAGCCCTGTGTACAGCGCTCCGCGCTTCGTGCATGTCCATATATGTTTCTCTTTCTCTCTCCACACCTGCGTCTCACTCCTTGACTCCATGTTGACATACAACTCGTTCAGCTATTGGCTGTCATGGGTTCTCCCACTCCTCCCCTCACCTCTCCCTCGGCTCTCTAGCCCCGCCCCCTCACCACTCTGCAGTGGTCACGTGATTTCCTGTTGTGTAGAGGTTTCTCTCCTTTTCCCTCTCTCTCTCCCCCTTTCCTCTCTGCGAGGCCCCTGCCTGCTGCTACTGCTCAGCTCGCCTGGGTGGCCGTTATCACCTTTTTACGGAGTTACCACATGGTTGCAACCTGTTATTATCTTACAGCAATGTTGTCAGCTCTCACCCACATTCCATTCTCTTAGCTGGCTAGCCAGGCACCAAGCGGGTCCCTCGAGCAGATATTCTGTTTTCCCATTCTGGCTGCCAGTTAGACATACATAGAAAAACAAGTTCTGTTGTTAACAACTATAAAAAGCCTTGCTTTTTATTCGTCTCATAGCATTATGAATTTTTTCTGGTTACTGGTCAGTGTTTACCAACCTGTTTAAAGATCGTCATGATGGATTTTTGAAATATTCACCTTCATTCATCTGTCATAGGAAAATATCGAAAAGCGACCCCTCGTTTTGCCATACATCGCCCCGTCGAAATAGCCATTTCCCGTATCCACCATGGCCAGTCATAGCCTCGTTGGAACATGTGTCAAGCGCTACCACCTCTCTGTCTACAAACACGCTTTTATTTTAAAAAATGCCTAGTTTTTTGTCCTAGAGACTTGACATTTATTTTCATGGTAGAGGGGGGTAGGGAACTTTCATTTATGTCAAACAAACTTATTTGTCAACGTGTTAGTTTCCAAAATAAAAAATTAAACATTTAAATGTTAAAAAAACATAAAAAATTAAAAAAGTTTTATTAAAAAACATAAAGGTCATAGAGACCATTGGTTTCAACTATGACACAACATCTTTCATGTTTGGTTTTCAAACTATCGCCTACTTTTAAAAACAAAATTTTTCAAAAAAAATCGAAAAATATAACGAGTGGTCTGTAGGAAAGAGGACGTCAGCTCGAGTCCAACAACACCTCATTTGCTAAAATCCGACCATCCGTTTGCCAATGATCACCAATGTTCGCGAGAAAGTAGGCTATCATTTTTTCCCTCCTACACCCTTGAAACTTGCTTCCCGCCTATAGGGCATACCCACCTTTCATTAACGTCAAACAAACTTTTTTTCCAATTCACCGTTTTCAAAATAGTGCCAATCCAAAAAACAAGAATTTTCAAAAAAAACATTTTAAGTACCAACACACATGCTTAGCCAAGAGAACGTCATCCCAACGCCAACAATACCTCGTTCGTTAAAATCCGACCACGCGTTCGGGAGATATCGCCCAAAGATTATATGAAAGCAGGGGGTGAGGCAGAACCCCCATTCTAGCACTAATGCACAGTTTTAGTCCTAGAGACTTGAAATTTATTTTGGGGGTAGAGGGGGTTAGGGCCATAAAAAAAATTAAACTCTTTAGTTTCCAAAATATAAAAATTTCAAAATTTAAGTGTTTTCAAAAAATCTCAAAAAAAAAAGTTTTATTATAAAAAATAAAGGTCATAGAGACCATTCGTTTCAACTATGGCACAACGTTCTATCATGTTTGGTTTTCAAACTATCGCATACTTTCTAAAACAAAAATTTTCAATTTTTTTTTCAAAAATATGACGAGTGGTCCATAGCAAAGCTCCTGTCAGCTCGAGTTCAACGACACCTCATTTGTAAAAATCCCACCAGGCGTTCGAGAGATATCGGCAATGTTGCCAGGAAAGTAGGCTGTGCGTTTAAACCCCTCGCTCCCCCCTACTTGTCTGCTTAAACTCCTGCTGTTCCTCCTCTAACTCTTTCCATCGTTCTCCAGACTTGAGTTCCAGCTTACTCAATTCTTTCACCAAGCCATTTGCACTGCCGTCCATTGTCTCAATCTGTCCTTGAACTACTAACGCTCCATCTTCGAATTTGCCAAATTTCTCCTCCAATCTACCCTGTGCCAACTTTAATTCTGACGTGTTTGCCGAACATGCCTCATCAATCTGATTCAATTTCGCCATTACATCATCTAAGCTCATTAGTTTGCCGCTAAATGTGTCCTCAACTTTGTTTATTTCAGCCAGCTGTTTCTGATTATTATTTTCCACATCGCGAGCTAATAGTGCCAATTGTTGTTTAGTGTAATCATTATTTCTATCGAGAGTGATGTTAACTTTGCAGTGTTTCTTTCTTCCAAACGTGTCATCTGTTCGGTATTTTCCGCCTTTATAGTGCTCAACTGTGTCTCTATTTTATTTGATTGTTTTTCGCTCATCTCCGCTAATTCGCTCGACTGTTTCTTGCTAGCCTCAGCTAACTGTGTTTCGAACGTATTTGATTGTTTTTCGCTAACCTCCGATAACTGTGCTTCCAACTTATTAGATTGTTTTTCGCTAGCTTCAGCTAACTGTGTTTCGATTTGATTAGTCATTTCACTTTTTAACTCATCTAACTGTTTTTGGTTACGGGCTGCTGCCTGTTCAATCACCATTCTTATCTCGTCAATCGAAGCCATCTTCGCACACACAATATATCAAATTCACAAGAGAAATACAGGAAGATAGCATAGGTACCATCAATAGCACACACGCACATACACATAAACGAACGCAAATTAACCCATTAATTACTCAATTCATTTACAATTATCCCCAAAGCAATAGCATCATTGAGTATTATCATTATTATTATTAATTTTCTTTACCCTTCAATTCCGTATCAAATTCTAGCGTTACTTCAGAATAAACAAAATTAATTAATCGAATATCAATCAGTTTTTAAGGTATAACCCTCCTGTCATATATATTTGGAGTCTGTTTCGTTACACAAATCTAATTTTACTATAATGGGCGCCTGGAACATATGGTCTAATATTTATCATAAAATCTCAATCCAACTACTATGTTCCATATTTATATTTTACACAAACTCCATGATTTTATATATCAATACTTTCATAGCGGAAACACATCCCTTTAACTACTTTAATAAAATTATCACATCCGGTGATCTGATGGCAAATACAAAATGTCTCCACTGGTCTAGCCATTCCATTTTGCTTCCCACAGTTTTGACATCTTGCGCCTTTGTACACTACATTAAAAATTCACCACGAAAGCTCGGTCGGGTATATCCTCATGCCCCACGTTCCTCGGTGCCATTGTTCTTCTTATGTACCCTTGGAAAAAAGCACTACACGAGACAGACATTCGGGGGTGATCAGTCCATAAAAAGTAATATGAGGAGAACGTGCTTCTTATAAATTTCCAGGATTCATAAGGGAACTTAAAGATATAAATGAAATATATGACAGGTTAAAACAAAAACAATTTAATACGGACTAATAAAACATAACAATAAAAATAATCCACCCTTGTGTGATACCATGAGTCAATGGTCCGTTACAAGTGACGTGCGAGTGACCCAGTAACCCACACTCGACCCCTGGACAGCGAACACAGTGTCAACAAGCCAGCTGGGAACTTGGAAAGTCCCGCCTGAGTCTTGCTCACCACGTATCCCCAGCCCACGATAGCCGTAAAATAAAAGAACTGGTTCAAGCACCAGCCCATGAAAAAGCTACCTCATAAATCAACTTTGGCAGTTGTAAAACGAGGGATACTAAAATGTCCCCTCAGAGAATGTTACAATATAACAAAAATATCAAAATACAACAATTAGAAAAGAAACATGTTTATTGTGTTTGTGCGCGCGTTCGGACAAAGAAAGATTTGAGTAGTTGACGGGAATTCACTTCTGATCGAACATACGATTAAGTCGTGAATCCCGTACTGCGAGTTGGAAATCATGATAATTATGGAAATACACTCTAAATGGATAATATAAAATATAAATGCACTGACATAGTCTACCCTTACCTAAAAAGTCAATCATACACGAATTGTATATTTACACTATTTGACTGCCGATCAGTTGGTCTTAAGTCATGCAAAACAAAACAGAGCACCCACGTGACAACAAGGATATCGGTACGCCGTCTGCGACCTTTGAACTGACACATTACAATGCTTGGCAGAAATCCAAGCAACAACAACAACAAAATTTACATACCCCAGCGGGCTGAATACAAAAAATTACAAGTAACACTTCGATTAATACGGACTGAAATATTTAAAATACGGGCATGGGCAGCTTCCCAATTAACATTCAAAATCATGCTATAATTTGCCAGTCAAGCAATCTACTAAATAGTGAAAGGAATTGCATAGCGCGCAAGCACCTTTATCAATATTCAAAGATCTGAGTACATAGGTCTGTCAAGCTCCAACGTGTCATAATGTGTGCCACCAGAATCTCCAAGCCTCGGCTTGAATTCTGAGTTAGCCTCCTGGCTCTTGAAATCGCGTAAAACTACATCATAAAAACATCATATTTTCTTGACCAACCATCCAGGGTGTCAAGATTCACATATCAGCAATACGTCCCTCAGGTACGTATACTGAAGTATAAGGAGCAACGGAAACTGGATCACTATGTCCAAATCCTGCTACCTCTTCGAAGAATATCACATATAGCACACACACATCTCAATGCCTGACCAACTGACCTCCAATTGTACTCCAGATCCAGAATATAATTTAAAACAACAAAAATCTAAGATATGACCACAGAAAGGCCTTCTGTGACAACCAAGAGTTGCTCAAAGCAAAACAATATAAGTATTTGCCTGGGCAAAACACAACCAAAAGACGGGAATTTCCCCCCATTGTCTAACATAAAATTTAAATTCAGTCCCATTTATCACCCTTATCTAAGCTTTCAGCCGTAAATAATCTCGCTAGTGCCTCGCATTCATGTGCACTGCAACGTGAAGGCAAAGCACTCTATAATCAAAGCAACGGGTTAAAACCCAAGAAAAACACAAAAGAAAAATATATCTAATATTTACACAAAGTCACATGATGCTATTTAAAATGATTATGTCAGTGAAACGAATTTACATGAAATCACAGCAAAGCAAAGTTATTTACAAAACACATTTTCCCAATTAATTATTCATGATCCCTCCCCGTCAAAATTAAATTAATTTAATTTGTACTCATCACTTTCAGGACTGCCCGGTGCTGAGATAGCACCCACTATCTTCCTCGTGCATAACCTAGCCCATGATGCTAGACATTATATCTTGGGACACGACACTGTCCATTTCTGTAGCCATGGCGACGATCATTTTTCTGTAGGAATAAAGTTATTGTTATTATTTTCAGGCCCCTAATTATACTGCATAATTGAGCTACTGGATTCACCCATAAGTTAATTGCAGTGCCGTAGACTTTCCCTACAATATGTGGACATTGCTTCACCCAATACACAAACATTTAAATTCTATGTTGCCCGACACGCAACACAATAAAATTTTTCAGAGTCTTTCATGGCGCCTAAGCACCCGCAAAAGTTAGTCATTCAAAGTGCCTCGTCCACAGACAGAGTGACACCCTACTCGCTCAGAGATATCAGTTGGGGGGAGTGTGGGGTTTAAACGAACAGCCTACTTTCCTGGGAACATTGACGATATCTCTCGAACGCCTGGTGGGATTTTTACAAATGAGGTGTCGTTGAACTCGAGCTGACAGATGCTTTTCTATGGACCACTCGTCATATTTTGAAAAAAAAAAATTGTTTTTGAAAGTAGGCGATAGTTTGAAAACCAAACATGATAGAACGTTGTGCCATAGTTGAAACGAATGGTCTCTATGACCTTTATTTTTTATAATAAAACTTTTTTATTTTTTGAGTTTTTTTGAAAACACTTAAATTTTGAAATTTTTATATTTTGGAAACTAAAGAGTTTACAAAAAAATTTGATTGACGTAAATGAATGGCCCTGACCCCCTCTACCCCAAAATAAATTTCAAGTCTCTAGGACTAAAACTGTGCAGTAGTGCTAGAATGGGGGTTCTGCCTCACCCCCTACTTTCATATAAACTTCGGGCGATATCTCCCGAACGCGTGGTCGGATTTTATCGAACGAGGTATTGTTGGCGTAGGGATGACGTTCTCTTGGCTAAGCATGTGTGTTGGTATTTTTTTTAAATTGAAAATTCTCGTTTTTTGGATTGGCGCTATTTTGGAAACGGTGATTTTTGGATAAATGTTTGTTTGATGTTAATGGAAGGAGGGTAAGCCCTCTAGGGGGACAGCAAGTTCTAAGGGTGTAGGAGGAAAAACAAAATTATAGCCTACTTTCTCGCGAACATTGGTGATCATTGGCGAACTGATTGTTGGATTTTAACAAATGAGCTGTCGTTGGACTCGAGCTGACGTCCTCTTTCCTATAGACCACTCTTTATATTTTTGAAAATTTTTTGAAAAATTTTGTTTTCGAAAGTAGGCGATAGTTTGCAAACCAAACATGACAGAATGTTATGCCATAGTTGAAACGAATGGTCTCTATGACCTTTATTTTTTATAATAATATTTTTTTATATTTTGAGATTTTTGAAAACCCTTAAATTTTGAATTTTTACTATTTTGGAAACTAACACGTTGACAAATAAGTTTGTTTGACATAAATGAAAGGTCCCTACCCCCTCTAGCAGGAAAAGAAATGTCAAGTCTCTCTCTCTGAAAAGAACTAGGCATTTAAAATATATATATATTATTAGTAGGGGCGTGGTGGCTCAGCGGTCTAGCTGTATGCCTCTCACCAAGGCGGTCCGGGTTCGATTCCCGGTCAATGCATGTGAGATTTTCTATGTGAAATGCCATGTCCTGTGGTTCGGATTCCACGTAAAAAGGAGGTCCCGTGGCTCATAATCGCAAGATTCACGGTCACGTAAAACTACAATCTTCCTTCCTTTTTATATATTTTTTTTAATAAAAGCGTGTTTGTAGACAGAGAGCCGGTAGCGCTTGACGTATGTTACAACGAGGCTATGACTGAGCATGGTGAATACTGGAAATGGCTATTTCGACGGGGCGATGTATGGCAAAACCAGGGGTTGCTTTTCGATATTTTTTCCTATGACGAATGAATGAAGGCGAATATTTTGAAATGTGACAAGCATGCTAAGATTTTACCCCTGAAGGGGATCTTTAACGTTTTAGTTAACGGCGATGAGCGAGATCGCTCTCTGACACAACAGACTGTTGTAGGATATGACCAAGTGATACTTAGAAGTTGGCGATCTCGGTGACCGTGCCCGGAAGAAATGAATAGCTATTTTGGTGGGATGGCTTATGACGGTTGGTTTTGTGACATTTCCTATGACGGATAGAGGCGAATATTTGAAAATGTGTTAAGTGTGCTAGGATTTTTTTACCCCTGAAGGGGATCTTTAACATGCTAGTAAACGGTGATAAGCGAGACTGCTGTCTGGCACAGTAAATGGTTTTAGAATATGGAAAGCTATAACATTTGCTCGACCAAGTCATGTGCATGTACGCAAGGAGCCAAAACGGTGAAGTCATTGGCCTGAAATGTTATAAACTAAATATTGAACTGGGTAAAGTCATGTGTTTTAGGATGAAAGTATGTGGTTAACATGATCATGTATTGAGGATGGCCACTAGCTAGTAATTATTATTATTACAGTAAAATGTTTAAGAATAATAATAATAAGAAGAAGACACACATGTTTTCAATGCTAACACACACACACACAGTCCTGCTCACTGGTGACAATATTGTACCTAGCCAGAGGACTCGTGAGAGAGACTGCTGATAAGACAAAAGATGTCTACGTTAGCAGGAAGTGTGATATCAGCTTACTTGCCTCGTGGTGGCTAGCAGGTGTGCTGTTTAAGCAGAGACCGCCATTTTGGTTCTGAGACAGTAGGACTACCGATGTATAAGAGGCAGCCATTTTGGTTCCTTATTAAAAACATGAAACTAGTATTAGGTACACGGATCTTATTCAGATTGAGGAATGTGAAGAGGCGTGGGAACACGTGTGAAAGAGATAACATTTCAAGGCCAAAACGCTGAGAAAATGCAGCTCTCTCTGTTGCTAGGCTAACTGATAACGATTGCGTTAGTCATGCACTTGCCATTTTAGCACACGGACGTATACAGTAGAGCTCTGAACTGAACTTTGGAAGAAAAATCCTTTTTTTTGGTAAGTACCTATGTATGATTATTTTAATAATGTCATGCTAATAAACCTTAAATTTGTAGTTATTGATTAGGTAATTAATGATTTTTATTTATTTATTTGTTTGCAGATAACCGGTATACCTTACATGTCAGAGATACAAGAAACCATTGCGCTTTTGGGCCCACTAGAAGGAAACAGTAACAAGCCACTGCAAGTGAAGGTGAGATTATTTTTTTAAACTAACTTGTTTCCTTTTTTATATTATTTTATAGAGTGCAACCATTGTTTCCTGGCAGTGAACTAATGAAAACTCAGGTAAGTCTAACTTAAAAATGCTATGCCATTTTACCACTAATGAAAAACCATAGACAAAAAAAATTCATTACCTGTACATGACTGGTACAATGATTGCTTTCTTGAATAATGGCCATGTATTGACAAACGGTACAAGACTATATTGATTGTTGACTGGGGAAAGTACAAGGCCATATTGGATTTTCAAAAACAAAACAAACAAAAAATTAATTTATGGGTGGTTCCCTATGGACTCAACAAATATCCACAGGTTTGAACAAGATAATCTGAACAAACTGACATGACATTCATTTTTGTTTATATATTGGTTAAAGGGGGATGTAAATGACTAAAGCTTTATAAAAAGAAAATAAGTGCATGGGTTACTGTTAGTGCCAACATACAGTTTATTTTTAATAAACACACTTCGGACACATCTCATTCGATTTGTAAAAATCAGCACAAGCAAATAACACTAGCGTGCAGAAAATTGCATCGTGGGAACACCTATTTATCAGAATTCGCGCGCAAACAATCTGCGCGGTCAAAGTTGGCGTCTTGCTCTCATTGGCTATATTTCAAATAATACGGTGACACTAGGGTGATGGCCTTTCTCCCACTCTCATGTCTGGTCACAAACTCCTTCTTCAGTAGGCCTATGATCTTCCTACACTCGTGTTTAATACCAGGAAAAATTTATACATCTCGTTTGAACGAGTCAACGGATACTTCGCTTGCACCTGCCTTTCTCTTATTCTTTGAATCGGCTATATTTAACCTGGCGTTGCTTCATTGGCTACGTCGACAGCAATGCTTTGTTCACCCAGACAGACTGATATTTCAAACATGACCAAACTTTTTCTCTACTGAGCTGTATAGTAGCTGAAGAAATAAAAATTATTTGAGGACTTGAATGTAGGCATACATTCAAGGGCTCAGTACTTAAAATGATCCACTCGCTCCAATTTAGTTCTTCCTACCGGACATTCTATTTTCTTGCGTTTCTACCTACCGACATAACCATCGTATTTGAAATGCTGATCTTCATATCATACTCCCTTCATTTCTGTTCAAGTTCTAACATGTTGGCTTGCAAGTTTTCGACGGAGTCCCTCATTACATCCATGTCACCAGCATAGGCCAGACTGCTTACCTGGTTTCCACCTAATTGAATCCCATCCAGCCAGTTTATGCCCTTCAGTAAATGGTCCATAGGTCTACATAAAATAAACAGTAGCGGTGAGAGGTTACAGCCTTGCCTCACCCCTGTAACAACTTTGAGCCAAGAACTCATCCTACCATCAACTCTCACAGCAGACTGATTATCAACATAAATGCTTTTGATTGACTGTAGCAGTCATCCCTCAATTGCATAATCCCTCAGGATGCTCAGCATCTTCTCCCTGGGTACTCTAATGTACACCTTCTCTAGATCTACAAAAGACAAACACAACTGTCTATTCCTCTCGTAGCATTTCTGAAAAAGGCGCATACTAATAATTTGGTTCTGACATTCTTGTTGTGGTCTATAGCCACACAGGCATTCATTCATCTTCATCTTGGCCAATGATCGAACTGTCCTTTCTCTAATGCCTAAGTACACTTAGCTTGGGACTCTTATTAAAGAATTGCCTTGATAATTATTTCAATATTTTCTGTTACCTTGCTTATAAATTGAGGAGATTGCTGCTTTTGACCAGTCCGAGGGTACATTTCCGTAATCCCATGCCAATGCGATTATATGCAACCATTTCAGCCCTGCTATCCCACTATAGTTTATGATCGAATTACATTTAACCCCGCCGCTTTGTGACATTGTAGTTTATTTACCACCCTCTCTGCTTCCTTAACAGTGATCCTGTTCCCGTCTTCATTCTTCTCCATAATGTCAAAAGCTGCCACATTGCCAGATAAGTCTTGATTAACATTTAGCAAGTTTTCGAAGTATTCCTGCCACTTCTCAGTGCTTCCTTTGTATCTACAATGGATTTCCCTAAATTATCCAGAACACCGCTTAATTTTCTTTTCCCTCCATTTCTAAGATTCTTTACAACATTCCAACCGGCCGCGGTGGCCGAGAGCGCTTACGCGCTACCTCGTGCCTCGCTGGCATCGGGAGAGCGTGGGTTCGATTCCCACCTCGGCCGTCCTGAAAATGGTTTTAGTGGTTTCCCATTTTCACCACCAGGCAAATGCCGGGACGGTTCCTTTCAATAGGTCCACGGCCGATTTCCTTCCAATATCGCTTCCCTGGCTCGTCCTGAAAAGAAAAGTACATGGCCATTGGCTGCATTAATAAAATTATTATTATTTACAACATTCCAGAAAGGTTTTCCTGCCGCTTGACCTAAGTTTTCTAATTTATCTCCAAATTCTTCCATGATTTTCTTTTATACTCGACTATTATTTGTTTGGTTGTGTTCCTTTCCACTACATATAGCTCTCTACCTTCTTTTTACTACTACAGACAGACTTCACTATGTCATTTCAACAGAACGTGCGCTTCTTTCTGTCTTTACACACTAGTGTCCCAAAACATGCCTTTCCTATTTCTAGTACTGCATTCCACTCTGTTTCAATGCCCTGAAATTCTTTACCATCTACTCTTTGGAATCTCTCATCAATCGTGTCCATGTATTTCTGCCTAAAGTCCTTATCCTGGAGATTTTCAACACTAATCCGTCTGCAAACAGCCTTCGCTTTCTGCACGTTAGGTCTAACTAAGCTTAATTCACATCAGATCAGTTTCTGGTATGTTTAATAAATAGAGTCCCTGAAAACCCTGCAATTACTGATCAATGTCCTAAATTCAAAGTTAGTAATGACAATCTATTATAGACCTGATTCTTCTACCCTCCCATGTGTAACTGTGAATCTCCTTATGCTTCGAGAATGAATTCGCAACTGATAACCCCATGCTAGCACGGAAGTCTAATAAACATTTCCCATTGGTGTTTGCTTCCTTATCCTCACCCCACTTACCCATTATCTTGTCATACCCCTCAGTTCTATTTCCTATCCTTGCATTTAAATCCCCTATCAGAACTACTCTCTCCTTATTGTTAACTCTCACTACCACATCATTCAGTCCCTCATAAAATCTGTCTACATCGTCCTGATCTGCCCCTTCACATGTAGCGTACATTGAAACAACCCTGACTCGATTTCCTGACATTTCCTAACCTATCCACATTAATCGTTCATTCACGTACCTCACAGAAACTATGTTACGCTCTAGGGTTTTCTTGATAGCCCTACTCCCCACTTTGCCTTACCTTTTTTTTTACACCTGACGACAGGTATATCTTGTAATCTCCGACTTCCTCCTCTCTGTCCCCCTTTATCTGAACTTTACTAATCCCTTGAATATCCAATCTCATCCTACTTGCTGACTGAGCTAGTTCTACTTTTTTCCTTCCATAAACACCCACGATATTACAGTAATAGCACTTCCATCGAATACCAGTTCAATTGCCTGTTTGTTTCCAAGGAGTCCTTGGTCTCAGATGGGAATGGGACTCATCACTCTCATAGTTCCGAGGCTTGCTCAATTCATTTTTAGCAGGTTCAGAAAGTACAAGTGAAGCAGATTGTTATTCTCACATACACAGGGACCCCAATCTGTATTTCAGCGTGTGAAACAAGCTCAAGTATGTTATGATACATTTAAATGCAGTTGAAATGAATTGGAATCTAGAGCAAGCGTTGCTGTGCGGGACCACTAACCATGAGATCACACTTTATCTTCCACCGTGATAGACCACCACGTGGTGTACCAGCTAGCATTCTTGACTGTCACCCAGGAGGTCCGAGTTCGATTCCCGCCAAGAAATTGAATTCTGGCCTGAGGGCTGGAACGGGATACACTCAGACTCGTGGGGCAAAATTGAGAAGATGTGGGTTTTATTCCTCCCTCAGCCATCTGGAAGCAGTTTTCCCCACTTCTACTCCAGACAAAGGCCGGGAAGGGGATGGTTCTTAACTTAAGGCCACGGCCACCTCCTGCTCAATCCTCATCTGAATTACAAATACACACACTACTCCAGACATCACAATTACACAGGTTATCATAGAGAATTCTACTCACCCAAGTGCACGGGGCTAAACGACCACAATGACCAAGTCCCTCAAATAAAACAATTACAACAACCATTGTGATATCATCACACTCTCATCACGGATTTGGCTATTTGTGCCAGATAGCAAGGATTAACTGGCATCCAGGAGCTACAGATTAAGGCGCTGCAGTCTTAAAAACCTGTACAAATTTTCAATACAATATACTGTATCCTATTTATATATATTATGATTGCGGAATCAAATCCCGGCGTAGTCAGTTGGCATTTGAAGATGCTTAAATGCGAGGGTGCCGTGTCAGTAGATTTACTGGTACGTTAAAGATTCCCTTCGGGGAAACATCCCAGCACCCCGGCGTCTCTAAAAGCCGCAGTAGTTAAAAGGGGCGTAAAACCCATAACATTGTTATTAGTGTAAGTATACTGTACATCAGTAGGTCATCGTCGGGACGACAGCTCATGTAAAGTCTCACTTGATCATTGTTGTTGATTCTTTAGGGGCTTTGCGACATCGTGATCATGTAGCCACGTGTACTTGGTTGTGTGTAGATATTGTCTGATAACCTGTGCCAAAATGTTGTCTGTACTAGTGTGTGTATTAATTGAAGTAGGATTTAGGTAGGAAGCGACCATGGCCTTAAGATAGATACCATCCCGGTATTGGCTTGGAGTAGAAGTGGGAAACCACGAAAAACCACTTCCACGATATTTGAGGTTGGAATCGAACCCAATTCTTCTCAATTTTGCCTCACGAGGCTCTGTGTACCCCGTACCATCCCACAAATCCGAGTTAAATTTCTTGGCAGAGCCGGAAATTGATCCCGGTCTTCATAAGAACTGTGAACACAAAGAGTTTCACATCCCAGCAGTTATTGTGGCACTCTCACGGTGCCCGAGATTATGGGATGGAATCTCGACGCAGTCGGTTGACTTTATAATAGTGCTTATTTCCGAGAGACCAAAGGCGGTAGATTTACTGGCATGTGTTATAGGTGTTACTGGTGCAATTAACCCATATTATATTATTATTATCATTATTATTATGATTATTATTCATGTTATTATCTTTTATATTAACATTATTGGGAAGAAATTTCACCTTATACTAAAACTGAAATATATTGACAAATGATTGTGCTATGGCGTTGTTTGCTGGCTTGAGACTCGACGCACGTTACGCATTATCCATTGAGCCCCAACTTGCTTGATTCTGTCATCCGTGTATTAAAATAATTGCGAATATTCATTTCACCAAGGTCAAATTTCACGTTTTACTAAAACTGAAATACTGTATCTTGGCAAGTTATTGTGCTACGATGACATTTGTTGGCTTGAGACACAACTCACGTTAAGCATTGTCCATTGAGCCTCAACTTGTTTGATTCTATCATCTGCATATCTAAACAATTGTGAATATTCATTTCACCACCTTTATGCTTTTGGGCATGCTGAGTATTGAAAGTTAGCGAAGTTCCACTTTAGACCGCCAAGTGGTACCAACTCCTGATCTCCTGATTCCAGCCAACTACAGCACTATTAAGCCTAAGGATGTATAATCTTTATAGCTGCACAGCTATTACAGAAAGATTTCGTTCGAAGTAATCCAAGGCAAATGCTCGAAGACCTAAAGCTTATATATGCTATCAAGTCTTCTTATATAGATATCATGTTATCGTGTACTAGTGGTAGCATTGTTACCATCTCGCCTAACCAGTGTGGGTTCATGAAAGGTCCCGGAACAACTGATGCTATCCATGCAATGCGGCTTCTGATAGAAAAGTATATGGAGAAAAGAAGGAAAATTCACATGGCTTTTCTGGATCTGGAGAAAGCATTCGATCGGGTTCCCCATCAGCTTATATGGTATTCTCTTCGATCTCATGGCGTACCAGAAGCTTATGTGCGTTGGGTCCAACTCCTGCTGGCCTCACCAAGCAATTCGATATTCGAGTTGGGCTTCACCAGGGATCTGCACTATCTCCACTCTTGTTTATCCTATGTATGGATACAGTGACTGCCGATTTATAGAGGCAACCACCATGGATGATGATGATGTCATGCTTGCAAGCGAGACCCGTAATGATCTAGAACACTTGGTCAACCTCTGGAATGCGAGGCTCTGTGAATTTGTACTACGGCTCAACCTTACTAAGACTGAGTACCTTGAATGTGGTTCCCAGACAGATGGTACCATCATAGTAAATGGCACCCCACTACCAAAGGCTTCACGTCTCCGATACCGTGGCTCCGTTGTGAGACCTGACGGTGACACAGTCTCGGATGCCCGTGCAAGAGTGAATGCTGCATGGATGAAGTGCCGCCAAGTCACAGTCGTTCTCTGTGACCGCAAGATCCCTTGGCGCCTCAAAACTAAGATCTATCAAACAGTCGGCCGCCCTGTTGCTTTGTATGGAGCCGAATGCTGGCCTAATATAAAGAAACATGAACAAGCCTTGCACTCAATGGAGATGCGGATGCTACGATGGTCCTTGGGAATGACACGGCTGGATCATATTAATAAGAACGAAGACGTCCGAAATAATCTTGGAATTGCCCCGATTCCAGCCAAAATGAGGGAGACTCGGTTGCGTTGGTACGGGCATGTAGCCCGAGCAAATACAGAATCCATTGTAAGGAAGTCACTTGCTCTCGAGCCTGAAGGACAAAGACCTCCAGGACGACCAAAATGGCGTTGGATGGACACCCTACATGACGATATGCGCATAGCAGGTCTTCGTCCTATAGATGCAGCAAACCGCAACAAACGGAGAGTGAGGTGCAGAGTGGCGGACCCCAAAACATAATTGGGAACAACGCCAGGAAGTAGAAGAAGAAGAAGAATAGTGGTATAGGGGGCAGCATGCTTTGCAATTGCTTAAGGAACGCATTTTAGGTGGTTCAATCCCAACTCTGCAGTTTTTTGCCTTCCAATTTTTGTTTTACTTTTATGTTTGGTGTTTTTGTAAATCCCATTTGATTATTATATACAAATTCCTGTACGCGATATTATATGAGGAATCATTTGTTTCCCACATTCTTCCTTCCCTTTCACTACGCTCCGACTGTCAAATGGCCTCATCTTTATCGTGCCAGTAAATCTACTGACACGGCTCCCTTGCATTTGCGTACCCTCAAATGCTAACTGACTGCGCCAGGATTCGATCCTGCAACCATTGGTACAGCAAGCGAGAACGTTATCGCTTATCCTCCAAGATCAGTTTCACCCACGGACTCTGCAAGGGATCATTCCTCAACCGCCACTAGGACAGTGTTTTGGAGCTGGACACACTTTGTCTGCAAATACAACTGGGGATGGTGACAGGCCGATCGCCCAGACGACCCCTAACTTGGGTGTAATTAAGGAAAGGTCAGGGAAAGGAGAGGGAAGGATGTGGGCCGTGGAATTGTTGAAAGGAACCGTCCCGGCATTAGCCTGGGGTGAAAATGGGAACCCACGGAAAACCATTTTAAGGACGGGCAAGGAGGGATTTGAATGCACGCTCTCTCGATACCAGCGTGATAGCGCCTCGGCGACCGTGGCCGGTCCCATCTTATACCACGTGAATCAGCTGCCCCTAATAATAATGTTTTATGCAGCCCAACTAGTGTCGTTATCAGGAAGGTCGATAATTCTATGCTTGCATCCCGTATGTTACTAATGCACTGCAAGTATCCTGCAGGCGGTACTGAACACCATTATTTTTCCCTCGATGTGCCTACAGTCAAATACGAGGGAATGCTGACATGTATTGTTCCACATTGTCATGTCTGCGGGCTGCCATCAGGAAGAAGTGCTGAGGGATTCTCGATGTGGACAACGTGGTTATCCTCCATGACAATGCGAGACCACATGTGGCAATCAGAACCGCCAACAAGCTCCGGTCATTTCACTGGGAGAGTCTGGACCACCCACCAAAAAGTCCGCACCTCGCCTCTAGTGATTTCCAGGTTTTTGGTTCGCTGAAGAAGTTCATGGCAGGACAGCGATTCGCGTGCAACGATGACACCAAGACAGCAGTCCGACGATGGTTTCACAGTCAGCCGGCTGAATTTTACCACAGGGGCTTCTCAAATTTAGTGCTGCGATGAGACAAATGTCTGAACAAATGTGGAGACTATGTGGAAAAATAGTGTAAGGTCTTTAGAACAGTACGCATTGAGCCCGTAAGCCTCGTTGATATTATAACTTCTTTGGTATGTGCATTGCAATCTACACCGGCCAGAATGAGCCGTCTTGACGTCGAACCCGACCCACTTGCTTAATATGACTTCAGACGTGAACGACACGCCCACTTTCTGAAACACATTATTGTAATTTCAATCTGCGGGTCTGTGAAATGAAATTGCTACGCTGAATCTACATTATAAGTAACAATTGGAAGGATTGTAGTCCTTTTTAATGGTATTTACATCGCGCATATGCGGACTCGGGACACGGGACACTACACGACTAGGGTAGTACTTCCAACCAGAGGTATTCTCTGATCGTCGAGGGGTCGACGCAGTAACCACGAGTTTGTGCTCACAAAATGGAGTCACATTTTCAGCAGGTGTTGAACTTTGTGATATAAAACCGCACGAGGAAGGAGTGTGAGGTATTGGAATGTACTGTGTAATCGTTATGACTACCATTATACGCTGTGTATAATTGAATTACACGAAACTGCGACTAAAGTGATATTTTCGACCGACTGAGAAAGTAGTCGTGCATTAGCTACAGTGGACCACGAGGTAAGCATAAGTGCTTTTATCGCTCACTGAACTATTATAAACTGTTCATGCTCAGCAGCGAACTTTACGTACTGTAATTAATTGTGAGTAACCGTGAATGTAAGAGAAGTGTGGATCGCCGCGATTTAGTGCGATTTGTTCAAAGTAGTAAATTATGTGTGCCGACACCACCCACGTGTCCACAGTAGCTGTGACAGACATTTATGGTCATTGTTGTAACAGTTTGCGCTTGTGTAAAGCCATTGATTGCTTAAAGTATAATTAGAATCAGTGAAATTCTGACGAAACCATCATGCAGACTTCACACGAGCACGTGGAGCCATACACTACCCATTATGGAAATCTGATGATGGAGTAAAAACTACCCATGGAGAAGGAGTGTCTGACGTAAGGACCCACATAAAGGAAGACTGAAAGCGATGGATTATCGCAGAGCCAAGAATCGAGCTCAGGCCTTGCCCTATGGCCGTAGCTCGATGGCACGAATAAATCCAGCACGCAGCTAATTTGAGTCTTTACGTATTCCAACATGTTAAAGGTGAAATTTCACGTTGATCAGGATAATTCCGCACTATAACAACCATCCTAGGCAGGATTATCATTTAAGATGTATTTCAGCTTATTTACCAAGTATTCTGGTCAAACTATTGTCAGTGTAATACTGCCACATTATGGCGAGCACCACGTGTACGCTCGGAACTATATGAATCCGGAGGAAATGCCTTAAACCTACTCACACTCATGTCTTGTAAATAATATTTCTTCTTACTATGCAGCAGAACTGCCATAGAAATACTTTTGTTGTAATTAAAGACACTGGTCGTATCATTTGACAGATGTGAGGTGCTACACTGTCTCTTTTGAAGCATTATATTTTTGGTCCAGCTTTGACGCAACTATTACTATTTTTCCAAGAGTTTTGGGAATGCTTGAGAGCAGACGTACGACTTTGGACGTCTCGAATGAAATCAAATATCATTTGACGGCACATAAGGGATCAGTGCTGTTGGTTATTATTTTATTTTGATGCTTAGGAAGCACAGTATTGTTTTGAAACATCGGTAAGAGTACCTAAGGGTCATGAACACGTGTTTGAGGAAACACGGACAGCAGTTGTCGCTGCCGAGGTCAGGCAAAACACTCCAGTGGAGTAGAATCACTTTGGCTTAGTTTTCTTTGATAAAAACTTATATTTTCTCGATTGTGTTAGGAATTTTAGCCACAATTGAACTACGGTAACATTATGAGTGTATAATTGAAGCATGAGCTTGCATATAGGACTGCAGTTTGTATAGCTCATCGTATCAGAATGTGAATTATGAAGTGAACGTGAGTTGGCAAATTGATGTGTGCCTTGGACACGCCGCGCAATGAATGCAACGGTCGCCAGCTGTGACCGTGTCAGGAACTTGTTTTTCCCGGCATGCAACGTATATGAGACTACAGATGACTGAGAGTTAGACTTCTAATGAATGTAAGCTGTTCATGTGAATTTATGGTACAGAGCAGAGGTCGCTATTTATCATTATTACAGTTATTAAATGTTACATTCACGTCTTGTTTTGGGGATATGTTTAGTCGAGTTTAACACGCATTTGGTGTGAGTTTGAATGTAAGAATCAGATGTAAGAAATCCCTTCACGTTAGTGTGAGTTTACCAGACAAAATCAGACCCTGTATAAAGTTAGTAATCATGTTATTGTTGTGTCCTGAGAGACTACTGAATGATGGGATAGATGTTTATCACCCACTTTGGTTAATTATTGCCGGTAATGATGTTTGCCTTTTCAACTCATTAGCCGAGGGTTTCGCGAGCCGAGATCCGCATGTTTCCGCCGTTTATTGGCGAGTGTTATTGTGTTACCCGTTGGAGGTAATGTTTTCGTCGAGTTGACATCTACATGACAGTGTTTTTGCTGTTGTCGTCGAGTGTCACCGTGGTCATTAGGGACATAAAATCACACTATAGCGAATAAAATATGAAATAATATTGAAAGAAAACCATGAGCATAATTTTTCTAAAAATATCTTTCTAAACCGAACCACTAAATAAGATGTTGAATGGATCTAAACTTGAACTTATACTTTTATCGAATGACCGACACCATGGAACAGCTGATGTTTATAAACAATTGATTAGACCGAGCTGACACTTTTTGAGACTACGACGTAGCCAATGCCATGGAAACCCTGCAAGGCGTGGACATTGGGTAACAATGTGACATAAGCCGCAGTTTTCATTGTGCAGTCGCCACCCTAATTTCTTTCACGTAGATGACTATTGGACGCAAAGAGCGATCTGATGAGCGTAGGTAGGAGGATGATTAGTTAATATGTGTTATTTTAAGAGTGTATAATTTTACCACCTTATATCCTGTATGTAATAGTTTACTTCTTCTTTAGATAGTGCTCGGTTGTCATTTAGCTTTGATTTTTCGTCGTCGCGGATGCTTATCATCTCGTATTAACTTCATATAGGATTAGCTAACAAATTAATGTAAATTTAAATGTTAGAAGTGACACCATCGTAACGTAGACTATTTCTATTTTGCTGTAAATGTAAATGAACCTATCCTTGTGAACAAGTTAAATGCCTTGCTTTGCTGTAAATTCATCGCCTGTGTTTATTCGTATTTTAACTGATTTTCCTGTATTTGCTTAGGGTGCATTTTATGCGTCACGTTCTTAGCTTAATTGCTGTTTAATTTTTGTGTAAGAAGGACTTCGTGAGGGCTTAACTTAAATTCAGTTTAGGATATGTATTTATTTATTCTTATTGCTTTTTAGACTTGCGGGCTAGCCGAGATTTTTAACCCTCAGAAGTAGGATAGGGGTTTGATGGTTTTCAAATAAATTGTTAACGAGTTTTGCCTAAATCTGGACTATTTATTTTGAGCTTTGTGTTTTGGGGGTGTGCTTCCTCGGGCTCGTCTATGACTTTTCCTCACTCACCTGATCGCCCTGAGCTATCAGTCTCGTGCCGGAGCTAGTCTGAGTACGCACCCGATCCTCTCAGTGTGTGGGTTCGGAGGATAAGGAAGTCAGCAGGGTAATCTGCGGCAGATTTGTACCTACCTGTTTGTATTTGTTTTGGCTAAGATAAAATAAGGGCAAAGACTTTTACATCTGCCCTCGTATATGTTATGAAGCTACATTACTTCGGCGTCCTAATGCTGTGTAATGGCGGTCTAGAGGGTAAAATGCTTGGCCCTAGTTTGAATTGTGAATTTTAGGTGTTTCGAATCCCACCAAAAAATATATTTTTGTCTGTGCATTTTTGTTTCATTTTTATGCTGGGTGTTTCATTACATCCAATTTATTTATTTATTTATTTATTTTAATCGCTTATCATCCAAGTTCGGCTTCACCCACGGACTCTGCGTGGGATCTTTCCTATACCGCCACAAGGACAGTCTTCTGGAGCTGGACACACTTTGACTGTGGATACAAATGGGGATGAAGATATGCCGATCGTTCAGGCGACCACTAACTTGTGTCTAATTAAGGAAAGGGAGTGGGAAGGAAGTTGTCCGTGGATCTGTTGAAAGGAACCATCCCGGCATTTGCGTGAGGGTGAAAATGGAAAACCATATTCAGGACGGCAGAGGTGGGGGTTTTGACCCACGCTCTCCCGATACCAGTGAGGCACGAGGTAGCGGTTTTGCGCTCTCAGCCACCTTGGCCGGTTCAATTTAATAACAATATACACATTTCTGTACGCGATTTAATATTAGAAATCATTTGTGTAGGACTATGACTTGGTAATTGGCACCTAATCCTCGTAGAGGTTCCAGCATCATCCGCCTACTGCCCTCCGGTACAGTATATTAAAATAATTGGGAAGAAATTTCAACCTTTACTTAAACTGAAATATCTTGACAAGTAATTGTGCTACGACGACGTTAGTGGGCTTGATACAGTCATCCTGCACTTTATTAGTTATCAATTGAGCCCCAACTTACTTGATTCTGGCATCTGTGTATTACGTTAATTGCGAATATATCATTGTGCCAAAGACACTGAAATGGGGGTGAGAGGCGTGATGCTGCAGTGGCGAAGTTGCGAGCCTCTCACCGGGGTGGACCGGGTTTAATTCCCGATAATGCTTGTGAGACTTTCGAAGTGAAATATCACGTTCTGCAGTTCGGATTCGACGCAGAAATGGAGATCCCGCGGCTCAAGATCGCGAGATTAACTGCCACGTGAAACTACAAGCTTCCTTTCAAAACTGTAATATCTTGACAAGCAATAGTGCTACGACGACGTTTGTTATCTTCAGACACCATGCACGTACATATTATCCACTGAGCCACAATCTACTTGATTCAGTCATCCGTGCATTAAAATAAATGACAATATTTGTTCCATTACATCCTATTTAATGTGATACTGTATATTAAGGTAAATGGGAAGAAATTTCACCATTTACTAAAACGGTAATATCTCGGCAAGTTATTGTGCTACGATGACATTTGTTGGCTTGGGACACAACTCACGTTATGCAATATCCATTGAGCCTCAACTTGTTTGATTCTGTAATCTGCATATCTAAATAATTGTGAATGTTCATTTCACCAAGGTCATTCTTCTGGGCATCCTGAGTATTGAAAGTTAGCGAAGTTCCACTTAATACCGCCAAGGGGTGCCCTACGGCCCAGTGATCGAAGGCCGTAGGAATTGCTGACTATCTCCAGATTTCAGCTGACTACAGCACTATTAAAACTAAGGATGCATAATGTTTATAGCTGCACAGCTATTACAGACAGATTTCGTTCGAAATTATCAAAGGCAAATGCTCGACCACATTAGGTACTGTACCTGAAGCTTTTACATGCTGCCAATTCACCTTACGTTGATACCATTTTATTGTGTAATGGTGGTGTGGGGGGCGGCAGGCTGGAAGGTTGCTTTAGAAACGAATTTTAGGTGATTCGATTCTCACCTCAGCAGTTCCTTTTCCCTTTAAATTTTGTTTAATTTTAAGCCTATTTTCATTTATGAAAACAAAAACAAAAATGCTTATGAGATCACCTTTTGTCCGTGTTTGTGTGTCCCCCACTAATGAAATCTAAACGGCTGGAGCGATTTCAATGAAACTCGGTAAGGACATAGTACTATTTCGTCAGACCCCGATCGTGTCCTTCAACATTTAATACGTCTCACAAATCCAACATGGTGGCTGTGCGAAATATTTCACCGGCCATCTATATATCCGAAACTATTACTGATACCAACCTGAAGATTTGTACGATGATAGAGAATACTCAGCTAAGTTCAGCTATGTGATGCTTGAAAACATGGTAAGTACAAAACCAGCATGGTGGCCAAGCGAATTTAAAATATTTAAATGGCATTTTCTCGAGATTTATTCAACCGAGCGCAGTGAAACTTGGAACGATAAATTTTATACAAGATTTAATCTACTGGCATCTGATTTAATTCAATTTTTTCATATTAACAAGATGGCGTCAGTTAGAAATTTTAATTTTTTTTTTTATTCTCTGTTTCCTATTCATTCGATTGAAGTGAACGTTTGATTAATAAATATCTTTTTCATCTAATGGTACTGTCCCCGTATATTCTAGAGGCGGTCCGTTGGATATCCGAAGCAACAGCTGGATTCGTAGACCCTGACTGCTCCGGCGCAAAATACTAGTCAAGGATCTACTTCCAACTAGACCCTCGCGAATATACGTGGCGGAAATTAACGACACAACTGTGAGTTACATGAAAAATACACTTAGCACTACCTTTATTCTCGGGGATCTCGTGGTCAGCCTCTGGACCTATAATGGGTTTCACAGTTGCATCTCCTTATATCTAAAATAAATCATGACGACGCGGCTTCTAATAAAACTAAACGATTTAATAACAAAAGATGTAAACTATGGCTAAACATTCATACAATAAAATAAAAAACACACTCCCATTCTCTCATCTTTACATTCACGCCACTGTTAGAACTGCGTTCTATGAACGCTATGATAAAATTTGGGGTAGCTTGTGTCCATACATCAAGCTGTACAACAATTACACACCCCTGTGTATTTACATTCCTTTGGCGCGTTCCAATAAACATCTGGGCGCTCAGAGCGCGCGACCCTCGCCACGCGTCTGATGACATAACATTCACAGTTACATTCCCAGCACTAGCTGGTTTAAAAAGGTGCAAGCCTGCCGGCCCAAAACATCTCTCTCCATTTGTGCGACCTGGCCGTGGCCTTGGCTAGAAACCAGTTTTACAGAAGTCCTCGCTATTCCCGCCTGGCTCCCAAATACACCTCTCCATAACAATAAAAGCTGTGTTAAAATTAAACAGATTCACGTCAGACAAATACGTGAACTGTACGCAAATCCTACATGCTATTAACATAAAATTTCTATACACACTCCCATTCATACTCTCGCATTGTGACGTCCCAATGGAGTTCATTTCATTCACACTGAACAAGAAACAAACCACATCCAGTCACATACTCATTCATACTCTAACCTCTACGTTAAAACAATTCATAAACTTCCTATGCCTAACATAATATACACTCGATTGGCAAATAATGAAAGTTAACACTAAACGAATTTACAATGACGCTTATAGCATCAGCTATAGTCCTTTCAAAATAAGAAGCGTCTATATACACTTGAGCCTGAGCTCCGATCTAACAGTCATGTCAAATACAGTGAACTGAGATCCTTAAAATCTTCTACATCTCCAGAAATAACCACCAACAGTCTCTCCTCTCTGATCTGGTGTCAGAATAGTTTAAATACATTCGACCACTTAAGGTGAAACATATGTCGTTACATACTCGGGTTTAATAATCTCGATAAGAGTATAACATAACATATGTCATTATCTATTTCCCGTTTCAATTTCAACAGTGACCCTTCATGTCCTCTCTAATCCAAAGTCGTGTATACAAAATAAGGAGTACTCTCTACTCACACCTTCATGCCTTGCCAAACTCAGTCATGCCCACGCAATGACTGTACTATGAAATGCGGAACACCCTCGCAATAACCTCGTATGCCAACTACATACGGAAATACATACACATAAAACCACCCTCAAAGGGTTATCACCTTCACTTCTTTCAAACTGGCATTCCTTAAAAAGGGCATAATTCCTCAGCGTTGTCACAACAATCGCTGGCCTCATGAACAATAACAACAATTGTTAAATCATTAATTTATACATCTTAACGACCTTTGGACTTTACGATACTAACCTCCTCACTTATTACTCTTGAAACGTTATTCCGATAAATATAAACTGTCGTGCATACATTTAATAAAAATACAGCATCCCATCTTCATGCATCTGGGTTCGACTTTAATCGAAGAAGGAATATTATGTCTACAACGTGACATGATATTACTCCTCGTAAATATATAATCACAACATTATATCTTTGTGTGTCCAACAAGAATCGATCACGACGAGGATATCAAACGATAACTACCCTAACGTCGGATGATAATCAATCTTCCAAGAAGATTCTAGCTTCAAATAAATTTTAAATGACTGAAAGTTCATAGCTTTCTTCAATAAAACATACCATTAGTCATATTCGTATTCTCTCCATTCAGAACGAATGTCTATGAGTTCTGACGATAATAATCGTTTCCACGTTAAATGTTTCTTTTCCACAAGATGTCATGATATTTCTCAATATATCACTACCAAGATCTTCTTTTCTTGACGTTTCTTCTCGATGGATAAAATGCCCAAATTAAACTAATAAAAATTAATTTAATGGGTAACATAGACGAAAATGTCTATCACCTGAATTCAGAATGAATTCATAAACGTCGAAATTAAATTACTGTTCCTTAAAGGAAATGACAAAAGCTTGTTCCTCGAACAAGTAAAATAATCTCAGTTTAGAAACTGGATTCCTAACAAACGAAGCTAAAAGCCTCGCAAGACGATCACTACAATACATTTCGAAGAATAAAAAGGCTATACATGGAGTACATAAATATTTTGTCGAAATATGGATAAAGGCCTTGCTCAGAAAATGTCACTGTAAGCTCTAACTACAAGGTTAGTGAACACTGCTACCTGGTCTCGAAGTCTAGAAGATCAAGATAGAGTATTGCAAAATACTCGGATGTTACATCTCCCAAAGATCTGGGCTGGATCCTAGCTCGTCTCCAAGAACTCGTGACCTCAGGAAAGGAACAAATTCCCCTACTGGAAAACAGCAAGCTCCGACCGGGATCGAACTGCGGGCCTCCAATCATCATCTTCCTTGTGACCGGGATAACCCTGGACCTCTTGATAATCTTGATTTTCTTCTTTCTCCGTCACAGCACAGTCTCGTCATAACAGCGAGTAGCGTCGAAAGTTCTGCTTTCCACTTCGAAAGGCATTCGAAAAGAAAGTCATGGACCTCACTCGCATAACGAACATTCATATAGATGGAATATGAACATCGTTCTGTAGTCGCTGATGTTAATGTTGAGCTCATGTTTGACAAGAATGCACTAGAATAGAGTTGTACATCAAGTCTCATGATCGCTCTTTACGTAGACATTCATGAACAGTCTCCTCTAACGAAGCTCCATCTCTGACTATACCGCTTCTATCAGCCTATACTCCTGGCGCACATATTAATTTAGTCCATAATGATCTTCATAATAGTAGACTGAATATTGTTCTTCAATATGGAATACATTTCCATCCTATGAGTTGTAATACAGTTCCACACAAGCAACGCTAACATGCACTCGTACTCACTTGTGGCTGCTGCATGCGCTGTAGTCGCTCGGACAAAAGTGTCTTATCGCGCTGGAAAGAAACACTTTTCTCGCGCTTCACAAAACTGCTTATAATTGCTGAAATACTTTCCTCAAACTTCTGAAAGTTCGTAATATACAATATCTGATAGCAAGCTACAATCTGTAGTTCAAATAATGTCTCTAAAGTCGATCAGACCGAAGTGATTGCGTATATGTAAACCTCGCAACTTCACCTAGATTCAAGGCGCGGTCGTCTCCTAATTCCGCCCTTGCTTAAGCCTTGTCTCCACGGGTCGCCTTCTACAAGACCGGTGAAACACTCGGAACTCCTTTCTCTTCCAATCGCACACGTCTGACCTCTCCGACGTTCAGATACACAAGAGCCCCGGTGCTTGGCATCTCCACTCCAAGTCTACCGATTCTGGCCGCCTTTTTGAGTTCCCTCTCAAATTCGCGCGGGCTCTAGCAAATCGCTTATTCCTTCCCATAGCGACCTGCTATTGACTTATAAAATATTTCCAATATTTTATTTTCATATTCTTCTGTTTTCCAATATATAAATTCACTCTCTAGGGGCTTAAATGAATTAAATATCCATAAAAATTTAGTTGCTGGAACTCCCGTCTTCTCTAAAACTTCTTCCTATTGGCTGTAAGCTCGTATCCAATGGGATAATTTATAACAATATTTAAACAATTCTTGGGAATATTCGCTGTTGCTAGGTCGATTCTAAGCTTCTGGAAACGTCCATTGCGCAATACAATCACGTGACGGAATTTCCCTCCTGCTCAACGTCACCTCACGACTGGTTTCTGCAAAGTTCCAGCCATCATATTCCTTGGTTAAATTTTATCATGGGCTTCGAAAAAAATGTATTATTCCCATTTTCATCCCTTATAATTCATTTTACGGGGGCAGTACATAACTCTATGGCCTACATATAGAACAATCCAACATGGCGATCCTCCAAAATATTTCGACGGTTCTGAATATCTCCGAATCTATTACAGCAATCAAACTAAAATTTTGTATGTTGATAGAGGCTATCAACATAAGTTGACCTATGGGTTTTTTCAATAACCTGATGTACACAAATCCAACATAGCGGTGATGTGAAATTTAAATATTTATATAGATGTTTCTCTGAAAATCCTTGTAATAGGCAGGCGAATTTTAATTGTAAAGACCAGTGGTTTATATGAAAATAGGCTTAGGTCTTCACGGAATTACTTGTTATGCTTGGAATTTCAGTACATCCTATTTAATTATAATGTACGCATTGTTATCTTATGAATTATTTGCATCCCATATTCCACGCCATTACGCTCTGCTTATCAAATGGCCTATTTTATACATTAATATAATTGGAAGAAATCTTATAAACCGTACTGAATTAAAATAATTGGGAAGAAATTTCACCTTTTACTAAAACTGAACTATCTTGACACGTAATTGTGCTACGATGACGTTTGTTGGCTTGAGATACTATGCACGTTACGCATTATCCATTGACCCTCAACCTAGTTGATTCTGTCATCCGTATTTTAAAATAATAGCGAATATTCATTTAACCAAGGTCATACTTCTAGGCAAGCTGAGTAATAAAAGTTAGCGAGGTTCCATTTTCAACCGCCAGGTGGTACCCAAGCCCCAGCGATAGAGTGGCGTAAGAATGGCTGACTATTTCCTGATTCCAGCCAAATGCTCATCAAACTAAGAATAGTAGCACATCTATTATAGAAAGATTCCGTACGAAATCATCAGAGGGAAATGGTCGGTGACATTAGGTACCGCATCTGAAGCTTATACATGCCATCAAGTCACGTTAGATAGACTTTTATCGAGTGATGGTGGTCTAGCTTCCTTCCTTTGCAAACTGAAATATATTGACAAGTTATTGTACTACGATGGCGTTTGTTATAATCAGACACTATGCACGTTACGCATTATCCATTGGGCCCCAACTTACTTGATTCTATGATTAAAACATGATGTCCTGTAAAGAACACATAGCCTACTTTCTCCTAAATGCATGGGTATAGTTATAACTCATAGTCCTTTTCAAGGAGTATAATTGAATGTTGGTTGTAGTAGCTTGTTGAAATACAACGTGCTATACGGATATTATACTATGATTGATTGAATCCTCACCTGAATTATATATACACACACTAATACAGCCATCACAATAACACAGGTTAACAGACAAAATTCAACACTCACCCAAGTACACGGGTCTAATGACCAAGATGTCCATGCATCTCAAATGAAACAACAACAACAACAGCTTCCTACCCAAATCCTTCCTCGTATAAAAGTACACACACTAGTAAGCCTACAGACATCACAGTGACACAGGTTATCAAACAACTTCTACACACACCCAGGTAAACGGGGCTACTAGACCGTGATGCTGCAAAACCCCTAAAGAATCAACAACAAAGACAACAACAACAATAGACTCTACCGAGAATCAAGATCAACGAATTTTAATCGCTGTAGTCGAGTGTTGAAATATGTGGTGTTATAAGTATATATATAATATTTTCGATTGCAAATACACACTATATATGCTTTACATTATAACGTGTGAGTAGTTATAAATCAATAAATGCAAAAAAAAAAAAAACAAGTTAAAATATTTGAACCTGCTGGGATTTAATCCCCGATCCTCCAGACTATGAGTCCTGGTCGCTATCAACACGCAACACATGCCGTACACTAATACTTCGTTAACGACTGGTTTAGTATATCTCCATGATACTATGTCTTGCAATGAACGATTTAATTAACGTTTTCTGCCGTTTCTATAAACCATTTGATACTAAATATTGTTGCGTGCCACCCCCTAGTGGCACCTTTGTTAACTGGATTACGGTGGGTATAAAGCACAATACCAATTACTGCTTAAAGACATAATTAATTTTATTGCAGCCAGAAAAATACACTACTCAACAGCAATCATTACCATACTCCAGTTTCCTCTCGTCGAGAATACTTTCCCTTTCACTTGTCAACAGACCACAGTTAATCCTCTTCGCTAATGAGTCCGGTCCCGTACGCTCGCTGGAAATAGCTGCACTAGGTCTGTCACTGTACTATACACTGTTTCACAAGCACCACAATCACTTCCTCGGTGTCAAGAGAATCAGCTTCACTAGGGGTTTCGCAAGTCACCACACTTCTGTCGCTCAGAATAATCGCTCACACTAGCTCGTAAAACACAACAACCAATGCTTGACAGGTCGCACTTATATAGCAGGCCGGTGACTCAATAAATGCTTCTAGATCCATCCAGGGTTCACGGCTTCTCGAGGTTTCCATCGCTGGTCCAGTCACGAATATTCTGGACTATCCCTTTGTCCTAGTAGCCCTGTTGCATAAGGCGCACGCAATACAGGAGGCAGGCCACAGCCCAGCCCTGGGGCAGTTGTGACTCATGCGGCGAGCGATGACACAAACTCACAGCCGTAACACCACCCCCTTCCTAAAAAGGCTGATCGTCCCGATCAATCATTGGTCCGTCTGTGTCCCTCCGTAGGCTGCCAGGCGATCTCGGTGCACGATCTTCATCTTTGCCCTCGGGCTCCGCTGGATCCTGTAGACGACATCGTTGATCCGTTTCACGACTCGGTACGGGCCCTCCCAGGACTTCTGCAGTTTGGGTGACAGGCCTTTCTTCCGTAATGGGTTGAAGAGCCAGACCAGGTCGTCCTCGTGGAATCCGCCGGCATCCGTCTGCTGGTCGTATCGGGTCTTCATTCGGTCGGTCTCGATCCGCAGTTTCCTCCTCGCGAACGCGTGCACGTCCTCCAGTTGGTCGACCAGTTCTTGACAATACTGGCTTACCGGGATCGGATCACTCCCAGGTCGGCCGAAGGCAAGATCGACAGGTAGACGGAGCTCCCTCCCAAACATGGCCCGTGCTGGTGTGCACCCGGTGGCTTCATGCACGGCGGCACGGTAGGCCAGGAGAAATAGTGGAAGATGTTTGTCCCAATCCCTCTGGTGCTCGCTGACGACTATTCGGAGATGGTTCTCGATGGTGCGATTGAATCGCTCTACCATCCCGTCGGACTGAGGGTGTAGCAGCGTTGTCCTTGTCTTCCGGATTCCCAGCAGCTGGCATAGGTTCTGGAACACCTGCGACTCGAAGTTCCTCCCTTGGTCGGAGTGCAGCTCCAGGGGTACTCCGTACCGGCTGACGAATTCCTTCACCAGGGTCTCTGCAATCGTCGCGGCTTCTTGGTTAGGGAGCTCATACGCCTCCGGCCATTTGGTAAAGTAGTCGCTGACGACTAATATGTAGCGGTTCCCTGCCTCGCTTAACGGGAATGGCCCAGCAACATCGATGGCCACTCTCTCCATGGGGCCGCCCACGTTGTAGGTCTTTAGTGGACCCCGTCGTCTTCGTCCTGGGCCCTTGCTGGCTGCGCAATCGTGGCACCTCGCGCAGTGGTTCTCCACGTCTGTTCGGCATCCGTTCCAGTAGAACCGCTCTCTCAGCTTCTCCAGGGTCTTCTTTATCCCTAGGTGTCCGCCAGATGATCCTCCATGAACTTCCTTCAGGACTTCCTCCGTCATAGCCTTTGGAACGACGACTTGTTCCCGAGATGTCTTCCCGTCGGTGCTCTCCCAGGTACGGCAGATGAGGCCATCCCTTACAATCAGCGAGTCCCACTGTACCCAGTAGGACTTAAACTTTGGGCTGCAGTCACTCACAATGTTCCACCCGGGTCTGGGGACACAGGCCCTCTTCCATTCGGCTATCAGTCCCAGGTCATCATCTTCTGCTTGTGCCAGCGTGAAAGATTCGCGGCTCCAGTTCCCTTGAAGTTCCACAGTAGTCCGTCGGCACAGTATCCCGGTGTTCTCCTCCCTTCGGGCACAGAAGGTGCAGTCTTCGGGGCACGGTCTTCGTGACAGGGCGTCGGCGTTAGAATGCAGTTGGCCTTTCCTGTGCTGAATCTCAAAGTTGTACTGTTGAAGCCTCTCTAACCACCGCGCGAGTTGACCCTCGGGCTGCTTGAAGTTCAGGAGCCACCGCAGGGATGCATGGTCGGTCCTGATGAGAAATTCTTGCCCGTACAGGTACTTGTGGAAGTGTTCAATGGTCTTCACGATGGCGAGCAGCTCCTTCCTGGTGACGCAGCAGTTCCTTTCTGGCTTTGACAAGGCCTTGCTGAAGTAGGCCACTACTCTCTCCTCGCCGTCCACTACCTGCGACAGGATTCCCCCTATGCCAAAGTCGCTGGCATCGGTATCGACGATGAACCTTGTTCCAGGTCTGGGGTAGGCCAGAATAGGCGCGGTGCACAGAGCCTGCTTGAGTTGTTCGAAGGCACTGTGGCATTCTGCTGTCCACGTGAAGAGATGGTCCTTCTCAGTCAGTCGATGTAAAGGTTTGGCGATGTCGGCGAATCCCCTCACGAAGCGACGGTAATAAGTGCAGAGTCCCAGGAAGCTTCGTAGTTGGGACTTGTCCTTCGGAACTGGCCACTCCCTCACAGCTGCGGTCTTCTCTGGGTCGGTGCGCACCCCATCCTCGGAGACAATGTGCCCAAGGTACTGGACCCGCTTCTGGAAGAGCTGACACTTCTTGGGGCTCAACTTCAGCTGGGCAGCCCGTAGCTTCAACAAGATCTCCTTCAGGTTGCTGTAGTGCTCCTCGAATCTTCTCCCCAGAACGATGACGTCGTCTAGGTAGACCAGGCAGGTCTTCCAGTGTAGTCCCCTCAGAATGGACTCCATTAGCCTTTCGAAGGTCGCAGGGGCGTTGCACAGACCGAATGGCATGACGGTGAACTGCCAGAGCCCGCTGCCCACAGAGAACGCCGTTTTCTCGCGGTCCTTAGGGTGGACCTCCACCTGCCAGTAGCCACTCTTCAAATCCAAGGTGGAGAACCACCTTGACCCTGATATGGTATCCAGCGTGTCGTCGATCCGGGGTAGAGGGTAGCTGTCCTTCTTCGTGACGTCGTTCACCCGCCTGTAGTCCACGCAGAACCTGGTGGAACCGTCCTTCTTCCTCACAAGCACGACCGGATAACTCCAAGGACTATGTGATGGCTCGATCACCCCTTGCTCCTTCATCTCTTCTACCATCCGGTCGACTTCGGCTTGCTTGGCGAGCGGGACACGTCGGAATGGGGCCCTAATCGGTGCGCTGTCCCCAACGTCGATTCTGTGCTGGACCAAGCTTGTCCTGCCGAAGTCTTTGCTCCCCACGGAGATGACATCCTGGAATTCGCGTAGCAGGTCCTGAAGTTGGCGTGATTGTTCCTCGTCTAAATGGTCCTGGGATCCTTGGTACAGCTTCTGTAGTTCTTCTGGCAGTGTGCGTCTTCTTCGGTTGTCCGTCTGCAGGTGTCTGTCTGTCGTATCTGTGATGCGGGCAATCCAGGTAACGGGCTCGCAGACTCCTAGGTTGGTGTCCCGGTGAACCGTAATGTCGTAGTCGTTCAGGTTGGACAGGCGGACGTACGGTCGAGACGTCGTGTTGATGAGAGTCTTGGTAACTAGCAATCCTTTTGTCTGGATGTCCTCATATTTTGGTTCGATGACAGGCGCCACTCCCTCAGCAGTTCCGTCGACAATTACGGCAGCGCTGACCTCCGTCCTGGCGGGAACGATGACGTCTTCTCTCACCCTTACTCGTCGTGCGGTGATGGACTCGTGCGCAGGTTGCAAAGCAAGTTCCTCACCTCCGAAGTGCAGAGTGTTGGTACTCAGATCCAAGATGATGTTGTTCTGGTCCAGGAAGTCCAGTCCGATGATCACTTCATTTGATACGTCAGACACAAGCACTGGATGCTTTATCGCCCGTCGACCAATGACGAACTCCAGTGATGCTTCGCCATGTACCGGTGTGGTCTCTCCGGTCGCGGTTATTAGCTGGAGGTTCCTTTGTGTGGGTTGAACTCTCCGCTTCGGGATCACGGTGGGACTGACGATGGTCCTCGACGCTCCCGTGTCGATCAGCATGGGCCAGCTCACTCCGTTGACGACTCCGTCGACCATCAGGCTGCTATTGTCCCTCCGTAACTTCGTCACACGCACTTGGACTGCTGGGGCTTGACGACTGTCACAAGCCAACCTTTGCCCCCCAAGGCTGGCTAATACTCGTTTCCCTGGGTCGCGCGGTTTTCAGACGACTGATTTCCCGTCGGATACCCTCGGCGGCGGCGATCACCGCAGTCCTTGCTCAGGTGGCCTTTCTTACCGCAGGTCCAGCAGGTCGGTAGACCTCTTCCGGGCCGCCTCTCCGGTTGCCTTCCGGCTGTGTCGTTGCTGATGGTGCGGCGACTATCGAAGAAACGGCTTAGCGCCTCCATTAATTCGTCGGCCAGGGGCTTGGTCTCGTTGGTTTTTACTGGTTCGTCGACGTCCACTTGACGCACCCGCGCGTGCATTCTGGATGCCTGTTTTGCCGTCTCGAACTCAAGTGCGTGGCTCAGCGCATCTGCCAGGGTCTTATTGCGCGCGAGACGCAGCGCCTGTTGAGTGTCCGAGTCCCGTAGCCCGTCGGTGAAAGTCTGCGTCGCTATCTGCTCCAGAAAGTCGGCCGGCGCTGTTGGGTAGGCGAGCCTTACGAGGCGTGCGATGTCCATCTCGAACTCCTGCAGGGTTTCCGCGTTCTTCTGTACCCGGGTCCGGAGCTGCATCTGATAGGCCTGCTGAAGATGGCTATCTCCATATCGGGACTCCATATGGGCGATCAGGGAAGCGTAGTCCTGGGATCCAGTCGGGATGGCCTGAAGGACGTTAAGGGCGTCACCTCTCAGCGCTACAATGAGAGCTGTAGCCTTTTCTGTGTTGTTCCAGTTATTTATGGAACAGGCCGCCTCGAACTGACGTAAGTAGGGGCTCCACGGGACCTTTCCATCGAAGGTTCGGGGCGTCACTTTGCTATGTCCCGTTCCTGATATTCCCGTTGTAACGGTGGGCGGGCGTTGGCGCAGCTCGGCAACTTCCTCTCGTAGAGCGTTGAATTTCTCTTCCACCCCCGTCAGTGGGCGTTGGCGCAGCTCGGCAACTTCCTTTTGTAAGACGTTGAATTTCTCCTCCACCCCCATCAGCGGGCGATGGCGCAGCTCGGCAACTTCCACTTGTAAGGCGTCGAACTTCTTTTCCACTGCCGTGACTTCCTCACGCAGACCCAGTTCTAATTTCTTCAGGTCCTGTGTCAACTTATTCTGACCGTCTTCCATCTTCTTCTGGCCGTCCTCTATCCTCTTCAGGTCCTCCGCTAGCTTCTTCTGGCCGTCTTCTAGTTTGGCAGTTAGGTCCTCGGCTAACTTCTTCTGGCCGTCCTCCAGCTTCTTCTGGCCGTCCTCCATCTTCTTCAGGTCCTCCGCTAACTTATTTTGACCGTCTTCCATCTTCTTCTGGCCGTCTTCTAATTTGGCAGTTAGCTCCTAGGTTAAATTCTTCTGGCCGTCCTCCATCTTGGTTTCCATGCCATTTAACTTTTCTAGCAATGCTGCCAATTTCTCCTCCATTTTAGTTGTTTGTCTTGTAAAGGGCATGCACTCACAGGAAAATTAGAGAAAATGACCTGCTCGGGTTTTGAAACCAGGACCGTCAGGTGTTGTGCTTGAGTTCGTAATCCGGCTTCTGACACCAGTTGTTGCGTGCCACCCCCTAGTGGCACCTTTGTTAACTGGATTACGGTGGGTATAAAGCACAACACCAATTACTGCTTAAAGAAATAATTAATTTTATTGCAGCCAGAAAAATACACTACTCAACAGCAATCATTACCTTACTCCAGTTTCCTCTCGTCGAGAATACTTTCCCTTTCACTTGTCAACAGACCACAGTTAATCCTCTTCGCTAATGAGTCCGGTCCCGTACGCTCGCTGGAAATAGCTGCACTAGGTCTGTCACTGTACTATACACTGTTTCACAAGCACCACAATCACTTCCTCGGTGTCAAGAGAATCAGCTTCACTAGGGGTTTCGCAAGTCACCACACTTCTGTCGCTCAGAATAATCGCTCACACTAGCTCGTAAAACACAACAACCAATGCTTGACAGGTCGCACTTATATAGCAGGCCGGTGACTCAATAAATGCTTCTAGATCCATCCAGGGTTCACGGCTTCTCGAGGTTTCCATCGCTGGTCCAGTCACGAATATTCTGGACTATCCCTTCGTCCTAGTAGCCCTGTTGCATAAGGCGCACGCAATACAGGAGGCAGGCCACAGCCCAGCCCTGGGGCAGTTGTGACTCATGCGGCGAACGAAGACACAAACTCACAGCCGTAACATTATGTTATATTTTGTTCAGTACATTCCTAAAAGACATGAACTTACAAAGTTACGGATATATATGGATTTACGAGCAAATAGCGACCATTTTGACCCAACAGGATGGCACGGACAAGCACGATATGGCACGGTCAGCCTGAACTGTTAGTCACTACTGCGGTCACAAATTCTATTTCAAAATGCAAATATCCTCCCGTTCACCTCCTTGAGGAGAGTTTAAACCTCCGTATGTACGATGAGCGTATTTGGTAAGGCCAGGCCTTGTTGAATCGTAAGTTACGGTTAGGCTATAATACTTGGATGATTCATACATCCACCATCTTGAAAAAATTCGCCTGATGACCTTGTAGTTTGGGCAAAAGACGCCTCCCACATTAGGGTATATTGTGGCGAAATTTGGTAGAAATCGGATGATTAGTTTAGTCGTAATTTGATTTAAGTTCAGAACATTTGGGTGGGTGCCATTTCTTTTTTTGTTATAATGGCGGAGATATACAACATGACACTGAGTTGTCCCTTGCTAGTGCTACCTGTGTTCGATTTGGTTGCGTTGTGTTTGAATTGATAGGGGGATCAATTTGCACACATACACGGCCACCATCTTCAAACTATTGGGCTGATGACCTTGTAGTTTTGTCAATAGGCGCTTTCCACATGACGGTATGTTGTTGCAAAATTTGGTAGAGATTAGATGATTAGGTTAGTCGGCATTTGATTTAAGCTTTGAACATTTCGGTGGTTGCCATTACGTTCAGGGCCGGATTTACCGTAAGGAAAAATAGGCACGTGCCTAGGGGCGCCACAGTCCGCCGTCAGGCGCCCTCTTTGCTAGGGCTTTAAATGTGCTAAGTTAGGATTATAGCAGTATACATGCTAAAATAAATATTGAGAAATGAGCACAGACATTTAGAAATAATATCGTTTCCGCCCATGCCCTTCCACTTCGCTCTTCGTTAAGCCGCTCGACGCCCTTTCGTCGCGACAAGTGTGAGAGGAGAGGGGAGACAGGTGAGTAGAGCTGTGGTGCGCGCGCTGTTGTTGCGGTAGCTGGGTTTGCTAGCATTGTAGTAGCATCGAAGTGCCCCGCGCCCCACCCCCCTTGCCTGTGCTGTGTGCGAGTTCGAGCTTGTGTTGTGTTGTTTTGTTCTGTTGTGATGTGATCTTCAAGTAAATGTTTTAAACTATGGGCAGCAAAACGTTATCTGGTTACCAAAACCGTGTCCGCAAAGCTGAAGAAGATAAGAAAGCCGAGGTTACACTATCAAAATGTCGGAAAATAAATGTGATGTTTAGTCCGCGTGTGAATCCTACACCTCCAACGCCAAATTCGGATAACAATAACAATTCTTGCTCTGCGGTTCACGACATTGACTGCGATGGTGTTCAGCAACTTGAGGTAAGCTACCGTCGATTTCTCCCACACCGATCAGTTGACTTTTATCATTAGATATGTTACGGCCAATGGTGAACCAAAAGAAAGGTTTTTAGGTTTTATGGCGAGCATCGGGCACAAGTTGGAAGATCTGGATTTGAAAGTGGAGGATATTCGAGGCCAATCTTACGATAACGCAAGTAATAGGTCCGGCGAATATTCCGGGTTGCAAACTCGAATAGCGGCCTTGAATCCCTTAGCTCTCTATGCACCATGCTCACCCCATTCACTAATTTTGGTTGGAAATCATGCCGTTGAATCTTGTTCAGAATCTGTAAGGTATTTTTTAATAGTTCAAGAACTGTACAACATTTTTACTGATTCGACCTACCGATGGGAAATTTTAAAGATCTTTATTGCGCGCGTACTAAAAAGCCTGTAAGTGACTCGGTGGTCGGCATGATACGACGCTTGTCAAGCTCTGAGGAAAGGCTGTTGTGGCATCGTGGCAGCTCTTGAGAGTGTACACGAAGACAGAAATCAAAAGGCAAACACTCGAAGTGAAGCCAAAGGCATCTTAAGCAATATCCTACAATTAGAAACTGCTTTCCTAGTTATTTTCTGGAGTACCATTCTAAAAAGATTTAATACTGTCAGCCAGAAGCTCCAAAAAGTTAGCACTAATTTGAGCACTGTGGTAGAATGTTACGCTTCGTTAGCGGAATTTGTGCAAAGTTTAAGAGATAATTTCGATGTGTATGAGAAAGAACCCAAAGAATTACGCGGTATTGCTCAATATTCCTACGACCTAAAGAGAAGACTGGAACTAAAGACTAGGAATGATGAGACAAAGCAAGGAGAATATGTACCGTCAGAGGGCTCAGAAAATTTTCGCGTCAATGTATTTTATGAAATTCTGGATGTACTAAGTGCTGAGCTTAAGAGGCGAAGTGAGGCTTACAAAGTCCTCCATAAGAGATTTTATTTTCTAGAAACCCTGTTAGACTTAGGAAGTGCACTGGCTGACGAGTGCTTGCATTTAAAGGAATATTTAAAAATTGCAGATTTTAAAGGTAAGTCAGTCTCTGAGCTCAGCACTTTCCTTCATGAAGAAGATTTACACGATATGTACCCGAACGTAAACACTGCTTTACGGATACGGTACTTCTTACCATTCCAGTGACCAATTGTTCTGGAGAAAGATCATTTTCGGTACTGAATCGCGTCAAGAACTATTTGCCGTCAGTCACTAAGGAAGAAAGGTTAAACTCTATTGCACTCATAGCGATTGAAAAAGATAAGACGAAAAACTTGAACTGCGATGCCCTAGTTAATTTGCCGAAAAGAAGGCAAGCACGAAACTTTTGAAGTAGTTCTCGTTGTGCTTGAGACAGGTTCCGTTATGTCTTCAATCATATTTTTAATCAACACTTTAATTTATCTTAAATATATTGCAGGAAGATATGAAGTTGGCCTTATTTGTATTTTAGAGGCGCTTTGTTCAATTTAAAATGTCGTTCCTAACATTGCTCTTCATGTGTTTTAAAATTAGTATGTGTTCTACTATTTTTAGCCTACTTTTCACATTTTGCAAAAATTAGGAAAAAGTAGACTTATGAGATCGGGCAAATGTGTGTCTGTCTGTCTGTCTGTCTGTCTGTCTGTCTGTCCTTCTGTCTGTCTGGCTGTGTGTGTGTGTACCCCCCCCCCCCCTATCAACTCCTAAACGGCTGCAGCAATCAAAACAAAATTTTGTAGGAGTTATGATCTATACCTGAATATCTCACGGCCATATTTGAAAATGATGTCAGTGCTACCAACTGCTGAAAAATCGCAATTGAAATTTGAGCTCCATGTTGGATATCTTGGAAGGTATGAATGGGAGCAATTTCAAAATTGGTACACGTATAGATAATAATATTGCAGTTTAATTTCCAGGAGGCCATACATGGCAGTGTTGCCAAAATGATTATAAGCCTGCTGATAGATCCATATTTTAAATGCTTATAACTTCTACACTATCAATTGGATTTCAACCAAATTTCGTATGTGCTATGTGTACATAAACAGATATGACTGAGCGTATTCTTAAGAGCCACCAGGGCTGCCAACTGTTCATTAATGCTCTCCATTTGTTTATATCCAAATACCCATATATCAGAAAGTATGCAAGGCGACAGTTTTAAATTATGCACACGTATAGTACCTGACATTCTATATTAATTTGGAGTAACTTATATACGACAGTGCTACCAACATGATTCTAAGCCTGCTGAAAAGTCCAACTTTAATTACATGTAACTTCTATACTATCATTTGGATTTCAACCAAATTTCGTGTGTGCTATGTGTACCATAATAGATATGACTATGCCAATTCTTGAGAGTAACCAGGGCTGCCAACTGTTAATAAATACTGTCTCTATTTTTGTTACCCTAATATCAATATATCTGAAAGTATGCAAGCCAATAGCTCTAAACTTTGCACACGTATAGTACCTGGCATTCTAGATTAATTTGGAGTAACTAATATAGGCCTACGCCAGTGCTGCCAACATGATTATAAGCCTGCTGATAGGTCCAATTTTAAAATGCATGTAACTTCTATACTAACTAACGGATTTCATTCAAAATTGACACAACAATAGATCATATTATTTCAGATTATTTCTGACCAATACAAGCATGTCATTGTCGCCAACATGATTTTAGGCGCGCTGTTAGATTCAATGTTTAACTGCATGTAACGTCCATGCTATCCATTGGACTTCAACCAAATTTTGTATTCTCAACCTTAAGAGATGGAACTAAGAATATATTCAGTCACCAGGGCTGCCAACTGTAGTTCTCTATTAGGCTATATTAAGCCAGGTATAGAGTATTTCGAACTAATTAGAAATGTCGATATTACCAACTTAATTTCGTCATTATTCTAGAAAGATCCATATAGATTAATCATTGGCATGAATCTTAAATTTTAAGAAAAGTAGGCTCTTTAGTTCGTCACGGAACTTCTTGTTTTACTATATTTCGTGCTACCGCAGTTCATTCAGTTACAGTGGTAAATAATGTTTTTATTTTTGAAGCTACTCTTCTTTTTTGTTGTATGAATTAAGGCTAGACATTATTTTTGGAAAGGGTATTCGTAAAGTGTTTTGGTTGCTTAAAAGTTAAACTGTTTCATGTAGTTTTACTCCAAGCGTTATTTTTATTGAATTGACTAAGTTTTCCCTGCGTAAAAATTCAAGCATAAACTTACGCTGTCAGCCATATATCTGTTTATTTATTTTTCCCGAACCTTACCTCATGCGAGTGGCTATGCCTTATCATAAAAATCGGGGGGGGGGCTCAAGTGAGGAGGGGCGCTCAATGGAGAGATGCCTATAGCGAAACTTTGGGTAAATCCGGGCCTGACTACGTTTCCGTCAAGATGGCGGTCATATAAGACATGGCACTGAGATGCCGTTTGCTAGTGCTACCTCTGTACCAAATTTTGTTCAATTCTGTTTTAGCGTGTTTGAATTGATAGAGGGGGGGGGAAGACATACCAAATCACACACATACACACACACTCACACACAGACAGACACACAATTTTTTTGCCTGTGTAGATCTCATAAGTCTACTTTCATTTTTTTTGCAAAAATCGAAAGTAGGCTAATAACTCAGAGTATTCGTTCAATTACATCCTTTTTAATTATAATTTAGTGCACAAATTTTTCTACGCGTTTTTATATTAGGAATTTTTTGTGTACCAAACTTTTGTTCACTTCTAGGAGGTGTTGTTTGGGTTATGGACTTGGGCATTGGCACTTCAACCCGGTAGAAGTTCACCATCATCCGCCTACTGCGCTCTAACTATCAAATGGCCTCATAGGGACTTGTACATTGGCACTTGAATTCCGTAAAGTTCTACCAAGTAGTGGTTTTGTAACAGTTCGGGCACCACCGCCACTTCACCCACCTCACGAGATGGCGACCAAGTGATATCTCCCGAACGAATTATTGTAGGAAGTCATGTCAGGTGTCAAATTACTTGGGGTGAGATCCCCTATCCAGTCCACCATTTTTTTTCCAAATTTTGACAAAGGGCCTAACTACACATTTTTGAAAATTTCTCTCTGTGCACAACTACTCACATAAATAGTGCACTTTTCAAAGAAAGATAGTGAGCATAGCTTAACCTAGCCTAGTCAAGCTAGTCTAGTCTGGTCTACCTAACCGGAACCGAACCGAATCGAACCGGAAACGGATCTGAACCGAACCGAACCGGAACCCGAACCGGAACCGACCCGGTACTGAACCGGAACCGAACCGGAACCGAACCGGAACCGAACTAAACAGGTATTGAACCGAACCAGTGAGTGAATGTGTTTCAGAGCAGGGGCTAATGCATACACTCAAGTACACGGGGTACATGCAAATATCCCATGCAGTCTTTTATGGAGGATGAGACAAGCCTGTGATGTATGATTTAAAACAATCCAACTCCTGCAGTGTATGACGTCACGTGATGCACGTGTTACAAATGGATGCAAGGTCAGCGTTAGGTTAAGGAAGTGTGTGTAACATGATTCTTATCAGCGGAAAAAAGAACTTGCTACTGGAAGCAAGGTGCTGCGTTACATGATGCAGGTGTTTGAAACATGATTTTTTGCAGACGTAGGATGTCAGCAAATCACGATCTTACCACTGGAAGCAAGGTGTTGTGTTGCAGGATGCAGGTGTGCGAAACATAAATCTTGCAGACGTATGATGTCACGTGATGAAGGTGTTTATTATCGACCATGAGAAACGATACATTGACAGATATTTGCGGTGACGCAGGTGCACATATGGCATAGGTGTGTTTGTGGTTTAAAAGGCTAGGGAGTGGGAAGGTCTTTCTCACTTTGTACTTGAATCTTGTGAACGATAGTTGACAACGTGTTATCTCTACAGCTTACCTGTGTGTTGGAAGAGGACTTGAAAATACCTTACTATTTTGGTAAGTATGTTTTCTTTAAAAATCAAATTTAGTCGGTTATAAGCACTCTATTAAGTTCGGATGTTCACTACTAGGTGTCAGCGAAAATGGTATCTGGGAACCAAAGTTGGAACTACTTGACAATTGTGTAAAGCTGAATTTGTAGGATAGATTTGATTAACAGTTTATCAAGTTCCAACGTTCACTACTAGGTGTCAGTGACAATGGTACCTGGTAACTAAAGTTGGAACTACTCGACAATTGTGTGATGCTAAATTTGTAGGTTAGATATGATTAACGCTCTATCAAGTTTCAACGTTCACCGCTAAGTGTCAGCGACAGTGCCATATTTGGTAACTGAAGTTGGAACTACTCGACAATGGCGTAAAGCTACATTTGTTGGTTAGATTTGATTAACGCTCTATTAAGTTCGAACGTTTACCGCTAGGTGTCAGTGACAGTGACATTTGCTAACCAAACTTGTAACCACTCGACAATTGTGTATAGATAGGTTTGTAGGTTAGATTTGATCAACGCTCTATCAAGATCCAACGTTCACCACTAGGTGTCAGTGACAATGATATCTGTTAACCAAAGTTGGAACTACCTGAAAATAGACTTGCTGAGAATCCACAGACGATGAATTAAAATACTCTACTATGACCATTGGCTGTAATTTAATTAACATATTTTTTCGTTTATTTTGTTTTATTTTTTATTAATATTTAAGATTTCTTTCTATTATAGGTGATTTGGGAAGTGATCATCATGTACAAGTGTGGTGAATGTAATAAACCGTTTTCAAGACCTGACAGCCTTCAACGCCATGCAAACGCTAAACATAACCTTAAACTGTTTGTGTGCAGTCATTGTGCTACCACATTTAACAGACAGGATAATCTTGCACGTCATGTAAATTTAATACATGTTAGTTCAGCACCATTTTCGTGTTCAGTTTGTGAACTTGGTTTTTCTGGTGTAAAGCGATATCAATCCCTCGTGGTTGAAGTGCATGGTGAATAACAGGAATTAAGAACTGCAAAACCATCAACTAGCACGTAACCCTTGAATAAATGTGATGAAGTAGGGGGTGACCGTCCTGAAATAAATGCTCAAAAGCGTAAACGTTCCCAAGATTGTAAAAATAGCTATTCCACAAAAAGAGTAAAGAATGGCAAACCTTTGATAACCCATTGTGATGTATGTAATATGTACCTTTTTCAATCATTCAAGGCCATTTTCGCAGTATTCATCATAAAATCAACGCTTGCCATGAAAAATATTCTGCGAATATTCAACAAATTGATAGTGCGTTTAAAAGTCGAATTGCTAGTTACTGACTTTATAGTAAAGAAAAAACTCAAAGTATTGAAAGATTTTTACTGAATGTTCAACCTAGTGTGTTTGGCTTGGTAGATAATGTTTTAGTAGAGCATAAAACATTTAAAATGAATTTGGAACTCTTTGGTTTATATGTAAAAAATGGGACTGAAAGTGAAATTATGGATATCAAATCCTTTAATACAAAAAAGTAATTGTTAGTGAATCAACTAACATTAGTGATATGTACCAAGATATTGCAAGTGATATCATTGTAAAGAGTGAAAAGTTCCAGGAAAGGGAGTCAGGCTGGGCGTTGGTTGAAGTACTTTATTTAGAAACCAACATTAGTAAATATAATCCCTTTCGAGCATCATCATACATTGATTTACCTGCATGGATCAAACGGAAGAAAGCTGTTGAGAACGTTATGAATAGTGACCATGCATGTTTTGCATGGGCTGTAACCTCAGCTCTCCATCCAGCAGAAACTGTGGAGAGAACATCATCTTATCCTCACTATTCTTCAGTGTTGGATTTACAAGAAATGGAATTTCTTATGGAGATAAAGGAGATTCAACGTTTTGAAGAGCTGAACAATGTAAGCATTAATGTGTATGGAATTGAAAACAAGAGTATAGTTGGTCCTCTATATTATACTCAGGAAAAATGGATGCTCATGTAAATTTACTATACATAAATGAAGGTGAAAATGCCCACTATTGTTGGATAAAACATTTCAGTAGACTTGTTAGTAGTCAGCAATCAAAATGCGATGATAAAATGTGGTTGTGTGATGGTTGTTTGCTTTATTTTAGAAAAGCGGACCAACAAAAATGGGGTTGTAATCATGTTTGTACGGTATTACCTACTCCTAGAAATAACATTCTGAAATTTAAGGACTTTGAGAAGCAGCTTCGAGAACCATTTGTATATATGCTGATTTTGAGGCTTTGCTAAAACCTTTTAATACATGTTCATCGAATCCATCCAAACCTTTTACCAACACTACTCACATTCATGAACCTTTTAGCTTTGCATATTATATTAAATGTAGTTATGATGACTCGTTAAATAAGTTTAAACTCTATAGAGGACCTGATGCACCTAAAGTTTTTATGGAAAGACTTGAAAAAGATGCAATCCGTATATCCTCTATTTTAAATACTACCATTCCAATGGAGCCACTAACATCATTACAGCAAATGCGATTTGAAACTGAAACTAATTGTGTTATATGTGGTGAATGTTTATATACAGATAGGGTTCGCGATCATGACCATTTAACAGGAAAATATCTTGGTGCTGTTCACCAAGAATGTAATTTAATGTATAGAGTAACTAAATTCATTCCAGTCATTCTATATAACGGTAGCGAATATGATAACTAGGGCTAGGATTTTTTGGTAAATAAATATTTTTTTATGTAAATACATATTTTAAGGATTTTTTCTATAAATACATAAATTCCCGCTTTTCACTTATTAGCACATAAAAAGACATAATATTTAATTTTTAAATCAGTATGCTAGATCTTTCAGTTTATTGCATTTTTATTCTGTGTTACATCAACGGGGAAGAACCTGTGAGCTATCTAATCTTCATACAACTGTGTTATTCTTAACTTGCCACTCACTGTGGAAGCCGGGGATTTCCTTGTCCATAGCCATATTGCACCACGTGCTAGACCCCCTGGCTTCCCCCAGCTTCGTGGAGCCTACGTCACTCACATCACATGCAGTTCATTTCTAGCACTGTGAAGTGTAAGGCAGTTCTACGATACATAAAGTAAAAACTACAAGTTAACGCCTGTTGCAGAATTTAAAGATAATTTTGCTTCTGATAGGGGCATTCTGTTCTGCCAAACATGTGGGGAAGCAATCAAGGCTGAACAGCGATCATAAGTTAAACAAACCTCAAGGGCAAGAAACATACTGCCGCAGTTTCGCGCCTTCGGAAGAAGTGTTTCGCGATAATTGTCGGTCATCGGTGATGGACAACGTGAAGATGTATCTCGTTGTGTATTGTAATTCTTCAGTAGTCGGTGAGGTATATCGTAAATTGCATTCGTGAGTACTGCATATTGTTTATATTCACATTATTAAACTAAATTATAATTAAATATTTTTACTTTTTTGTCACATATTTCAGGTATTTTTAATACATAAAAAATAAATATTTTCCAGATTTTAGCACCTAAAAATCGAGCCCTAATGATAACCACTTTATTGTTAAAGAATTTGGAGCTTCAGATGTAAAAATCGATGTGATTGCAAATAATAAGTAGCAATACATATCGTTCACAAAATACATCAAAACGGACAATAAGAAAACTATAAAACTGCGATTTTTAGATTCATTCCGCTTTATGCCAAGTAGTCTTGATAAGCTTGCTAGAAATTTAAAATCAGATCAGTTTCGTGAATTTCAACGTGTCTTTCCTAAAGAAGATGATTTTAATTTGATTCATCAAATGGGTATATTCCCTTATGAATATATTAACTGTGTGGAACGTCTTGAGGAGTGTTCTTTACCACCAAAAGATGCATTTTACAGTTCCATAAACACAAGTCATATCAGTGATCAGGAATATTTACATGCACAACGTGTATGGACACAGTTTGACATTCAAACTTTAGGTGAATTTTCAGACATATACTTGAAGACAGATGTGTTGTTATTAGCAGATGTTTTTGAATATTTCCGGAATGTTTGTATGAAAACTTATGACCTTGATCCTTGTCAGTATTTTACTGTTCCTGGGTTAAGATTCAGTTCAATGTTGAAAAAAAAAGTAAATTTAGAATTGATGACTGATATTGTGGCCGTTTAGACCGAAGTCCGGACTACCACATATGCATTTCACCAAAAATCAGTCAGCACGAGAATCTAAACATCCCAGGGCGCCATAATGGTTAAAGTGACTATAATAACACAAAAAAATTGCTTTACTGATTTTCGGCTCGATGCAACAATAAGGACAGAAGGAGATTTTCCGAAAATAACACAATTCGTAAAATTATCTCATTTTATTAAAATTTTTAAAAGTTGACTGAAGTAATGCTAAAAATAGCATTAAGGATACATGACGGATCATACATTTATATACACAAATTTACAGATTCACCAAAACATAAACACTAGGCATTAGAAACGAAAGTTAGATTGTTAGTCCTGTTGACTTCGTTCAAATGAATTATTTACAATCGTAGGGTTTGTCAGTGCAAATTTAATTGTCCAGCCTGATTCCTAACTTTTAAGTATTCACATGTTGAAATGAAATATTATCACTCGATAAAAAACATCACTGTTTTTGTTTTTCAAAATAGTAGCAGAAAATAAAATAACACTTTTCTTCAGGTACCAGTATCTCAAAATTGGTTCAAATATAAAGTCGTAACAATGAGTGAAATAATCCACAGCCTGCTTCCAGTCTCCGACCGGGTCAGGAATGGAATGAATGAAGCCCCCATCTAGCGGCGAGGATATGGACTGTGCCGGCTGCCCAGGCCTGACGTACTCCTCTGGAGCAATGATTAAATGAATGACAGATGAAATGAAATGATAGTGGAGAGTGTTGCTGGAATGAAATTGTGACAGGGAAAACCGGAGTACCCGGAGAAAAACATGTCTGCCTCCGTTTCGTCCACCACAGATCTCACATGGAGTGACCGGGATATGAACCACGGATCCAGCGGTGAGAGGCCGGCGTGCTGCCGCCTAAGCCACATGAACATTCGAGCATGGATTCGAAGAAATTTGATAAACAGAAAAATATTAATTGTACCATCTGTTCTCGATCCAAAATTTATTCAGAGCTCTTGACTCAACTAGCAATATTATGGTAAAACATTTATTATTAACAAAATATCAATCCTATTTAACTATGGATTTAACCATTCAATTATTTAAATATCACTTGGAAATATTATATAGAAAATTATCACAACAATAATATTTTTTGTTATAATCAAAATTACAATTCTTTGACAGAATGTCAAAATGTTAATATTCATATTAATTTACATAATGTTTGTATTTGTCAACAGGATCACAAATATCCTCTAAATTGTATTGGTAGTTAAGAAATAACAGTTTTAAATCATTTACAGCATCGGCCCATTCGATTTGTGCCGTCTGGCCTTGCGCAAGATGTAGTTCGCAGTGGAAGTGTGTACCAATTAGCCTGGCGCTGGGCCCATTAGACCGGACTAAGGTTATGAAGGTATCAGAGGCGATGGATTGAACGTACATTCACTGCCATGTGAATGCAAGTTCTATTCGAATGCGCTATAAATTATGGGCCTAGCTTAGCTTAGCCCAAAGAAATAAAGACTAAATAAGGTACACATACTCAACACATAGGCAAAGAAGAGGTAATGTATTGACCAAAGAGATAACATCAAGGAATGACGAGGAAGCATTACATGCTATAAATGAGGTTAAGTGGACGACAAACAAGTCATACTAGGTAAAATAACGGTCGAAAGGACCGAAACGTAAATGTCAAAATCGATAGGGAGAAACGATAAAGGGGGGGGGGACACATCTGGGAAAGTATACTCGTAAAGAGTAAAATTACATTGTGAAAAATAAAGATTAAAAGGGCTAGAGAAAGAGTCGGGGAAAGTGAGTCTACCGTCAAAGGAGCGAACGGTAGCTCAAACAGCCCTGAAGGAGATGAGGGAGTGGGAGGGGTACAGAGTATTAATAAAAGCGCGCGTAGATATGACGTAAAATAATAAACACAAAAAGGGGCAAGTAACCGATATTAAAAATAATTACGAGAAAGGTATTGCAACACAAAATAAAAGATACCCATCAAAATAAGTTACGTCAGAAAGGGATTAAGCCAAACTCATGGACTTGCATATGAAAACGCAATCCTAAGACAAGAGGCAAACAAAAAGATAAGAGATATGGCATAGGTCTTACTGTTGAACACACGCTACTCAGTAAACCGGACCAAATACCTACACAAAAGATACGACGAAATGGGGACAAAGAATAACGGGAACGAAACAGATACTCCATGGACATACTAGAATAGGCGAAACGCCCTAGTATTCCATACAATGAGCAAAGACAAAAATACGTAACCTACCTTGATGGTATCAGCATTAATCCGGCATCACGGAATTACATTAAATGAACTAGATTCGCACCTCTACGCGCACCTTTATAAAAACACAAACGAACGGGAAAAACGGATAGAAAAGAAAGGCATCTCGAAAATGAGAGCGGGTGCATAAACAAAAAGGTCCTACCAGGATAGGAAAAACAGAAGACTGCCTAGAGAGTAACAAGGGATTGTCACAGGAGACGGAAAAAGAAGATAAAAAGGTAAGAGGTGTCACTAATCACGATTCGGCATAGCAAGAAATCACTATAACGAACCTTGATCAGCAATTATAGAAATGTCCACTGATCTGCTCGGCTATTCTGGCCAGTAATAACCAAGAAGAAAAGAGAACAATTCCGATAATTGACACGCCGAAGAAAAGAGAGAGAAAAAAGGGAAGACTACAGGTGGAAAAGAAAAACGGTTCAGATTCCCACGCACACCCCCAAAATTTTTGTTGCGTCCACCAAAATAGACGAACAAAAATTTCAATTAAACATAAGGAAGGGAGAAGGGATTAAAAAAGGGGGACATCACGAAAATGTGATGGGAGGGAGCCTAGAAGTAGGGGAAGACGGGGAGGACTCAAAAGAATGTACTTCAATGAAGATAAGAAAAATATAAAAATCAAGGTACGAAAATTTCATAATAAGAACGTTACTTAAACCAGATAAATAAAATAGTAAAATAAAAATAAAAACCCTAGCTTCCTCGCCAAAATATCTTACAAAAGTTACAAAGTTAGAGATTTACAATATATAATAAATATAAGTACACAAAAGCTGTCTTCCATAATCTCTCAAGGTAGGATGTCAGTGAGCAGATATGATAATTAACTAAAACAAGAAAGAACGATTGATTGAGAGCGATATTAATTTATTCTAATAATGGGATTTAAAGTTGAGTGGTGACAACCACGATACTTCGACAAAGATTAATTAGGGACGAGGAAAAATGACTAGACGTCATCTATTTAAATATTATTCGAAGGAATAACCTGAAAAGAAGTAGATAGTTAATATTGATAGTAATGCCATCTTGCGTCAAAGCACGTAAACTTGATGAAATAAGCTGAAAAACATGTCACAAGAGAAATGCACATTCAAGAGAAGAAGAAGGTACCTGCTGCAAGCAGTCATTACTTACAACTTCCACGGTACGCCCCTGCATTGCTCACAGAGTGGAGCTCACCAAGACCTAGTCAATTACCTGAAAAGTAATGGCATATCTTCCTGTATTGAACCTATCTTACTGATGGAAGGAAAATCAGTTGTCACCGAAGCGTAGTCTGCTGAAACAAATCTTCTTAGCCTCACGATAGGATTCGTCATCGTAAAGCTTCACTAGTTTTCCAAGGGAATAGTAGCATTGCAACGAGGACAAATTGGTTTGATTACTCCTTGTAAACCACATCCAAAACAAAACGTCCCTTTTAGCGGTACTAAACAATCACGGTAGGTATGTGACCATTTTAAGCAGTTCCAGCATCGAACCGGGGACGTGGAAGCATTCACATGAAGAGGGGCATTTACATCAAGGTTATGGGAACGAGGGATACTACGTTGGACATGATTCACAGCATTAACGCGAACATTAGTTCTATGTGAATTAACGGAGGCGAAGGTATTACCTCTATTGTTGCAGTGTCGTGTCGACCAACGAGCTGGAGTAGTATTATTGCCACGTTGCCCACATGCAGGCATATCGATCTTATTACTACATTCATTCATTCATTTTGAACGCTAATTCGGGAAACATACATTCAGAAGGTTCTGGAGGGGGGATATATCAATTACACAGTCGGGCAGTTGCTTCAAATTCACGCACTTGAATACGAATATCTTCAGTATCTAATACTGAAGACCGGCGAATAAACTGTTTATAGGAGGGATGTAAATTACAATAAACAGTATTAATAGTTTCACTAGAAGGCAGTGGAACTGGAAGACGAGATATTAGGATACGTATCGCTGTGACATAATCATCAATATTCTCCCCGAGAGCTTGGGTACGGGAGAAAATCTCATGCTTTAAGGCATGCTCAAAGTCAGATGGCGTGAATTTCCTTTTCAAAGCATTCACGAAACTAACCCATGAACTGAAGGGATACTGGACTAGACGGTACCATTTTAAAGCGTTCCCACATAATAGCATAGGGAGGCATTGAACAATACTGTCGGGAATCAAACCATAGCATGCACACAATTCTTCAATACGTGTAGTAAATTCAAATACCGAGGAAGTGCCTTCCTCCCCCGAATATCGGACATTCCATTTGTTCACGATGTTACCAACATTTCCACTATGGAAGTTTGAGTTATGTGCTGCCGGAATAGGCAATGTAGAAACTAGGGGGTCGAATTCCAACCAATCAAGTTTCGTCGAAGCATTGGTGTTGGCTAAATGCAACGCATCACTATTAGTAGGCGACTCGATTTCACACTTGATGTCGTTATTCATATTTGTCATTAAACTCGCAGAAAGGGCACGAAAATATAATTGATACAGGCCTTACCTTTAACAACGAAGCCCAAATGAGTTTGCTACGGCAAGAAATTATCACCAGGATGATAATTTTTACAAAACTCCTTATCAAATCCACAACAGGTTTTTTTTTCACAACAAACCCAGCCATCTTTTTGTCTCGACACATGAAAAACAAAAAACAAACGGTAAGTACCATATTGCCAACTTACACATACAGTTGGACGTATTTGTGGGCTAAGCGGTCCTCCTATGTCATTTTGGGGAATGAAACTAGGTGTAGTTACATGTAGAGCGATACATTCGAATAGTGACCAAGCTCTGCCTACCATTTGTGCCGTCTGGCCTTTCGCAAGATGTAGTTCGCAGTGGAAGTGTGTACCGATTAGCCTGGCGCTGGGCCCATTAAACCGGACTAAGGTTATGAAGGTATCAGAGGCGATGGATTGAACGTACATTCACTGCCATGTGAATGCAAGTTCTATTCGAATGCGCTATACATTATGGGCCTAGCTTAGCTTAGCCTAAAGAAATAAAGACTAAATAAGGTACACATACTCAACACATAGGCAAAGTAGAGGTAATGTATTGACCAAAGAGATAACATCAAGGAATGACGAGGAAGCATTACATGCTATGAATGAGGTTAAGTGGACGACAAACATGTGATACTAGGTAAAATAACGGTCGAAAGGACCGAAACGTAACTGTCAAGATCGATAGGGAGAAACGATAAAGGGGGGGGGGGGACACACGTCTGGGAAAGTATACTCGTTAAGAGTAAAATTACATTGTGAAAAATAAAGATTAAAAGGGCTAGAGAAAGAGTCGGGGAAAGTGAGTCTACCGTCAAAGGAGCGAACGGTAGCTCAAATAGCCCTGAAGGAGATGAGGGAGTGGGAGGGGGACGGAGTATTAATAAAAGCGCGCGTAGATATGACGTAAAAGAATAAACACAAAAAGGGGCAAGTAACCGATATTAAAAATAATTACGAGAAAGGTATTGCAACACAAAATAAAAGATACCCATCAAAATAAGTTACGTCAGAAAGGGATTAAGCCAAACTCATGGACTTGCATATGAAAACGCAATCCTAAGACAAGAGGCAAACAAAAAGATAACAGATATGGCATAGGTCTTACTGTTGAACACACGCTACTCAGTAAACCGGACCAAATGCCTACACAAAAGATACGACGAAATGGGGACAAAGAATAACGGGAACGAAACAGATACTCCATGGACATACTAGAATAGGCGAAACGCCCTAGTATTCCATACAATGAGCAAAGACAAAAATACGTAACCTACCTTGATGGTATCAGCATTAATCCGGCATCATGGAATTAAATTAAATGAACTAGATTCGCACCTCTACGCGCACCTTTATAAAAACACAAACGAACGGGAAAAACGGATAGAAAAGAAAGGCATCTCGAAAATGAGAGCGGGTGCATAAACAAAAAGGTCCTAACAGGATAGGAAAAACAGAAGACTGCCTAGAGAGTAACAAGGGATTGTCACAAGAGACGGAAAAAGAAGATAAAAAGGTAAGAGGTGTCACTAATCACGATTCGACATAGCAAGAAATCACTATAACGAACTTTGATCATCAATTATAGAAATGTCCACTGAACTGCTCGGCTATTCTGGCCAGTAATAACCAAGAAGAAAAGAGAACAATTCCGATAATTGACACGCCGAAGAAAAGAGAGAAAAAATAGGGCAGACTACAGGTGGAAAAGAAAAACGGTTCAGATTTAAATGTCAAAAATCACATGATCATAATTAGCATTTAGACAACGGTAAAGTCTTCTCATAATGAAAGGTGTATGTATGTCTACCCCTTATTATTCCCGTTTTCCAACGGGGTCGGGGATGAGATGCGATGGAAGTCTTTGTGGCGATGGTTTTTTACAGCCGGATGCCCTTCCTGACGCCAACCTCATGAGAGGAGTTAATGAGAGATGAAATGAATGATGGTGAATGAAACTGGGCAAGGAAGTGGAAGGAAGCGGCCGTGGCCTGTCAGAAGGTACCGTCCCAGCATTTACCTGGTGTTGAAAATGAGAAACCACGGAAAACCATTTCAAGGACGGCCGACGGTGGGGCTCGCACCCACGCGTCTACCGAGTCAGCAGAGAGCTTGGCCCCATGACCTAATGCTGCGCTTTAGCCAGCGTTGCCACTACTGTCGGTTCTTCTCATAATGAAAGGTAAATGTTAATAACAAATTTCCGGGTCATCAATTACTAGGAAATATTTATAGAACACGTGGGTAAACTGTGAATTGACTATGATGGTTCCATAAAATAACCCTTGGTTATAAATTCGATGAAAGTGTGGCTGCAACAATATTTCGACTCCCAACATTATTTCAAAGTCATTCAACCTACAATATTGTTGATGCTCCATTATAACAACCTCATTCCTGCGACTTTAATTGCACAATCAGAATGGCATATTTAACTATTTCCACACACACAAAAATGTCTTCCCAAATTATACATAATAATCAAGCCTTTGCTTGTTACTCACACTAGAAGATGTATAAGCTAGTAAGCTCCTCAATAAGTTTACAGTAATTTCACCATCAGTTTAAACATTAATAATTCCACACCGTGTCTATTTCTGGCCAAACGTTCTATCAGAAGACGTTGCTCATAATGATTTTATATTTATACAAACTCTAGTAAAACCCTATTTTATACATTCTATTTGCTTCCCGTATCATTACTTTCCGTGTCTTCTAAACATTAAACTGCATAATTCAAGTGTAAAATATTCCCATAGAATTATACTGTTAGTTGAATGTGGGCTTGTGTTGACCACTAGCCTTCGGAAAAACAAGTTTCCGATCTAGCAAACTGTTTTAAATATCAACTTTATAAATCACACTACATGATATGATTATTAGAAAATATAAATCATAATTATTATTATCTCAGAAAATATTGAAATTAATAATTATTATTAAATCAGCATTATTATTATTATTAATATTATTTCCACAAATGGAATTAACGTTGCAAAACCGTTCGAGAATTATCATCCTATACTTCCTAAATATGGATAAAAATCAATTCCTCAACTTAAATGTATTATTAAATTTACAGTTGCGACGGCTGATGACCGCGATTAGAAGAAAAAAATCAAAATCAAATAAATGCTCGATTTGCTCGTCCATTAATTCAAATCATTGACGTCCCATGTCTGAGTGTAAAAACTACTCAGATCAAGGCTTCCCATGCCTTGCAACAAAAATATTTGCAACAGCAAAATATCGAAGAAAAATAATATGTGTTGGCAAGATTGTAGAAAAATTGAGAAATTCCAGCTAACTACGCATAAAAATAATGCAAAATGTAGCTTACATTCTTGTAGATCTTGATGTAGATAATCTGGTCAAAACAAGACTACAGTATTCCAGTCTTCTGTCCCCATTTGGACACGTACTTAAATTCTCGCAAGGCCTCCATTATATACCCGCAAGATGTCTAACCAGACATAGCGGTATTCATACTTGTTGCCTGATATTCTTGATGAAAACTGTTTGTAATATTAGCTGCTTCAACAGCTGAAGTAATTTTCTTGACAGGGGTCAGATCGAAATGATCCATGATGCAAAATACCAGATTGTAACGTGACCCAACTGTGATGCATTCAGTACTGTCAATACTCTGACAATCTTATTCAGCACTGTCCAAGTTCTGGGCAGAGTTTCTCACTCTCCAGACAATACTAGGCATGCTGGTTTCCCTATGTCGGCTAAATGAACTGAACCGTGCAAGAATGGTATGTGAAAAGTACTGACTTATCTTGGTTGGTCAAATAGTTACCAAGACAAAAGCTTGTTCTGGTCATTGGATAAAAATAATCCAGTTAAATAATAGTGGACAGTGGAAAGAAAAATATAGACAAAGTCTATCATATGTCCGTGTAGCAGTAATAATTACCAATGTTCTGCCACAATGTCTATCACCTCAGTGATAACTTATGAAGAATTCTAAGTTTACTAAAATTTCAAACACTTTTCAAAGTCCAGTAACCATGTACTGTCGTAGAATTCACTAAGTCATAGCAACCGTGTGCTAGTAAAAACGTAGAGTATTGCAGCCAAGTGCACGAAGATATTTTCGAAGTATAACGATGTCCTTAGCGGCATAGCGCTTACGAAGTAGCGACGTGATGTATCAGCAACTGAGTGCTGTGGCGAAGTCACATGTTGAGCTATGGCTCCCAGCCATTTTATACTCTGCGGGCGGACTCCTTGACGTCACTGCTTGAGATCTGCTCAAATTAAACATCTCATATCTCAGCTTCCGCTCGATCAATTTTCTTGAAATATAGCACGTTCTTCTTCCCTTCTCCGTGCCAGTAATTTGGTGTCAGTCCCATGTTTCTATTCGATCGGAAAATATTTTATACAAATATAGCATCGACTCTGAAAACTTGCTACGTCACTTAGCGATCTGTTGGCTGCATAAAGTTTCGAAATGCTTCTAAGAACAATGGGAGCGCGCTATTCAAAACCTCACCTCTGGACTTAGCATCTGGGCCTGTGGTCTCAAGTCTGGACAACTGGATTTGGGCACATCCACCCCACACATAGCAAAAAAATGAAAATTGAAAAAAAATTATTTTTCCTATTCACACTTCAAGCTACCTGGTTCTTGAATAGTAAACTTTCAAATTCGATGAATTGTAGGTTCCCACGATGTTACCAGTTCGTGTGTCGGCTATCTTCTGAAATTTGGTTTCATTTGGGCGGTGACCTTCGCCATCCAGAATAAGTCCCAAAAGTTTAATTTCCTTTCGACAGAATTGACATTTCCCTCGGTGTCTTCCTCTTCATTTCCCTCGAAGTTCATTTCTTCGGTATGCTGAAATCGTATTGTCTCATTGCTCATGTCAATGACAGCTTGATATTTCTGTATGAAATCTGCTCTCAGGATCATATCAAATGCCATATCCTTCATCACAACAAACACATGTCGAAATCATGTCCTCCAATCATAACACATAAATATAACTGAGTTTTGCATAGGGATGTCTTGTTTGGAATTATTCCTTGAATTTTAATTCCGGACACAGGAATTTCTTTTAGCTTCTCAGTGAGTTTCCAAAGAAAATACAATTTCTCACTTATAAGACATAGCAATGGACCTGTATCAATTAAAGTATCGACCGGCTTGCCGAATACTTCGCATGATATAATTGGCAATTTAATCCTCGTTCCCATTTCTTTACGTTCAAGATTATATTGTATCAGGTCATCATCCTCTGCTTGTCACTTAATGATTCTGGAAGTGAAAGTTTTAATTATCTTATCTGCTACTGGATATTTGACTTTTTTTCATTGCTCTTGGATTGCCGTACCCCTGATGTACCAGGTTCACTCTGTTTCAGCTGCTCCATGAACTGTTAATTCTCTTGGTGTCTCTCCTCCAAGTTTTTCCTCGTTTCCTGTTTGAACTCCTCATTGGATTGTCATGGATTTTCGTTTCTTGGGTAGAAGCCATTATTTCTTCCAAAGTACCTTCTCTCTTGGTATCTTCCTTGGTTTCCTCTTGGTCTTCCCCATCGACTTCTATAATTGTTCGTACCATCAGGCCTCGTATATGGTTTATTCTCACATGACCTATAGTTGTTTTGATTCCATCTTCTTTTCTCTGGATCCTCCCTCGGAGTTTTCTCTTTTCGATGATCTCGAGGTGTCTGAGAATATCTGTCAGCCATAACTGCGAATACCGCGTTGTCATTCTTGCCACCCTTCTGATGGAAGAATTGTGCGTTCGTGTGATCCAGCTTTTGTAGAACTTCATCAAATTGTTCCATGTTGTAAATGTCCGAAGCTGTAAGTTTTCTTTGGACATCCGCAGGAAATTGTCTGATCAAGGCAGTAATTAATTCGTTATCTGGCAGAGGCGGATCTAAATGTTGCAGTTTAGATAATTGCCCTGAAAAATATGTCGAATAACGTGTGGGTTGAGAAGTGGAGTATCTTTTGGAGTAAAGCTCCGCTCTCACCTGTTGTTGAGTTTCTGGTGACCAAAACTTCTTCAACAGTCCTCTAGCGAATTCCTCATAATTGTTTAGAGTGGATCTAAAGGCTCTAAACCACGCAAGTGCTGGACCATCCAAAAATTTCCCTATTACTCTTATCTCCCTTTCTTTGGAAATCCTACAATCCTTGAGGTAATCTCCCACTTCCCTCAGGAATTCTACTGGTGTAACAATCCCAGTTCCTGAGAATTTTGAAGGATTATATTCAACGTTCTTGTAAATGGTTATAGGAGTGGATTGCACAAATGTTCAAACCTCTTCCTGATTATGGGGATTATCTACTTTGCTTACTCTCTCAATATCCATATCCTTACTAGTAATTGTAGGTTTGCTTTGAGGTTTGGCAACACACTTTGCTTCCTGCTGGTAATCCAAAAATTTATTACTAAGCTTCTTGATTGTTTCTTTGAGTTCAGCATTTTCTTCACCTACTAATTTCTTTAACTCTTCGGTACTATTTTTATTGTGTGAACAATCACCCTGTTTCTGATCTTTGACCTGATTTTTAATATCCTGGATTTCTCACTGGTTCTCCTCGGATCTTTTCCTGATTTCTTCAGTATCTCTCTTAATTCCTTCTGTCTCTTTAAAGTTCTATTTCACATCTGTAGATATCTTCCTGTTCATGGGGATTATCTACTTTGCTTACGCACTCAATATCCATATCCTTACTAGTAATTGTAGGTTTGCTTTGAGGTTTGGCAACACTCTTTGCTTCCTGCTAGTAATCCAAAAATTTATTACTAAGCTTCTTGATTGTTTCTTTGAGTTCAGCATTTTCTTCACCTACTAATTTCTTTAACTCTTCGGTACAATTTTATTGTGTAAACAATCCCCCTGTTTCTGATCTTTGACCTGATTTTTAATATCCTCGATTTCTCTCTGGTTCTCCTCGGATCTTTTCCTGATTTCTTCAGTATCTCTCTTAATTCATTCTGTCTCTTTAAAGTTCTCTTTCACATCTGTAGATATCTTGTTCACAATCTCTTCGTGATTCTTTAACGAACTTGCCATATCCACAATGTCTTTCTGAGCCGTCTGGATATCCTTGGTAATTACTTGAACATGTGACGTCAAACTTTCTCTGATCTCTTTGATTCCATCTTGCGTCGCCAGTTTAAGTGCATCTTTGACTTCACTGATGACTGTTGTCTTTATCTCAGTTGTCAACTCTTTGACTACACCTTCCTGTATTTCTCCAACAAGTTCCTGGAATTGCTCGGTCAAACGTTGAATGACTTGATTTGACATCTTGCTATTCTCTTTGTGGACACGAATTTCCAAATTTACCATATCCTCTCCTACTTTTCTGAGACCTCGCTCTATCCTATCAGCTAATGATTGCTATTTTTGGTCGGCATCGCGAAATTTATCATCCATCTTACTTGTGTTCAAAGCTAATGAAGTTTCGAGTTCATGAGTTTTCTCAAATAGTTTAAATAGTTTACCTTCTAAAGACATTTTTAACAAATCAGAATTTTCATTCATTTTACTTTCTAACGAAACAGACTTTTCTTTCATTTTAGCTTTTAAGTTTACTGAATTTTCCTCTAATTTAGTTTCAAAAGATTCAGTTAATCTAGCCTCCAAAGAATCAGTTAATCTAATTTCCATAGAATCAGAATTTTCTTTTAACTTGTTCTCTAAAGAATGGGAGTTTTCTTTTAGTTTGTTTTCTAAAGAATTTAAGTTAGTCTCCAAAGAAACAGAATTTTCTTTACATTTATTTTCCATTGAGTTTTCAAGATTTACTTTTAAAGAAGTGGTCAATCTATTTTCTAGGGAATCTGAGTTTTCTCTTAATTTTTCCCTTAAAGTTTCAGAATTTTCTTTAAGTTTAGCATCCATTTTATTAGTTTTCTCTATAATTTCTGCCACCTGCAGTTCTGTACTTTTGGAGCTCTCCTCCATGCGAGTTAAGATCCTCATGACCTCGTCCATAATTTTCACAATGTATTTATAGTTAGGAGTATAAATGTAGGCAGACACAAAAACGTAGAACTAGCTACTTGGAATTCTCGGAATAAAATGAGATATGCGCTAATGTCGACGTGATGGAAAGGAACTCTACTATTAATTAAATTTAAACAACAATATAAAAATATGCAAGTTCAAAATATCCTCCACCTGGATTCTAATAAATTGTGTATTTCCAGATATCGAACGTATACTACAAAATTTACTTGACACCCTAATGGATAAGCCATTATACAATAATCAAAACCACACTAACTATTAAAAATTTACTTGAGTTAAGTTTCCCACTAATTGGGTTTCATATGAATTTATTTATCCATGCCAGACTTCTTCCAATTCCCAAAATATCTATTTGAAAAATCACAACTAAATCGGCAAACAATCGACCGAATCGACTCTAAATCGGGCCCCACGTTCGAAGCCATTTCTCTCTTCTATCTTATTTTATGTGCCCGTTTAGACCGAAGTCCAGACGACCACATATGCATTTCACCAAAAATCAGTCAGCACGAGAATCTAAATATCCCAGGGCGCCATAAGGGTTAAAGTGACTACAATAACACAAAAAAATGCTTTACTGATTTTCGGCTCGATGCAACAATAAGGATAGAAGGAGATTTTCTGAAAATAACACAATTCGTAAAATTATCTCATTTTATTAAAATGTTTAAAGGCTGACTGAAGTAATGCTAAAAATAGCATTTAGAATGCATGACGGATCATACATTTATATACACAAATTTACAGATACACCACCACATGGACACTAGGCATTTGAAACGAATGTCAGATTGTTAGTCCTGTTGACTTCGTTCAAATGAATTATTTTCAATCGTAGGGTTTGAATGAAAATCCACAGCCTGCTTCCAGTCTCCGACCGGGTCAGGAATGGAATGAATGAAGCCCCTATCTAGCGGCGAGGATATGAACTGTGCCGGCTGCCGAGGCCTGACGCACTCCTCTGGGGCAATGATTAAATGAATGACGGATGAAATGAAATGATAGTGGAGAGTGTTGCTGGAATGAAATGTTGACAGGGAAAACCGGAGTACCCGGAGAAAAACCTGTCTGCCTCCGTTCTGTCCAGCACAGATCTCACATGGAGTGACCGGGATTTGAACCACGGACTCAGCGGTGAGAGGCCGACGTGCTGCCGCCTGAGCCACGGAGGCTCTAATCGTAGGGTTTGTCAGTGCAAATTTAATTGTCCAGACTGATTCCTAACTTTTAAGTATTCACACGTTGAAATGAAATATTATCACTCGATGAAAAAAATCACTGTTTTTGTTTTTCAAAATAGTAGCAGAAAATTAACTAACCCTTTTTAGCCTACTTTCGATTTTTGCAAAAAATGAAAGTAGACTTATGAGATCAACACAGGGCGAAAAAAGTGTGTATGTGTGTGTGTGTGTGTGTGTGTGTGTGTATGTGTGTATGTGAGTCTGTGTGTGTCTGTGTGTGTGTGTGTCTGTGTCTGTGTGTGTGTGTGTGTGTGTGTGTGTGAGTGTGTGTACTCTGAATGTCTGTCCCCCCTATCAATTCGAACACGGAGAATGCGAATTGAACGAAATTTGGTACAAAGGTAGCACTAGCAAAGGACACCTCAGTGTCATGTTTTATATCGCCGCCATCTTGACGGAAACGTAATGGCGGCCACACAAATGTTCAAAGCTTAAATCAAATTACGACTAACCTAATCATTCGATCTCTACCAAATTTTGCAACAACATACCTTTATGGGGGGAGCATCCTTTGACCAAACCAATAGGTCATCAGCGTAATAGTTTGCGGATGGCGGCCATCTTTGTGTGAAAATCGATTCCCCCTATTAATTCGAACATGGTGCAACCGAATGGAACGAAATTTGGTACAGAGGTAGTACTAACAAAAGGCACCTCAGTGTCATGTTTTATATCGCAGCCATCTTGACGAAAACGTAATGGCGGCCACACAAATGTTCAAAGCTTAAATCAAATTACGATTAACCTAATCATACGATCTCTACCAAATTTTGCAACAACATACCCTTATAGAGGAAGCATCCTTTGACCAAATGAATAGGTCATTAGCCTAATAGTTTGCGGATGGCGGCCATTTTTGTGTGAAAATCAATTCCCCCTATTAATTCAAACACGGTGAAACCGAATGGAACGAAATTTGGTACAGAGGTAGCACTAGCAAAGGGCATCTCAGTGTCATGTTTTATATCGCCGCCATATTGACAGAAACGTAATGGCGGCCACACAAATGTTCAAAGCTTAAGTTAAATTACGACTAACATAACCATCCGATCTCTACCAAACTTTGCAACAACATACCTTTATGGAGGGAGCATCCTTTGACCAATCTAATAGGTTATTAGCCTAATAGTTTGCGTATGGCGGCCATCTTTATGTCAAAATTGATTCCCCCTACTAATTCGAACACGATGGAACCGAATGGAACGAAATTTGGTACAGAGGTAGCACTAGCAAAGGGCACCTCAGTGTCATGTTTTATATTGCCGCCATCTTGACTGAAACGTAATGGCGGCCACACGAATGTTCAAAGCTTAAATCAAATTACGATTAACCTAATCATCCGATCTCTACCAAATTTTGCAACTACATACCTTTATGGAGGGAGCATCCTTTGACCAATCTAATAGGTCATCAGCGTAATAGTTTGCGGATGGTGGCCATCTTTGTGTGAAAATCGATTCCCCCTATTAATTCGAACACGGTGCAACCGAATGGAACGAAATTTGGTACAGAGGTAGTACTAACAAGAGGCACCTCAGTGTCATGTTTTATATCGCCGCCATCTTGGCGGAAACGTAATGGCGGCTACACAAATGTTCAAAGCTTAAATCAAATTACGATTAACCTTATCATCCGATCTCTACCAAATTTTGCAACTACATACCTTTATGAAGGGAGCATCCTTTGACCAATCTAATAGGTCATTCGCCTAAAAGTTTGCGGATGGCGGCCATTTTTATGTCAAAATTGATTCCCCCTACTAATTCGAACACGGTGGAACCGAATGGAACGAAATTTGGTACAGAGGTAGCACTAGCAAAGGGCACCTCAGAGTCATGTTTTATATCGCCGCCATCTTGACTGAAACGTAATGGCGGCCACACGAATGTTCAAAGCTTAAATCAAATTACGATTAACCTAATCATCCGATCTCTACCAAATTTTGCAACTACATACCTTTATGGAGGGAGCTTCCTTTGACCATTCTAATAGGTCATTCGCCTAATAGTTTGCTGATGGCGGCCATCTTTGTGTGAAAATCAAGTCCCCCTATTAATTCAAACACGGTGAAACCGAATGGAACGAAATTTGGTACAGAGGTAGCACTAGCAAAGGGCACCTCAGAGTCATGTTTTATATCGCCGCCATCTTGACTGCAACGTAATGGCGGCCACACGAATGTTCAAAGCTTAAATCAAATTACGATTAACCTAATCATCCGATCTCTACCAAATTTTGCAACAACATACCCTTATAGAGGAAGCATCCTTTGACCAAATGAATAGGTCATTAGCCTAATAGTTTGCGGATGGCGGCCATTTTTGTGTGAAAATAAATTCCCCCTATTAATTCAAACACGGTGAAACCAAATGGAACGAAATTTGGTACACACGTAGCACTAGCAAAGGGCATCTCAGTGTCATGTTTTATATCGCCGCCATATTGACAGAAACGTAATGGCGGCCACACAAATGTTCAAAGCTTAAGTTAAATTACGACTAACAGAACCATCCGATCTCTACCAAACTTTGCAACAACATACCTTTATGGAGGGAGCATCCTTTGACCAATCTAATAGGTTATTAGCCTAATAGTTTGCGGATGGCGGCCATCTTTATGTCAAAATTGATTCCCCCTACTAATTCGAACACGGTGGAACCGAATGGAACCAAATTTGGTACAGAGGTAGCACTAGCAAAGGGCACCTCAGTGTAATGTTTTATATCGCCGCCATCTTGACTGAAACGTAATGGCGGCCACACGAATGTTCAAAGCTTAAATCAAATTACGATTAACCTAATCATCCGATCTCAACCAAATTTTGCAACTACATACCTTTATGGAGGGAGCATCCTTTGACCAATCTAATAGGTCATCAGCGTAATAGTTTGCGGATGGTGGCCATCTTTGTGTGAAAATCGATTCCCCCTATTAATTCGAACACGGTGCAACCGAATGGAACGAAATTTGGTACAGAGGTAGTACTAACAAAAGGCACCTCAGTGTCATGTTTTATATCGCCGCCATCTTGACGGAAACGTAATGGCGGCCACACAAATGTTCAAAGCTTAAATCATATTACGATTAACCTAATCATCCGATCTCTACCAAATTTTGCGACAACATACCCTTATAGAGGACCAAATGAATAGGTCATTGGCCTAATAGTTTGCGGATGGCGGCCATCTTTGTGTGAAAATCAAGTCCCCCTATTAATTCAAACACGGTGAAACCGAATGGAACGAAATTTGGTACAGAGGTAGCACTAGCAAAGGGCATCTCAGTGTCATGTTTTATATCGCCGCCATATTGACAGAATCGTAATGGCGGCCACACAAATGTTCAAAGCTTAAGTTAAATTACGACTAACATAACCATCCGATCTCTACCAAACTTTGCAACAACATACCTTTATGGAGGGAGCATCCTTTGACCAATCTAATAGGTTATTAACCTAATAGTTTGCGGATGGCGGCCATCTTTATGTCAAAATTGATTCCCCCTACTAATTCGAACACGGTGGAACCGAATGGAACGAAATTTGGTACAGAGGTAGCACTAGCAAAGGGCACCTCAGTGTCATGTTTTATATCGCCGCCATCTTGACTGAAACGTAATGGCGGCCACACGAATGTTCAAAGCTTAAATCAAATTACGATTAACCTAATCATCCGATCTCTACCAAATTTTGCAACTACATACCTTTATGGAGGGAGCATCCTTTGACCAATCTAATAGGTCATCAGCTTAATAGTTTGCGGATGGTGGCCATCTTTGTGTGAAAATCGATTCCCCCTATTAATTCGAACACGGTGCAACCGAATGGAACGAAATTTGGTACAGAGGTAGTACTAACAAGAGGCACCTCAGTGTCATGTTTTATATCGCCGCCATCTTGGCGGAAACGTAATTGCGGCTACACAAATGTTCAAAGCTTAAATCAAATTACGACTAACCTAATCATCCGATCTCTACCAAATTTTGCAACAACATACCCTTATGAGGGGAGCATCCTTTGACCAAACTAATAGGTCATCAGCGTAATAGTTTGCGGATGGCGGCCATCTTTGTGTGAAAATCGATTCCCCCTATTAATTCGAACACGGTGCAACCGAATGGAACGAAATTTGGTACCGAGGTAGTACTAACAAAAGGCACCTCAGTGTCATGTTTTATATCGCCGCCATCTTGACGGAAACGTAATGGCGGCCACACAAATGTTCAAAGCTTAAATCAAATTACGATTAACCTAATCATCCGATCTCTACCAAATTTTGCGACAACATACCCCTATAGAGGAAGCATCCTTTGACCAAATGAATAGGTCATTAGCCTTATAGTTTGCGGATGGCGGCCATCTTTGTGTGAAAATCAATTCCCCCCATTAATTCAAACACGGTGAAACCGAATGGAACGAAATTTGGTACAGAGGTAGCACTAGCAAAGGGCATCTCAGTGTCATGTTTTATATCGCCGCCATATTGACAGAAACGTAATGGCGGCCACACAAATGTTCAAAGCTTAAGTTAAATTACGACTAACATAACGATCCGATCTCTACCAAACTTTGCAACAACATACCTTTATGGAGGGAGCATCCTTTGACCAATCTAATAGGTTATTAGCCTAATAGTTTGCGTATGGCGGCCATCTTTATGTCAAAATTGATTCCCCCTACTAATTCGAACACGGTGGAACCGAATGGAACGAAATTTGGTACAGAGGTAGCACTAGCAAAGGGCACCTCAGTGTCATGTTTTATATCACCGCCATCTTGACTGAAACGTAATGGCGGCCACACGAATGTTCAAAGCTGAAATCAAATTACGATTAACCTTATCATCCGATCTCTACCAAATTTTGCAACTACATACCTTTATGAAGGGAGCATCCTTTGACCAATCTAATAGGTCATTCGCCTAAAAGTTTGCGGATGGCGGCCATTTTTATGTCAAAATTGATTCCCCCTACTAATTCGAACACGGTGGAACCGAATGGAACGAAATTTGGTACACAGGTAGCACTAGCAAAGGGCACCTCAGTGTCATGTTTTATATCGCCGCCATCTTGACTGAAACGTAATGGCGGCCACACGAATGTTCAAAGCTTAAATCAAATTACGATTAACCTAATAATCCGATCTCTACCAAATTTTGCAACTACATACCTTTATGGAGGGAGCTTCCTTTGACCATTCTAATAGGTTATTCGCCTAATAGTTTGCGGATGGCGGCCATCTTTATGTCAAAATGATTCCCCCTATTAATTCGAACACGGTGGAACCGAATGGAATGAAATTTGGTACAGAGGTAGCACTAGCAAAGGGCACCTCAGTGTCATGTTTTATATCGCCGCCATCCTGGCGGAAACGTAATGGCGGCTACACAAATGTTCAAAGCTTAAATCAAATTACGATTAACCTAATCATCCGATCTCTACCAAATTTTGCAACAACATACCTTTATGGGGGGAGCATCCTTTGACCAAACCAATAGGTCATCAGCGTAATAGTTTGCGGATGGCGGCCATCTTTGTGTGAAAATCGATTCCCCCTATTAATTCGAACATGGTGCAACCGAATGGAACGAAATTTGGTACAGAGGTAGTACTAACAAAAGGCACCTCAGTGTCATGTTTTATATCGCAGCCATCTTGACGGAAACGTAATGGCGGCCACACAAATGTTTAAAGCTTAAATCAAATTACGATTAACCTAATCATACGATCTCTACCAAATTTTGCAACAACATACCCTTATAGAGGAAGCATCCTTTGGCCAAATGAATAGGTCATTAGCCTAATAGTTTGCGGATGGCGGCCATTTTTGTGTGAAAATCAATTCCCCCTATTAATTCAAACACGGTGAAACCGAATGGAACGAAATTTGGTACAGAGGTAGCACTAGCAAAGGGCATCTCAGTGTCATGTTTTATATCGCCGCCATCTTGGCGGAAACGTAATGGCGGCTACACAAATGTTCAAAGCTTAAATCAAATTACGACTAACCTAATCATCCGATCTCTACCAAACTTTGCAACAACATACCTTTATGGAGGGAGCATCCTTTGACTAATCTAATAGGTTATTAGCCTAATAGTTTGCGGATGGCGGCCATCTTTATGTCAAAATTGATTCCCCCTACTAATTCGAACACGGTGGAACCGAATGGAACGAAATTTGGTACAGAGGTAGCACTAGCAAAGGGCACCTCAGTGTCATGTTTTATATCACCGCCATCTTGACTGAAACGTAATGGCGGCCACACGAATGTTCAAAGCTGAAATCAAATTACTATTAACCTTATCATCCGATCTCTACCAAATTTTGCAACTACATACCTTTATGAAGGGAGCATCCTTTGACCAATCTAATAGGTCATTAGCCTAATAGTTTGCGGATGGCGGCCATTTTTGCGTGAAAATCAATTCCCCCTATTAATTCAAACACGGTGAAACCGAATGGAACGAAATTTGGTACACAGGTAGTACTAGCAAAGGGCATCTCAGTGTCATGTTTTATATCGCCGCCATATTGACAGAAACTTAATGGCGGCCACACAAATGTTCAAAGCTTAAGTTAAATTACGACTAACATAACCATCCGATCTCTACCAAACTTTGCAACAACATACCTTTATGGAGGGAGCATCCTTTGACCAATCTAATAGGTTATTAGCCTAATAGTTTGCGGATGGCGGCCATCTTTATGTCAAAATTGATTCCCCCTACTAATTCGAACACGGTGGAACCGAATGGAACGAAATTTGGTACAGAGGTAGCACTAGCAAAGGGCACCTCAGTGTCATGTTTTATATCGCCGCCATCTTGACTGAAACGTAATGACGGCCACACGAATGTTCAAAGCTTAAATCAAATTACGATTAACCTAATCATCCGATCTCTACCAAATTTTGCAACAACATACCCTTATAGAGGAAGCATCCTTTGACCAAATGAATAGGTCATTAGCCTAATAGTTTGCGGATGGCGGCCATTTTTGTGTGAAAATCAATTCCCCCTATTAATTCAAATACGGTGAAACCAAATGGAACGAAATTTGGTACACAGGTAGCACTAGCAAAGGGCATCTCAGTGTCATGTTTTATATCGCCGCCATATTGACAGAAACGTAATGGCGGCCACACAAATGTTCAAAGCTTAAGTTAAATTACGACTAACAGAACCATCCGATCTCTACCAAACTTTGCAACAACATACCTTTATGGAGGGAGCATCCTTTGACCAATCTACTGTAATAGGTTATTAGCCTAATAGTTTGCGGATGGCGGCCATCTTTATGTCAAAATTGATTCCCCCTACTAATTCGAACACGGTGGAACCGAATGGAACGAAATTTGGTACAGAGGTAGCACTAGCAAAGGGCACCTCAGTGTCATGTTTTATATCGCCGCCATCTTGACTGAAACGTAATGGCGGCCACACGAATGTTCAAAGCTTAAATCAAATTACGATTAACCTAATCATCCGATCTCTACCAAATTTTGCAACTACATACCTTTATGGAGGGAGCATCCTTTGACCAATCTAATAGGTCATCAGCGTAATAGTTTGCGGATGGTGGCCATCTTTGTGTGAAAATCGATTCCCCCTATTAATTCGAACACGGTGCAACCGAATGGAACGAAATTTGGTACAGAGGTAGTACTAACAAGAGGCACCTCAGTGTCATGTTTTATATCGCCGCCATCTTGGCGGAAACGTAATGGCGGCTACACAAATGTTCAAAGCTTAAATCAAATTACGACTAACCTAATCATCCGATCTCTACCAAATTTTGCAACAACATACCTTTATGGGGGGAGCATCCTTTGACCAAACTAATAGGTCATCAGCGTAATAGTTTGCGGATGGCGGCCATCTTTGTGTGAAAATCGATTCCCCCTATTAATTCGAACACGGTGCAACCGAATGGAACGAAATTTGGTACAGAGGTAGTACTAACAAAAGGCACCTCAGTGTCATGTTTTATATCGCCGCCATCTTGACGGAAACGTAATGGCGGCCACACAAATGTTCAAAGCTTAAATCAAATTACGATTAACCTAATCATCCGATCTCTACCAAATTTTGCGACAACATACCCTTATAGAGGACCAAATGAATAGGTCATTGGCCTAATAGTTTGCGGATGGCGGCCATCTTTGTGTGAAAATCAAGTCCCCCTATTAATTCAAACACGGTGAAACCGAATGGAACGAAATTTGGTACAGAGGTAGCACTAGCAAAGGGCATCTCAGTGTCATGTTTTATATCGCCGCCATATTGACAGAAACGTAATGGAGGCCACACAAATGTTCAAAGCTTAAGTTAAATTACGACTAACATAACGATCCGATCTCTACCAAACTTTGCAACAACATACCTTTATGGAGGGAGCATCCTTTGACCAATCTAATAGGTAATTAGCCTAATAGTTTGCGTATGGCGGCCATCTTTATGTCAAAATTGATTCCCCCTACTAATTCGAACACGGTGGAACCGAATGGAACGAAATTTGGTACAGAGGTAGCACTAGCAAAGGGCATCTCAGTGTCATGTTTTATATCGCGGCCATATTGACAGAAACGTAATGGCGGCCACACAAATGTTCAAAGCTTAAGTTAAATTACGACTAACATAACCATCCGATCTCTACCAAACTTTGCAACAACATACCTTTATGGAGGGAGCATCCTTTGACCAATCTAATAGGTTATTAACCTAATAGTTTGCGGATGGCGGCCATCTTTATGTCAAAATTGATTCCCCCTACTAATTCGAACACGGTGGAACCGAATGGAACGAAATTTGGTACAGAGGTAGCACTAGCAAAGGGCACCTCAGTGTCATGTTTTATATCGCCGCCATCTTGACTGAAACGTAATGGCGGCCACACGAATGTTCAAAGCTTAAATCAAATTACGATTAACCTAATCATCCGATCTCTACCAAATTTTGCAACTACATACCTTTATGGAGGGAGCATCCTTTGACCAATCTAATAGGTCATCAGCGTAATAGTTTGCGGATGGTGGCCATCTTTGTGTGAAAATCGATTCCCCCTATTAATTCGAACACGGTACAACCGAATGGAACGAAATTTGGTACAGAGGTAGTACTAACAAGAGGCACCTCAGTGTCATGTTTTATATCGCCGCCATCTTGGCGGAAACGTAATGGCGGCTACACAAATGTTCAAAGCTTAAATCAAATTACGACTAACCTAATCATCCGATCTCTACCAAATTTTGCAACAACATACCTTTATGAGGGGAGCATCCTTTGACCAATCTAATAGGTCATCAGCGTAATAGTTTGCGGATGGCGGCCATCTTTGTGTGAAAATCGATTCCCCCTATTAATTCGAACACGGTGCAACCGAATGGAACGAAATTTGGTACAGAGGTAGTACTAACAAAAGGCACCTCAGTGTCATGTTTTATATCGCCGCCATCTTGACGGAAACGTAATGGCGGCCACACAAATGTTCAAAGCTTATATCAAATTACGATTAACCTAATCATCCGATCTCTACCAAATTTTGCGACAACATACCCCTATAGAGGAAGCATCCTTTGACCGAATGAATAGGTCATTAGCCTTATAGTTTGCGGATGGCGGCCATCTTTGTGTGAAAATCAATTCCCCCTATTAATTCAAACACGGTGAAACCGAATGGAACGAAATTTGGTACAGAGGTAGCACTAGCAAAGGGCATCTCAGTGTCATGTTTTATATCGCCGCCATATTGACAGAAACGTAATGGCGGCCACACAAATGTTCAAAGCTTAAGTTAAATTACGACTAACATAACGATCCGATCTCTACCAAACTTTGCAACAACATACCTTTGTGAAGGGAGCATCCTTTGACCAATCTAATAGGTTATTAGCTTAATAGTTTGCGTATGGCGGCCATCTTTATGTCAAAATTGATTCCCCCTACTAATTCGAACACGGTGGAACCGAATGGAACGAAATTTGGTACAGAGGTAGCACTAGCAAAGGGCACCTCAGTGTCATGTTTTATATCACCGCCATCTTGACTGAAACGTAATGGCGGCCACACGAATGTTCAAAGCTGAAATCAAATTACGATTAACCTTATCATCCGATCTCTACCAAATTTTGCAACTACATACCTTTATGAAGGGAGCATCCTTTGACCAATCTAATAGGTCATTCGCCTAAAAGTTTGCGGATGGCGGCCATTTTTATGTCAAAATTGATTCCCCCTACTAATTCGAACACGGTGGAACCGAATGGAACGAAATTTGGTACAGAGGTAGCACTAGCATAGGGCACCTCAGTGTCATGTTTTATATCGCCGCCATCTTGACTGAAACGTAATGGCGGCCACACGAATGTTCAAAGCTTAAATCAAATTACGATTAACCTAATCATCCGATCTCTACCAAATTTTGCAACTACATACCTTTATGTAGGGAGCTTCCTTTGACCATTCTAATAGGTCATTCGCCTAATAGTTTGCGGATGGCGGCCATCTTTATGTCAAAATGATTCCCCCTATTAATGCGAACACGGTGGAACCGAATGGAATGAAATTTGGTACAGAGGTAGCACTAGCAAAGGGCACCTCAGTGTCATGTTTAATATCGCCGCCATCTTGACTGAAACGTAATGGCGGCCACACGAATATTCAAAGCTTAAATCAAATTACGATTAACCTAATCATCCGATCTCTACCAAATTATGCAACTACATACCTTTATGGAGGGAGCATCCTTTGACCAATCTAATAGGTCATCAGCGTAATAGTTTGCGGATGGTGGCCATCTTTGTGTGAAAATCGATTCCCCCTATTAATTCGAACACGGTGCAACCGAATGGAACGAAATTTGGTACAGAGGTAGTACTAACAAGAGGCACCTCAGTGTCATGTTTTATATCGCCGCCATCTTGGCGGAAACGTAATGGCGGCTACACAAATGTTCAAAGCTTAAATCAAATTACGATTAACCTAATCATCCGATCTCTACCAAATTTTGCAACAACATACCTTTATGGGGGGAGCATCCTTTGACCAAACCAATAGGTCATCAGCGTAATAGTTTGCGGATGGCGGCCATCTTTGTGTGAAAATCGATTCCCCCTATTAATTCGAACATGGTGCAACCGAATGGAACGAAATTTGGTACAGAGGTAGTACTAACAAAAGGCACCTCAGTGTCATGTTTTATATCGCAGCCATCTTGACGGAAACGTAATGGCGGCCACACAAATGTTTAAAGCTTAAATCAAATTACGATTAACCTAATCATACGATCTCTACCAAATTTTGCAACAACATACCCTTATAGAGGAAGCATCCTTTGGCCAAATGAATAGGTCATTAGCCTAATAGTTTGCGGATGGCGGCCATTTTTGTGTGAAAATCAATTCCCCCTATTAATTCAAACACGGTGAAACCGAATGGAACGAAATTTGGTACAGAGGTAGCACTAGCAAAGGGCATCTCAGTGTCATGTTTTATATCGCCGCCATATTGACAGAAACGTAATAGCGGCCACACAAATGTTCAAAGCTTAAGTTAAATTACGACTAACAGAACCATCCGATCTCTACCAAACTTTGCAACAACATACCTTTATGGAGGGAGCATCCTTTGACCAATCTACTGTAATAGGTTATTAGCCTAATAGTTTGCGGATGGCGGCCATCTTTATGTCAACATTGATTCCCCCTACTAATTCGAACACGGTGGAACCGAATGGAACGAAATTTGGTACAGAGGTAGCACTAGCAAAGGGCACCTCAGTGTCATGTTTTATATCGCCGCCATCTTGACTGAAACGTAATGGCGGCCACACGAATGTTCAAAGCTTAAATCAAATTACGATTAACCTAATCATCCGATCTCTACCAAATTTTGCAACTACATACCTTTATGGAGGGAGCATCCTTTGACCAATCTAATAGGTCATCAGCGTAATAGTTTGCGGATGGTGGCCATCTTTGTGTGAAAATCGATTCCCCCTATTAATTCGAACACGGTGCAACCGAATGGAACGAAATTTGGTACAGAGGTAGTACTAACAAGAGGCACCTCAGTGTCATGTTTTATATCGCCGCCATCTTGGCGGAAACGTAATGGCGGCTACACAAATGTTCAAAGCTTAAATCAAATTACGACTAACCTAATCATCCGATCTCTACCAAATTTTGCAACAACATACCTTTATGGGGGGAGCATCCTTTGACCAAACTAATAGGTCACCAGCGTAATAGTTTGCGGATGGCGGCCATCTTTGTGTGAAAATCGATTCCCCCCATTAATTCGAACACGGTGCAACCGAATGGAACGAAATTTGGTACAGAGGTAGTACTAACAAAAGGCACCTCAGTGTCATGTTTTATATCGCCGCCATCTTGACGGAAACGTAATGGCGGCCACACAAATGTTCGAAGCTTAAATCAAATTACGATTAACCTAATCATCCGATCTCTACCAAATTTTGCGACAACATACCCTTATAGAGGACCAAATGAATAGGTCATTGGCCTAATAGTTTGCGGATGGCGGCCATCTTTGTGTGAAAATCAAGTCCCCCTATTAATTCAAACACGGTGAAACCGAATGGAACGAAATTTGGTACAGAGGTAGCACTAGCAAAGGGCATCTCAGTGTCATGTTTTATATCGCCGCCATATTGACAGAAACGTAATGGCGGCCACACAAATGTTCAAAGCTTAAGTTAAATTACGACTAACATAACGATCCGATCTCTACCAAACTTTGCAACAACATACCTTTATGGAGGGAGCATCCTTTGACCAATCTAATAGGTAATTAGCCTAATAGTTTGCGTATGGCGGCCATCTTTATGTCAAAATTGATTCCCCCTACTAATTCGAACACGGTGGAACCGAATGGAACGAAATTTGGTACAGAGGTAGCACTAGCAAAGGGCATCTCAGTGTCATGTTTTATATCGCCGCCATCTTGGCGGAAACGTAATGGCGGCTACACAAATGTTCAAAGCTTAAATCAAATTACGACTAACCTAATCATCCGATCTCTACCAAACTTTGCAACAACATACCTTTATGGAGGGAGCATCCTTTGACTAATCTAATAGGTTATTAGCCTAATAGTTTGCGGATGGCGTCCATCTTTATGTCAAAATTGATTCCCCCTACTAATTCGAACACGGTGGAACCGAATGGAACGAAATTTGGTACAGAGGTAGCACTAGCAAAGGGCACCTCAGTGTCATGTTTTATATCACCGCCATCTTGACTGAAACGTAATGGCGGCCACACGAATGTTCAAAGCTGAAATCAAATTACTATTAACCTTATCATCCGATCTCTACCAAATTTTGCAACTACATACCTTTATGAAGGGAGCATCCTTTGACCAATCTAATAGGTCATTAGCCTAATAGTTTGCGGATGGCGGCCATTTTTGCGTGAAAATCAATTCCCCCTATTAATTCAAACACGGTGAAACCGAATGGAACGAAATTTGGTACACAGGTAGTACTAGCAAAGGGCATCTCAGTGTCATGTTTTATATCGCCGCCATATTGACAGAAACTTAATGGCGGCCACACAAATGTTCAAAGCTTAAGTTAAATTACGACTAACATAACCATCCGATCTCTACCAAACTTTGCAACAACATACCTTTATGGAGGGAGCATCCTTTGACCAATCTAATAGGTTATTAGCCTAATAGTTTGCGGATGGCGGCCATCTTTATGTCAAAATTGATTCCCCCTACTAATTCGAACACGGTGGAACCGAATGGAACGAAATTTGGTACAGAGGTAGCACTAGCAAAGGGCACCTCAGTGTCATGTTTTATATCGCCGCCATCTTGACTGAAACGTAATGACGGCCACACGAATGTTCAAAGCTTAAATCAAATTACGATTAACCTAATCATCCGATCTCTACCAAATTTTGCAACAACATACCCTTATAGAGGAAGCATCCTTTGACCAAATGAATAGGTCATTAGCCTAATAGTTTGCGGATGGCGGCCATTTTTGTGTGAAAATCAATTCCCCCTATTAATTCAAATACGGTGAAACCAAATGGAACGAAATTTGGTACACAGGTAGCACTAGCAAAGGGCATCTCAGTGTCATGTTTTATATCGCCGCCATATTGACAGAAACGTAATGGCGGCCACACAAATGTTCAAAGCTTAAGTTAAATTACGACTAACAGAACCATCCGATCTCTACCAAACTTTGCAACAACATACCTTTATGGAGGGAGCATCCTTTGACCAATCTACTGTAATAGGTTATTAGCCTAATAGTTTGCGGATGGCGGCCATCTTTATGTCAAAATTGATTCCCCCTACTAATTCGAACACGGTGGAACCGAATGGAACGAAATTTGGTACAGAGGTAGCACTAGCAAAGGGCACCTCAGTGTCATGTTTTATATCGCCGCCATCTTGACTGAAACGTAATGGCGGCCACACGAATGTTCAAAGCTTAAATCAAATTACGATTAACCTAATCATCCGATCTCTACCAAATTTTGCAACTACATACCTTTATGGAGGGAGCATCCTTTGACCAATCTAATAGGTCATCAGCGTAATAGTTTGCGGATGGTGGCCATCTTTGTGTGAAAATCGATTCCCCCTATTAATTCGAACACGGTGCAACCGAATGGAACGAAATTTGGTACAGAGGTAGTACTAACAAGAGGCACCTCAGTGTCATGTTTTATATCGCCGCCATCTTGGCGGAAACGTAATGGCGGCTACACAAATGTTCAAAGCTTAAATCAAATTACGACTAACCTAATCATCCGATCTCTACCAAATTTTGCAACAACATACCTTTATGGGGGGAGCATCCTTTGACCAAACTAATAGGTCATCAGCGTAATAGTTTGCGGATGGCGGCCATCTTTGTGTGAAAATCGATTCCCCCTATTAATTCGAACACGGTGCAACCGAATGGAACGAAATTTGGTACAGAGGTAGTACTAACAAAAGGCACCTCAGTGTCATGTTTTATATCGCCGCCATCTTGACGGAAACGTAATGGCGGCCACACAAATGTTCAAAGCTTAAATCAAATTACGATTAACCTAATCATCCGATCTCTACCAAATTTTGCGACAACATACCCTTATAGAGGACCAAATGAATAGGTCATTGGCCTAATAGTTTGCGGATGGCGGCCATCTTTGTGTGAAAATCAAGTCCCCCTATTAATTCAAACACGGTGAAACCGAATGGAACGAAATTTGGTACAGAGGTAGCACTAGCAAAGGGCATCTCAGTGTCATGTTTTATATCGCCGCCATATTGACAGAAACGTAATGGAGGCCACACAAATGTTCAAAGCTTAAGTTAAATTACGACTAACATAACGATCCGATCTCTACCAAACTTTGCAACAACATACCTTTATGGAGGGAGCATCCTTTGACCAATCTAATAGGTAATTAGCCTAATAGTTTGCGTATGGCGGCCATCTTTATGTCAAAATTGATTCCCCCTACTAATTCGAACACGGTGGAACCGAATGGAACGAAATTTGGTACAGAGGTAGCACTAGCAAAGGGCATCTCAGTGTCATGTTTTATATCGCGGCCATATTGACAGAAACGTAATGGCGGCCACACAAATGTTCAAAGCTTAAGTTAAATTACGACTAACATAACCATCCGATCTCTACCAAACTTTGCAACAACATACCTTTATGGAGGGAGCATCCTTTGACCAATCTAATAGGTTATTAACCTAATAGTTTGCGGATGGCGGCCATCTTTATGTCAAAATTGATTCCCCCTACTAATTCGAACACGGTGGAACCGAATGGAACGAAATTTGGTACAGAGGTAGCACTAGCAAAGGGCACCTCAGTGTCATGTTTTATATCGCCGCCATCTTGACTGAAACGTAATGGCGGCCACACGAATGTTCAAAGCTTAAATCAAATTACGATTAACCTAATCATCCGATCTCTACCAAATTTTGCAACTACATACCTTTATGGAGGGAGCATCCTTTGACCAATCTAATAGGTCATCAGCGTAATAGTTTGCGGATGGTGGCCATCTTTGTGTGAAAATCGATTCCCCCTATTAATTCGAACACGGTACAACCGAATGGAACGAAATTTGGTACAGAGGTAGTACTAACAAGAGGCACCTCAGTGTCATGTTTTATATCGCCGCCATCTTGGCGGAAACGTAATGGCGGCTACACAAATGTTCAAAGCTTAAATCAAATTACGACTAACCTAATCATCCGATCTCTACCAAATTTTGCAACAACATACCTTTATGAGGGGAGCATCCTTTGACCAAACTAATAGGTCATCAGCGTAATAGTTTGCGGATGGCGGCCATCTTTGTGTGAAAATCGATTCCCCCTATTAATTCGAACACGGTGCAACCGAATGGAACGAAATTTGGTACAGAGGTAGTACTAACAAAAGGCACCTCAGTGTCATGTTTTATATCGCCGCCATCTTGACGGAAACGTAATGGCGGCCACACAAATGTTCAAAGCTTATATCAAATTACGATTAACCTAATCATCCGATCTCTACCAAATTTTGCGACAACATACCCCTATAGAGGAAGCATCCTTTGACCGAATGAATAGGTCATTAGCCTTATAGTTTGCGGATGGCGGCCATCTTTGTGTGAAAATCAATTCCCCCAATTAATTCAAACACGGTGAAACCGAATGGAACAAAATTTGGTACAGAGGTAGCACTAGCAAAGGGCATCTCAGTGTCATGTTTTATATCGCCGCCATATTGACAGAAACGTAATGGCGGCCACACAAATGTTCAAAGCTTAAGTTAAATTACGACTAACATAACGATCCGATCTCTACCAAACTTTGCAACAACATACCTTTATGAAGGGAGCATCCTTTGACCAATCTAATAGGTTATTAGCTTAATAGTTTGCGTATGGCGGCCATCTTTATGTCAAAATTGATTCCCCCTACTAATTCGAACACGGTGGAACCGAATGGAACGAAATTTGGTACAGAGGTAGCACTAGCAAAGGGCACCTCAGTGTCATGTTTTATATCACCGCCATCTTGACTGAAACGTAATGGCGGCCACACGAATGTTCAAAGCTGAAATCAAATTACGATTAACCTTATCATCCGATCTCTACCAAATTTTGCAACTACATACCTTTATGAAGGGAGCATCCTTTGACCAATCTAATAGGTCATTCGCCTAAAAGTTTGCGGATGGCGGCCATTTTTATGTCAAAATTGATTCCCCCTACTAATTCGAACACGGTGGAACCGAATGGAACGAAATTTGGTACAGAGGTAGCACTAGCATAGGGCACCTCAGTGTCATGTTTTATATCGCCGCCATCTTGACTGAAACGTAATGGCGGCCACACGAATGTTCAAAGCTTAAATCAAATTACGATTAACCTAATCATCCGATCTCTACCAAATTTTGCAACTACATACCTTTATGTAGGGAGCTTCCTTTGACCATTCTAATAGGTCATTCGCCTAATAGTTTGCGGATGGCGGCCATCTTTATGTCAAAATGATTCCCCCTATTAATTCGAACACGGTGGAACCGAATGGAATGAAATTTGGTACAGAGGTAGCACTAGCAAAGGGCACCTCAGTGTCATGTTTTATATCGCCGCCATCTTGACTGAAACGTAATGGCGGCCACACGAATATTCAAAGCTTAAATCAAATTACGATTAACCTAATCATCCGATCTCTACCAAATTATGCAACTACATACCTTTATGGAGGGAGCATCCTTTGACCAATCTAATAGGTCATCAGCGTAATAGTTTGCGGATGGTGGCCATCTTTGTGTGAAAATCGATTCCCCCTATTAATTCGAACACGGTGCAACCGAATGGAACGAAATTTGGTACAGAGGTAGTACTAACAAGAGGCACCTCAGTGTCATGTTTTATATCGCCGCCATCTTGGCGGAAACGTAATGGCGGCTACACAAATGTTCAAAGCTTAAATCAAATTACGATTAACCTAATCATCCGATCTCTACCAAATTTTGCAACAACATACCTTTATGGGGGGAGCATCCTTTGACCAAACCAATAGGTCATCAGCGTAATAGTTTGCGGATGGCGGCCATCTTTGTGTGAAAATCGATTCCCCCTATTAATTCGAACATGGTGCAACCGAATGGAACGAAATTTGGTACAGAGGTAGTACTAACAAAAGGCACCTCAGTGTCATGTTTTATATCGCAGCCATCTTGACGGAAACGTAATGGCGGCCACACAAATGTTTAAAGCTTAAATCAAATTACGATTAACCTAATCATACGATCTCTACCAAATTTTGCAACAACATACCTTTATGGGGGGAGCATCCTTTGACCAAACCAATAGGTCATCAGCGTAATAGTTTGCGGATGGCGGCCATCTTTGTGTGAAAATCGATTCCCCCTATTAATTCGAACATGGTGCAACCGAATGGAACGAAATTTGGTACAGAGGTAGTACTAACAAAAGGCACCTCAGTGTCATGTTTTATATCGCCGCCATATTGACAGAAACGTAATAGCGGCCACACAAATGTTCAAAGCTTAAGTTAAATTACGACTAACAGAACCATCCGATCTCTACCAAACTTTGCAACAACATACCTTTATGGAGGGAGCATCCTTTGACCAATCTACTGTAATAGGTTATTAGCCTAATAGTTTGCGGATGGCGGCCATCTTTATGTCAACATTGATTCCCCCTACTAATTCGAACACGGTGGAACCGAATGGAACGAAATTTGGTACAGAGGTAGCACTAGCAAAGGGCACCTCAGTGTCATGTTTTATATCGCCGCCATCTTGACTGAAACGTAATGGCGGCCACACGAATGTTCAAAGCTTAAATCAAATTACGATTAACCTAATCATCCGATCTCTACCAAATTTTGCAACTACATACCTTTATGGAGGGAGCATCCTTTGACCAATCTAATAGGTCATCAGCGTAATAGTTTGCGGATGGTGGCCATCTTTGTGTGAAAATCGATTCCCCCTATTAATTCGAACACGGTGCAACCGAATGGAACGAAATTTGGTACAGAGGTAGTACTAACAAGAGGCACCTCAGTGTCATGTTTTATATCGCCGCCATCTTGGCGGAAACGTAATGGCGGCTACACAAATGTTCAAAGCTTAAATCAAATTACGACTAACCTAATCATCCGATCTCTACCAAATTTTGCAACAACATACCTTTATGGGGGGAGCATCCTTTGACCAAACTAATAGGTCATCAGCGTAATAGTTTGCGGATGGCGGCCATCTTTGTGTGAAAATCGATTCCCCCCATTAATTCGAACACGGTGCAACCGAATGGAACGAAATTTGGTACAGAGGTAGTACTAACAAAAGGCACCTCAGTGTCATGTTTTATATCGCCGCCATCTTGACGGAAACGTAATGGCGGCCACACAAATGTTCGAAGCTTAAATCAAATTACGATTAACCTAATCATCCGATCTCTACCAAATTTTGCGACAACATACCCTTATAGAGGACCAAATGAATAGGTCATTGGCCTAATAGTTTGCGGATGGCGGCCATCTTTGTGTGAAAATCAAGTCCCCCTATTAATTCAAACACGGTGAAACCGAATGGAACGAAATTTGGTACAGAGGTAGCACTAGCAAAGGGCATCTCAGTGTCATGTTTTATATCGCCGCCATATTGACAGAAACGTAATGGCGGCCACACAAATGTTCAAAGCTTAAGTTAAATTACGACTAACATAACGATCCGATCTCTACCAAACTTTGCAACAACATACCTTTATGGAGGGAGCATCCTTTGACCAATCTAATAGGTAATTAGCCTAATAGTTTGCGTATGGCGGCCATCTTTATGTCAAAATTGATTCCCCCTACTAATTCGAACACGGTGGAACCGAATGGAACGAAATTTGGTACAGAGGTAGCACTAGCAAAGGGCATCTCAGTGTCATGTTTTATATCGCGGCCATATTGACAGAAACGTAATGGCGGCCACACAAATGTTCAAAGCTTAAGTTAAATTACGACTAACATAACCATCCGATCTCTACCAAACTTTGCAACAACATACCTTTATGGAGGGAGCATCCTTTGACCAATCTAATAGGTTATTAACCTAATAGTTTGCGGATGGCGGCCATCTTTATGTCAAAATTGATTCCCCCTACTAATTCGAACACGGTGGAACCGAATGGAACGAAATTTGGTACAGAGGTAGCACTAGCAAAGGGCACCTCAGTGTCATGTTTTATATCGCCGCCATCTTGACTGAAACGTAATGGCGGCCACACGAATGTTCAAAGCTTAAATCAAATTACGATTAACCTAATCATCCGATCTCTACCAAATTTTGCAACTACATACCTTAATGGAGGGAGCATCCTTTGACCAATCTAATAGGTCATCAGCGTAATAGTTTGCGGATGGTGGCCATCTTTGTGTGAAAATCGATTCCCCCTATTAATTCGAACACGGTGCAACCGAATGGAACGAAATTTGGTACAGAGGTAGTACTAACAAGAGGCACCTCAGTGTCATGTTTTATATCGCCGCCATCTTGGCGGAAACGTAATGGCGGCTACACAAATGTTCAAAGCTTAAATCAAATTACGACTAACCTAATCATCCGATCTCTACCAAATTTTGCAACAACATACCTTTATGAGGGGAGCATCCTTTGACCAAACTAATAGGTCATCAGCGTAATAGTTTGCGGATGGCGGCCATCTTTGTGTGAAAATCGATTCCCCCTATTAATTCGAACACGGTGCAACCGAATGGAACGAAATTTGGTACAGAGGTAGTACTAACAAAAGGCACCTCAGTGTCATGTTTTATATCGCCGCCATCTTGACGGAAACGTAATGGCGGCCACACAAATGTTCAAAGCTTATATCAAATTACGATTAACCTAATCATCCGATCTCTACCAAATTTTGCGACAACATACCCCTATAGAGGAAGCATCCTTTGACCAAATGAATAGGTCATTAGCCTTATAGTTTGCGGATGGCGGCCATCTTTGTGTGAAAATCAATTCCCCCTATTAATTCAAACACGGTGAAACCGAATGGAACGAAATTTGGTACAGAGGTAGCACTAGCAAAGGGCATCTCAGTGTCATGTTTTATATCGCCGCCATATTGACAGAAACGTAATGGCGGCCACACAAATGTTCAAAGCTTAAGGTAAATTACGACTAACATAACGATCCGATCTCTACCAAACTTTGCAACAACATACCTTTATGAAGGGAGCATCCTTTGACCAATCTAATAGGTTATTAGCTTAATAGTTTGCGTATGGCGGCCATCTTTATGTCAAAATTGATTCCCCCTTCTAATTCGAACACGGTGGAACCGAATGGAACGAAATTTGGTACAGAGGTAGCACTAGCAAAGGGCACCTCAGTGTCATGTTTTATATCACCGCCATCTTGACTGAAACGTAATGGCGGCCACACGAATGTTCAAAGCTGAAATCAAATTACGATTAACCTTATCATCCGATCTCTACCAAATTTTGCAACTACATACCTTTATGAAGGGAGCATCCTTTGACCAATCTAATAGGTCATTCGCCTAAAAGTTTGCGGATGGCGGCCATTTTTATGTCAAAATTGATTCCCCCTACTAATTCGAACACGGTGGAACCGAATGGAACGAAATTTGGTACAGAGGTAGCACTAGCATAGGGCACCTCAGTGTCATGTTTTATATCGCCGCCATCTTGGCGGAAACGTAATGGCGGCTACACAAATGTTCAAAGCTTAAATCAAATTACGACTAACCTAATCATCCGATCTCTACCAAATTTTGCAACAACATACCTTTATGAGGGGAGCATCCTTTGACCAAACTAATAGGTCATCAGCGTAATAGTTTGCGGATGGCGGCCATCTTTGTGTGAAAATCGATTCCCCCTATTAATTCGAACACGGTGCAACCGAATGGAACGAAATTTGGTACAGAGGTAGTACTAACAAAAGGCACCTCAGTGTCATGTTTTATATCGCCGCCATCTTGACGGAAACGTAATGGCGGCCACACAAATGTTCAAAGCTTATATCAAATTACGATTAACCTAATCATCCGATCTCTACCAAATTTTGCGACAACATACCCCTATAGAGGAAGCATCCTTTGACCGAATGAATAGGTCATTAGCCTTATAGTTTGCGGATGGCGGCCATCTTTGTGTGAAAATCAATTCCCCCTATTAATTCAAACACGGTGAAACCGAATGGAACGAAATTTGGTACAGAGGTAGCACTAGCAAAGGGCATCTCAGTGTCATGTTTTATATCGCCGCCATATTGACAGAAACGTAATGGCGGCCACACAAATGTTCAAAGCTTAAGTTAAATTACGACTAACATAACGATCCGATCTCTACCAAACTTTGCAACAACATACCTTTATGAAGGGAGCATCCTTTGACCAATCTAATAGGTTATTAGCTTAATAGTTTGCGTATGGCGGCCATCTTTATGTCAAAATTGATTCCCCCTATTAATTCGAACACGGTGGAACCGAATGGAACGAAATTTGGTACAGAGGTAGCACTAGCAAAGGGCACCTCAGTGTCATGTTTTATATCACCGCCATCTTGACTGAAACGTAATGGCGGCCACACGAATGTTCAAAGCTGAAATCAAATTACGATTAACCTTATCATCCGATCTCTACCAAATTTTGCAACTACATACCTTTATGAAGGGAGCATCCTTTGACCAATCTAATAGGTCATTCGCCTAAAAGTTTGCGGATGGCGGCCATTTTTATGTCAAAATTGATTCCCCCTACTAATTCGAACACGGTGGAACCGAATGGAACGAAATTTGGTACAGAGGTAGCACTAGCATAGGGCACCTCAGTGTCATGTTTTATATCGCCGCCATCTTGACTGAAACGTAATGGCGGCCACACGAATGTTCAAAGCTTAAATCAAATTACGATTAACCTAATCATCCGATCTCTACCAAATTTTGCAACTACATACCTTTATGTAGGGAGCTTCCTTTGACCATTCTAATAGGTCATTCGCCTAATAGTTTGCGGATGGCGGCCATCTTTATGTCAAAATGATTCCCCCTATTAATTCGAACACGGTGGAACCGAATGGAATGAAATTTGGTACAGAGGTAGCACTAGCAAAGGGCACCTCAGTGTCATGTTTTATATCGCCGCCATCTTGACTGAAACGTAATGGCGGCCACACGAATATTCAAAGCTTAAATCAAATTACGATTAACCTAATCATCCGATCTCTACCAAATTATGCAACTACATACCTTTATGGAGGGAGCATCCTTTGACCAATCTAATAGGTCATCAGCGTAATAGTTTGCGGATGGTGGCCATCTTTGTGTGAAAATCGATTCCCCCTATTAATTCGAACACGGTGCAACCGAATGGAACGAAATTTGGTACAGAGGTAGTACTAACAAGAGGCACCTCAGTGTCATGTTTTATATCGCCGCCAGCTTGGCGGAAACGTAATGGCGGCTACACAAATGTTCAAAGCTTAAATCAAATTACGATTAACCTAATCATCCGATCTCTACCAAATTTTGCAACAACATACCTTTATGGGGGGAGCATCCTTTGACCAAACCAATAGGTCATCAGCGTAATAGTTTGCGGATGGCGGCCATCTTTGTGTGAAAATCGATTCCCCCTATTAATTCGAACATGGTGCAACCGAATGGAACGAAATTTGGTACAGAGGTAGTACTAACAAAAGGCACCTCAGTGTCATGTTTTATATCGCAGCCATCTTGACGGAAACGTAATGGCGGCCACACAAATGTTTAAAGCTTAAATCAAATTACGATTAACCTAATCATACGATCTCTACCAAATTTTGCAACAACATACCCTTATAGAGGAAGCATCCTTTGGCCATATGAATAGGTCATTAGCCTAATAGTTTGCGGATGGCGGCCATTTTTGTGTGAAAATCAATTCCCCCTATTAATTCAAACACGGTGAAACCGAATGGAACGAAATTTGGTACAGAGGTAGCACTAGCAAAGGGCATCTCAGTGTCATGTTTTATATCGCCGCCATATTGACAGAAACGTAATAGCGGCCACACAAATGTTCAAAGCTTAAGTTAAATTACGACTAACAGAACCATCCGATCTCTACCAAACTTTGCAACAACATACCTTTATGGAGGGAGCATCCTTTGACCAATCTACTGTAATAGGTTATTAGCCTAATAGTTTGCGGATGGCGGCCATCTTTATGTCAACATTGATTCCCCCTACTAATTCGAACACGGTGGAACCGAATGGAACGAAATTTGGTACAGAGGTAGCACTAGCAAAGGGCACCTCAGTGTCATGTTTTATATCGCCGCCATCTTGACTGAAACGTAATGGCGGCCACACGAATGTTCAAAGCTTAAATCAAATTACGATTAACCTAATCATCCGATCTCTACCAAATTTTGCAACTACATACCTTTATGGAGGGAGCATCCTTTGACCAATCTAATAGGTCATCAGCGTAATAGTTTGCGGATGGTGGCCATCTTTGTGTGAAAATCGATTCCCCCTATTAATTCGAACACGGTGCAACCGAATGGAACGAAATTTGGTACAGAGGTAGTACTAACAAGAGGCACCTCAGTGTCATGTTTTATATCGCCGCCATCTTGGCGGAAACGTAATGGCGGCTACACAAATGTTCAAAGCTTAAATCAAATTACGACTAACCTAATCATCCGATCTCTACCAAATTTTGCAACAACATACCTTTATGGGGGGAGCATCCTTTGACCAAACTAATAGGTCATCAGCGTAATAGTTTGCGGATGGCGGCCATCTTTGTGTGAAAATCGATTCCCCCCATTAATTCGAACACGGTGCAACCGAATGGAACGAAATTTGGTACAGAGGTAGTACTAACAAAAGGCACCTCAGTGTCATGTTTTATATCGCCGCCATCTTGACGGAAACGTAATGGCGGCCACACAAATGTTCGAAGCTTAAATCAAATTACGATTAACCTAATCATCCGATCTCTACCAAATTTTGCGACAACATACCCTTATAGAGGACCAAATGAATAGGTCATTGGCCTAATAGTTTGCGGATGGCGGCCATCTTTGTGTGAAAATCAAGTCCCCCTATTAATTCAAACACGGTGAAACCGAATGGAACGAAATTTGGTACAGAGGTAGCACTAGCAAAGGGCATCTCAGTGTCATGTTTTATATCGCCGCCATATTGACAGAAACGTAATGGCGGCCACACAAATGTTCAAAGCTTAAGTTAAATTACGACTAACATAACGATCCGATCTCTACCAAACTTTGCAACAACATACCTTTATGGAGGGAGCATCCTTTGACCAATCAAATAGGTAATTAGCCTAATAGTTTGCGTATGGCGGCCATCTTTATGTCAAAATTGATTCCCCCTACTAATTCGAACACGGTGGAACCGAATGGAACGAAATTTGGTACAGAGGTAGCACTAGCAAAGGGCATCTCAGTGTCATGTTTTATATCGCGGCCATATTGACAGAAACGTAATGGCGGCCACACAAATGTTCAAAGCTTAAGTTAAATTACGACTAACATAACCATCCGATCTCTACCAAACTTTGCAACAACATACCTTTATGGAGGGAGCATCCTTTGACCAATCTAATAGGTTATTAACCTAATAGTTTGCGGATGGCGGCCATCTTTATGTCAAAATTGATTCCCCCTACTAATTCGAACACGGTGGAACCGAATGGAACGAAATTTGGTACAGAGGTAGCACTAGCAAAGGGCACCTCAGTGTCATGTTTTATATCGCCGCCATCTTGACTGAAACGTAATGGCGGCCACACGAATGTTCAAAGCTTAAATCAAATTACGATTAACCTAATCATCCGATCTCTACCAAATTTTGCAACTACATACCTTAATGGAGGGAGCATCCTTTGACCAATCTAATAGGTCATCAGCGTAATAGTTTGCGGATGGTGGCCATCTTTGTGTGAAAATCGATTCCCCCTATTAATTCGAACACGGTGCAACCGAATGGAACGAAATTTGGTACAGAGGTAGTACTAACAAGAGGCACCTCAGTGTCATGTTTTATATCGCCGCCATCTTGGCGGAAACGTAATGGCGGCTACACAAATGTTCAAAGCTTAAATCAAATTACGACTAACCTAATCATCCGATCTCTACCAAATTTTGCAACAACATACCTTTATGAGGGGAGCATCCTTTGACCAAACTAATAGGTCATCAGCGTAATAGTTTGCGGATGGCGGCCATCTTTGTGTGAAAATCGATTCCCCCTATTAATTCGAACACGGTGCAACCGAATGGAACGAAATTTGGTACAGAGGTAGTACTAACAAAAGGCACCTCAGTGTCATGTTTTATATCGCCGCCATCTTGACGGAAACGTAATGGCGGCCACACAAATGTTCAAAGCTTATATCAAATTACGATTAACCTAATCATCCGATCTCTACCAAATTTTGCGACAACATACCCCTATAGAGGAAGCATCCTTTGACCAAATGAATAGGTCATTAGCCTTATAGTTTGCGGATGGCGGCCATCTTTGTGTGAAAATCAATTCCCCCTATTAATTCAAACACGGTGAAACCGAATGGAACGAAATTTGGTACAGAGGTAGCACTAGCAAAGGGCATCTCAGTGTCATGTTTTATATCGCCGCCATATTGACAGAAACGTAATGGCGGCCACACAAATGTTCAAAGCTTAAGGTAAATTACGACTAACATAACGATCCGATCTCTACCAAACTTTGCAACAACATACCTTTATGAAGGGAGCATCCTTTGACCAATCTAATAGGTTATTAGCTTAATAGTTTGCGTATGGCGGCCATCTTTATGTCAAAATTGATTCCCCCTTCTAATTCGAACACGGTGGAACCGAATGGAACGAAATTTGGTACAGAGGTAGCACTAGCAAAGGGCACCTCAGTGTCATGTTTTATATCACCGCCATCTTGACTGAAACGTAATGGCGGCCACACGAATGTTCAAAGCTGAAATCAAATTACGATTAACCTTATCATCCGATCTCTACCAAATTTTGCAACTACATACCTTTATGAAGGGAGCATCCTTTGACCAATCTAATAGGTCATTCGCCTAAAAGTTTGCGGATGGCGGCCATTTTTATGTCAAAATTGATTCCCCCTACTAATTCGAACACGGTGGAACCGAATGGAACGAAATTTGGTACAGAGGTAGCACTAGCATAGGGCACCTCAGTGTCATGTTTTATATCGCCGCCATCTTGACTGAAACGTAATGGCGGCCACACGAATGTTCAAAGCTTAAATCAAATTACGATTAACCTAATCATCTGATCTCTACCAAATTTTGCAACTACATACCTTTATGTAGGGAGCTTCCTTTGACCATTCTAATAGGTCATTCGCCTAATAGTTTGCGGATGGCGGCCATCTTTATGTCAAAATGATTCCCCCTATTAATTCGAACACGGTGGAACCGAATGGAATGAAATTTGGTACAGAGGTAGCACTAGCAAAGGGCACCTCGGTGTCATGTTTTATATCGCCGCCATCTTGACTGAAACGTAATGGCGGCCACACGAATATTCAAAGCTTAAATCAAATTACGATTAACCTAATCATCCGATCTCTACCAAATTATGCAACTACATACCTTTATGGAGGGAGCATCCTTTGACCAATCTAATAGGTCATCAGCGTAATAGTTTGCGGATGGTGGCCATCTTTGTGTGAAAATCGATTCCCCCTATTAATTCGAACACGGTGCAACCGAATGGAACGAAATTTGGTACAGAGGTAGTACTAACAAGAGGCACCTCAGTGTCATGTTTTATATCGCCGCCATCTTGGCGGAAACGTAATGGCGGCTACACAAATGTTCAAAGCTTAAATCAAATTACGATTAACCTAATCATCCGATCTCTACCAAATTTTGCAACAACATACCTTTATGGGGGGAGCATCCTTTGACCAAACCAATAGGTCATCAGCGTAATAGTTTGCGGATGGCGGCCATCTTTGTGTGAAAATCGATTCCCCCTATTAATTCAAACATGGTGCAACCGAATGGAACGAAATTTGGTACAGAGGTAGTACTAACAAAAGGCACCTCAGTGTCATGTTTTATATCGCAGCCATCTTGACGGAAACGTAATGGCGGCCACACAAATGTTTAAAGCTTAAATCAAATTACGATTAACCTAATCATACGATCTCTACCAAATTTTGCAACAACATACCCTTATAGAGGAAGCATCCTTTGGCCAAATGAATAGGTCATTAGCCTAATAGTTTGCGGATGGCGGCCATTTTTGTGTGAAAATCAATTCCCCCTATTAATTCAAACACGGTGAAACCGAATGGAACGAAATTTGGTACAGAGGTAGCACTAGCATAGGGCATCTCAGTGTCATGTTTTATATCGCCGCCATATTGACAGAAACGTAATGGCGGCCCCACAAATGTTCAAAGCTTAAGTTAAATTACGACTAACATAACCATCCGATCTCTAGCAAACTTTGCAACAACATACCTTTATGGAGGGAGCATCCTTTGACCAATCTAATAGGTTTTTAGCCTAATAGTTTGCGTATGGCGGCCATCTTTATGTCAAAATTGATTCCCCCTACTAATTCGAACACGGTGGAACCGAATGGAACGAAATTTGGTACAGAGGTAGCACTAGCAAAGGGCACCTCAGTGTCATGTTTTATATCGCCGCCATCTTGACTGAAACGTAATGGCGGCCACACGAATGTTCAAAGCTTAAATCAAATTACGATTAACCTAATCATCCGATCTCTACCAAATTTTGCAACTACATACCTTTATGGAGGGAGCATCCTTTGACCAATCTAATAGGTCATCAGCGTAATAGTTTGCGGATGGTGGCCATCTTTGTGTGAAAATCGATTCCCCCTATTAATTCGAACACGGTGCAACCGAATGGAACGAAATTTGGTACAGAGGTAGTACTAACAAGAGGCACCTCAGTGTCATGTTTTATATCGCCGCCATCTTGGCGGAAACGTAATGGCGGCTACACAAATGTTCAAAGCTTAAATCAAATTACGACTAACCTAATCATCCGATCACTACCAAATTTTGCAACAACATACCTTTATGGGGGGAGCATCCTTTGACCAAACTATTAGGTCATCAGCGTAATAGTTTGCGGATGGCGGCCATCTTTGTGTGAAAATCGATTCCCCCTATTAATTCGAACACGGTGCAACCGAATGGAACGAAATTTGGTACAGAGGTAGTACTTACAAAAGGCACCTCAGTGTCATGTTTTATATCGCAGCCATCTTGACGGAAACGTAATGGCGGCCACACAAATGTTTAAAGCTTAAATCAAATTACGATTAACCTAATCATACGATCTCTACCAAATTTTGCAACAACATACCCTTATAGAGGAAGCATCCTTTGGCCAAATGAATAGGTCATTAGCCTAATAGTTTGCGGATGGCGGCCATTTTTGTGTGAAAATCAATTCCCCCTATTAATTCAAACACGGTGAAACCGAATGGAACGAAATTTGGTACAGAGGTAGCACTAGCATAGGGCATCTCAGTGTCATGTTTTATATCGCCGCCATATTGACAGAAACGTAATGGCGGCCCCACAAATGTTCAAAGCTTAAGTTAAATTACGACTAACATAACCATCCGATCTCTAGCAAACTTTGCAACAACATACCTTTATGGAGGGAGCATCCTTTGACCAATCTAATAGGTTTTTAGCCTAATAGTTTGCGTATGGCGGCCATCTTTATGTCAAAATTGATTCCCCCTACTAATTCGAACACGGTGGAACCGAATGGAACGAAATTTGGTACAGAGGTAGCACTAGCAAAGGGCACCTCAGTGTCATGTTTTATATCGCCGCCATCTTGACTGAAACGTAATGGCGGCCACACGAATGTTCAAAGCTTAAATCAAATTACGATTAACCTAATCATCCGATCTCTACCAAATTTTGCAACTACATACCTTTATGGAGGGAGCATCCTTTGACCAATCTAATAGGTCATCAGCGTAATAGTTTGCGGATGGTGGCCATCTTTGTGTGAAAATCGATTCCCCCTATTAATTCGAACACGGTGCAACCGAATGGAACGAAATTTGGTACAGAGGTAGTACTAACAAGAGGCACCTCAGTGTCATGTTTTATATCGCCGCCATCTTGGCGGAAACGTAATGGCGGCTACACAAATGTTCAAAGCTTAAATCAAATTACGACTAACCTAATCATCCGATCACTACCAAATTTTGCAACAACATACCTTTATGGGGGGAGCATCCTTTGACCAAACTAATAGGTCATCAGCGTAATAGTTTGCGGATGGCGGCCATCTTTGTGTGAAAATCGATTCCCCCTATTAATTCGAACACGGTGCAACCGAATGGAACGAAATTTGGTACAGAGGTAGTACTTACAAAAGGCACCTCAGTGTCATGTTTTATATCGCCGCCATCTTGACGGAAACGTAATGGCGGCCACACAAATGTTCAAAGCTTAAATCAAATTACGATTAACCTAATCATCCGATCTCTACCAAATTTTGCGACAACATACCCTTATAGAGGAAGCATCCTTTGACCAAATGAATAGGTCATTAGCCTAATAGTTTGCGGATGGCGGCCATCTTTGTGTGAAAATCAAGTCCCCCTATTAATTCAAACACGGTGATACCGAATGGAACGAAATTTGGTACAGAGGTAGCACTAGCAAAGGGCATCTCAGTGTCATGTTTTATATCGCCGCCATATTGACAGAAACGTAATGGCGGCCACACAAATGTTCAAAGCTTAAGTTAAATTACGACTAACATAACGATCCGATCTCTACCAAACTTTGCAACAACATACCTTTATGGAGGGAGCATCCTTTGACCAATCTAATAGGTTATTAGCCTAATAGTTTGCGTATGGCGGCCATCTTTATGTCTAAATTGATTCCCCCTACTAATTCGAACACGGTGGAACCGAATGGAACGAAATTTGGTACAGAGGTAGCACTAGCAAAGGGCACCTCAGTGTCATGTTTTATATCACCGCCATCTTGACTGAAACGTAATGGCGGCCACACGAATGTTCAAAGCTGAAATCAAATTACGATTAACCTTATCATCCGATCTCTACCAAATTTTGCAACTACATACCTTTATGAAGGGAGCATCCTTAGACCAATCTAATAGGTCATTCGCCTAAAAGTTTGCGGATGGCGGCCATTTTTATGTCAAAATTGATTCCCCCTACTAATTCGAACACGGTGGAACCGAATGGAACGAAATTTGGTACAGAGGTAGCACTAGCAAAGGGCACCTCAGTGTCATGTTTTATATCGCCGCCATCTTGACTGAAACGTAATGGCGGCCACACGAATGTTCAAAGCATAAATCAAATTACGATTAACCTAATCATCCGATCTCTACCAAATTTTGCAACTACATACCTTTATGGAGGGAGCTTCCTTTGACCATTCTAATAGGTCATTCGCCTAATAGTTTGCGGATGGCGGCCATCTTTATGTCAAAATTGATTCCCCCTATTAATTCGAACACGGTGGAACCGAATGGAATGAAATTTTGTACAGAGGTAGCACTAGCAAAGGGCACCTCAGGGTCATGTTTTATATCGCCGCCACCTTGACTGAAACGTAATGGCGGCCACACAAATGTTCAAAGCTTAAATCAAATTACGATTAACCTAATCATACGATCTCTACCAAATTTTGCAACAACATACCCTTATAGAGGGAGCATCCTTTGACCAAATGAATAGGTCATTAGCCTAATAGTTTGCGGATGGCGGCCATCTTTATGTCAAAATTGATTCCCCCTACTAATTCGAACACGGTGGAACTGAATGGAACGAAATTTGGTACAGAGGTAGCACTAGCAAAGGGCACCTCAGTGTCATGTTTTATATCGCCGCCATCTTGACTGAAACGTAATGGCGGCCACACGAATGTTCAAAGCTTAAATCAAATTACGATTAACCTAATCATCCGATCTCTACCAAATTTTGCAACTACATACCTTTATGGAGGGAGCATCCTTTGACCAATCTAATCGGTCATCAGCGTAATAGTTTGCGGATGGTGGCCATCTTTGTGTGAAAATCGATTCCCCCTATTAATTCGAACACGGTGCAACCGAATGGAACGAAATTTGGTACAGAGGTAGTACTAACAAGAGGCACCTCAGTGTCATGTTTTATATCGCCGCCATCTTGGCGGAAACGTAATGGCGGCTACACAAATGTTCAAAGCTTAAATCAAATTACGACTAACCTAATCATCCGATCTCTACCAAATTTTGCAACAACATACCTTTATGGGGGGAGCATCCTTTGACCAAACTAATAGGTCATCAGCGTAATAGTTTGCGGATGGCGGCCATCTTTGTGTGAAAATCGATTCCCCCTATTAATTCGAACACGGTGCAACCGAATGGAACGAAATTTGGTACAGAGGTAGTACTAACAAAAGGCACCTCAGTGTCATGTTTTATATCGCCGCCATCTTGACGGAAACGGAATGGCGGCCACACAAATGTTCAAAGCTTAAATCAAATTACGATTAACCTAATCATCCGATCTCTACCAAATTTTGCGACAACATACCCTTATAGAGGAAGCATCTTTTGACCAAATGAATAGGTCATTAGCCTAATAGTTTGCGGATGGCGGCCATCTTTGTGTGAAAATCAATTCCCCCTATTAATTCAAACACGGTGAAACCGAATGGAACGAAATTTGGTACAGAGGTAGCACTATCAAAGGGAATCTCAGTGTCATGTTTTATATCGCCGCCATATTGACAGAAACGTAATGGCGGCCACACAAATGTTCAAAGCTTAAGTTAAATTACGACTAACATAACGATCCGATCTCTACCAAACTTTGCAACAACATACCTTTATGGAGGGAGCATCCTTTGACCAATCTAATAGGTTATTAGCCTAATAGTTTGCGTATGGCGGCCATCTTTATGTCAAAATTGATTCCCCCTACTAATTCGAACACGGTGGAACCGAATGGAACGAAATTTGGTACAGAGGTAGCACTAGCAAAGGGCACCTCAGTGTCATGTTTTATATCACCGCCATCTTGACTGAAACGTAATGGTGGCCACACGAATGTTCAAAGCTGAAATCAAATTACGATTAACCTTATCATCCGATCTCTACCAAATTTTGCAACTACATACCTTTATGAAGGGAGCATCCTTTGACCAATCTAATAGGTCATTCGCCTAAAAGTTTGCGGATGGCGGCCATCTTTATGTCAAAATTGATTCCCCCTATTAATTCGAACACGGTGGAACCGAATGGAATGAAATTTGGTACAGAGGTAGCACTAGCAAAGGGCACCTCAGTGTCATGTTTTATATCGCCGCCATCTTGACTGAAACGTAATGGCGGCCACACAAATGTTCAAAGCTTAAATCAAATTACGATTAACCTAATCATCCGATCTCTACCAAATTTTGCAACTACATACCTTTATGGAGTGAGCATCCATTGACCAATCTAATAGGTCATTCGCCTAATAGTTTGCGGATGGCGGCCATCTTTGTGTCAGAATCGATTCCCCCTATTAATTCGAACACGGTGAAACCGAATGGAACGAAATTTGGTACAGAGATAGCACTAGCAAAGGGCATCTCAGTGTCATGATTAATATCGCCGCCATATTGACAGAAACGTAATGGCGGCCACACAAATGTTTAAAGCTTAAATCAAATTACGACTAACATAACCATCCGATCTCTACCAAACTTTGCAACAACATACCTTTATGGAGGGGGCATCCTTTGACCCATCTAATAGGTCATTAGCCTAATAGTTTGCGAATGGCGGCCATCTTTATGTCAAAATTGATTCCCCCTATTAATTCGAACACGGTGGAACCGAATGAACCAAATTTGGTACAGAGGTAGCACTAGCAAAGGGCACCTCGGTGTCATGTTTTATATCACCGCTATCTTGACGGAAACGTAATCGCGGCCACCCAAATGTTAAAAGCTAAAATGTAATTACGACCAACCTAATAATCTAGTCTCTACCAAATTTTGCAACACCATATATTTATGTGGGAAACATATTCTGACCAAACTGCAAGAACATCAGCCCAATAGTTTGCAGATGGTGGCCAAGTATGAGTGCAAATCGATTCCCCCTATCAATTCAAACACGGTGAAACCGAATTGAGCGAATTTTTTTACATTTAGCAAAGGGCACCTCATATTCATGTTCAACATCCCTATAGCACGTTGTATTTCAACAAGCTACTACAACCAACATTCAATCATACTCCTTGAAAAGGACAAAGAGTTATAACAATACCCATGCATTTAGGAGAACGTAGGCTATATGTTCTTTACTGAACATCTTGTTTTTTTTTTCAGGAATCAGTATCTCAAAATTGGTTCAAATATAAAGTCATAACAATGAATATAACACAATATTAATTACATGGACATTCGAGCATGGATTCGAAGAACTTCGATAAACAGAAAAATATTCATTGTACCATCTGTTCTCGATACAAAATTTATTCTGAGCTCTTGACTCAATTAGCAATATTATGGTAATAATTTATTATTAACAAAATATCAATCCTATTTAACTATGGATTTAACCATTCAATTACAGTATTTAAATATCACTTGGAAATATTATTTAGAAAATTATCACAACAATAATATTATTTGTTATCATCAGAATTACAATTTTTGACAGAATGTCAAAATGTTAATCATCATATTAATTTACATAATGTTTGTATTTTTCAACAGGATCACAAATATCCTCTAAATTATAGTGGTAGTTAAGAAATAACAGTTTTAAATCATTTACGGCATCGGCCAATTCGATTTAAATGTGTCAAAAATCACATGATCATAATTAGCATTTAGACAACGGTAAAGTCTTCTCATAATGAAAGGTAAACGTTAATAACAAAATTCCGGGTCAACAATTACTAGGAAATATTTATAGAACACGTGGGTAAACTGTGAATTGACTATGATGGTTCCATAAAATAACCCTTGGTTATAAATTCGATGAAAGTGTGGCTTGCAACAATATTTCGACTCCCAACATTATTTCAAAGTCATCCAACCTACAATATGGTTGATGCTCCATTATAACAACCTCATTCCTGCGACTTAAATTGCACAATCAGAATGGCATATTTAACTATTTCCATACACACAAAAATGTCTTCCCAAATTATACATACTAATCAAGCCTTTGCTTGTTACTCAAACTGGAAGATTTATAAGCTAGTAAGCTCCTCAATAAGTTTACAGTAATTTTACCATAAGTTTAAACATTAATAATTCCACACCGTGTCTATTTCTGACCAAACGTTCTATCACAAGACGTTGCTCATAATGATTTTATATTTATACAAACTCTAGTAAAATCCTATTTTATGCATTCTATTTGCATCCCGTATCTTTACTTTCTGTGTCTTCTAAAGATTTAACTGCTTAATGAAAGTGTAAAATGTTCCCATAGGATTATACTGTTAGTTGAATGTGGGCTTGCGTTGACCACTAGCCTTCGGAAGAACAAGTATCCGATCTAGCAAACTGTTTTAAATATCAACTTTATAAATCACAATACATGATATGATTATTAGAAAATATAAATCATAATTATTATTATCTCAGAAAATATTGAAAATAATAATAATAATAATAATAATAATAATAATAATAATAATAATAATAATAATAATAATAATAATAAATATTATTATTATTATTATTATTATTATTATTATTATTATTATTACTATTATTACTAATATTATTACTAATATTTATTATTATTATTATTATTATTATTATTATTATTATTATTACTATTATTTCCCCAAATGGAATTAACGTTGCTAAGCTGTTCGGGAAATATCATCCTCGACTTCTTAAATATGGATAAAATCCATTCCTCAACTTAAATTTATTATTAAATTTACAGTTACGACGGCTGATGACCGCGATTAAAAAAATATATAAAAATCAAATAAATGCTCGTTTTGCTCGTCCATTAATTCAAATCATTGACTTCTTATGTCTGAGTGTAAAAACTGCTCAGATCAAGGCTTCCCATGCCCTGCAACAAAAATATTTGCTACAGCAAAATATCGAAGAAAAATAATATGTGTTGGCAAGACTGTAGAAAAATTGAGAAATTGCAGCTAACTACGCATAAAAATAATGCAAAATGTAGCTTACATTCTTGTAGATCTTGATATAGATAATCTGGTCAAAACAAGACTACAGTATTCCAGTCTTCTGTCCCCATTTGGACACGTACTTAAATTCTCGTAAGGCCTCCATTATATACCCGCAAGATGTCTAACCAGACGTAGCGGTATTCATACTCGTTGCCTGATATTCTCGATGAAAACTGTTTGTAATATTAGCTGCTTCAACAGCTGAAGTAATATTCTTGACATGGGTCAGATCGAAATGATCCATGATGCAAAATACCAGATTGCAACTTGAACCAACTGTAATGCATTCAGTACAGTCAATACTCTGACAATGTTATACAGCACCGGTCCAAGTTCTGATGTTCAAGTCCCTGGGCAGAGTTTCTTACTCTCCAGACAAAGCTAGGCATGCAGGTTTTCCTATGTCGGCTAAATGAACTGAACCGTGCAAGAATGGTATGTGAAAAGTACTGACTTATCTTGGTTGGTCAAATAGTTACCAAGACAAAAGCTTGTTCTGGTCATTGGATAAAAATAATCCAGTTTAAATATTAATGAACAGTGGAAAGAAAAATATAGAAAAAGTCTATCATATGTCTGTGTAGCAGTAATAATTACCAATATTCTGCCACTTATCACCTCAGTGATAACTTATGAAGAATTCTAAGTTCACTAAAATTTCAAACACTTTTCCAAGTCCAGTAACCATGTACTGTCGTATAATTCACTAAGTCATAGCAAACGTGTGCTAGTAAAAACGTAGTGTATTGCAACCATGTGCACGAAGATATTTTCGAAGTATAACGATGTCCTTAGTGGCATAGCGCTTACGAGGTAGCGACGTGATGTATCAGCAACTGTGTGCTGTGGCGAAGTAACATATTGAGCTATGGCTCCCAGCCATTTTATACTCTGCGGGCGGACTCCTCAGCGTCACTGAAATTGATGTCTTACATGTTAACACTCTAAATGAAAACGATGATCATGGATATATTTTAGAGGTAAATCTTGAGTACCCTAAAGAGTTACATGATGATCATAATGATTTACCATTTTGTCCTGCGACTATGAAATCTCCGTACATCACATCACGAACGAAAATGTTAATTGCTAATGTGAATGATAAATGCAAATATGTAATACATTATCAAAACTTGAAACAGTTTCTACAGCTTGGATTGAAATTAACTAAAATTCATCGCGTATTACAATTTCATCAGTCAGCATGGCTCAAACCGTATCTTGATCTAAACAATAATTTAAGAACACTGTCTACAAATGCTTTTGAAAAAGATTTTTATAAACTCATGAATAATAGTGTTTTTAGAAAGCCTATGGAGAATGTTGATAAGCGAGTTGATGTGAAGCTAATAACAAAAGAGGAGAATGATGGTAAAAGATATGGTGCGAACAACTTAATAAGCAAGCCTAACTTCCATAGTTGTTCAATTATTCATGAGGATTTGGTTGTAATACAAATGAATCGTCTTAAAGTAACCTACAACAAACCCATATATGTGGGTTACGTCATTCTGGAATTGTCAAAAACACTTATGTATGAATTTCACTATGATTATGTTAAGAAAAATTATCATGATAATGCTAAATTACTCTACACAGACACAGATTCTTATATTTATGAGTTTAAAACTGATGATTTTTTGAGGATATCAAAACTGAGCTAAACAGGTTTGATACAAGTGACTATCCCAAGGATAATATTTACCATTTACCTTTTGTAAACAAAAAGGTTCTTGGAAAATTCAAGGATGAATGTGCTGGTGTTGTTATAGACACATATGTAGGCACAAAATCTGAATCATATAGTTACATGACAATTAATACCGGGTGAGTTAGCCGTGGTGGTTACGGCATGACTGATGGCAGTCGCTCACATCCGGGAGGCGAGGAGGTTCGAATCCCCCCGCCGGCAACCTTGAAGATGGTCTTCTGTGGTTTCCCATCTTCCTTCCAGGCAAATGCCGGGGTTGGTCCCTAACTATAGGCCACAGCCGCTACCTTCCAACTCCTCGTCCTTACATTCCAACTTCCCTCCTTCCCTCCCCAACGGTACTTGTAGCTCACCCATTGGGTGTCCGTCTCGAAGCAGCTACAAAACTGGCGAGCCGAACATGTCCTCGGACACTCCCGGCACTAAAAGCCATACGCTAAAAAAAAAAAAAAAAAAAAAAATGACAATTAATGACGTAGTAATAGAAAAATAACGGGAGTAAAAAAGAACGTTGTTAGTCAAGAGTTAGATATAAGTGATTATAAAAACTGTATAGTTAGTAACCCACCTATATTATATAAAAAATGTATGTTTAGCGTTTAGCGTTGAAGGCTGTCAGGTCTTGAAAACTGTTTATTACATTCACCACACTTGTACATTATGATCACTTTTCAAATCACCTATAATAGAAAGAAATCATAAATATTAATAAAAAATAAAACTAAGTAAAATAAAAAATATGTTAATTAAATTACAGCCAATGGTCATAGTAGAGTATTTTAATTGATCGTCTGTGGATTCTCAGCAAGTCTATTTTCTAGTAGTTCCAACTTTGGTTAACAGATATCATTGTCACTGACACCTAGTGGTGAACGTTGGAACTTGATAGAGCGTTAATCAAATCTAACCTACAAACCTACCTATACACAATTGTCGAGAGGGTACAAGTTTGGTTAGCAAATGTCACTGTCACTGACACCTAGCGGTAAACGTTCGAACTTAATAGAGCGTTAATCAAATCTAACCTACAAATTTAGCTTCACACCATTTTCGAGTAGTTCCAACTTTAGTTACCAAATATGGCACTGTCGCTGACACTTAGCGGTGAACGTTGAAACTTGATAGAGCGTTAATCATATCTAACCTACACATTTAGCATCACACAATTGTCGAGTAGTTCCAACTTGAGTTACCAGGTACCATTGTCACTGACACCTAGTAGTGAACGTTGGAACTCGATAAAGCGTTAATCAAATCCAACCTACAAATTCAGCTTCACACAATTGTCAAGTAGTTCCAACTTTGGTTCCCAGATACCATTTTCACTGACACCTAGTAGTGAACGTTCGAACTTAATAGAGTGCTTATAACCGACTAAATATGATTTTTAAAGAAAACATACATACCAAAATATTAAGGTATTTTCAAGTCCTCTTCCAACACACAGGTAAGCTGTAGAGATAACACGTTGTCAACTGTCGTTCACAAGATTCAAGTACAAAGTGAGAAAGACCTTCCCACGCCCTGGCCTTTTATACCACAAACACACCTATGTCATACGTGCACCTGCGTCACCGTAAATATCTGTCAATGTATCGTTTCTCGTGGTCGATAATAAACACCTACATCACGTGACATCATACGTCTGCAAGATTTATGTTTCGCACACCTGCATCCTGCAACACAACACCTTGCTTCCAGTGGTAAGATCATGATTTGCTGACATCCTACGTCTGCAAAAAATCATGTTTCAAACACCTGCGTCATGTAACGCAGCACCTTGCTTCCAGTGGCAAGTTCTTTTTTTTCCGCTGATAAGAATCATGTTACACACACTTCCTTAACCTAACGCTGACCTGGCATCTATTTGTAACACGTGCATCACGTGTCGTCATACACTGCAGGAGTTGGCTTGTTTTAAATCATAAATCACAGGCTTGTCTCATCCTCCATAAAATAATGCATGGGATAGTCGCATGTACCCCGTGTACTTGAGTGTAGGCATTTGCCCCTGCTCTGGAACACATTCACTCACTGGTTCGGTTCAATACCGGATTAGTTCGGTTCGGTTCCGGTTCGGTTCCAGTTCGGTTCCGGTTCAGTACTGGGTCGGTTCCAGTTCCGGTTCGGTTAGGTTCCGGTTCGGTTCGGTTCCGGTTCGGTTCCGGTTCAGTTCATTTCCGTTTCCTGTTCGGTTCGGTTCCGGTTAGGTAGACCAGACTAGACTAGCTTGACTGGGCTAGGTTAAGCTATGCTCACTATCTTTCTTTGAAAAGCGCACTATTTATGTGAGTAGTTGAGCACAGAGCAAACTTTTCAAAAATGTGTAGGTAGGCCCTTTTTCAAAATTTGAAAAAATAAATGGTGGACTGGATAGGGGACTTCACCCCAAGTAATTTGACACCTGACATGACTTCCTACAATAATTCGTTCGGGAGATATCACTTGATCGCCATCTCGCGAGGTGGGTGAGGTGGCGGTGGTGCCAGAACTGTTACAAAACCACTACTCTACCATCGTTCGCCCATTGCGCTCCGGATGTCTAACGGCCTTATCTTATATATTAAGCTAATTGGAAATAAACTTGATCTTTTATTAAAACTGGAATATCTTGACAAGCAATACTACTACGACGACGTTTGTTAGTTTGGGACATTATGTACGTTACGCATTATCTATTGAGCCCAAATTTACTTGATTCTGTCATCTGTGTATTAAAATAACTGCTAAGGTAATTCTTCTGCCCAAGCTGTGTGCCAGTCGTAGCGAGGGGTGGAGAGAGTGAAGAGTTCTCTAACACGAATGTGCCCTGGAGTCAGATGTCCTACCCTGATGCAAAATGCAAGTGCTGGTTGGCATTATGTTTCAGCATTCCTTCTTAGAAGTTGTGTGTGCTCTTAAAACGATGATCTACTGTATATGATGAGTCGGAGGCTAACCTCAATTACAGACGTTACAAAAATGAAAGTCGACAGTAACTGTCTGTTCAGGTCATTAGCATAAAGGCGTTCGAACAGAAAATGTCGTATGGAAAGAAGCGCTGTAGGATTGTTCAAATTAATCCTGCGGAGCAGCACGGGATTTCTAGTTATTATTGGCATGAGAGTTTATTCAGCAGTTAGTGCAGTTGGACTGTTTCTTCATTCAAAACTCTGAAATCTGGTGTTCCACGTGCTGGCACAAAAATGTTGGAAATTGATATTTCACAAAATAATTCACTGTAGAATATAATTCACACGCAACTTAGGCGTTTCTTTGACAGTCAGCACACACAAATTTTAACAAATTGCCAAAGGGAAAATGAAGAGTAAAATAAGCCAGCATGAGCTTTGTCATGATAGTAAAAGTTCTCTTGACTTTGGAAAATAGTAGTGTATTTCTCCGAATATTTTTCCTTAGCATATTTTATTGCATATTTTGGTTCTACTAGACTCAGGATTTATAACTTCGTAATTCTGTATGAATTTAACACATTGGCGTTTATTTCAATCTTTTCGGTAAAGGTATTTCCATCGCAGATATGCGAACTGGACATAATTAGTCGTTCAACGACTAGAGTACTTCCTTGAACCCGGAGTGCTGATCCGGCGTTCAACACCACCAAGTTTGGAGAACGTCCAAGTAGGACGCAGTACAGTTAGGATCTGTAATACCCATAGTGAAAGTCAGTCTTTGAGTGAGGGAAATTGCATCGTGAAGCATTGTATTTGAACAAGCACTTTGTGTGTGCTGACTGTCAAAGAAACGCCTAAGTTGCGTGTGAATTATATTCTACAGTGAATTATTTTGTCAAATATCAATTTCCAACATTTTTGTGCCAGCACGTGGAACACCACATTTCGAGCACGAGGCTGATTATTCTAAGTCCACGAGGTGTTGAAATAATCGTAAGTAACCAGTGAATATTAAACTGTACGATTGGAAACCACGCTATTTAGTCCAGTGAAATTAGTTTTAACTTGGACAAAATTAATAACAAGCTGAAAATTGGTGGAACCGTTAAGAACAATGTCCTAAACAAAATCCCAAAAGTCCCAAAAACTTCGAGCTGGTGAAAAGCCGCCATCTGGGAAAAACTGCCGCCATCTTGGATTTTTCCGTTTTTGGCCATATCTTTCAAACAAGTGGTCCTAGCGAGGTCAGACTGGTGTCAAATTGACCGGATTTTACTACCAAAGTCTCAGGAATATTAAAAAATATGTTAGACACGTTCTTACAGCTGTTTTGTTCATTTAAGTACTATTAACATAAATAGAGTGTTTAAATTTCGATTTTGATCGTTCCTGTCACAATAGCTAAAAACTGCCAATGCAAATAATATATTTAAACCTAAAATTATAAATCATATTCTTGAAATTGTGAGTAGCATATCTAAAATGCTTAAATTATTGTCAGTATTAAATACTGAGACACTATGAGAGATGTAAGCTTTGACTTGTAATGCTTAGCGGCTTCCGTAGTTTGATGGTTCCATGAGATCTGTAAAAAAAAGGAACAGTGAGAATCTTATCTTTTGTGCAGATAATGTCTATATGTATTTCGAAATAACTTGCCCTCGTATTAAAGCACAAAATCGTCAGGGTCGTTAACGTCGATGCTCTCCTCTGGGCGGTTCGCACATCCGTGACCAGCGCAGTATCGGCACATTGTTGTGCAGCGTAGGCCACTCAGTAGGCAAGCGCATTTGCGCCCACATTCGGATCTGCAGTTGTGGAGTCTAATCGTCTAGTTATGGGGCATCCATATAAGGAAAGAAAGAAAGCCTCTCCTGCTGCAGCGATTTCTTTGGGCGATGCATTTGGCTTGTTGAAAACCTGGACCTTAGTGCGCAATTTAGCGTTTTCTTTAAGCTGCTTGAAGGACCTGATTTTTTCCTTTCTAAAGAGGGCGGATATGGTGTCACAACCAGTAGCAGCTTGGAAGGAAGGGAGATTTGGAAGCAAGCTTCCAAGGCCAGACTTGAGTTTTCCGCTTTTGAAAATCTTGCCTTTTCCATTCTCCTTTCCGGCATAAACGTGGAAATGTCTTCGTGAACATCAGGAACAGAAACCATCAAGACGAGCAGATCGGTATCTTCTCCCACAATCACAGAACTGACTTCTGTTTTCCTTGAAGTTTCGGCTGCCGTTGAAACAATCAGGGTATCAGCGTCGTCTTCAGCTTGAATAACCTCAATGCCTGCTGTTGTAAGGTGTTTTGATTGGATCGCAATGAAACACGTCTTGTTGTTCTCGTTTGATAAAAGCACTTCTTGTGGTACAGTAGTTAGCGTGAAATCTTCCATAACTGCGTCTGGTGCCTCCTTGCCAGTTCTCCTGGCATGTTCTGCATCTTTGGTTGTCGGGGCATCATAGGCATCAAACACAACGGTTGTCTTTTTGCCAAAATGGATTTCAATATAATTCACGTATTGCTGGCAAATTTGGGAGTACGTTGCAGGACAGGTCCAAACAATTCGATGCAGAAGGAAACCTCCGTCGACCGTGAACATAGGGTTTGATTGCAAAGCTTCTTCGCAGCTTGAAAACTCTTCTTGGACTTTGTGCCTTTCCGCAGAAGTGTGCCATCAAATAGAGCTGGTGGTCTTGCGGCCAACTCGTAAGTCAAGTATGTTGAAAGCTCTTCATTACTTCGTATTTTGCTAAGGAGGCGATGGAACAGTTGGTTCGGGTCTATTTCCACTGTGGTGTCCTTAATTTTAGTGCTCATGGCCATACTTCCAAGGGAACGAACTTCGTCCTTCCTCTTCAAGTGGACGTCGCTGAGGCATTGGCCTACGATTGACTTCATGGCTTGCAGACCAAGGGCGTGGGCTTCGTCGCAGTACACGGTGTCGTCGGCAACCACACGTGTACACAGAGTCAAAAGGAGAGGAATTTCCACGAAAGGGTTGTGAGAACGCAGCCACTCTGTCATCTTGTCAACATCCCCGTTGTCTCTGCCTTGTCGTGTCTCTCGAAGTTCGACGTGTTGATCGCAAGTTTCAGGGAAAACACCACTGAAGCGTTCCATTGCATTGATAATACCAGACGTTGCAGGCATGGCGGTCACCCATCGAGCTATCACCTCTTCAGACATTCCGCGGCCGTGTGTCAGTCCTCCCGCTGACTTCATAGTACGCATCAGCACCTGTTCGATTGCCATATCCGTCCAAACTCCACACCAGAATTTGTCGGATCTTCGGACGGTGAAGAAGCCTTTCGTCACAAATTGTTCGATTTCGGACGCAGTCATGGTTTCATTTAACCTCAACATTGGCTGGAGGTAAATGTGAGTGGATTTGGCTTAATCAAAATGCTCTGCAGCATGTAAGTATGGAATCATGCTCTGCCCACAATACAGGTGAGAATTCCAGTCCCCGGAACGTTCGGCTCTCACGAAAAGACGCATGATGGTTACCATTTTGAAATACTCAGTCCACAATTTCGCTGTGCAACCTGATTTGGCGACTTCGTCAAACTTGGTGTAAAACCAACTGGAGGCGTCAGGGAGACATGCATTGTTGCGGATGCTTGCAACTGTTTCTTCTCCTAAAAGTCCTTGGGTTAAAATCGTATCTCCTTTTATGTCGTTGATGAGGACACTGGCGAGAGCAACTTGAGTCAGGAAGTGGGCACGGATTGCTCGAGCATACGCGTGTCCAGACATCATGTGAATTACCGAATTCTTTGCATAAATTTCCACCCACAAGTCCTCTAAGCCACTTCCAGCCATTAAAGATCCTACAGCCCCCATAAAGGACATCAAGAGGTGGAAACCTCCAAACCGCAAAGTAATATTTGACAAGGGGCTATTTTCTTCGGCCGAGAGCACGATATCCAAAGCTTTTGCATAGAGCGGTTGGTCAAACGTTACCACACAGGACTGGTTTCTCGCTTCGCTCTGCTCTGCTGCGTAAAGGAGGCAATGCGAATCGTCGACGGATTTGAAGGCGATAAGTTTGTATATTCATTTTATCTTTAGAATAACTCTTATTCCACCAATTCAAGTAACTTTAATAAGTTGGTGCGTAAAAACAGGTCAACATCGAACTTTAAACACACTATTTATATTATTAACAGTACTAAAATAATTTAAAAAGCTGTAAGAATGCGTCTAGCATATCTTATTAATGTTTCCGAGACTTCGACAGTAAAATCTGGTCAATTTGACACCAGTCTGACCTCGCTAGGACCACTAGTTCGAAATATATGACCAAGAACCGAAAAAAACAAGATGGCGGCGGTTTTTTCAAGATGGCGGCTTTTCCCCAGCTCGGATTTTTTGTGACTTTTGGGATTTCGTTTAGGACATTGTTCTTAACGTTTCCACAAATTTTCAGCTTTTTATTAATTTTGTCCGAGTCAGAGGTCAATTTTGTCTAATTGCACTGGACTAATAATTGTAAAGCAGAGTAACGCTGCAAGTAGTGCGAGATTTATAACATTTTCGATCGCTGTGATATTCGAAGATTTTACCAAAAGTTATAAATTCAGTGTGCTGATACCACATGCGTATCGTAGAACCTGTGAGCAGACCAGTGAAGGCCATTTTTGCATATTGTCTGCAACTGTGTAAAGTCAATGAGCAATATAAAATTCTACTGTCATTATTTTCAATAGAATCTGTGAAACACGAGTGATTAATCAACGAGACATGTGTAACTGCAACGACCACGTGTTTAATATCTCATCACCTTTGTCGATGATGTTCGACATGGCGTAAACCAACCATGTTGAGAGAGATGTCCTGGGGTAACGCTGCATTATGATTTGGAGCACGCGAACCATGAAGAACACGGAGACCACCTGGAATCCATGAGAAGAACCGCCACCATGAGGAGGATAAGACTCAATAGGAGACCACGAGGACGCAGGAAATGGTCAGGATGAGGATAAGACCAGGATGAATTTATCCCTCCTGTTATCCAGAAGTTCCATACCCCTCAATTCTTGCCAGAATTAGGTTATTTACCAGTCCTGTGAGTTCTGTATTTCTTTCTCTTGTGCGAGGTTTTTATTTGGTAGATGTAGCTTATTAATCAACCGAACTCTTTGACAACCAATTAGGTAGGATTTGTCGTTTTGCTTTATCATGTGTCTTTAATTCCAGAACGTTTCTTAGACTTGTGAGACACCGTGTATTTGGATTTATTCCATTTGTGCATTTATTATGGACGTGTTACAACGTCAATTCCGAGAGCTAATTAATCTTTACATAGCTGTTGCGCTATATTTTTTCTATCAGCTTAGACTGAGTGTAATTGGATGTCAGTCATCCGTGTGCTATTTTTGTGACACCCTGTTCTCTTATTTTATTTATTACGCTACTGTTTTTGCGCCTCGTATCATTTGGTTTAGTCGACAGTTACTACCACTTTTATTAATGGATTTATTTAGGCATTGTGGATCTCTGAAGCCACAAAGTTCTGAGTTAGAACTAATGTAGGGTTATAGTAATGTTACCAGATTAGCATCGAATCCTGTATTCTACGTATCCGTTTAAAACAACCCAGTGTTGGAAGAGGTTGTGTATTTTGTTATAATTTGTGTCCAGGCAGTTGGCACGTAAACATTTGTTAAGAGCAGAACTTGTAAATAAGACAGAGTGACATATCTGTCAAGCCAAAGCAGTTAAGAGAGTGTATTATATCTTTCGTTTTATTGTGTTTGCTGTGTCAAACAACTTATATCACCGTACTGCGTATATTCAGACAGTTATAAATCTTATAGTTATTGAATCATAGGAGTAATACGTGTACGCTTCACATATTGGGACTGAATGATGTGAATTCTTGCCAGAATGAGTGTAGTATTTATCTGCTCAACGCAGAATGGCTTTGAGTGCAGTTTGACGTATTCTGACGTCATGTAACTGTTTGTAGAGTGTATTCTTGACCACGGTCAATGTTAGCAGCTTATATGTAGGCCACCAGATGTTATGAATGTTTTATACGATGGATGACCACCGTTTCATACTTTAGATCGCTATTTGGAGCGACACATTGGAAAGATGTTATTTCATGAATGTTAGGAATGATGAAAGGTTTAACCAATATGTTTATTGACCATAATGACACCCTGTATCAGGATTGTTAAATGATGTTATTATAGTGCCCATGGGGAGCACCATCGTTTAGATTGATATCTACGACCAGTGTTGTTGTGATTGCTGGAGAGTACTGAAGTGTTTGCCAGACTCATCCGAGGCTAGTTAGGCAAGCCGTCCGCTGCTAATAGCTTGTGTTATTGTTCTGCCAAGCCTGTGTTAGCTCGTGCCGTTTTTGTGACTGGAAGTCAATGTTGTTGTGATGATCTCAGAGGAGACTCACTGTATTTAGCCTGCGTGTCATGGATCGTCAGTATTTGTCATAAACCAACTAGGAGACCTAAATCCACGAATATAAATAATGAAACCTAATTTCTCTAAAATAATTAACCTAATTAATGATTGTTGAATTAATCTAAGCTTGAACCTACGTTTTGCTCGCTTGCTGATGCCATGAGTTGAATCATTTCCCAGAGGAGGTGACTATTAGACTAACTGACACTTACTGGACGACGGAGTAGCGACCGGACCAAAAGTTCGTAATTGGTGGGGCGCGATACTCATGTAGCGTAAGACGTAGTCTTTACTACGCAATTGCCAACGTAATTCACACACACTCTGATGACAATTGATTGCAAACAGCACTTCAATTTGTGCAGGAAAGCTATATAATCAGATAAGATATGTGTCTAGTGCCTTATTTATGTATTTATTCCCATTGTACCCGTATTATTGTTTTATACTTGTTGTTATTAGGCATTGTTTTTTATTGATAGACATTGGTTGTCATATTAGCTTTTGCAGCAATTCTTTGTTTACGGACGCCTATTGCCGTAATGTTTCTTCACGACAGGACTTAGCTAAATTATCTTAATTTAAATGTAAATACGGAAGTGGTACCATCATATCTTAGGCCTTGTTTTGCTATCATGTTAAATATAAATTCTGATCTTAGTCACTTATTTATAATTGCTTAGGGATTACCTTACGAGCCACATTCCAAGCTTTGTTGCTGTTGTTTACACTTTTGTATCAAAGGTCTTTCGAGAGGGTTTTAACCTAGCTTCAGTTAGGGCCCTGATCAATTTATTTATATTGTTTATTAGCTTTGCGGATTAGCCGATACAAACCCTCCGAAGTAGGGTAGGGGTTTGTTTAATTGAATAAACATGTTCACGAGATTTTACATAAGCCTGTTGTTATCATTTCTTTAGCTTTGTGTTAGAGAGTGTACTTCTTTGGTTATTTATGATATTTCCTCCATGAATGGACCTTATACCCAGGGACCATAGTACTCGTGCTATGCTAGCCTTAAAGGAGTGCATCCAATCCTCTCAGGTTTTGTGTTTGACAGATGGGACTGTATGGACTACCATTTCGGTTGTTGGTAACCCCGGCAAACTCCTCTGACAGGCACAATACATACATGCGTATAAAAATAAAATACATTAATTATTTTCCTTTCCATTATTTTCCCTCTTTTTTCATGATTTGTGTCTTGGAAACCTCCCATCATTAAGAAAGTATGGCCAAGTTGGTGGTCAGTGATGTCATACCAAACAAAAACAAATAGCTCAGTGACGAACCAAAGAGCCTACTTTTCTTAAAATTTAAGACTCATACCAATGATTAACCTATATAGACCAATTTAGAATATTGACGAAGTTAAGTTGGTGATACAAGCATTTATGATTTATTCGAAATATACCTGAAATATTGTAACCTTATAGCTATAGTTGTTTGAGTTAGTTTCCGTCCATGGATTCTGAGATACTGAGAGCCTGTGGCTCAAAAGCTCAGAGAGAGTTATTTGGTAGTTGGTAGGTCAGCTGCCTCTGAAAATGCCCACAAATAAATCCCTTACAGCTTGCACACAATATACAAAATATGTTAGTTATCCATTAAATGTTATGCAAGTTACAGTAGATGTAGTCAAACATTGAACCTATCAGCGCGAGTAGAATTATATTGGCAACTTTGCCACGCACGAAATGTATCTGCAAAATTATTGTCTATACACATGTGCCAAATTTTAAACTGTTTGCCTGTATACCAGGTTTCAATATTAAAGAGAGCATTTATCAACAGTTGGTAGCCCTGATGATTCAGAAAATATACCAAAATATATCGATTGAGGCATACATCACACATACGAAATTAGATTGAAATTCATTTGTTATTATGGGTGTTACATGTTGTTGAACGTTGATCCTATACGCTAGCATAGAATTAGAACTAACTTTGACGATTTGCTCTTAATATGCCTAAAACATAAAATAGGTTAGTTATCCATTAAATGTTATGGATGTTAGATGTAGTTAAACATTGAACCTAAGAGCACGCGTAGAATTATGTTGATAATACAAGCATTTATGATTTGTTCGAAATATACCTGAAATATTGTAGCCTTATAGAGCACTATAGTTTGTTTGAATTAGTTTCCATCCATGGATTCTGAGATACTGAGAGTCTGTGGCTCAAATGCTCAGAGACTTGACTCTACTACATTGATGTTGCGTTTTCAAATTCAGAACTCAAATTTCAATTGTGATTTTTTAGTAGTTGGTAGTTGGCAACACTGCCATGTATGGGTTGCTCAAAATTAACCTGAAATATTACTGTTTATACAGGGTGAACAAAAAATGCCGCACTTGGAGGTCGGCATTCAGTTCCTCGTCGAAATTCACGATAAACGTTTATCTTGCAAAACGTAGTCCCACCAATAGGTTTAACAGAAATGCGCGTTAAGAAACGAGGCTCTGGCAACGCTGTAACTGCATGCAGCGTGGCCAAACACAGGTCGCAGGAACTTGGCGCTCTGCCGGAGCTGTCCCATTATCTCAGTGAGACAAGGTAATGCCATAAATGCCGGTTGTGCGGACGCGCCGATGGTCGAGTCGGGTTCGCGTCAATTTTGTTTTTCAGTTAATGTATCAAATTGCATCCAATGTACATCTCCACTATACAATACACTACGTTGTGTACTATGTCTTACAGTTACAGTTACCTTTATTTAAACATTCAAACGTAACATGAACTTCTTACGGAGGTAATCAACCCCTTTGTTTCGTCCATGGCACAAATAAAGCCAATAGAACATAATAGTGAATACAGTAACATCGTCTCTGTCCAATGCGGTACAAAGAAACACAATACTGTAGGTAGCCTACACTAGATTGCCCATTAGGCCTATGCTACGCACCATAATTCCATAGTGTACGTTTGACGTCCAGTCTTATCTTCACAGAGCCGGTACGTACACTTACGAGGCAACGGTCACTTCTCAGCAGATGTTCAAAGCGACCACCTTGCATTTGCAAACACATCGCCACTCGTTGGAGCATACTTTGCCGGACCCTATGCAACACTCCTGCATCCACCATTGCCGAAGCAGCATGCACGCGAGCTATTAGGTCTTGTACATCCGTGGGTGGAGTACTATAAACTTGTTCCTTTAAGTATCCCCACAAATAAAAATTTAGTGTATTAAGGTCCGGGGAACGTGGAGGCCAGAACATTGGACCTCGACGACCAATCCATTCCCCTGAAAACGCTTCATTTAAATAGTTACGCACAGTCATTCCAAAGTGTGGCGGTGCACCATCATGCTGAAACCATAGATGTCGTCAGGCAAAGTATTGCCAAGAAACGTACGATAGTGGGGGGCATTCAACTTGTCCGGCAATAGGTAAGGGCCTAAATGCACTCCTCCCACGGTTCCAGCCCACAGGTTTATGCCAAAGCGTGCCTGAAAGCCACGTTCATGGGTGACATGTGGGTTGTGGTCAGACCAATTTTGGCTGTTGTGATGGTTGAAAATACGTTCCCGAGTGAAGCTACATTCGTCACTCCATATCACATTCTTGATAAAATGTTCGTTATCTTCAACTTGTTGGAAAAGCCATTCACAGAACTGTACTCGTTGAATGAGGTCTTCTGGTCACTGGTGATGAGTTAACGTGTAATGATATGAATGCAGTTCTTCGTCGTGCAACACGTCAACAACCAGTGATGTTGCAATATCACGGGTACTTCGCCGAGGTGATTGGTGAACGGTTTCAAGAATTGCGTCCTCTGTTTGTGGAATACGCCTAATCCTTGGACGACGTCTGTTCGCTACTTGTGGACGAAGAATACCGGTTTACCACAGGCGTTGCTCAAGGCGACGAAAAACATTCTTATTGGGATGTCGCCTTTGATGGCACCGTGCTGCATACTCACGAGCAGCAGCAGAAGCTTGGCTATCGGATGCATCCAACACTAAAAGCATATCGACGTATTCACCGTTTGTGAACTCCATCATGGAGCCGCCCTACATGTACTTGACAGGACCAGCTGTGGTTGTGCACTGCGTGGTTAGTCGACTCCAGTTTAATGGATCACACTGGCATGTGACAAAATGATGCCATGCTTACATACGCAGTTAAACGACGGGAACTAGGGAACTGACGTCACTCACACACGCACACAAAAATTACGAACCTTACAGTAGTCGCATAATTATGATGTGTAACATCTGACATAGAAGAAACCTCACGTGGAATTGTTGATACACCGGTATTTTATACTATTATTGGCACAAATATTAATCTATTGTAAAAGGGAGTGTTTTACAGATATTGTAGTTTATAATACGGAACTCATTTTATTAGATGATTTGTAGTTTCCACCAGCACTAGTCTAAATAAAGAATACGATATGGATCAACTAGATTAATAGACGCGACACCGCTCATAACCTTAAATTCTTTATAAACAGGTCCTCTTGATTCACAGACCAACACGTAATTTCATATGGATTCTGTTAAAATGAGTCATATTGATATGATAAATATCGTTTAAAATGATAATCTGGTAGCAAAAATATCTACCCCGTCCGGGATTCGAACCCGAGATCTCTAGATTCACAGTCATAGGCGCTAACTCCATGGCTATTTCGACTACGCAAATATTGTAAACGAGATGGTGACTTATTTCCACGTGCCAATAATACTGCATTACGGAATTAAGTTTCATTTATATTTCGCTTGTTTCGATAATGTTCCTGCGTGAAATTGAGTTTAAAATGCCTTATGAATAGGCCCTCTTGTGAGTAAAGAGCATGTATTCAGCAATAGTTCATGAAGGCTTGCTCAATTCTCGTATAACCACAACGATTAGCCTATATTATATTGATGACTGCATTACCGTTATGTGGGTTAATATTTGAATAGCCATTGTGCAGAAACATAATACCGGCAATGCCGACTACTTACAATGTTTGATATTAAGGCATTTCACCATTTAAATACTGATACGAAGACTTCAAACATGTACCATGTGATTTGTTTCAATCACTTGACACCAGAGTTCGCATGAGCGTTTACCGTTCAGTATGTCATATACATTCCACATGGCCGAGAGTACGTCATGGTATCAATTTCCGACCCCGCGCGTTCATTGTTTCTCTTACCACTGCCAGCTGGATCGATCGATCGAGTTGGCAGTGCGTCTTACACTTCCGTTCGAGCACTTCCGGGAGTGTGCCAGCTGGTGCCATCTCGATCGTTCCGATCCACTTCCGTCCCATTTTTCAAAATCACTCCCACAAAAATATCCAGCAACCGAGTGGAAAGATGTTACACATAAAAAAAAAGACCTGGCGTAGATTCGAACCGTAGCTCCATGGTGCATGTGGGTTTGATAACCCAGCAGTCTACTCAGTGAGCTGCGACGGCTGGTACGGTAGAGCGGGATGATGTACATTTCTCTGCACATTCCGATGCGCTGCAGGATGTGACAGTGTTGTCAGCTTCTCGTTTTCATACTTGTATTTTCAAACAGCACCCGTTCCAATTTTGCTTTAGAGACTTTTGTCTTGCAATTGGATGAGGAATCGCATGCCGACCTTCAAGTGCGACATTTATTGTTCACCCTGTATATGTGCCAATTTGGGAAGAAATTACATGTAACTATTCATTAAGCTACTGTAAAATAGTTCCCCCAAATACTAACATTTTCTTTGATTTTTCATATAACTTATATTGGCAAGCCGAGACTTGACTCTACTACATTAATGTTGTGTTTTCATATTCAGAACTCAAATTTCAATTGTGATTTTTTAGTAGTTGGTAGCACTGACGTCATTTTCGAATATAGTTATGAGGTGTCCTGATATAGATCTTGATTCGTACCACACACAGACAGAAGGACAGACAGAGAGAAGGACAGATAGATACACTTACATATGCCCGGGCACGGTCGACTCTAGATAGGACGGAAGGCTAAGACTTGGCAACATGTTCATCAGTCATACCTTGTCAGGCGGGAACACGAAGGGAACGTTCAGTGTGGCAGGTGTTCTTGTTTATCTCACAGGGATATTTTGTTTCTTACGCTTTGTACGTTTATACGCATTATAGCAGCGTTTATACTACCCTTCCAGGTGAGTTTTTTAAACTGTAATCCCTAATCGAGAACACACTGACGAGTGTGCTTTGTATCTGGCAAATATGGTACTTCTAAATACGGTACATGAAATTATCACATGTCGTACTTCATGTTTTAAACTTTGATTATCCAGGAATCTTTCGGCACAATAACAATGCCAGATAAATGTTGTGTCCCCAACTGTAACGCAAACTATCCAAGTGAGGGAGGCTACGCACCAGTGTTTAGGTTCCCAAATGACGAAAATCTGCGCCAGGCCTGGATTAGGAAGATTCCTCGGAAGGACTGGAAACCTTCTAAATGGTCTGTAGTTTGCATAAATCATTTTCACGAAGGTGATAATATTAAAGCAGAGAAATGTAAGGACTCATCTGGAGAATGGAAGGAGCGCCCAATGAATAGATTGAAATTGGCATCAGGAGCCCTGCCTACAATTTTTCCAGATTTGCTGTCATACTTGTCTATTCCTGAAACCAAGAAGCGAAGGGCTCCTGAGAACAGAAGAGTCAAGCAGGGTGAAGCTCTTTAATTGAAAGCACAAGAATTTTTGGTGAAGGATACTATTAGACTATAGATTTTCCTTCATTTGCTGCTAGTATTCAATAAACCACAGCTGTTCAAGGATTGGTGTATTCATACCAGTTGTGAAAGTGTAGTGATTTATCAGTGCAACTTTCAAAAGATTCCACAGATAAAAGTGAGTGTTAAGATACACAATGACATGACTTGTGAAGTATATGTGAATCAGAAATTTTTATCTAGAAATGAACTGTATGAAACACTAAGAGGGAACCTGAAACTCACCCGCTGGTCTCAGTTAGAGTGCATCTTGAAAAAGTATGGGTTTTATAATGAACACTATGTTACCCATCAAAGAGCTGAGTCTGTATTGTCAGACATTCAAGACAAGTTGAATGTTCTTCTTTCATTGTTCACAGAAAATGGTGATCCACAACTTAACATTGAGAGACAAATTAAATTCACCTTTGAACATTTGAACTTAATTTTCAGCAAGGCTAGGCAGTACTCAACAGAGCATATTTTGTGGGCATTCATGATGTATATGCCCTCTCCAAATTGTTAAGCTAGTATTCGAGCAACAACTTGGATAATTTTACCTCACATGAAATATCTGCAACACTTGACCTCCATATTTTCAGTGTCACCAGATACTGTGTGCAATAGCCTAATGAACTTTTTTTTTTTTTGAAGAATGTTATGAGAAAGTTGACAGAAAGAGAGCGTCTGGTTAGTCTACAGATTGATGAAATGTACATCAATCCACATATTGATTATAAATCAGGGAATCTGTATGGCTGTGCTGAAAACCAACAAAACATTGAAGCTAAAACTGTCCAATCATTTCTAGTTTCATCATTGTTTGGTAGCTTCAGGGAAGTAGTTGCTCTTTACCCTGTGAAGAATTTGACTGGAACTGATTTGTATACCTTGATCAAAGTTGTTATCGAGTTACTCAAAAAATGTGGTTGCCACATTATTACTATTGTTTCAGACAGAAGATTATGTTTGTCCAATATTAATTCCGTAGTTTTTGTCGCCTCCCTTGCTAGCAAACAGCTGTTCAGACGCTCGCGAGGAAGTATGACTGACAAAAACCGTAGCTATAGTGTTGTCAGGTCGAACATTCCGACCAGTCTAGAGTCGACCGTAAGTCACATTAAGTCTACTTTTTCATCATTTTTGCAAAATGATAATAGTAGGCTAAACATCGATTGATCATAAACGCCAATGGAACACGACATCGACGGTGTATTGTTGATTTGCACTCATATAGCCCAAACTGCATTAAAAATTAGTCTTATGAGACCACCCGGGCAGATGTGTGTCTGTCTGTTCGTCTGTCTGTGTGTGTGTGTCTTCCCCCCTATCAACTCCTAACCGGCTGCAGCTATCGAAACCAAATTTTGTATGAGTATATACTGTGCCCAATTTACGGAAGCTATCGTAATTATATTTTGCATTTCGGACAAGCGGAACGCCAGTTTGGAGTTTGAACCGAGCGCCGAGACAGCTAGTTCACCGTGCGATTCAGAGGAAGCGCTAGGAGGGATACCTGTTGCGCCGATGGATGAGCTACTGAAACTTATTGATGATGAAAACAAATCGACGATTTGAGGTCTAGAATCTAGTAGAGATTATTGGCTATGGAATTTTAGGAATGCCAGAAGAAATTTGAGGCAAATCGGACCAGTCGTTCGAGAGTTCTGAGTGTTTTTGTAAAAGCACATGTTTTGACAGGACGTAGGGGAGGAGCAGGAGCTTTGGAAGAGCAGGGCATGCTCGCCGCTTGGAACAGCCGACACACAGAATTTCAGCTCCGTAGCAGTATATATAGAAGGTTTTCTGAAGCCATAGTATGTTATTCTTTCATCAACCATCGAAGAAGTACCGTCGTAACGTTCCCAGACCACGTGTTACGTGTTTACAGTCAGTCACTATTGTCAGTCGAACCAAGCCAGCTGCATTTCAGTGAAAAAGTACTTGGAATTATCGCGTCATACCAGTCAGGAGTGGAAACTTAGTCTACGACATTGGGGCCATTTGTTCTAAACAAATAGAGCTGGAGAATATCCTATCCCAAGTTGGGAAATTAGAAGGTCTATCTACCTAGTAGATGTCCTGTGACAGGTCTTAGTCTACGACAACGGGACAGGTTCCGGGGCACGGATCTGTTACAGTGCATATCTGTTCACCCGTACAGGTTAACTATGGCAGGCATCTACATTTCCGTATACTCCACTGACAGAAAGCGTATGTTCGCAGATGTCAAGTAGCTATTTTCATCACTGAGTTGTATCAGACAAGACGCTCTAATTTCGAATATACTGTATATGAACTTTGAACATTTTAAATGTTTGTTTAAACCACTAGGACAGTTTACGATGACATCTGTAATAATATCGAACATTAGTAAGAATTATCGCGGAGTGGAACAGTGCGTATTTTTGAACGCGGATATGTGTCGCTAGATACCGCGGGGATAGGGTGACGATGGAAGAACCCGAAGGTTAGCTGAAGGCGAGGCAGATGGCCAAGGACAGTTGCCATGCTAGTGGAGTGGGAAGCGTTCCATTAGATTGTGACGTCAACCAAGGACCTGCATCACCATGAACATCAAGAATACGTGGGCCACATTCTTATGTACTTTTCCTAGAGTAGAGTAGTTGAAAGGTCAATTTCTATTTTTTATTCGCTTAGAAATTATCAGCACTTTAATTTTTGCTTCGTTCTGACAGCTATGTCTATCGAGACTATAGTCAGAAAAACCAGTGCTAGTAATCATCGAGTGTACAGTTATGAGAAATTTTATTTCAGTTATTTCAGTCCAAGTGACATAAATCATGAAGTTATTTAGTTATTTTGAATATTTTTGTAGTTGAAGGAAGCTTGGATCGTTCAAATTATTCAACCTAAAAATTTAAACAATATTATAAACTAATTTCATGATGATTATTAGCGAATCCTAATGATAATAATAATAAAATATTTCTACATTAAACATAAATAAATATAAATAATTTTAAATTCAGGGAAGTGATAAATAATTCGTTTATTTAATGATTTATATCAAGCAGTAATAATGATAATAATTGATTTGATTTAATATTATAAACAATTGAGGAGTTCGGAGTGTATAGTTCAACAGTAATAATAATTAATAATAATAATAATAATAACAGTGATTATTTAAAATGCATATGGAAATAAATATCATACAGTCAGTCAGCAATAAAATGGAGAGTTCAATGACGTAGTTGTGGAAAGCACCACGATATCAAGAAATGAGTAGAGTAACGGTAGGTGAATAAATAATGAACATGTATAAAATAGGATGTAGAATTGTTAAATGAAGGCAGGAAAAGAATATGACCAGGATAAAATATAACACTATTTCCTTTTGGAAAATCTTTTGTTTAAACCAGATCTAGGCAATGTAGAAGACGAATGCGTTTTGTTTAAAGGCAGGAATAGTGCACAATAATAAAAAACATGATGTTTTTAATGTAAAAAAAAAATTATGTGACTCGAAGGTCGGCATTTGAATGAAAGTGTGTGGAGGCTAGAGGCCATCCATTGGAATGTATATTTCCATGTTGTTAGGAAGATGTTGGAGCATTTGCTGCTCAGTTGTGAAAAGAAGGGTTGAGTCGAGTAACCGCCCCATATTTCTGTCCATTTCCAATTCTGTCAGAAATGTTATCTTGCCTAAAACCTAGGTCAAGTATTCTAATTTCCAATTATGGAGCCTACTGATTATTTAGTTTCGTTAAATCCTAGCCGGATCCTAAAATAAAATAAATAAAGATGTGAGAGTGCATAAAATAAATTCGAATTATTAGTCGAATAGGAGTGACGCCTATTGGTGATAATGAATAATAATAATGATTGCTGATATTTCTGAACTTAGATATTGTTTCTAAAAATAATAATTACCGATATTTTGAATTTGGATATTATTAATAATAATAATGATATTTTTGAAGTTAGTTATTTGTGATAATAATTAGGATTTATGGTAAATGATTGAAAATGAAATGAATGAGTTAATGACATAATGTTAACAACTATTTGATGTTGAGTTACACAATATGGTTATTTATAAAATAACATCTTTAATAATGAAAAGTTTAAAAATTAATTTTCTCTGTAATGTTAAGTTTAATTATGCAAGTTATAAATATGTGAACAAACATTTAGACAACAACCTTTTGAAACAAATATTTTTGAAAATAGTCAACTAGGACATTGAGGTCATAATAACAATATTAATATTCTGACATTATGTAGTCGAATATTGGTATTTTTCCAACCTCATGTTCCTGTGAGGAATAACTTGATTAATTCTAATATAATGAAACACGAAATCACCTGATGTGATATTTTTCCAATGACTGTAAAAAATCTTTTTCGACTTGAACCAATGAAATGAACAATGATTTTTTAATAGTTTGAAACCATAAGTGATTACTTCGAAGTGAAAGTGAACAGTGTACTGATAGGGCTCTATGAACAATGAACCAGCTATCGTGTAAATAGCAACAAATTAGAATAGGGAACCGATACCAGATGGACTATTAATTTCTGGATATCAACGATTTATATTAGGAATAGTGTTTTTCTGGTGTTGATATTTTTCTGGTGATATTTTGAATGCTCTTGCATGAAAGTTTTAGTGTTTTTAAAATGTAATAAAATGAGATAATTTTAAGAAGATGTGATATTTCCTTTCTCCTTTCTCTTCTCCCTTGCTTGCTCATTGCCAAAAATCAGTCATGCCAGCGATTAATTTAGGTTTTCCCGGATGGACCCTGAGATTGTAGTTCTTGTGCTAGACTGATTTTGGGAATTGGCAAATGTGTTTTTTAGACTTCAGTCTAAACGGGCACAATACGTATACCATGACATCTCACGGCCATATTTGAAAATGACGTCAATGCTACCAACTGCTGAAACATCACAATTTATATTTGAGCTCTATGTTGAATATCTCAGAAGATATGCACGGGAACTGTTCCAAAATTGCCACATAAATAATTAATAATATTTTAGACTAATTTTTAGGAGCCCATACATGACAGTGTTGCTAACATGATACTACACTTGCTGATAGGTCCAATTTTAAATGCATGTAACCTCCATACTATTAGTTGGATTCCAAACAAATTTCTTATGTTCTTTGTGTACCGTAACAGATATCAATATGCGTATTGTTTAGTGTCACCAGGGCTACCAACTGTTGATAAATGCTTTCTATAATTGTTATTCTAATCTCAATATAACAGAAAATATGCAGGCCAACAGTTCCTGAAGTTGTAGATTAATTTTTAGCAACTGATATATGACTGTGCTGCCAACATGATTATACGCGTGCTGATAGGTTTAATGTTTAACCACATGTAACTTCCATACTAACAATTGCATTTCTTCAATAATTGGCACATTTAAATAGATCATAATGATTCAGATTAGTTTTTAACAACCCATACATGGCAGTGTTGCCAACTTTACTTCACACGTGCTGATAGATTCAATGTTTAACTGCATGTAACCGACAGCCGTGGCTATGCTGGCTAAAGCGCAGCATTATGTCATGGGGCCAAGCTCTCTGCTGGCTCGGTAGACGCGTGGATTCGAGCCCCACCGTCGGCCGTCCTTGAAATGGTTTTCCGTGATTTCCCATTTTCAACACCAGGCAAATGCTGGGACGGTACCCTCTGACAGGCCACGGCCGCTTCCTTCCACATCCTTGCCCAGTTTCATTCACCTTCATCCATTCCATCTCTCATCCCTACGCGCAGGTCGCCCACGGGCGTCGACTTGAAAGACCTGCACTCGGCCTCTCATCAGGCTACACGTTAAAAAAAAGAAACTGCATGTAAAGTCCATACTATCTATTGGACTTCAACCAAATGTTGTATGAGCATTGTGTAGCTTAGAGATGGAACTATGAATATACTCAGAGTCACCAGGGCTGCCAGCTGTTGATAAATACTCTCTATAATTTAGAACCTTAGTCTCAGTAGATTAGAAAGTATGCAGGCCAACAGATCTAAATTGTGCAAACTTATAGAACATAATATTCCAGATTAATCTTCAGTAACCAGACATGGCAATGTTGCCAACATGATTCTACGAGTGCTGGTAGGTTTAATGTTTAACAACATGCAACTTCCATTCTAACAAATGGATTTCTTCCAAACTTGGCACATACATAGATCATAATAATTCAGATTAATTTTAACAACAGTGTTGCCATTATGATTTTACATCCAATGATAGATTCAATGTTTAACTACATGTAACACCCGTACTATTTATTGGACTTCAACCAATTTTTGTATGTGCATTGTATATCTTAATAGATGGAAATAAGAATGTGTTCAGAGTCGCCAGGGATGCCAACTGTTGAAAAATATTCGCTATATTTTTGAACCCTAGTCTCACCGTAAAATATTTCTCCGGTTCACAATATATCCGAAACTGTTGCGTCAATTAAACTGAAATTTTGTATGGTCATAGAGGACTATTAAATAAATAAGTACATATATGTGACTTTCAAAAACCTGATATAGGCTACTCAAAACAAACATGGCGGCTTCGTGATATTCAAGTATTTAAAATGATTTTTCTGGTGATCTAATCATACGAGAGTAGTGAAACTTAATTTAAAACTTAGCCTAGTATATAGACATCTAATTGTTTTCAAAGATTCAAGATGGCGTCAGTTCGAAATTTTAAGAACATATTTTTTATTTATCGTATGTTCTTCAGGCGATCGAAGGGAAGGTTCGTATAATGAACCATTATAATTATCACGACACTGAATTCTGTAGCTTACTTTTCGTAAGTTATAGAAGGTGAGCATATCTAGTTTTCCTCGTAATTCCTGTCAACTATGTTGTTAATGTTAACTTCATTTGCCTATTAAATGGGCATATTACTTAGACGTTCATGTCAGCTGACAGTGAGTCACTTCAGATCATGTCCATATATTCTAAGGCGATGTCATCCCTAGCTGACAATATAAATTGCTGCAACCTGCATCAAGCTTTTCTCCAGCGTCTAGTCGACACTCTGCTCCTGGCGTGAGGCTCAGCCTCTGCTCTATACTTCAGGGTCTCCTAGCTCGTTCGCCTGAAGATGGTCAGCTAGACCATGTAAACTGTTTTCATCCATAGAAGGTTGAACCTTCATGTTATTGTGCTACTCTCATCAATCAACAGCCAAGTGAGGAACTAATCTTCTCAAGACAATAGTAAAACTTAATTTTAAATCCTTCACTCTCTTGTAACTGTTCTATCTGCTGACATATCAGCCCAATTTATCAGCCAATTCCTTGTGAGAATTTGCTAATTTAGATTATTATTAATTGTTCATTTGTATTTTAATTTTAGAATACAATTTATGATAACCAGATCGCACGGTTTTAGTACGCAAACAGTGCTATCAGATTAGTATCGCACGGAGTTGAGATAACGCACGCCCTATGAACTGCCAGCCCGTCCATAACAGACGACGAACCATGCGATCGGTCCATTAATCCGCTGTACGTCACATCTGTTCATCGGTACACCCGAAGGTCACAGAAGGAGCTTTCTCGTGCCCTATAGTTCAGTGTGTTCTAACTTCATTGCACATGTACTAAGACCCCGCAGCCTGATGATAACGTTCTCTGTGTTCAGTATTCCAACCTACTGTTGTCCTAATCCTTCACTTGTATAACCGGCCATCCTGTGCCAAATCATTTACTGTCCTGCTCTACTCCCTATGAAGTGTTGTCCACACGGGGCTGAAATAACAACGATTTCCAAGCCACTAATATGAAACAATAACATGGAAAAACATCTCTTGCAGAGGTACCATTCGTTGCAGTACTACAGTATACTGTATATTCCTATCTAGCAAGTGCATGCCGCCTATGTTTAGTTATAAAGCCTTATTTGTCTTTGAAGTTCACAGCGCCCTTGCATATCATTTGCCAGGAACAAAGAAATAAAATATATATTTTTGTAATCATAACAACAACAACAACAACGACAATAATAATAATAATAATAATATAATGCTGACGAATTACCGATGTCTCACCTGCGACTGTTCTGTAATATTTTTCCACCTGTGCACTTTTTGCATTTTAAAGGTGTCACTCGACCCATCCATTTTTTTTTAAATTCAATATACTGGCATATGACAGCAAAGGCACCACTTTCTCTTCTTTCTGCACCATGACAATGGCACAACTCTAGACACAAACATGTTTTAACTTCAATCTCACCAGGCGAAGTAATACCTCAAAGATGATTTTAACAAGACATTTGGCGTACATCACACACCTGTTAATCAGGTCGGAAATAAGTAAGAAAATGTTGCTTTGTGTTTTCTGGCTCTCTGGCAGAAAGTGTGTTTCTCAGAATTTACTACAAAAACATGTCCAAAGTATAGGTGCTACAGGAGGTATTTTGCAGATTTTGTGATACTGGTATTCGAGAATGGTTCATAAACTTTGATTGATAGTTACTCTTACAATCTCTTACAGATCTTTTACACGGGCCGGAAATGCATTACCGAAGATTGTGAGAAATTTTCTATTCCCAGGCCAATCAGTAAACGGAGACTTGTCAGAATTATTGCCGCTCAAAGAGCATTTGGTACGTTTATGACACCTGCACGGGCGTACGTAAAGGAAACAGGAAAGCAAAGAATTTTGAACCTTGGAAATCCATAAATCATAAATATGTTCAGTTCGTTTATGGTTTTTGTTTGAGTTGAATAAGTTTTAGAGATGAGCTGGTTTACAATGGAAAGTCGTTGGTTCCATTCCCACGTGCTGTTGACAACTGATTGCTCCATCTTAAGAAGTAACGAGCATTTTTGTTGTTGCTCTTAAAAGTAGCGGTTGAATTAAAAAGGAACATCGTTATCCTCTCGCTATCGTAAAGTAACACGTTGCTCCTCAGAAACTTGCTTCCTATAATGCGCAAAAGGAGAAAACCGGTTTTGACCTTAAGTTTTGTACACAACAATACTTGGCCCAAACGGACAACAATGCAATACTTCACAGTTTCCTATCGTGGAAGCATTTAACAGCATCCTACACTAAGGTATGGCAGTATTGGCTTATGTTTCCTATGTTAGCAATGCTGCTTAGAAAATATACAATTCGGGTGGTTTCTCCTTAAATATTTCTAATTTCTATTTGATGAGGTGTACAGTCTATTGTAACTCTTTGGTCAAGCAAATGTGTTCTGTGGTGAAGAACTGAGAAAGGGAACATTGCATTGGCAATACGAATATGCCCCACGCACTGCCTCAGCCCTGAGTTGCCGTGTCTGGGCTACTTACACAGGAGCGAGTGCTATATATCAGGAATCCTCTCTTGCAGACCTCGTAACCTTTCCCGTCATGGCTCTTGTCACTAACATAACGTTTATATTTTATTACTACTTTGTTTTTGCTTCATTGGGACATCTTAAACTATGAGACCCATATACTCCTACAGGTATTCCTTCTTACCTGCTCCCATAAGTCCAACCTCTCGTCCACGTCGTGGGAGACGGGCAACGGCACAAAGTAGGGGATTGCCTGTAGGGGCGAAGTACAGTGGGGACTTCGTGTGCTCCGGGACCTTTACGGTAGCTGTGATGGTCCTACAGGAACCCTGAAAAGTGACGGCTAACGGGGCTCTGGTGAAGCTACGATAGGCCCAGCAAGCCAGTAGTGGATGAAACCAAATGCTTTCAAAAATGGAACGAGCCTCGGACATGACGGATATAATAGATGACGACACGTCTGTAAACACGGACTAAGATTCGGAACTTTAAACATAAGAACGCCGACGGGGAAGGTGGAGGAGATAGTGGATATGATGGAAAGAAGGAAGTTGGATTTATTGGGATTGGCAGAAACAAAGTGGAAAGGGGAAGGAAGGAGAGAACTGAGAAAAGGCTATGGACTGTACTGGAGTGGGAATGAAGAGGGAAAGAGTAATGGAGTGGGAGTAGTAGTACGAGATGGTTTAAAAGAAGAAGTGAAGAGAATAAGTGATAGGATGATGAAAGTTAAAGTAGTGCTGAGGGGAGAGACCATAGAAATAGTGCAAGTGTATGCTCCACAAGTAGGCTGCGCCTCTGAAGAGAAGGAGGAGTTTGAAGAGGAATTGCAGAAGCAGCTGGTAGGAAGGAATATGATTGTTATGGGGGATCTGAATGCCCATGTAGGAAGAGAAAGACAAAGGTATGAGAGAGTGCTTGGACCAGAGGGTTGGGGTGGAAGAAATGAGGAAGGAAAGAGACTGTTGGACTTCTGCCAAAGGAACAGCCTGCTAGTTGGGAACTCCTGGTTCAAGAAAAGAGAGAGCCACACAATCACATAGTACAGTGATGACTTGACCAGGAAGTCGGTGGTCGACTATATACTGTATGAGAAAGAATTAAATAAGAACATCACGGACATCAAGGTTAAACCATCGGAGAACCTGGATAGCGACCATCGATTGCTGGTAATGAACCTGAGAGGGTCTAAGGAGAAGAAAGGGACTGAGAACCAGGAAAGACGTATAAGGATATGAAAACTGAAAGAAGGAGATAGAAGGGTCGAGTACCTCAAAATAGTAAAGGAAGGAATTCCAACAGATGAAGAAAGAGGGGTGGAAGAGGAACGGGCTAGATTTAAGAAGACACTAGTCGGTGCAGCAGAAGCAGTATGTGGGAGGACAAGTAGTAAGAAGAGGTGGAAGGAAACACCATGGTGGAATGAGAAGACAAAAGGTATAGTAAGGGAAAAGAATAGAGCCTTTAGGAGGTGGTATCAAAATAGGACGGTAGAGACAAGGAAAGAGTACCAAGAAAGAAAGAAGGAGGCAAAGAGAGTAGTGGCTGAGGAGAGAAGAAAGTGGATGTTGTTATTGTTATTTTAAGGGGCGGAACAACGAGGTAGAAAGCGGATGGAAGAGTGGACAAAGATGATGAAGGAGGATAGTGAAGGTACAAGAAAGGTCCTGTATGGGATGGTAAAAAATAAGAGGCGGAAGGATCCTACGGATTATGTTAGAATGGTGAACAAAAGGGGACAAGGGATAGAAAATAGGGAAGAACTGAATAAAATGTGGAAAGAATAATTGGAAGAACTTCTGAACCCAAATGAAAACCACAGCGAGGAGGAAGAAATTGGGGAAGAGGAAGATGGACTGCAGACAGAAAAGGACTTAACATGGAAAGAAGTGGAAGTTGCAGTGAGGAAGATGAAAGGAGGGAAGGCACCGGGTGTGGATGAGTTGAGTGTGGAGATGGTGAGTGCAGCAGGAGAGGTGGGGATACAATGGTTGTACCGAGTGATGAAGACGGCATGGAAGGAAAGGAAGACCCCAGAGGACTGAAAAAAGGGGATAATTGTCCCGATCTTCAAGAAAGGTAGTAGAACAGAATGCAGAAACTATCGGGGTTTAACACTGATGAGTCATTGTGCAAAGATCTTTGAGAAAGTTTTGGAAAGGAGAATTAGCACAAGGATAAAAGGAGGGATGAGGGAAGAACAACATGGCTTCAGAGCAGGAAGGTCCACAGTGGATTTGATTTTTTCTGTAAGGCAGTTACAAGAACAGCACTATGAGTATGGAACAGATCTACTGATGGCCTTCCTGGACATTGAGAAAGCATATGACAGTGTATGCAGAAACAAAGTATGGAAGTGATGATGATGATGATAATTGTTGTTTCAAGGGGCCTAACATCGAGGTTATCGGCCCCTAAGTATGGAAGTCCCTGGAGGATAGAGGAGTAGAAAAATGGACTACAAGGAGGATAAAGGAGATGTACAAGGAAAGCGTGAGCTGTGTGAAAGTGGGAGGGGAGAGATCGGACTGGTTGGAACAGAGAAGCGGTCTGAAACAAGGAAGTGCACTGTCACCGTTACTTTTCATTGTGGTGATGGATGACATAATGACCCGAGTGGCACAAGTAATTCGGGAAGGAAAGATGAAAGCAATGGTGTTTGCAGATGATTTGATGTTTTGGGGAGACAAGGAGGAGGAGGAGGAGGAGGAGGAGGAGGTGGTATAGGAACAGTTGGACGTGTGGGAAGGAATAATACAAGGATATGGGATGAAATTTAGCATAATTAAGAGTAAGATGGTGATCACAACAAGGAAGAAGGAAAGAACCTCAACGGGAATAACAATTGGTGGGGAACAGCTGAAGAAAGTGGAGAGTTTCAAGTATCTGGGAAGCCTGATACAAGATAATGGAAGGAACGATAGAGAAATAAATGAGCGGGGGAGACAGGCAGAAGCATTCCGGAGGAGTGTGAGAAGCATGTTATGGAGCAAGGATGTCCCTCAGAACAGCAAAAAGATCATATATCGGACGAACTATGTCCCTATCCTGACGTATGCCTCGGAGACCTGGGTTATGAAAGGAAGGGAGAAGAGAAAAATACAGGCCAGTGAGATGAGGTTTTTGAGAAGCAGTATTGGAGCTACAAAGATGGACAGAATAAGAAATGAGAGGATCAGAGAATTAATGAAGGAGGAACCATTACAGGATGGTATAGAGAAATCTAGACTTAGATGGTATGGGCATGTAAAACGAATGTAGGAGGAGAAGAGGATACCCAGGAGGATACACGAGACGAAGTGGGAAGGAAAGAGACCGAGAGGAAGACCGAGAGACAGGTGGCTGAAGGGGGTGGAAGAAAGCGTGAAGAGGAGAGGAGAAGACTGGACAAGAGTGGAGGCTGAGAGATGGTGGGAAGACAGAACACGTTGGAGAGGCTTGTGTTCCAAACAGACCCAGCCAATGGCTGAAAACTGTGCAAGATGATGCTGACCTGCACAATATGACTTAAGGACGAAACAAGTTTGCTCCTATTATACATTATAGGAAGCGTGCGTGTGTGTGTGAAATTACTTTAGTGACCTTGTTATTTTATGACCGTAGGAATGTACGTAAATGTAATTATTATTAAGGTCTGGGATTGCGGACCTGCAATTTGATATTATCCTAGCGTTTACCAGGAGTGACTGTGAAAAATCCAGTGGAGAAACCACATTTAGGAAGGCCACTGTCAGTGCCAGGATTCGAACCACAGATCTACGAAGTTTTGCTATCCAGTTATTCGTGGAATGTGCATTACACCTCTCCGTTTTTCTGGTGGATTGGCTGACAGGACATGGAAGCTGCCAAACACAAGGGAGCTACCGATCCTTGTCGGAGACTGGTACGATGCATGGCTGGCTTCATCGATCTCCCTTTTTTCACTACTGCTATTACTGCATGTGAGCCAACATTTAAGCTCCCCGGACGAACGATGATCACCTGGCATATTCAAGGTGCCTGTAGTTGGTCAAACCAAATGTCAGTATGTGAAGGGAATAGCGAATTTGTTGGAGTGTGGACACGTACTAGCAGTGACGAAAGTCCCGAGGTGTGTACAGAATTCTTGTTGGAAATGTGGCCGATAAACAATACTGGTGGGCAGGGACCTCCAGCGTGTTTTACATGGAATCTGAACCACTGGACATGACTTTACTTCCATTTCGAAATAAACGAACCTGGCTCGTCTTGGAGGAGATGTGAGCAACTTGATGAATGCACCATCACACCCTCTGACACATAAGAGGTCTTTGTTCAATGCACAATGTTCATCGATATCCATAAAGTTGACCAGTTACAGTGGGTGATGAGGCACAAGCAGTGGGCGGTGAAGGAATGAGGTGTGTTTCCCGGTTAGGCGAATCACGTTGCTGCTTGTATATGAATTATCTTCGGCATCGTGTTCATCGTAGTTCTCTGGAAGACTTCACGAAGGACGGTATGCATGATGCGATATAAGTTGGAGGAGGCTGTACTATGTTCAGGATTGTTTCAATTACATGTAATTGGATTCCTTGGTTGAGGTGACAGGCAATTTGAACCAGAACGCCGATGTCGAGCTGTTGAACAACCAGAGTTTGCAGTTTGCCTGCCCTTAGTGAGGGATGTATCATTTGCAATCCTGACTTCCAGGATGTCAATGATCGCATTAGCGATATTCAGCTGTGACTTTCAAGGCATAATGAGTATTCATAAGCTGTCACACATCTGGGATGACCGCAAAATCCCTAATCGGAAGTTTTGGGAAGCTTTTTGAGCAACGGGTCAAACGTCAGAGACAGCAGCCACACAATCTGGCCAAATGTGAGAAATACTACTGAAATACATGAAATACTACTGTATGTCTGGTCTCCAATGCAGTGAATAGGAGCCCTTCTTGTTAAGGTATTAAACGCTGTCAGGTTGCAGGTGATTATTCTTTTCCCCGTTCTACACACACCCAAGTACACAGGGCGACATGGCCACGCTATCACAAAGCCCCTAAAAATCAACAACAACACGATCTTTTCTCCGATGAGTTTTTATCATAATGACAACATTGATTCCATAATGTAAGCTACTGTAAGGTAATTCGTCCCCGCACTCCACCAGGTAAAGTGCACAACCGGAGTCTATGCGGCTACCTTTTTGGGTGTTTAAACTAATTCTGAATACCATATTTGATTTGTTAAAAATGTTTTGATGTAAGTCCCTAGTGGAAGATTGCGTAGTTGGAAAACAAAATAAATTATAATTAGCAAATATACACAGCGATAATATCCAGATAAAATCAGGCAATATATTGCTAGAATAATAGCTGTGATATTTTGTGTTTGTTGTTTGTTGTAGTAAACTTTCATTCACATTCCAGTGGCATAAGAAAGCATATTCTTCCTTCCATAATATATGTTTATTTCGATCACAAATAGACCATACAAAGATAATTTTTGTTGGAGTGGAAAGTTGGAGACTGTCAGTCTCGTGTCTATCTACAATTGTATTAATCGTACATATAATAGTTTACAATTTTCTGTAGTAAAAAACATTGTTGAAGACACATAAAGTCTGACAGCTTGTGCTATTTCTATATCACCAAGACACTGTTTACTGGAACAAGGAGTAAATGAGTAATTACTGCCAGTTAAATGCCCTTCATCCAGAAAATACGAATGAACCAAATAAGTACAGATGTGTGCTCAAGTTCTCATTTACTCTCCGGGAGAAGTTTATTACAAAAATACATTTATATACTTTATCTGCATAGGTCTAGATTTAGGGAACCAAAGTGGCTAGTGGATACTACTATTTTACAAATGGCATCGAAATCTATATGACATGAACAAATTATTAGTTAATGCTGAGGACGCTGGCACTTTTCTCTGGTCATTTGGAAACATCATACAGATTTCAGTCATAGTCCACGTGTAGAGGATCAGTGTATGTCATAAACTATAAACAATACAACATTTGTACATACATTACAACATATTTGATACATATATATCATGACAGGCCATACTTCGGACTGTTCAAGTCGGTCGTTTTCGTTTCCAAATGGATTTGAAGATATCACGTGGAAACTGAAAGAAAAAGAAACAAAATGCATAATATTTAAAATAGCTTTTCTTTGGATAATTGTACATAAGTTACGAATGTAGTAAAAGTTAACCTACTTTCTTATTAGCTAAGTCCTTCTTACTGGAAGCAGCACTTTATTCTCAAAGTTCGCCAGCAGGACATACGTTAAGTGCAAACGCTGCAAAGGTTTCTCCTTTCTTTCCCACAGCCTTTGCTGTATATTGACCCACATCTGTTGGAGTGCAGCTCGTGATCTCAAATTTGAATTTCTTCTTCCCATCTTGGACAAACTGGTATTTGGAACACTCTTCGTCTACAGGTTTGCCATCCTTTAGCCATTGGACTGGAATTAAAAGATTGCATCTGGTTACATGTTGAACAATTGCAAACACGTTCATATTTTGTAAAATCGGTATTATGGTATAAGTCTGGTATTCGCCAGAAGTTACAGTCTTGTAATATAATATACTGTATATTGAAAATCTGGCTATGTGCTTCCCGTACAGATGGTGCGAGGGACCCTACTATGTGATCCTTAGAATTCTGGTTCAAGCAGATCAAGTTTGAGACAAAATATAAGGTTTTCTTTTTAATCCCCTCAATGAAAACTTTGTAATATTAAACAAGGAGTGCTTGCCTTATTTGTAAACTGAACTTTTTAAACTATTCTTGATACTACAAGTTGAATCGAACTTTGCTCAAATGCTACCGTATATGTAGTTATATGTTACATTGTTTATTACTAGCGCGATAATTTTAATGAAAACACCAACATCTCGTTAACAGGCTGCTTGGTGACGTATGAGAACAGTTGAAGTACGTACCTTTGAGTGGCACTTTCTCTGTCTCACATTCGAACTTAACGCTCTCTCCCTCTTGAACAGAAGCTGACTGTGGGAATGTTTTGAATACTGGGCTTTTAGGCTCTTCATTTGGTACTGAAAAAAAAGAAACAAATTATTAATTACTCCTCAGAGATGCATATACCACATCTGAGAAATAGGTGCCACTGAACATGGCTGCGCTGTGTTATCCTAGTGCTTGTAGGATAGCGAGACCGTAAACAATGGGTATTTGGCTAATGGCAATAATATTTAAACATATTGGGATGGTAGATGATGCGGTACGTGGATTACCTCAAGGTTTTGTTATATTCCAAGTGCCGTCAATCTTCTCCCTGCAGGAGTGCTGTTGAGTAATCTACGTATTTTCCGGGCACCTTGAATCAAAATTTGATCCTAACCTTCAAGAGAAGTGAAACGTCACAGTTTTGATTCTACTCTCTGATTGAAATTTAGGCTGTTGATTATGGCTTTATATGTGTGTATGCAACTCAATGATGGTCGTAGCAGTGAACAGAAAGTTAAATCTATGATACTGAAAACATATTATGAGAACTACAGGGGGATGTTCTTGTTGACGCGCCGAATTTAAAAGGACACTATCCCGAAATGAAGCATGAAAGGGGTAGTCTCGTATACCCACAGACTGTGAGAGCGTCAGGATGAGGAATCTGTATTGTTTGGAGTTCCTAGTTTCGAACCCTAATGTCTATAGGGTTTTCACACTCACCCCATGAACATTCTGCTGGGGATGTGTTTCTATTCTCAGATCACTTAACCCAATCCTATTCCAAAATAAATTAAGAGAAGACCTTCCCAACACACACATAAGAACGCGAGGATGCTGACTATAATGTCCTGAACTCCTACAAGGAACAACTACTGCGTTCATACTTACATTATAATTTACCTAACATAACCTGACATAACAAGAAAATGAGACTTTACTCTTGGTGTATGTGTACTCTTGCAGGGGGTAGTGCGTAGCTCCCTCTCTCCCACGTAGCACACAAGAACCTGGCTGCAATAATACAGTTCCAGGAGAAATATGGATGGTGAGAGGTAACGCCTCCATTGCTCAGCAGTGTTTCCAGTTTCAATATTCACGTATACAGAGTGTTATAAAAGTGCTTTTATGGACGTCCAGCATTGATAAATCTTTGAGAGTTAAAGAAAGAATACCCATGTCTTATTTTGAGAAAATGTGAATTTTTAATAAAATGAATGGTGTATCAAACCTCAGCGCTAGGGAGATGTGTCCACAGAACGCTTGGGTTGCGGTTTGTACGTTGTAGCAACATTTAATTATCGTGGGAGAATTGTTTTATGCTTGAAATACATCTTTTCAGTTTTGAGGCAGACTATTATTAAATTGATTAGATGAAGACCGTGCCATTTTTTTTGTATTAAAGATACATCCTTTTGAAGAAATACGAAGACAAATTGACATTCCCCTTTTATTTTATTAAGAGGCTCCTCTACCTACCTAGAACAATCAGCGTACAGCTACTGAAGGATTCTCCTGCATCATTGAATGCTTCACAAGTGTATGTACCAGAGTCTTCTGGGAAGATCTCTGCAATATTTAATTTGTAGATGTTGGCTTCATTTGTATATTCAAAATCTTTACTGGGTTTGATTTCCTTGTTATTATGAAGCCATACCACGTCGAACTTCTGTGCACCTACAAAACGTGAAAATAAGATATTGTTTCTGCACATTCATAAAACTGTCACATAGAAGAAAAATATATCAACTTGTAAACATAATTTATACGGTACCTATAATGCGACAGGATAGCGTCACAGGTTCTCCATCCTTCACAAAGGCAGATTCTAAGTGGCTTACAATCTTTGGTGGCTTATCCCCGCCTTTTGATTTTCCACCTTTCGGAGAAGCCATTGCTGTAAGAGAATTACAGAACATGTCTGGGTCACAAGTTTCATTTATAGAGCAAGCTGTTATCAAAAAGCAAAAGTTTTGGATTTCTTTGGTGACTCGTGAATTTTAGTTCTTATGTATCTGACACGCAGCATAATCATAAAAAGAAGGAAGGAAGGAAGGTCAAGGTTGAATGATCAACACAGGATGAGTCACGAGGAGAGGTAAATGTTTTGATAAAAATGACATCCCGGTTGTACACAGGACACGTGGAAATGAGAAAAGGATTTGACTTACGTTTGACGGTGAGTTTGCATTTGGTCTTGGCGGCTCCTATTGTGTTCTTGGCCTCACAACAATACTCGCCCTCATCTTCAGGGAATATTTCATTGATGGCAAGGGTAGCAACTCCATTCTTATATTTCAGATCTAATATGTCGGAGGAGCTGAGAACCTGAAAGACAATAGTAATAGTATAGTACAGCTCCCAGTTCATATGCACTTCCTTCAAATCTTGATTTAAAGTATAAGGGAGATATTAAAATTCTATACTTTGGCCAGCTTATGCATCGTGCCTTTAGCAGTGTGGAGGACTGAGAAGATGGACATCTTTGGCTTATTTCATGTATTTCTACTTTGGTTTATTTCTTGTATTTATTCTTTATGTTTGAAGCTCTTTGATATAAGTTAGTGTAATAAAAGATGGCTGCTAAGTAAGACGTCCGTGTTTCACGATCACTGATTTATACATTATACGAATCCCAACATTGGTGCCGAAAACTTTAGATTACGTAGAAATGTGCATTAGAATACGGGCAATTGTGTTTTACTTGTGTACAAAGTAAACTGGTGATGCTATCACTACAAACAGCAATCACGTTTTGTACATGCAGCCACGCCACGCCACGCCGGATTACGAGGTAAGAAGATACTAGAACTTCTACACGCGCCACATACTAACGTGATATTTCAGTTTTAATATTATTGTAAAAGTGATACTACTACGACTAAACAGTGCACGAATTGTAATATAATTACTTTACACCACGTAATGGAATTCACGAATGATAGACGAGCAAGTGCTGCCATCTTGCGGTAGATACTAAACTAAATACCTCGTAGCCACCACGGACACTACAAGACGATCTCACGAGTATTACGCATGCGCTGACATCAGACAATCACCTTCACTTGTCGCAGCACGGTACTAATTATTTATTTATTTATTTATTTATTTATTTCGTCACCCATTCTTCAAGATGCAAGACGAGAGTGTTAAGAGTAAACTAGCGTTTTTGAAAAGAAAGCGGAAGACGGAACGAGCAACTATAAGTAAATTCAGTACGATAATAAATAGTGCTACGGTCGGCGACATCTCAGGATACGAATATAATCGCATTAGAATCCAAGAAGCTTTAGATCATCTCACAGTTCTGGACGATAGTATACAGGAATGTTTGACCGACGCAGAATACGAGGCCGATGTCGAAAAATGTGAGGAATACATCGACATCGCGAAGAGAGCGATTCTGAAAGCATCACACGCCGAGAATAAATCGAAGTCACTCTCCAGTTTGACAACATCGGTCGCCGGAATGAGTATGCAACCAACGCCAGGATCTCCAGTCCCAACACCCGTCACGCACACAGTGAAGCTACCTGCCGTAAAATTAGACAAATTCGCAGGTGACATTGAGAATTGGGCACGTTTTTGGGAGCAATTCCAGTCTTCTGTTGACACCAATCAATCTCTCGCTCACATTGACAAGCACGTCTATCTCCGTGGATATCTGGAGGGTGAGCCGAAGAATCTAGTTGATGGAATACCGATAACGGCTGATGCTTATGAAGAAACTAAACGGATATTAATCTCTCGCTACGGAAACACTGACCGCATAATTCAGGCCCATCTTGACTATCTCGAAGCCTTACAACCAATTTCAGACGATACTCCTTCTAATCTAAATGCCATGTACATAGAATGCAATAGACGCGTACAAGCCTTACGGGCCTTAGGGGAAAATGTAGATAATTACGGGCGGATGTTATGCCCTAAAATTCTCCGAGCATTCCCTCAAGGTATTGTCCGCCGTTGGATAATTTATTCCAAACGAGAGAGCATTCCCGAGAGTCACATTACCAAGTTGATGGAGTTCCTGAACGAGGAGGTAGAGGGCGCTGTGATCACACAGAAGATCAGAGGAGATATCACTTCACTCGAATCCTTCTCAGGCACTGCCGCGACACTCCATGTGAACACAAAGTCAAAACGGACGGGCATGAACACAAAGAAAGTGTATTCCGAATTCTGTGTGTTCTGTGAGACTCAAGGCCACTGGGCCCAGAACTGTGTGAAGATCCGCAATGTAGCTGAGCGGATTGAAAAGTTAAAAACTGCCAACCGATGCTTCTTGTGCCTCAATAAAGGTCACAGTGTGAAGACCTGCATGAAGAAGAGTAAGGTATCATGCGCAAAGTGCAAAAAGAATCATCACATTTCCATCTGCACCGGAGAACAGCCCGCATCAATATCCGTGGGGAAGATTGACGTTACTATGCCGCAGTTCACTTATCTTCAAACGGCGAATATTTGGATCACAGGGCCCACCGGACTGAGAAAACGTACACGATGCATATTGGATGCTGGCAGTCAATCAACCTTCGTAAGCCGAAGTCTGGTAGATCAGCTTCGACTGAATATCGTGGGACACAAGGATTTGACAGTTACCGGATTTGAGTCATCTCGTCACACATCTTCAGCTCGCAGACTCATTGACCTCAACATCAGTGGACTATGCACGGAGGCTGCTCTGCGTATTTCTGCATTTGAGAGTGACAACGTTTACTCGCCACATCCAACTGTTCCACTCGACGTCCAGTCCCTGTCACGCTTACGAAAATTGAGACTTGCTGATCCCAAGGATGACAACAATGAACTTCCTATAGAACTTCTAATAGGTGGAGACCATTATTGGAAGGTGATACTTGACGACAAGCCAATACGCCTCTCAGACACGTTAGTACTGCTTCCTTCTAGATTTGGATGGATTCTGAGTGGAAATAGGTCAGGAATTACTGTCCACAGCGTCAACGTGCACCACATTCATACTGCTAATGACCCATCTGTCGAGGACGATGATATGCGACGATTTTGGGATCTAGGGTCCCTAGGAATAAGGGAAGATCAGAAAAGGACCCTCACAACGAAAGATGCCACTATTCTTCAAGAATTCCACGATTCGTTTCACTTACAAGACGGGCGGAGGGTAGTATCCCTACCGAAGAAAGAAGATCTGGTCTTACCCTCAAACCGTAAGAACGCTCTAAATCGTTTTCACACATTGCAGAGAAAACTTGCCGTTAATGCCCAGTACAAAGAAATGTACCCTGCGCAGATGATGGACTACATAAACATGGGACATGTTCAGCTGATCGTTACAGAGGAAACTACAAATGATGTATACTACCTGCCTCATCACGCTATCAAGAAAGAGAGAAATGGCACAGAGAAATGGAGGATCGTCTTTGACGCATCATCCCACGAGAGAGATGCACCGTCCCTCAATGATGTTCTGGAAACAGGCCCTAATCTGTTACCAGAAATACTGTCCACGTTGATCCGCTTCCGAACTTACCGCAAAGCCATAGTAGGAGATGGAACTCAAGCTTTCCTTCAATTATGCCTGGATACTGAAGACCGAGATTTAACAAGATTCTTCTGGTTCAATGTGGAGAAGGATGAACTTGGAAAATGGCAAGCAAGAGATGATACAGCCGTCTATAGATTCACTCGTCTACCATTCGGCCTTGCTAGCAGTCCCTTTCTTCTGTCTGCAACTCTCCGTGAACTAGCAACGAGATTCAAGGATCAGTTCCCGTCAGCAGCAGCACTTATGGATCAAAGCACTTTCATGGACGACTTTGTTGCGGGAGCTGAAGATGACAACAGAATTATCACCTTATATTACGAGGTGACAGGTCTACTACGACAGATACGGATGCCGATGGCAAAATGGGCAACAAATTCTGGACCATTGGAAGGTATATGGAGAGCCGAAGGACGTGAAACGAAAAGGGAAACCGGAGTACTAGGTGTACGATGGGACACAGAATCAGATTCACTACTCTTTGACCATACAGATATCACCGACAACCTTTCGCAGGATCCAGGAACCAAACGAAAGCTATTGAAAACGACCGCAAAGTTCTACGACCCTCTTGGATTACTTTCACCGGTGTCCATAGTTGGAAAAGTTCTCTTCCAAGACACCTGGTGTAGGGGCATAGCATGGGACGAAATACTTCCACATGACATTGCATTGCGATGGCAGCTGTGGATAACCAGCCTCACGGATCTGGCAAGTGTGGTCATTCCAAGATGGATTGGTTTATCAAGGACAACATCGGAGACTTCACATGTCCACGTGTTCTGCGACGCTTCAGAGCGGGCCTACGGAGCTGCATTGTATGTTCGAACTTCAGCCGACGTAAACACTTACATACACCTGGTCTGCACTAAGAATAGACTGTCTCCAGTCAAGAAGGTTACACTCCCACGACTAGAACTACTGGCCATCTTAGTGGGTTGCCGTCTTCTGAGTTATTTCTGCCAAGCAACAGACTTTAATGTCACCACATCTACTCTGTGGAGTGACTCCATGGTCGCTCTAGGTTGGATTAAAAGCGATGCAAACCGTTGGAAGACATTCATCTCCAACCGAGTGACGGAAATTCAAGGCATCCTGAGTCCAGCTCAGTGCCGGTACTGCCCGAGCCAGGATAATCCAGCCGACCTCTTGTCACGAGGAATATCCTCAAAAGCACTACAGTCTTCTTCACTTTGGTGGCACGGGCCTGTATGGCTAGCCGATCATCCTAGCTCTTGGCCCCACAGCAGTGTGCCTAACGCCTCACTTCCAGAGACTCGCAAGACGCATCAGCAAACACTTAATGTCATTACAACGGAACCTCTCATCATTGCTTCCAGATTCAGCAGTTATTGGAAAATACTGCACATCATGGGTTGGATTTTACGCTTCTTGAACAACATCAGACAGTCGGAGAAAAATTCTGGGAATCTCACTGCACGTGAATTAGAGGCTTCCCGATTGTGCTGGATACGTACAGTCCAACGTGAGTGCTTTTCCGAAGAGTACGACGCTCTGACAAAAGAGAGAAACTTGTCTGGGAAGTCCAGGATTGCCCGCTACAACCCCTTCTTACAGGACGGCCTTATTCGACTGGGAGGGCGCCTCCACCATGCAGACCTGCCAACGCAGCAGAAACATCCTATAGTACTCGATGGTGCACACCACTTCACTAAGTTGTTGATCCTCCAGACTCACATACGGCTACACCACCTTGGAGTACGAATCGTTCTCTCTGTACTACGCGAAGAATTTTGGATCCTCAAGGCACGCCAGGCTGTCAAGAAGGTCATCCACACGTGCTTACCGTGTAAGATCGCCAGAAGCCAACAAGGTAACGAGATCGAAGCCCCGTTGCCTCCAGAACGTGTGCGACTTACTACGCCATTTGCAGTTACGGGTGTGGATTTTGCAGGGTCACTACTCGTTAAGGTGGGGAATCTCGTACAGAAATCATATATTGTGCTTTTCACATGTGCGACTACAAGGGCTCTTCACCTTGAGCTGGCTTTGGACATGACTACGGAGACGTTTCTGATGGCTCTCCGACGATTTGCGGGACGAAGAGGACTTCCAAACACCATTTACTCAGACAACGCTAGAACGTTCCAGGCTGCACACAAAGAAATGCCACAACTCAGCCAAGTCCTCACTGACCCACGAACGAGCCAACACTTCGCCCACAACGGAGTCCAGTGGAAATTTATAGCCCCACGGGCGGCTTGGTGGGGAGGCTGGTGGGAAAGAATGGTGGGTACGACTAAAAGATGCCTTAGAAAGGTATTGGGAAAGGCTCTGATTAGTGAGGACACACTCCGAACTCTATTGGTAGAAGTAGAAGCCGCCATTAACTCCCGACCCATAATCCAAGATGGCTCGGAGACACTGACTCCAAGTCATTTCCTGACTGGGGCACGGCTGACTACCCTGCCCAACGTCTCCGAACCCACGACCCGAATAGACCTGAGGAAGGAGAGGAGACTTAGAGAGAAAATGCAGGAGGACTTCCTCAAGAGATGGAGGAATGAGTATCTTCTTGATCTGAGAAGCTACCACGAAGTACGCCGCCCAAATGGACAGACGAAGGAGTGCCGAGTAGGAGATATAGTACTACTACAGGACGACATGCGACCTAGACACATGTGGCAGAAGGCGCGAATAACTGAAAGGCGACCAGGCAGGGACAACAAGGTGCGAACCCTCATCCTTCAGATGGCCAACGGGACCAAGATTAGTCGGCCTGTACAGCTGGTCTTCCCTCTCGAGATAGACCAGGGTGGGGAGGATGTGGAGGACTGAGAAGATGGACATCTTTGGCTTATTTCATGTATTTCTACTTTGGTTTATTTCTTGTATTTATTCTTTATGTTTGAAGCTCTTTGATATAAGTTAGTGTAATAAAAGATGGCTGCTAAGTAAGACGTCCGTGTTTCACGATCACTGATTTATACATTATACGAATCCCAACAAGCAGTATATGATAGTAAACAAAGGTTAATAGAGCTCTGAAGGAGTTGGTTTTATTTAATGAACATTGAGGAATAATTTAACATGTTCTGCGAGTCCGTGCAGAATATGGTATGTTATTTAGCATTTGTGGGTTATACGCACTATATTGCCATTACACACTTTAAAGCTGTACTACAGAAACCGGACACATCTCCAATCGCTGCTCCAATGGTAGACTACTCAGCAGTAATGAAACCTATTACCAGTGAGGAAGTCAAGGATGTAATTCAACAAACAAAAAATGGAAAAGCCTGTGGGCCGGACGGGATCTGTAATGAACATCTCAAAGAAAGTAGCCCTATGTTGGTAGAGGCTTGGACAGTACTACTCAATCAATGTCTTGCGCAGGCCTCAATACCAGAGAAATGGAGATAGGCTACTCCATAATGAAAATGCTATATAAAGGCAACGGATGATCCCAATTCATATCGTGGTATAGCGTTGGAAAATACAGGTCTTAAGCTATTGTCAAAGATACTGACAGAAAGATTAAGAGAATTAATAGACAGCGAACTGTCTGAAGAACAGTTCGGTTTCCGGAAAGGCCGGTCAACGATACATGCTATTCAGTGCCTATTAGATAATATTGGCGATGCGCTAAGATTTTCTAGAGGTAAACTACATGTGATATATATAGACTACGCTAAGGCGTTTGATTCAGTTGACAGGGAAAAAACAATAGGCAAGTTGGAATCGATCATAGGAAGAGACCATTATCTGAGTAGGATAATAACGACAATACTCATGAAAAATTACGTAATCATTGATAACAATCTTACAAGATCGGAGCCTATCCTTCAGACAACAGGAGTCCTACAGGGCGATCCATTAAGTCCGTTGCTGTTCAATATCGCAGTTCGAGATGTTGTCGATGCCATAGAAACACCAGGAGTAAACATTTATATGTACGCAGATGATAGGCAATAACGTCGATCTCGCAGCAAATGTTACAAGAGGCGTTCGATAAACTTGTAAGATGGGCAGACAGTAATGACCTCAAGCTTAATCCACATAAGACAGTACACATGATGTTCAGGAATGGAGGTAGGTTACCAGCATCAGTGAAAATCATGTATGGCAATGTGGAGCTAACAAGGGTAAACTCCTACAAGTATCTTGGCCTGATACTCCAAACGACTGGACGGAATTTCTCCAAACATGTAAAAGATAGAGCTGCTACCGCAGTTATAGCCATGAATGAGATAAAACTAATAAGACAACTCTCCATACAGACTGCATTAGAACTCTTTCACATAAAAATTTCTCCAATCATGACATATGCAATAGGATTAATATGGGAGCATCTCTCGAAAAACGATCTTGCTCAGATAGAAAGGGTAAAGGCATGAAAAAGATTCTGTGTCTAGGACAAAATGCACCGTCAAGGACGACCTATGAACTAACGAGACAACCATTTTACATAGAAGAGTTACGTATAAGAATGTTACTGCCTTCTACAAAGCAATATCAGTTAATACTGCAAGAACTTCAAGAGAAGAAAGCCAACATCTGGATGGATTTCTACCAAACAGATGCCATGATGACCTCAGAGTGGAGGAATTCTATGTATGAACTTCGCCATTTCATGACACGTTTCGCTGTTCACGTTTTTCATTTCAAGCTGTGCTGCAAGAAGGTATACCACAACCCAGACGAGAACTGTAGGTGTGAGTTGTGTGGAAAGTCGTGTGAAAGATACCACGCAAAAGTTTGTAGCAAGAGAACAGTGACATTAACAGAATTCTGTGCATGACTTCATTGTGTGCATTTTTAATTATTATTGTATTTGACCATTGGTTGCAATAAATATCATTATTATATTGCCATTACTGTCCAGGAACTCAACTGAATGGAAAATAGACAGATCCCATACGTCATTCGAGCATGTCATCAGCCCATATATGGCCGTAAGCACGTGGTAGAAAAGTTTACTTGCTTCAACGATCGAAATGGACATACGACGAGAGCTGAGTGAGGCTGAAAGGGGCGGGATTATTTTGACCACCAATTCGGCAATTTCCTTCGGGTGAAAAACACCCGGGAGTTATTAAACCTCGACTAGGGAGGCCAAATTTATTGAAAGATGAGGACCGTCGATACCTGTCAAACTGGGAAGCTTCGTTAGAAATCACGGCCACAGACTTCCGGTTGGAATCTGAAACTGGCGCTAGTGTCAAGAGGTGTTTGTACGTGGACCCATGAGTGAGGTGAGGAACATCAACACTCGCCGCCGATTACAGTGGTACCAAGCACTCGAGTATAACGAAACAGCATCATGTGGATTGGTGAATAGTGTTACACGTTGTGGCATTTCGATGGGCATGGTCATTGACCTGATGAATGTCACATGAACGTATTGATTCCACTGAAATTTGGCGGAGGAGGTAATAAGTTGTGCACCTAATTTTCATGAATTGGTCTTAGTCTGCTGGTTTTAGTTCCGTGGGCATGAATGTTGAAGAATGTCAGGCAATGTTGGACAATTCTATGCTATCTACCCCATGGCAACAATTTGGAATTGGCCCTTTTCATATTCAACATTGATAACGCGCCCCAACATAAAGTGAAGGCCATGACTGAGTGATTTGACGGAATGGGAGTGAATATAATCGAATGGCCGACCCATAGTCAATTGAGTACCTCGAGGATGAGTTTCAATGTCGGTTGAGAGCCATACCGCACTGTCTGACAGCGACTATAGTACTATTCTCCATTCTGCTGGGGGAATAGAACATATTTGTAGACATCTAAAAATATTAGTGGAAAGACCGGATGGGAAGTAGCTGTATTAGCAGCGAATGGTGGACCTGTAACCGTTGAATGTACTGATTACAAGTTGCATGTAACATTTGCTTCGCCTCTTGCTTAATACGTTCCTCCGGTATTAAAAAAGGAACGGCATTCAAATTCAGTAAAATGTGGTCTTGGAGTCATCATAATAGGAATCTTCACTCGCCAACACACTAAATAAGATTGAACTGAGTCAATGAGAAGACGGAAAATATGTGTTTATTTTGGGTGGAAAATCACTACATCGGAATTCCATTGACTTAAAGGAGGAAAGGTAAAAATGCAAGACACAATGTGGAAAGTAGCAGTGGAGAGGTCAGGCTGGCACGAATACACGAGGCGTTGCACGTGTGCCGAGCAACCGCGATGACGTCTCACGGCCTTTCCAGCTACTGATCCACATCATTCATTCTATCCAATACACTTACAAATGGAATGGCTAATTTGTAATGTCCAAGGTTACATAACTTAACTGTTTTTTTAATTTCAAGCTGAAGGTGCAAATATATTCCCACAATAGTACTTTATAATGTGGAAACGTATATTTTGTTTAAAGTGGAGTATATCTTGGTTAAAATGGCATCTAAGAGTTGTATTTGTTTCCAGTGTGACGGAACTCCTCACTGCTTTTATTTCCAAAGTGTCGCAACTCCACACGACCAATAACCCAGTGAGCGTTATGACGTGACTGCTTAACGGTTGTGGCTGAACTCTGCTCTTTTGCTCGTGGATTTTTTCCCTCATCTGCTGTTTCCAGTAATAGTGATGAATATTGGCAAAAAATAAGGTGACGTTTGGTGAAGAAATTGTGAGACAGGTAAATCGTTACGCGAGAAAAAAGAAACAGGTAGACCTACCTGTGAAATGGCAGACAAATAAGGAAAAGGGAGAAGAAACACACTAAGAAAACAAAATGTCCTGCAACTCGAATCCATTAATGATTTTTTATATCGTGAGTTGAACCTGTGAACTCCACACCAATATACCCTTCCGAAAAAAAATCTCGAAACTTTATTCATAAAAAATATGAGATACCATATACTGTAACTCGAGACAATCAACTTTATGTTTGTCTCCATTCATATATTATGTTCTACTAAATTAAATTTGTGTTCATTTGCATTGTGGGCTTTTTTTTTCTATTCTATTATGTTTAGAGCATTTTAAATTGTGAATATATACTGCATTTGTGAAATATTTGATTAAATATATCATTAAGAATTATATTTAAAAGTTTTTGCTTCTTCAAAGTAACCTACCCCCACCATTCCACATAATCCGCATTGCGGACCCCTCTTTAGTTCGAAAGTGACGTAAATCCAAGAACACCCATCCTCCCCTTTGTTCTAGGATATTGGCCACCATAACAAGCAGATTTTGTTTGAAGTGATTAAGCTCCATAGAGGAAATGAAGTCGGTATCTTATCAGCAATCCATGTATCAAAAAATTGGAGAGACGTCACTTTGGACGTAAGCCCTTCAATTGATATAAAAAGTGAATGCATTTACTTATTACACGATCATAAAGCATAAAGATTACAACGCGAACAACAACGCAATTTTCCAACCACCTCGAGCCGAGAAAATGTTACCTTACAAACTGGATAATAGATTATTTTTGGCGACATAAAATTCTAGAATTTCTAAACGTATAAAACATTCCAATGTATATTATGCAAATATTTGGGTTCGATTAGACAACCGGTTTTTGAGAAACGATTTTTAAAAGTTGATGCATGATTGAAAACAGAGCATTTTTTGCGTTCCACCTGCGATAAAAATTATAGAAACGTGAATTTAAAATTCCAAACCTACATCACCTAACGTTAAATTGAACGAGGAAAATGATGTTAATAGATTTTTCTGTAGGCCTGCAGGTTTTCATAAACAACCTCCAAACTTATGTGCGTATAATACGTATGCGTAGGCTATATTGATCCACAGCACGTCATTCTGACACCATATTAGTTCCAGTTAGGCAATTTCCTACGGAGTTCTGGTCATGAATTGCATTGGAGCGTATTACTTCCATATGTAAAAGTGAAAAAGAGAAAGCTACCTGTGGCGCCTGGCCCACGGTAGCCTTTGAACAATCGATTTCGTACTGTGCTGCCCGAGTTCACGGCGTAGTGATTCCTTTTCGCCTCCTCTCTTCCTGTATCAGTGTGACTGAGTAGGTGAACTCCTAGTTCCAAGAATGACGAACCAGTTCTCACACGTCTCAGAGACCTGAAGTAGGAAAACGCTGGAGCACGTTGGACTCCACTACACATCGCAACTTGGAAAAAGTTTCGACCAACAAAGGTAGAACAGAAGTATAGTGGCGAGGCGCTAGAGCGCTGGAGAAGGCACCCTTCACGTAGTTCGCTGAGCTCAAGACGATTGCATGCACAGATTTTAACCAAGATGTCAACAGCACGGTGGACAAAGAGTGTCTGCGTTCGCTGTTCCCCCACCACTGAAACCTGTCTGCTCTGAAGCCGTCAGCTTGACCTTGAGGCTTCACCACATACTGCCCAAGCTATATACAACCTATTCCCAATCTGTATACCCCGTGGCTGAGTGCTCCAAGACATGCTCGTGAGAGGAATGGGGAGATCTGAAGTTTAAATCCCGGCGCTGTACCCTCGTGGTTTTTTGCATCTATCACTACACAGTACTCTCTCACGAGATGTTTGAAGAGAAGGGTACTGTAAATTCAAAACATCACGGCAGGCAGCACAACGCGATGTTCCTCTCCCACAACTTGAGGCGACAGGACCTTGGGTTCACTTACCAGCCGTGAAAAGTTCAATGTGTAATGCACCACCTGTCCGTTGGCAACCACGGCGCAGGCAACGGGGAGAGGGAAAATGGAGAAATTTATATTAATCTCCACACACGAGAATAAGAACTCCCGAACATAGTTTGTATCCGATTACTAAGAGGAATATTCGGCGGCTTAGTGGGATAATGGTTGAGTTATAGTACTCTTACCTGTCCATTCTTTGTCCAAGTGACTTGTGGTTCTGGATCACCAGTTACGGTGCAGCTCAGCTGGAATCGATCACCGTCGTTAATAGTGAGGTCTTGCAACTTGGTTTGGAAAGTGGGCGCGCACATCAAGGAGTCGTCAGGTGGCACTGTAACAATTATATTCATTAATTCACCAGATATTTTCGTTTTCTTCTTGCAATGCCCTACTGTACGATACTTTACTTTTTAACACTTAACATTGTCTATGGGAAGCTTGAGTTAGCTCTTGTCGGAACTCGGCTACTGTAACAACTCCACTACAGAAGAATAAGTACCGGTAAGTGATTGAAACTGAAAGGTTTAAGTGTGTCCCAGGTATCATGTGCTAGCGATTCAGCCATTCACTTGCTGCGACACAGCTGGTCAGTTGGTCGACTTACAGGCAACTTGTGGTCATTCCGGTGTCTCATATAAAATTATTAGCAGTTGAAAGGATGTTAAACGAATACATGTCATTACAGAAAAATCTATTTACCAGGTATCTTTCGAAAGGGTGACTGTCAGTTTTTGTGTCCACCCGCAAGGAACGGCTTGTGGCTTTCGTACTTTGAGAGAATGATACAAGGGATACTAAGCACACTTTTATTTCACCAGTTAGAAAAATAATTGAGTAACTTGTGACTTCCCATTCCTAAAGCAAAACCATTGCAGGCTGTAGTGGCTGTTTATGCTCCAGATCGTATGTGCATATTCTAGGATATTTGATTGAGTAATTATTGTTATTATCTTTTATTAGAATTGCGGGAATTCAAACAAAGAAACCTTCTTTATATATTTAAATCTGTATAACGTTTTCATACAGTACATTGAAATCTGTATAACGTTTTCTTATATTCAAATCTGTGTAACGCTTTCTTAAATTCAAATCTGTATAACGTTTTCATTTATTCAAATCTGTGTAACTTTTTTATATTCAAATATGTATAACGTTTTCATATTATCAAATCTGTATAACATTCTTATATATTCAAATCTGTATAACGTTTTTATATATTCAAATCTGTATACTATTTTTATATGTTCAAATATGTATAACGTTTTCTTATATTCAAATCTGTATAACGTTTTCATTTATTCAAATCTGTATAACGTATTCTTATATTCAAATCTGCATAACGTGTTCAGATATTCAAATCTGTATAACATTTTTATATATTCAAATCTGTATAAAGTTTTTATGTATTCAAATCTGCATAATATTTTTATATATTCAAATCTGTATAACGTTTTCTTATATTCAAATCTGTACAACGTTTTCATTTATTCAAATCTGTGTAACGTATTCTTATATTCAAATCTGCATAACGTTATCATATATTCAAATCTGTATAACATTTTTATATATTCAAATCTGTATAACGTTTTTATGTATTCAAATCAGTATAATATTTTAAATATTCAAATCTGTTTAACGTTTTCTTATATTCAAATCTGTATAAAGTTTTCATTTATTCAAATCTGTATAACGCTTTCTTATATTCAAATCTGTATAACGTTTTTATATGTTCAAACATATCCCTGCTTATTCTACAAAAGTGTTGCCAGCGCTACAGCAGGTCATCGAGTGGGAAACAGTGAGATCTAGGCTAAATTGATCCACAGCACGTCATTCTGACACCATATTAGTCCCAGTCAAGCAATTTCCTACGGGGTTCCGGTCATAAATTGCATTGAAGAGCTATCTCTGCTTGAGGTGCGCTCAGACGTGTTTGTTTCTTAACGTCTAAAATTGAGGTATTAGAACCCATTTTTCGGTGTTGATAATAATCTATCATAGAATGCTTTTCAGTCTGTCAACACGATTGTGACCAGTTATCTGACCGCCTGATCTAATTGGGCACAACTGTGTTCACCGACTGAAAAGCATTCTATGATAATGTCTAAAAGGAGATCTCACAGAAGTTGGCGAATGCACGCACGCAGGTCATATCTGGGCGTTCGTTTTCTTTCCACGACCAACTACTGTCGCCAAAGGGATACCGTACTGCGTTACTCTATAGGGAGTCAAGTAAGTCCTTGCGGTTATCGAGGTAAATATAGCAGAATTTATTCTTGTGTTTTACTTGGATGTCCATTAGAGCTGTCCACCTCATGTCACCACGGAGGCCCGGGTTCGATTCCCGGCTCTGCCAAGAAATGTAATTCTGGTCTGAGGGCTGGAACGAGGTACACTCAGCCTCGTAAGACAAAACTGAGAAGAGGTGGGTTCGATTTCTACCTCCGCCGTCCTGAAAGTGGTTTTCCGTAGTTTCCCACTACTACTTCAGTCAAATGCCGGGATGGTACCTAACTTAAGACCACGGCCGCTTCCCACCAAAATCCTACCTCAATTACAAATACACACACTAGTAGAGACGTCACAGTGACACAGGTTATCAGACAGATTCTACGCAACCTCAAGTACACTGAGATACATGACCATGATGTCGCAAAGCCCCTAAATAATCAACAAAAACCATTAGTTAGTTAGTTATTGAGGTTTTAAGGGGCAGAACAGCGAGGTCATCTGCCCCTAAACACAACCATTAGAGCTCGCTGCAATATATATAACAGCCTTGGAACTTGTGTTTGTGATCGGGTATTTTAAAATAATTGTGGAGTAGTGTTCCTTTCGGTAGTCAGTTTAAAGCCGTCACATGCTTACTTGGTACGCATTTGTCACAGGGTATTTTAAATAAAATATCCAACTTACCAACTTTGTATCTGAATTGCATCTTGTCGATTTGAACGACTTGTAATATTCCTTAATGCAAACTGTAAACCCCTAATGTATATCTATTTAATGGTGATACAGTGGTATTTTCCAGCTATAAGAATGACCATAGTATTGTAGAAACCCTCTTTGTTTAACATCCTGTTAGTAACATTCCAAGAATAACTTTTATTCAACTTGTTTGATTCTCTACCTATAGTTTCTTTTAATTGAACATAATTTAATTTGCAAATACGACGTAATGAGAGCACAGCTTTACTACGTTACACTTTTGATTGTCACGAGAAGATAGTAGGTAAATTATACTGATAAACGTCAAACGCCACCCCTGAATTCAGGCGCACACCACAAGGAAGGTGACAAGAATAATGATTGCTTTGAAAGGGGGAGGAATGTTGCAAGTAGCTCGCGAGTATTTGTTTTGCTGTATCTATTTTTTTTCATTAGAGTCACGACATTTGCCCTGTATTGACGAAAATGATAGGATATCTCAAAATATTCATTCAAGTCAAATTGCTGATACCGTTTCCCAAAGAAATTCTTTATTCTGATGATACAAGTTTTTAAGATTATGTGGTTCACTAAAAATCTACTTACATATAAGTTCTTTAGTTGCACTACGGGACCTGGACGGACTTCCCGTGGCGTCCAACTTGCTGCCGTACTTCTTGATGTTTCGCTTATCCGTTGTTACGGAGGCTGAGGTGTCAGCGCTGGCCACGGCTATCGTCGCCGCTGACTGCAAGACAGACACAAGAGCGCAATCAGTGTGTGTCGTGCCACTCACACCATCTACAGTAATGTTGTAGTACTCACCTTATAGTTGGTGGCCGAGGAGGAGGTTTGCTTGTTGGCGCTGCTGCTGCTGCTGCTGCTGCTGCTGTAGCTAGACTTCGTCACCACGGGAGCTGGAGCTGGCCTGCTGGGCTGTTCAATGTAACGTCGGTCTGAATAAAATATAATGCAGTCAGTTAGTTACTTATGTAGCAATAATAATAATATTAATAATAATAATAATCTCTCGATCTCTCTAGAATAGGGATGTCCAAGGCGCACTAACATCGCCACAATAAAAATAACGATTGCATCGATGGAATGAAATGGAGCTCGAGCTATGTAAAAATACTAATACTCAATAGGAAGAAGGATGGATTCAGTTACACAGTAAAGATTTTCTGAATAATCTGGATTTGAATAAACTGTTTCCTGAGGCATGCCGATGCCTGAAGAACTGTAGTTGTGTTCCATTCGTTGAGGAGATAATCTAAGGAAATATTGTTGCAGTCCTGCAAACTGGATTAAATAAATAAATAAATACATAAATAAATAACTGGCTGAATAGTGACTGAATGAATGAATAAATGAATAGATAGATAGATATATACATAGATAGATGGAAAATATTGAAGCGTAATGTATATAAATACTGTTAAATTATCATCATGGTTAATTATATGATTAGTGTATTGTACCGTATAAGTTAATTTACATGACTGATAAAGACTTAGGAATTGTAACTTATTATAAAAAAATACACATTGATTAACATAATTTCCAGTCAGCAATGAAAAGGTTGAGCCAGCTCACGCTTGAATGAACGAATGAATCTCAGCACTTAGTGTGGGTATAAGAAATTTGTGATCTTACAGAGCTGAGAAGAATACAGTGGTTAGGTTATGTTAATGCGTAGCGCTTCCACGTTAATACGCTACCGGTACTCAGGGAGTAAGTTTGTTTTCTTCCTCTCGGCTGTAGGCAGCTGAAGGATAGAGAGCTCTAGACGAGACCAAAGGTAGTCCATCGCAAGCAGATTTTCTTCCTAATGATTCTTTATGTCTCTATAAAATAAAGGAGTATTTCGTATTCGCATCTCTTTTGATTTCGTCACACTACCTCGTGGTGTAATGAGTTCTAGTCTTAAGTTGGAACAAGGTAAACAGACTCGTGGTGCAAAACTGAGAAGAGGTGGGCTCGTTTCCCAACTCGTCCATCCTAGAAGTAGTTTTCCGGGTTTGCCACTTCTACTCCAGACAATTGCTGGGATGGTTCATAACTTAAAGACATGGCCCTCTCCTTCCCAATCATCGTCTCAATTACAAGTACACATACTTCCACTGACGTCACAATAGCTCAAGTCATCAGACAAATTCAACACATACCTAACTACATGGGGCTTTAGAGATACGAAACAATAATGTTCCTAAAGAAGGAAAATCATGTGCGGTAATTTTCGGACATCTCGACACCTTAAGGATAAGTTGGATATATAATAGTAATTATGCAATGAGTTAATTAAATGTTTCACTCTTAAAGAACATTTACAAAAACATATACTGTATATTACCATTATAGTGAACAAAATGTACTGGAACCTCTACAATAACCTCAAGAACACCTTGACAAGGTGTCTATGGGTGATTTCGACATTTAGAATAGAATGCAAACTTCGGTGTAATTATTGAGTAAAATTTAAATTCATATTGATTTGAAGCCTTTGTTAGGCTACACACTTCTTTTGTCATCTGTATTTGCCATCTGTTTGTTTTAAAATACCAGTCCCATGCCATCATTCTGGCATTGTAAAATAAATTGAACCCACGGCTCATTGCCATTATTATCATGATACAACTCTTCACATGTTCCGCAATAATGAAAATTTTGTGTAATTTTATTGATCTGCCATTGCCGACATAATCAGTATACGTCGGGCTGTGATTGGCTTCCTTTCATTTTGTGTCCTCCATTTTCTCCCCAGTAGCATTCTAATATAATGATGGCTGACTCATATCATCACCTTCGTCTGGTACCAAGAGATGGTGTGATTGATAATAGTGGAGATACATTTTAACAATCCTCATTGTAAGAAATATTTTAAGCTGCTGAAAGAGGTTACTCAGTCGTCGCCTGTTGCTAATGGAAATCAGAGTTTCTTTGCGAAAAGTCCAGTAATGTTATGTTGCTTATTTTTGATACGACATGTGACCAAAATAGTACTACTCTATGTCGAGATATTGGTGATAATCAGTGACCCATATGAATAGAACAGTAACCACTAAGAAGTCAAGGGAAGCTTGTTACGTTTCGGTGTCGGTATCTCCTCGAGCAGCAATTTTACACAGTTGGTAGCAGTACACCTAACGTTAATATTTATTCGGGTGAAAAGAACCACAATCTATCGTAAACTTCTATAAAAACTCTTCAACAATTTTCACCACGCATCCCGGCAAACTGCAATTAACTACACTTGCCATATACATTTCACAACAAGCGATGGCATGAAACTCACACAGAAACTTGTTCAAATATTCATATAGAAATTATACTAGACAAGCAGATGTTTCTACTCAAAGGAACACCTTAAGTACCTGCTAGGTATTTAGTTTTCGAACATCAACGCTGCTCACGCAAAGTGTCAAGATCTCCCAAATATCAACGACCCTAACCGGCCACACATAGGACAATGAATGGATGAAATGAAATGTAATGGCAGAAGGTAAGGACACTGAATGAAAAATACCCACTACATTGAACTAGAAATACAGTAGCATAGAAGTTCAAAGCGAGGTGAACTCATTCGTGAACCTATGCCTTTCTAATGCTGACCCCCAGCACAATTCCTTCCGAAAACGTAAAGTAGGCTATCGATTGATTTAATTTCATGAGGATATAAACATGATATAGACCCAACTGGATATTTGGTACAGGTTATAAGAGAACATTAGAATTGATGCAGTCACAGCATAAGTCTTTTGAAGCTCTGTAAATTATAGTCTATCAGGAAGTCATGCGATTCCCGTACTTCTGATAGAATGTCTACTAGTGATGAATGATTCACTTACGATTGCTTCCCGAGGATACACAGTATTTAAGAGAGAACCTGTGTTTTAAAACAACATGTATTGTCATTTACATGTTTTGCTCTCATGTTTCATTATCTGGAAATTATGTCACCATTGTGACGTTACAGAAAGAAAGAAAGAAAGAAAGAAATATGAACTGTATTAATAATTGAAAGAAAGACTACTCAAGAATTCTGTTAATTATTAGTATATAGAGTGTTACCTCCAGAATACATCAACTTATTAGCTAGTTCAGCTTGTTCAGCAGTAGATCCAAAGCCTAGGAAGGAAGAAGAATACAATGCTTATAAGAATCACAATGAAATCATAATATGCTGCAACTACAGTATATACTGACGTTAGCTATACAGTACTACAGAAAGGAAGATAAGATGAACTTAAATATGATACACATGTTCAGTATGTTCAATATTATTCCATTAGTCTGCTAACTTATGAAGAGTGTTATCGTAGCTTACCTTCAACAATAACTACACAACTAGTTTCATCCGTGCCATGTATGTTTGTGGCGACACATCTGTATTTGCCGGAGTCTTCCGGTTTGCAGTCTACTATTTCCATCGTAACTACACCATCTGCGTGGGACATGTTGAATTCGTACTTGGTCAGCTCCCTCCTATCCTTGAACCACTTAACCTAAGGAGGAAAGTAATTGAAATTACAGTATGAAGAATAAAAATATAGTTTGCTTTGCTTGTTTCTTGCTCTTTCACTTCAGGGGTTATACAATATGGCCATCATCCCTATGTGATTGGGTGAGTGTTATTGTAAGTAAGGTCTAGGAATGGGGTAGACTAAATGCCCCTGGACTTGAAGTAAGATGTGAGTGAGAGAGAAATTGGAGAAATCCGGGGGAAAACACATTCAGGATGGCCGCTGTCAGCGCCGGTTTGCGAGCCTAATATCTCTGAGGGCCGCCGTGCCACAGACCGCTTCTTAGCAGTGGCGACTGGTGGTCACCGTTCTTGGTATACCGCACCATTTACCCCTTACATCCCCCCCTCCTTTTTTTCCATGCCTCAACCTCTTGTCAAAGTTGTTTTTTTTATATTTTGTATTGGAGAACATTTACATAACTTCTAAGAAACACACTTTATAGCTATAATTTTGGATAGGTTATCCAAATAAATTGAGGTCACTAGCCAATTGTTTTGACCGGGGATATAAGGTCGGATTCCTTTCCTAACGCCACGTGATCTTCCATGTGAAATATTTAGCGTGCTGTCACCGGAATTCGAACCTCGACCGTCCGGGTAAAACCAGTGCGTCATCCTCCCTCTGCAAGGACTATGTCCTTATACATTAAAAAAATCTTCGTTTAACGCCTGAACACGGCCTACATGAAACTGCTTCTAGGTAAATGGCCTTCGAATCAGTGGCGACTGGTGGTCACCGTTCTTGGTATACCGCACCATTTACCCCTTACATCCCCCCCCTCCTTTTTTTCCATGCTTCAACCTCTTGTCAAAGTTGATTTTTTTTATTTTGTATTGGAGAACATTTACATAACTTCTAAGAAACACACTTTATAGCTATAATTTTGGATAGGTTATCCAAATAAATTGAGGTCACTAGCCAATTGTTTTGGCCGGGGATATAAGGTCGGATTCCTTTCCTAACGCCACGTGATCTTCCATGTGAAATATTTACCGTGCTGTCACCGGAATTCGAACCTCGACCGTCCGGGTAAAACCAGTGCGTCATCCTCCCTCTGCAAGGACTATGCCCTTATACATTAAAAAAATCTTCGTTTAACGCCTGAACACGGCCTACATGAAACTGCTTCTAGGTAAATGGCCTTCGAATCCCCTCGCCCTTCTAGTTCATTTTGACAACGTACAGAGTACATTTCATCTTTACGCTGCCTTCTCTCTCTCCCCGTTCTTGACCAGGTCTTAAATTTTACGAAAACAAATAAACATTGATCCATTTCCGAAGGATCTCAATTATACATTGTCTCATCATTAGACATGTCCAAACATGAGAAGCGCATTCATTCATAACCAATGTAATAATGCAATTAAAGAAGAGCCAGTATCTCAAAGTGAAAATATCTTCTGGAAAGCGAACATTCAGCCTCAATCAATAAAATAATACCGGGTGAGTTAGCCGTGGTCGTTCAAACATCGGGAGGCGAGGAGGTTCGAATCCCCCCGCCGGCAACCTTGAAGATGGTCTTCTGTGGTTTCCCATCTTCCTTCCAAGCAAATGCCGGGGTTGGTCCCTAACTATAGGCCACAGCCGCTACCTTCCAACTCCTCGTCCTTACATTCCAACTTTCCTCCCCAACGGTACATGTAGCTCACCCATTGGGTGTCCGTCTCGAAGAAGCTACAAAACTGGCGAGCCGAACATGTCCTCGGACACTCCCGGCACTAAAAGCCATACGCTAAAAAAATATATATAGTGTAAACTACCTTGACATATTGTTTCCCAACCTTGGTCTGCCAGGAAGAATTTTACTTGAAAGTAAGTTCCATTCACTTAGATTTCTAAAGGTCCACCTCGTGGCGTAGTGGCTAGTATTCTGGGGCTGTTACTGCGGAGGTCCGTGTTCGATTCTCTGCTCTACCAAGAAATGTAATTCTAGTCTGAAGGTTGGGATTCACTCAACCCCCAAGAGGCAGAAATGAGAACAGGTGGTTCGATTCCAACCCCCAAACATCCTAGAAATGGTCTTTCGTGGTTTCTTACTTTCACTCGTACATATCTTAAGGCCACAGCCGCCTCCTACCAAAATCCTGGCAACGGTACAGCCATCATAATGACATATCTCATCAGTTTCCCCACGCACCAAGCCAGGGGTGGATTTAAGGAGTGAACGATTCATCTTGTTGTTATACATTAAAAACATGACGAAAACAGTGGCTTTAGACAAATTCTTTCACACTCAATTACTCTGTATCAAAATGCACATTTTACGATAACCTACTATTTTGAGTGTTCGGCTGTAGAGGATAACAGAAGCAGAGGCGATGGTTAGTTTCAGTGTTGAACGATTTCAAAGTCAGAGATGTAGAAGCAGAGGGAGCCGGATTGCTAACTGCTAGACCGCCCTGCTACGCTGTTGGGTATTTCCAGGAGAATACGAGGTTGTATTAGGGTTTCTGATGTTATATAATATACCATCCCTCTCAAAGTCTGAAATGTACAGCACAAATACATACGAGAACTCCTCTCCATTGATGTCTAATTAATCCTCAAAATACAAAGCATGCCACACTATAAACATAAATTTAAGTAAGAGTTCTTATTGAAAATTTTAACATATGGCGCTCCCAATGAAAAATTGCAGCAGTATGGCATTTCCCGTGATAGAATGTAGCAAAAGTGGGGATGGGGCCTCCGAGTAGGGATGAGTATTTTGCGTTTACTTACCGTTGGAACGGGCTTGCCGCTGAGGCAGCAGAGTAACTTGCACGTTTGTCGGAATTGCATGACTCGAGGTCGCAACAGGAATGTAAAGCTCGGGGCGCTCTCCTTCTCCTCTTGCCACAAGGTGTACGCTAACGGCTCGCGGCGTCGTATTGGCTGTACCTCGGGCCGGTATTGGGGCACTTCTTTCGGTAGGGCTGCACATTAAAAATATGTGCAATTAGGATCTTGTAGCCTATTCCAAGGGAAGATATAGAGATTTTTGAGAGCATCTGATATTCCTTGACGAGATCTAGAGTTCTGAGGGGATCTAAATTGGGAAAGAGTTAAAGGGAAATAACATTAAATCATTAAATAAGCATCTAGTTATTTTATTTGCATTAAATGGCAATGCATAATTACTAGCAGTAGTGAATTTAAAATGAGTGATAATAATGACGATATACTTGAGGTTTAATTAAAGTCATTACTAGGACAGACCATCAAGACTGGTTTCATGATCTCAACTAAATTCCTGGCTAACTGACCAAACATATTTCAACGCCAGGAACGATAGTATCTAAAATAACCTTTAACTGAGCCTATGTAAGCAGAAACGGGTCAAAATTGTGCAATTGAGACATTTGTGGCGACCAATGCTCTTCATGTCACCGCCTGAATTCAATTGTTGGATGTCTTGCAAAGTCGATGTTTCAGATAAACATAATAATTTCACCCATAATATGAAATTCGTTTAAATGAGATGTTGGATTATTTAAGTGAATGAAACCTATTTTGGATGGCACATGCGATGATTCAGGAGGAAATGTCTTCATTAAGTTATAAAAAATAAATTTATTAAAGTACCGTACTTAACTAGATGGTTACATAACATAATTATACAACTGCAATCAACCCATTGTTCAGGGTTGGCCCTGCATTAGCGTGCGACAGGACAAGCTGCTAGCACATCACAAAAGAGGTGAATATTGTGAAAAGTTAAGTCCAAATCTTTAAATATGTCTTTTAATTTAACTTCACCACTTGATGTGCCTGGAAGTTAAGATTTGTAGATGGGTTCACAAATACTCCTACTTAAGTTAACGGCCGAGTAAAACACTGGGCTCGATCAAATCGGGTCTAATGAATTGAAACACACTCCTGTCCAAGGCAATGTTAATTAGGTCGGCCATTACTTACGTTGAACGTTCAGGAAGACGACTTCTTCGCGGTAACCATAATGGTTTTCTGCCCGAATGATGTATTCTCCCCGGTCCTCCAGCTTCACTCGGTTGATGATGAAGGTGTAGTCATCAGCAGCATAGCGCTTCATGAACTTGACACTCTGCCGCAGCTCGGCGTTGTTGTGGTACCAGGTGAGAGTGGGCGCAGCAATGGCGATCACCCGGCAGTAGAACTTTGCGCTCTGGCCCTCGTAAGCAAATGCGCTTTGAGGTTTGATGACGAAGCGTGGCGCTGCTTGTCTTCGATCTGGATAATAATAATAATAATAATTTTAATGTAATTTAATTTACTCTCTAAGTACATTGAATTCAATGGCAATATATCCCACGAATCGGCGGAGAATCCATTACAATCTGCGGAATATATTGTGTAGCATAATTTATTATGCATCATATACAATTGATACATATTGAATTTAAAGAAAAGAAAAAGATACCACAAACAAAATTGAAAATTAAAAATAAGATTTAAAAAATTTAAAATATAATGTTAAAAATATAGTAGCCCACTTTTTACATTATGAACTGCCCATGTTTTTTATTTGACCTATTTTTATTTCAGAGAGAAGTTCGTTTAAGATTGAAGGAACTGTGTAATTCAATCTCTTGTATTCATAAGTTATATAATTTTCCCCCCGTATTTTAATTATTTTATTTTTATTTTTTATATTAATAAGATTGTAGAAGTGTTACGAGACTTCTACTGATATTCTATAGATAAGCATACACAAGAGTAAGTTAAGCTAACTAATTAAAGGAATAAAACAATTGATAAAGGCAAACATTAATTATTCCAATATATTCCAACTACAGTGCAGTACTACCAGCTATTTCATTTATTTGGAATGGCATAGAGATGCAAAATATGTATGTACTGTAGTTCAATATTACTGGAGTTTTGAATTTATAATATAAATTTGTCATGTGGGATGTAATTTTAATTAGTTATTATTGCCATCCTGTATCGTGTTTTGATAAATAGTACTTTTTCATATTATAAACTGTCCATGTTTTATTTGACACATAGTTTTATTTCAGATGGAAGTTCATTTAAGATTGAAGGAAATGTGTAAATCAATCTCTTGTATCCATAGCTGTTTAGGCAAATAGGTATGATATATGTTGCTTTAAATCTTATACATTTTGTATGTGACAAGTATTTTTAAAGTGTTTATCTGAAAGTGCATTATTAAGAATTATATGTTATAAAGTTCTTTGATGTTCAAATATAGGATGGTTGTATTATGTTTTAAAATCTATTTTGAGTCTCTTGTAGGTGTTTTATGAGGGTAGAGTATTGACTTCCCCAAGCAGGTTTAGGCATACCTTAAGGTAGATTCGACTAGCGCTTGGTAGACTGTTTGGTACGTTTTATTGTTAAACATACTATTTCGGGCTACAGAAGGTTCTTCTTAAATTTCTTAACGTATTTATCATTTGCGAGCTCATTTTAAAGTGTTCATCTATAGTTCGTCCTAGATATTTATGTGAGGAGGTGCACATTATAAAGTCGTTACAATTGCAGTTGTCATGGATGTTTTGATGAAGACGTGTAACCTTGTGGTATCGTAGTTTGAAGATTTCGGGTGTATAATGCATGACTCCGATGTGCATGATTTAAGATTTTTTGGTATTAATGTAGAGATTGTTGTCATGACACAATCATTATATTAAATATTGTGGTCTCACCGGCGTAGATGAGAATCTTGTTGCGTTCTAAGGTTTCATCCAAGTCATTAACAAATATGTTGTGGAGAGTAGGAGACTAAATACTAACATGTGGAATTCCTTGAGCTACCTCTGTAATTTCACTAATTGTATCGTTTATTTTTTACCGATATCTGTCTGTTTCTAAGGTAACTTTCAAAACGTTTATATGTTGTGCCTCTTCTGCCAAGTTCTTGTAGTTTCTTCAATAGTTTATAATGATTTATTGTAATGCCTTAAACAATTCCAGGAATGATACCATAATGTGCTTGTTGTAATTTAAGGCATCATTAGCAAACTCAGTTAACAATAATTGTGTGTTTTCTCCTGTCCTAAAACCATACTGATGTTCATTTATTATATTGTATTTATTTAAGTACGTTACGGTAACTGTTCAATCTATTGTGTAGGCACTTTTCCTTGACTTTGTGTAGAAATGGTAATATACATACTGGTCTGTAATTGCCAACGTCTAGGTGGTTACCATGTTGGTATATTGGTTTGATGATTGAATATTTTAAGTAGTTAGGAATTATTTCTTTCTCTGAGATATTGTTTATAAGGTGTGTTATGATTTGTACTGTGTTCTTTATTTTCTTTGTTTTGATATATTTTATGCGAATATTGTCTGCTCCAGCTGACATGTCTGTTTTTAATGTATTGATGAAAATTGTAATTTCTACTGTATCTGTTTCTTGTAAAACAAAAGAATTCTTTAGGTTATTTCTTTTAACTTGACATGTTTTATATTACAGTTGTGGTATAAGCTTCCTATTTTATCACTGAAGGCTGTAACGAATTTGTTCGCTATGTGTTCATTAGTACATATTAGGCCTGAATATCTATTTATGACTTTATTGACTGAGAGTGTTTTCTTGCCAATTATTGATTTTTTAATTTTCCACATGCTTTCTGTAACCTTTTTTGCGTTTATCAACATTCGTTCTATATTACTGTTGTTTAGTTATGACTATGGTATTGTTAAGTTTATATCCAAATGCTTCGTATTCATCTTTATTATCAGTGTTATTTTAATTTCAGGGGACGTGATAGTGCAGTGCTAAAGCTGCTTGGCTCTCACCAAGTTTCGATTCCCTGTCAATGCTTATGAGATTTTCGAAGTGAAATATCACGTCCTGTGGTTCAGATTCCAAGTAAAAATGGAGGTCCCGTGTCTCAAGATCGTGAAATTACCGGTCACGTAAAACTGCAAGCTTCCTTATCTTTATTTCTTAATAATATTTTGTATAGCCTGTCTCTATCTCTACACAGAATTCTGAGTTCCTCTGTGAACCATTGTTTGTTATTCCTTTGTTTCTGTACTGTGTGGCAAGCTACATTGCTGTATATTTCATTGATTTTATCTCTTACATTATTATATCTGTGAGCCTCCGTGGCTTAGGGGGCAGCACGCCGGCCTCTCACCGCTAGGTCCGTGGTTCAAATCCCGGTCACTCCATGTGAGACTTGTGCTGGACAAAAAACGGCAGACAGGTTTTTCTTCCGGTACCGGTACTCCGGTTTTCCATGTCACAATTTCATTCCAGCAACACTCTCCACTATCATTTCATTTCATCTGTCATTCATTTAATCATTGCCCCAGGGGAGTGCGACAGGCTTCGGCAGCCAGCACAGTTCATATCCTCGCCGCTAGATGGGGCTTCATTCATTCGATCGGTCGACTGGAAGCAGGCTGTGGATTTTAATTCACATTATTATGTATGTCATTAGGGTTTTCCATAATAAGGTCAATCTTCCAATCTAATTCCTTTAGAGAAGTGGATATATGTGTATCAGTCATTTTCGTATCAAGATTTACACTACATAGCTTGTTGATTCTGATTATATTTCTTTTTGTGCCATAGACCTGCATATGTGATGTAGTTGTATTTTTCTTGTCTAGTGTGGTTAATTGTTGAGTAAGAATTCCTAGCTTTATCATCTCGAGTAAAAGAAAGAATGAGCGGTAGGAAAACATATGTTTGTGTAATTATTGGTTTAATTTTCTTATTATCAGATATGTCAATGCTGTTCAAATATCACCAAGTATTATGCATTCATTGTGTTTAATAGTGTATTGTATTATACGAGTCTCTAATTCACTCAAGAAATTATTAATACAAGTATTTGGTGGTCTGTCAGTACACGTTAAGACACAATCTAGGTCTGGGTGTTTGATTTCAGTTTCGATCGATTCATATGTTTTAGGTGAGTTGATAATAATTGATTTGATAATGACGTGTTTTTAAACATATCTAGAACACATCCTGCAATAAAATATAGCATTGACATTTTCAAGTTGAAATAAATTATTGCTATGTTTGTGAATATTAATCAGAGTAAGTAATCTAATGCTAATAATAATTATAATAATAATAATAATAATAATGATAATAATAATAATAATAATAATAATAATAATAATAATATATAGCCTTTGGTATGTGCCAGTACAGATAATTTGTGAAACATATTATTATGCTTTTAAATTAAATGTACAGTATATGATACAGTAACTTACAGTATTTAATAACAAGAGTGCGTGCAAAAGAAATATAATTCTTGTATGAACATTTGTTGTAACATTGATGATTTAGCCTACTTTCGATTTTTGCAAAAATTGAAAGTAGACTTATGTGATCTACACAGGGCCAAAGAATTGTGTGTCTGTCTGTGTGTCTGTGAGTGTGTATGTGTGTGTGTGTGGAATTTGGTATGTCGGCCACGGTGAAACCGAATTGAATGAAATTTGGTACAGAGGTAGCACTAGCAAAGGGCACCTCAGTGTCATATTTTTTATCGCCGCTATCTTGACGGAAATGTAATGGCGGCCACCCGAATGTTCAAAGCTTAAATCAAATTACAACTAACCTAATCATCTGATCTCTACCAACTTTTGCAACAATATACCTTCATGTGGGAAGCGTCATCAGCCCAATAGTTTGAAGATGGCGGCCGTGTATGTGTGCAAATCGATCCCCCCTATCAATTCAAACACAACGAAATCAAATCGAACCACCTTTAGTACAGAGGTAGTACTAGCAAGGGACAACTCAGTGTCATCTTGTATTTCGCCGCCATCATAACAAAAAAGAAATGGCGCCCACCCAAATGTTCTGAGCTTAAATCAAATTACGACTAACCTAATCATCCGATCCCTACCAAATTTTGCAACAACATAACTTTATGTGGGAAGCGTCTTTGCCCAAACTACAAGGTCATCAGCCAAATAGTTTCAAGATGGCGGATGTTTAATTCATGCAAGTATTATATCCAAACCGTAACTTACGATTCAACAAGGCCTGGCCTTACCAAATACGCTCATCGTACATAGGGAGGTTTAAACTGTCCTCAAGAAGGTGACCGGTAGGATATTAGCATTTTGAAATAGAATATTATTCCGCAGTAGTGACTAATAGTTCGGGCTGATCGTGCCGTGTCGTGTTTGTCCGTGCCATCCCGTTGTCAAAATGGCGGCTATTGTTTGCTCGTAAATCCATATATTTCCGTAACTTTGTAAGTTTATATCCTTTTAGGAATGTACTGAACAAAATAATACATATTTAGTATCAAATGGTTAAAAAAAACGGCAGATAACGCTAATTTCATTGCAAGACAAAATATTCTAGGCAGTTATACTAAAGCTTTTATTAACGCAATGTTAGCATTGAGAGTGTTTAGCGTAATGGTAGCGTCTCTGACTAGTAGCTTAGAGGTTCCTGTTTCAAATCCCAACAGGTTCAAATTTTTTTCCTTCGTTGTTTTGTATTTATTGATTTATAACTACTCACACGTTATAATGTAAAGCATATATAGTGTGTATTTGCAATCGAAAATATTATATATATACTTATAACACCACATATTTCAACACTCCAATACAGCGATTAAACTTCTTTATCTTTGATCCGCGGTAGAGTCTATTATTTTTGTTGTTGATTCTTTAGGGGTTTTGCGGCATCATGGTTTTGTAGCTCCGTGTACATGGGTGTCTGTAGAAGTTGTCTGATAACCTGTGTCACTGTGATGTCTGTAGGCTTATTAGTGTGTGTACTTTTTTACGAGGAATGATTTGGGTAGGAAGCTGTTGTTGTTGTTGTTTCATTTGAGATGCATGGACATCATGGCCATTTAACCCCGTGTACTTGGGAGAGTGTTGAAATTTGTCTGATAACCTGTGTTATTGTTATGGCTGTATTAGTGTGTGTATATATAATTCAGGTGAGGATTCAGTCAATCAAGGTATAATATCCGTATAGCACGTTGTATTTCAACAAGCTATTATAACCAACATTCAATTATACTCCTTTGAAAAGGACAAAGAGTTATAACAATACCCATGCATTTAGGAGAAAGTAGGCTTTGTGTTAATTACTAAACATCTTGTTTTATTTTCTTTCTTAAATACTGTATGATGTTGCTGTGTAATACAGTTTGGGCATTTTAAAAATTCATAAAGTTAAATATGTAAACTTGAATAATTACAGTATATATGAGTAAACTATGGTTAATAAGAAATACCTTAATAGAAGTATAACACTGTGCAACAGGTATTGCATTGTGTGTTAGTGATAGAGATTGTTAAATCAGTGTAGTCAGCTATGATGATATGTTTATATGTTTATTAAAGTTATTGATATTTAGTTAGATAGTATTTTATGTGATGTAGAGCTAGTAGTTTGCTGCTTATATTAGACAATCCAAGGGAAGGTTCACTAAGTATTGATGCTATGGTGGAATTAAGGCATTTGAAACCATAGCTATTTATTAGGGGGGTTCTTATTTTGGCAAGTTTCGAATTTAAAGGAGTGCATCATCCTAAGTTGTTGGCAATATAGTAAAAATCAAGGTATATAGGTTTTAATTAATTTCCTATTTTTTATGGAATCCGAAAACCGATGCCTGTTGCCTGTTTCAACAAATATGTTCTCGTATGTCGTAGTCATGTCACTGAACTCGAACTCGAAATGTGTACGATGTGGGAGATTGAAGATCTCCCCTTTCTTGTTGGGTACTCACCGAAGGACGTGTCATGGATTCGGTACTTGTCAACCAAAAGTTTCCGTAGTGCGCTGTATTCTGCTAGCCGGCCAATGGGCAGAACGAACGAGTCCCAGTCACTGTACTTGGCTCGAATCTTGTCACGAATGTTGGTGTACCTGGAGCTTTTGATGACCTCTGTGCGGTTGCTGTGGTCTCCTGTCAACCACGCGTGCAGCAGACATTCGTGGGCTGTCATACGCTTCCTGTGAAGATAACGCATTTACATGAGAGACTGATAGAGATGCTGGAAGATTGTTGGACTGTGGCTTCTCCTGCGGCGTGACAGGGAAAGCTGTTCAATACGAGAGAGATATAGGGCCTGCTCCTATAGCACATACATCCTGAAAGTAAGAATTAAGGTGCTCTGGGAAATAAATGATGAAATCTTGAAGTTTTTCAAAGATATGTTTATAATTTAGAAATGCATTTTATGTTGCGCCACCCGATGCTAGTTCATGATAAATATCGCCAGCTCCGAAGAACAGTGGCTCAGCTGAAGGAACTTGAATTATGCAAGGAACATTGAAAATCTATTTTTTAAGTGTGTAACCCAAAAATAGGTGCATTGTGTAACCTCATCGAACCTGATTTTAGAAGTAGAAAGTATGCAGCCACCGAAATACTTACTCTTTGTTCTTGACAAGTAACCTCTTAATGAAGTCTTTGCCTTCATCCGATACGTTGGCAAAAGCTTCCTCGTCGAAGTCCCAGTCGCAGGCTTTAACGTTCTTTAACGTCTCAATGTCATTCTCGCCAGCAAATGGAGACAAACCGCTCAACCTGAAACAAAATATGCCATTGAAACTGAATTAATTATTACAGGATATAAACTATACAAAGATACACAAGGGTGTGATTTGCCTGATCCTGCAATGTAGTGTTCACGATACAAGGAGAGACAAGGATTTCTTACTTCGGTAATTAAAAGCAATCGTGGTAGTAGGCCTACATCATGTCTCTCCCTTTACCATTCTTTGGGGAAGTGCGAGCAAATGGTATGATTTTCAAATAGGCCTACTTGATGTCAAACGTCTTTAGTTTTATAGCCGGATGTTGTGGGGCCTTGGATATTGCACTATGTGGTGAGCGTTGGGAGATTCTGAATATACCAAAAAGTCAACATATCATAGATGTGAGACATATCTGGTTTACCACAAGCAACTGCTGTTGTTACCTTCTTGATTTTAGGCAGTGCTCTTCCTGTTCACTTATTCTTTAAAAATGTCGTGCTCGTTTCGATTTCTAAAGCCTTATTAGCAAGTTTGTTGCATGTTTCTCTACCAGGGTACAGCACTTTAGGTTGATAGCTGTAACACTTTCCGAGATATTTCGCGTGGCTGGATTGGTGAGGATTATGGCACGGTTGAGGTTTTCGGTGATGGAACCAACCTACTGTTAAGTTTCATTTACGTCGGCTCAACGAGTATTCGATGATCATAGTAAAAAGGTCCAAACTGATAGCGGTACGGGTAATTAGTTGTATAATAGTGAAAGTTTTCTTTTTTTTGTATTTTCGATTTTCAAAAGGATGTGGTCGATGTTTGCTTCTGCCCCAGGCTGTGCTATTGTTGATTCCTGTACAGATATTTAATCAGGATATAATACATCTTATTGTGGTGGTGAACAGCAAAACTCAGCCAAGTGTGGTGACGTCGTTAATGAGCCTTCAAAAGGATGCTGGTTATTATGTAGTCTTGTTGTTTGTTCACATAAGTCCATTAGCCTCATTCTTTATTCCTAGACCAAACTGACCAGCACTAGGACTATAGACGATTTCTCCCACAATGACATTCCAGTCACCCATGAACTGTCACTCTGTCTTTTGCGCTCTTGAAGGGAGTTTTCCAGTTCTTCATTACTTGTCTCCAACTTCTTTACGATCACTACCAGTTGTTGGCGCGTATAATTGAATTATGACGGTGTCCAGTAGTAATGTATTGAGTTTTATTGCCATTATCCTATTCCATGACAGAGGACCATAAAACAAGTTCACTGATGTGACTTCCGAAACCGTGACAAGCAATAAACCAAACATGCTGGCCGCGCGATTTTTAGCCTAATTTCGATTTTTGCAAAAAAAAAAAAAAAAAATGAAAGTAGACTTATAAGATAAACACAGGGCCAAAAATTGTCTGTCTGCCTGTGTGTCTGTGAGTGTATGCGTGTGTACTCTGCATGTCCCCCCCCCCCCCCCTATCAAGTCAAACACGGTGAAACTGAATTGAACGAAATTTGGTACAGAGGTAGCACTAGCAAAGGGCACCTCAGTATCATGTTTTGTATCGCCGCCATCTTGAAGGAATCGTAATGGCGGCCACCCAAATGTTCAAAGCTTAAATCAAATTACGACTAACATAATCATCTGATCTCTACCAAATGTTGCAACAACATACATTTGTGTGGCAAGCGTCTTTTGCCCAAACTACAAGGTCATCAGCCCAACAGTTTGCAGATGGCGGACATGTATGTGTGCAAGTCGATTTCCCCTATCAATTCAAACAAGGTGAAACCGAATTGAACATAATTTGGTACAGAGGTAGCACTAGCAAAGGGCACCTCAGTGTCATGTTTTATATCGCCGCCATCTTGACGGAATCCTAATGGCGGCCACCCAAATGTTCAAAGCTTAAATCAAATTACGACTAACCTAATTATCTGATCTCTACCAAATGTTGCAACAACATACATTTTTGTGTGTAGCGACTTTTGCCCAAACTACAAGGTCATCAGTCCAACAGTTTGCAGATGGCGGCCATATATGTGTGCAAATCGATTCCCCCTATCAATTCAAACACAACGGAACCCAACTCGAACCACCTTTGGTACAGAGGTAGTACTAGCAAGGGACAACTCAGTGTCAGGTTGTATATCGCCGCCATTATAACAAAAAAAAAAAGAAATGGCGCCCACCCAAATGTTCTGAGCTTAAATCAAATTACGACTAACCTAATCATCCGATCTCTACCAAATTTTTCAACAATATACCTTTATTATGGAAACGTCTTTTACCCAAACTATAAGGTCATCAACCAAATAGTTTCAAGAAGGTGGAAGTATGAATCATGCAAGTATTATAGCCTAACCGTAACTTACGATTCAACAAGGCCTGGCCTCAACAATTCAGCTTATTGTACTTAGGGAGGTTTAATCTGTCCTCAAAGAGGTGATCGGTAGCATATTAGCATATTACAATAGAATGTGTAACCGTAGAAGTGACTAACAGGTCAGGTTTACCGTGCCATATCGTTGTGGGCCAGTGCCGTCCCGTTGTCAAAATGGCCGCTATTTTTGCTCGTCTGCCCCTTTTCTCACTATGATTTTAACTCTAAAGTAACCTCATTTGAGATACAATTTTTCCGCCCAAACATTCATTTCTATTCTCTTGTATTAAGATTCGTTGACGTGTTTTTTCAGTATTTGGACTCAACATAGCCTATTGCCCTATTTATGATAAATGAATTCTCAAAACAATTACAAGTGATAAGTCTCACAAACAGGATCTCGTCTTACATTTCTTGAAATTCATTAAGGAAAAGAATCGTTCGCAAACGTAGTTACTACCAAACAGTACAATGATTCGCAGGGGAATGAATGAAGACAAAAACATTCCTGTTCACCCAGCTTCCAATAGAACGCAATGAGGCCACTACGCAATGTTAACACCTGTGTTTGTTGTTGTTAATTCTTTTTAGGGGCTTCGCGACATTGTGGTCATGTAGCCCCATATACTTGGGTGTGCATAGAATTAGTCTGATAACTTGTGTCACTTTGATGCCTGTACTAGTGTGTGTAATTGTAATTGAGGTAGGATTTTGGGTATGAAGCGGCAGTGGCCTTAAGTTAGGTACCATCCGGGCATTTTCCTGGAGCAGAAGTGGGAAACCACGGAAGACCACTTCCAGGATGGCTGAGGTAGGAATCAAACCCGACTCTTCTCAGTTTTTCCTCACGAGGTTGAGTATACCCCGTTCCTGTCCTCAGACATTTTTTTTGGCAGAGCCGACCTGTGTTTAAGAATAGTACTAAACTGATGTTTAACCAGATCGAGTTGCGATTTGCTTGGTGTTTTCATAGCAGACATTGAACACCTCCAAATTTGGCAAAAGTTCCACCATTTCTTTAAATAGTTCGTTAATTTGATCGTGCAGCTTTGCAAGAGCAGTAAGATAAACTATCATTTGGCAAAATATGACAAGTTAAAAGAATTCAGGCAGGGGAGATAAACAAGGTTGTTTTCCTGTCACTCAATTTTGAGCATCAGAATTTGAATTTGAAACGCATTACTCTTATCGTACATGATGCCAATCAACATATTCTTAACTTATAAACTTAGATTTAATTCATTTAAATGAGACGTTATGTCAGTCAAAGGGACCAGGTCCACTTTTCACTGATCGTCGGACCGAAGTGGCTCCGGAGAACCTTTCTTTAGAAATTCTATTTCCTTGAGAATAGCGAATGGCAAGGTTTAGTCACTTAACTCGGCAGGGCGGACGACCTCGTTATTCCGTCCCCTAAAACTACAATCATCATCATAATCATCAGTAGTTTAAATGAGTTAGGTCCCGGAGTGTTTGAACCTGAATACTTTTGGCCATTCTTGAAGGAAATGAATGGTAGATCCCCTGCTGTTACTCTTCTTATTTGATAATACGACTAGAATCTTAAGAACACGTATCTAGCAAAACGAGCTGCGAACGATGGACACCTTCTGGAGTATAACCCCAATCTCATTGGTTTCTAGGTGAGAGCGATAACCATCACTGACAACAATAATTCATCTCGTATGTGATACTTACAGAACGTATGCGAGCACTCCGACAGCCCACATGTCCGTGTAGAAGCCCACAGGCTCTCGCTCCACGATTTCGGGGGCAGCGAACTCGGCAGTCCCAGTAGAGATCTTCACTACCTCATTAGGATCTAGCTTGGTGGCCAGTCCAAAATCAATGAGCTTTACATTCGTACTGCTTCGCGTCTGGCACATGATGTTCTCGGGCTTGATATCTAAAAGATATCAAATATCATGTGAGCATCCTCCACGTTTATAATAATAATAATAATAATAATAATATTGCAATAATAATACTAATAATAATAACAATACCAGTAATAATAATTCCCTCCTATGGTGAAATCAAATGTTAATTTTGAAGTAATACAATTTAGAACCTGATTTTGTATCTAATATCAAAAGTTGTTGCACTATCTAGAGTTATATTGTATGATACCGCACATCCTCAATAACCTTAACATCCCTTTCATAATTACAGGAATGATGGCTGTGATACCTCTAGCATCACAAATTAAACAATGAAAAACAAGAACTGTCTTGTTTATTACCTAAGTGTATGATGTTCTTCTCGTGCATATGTTTCACTGCTTCACATATCTGGCGCATGTAGTTGATTACTTCAGCTTCGGACATGGAATAACCTTCAGCTGTGATGCGTTCAAAGAGTTCCCCACCGGACAGGCTGCAAGTAAGAAATGGCTTGACTATGATGGATTGTCTATTTACTCAAATGCAATCTTATTCAAGGTTTTCTTGTGCTGATATAGGGGAGTAGGTGTCAGATTAGATCTAATAGGTCTACTTACAACTCAAAGATGAGGACCATTTCATCGTCATCCTCGAAAGCATCATGGAGATTGATGAGTTTTGGATGATGGAGTTGGTTCATAATATCAATTTCTTTCTTAATGAGTTCCTTCTCCATGGTGTGCGATACTGGAATAAACTTAGCAGCGAAGATGTTTCCTGTCTTTCTTTCTCTGCAGCGATGAACAACGCCAAATGCACCCGTGCCAATCTCCTCCAGAATGTCATAAAGATCATAGACGCTGGTAGTTTTAATTTCAACAGGCTGTGGCACGTATTTCGAGTAGATGTCAAATACTGAAAGGCAAGAAAGATGTATCACATTACATTATGCTTGGGAGAGGTTATTGTTCAAATTTTAATGGTTTATTGTACATTACTTAGGAACAAAATATTCTCAGTGATTAATAGTGCTCAAATCCCTCCCTCCAGATATGAACAAAAGTGAGCTGTTGGACAACTGATGACCATGGGTTCTATCAAATAGGCTTTCAAGCGATTATTATGATGTATAGGATTGTAGTTCACGGCGTAGGGAAGTGGCGACCCCATCGCCCAGTGGGCAACCACTGCAATCAGCCACCAGAGTATTGGCGGGGAAACCACAGCCTCTGGGGCGGTAGGAAATGCCAACCCCCAGCCCTGAATAACGTGGGAGTAAAAATAAGCAGGGCAGATGCTTTGAGGGAAACCACCGCACGCTGTCGCTGGGCTAATCACCTGCACAGTGTATCTACTGATTCAGAGAATAAACAGACGACGACGACAACTACGCAATGAATATGGAATACGATTAGCCTCATGGAATATTGTGACCTTAACTGGAAAAGAAATAGAGATTGTAGAGGAAATGAAGAAATACAAGATTGGGATAGTAGGAGTTAGTGAGGTGCGGAAAAAGGGAAGGGGAGTGCTGACACTTCATGGGAATTATGCCCTCAGATATGTAGGAGTTCCGTGGTACTCAAGAGCAAAGGAGGGAGTTGGCATCATCGTGACTGAAGAAATGGATCAGAAGGTTATATCGTGGGAAGCGGTAAACTCAAGGATTGTATGGGTGAACCTTGAACTTGAAGTTCCAGTCACTCTGGTGCAGGTGTATGCGCCAACTGAAGATTCAGACACCATAGAGAAGGAATCCTTCTTCGAGGAGTTACAAAGGCAAGTAGACAAAATAGAAAGCACCGACAGAAGAACGATTGTTATGGGTGACTTGAATGGCAGAGTGGGCAATGATAGTGAGAAAAGTGGACGTTTGCTGGGGCAGTATGCTGCGGAAGCAATCATCAACAACAATGGCAACAGAATCCTGGATTTCTGCGCCACAAACCAAATGATTGTAGCTAACACATTCTACCCACATAAACGTATACATCAGATTACGTTATACGCAGCATTCCAGCATCATCGACTACTTCATCATCCCGAAAGACCTGAAGATTTCCTTCGGAGACGTCAAAGTAATAACAGGGGCAGAGCTTTCCACGGACCACCACTTGCTTGTGGCAGACACAGTTTTCAAGAGACCGACACCTCGAAAGCAAACCAGCTATCGGAGAGTAAGATGGGAGACTTTAAAAGAAGAAGATAATAGAGTAGTTTACGAAGGAAAACTACAGGGAAAACTATTGGCAGCACCAACGGACGCAGACGATGTGGAAGGAAAATGGAAGAGCCTTTAATCGGCTCTGCTGGAGGCCTACGAGGAATAATGTGGAATGAAGATTGTGAAAGAAGGTATGAAAAGTACCAGGTGGTGGAATGAGGAGGTCAAAGCAGCTGTTGCAGAGAAATAGAAGGCCTGGAAGCAATGGAAAATGACAAGACAACAATCAGAGTATGACATGTATGGGCAGAAGAGAAGCGACTGTAAGAGAATAGTGAAACTTGCCAAACGCAATTCCTGGGAAGAGATCGGAGAAGACCTGGAAAGAAACTTCTGCCAAGACAGTCACCAATTCTGGAAAGTAGTGAGGCACATGCGAGGGAAATTTGGAAGGAAAGTAAGAAGCATAAAGGACAATAACAACTGCTTGAAAGAGGATAGGGAGGAAGTGTTAGAAGTGTGGCACACCCATTATGAGGAGAAGTTCAAAGAAAGACGACAGCAAGAACCACAGACAGCAGGAGGGCGACAAAGACGAGAAAAGGAAAAGACCCACGATGGAAACGGTGTGGAAGAAGGGCCAATAACCATCCAGGAAGTTCAAGATGCCATCAAGTTAATGAAGAATGGAAAAACTGCCGGGGAGGACAAGATAGTACCCGAAATGGTGAAAGCCGGAGGTGTGGTCCTGGCGGAAGCAATCACAGAACTCCTCCAGGCTGTGTGGATATTAGGAAGGATACCAGCTGATTGGCAAAAAAGCATAATCATTCCCATATAGAATAATGGGGATTCAACACAATGTAAAAAAATACAGGGCCATCTGCCTAATTAGTGTAATTGCAAAGCTCTATTCTAGGATCCTTGAGAAGAGGCTAAGAGTCTATGTTGGAGAAGATCTAGATGAAGAACAAGCGGGCTTCATGCCAGGTCGTCAAACACAAGACCTTATTTTCTCGCTCCGCTGCATTACGGATAAGTGGATTAGTAGAGAAAAATCAGCATACTTGGCCTTCATGGATATGCACTCTGCTTTCGACGAGGTACCAAGACACGAACTCTGGAAAGCGCTAAAGAAAAAAGAGACCCCTCCACAACTGCTGCGGGCCATCAAATCCATGTTTCAGGATGCTAAAGAGCCGTGAGACTCAATGGGAAGACCTCCAGCATGTTATCTATGGAAAAGGGTGTTAGGCAGGGTGACAGCCTCACCGCTGTTATTCGCCATTTTAATTGACGAGGTATTGAAGACGTGCAAGTGAAGAACTGAAGCATCAGTGGTTGGCATGTTCAAACTGAGACCAATCAAATGTCAGGCACTTGTATATGCAGACGACATAGTCCTCTTCACAGATTTGGAGAGGAAGCTCCAACAGGCTGTACTCGAGTGGACAGAAACTCTACGGGAAAGGGGCATGATGCTGAACAAGGCGAAGAGCCAAGTCATGGTGATGGCAAGAACAGAGGAGAACGTGGGTAACATCCACATTGAATGCGATGGTCAACTTTTCACCCAAGTCGCGAACTCTCAGTATTTAGGCACGACAGTTCATCAGACAGGCAAGCTCACGGAAGAAGTTAGAAATAGAGTAGATAAGGCTACAAATGCATACTATGCCCTGAACCACTGCGTGTTTGGGAAGAAGGAGGTAAGCCGGAAGACCAAGACAAGGGTCTATAAGACGGTCATCGAGCCTATACTTATCTACGGCGGCGAGAGTTGGACGGCGAGTAGAAGTGACGTCAGCAGGGTCAATGCAGTCCAAATGAAGTATCTCCGGCGGATAGCAGGAAAAACGCGCGGGACAGAGTACGGAACATGCGTATCCGAGAGAAGCTCGAGGTGCAAGCAGTGGAGAGGAAACTCGAGGATCGGCAGCTCTCCTGGTTGGGGCACATTATGAGAATGGGAATGGAGAGGAAACCACGAATGTATATGGAGGCGAGAGCGCAGGGCAGGAGACCCATTGGACGACCAAGGATAACCTGGGAAGAGGAGATGATGCAGGTTGCAGTCAGTAGAGGAAAGGCCATGCAGCAGCTCCACGGTCTCGCCGGGAACAGGCAGATTTACAATAGATGGATCCGAGGTTATCTCCCAACGCCACGGTAGTGGCATATTGGGGAAGAGAAAGAAGAAGATGAAGGAGAAGGATTGTAGTTGCAACTCTGTCGCAGATAACGTACGTTTGGATGGGGAGGGAGAACATAGTTGACGCTGTTGTTCGTACTTGGATCACACTACGTCGGATGTGAGTGCAATACCAGTAATTGGATCAATTTGATTGAACCTCTGTAGCGGGCGTGCACGATACACAGTGAGTAAATAGACTCTCACTTTGGTTGTGGACTCAGCAATATGCTCTATGAACATAAATTTGCCAAACGTCACTTGATCAAGGTTCTGGTGCCTAATGTTTTCTAAAAAACACGAAGAGTGGCACGTCTGGCAATGTGCTGCCACTGAACGCTGAGATCGCGAGTTCCGTGCGAGTTGGACTAAGCTGTACATTTTTTCCGAGGACTATTCATGGACGGATGAATGAGGGTGGAGTGGAGTTATGAGGTCCTTTGCATATTTTCCCTGTAATACATGTTTGTCAATAAGTGCAGGAATGGCGCTACACTTCACTCAAAAAGGAAACGGCGGAAGTATCAGGGCGTGGAACCACAGGTGTCAGTATCAACATCCGATGTAAATTCTTGAACGCTTTAGGTCTCCAACACTAGGTGTTATGGTGTGGACTGCTATCACTCAGGAGCTTGCTTCAATGGCAGCCTACCGATATTCAACTGCTTCATTGTTTATATCATTTGAAGCTCAATATTGCGTGTCTATATACACGTATTGCGGACACCATGTGTTTGGCTCTACAAGGCATTGACACTTGATGTTACAGTAGCATGTGAAATCGCAGGGCCGCTCTTCATTAGAGCCTGTATAGGACCATTTGGTATGCCTTCTAGTCAACGATTAGTGTCCTAACCGATAATTTTCAGAACTTAAAGCACAATTACAGCAGGAAAGTTGGGGAACGTGATGGTGCAGTGGCTTAGCTGCTCATCTTTCACCCGGACGGCCTGAGTTCGAATCCCGGTGACAGTGGGGTGGAATTCTCAGCTGAACAATCACTTAGCGTCAGGAAGGGAATCCCCTGCCAAAACCAAAATGAGCCTGGTTGGCTCCGGCGACCCCAATTAATTGGGATAAGCCATAGAAAGTTTTAATTACAGCACGAAAGTTGCAAAGAACCTTTGGAGATTATACTGTTTGACTCCATATTGAACGGACGCCGGTTTACATGTATCCTCTCCCTGTATAAGATCATTTTTCTGACTGTCATTCCAAATTTTAAGCCAGTATATTGTATCTACCCCATATGAGCTGTTTGATAATGAAGTATACTCACACTTAAAATTTTGATCACTTGTCTGTCTGTTGACGATTAGCGTCAAAAGTACTGTAGTGAATGGCATACAAATTGGTATCAAGTAAAAATTGAGAAATTGAAGAAAATTGAGTTAACAATAAATTGGTATAATCCCAAAGAGTGAGGGGATTTAAATTGAGACTTAAGTAGTTTTCCATATTTTCTTCTAAGCGACTGGTTTAATTCTGGAAATTTTAAGAGCAAAATTCATTAAAAATTTAATTTTGACATTTTAGGTCGTAGTAAGAGCCCAGCGATTCGCAGGAAAAACGGTCTGCTGCTTCTATATAAATACAATTCTTCTTAAAGCCACCGCATTGATTTCCATTGAACCAGGACCGGCATTGATGGCGCAATGGAAAATGACAACACATATTCGTTTATCATGACATGCCAGCCCGATAACCTTTGGAGGTGAGACGTGTCATTACACCATTCGTGTTATTGCATATTCTGCGATGCATATGTGTTTGAACTAATAAGGCTAACATTTCCTCTTCATCAGAAGAACGCCACATATTTCTACATGTTCCTCTTCTGTCGACACAAAGCAAATGACCTTAGCACCTGCCCGTGTGCCCTACCATTCCGTTATCGCAGCCCACCTTGAGTTTCACGACGTCCTGTCCGTAACCGCAGCCCCTTTAAGACCTTGGCATACAGAATGCGGGCTGCGATCACGCTCTGGAACGCAAATCAGTGTTTCTTAATATTGCTTCATCTTTGTCAGACACACACCGGTCTGCGTTAACGATCTCAACCGAGACGTAACGGGCAGCGATCAGTTGAGTTTCGAGTCTGTTGCCCGCACATCGTGTAGCGTTCTTACTTGGAATGGACACTGAAAACTCATTGAAGGGGTGAGAAACTACCCATTTTTTGTATGATCGAGGACATGTTGACTACAAAATCATTGATAAGAAGATAGCAAAATGGAGGGAGATAGGACTTACATTGAATTCAGAGGGTACCGGTAAGTGCTATGAAGTTTGTAATTCTCAGCCGAACCTCTACATGAATATCGAACTTGAAAGTTCCTTAAAAAGAAAATTGATATATAGAAATTTCGATATATAGGAAGATTAATTGTTGGATATAATTCACTTGGTGCAGACGCTATTTAGCAAATCAAGTGTCTCCGGTCAGTAGTAGCGATGATCGATTTTGTACTTATTGTTGCTACCCTAACCTTCGATACAGGATTCAAAACAGTTTCAATATAAACATCAGTGAGGCTCTCGGGATAATCGAAATGGCCCTTGCACAAGCCAAATGAGTTAATACCGTCCCAATTCATTCTATTCTTCAAAACCAACAACGTACCCAGTACGATGTATGGAAATTCACCCGGGTTATTTTCCGCTGCTTTATACCCCGGGAAACAGAACCATAAGTATGCTACCTTGTTCTGTGAACTGTACTTTCATGTATACCACGGAGATCGTGATCAGTTAAAAAGGAAGCTATGGAACGGCAGTACACTATCACACATGGTGATCTCTGTTCTATGAGGACGACATCAACAGTATGGATGATAGGAGTCATCTTAACAAAATAATTGTTTTGAAAACTATTTCAGATATAAACAAATGTAAAGGTGCCCTATTATTTCACCTTCTATTCAATCCCTGATTTTATTTACTCAAAATGTACTTTCATTAATTACCACCAGATACACCCATTTTCGCAGGTGGCAGCTTTAAATGTCAAGTCAAGATGGGATGCAAAAGTAAGAAGAAAACTTACCAAAACGAATCTAAGGAAGAAATCTGGAAGCATTATTTAGATAAGAGGAGCAATGCCTAACAAGTAACCATAGAGTCAAAAAGGAAATAGTGGGGCAAATTTTAAAAATGGGAATATTTGGTTAAATGCATTAGAAACATTTTTGAGTTAATGAAGACTCTCAGTTTTGGAAAGGGAATGGGGGAAAATGGCAGCGGTTTAGGTGTGATGAACTCAAAGTAGATTCTAAAATTCCTCTGGACAGAAGGAAGGGATGATTTTGAAACTTGCTAAATGCACGTGCAGAACACTCTTCTAGTAATATCTATGTTATTTACTAGAAGGAGAACTCAGATGGAAATATTTCTGTTGAAGAATCAAGAAGTGTGTAATAAAATACAGTGTCATTAAGCACCAATAGTAAATGAAACACTGCCAAAGGTAGTAAAATAATATGAAGACAGGATGATTTGGAGTAATGTAATTAGTTCGGACTTAGGATAATGCAACATAGGTGAAAATCAATAGCGGCAGTTCAACAATTGAATAGGAGAGTTTGTTCATAACCACACATAAATCTCATTTGGTACTGCAGACTTTCAATTTTATTTGTATTCAATATAAACTGTGTAGTGGAATTGTGGAAAGAAGGGTAATTCGCAGAGAATGGCATGGATGAAGCCCAGTGTGGTTTCAAACAACAACGGGAATATCAGTCCCACATAGTATACGTCAAGTATGGTAGCCTATATTGGCTTTCACGGTCAGTGATTTAAAACTCAGCAACTTTTCTAGCAAGTTTTCATAGGGAGGTTATGGCTCCTTGAACTTTAAGTTCTCACAGTAAAGAGGCGCAGGTGCGCTTCATAAAAGGGAGGTAGCGCGCAGTTCGCTACTCCTGTGGGGGTCCGGGCGGGGACACCAAGAGCCCACTGATGAGCCAGCTTGGTGCCCTTGGCGAAACCCCACACAGGACATGGCACAAACCTAGAAAAATTGCTGAGTTTTATACGTCAAGTAACTGAATAATGCCGTAGATGGGAACGGACAGATTTCAGACAAGACATAAAGTAGTTATAGTTATGCTATCAAGAAAAGGCCGCTATAGATCATCCAAGGTATATTAAAAATCAGGCCACAGTGAGATGTGATGGCCGAATGAGTGTTTGGTTTAGTTATAGTTATAAGAGTCAACAAAAGCTGTAATCTTTCTCTGTTATTCATATTACGCGTGAATCTTATATCGATAGGCGCAAATTGACAGGGTGGAGTTCTGTTAGGTTGATGCCATCTAAGTAGTTTAGTTAAGTTGATGACCTGATGGTAATGCAGATTGTGTCAACGTGTTGGGATGAGAAAATAAATCGAGTATGATATTAAGATTACCGTTTCAAAGACGAAAGTGTTGTCGGTGGAGACGAGATGTGAGGATATTTATTTCCAGGTAGAAAGTGGTAAATCGGAACTTCTTCGTAGTGACAGAATGCTACTCAGTTGCAATCTACTCTCTTTCAATCATTATTCTACATGGGAACGAAAGTTGGATGGAAGTAACAGACGTGGAAGCAAGGGGATGATTGATCATATGAACAGGCGAACAATAGTTGGAGGCTACTCGTAATTAAGAGATAATAGCCAATTTAGGAATCAACACGTTGGATCGTGAAATCAGCTGAAACGGCAAGTCCATGGACGATGAGAGGTTACAAACGAGACTTTTCCTCCCAGCAATAAAGCATAAGAGATGGTCGTTGGCCCGGAATGTTACGATTTCAAAGCAAATTCATACTCGTAGAATCAGGCGAGGAGACATTGTTAGCTGCAAACAGAATAACGTTGAGACTCACAGAGAATTGGAGAGCATAAAATATATATTTTATATATGTAAGTATGAGTATTAAAATGATTCCTTCTGAGCTTCAATTTTTCTGTATGGAATGCGATCGCCATAAGCCATAAAATATTGTAAAGCAAATTGATTTAGTAAAAATGTTATTAATGTAAATAATCATTATCAACTAGACGTAATGTTCACTTTACTTCATATGAGGTCAAAAGTAGGGTTCAGCTGTGAGTAGCCTATACTCACCATACTGGTCGTAGTCGCTGACTTTGCCGTCTGCTGTACCTCGGATCTTCTTGCCAGTTGCATCAACTGAAAGCCAAATTTCAAATTTAGATACATACTGTAAAATTAACTTTTAATGTCGCAACATATTATATTCTTCTGAATACAAATGCAGGACTAGGACTAAATTATTTATTTTTAAGACCTGTCGAACTTCCTGAAAATTATGTAGTATATGTTTATTCATTTAGCTGTCAAAGAATTCATCTTTGAGGAGAATATGTGAACAACACTCATCGTCAAAGAAAGTTGAGCGCCCAGAAAAAAAAGTGTGATTTGGACGTAATGTGGTTCACGTGCATATCAGCGATGGGTATGTACCGTATATAATTTGATCTGAGAGGACTGGCACGTCTGAAATGGTCACTAGAAGACATGCGTGAAGATAATTGAAGCGTATGCGGGAACAAACATCTATGTTACATTTCTAACTTATTGAGAAAATCAGGAATAAAGGTGACTGTTGTCCGTGGGACAGTGCTACGCGGTAAGACGTAACATACACTTTTGTTCCGTAAACCAACACACTACACTACAGACCTGTCCCACGGACAACATCCACCTTTATTCCTGATTTTCTCAATAAGTAAGAAATGTAACATAGACGTTTGTTCCTGCATACGCTTTAATTGCTGAAGCACCCGAGAGTTAGTCATCACCGAAAGGGGAGATCGCCAGACACAGATTATACTTCTCGGACGTGTTAGACAGCATTATCAGCACCTCATGGAGTTGCATTGTGGGATTGCATGAGGACGGATGGTCGTATCATGCGATTGGCCGGCATATGAGACATGCAGGAGTAGGATTAAATTATTTATTTTTAAGGTCTGTCAAACTTCATAAACAGGATAAAGCATACGTTTTCTCCATTTAGCTGTCGAAGAATTCATTTTCGTCATTAAGTTGGTCAATGTTGGAACCAATGTGTACGTGAAAGCTTCAACACACGTAGTGGCGACGGTTCGGGTCAACCAAGACCACACCAAGGCTGGATCGTCTAATTGTGTGCCAAGCAGTACGCATTACGCAAACCATCCAAACACAGGTCGTGGACTCTCTACAACACCTCGTGTTTTGCCACACCGTGTCTCTCCACTGCTATCACCCTGAATGCGAGTTTACATGTCCACTATCCCATGCATAGACTGTCGTCAACACTAGAATACAGACGGCTGCGTTTGGAGTGATGTCGTAACCGAAAGACATGGACTGATGGCGAGGTAGTATCGTAAGGTTTTCAGCGACGAATCTTCGTTATGTCTCAACACAGTCGACGATCGTGTTTGGTATGGCGGCTCGAGCGAAGAGGAACAATACAGGCAAAGTTGTGGAGAGATGCACCGGCGACTCCTAGCATCATAGAGTGGGGAGCCATAGGGTATGGCTTCAGATCACTTTCAGTAGTGGTTTTGGTGAACATGACGGCACAGTGTTACGATGGTGACATCCTGGGTCCGTATGTTCCCCCCCCCCCGTGAGACAGCTCCCTGATGTAGCCTTTTAGTCATACAATGCACGTCCACACAAGACACATGTGCCTATGGACTTGCTGCATCATGTAGATGCCCTTCCGTTGCCAGCCAGGTTCCCTGATCTTTCCATAATCGAGGATGTGTGGAACCAGCTCAGACATCAAATCCGATCCAGTGCGATTCTGCCGCATCTTGAGAGCTAGTTGCGACAGCTCTGGGGCGACTTGCCACAGGAGAGGTTACAGGGGCTATACGACTCCCTTTCGCCCTATATTAGTATGTGTTTTCAGGTTCAAAGGAGTGCTACATCCTACTGACATGGGGCCAGCAGAGTGCCCGCACGACGAAATTCGTTGTCCATTTGGTCTGGTTTTGTAATCATTGAAATACCGACCACAAGGTCATGGGGTTAAGCTATCTGCTGATTCGGTAGACGAGTGGGTCCAAATGCCCAACGTCGACCATCCTTGAAATGGTGCTCTATGGTTTACCGTTTTCAACTCTAGGAAAATGTCGGATGGTACCATCTAATATGCCACGGTCGCTTCCTTACAAATTCTTACACACTTTCATATACCATCATTCATTTCATCTTCCATTAACTCCTCTCACAAGGTTGGTCTCAAGAAGGGTATCTGGCCATAAAACCAATCACCACTTAGAAATTCATAGAATCTTATCCCCGTCCCCTCTGAAACGGGAATTATAAGTTCGACATACTGTATATTATATCATTGAAGTAGTCACATGAACTTAAAAAACCTCGTGAAGTGCCTAACTTTTCTTTCGTCAGTGAGTGTATAAACTAGCGGCCAGCATCACATCTCAACATTGTTCACCTGGGTGCACAACCAGCTAATATGTATTGTTTTTGGATGGTATGGGCATAAAGGAACATTCACAAATGCGTATGGAGGCATCAACTTGGAACATTGAATACAGCAAGTGCTTTCGAAGTTTGAAGCACTGTACTTTGAAGACACATTTCAATTTATCTTTGATTCTAAGACAACAAGTTGTTCTCAGCAAGGTCCGCTGTCTAGTTTGCTACCGTGCACCCAAACAGCCATTGGCGACGGCACTGTTCAAACACTTAAAACTAATACATACGGGATAAATCATGGCAAGAACTAAAACATTGAGGGTCTATTAATTGCTCTTTGAGCCGTGTATTTTTATGAGCTTTTGGCGTTTCCTGCATTGAAGTGTGCTCCAATTGGAATCTAGCGTCCAATTAATCATTTAAATCTCATATTCTCTTCGCAGTTAGATCATTAAACAATACAGCATGAAACAGAGGATTCAATATTTTTAAATATGTGCCAACGCTAACTTTATCAAGAATTCCAAAAATATGCGTGCTGCATGCAAATACATTTCTGACAAACGTATCTAGAAAGACTTACCTTCATACTGCCTCTTCTTGATGACCTTCTTTCCCGAATCCTTGGTCTGTATGAGAGTTGACTTATCGCTAGGATCACTCCTGCCGTAAACATTCTCAGCATACACTCGGAACTCGTACTGATGGCCAGGACTTAGACCAGTTATAGCCATAGTCGTGAAGCGCGTGCTGCCAACTCGAATCCAGCTCGTCATTGGGTGTTCGCGCTTCTCAACTATGTAGTTGGTAATACTACTACCTCCATCCCAAGATGGTGGCTTCCACGTCAGTGCCAGGGAGTCATGACCAATGTTTTCTACGCTCACGTATCGTGGAGGATCAGGACGGTCTGGAACATTACATTAGTAATCTCTAACTAAAATGTGGTTAGGAATTTGAAGATATTACATTTGTGTTCCACTAAGCATTTGTGATAGCATCGACAGCACTTCATACTTGTTTTCCGTTACCATTATCACCCGCTGGGTAGGAAGAAAATCTAACACATTACCATGGGTATACTTGAAACACGAGTTACTCGTATATTCATCTGTAAGCTACAATGATTGTACTTACCACTAATTTGGATTTTAATAATTGCAGAATCCATGCCCAAGTCGTTCTCGGCAACGAGTCTGTAAGGTCCGCTGTCCATTTTGCTACCATCCCGTATCGTCAGGATAGCGTGTCTCTCCTAGGCACATACAATGATTAGTTTAACTTGGCAGGAGGACGGCAAGACAGGAAATGAAATAAAATAAATAAGAATTATCTTTAATTTTTCCATGCAATTGATTAAGAACTGCAAAGTGCATAATATAAAATAGCTTGATGGTGAACAATATTGCAACCAAGTAATGAAAAAACAAAATACTGTAAGTATGCTTATGAAAGAGATTTTAGGGGCTGGAGTTCCAGTGTCTTTCATGACAGTGAGTTGTGTTGGTGATTCCTTCTCTTCCTGCAAGGATCTGGGTCATGAAAAGTCTTGAGCAATGAATTGACGTTGAATAAATAAATAAATAAATAAATAAATAAATGTTTACCCCTTATTATTCTCATTTTCCAACGGGGTCGGGGATGAGATGCGATGCAAGTCTTTATGGCGGATGAATTTTATGGCTGGATGTCCTTCCTGTTTCCAACATCATGGGAGGAGTTAATGAGAGATGAAATGAATGATGGTGAATGAAACTGGGCAAGGATGTGGAAGGAAGCGGCCGTGGCCTGTCAGAAAGTAGCCTAACGCCCCCGCATTTGCCTGGAGTTGAAAATGGGGAAACCACGGAAAACCATTTCAAGGATGGCCAACGGTGGGGCTCGAACCACGTATACCGAATCCGCAGAGAGCTTGGCCCCGTGGCCTAGCGCTGCGCGTTAACGAGCGTAGCTACCGCTACCGGTAAATAAATAAATAAATAAATAAATACATACATACGTAAATCTTTTTTAAAGGTTTACTTTATTATTACAGAAATGGCTGAACACTAAAACAACTGCTTGTTGCCAGTTTCTTTAATGACTAAAAAATGCAACGCAGCATAAGGAAAACTTAAGATGTGGACTTCTTAGGGAACGGACGATGTGTGCTAATAAGATGGGCAAAAGTGTAAATACCAAATGTTGCTAAAATGAACCTGAGTGGTGATGGGTGTAGGCCTAATTCATACTATCGACCAAATATATCTGGAATCTAGATAAGACTTACCTTTACTTCCACAGCAAAGTGACCTCCAGATTCAATAGTTTCGCCATCCTTTGTCCAGGACATCCGCGGTCTAGGATGTCCAGTGAATGGAATCTTGATAACCACGTTCTCTCCCTTATCAAAGAAGGCCGTATCCCGGAACCGAGGAGGCACGTTGAGTTTAGGTGGAGCTGGACAGACAAACTCGCAGTTCAATACATAGCACACTTGTGGTGTTTGTGGTGTTAAGGGAGTTTGAACAAACACAGTCCAATTCATAGTACACATGTGCGATGTTAAGAGAGTCTGTCCATGGTACCGGTACTCGGTAACTTGACGTTGTGTGCGGTACGAATGCATGGGAAACAGTCACACTTTGTGAGCAAAGTGCTTATAAACAGAAACGATATTTTCCCAGGTATAAAAAGTCATGGTGATTATTGAAGTACGGTAAGTCTATCATATTCTCGACATGGACAAGTTAGTGCAGTTGATCTGAATAGTATGCGATGACCCACACGATGTTAGGATGTGGATATAGCATGTCTTCATTGATCAAATACTGTATGTTAATTTTATGGTTCTTCCGATTTTAAAGATTTGTATTTAAACATTTCTGAAAGGAAATGCTCTAAAAGAATAAGTCTAAGAAAAATAATTGTATACAATTGAATAGAGAATATGCTGGCTGCGTGGCGCAAGAGTAAGGTTCTCGTTTACTGAGCCCAAAGTTGCGATATCGAACTCGGCGCAATCAGTTGGTACTTGGAGGTGCTTAAATTCATAAAAACCGTGTCGTTACATTTACTGGAACGTTAAAGATCCCCTTCAGGTATAAATACAGCACCCCCGGAGTCTCTAAAAGTCGCAGAAGTAAAAAGGGACGTGGAACCCATAACAAAGCTTTATTATGAGTGGAAAATGTAATTTTGGAATAGAGGAACTAGGCTATCTGTTTTCCAAATGAGTGGAGGATATTGTTATTCAGCGTAAATATTGCCCATAACTTTCTATTATTTCGTTAGGGCTTATTACATTATTTGTTAAATTGCCTAGAAGCTCACTGAACCGACTCAAGGATAAATTCAAAATTTCAAAAACTATTCGTTTCCTGAACAAAATTAGTTGTTATTTGCTCTGTCGCATACTGGCCTGGGTATTGTGCTATCTGCTTATCTGCAATATACGAGAGAGAATTGATGGATCTTAGCTAAGTATAGGTCTCCCACAAATCAAACCCCTCGTCATCGTCGTGGGAGATGGGCAACGTAATTAAGTAGGGGATTGCCTGTAGGGGTGAAGTACAGTGGGGACTTTGTGTGCCTCAAGACCGCTACGGTAGCTGTGAAGGCCCTACAGGAACCCTGAAGAAATTACGGCTAACGGGGCTCTGGTGAAACAACTGCTGCCTTGTAGTTTGGAGTTGGTTCTTCAAAGGCTAAGGGAAGAAACCCTGACAGAAAATCAGCCTGGTGCCTCAGGCTTAAGGTGGCAGCCCCTCTAAGGCACTCGGAGGCAGTGGGTTAATCACTCACTCCTCTTAAATAAACTGATTACGGAAACTGAAGCGAAATTACAAAACCGGACGGATAACCTGATGACGACTTTTGGCATGAAGAGGACTACGAAAATCGGTTTCTGGAATGTGAGGACCTTGATGGAGAAAACCAGACTGAAACAAGTGACACGGGAGATGAAGAACTATGGGCTGGATATCCTAGGATTGAGTGAAGTGAGGTGGCCAGGATTTGGTGAAATACAGACAACAGATGGAATTACATTTCTCTATTCTGGGGGCGATGATGAAGAACACAGGGATGGAGTGGGGTTGCTGCTCAACAGAAATGCAAAGAGAAGCCTTATGGAGTGGAAGCCAATTTTTAGTAGGCTCATGTTTGCTAGGTTCAAGACAAAGATCAGGAATGTGATCATCATCCAATGCTATGCGCCTACAGAACAGTCGGAGCCAGAGAAGAAGGAAGAATTCTACCAAATGCTTCGAGATGTCACAAGACAAACAAGTAAGAAGGACATTCTCATTGTTATGGGAGACTTCAACGCGAAGGTGGGCTCAAACAATGAGGGGTTGGAGCAGATCATGGGTAAACATGGCCTTGGTGAGATGAATGACAATGGGGAGAAATTTACGGAATATTGCGCCAGTCAGGATTTGGTGATGGGTGGCACGGTATTTCCTCATAGGCGGTGCCACAAGGTCACCTGGGTGTCTCCTGATCAAGTCACAGAAAATCAAATTGATCACATCGCGGTGAGCAGGAGGTTCAGAAGAAGCTTGGAAGATGTTAGGAACAAGAGAGGAGCGGACGTTGGTAGTGACCATCATCTTGTGGTTGCCAACTTCCGCATGAAGATCGTCGCAGTCCGCCGAAAGTTTAACACTCGGCACAACAAGTTTGATGTGGGCAAGCTTAAGAACCAGCAGAGATTGGACAAATTTAAACTGGAGCTCAGAAATAAATTCCAGGTGTTGAACTCCGAGACAGAGAAGGACGTGGAGACTGTGTGGAGCGAGGTAAAGAATATCTTCGTGGAAACCAGTGAGATGCAGCTCGGGTACAAGAACTACCTGCGGAAAGAATGGATATCCGATCAGACCTGGGACAAGATAAATTATAGGAAGGAGATTAAGGCCAAGCTCATCACCTGCAAGACTAGGCAGTAGAAGGCTCTCACACAAGCAAAGTATTCAAGCAAAGTATTCAACAGCAAACAGGGAGGTAAAGAGGAGTGTACGGAAGGATAATAGGAGGTGGATTGATGAGCAGGCGGAGAAAGCAGAAGAAGCGGCAAGAAGGGGGGACGTTAAGGAGCTCTATGGCATCACAAAGATGCTTTCGAAGAAAGGTTTTAATAAAACTAGGCCTGTGAAGAGCAAGACGGGCGAGATCCTCACGACGTGTGAACAGCAGCTGACAAGATGGAGAGAACACTTTGCGGAGGTTCTTAATAGAGACAGAGGACCAGAAAGTAAGCAGCGAGGAGAAGATGAAGAGGAAGCAGAAAGTGACCCAAGCATCAGCCTCGACTCCCCAACTCGGGGCGAAATACGGACAGCGTTGAAGCACATGAAATGCGGGAAGGCACCAGGTCTGGATAATATCCCAGCGGAAGTACTGAAAGCAGACCTGGATATTACGATCGATCTGCTGCACCCGCTGTTGGAGAAGATCTGGAAGGAGGAAAAAATACCAACCGACTGGAAGAAGGGGTTGATAGTCAAGTTGCCGAAGAAAGGGGACACCACAAACTGTAACAACTGGAGGGGTATCACCTTGCTGTCCATTCCAAGCAAAGTGCTGGCGAGAGTCATCCTGAATCGTATAAAAGACTGCGTAGAAAAAGGCTTCGGAAGGAACAGTCTGGATTTCGACAACATCGCAGCTGTGTGGATCTCATCAACACCCTCCGAATCATCCTGGAGCAGAGTGTGGAGTGGCGGAATACCCTTTACCTCACATTTGTTGACTTCGAGAAAGCCTTCGACTCCGTAAATCAAAGAATCATGTGGAAGACCCTCGAGGAATATCAAATTCCAACAAAGATCATCAGAATCATGGAAGAGATGTACGAAGGGTATGAGTGCCAGGTTCTTCACGAAGGCAAATTAACAGAAAAGATAAAGGTCAGTTCCGGAGTGAGACAGGGGTGTGTCCTTTCCCCCACTCTGTTCCTGTTGGTTCTGGATAGTGTGATGAAGAAGGTAATGGGAGGACGGAAGAGGGGTATTCAATGGGGTATAAATGACAGGCTTGAAGATCTGGATTTCGCAGACGACATTTGTCTTATGGCACAACGGTACCGAGACATAGAAGATAAGCTGGGGAGGTTGCAGAGAGAAGCAGAACGTGCAGGACTGATGATCAACACCAACAAGACCAAAGAGATGAGGATAAATTCTGACATCACGACTAGTTTGACAGTCAACGGAAAGGACATTGAGCGAGTTGAGTCCTTCCTCTACCTTGGAAGTATAGTCACAAATGATGGGGGAGCAGAGGAAGATGTTCGAAGCCGTATCAGGAAGGCAAATGGTGCCTTTGTCCAGCTCTACCCCATCTGGAGAAATAGAAACATTTCCAGGAAGACCTAGCTCCGCCTTTTCAATAGCAACGTAAAGTCGATTCTTCTCTACGGCTGTGAAACATGGAAAGTCACAAAACCGATCAACAACCAGCTACAGGAGTTCATTAACAGATGTCTGCGTCGCATCATGAATGTGAGGTGGCCGGACATAATCTCAAATGAAGATCTTTGGACCATCACCAATCAACAACCGATTAGCATCCAGATCAAGGAGAGGAAATTGTGCTGGATTGGTCACACACTAAGGAAGCCGGACGGAGCTATTGAGAGGGCTAGACTGGAATCCTCAAGGCGCCAGGAAGCGAGGTCGACCTAAGAAGACCTGGAAGAGGACGATCGAAAATGAAATTGCAGAGGTGGACAAGAACTGGAGTCAAGTGAAGAGAATGGCCAGGAACCGTACTGCGTGGAGAAATTTCGCCAAGGCCCTATGTTCCGGAAGGAGCGGCAGGAATTAAGTAAGTAAGTAAGCAAGCTAAGTATAGCCAATCCTTGAATAAGACATAATAATAATAAAAAAAAACGTCAATAGTGCCACTGATTAACTGCATGGTAGATGCAGGTAGCGTTCTTAAGTGACTTTGGCCGAGAATGGAACTGAATGATTCCGTTGTAGGGTGGGGTAGCTACTGTTACACAATTGCCAAGGTCTACATTCGAACATCTGTATATTGTAACACTGACCCCAGGAAGGCCACGTAGTTAACTGTGACTACCAGCTAACTGTGTTACGCAGCCGCGATCAAATCCAGGCACTGTTGTTTGTCGTTATTGAGTGTTTTTATACGAGACACCTATCTCAGTCGACACGACAAATTTTGGCGTCCTGGCATTTGTAGAATCGCAATAGTCAAAAGGGAATTGCTCACAGTTTTACTTTCATAAACGAACGGTATCACGGATTGGAAAATTATCAAGAACATTAGTGGTAAGTAATTTAAGTTCGGCCATATTCCAAATGCGATACCCTTTCGATGCAAAGCAAAATGGGAGGTATTAAAATTACTCTGTCACTCTAAACATTATATGCCCATTCGCGCATCTGGTGGCTTGATTTGTTAGATATTCAGTTAAAATCAAGAAAGCTGTTGTCTGCCTCAGAGTTTACTTTGACTATCTGTTTGACCTAATCTAGACACTTCTCCGACTGTTCAGGAACATTCACATTCATTACATTCAGTATTTCTTAAAAGTCTGAGAACATCAGGAGGAAATAGCGTAGATGTCAATGGTCAGTAAGCCATCCATCCAGAAAGTGGTAGTTGCTGATAGCAAGTAATGTCTCTTTCACTAAAGCGTAACTCTCCAACATTTTGCCAGTCGGAACGTTCATAGAGACAGTCCTTTAGGTCAGGTTAAGACCACAATGTTAGTTAATGTCAACTAAGTTACCATTCCATGTTTCAACAATCTTCATCAAGTTAAGTTTTGTTACCTCAATACTCATTCATTACCCAGAAAACATGTTGAATTATAAAAACGTAAAAAGTTTTTTTGAGATAGAAAGTAATCGTATCTATTAAATTTGCAATGTGTAACTTTGTTGCTGTTATTGCTGCGTCATTTACGGATCATGATCATTAGTCCCAAATTATCAGTTTTTTATATTTGACCGAAAACAGCAAACTGATATGTGATTAAAGAGTTTGGTCTACTTACTCATGATTATGAGCTCGGCTCTCGTTGACTTAATGCCTCCTTTATTGGATGCTCTGCACACGTACTCATCTGCGTCCTCTCCGTACACGTCATTCACAATGAGAGAGTAGTTTTCTCCCTCAACCAGCATGTGGTACTTGGAGCTCTGGGTCAACTCGCGAGCTCCCTTGTACCTGAAGATGAAATGAAACATTACTGTACTGAGGCACAAGGAACAGTGGCCATCAGGAGCGTGTAAGTACTTGGCGATGTGAACTTACCACTGAATCGTAGGTTTAGGTGTTCCTGAGATTGTACACCTGAACTCTGCATTGCGGTTCTGAATGGCATTAGCGTTCTTCAGTGGCTTCACTATTTCTGGAGGCTTGGCAGCTGGAATAGAACACAAACGTTATTTTACAAAAATAGGAATGGTGTCCTTTTTTATTAAGATAATGTTTCATTTAGGGTTTTGTGATGGCTGTGCAGTGGCGTGTATTTGGATTTGGTGATATGATTGGGAAGGAGGCGGCCGTGACCGTAACTTAGGTACCATTTGCCTGAATTTGAAGTCGAAAACCACGGAAAACCTCTTCCAAGATGATTGAGGTGAACATCGAACTCATCTCTTCTCAGGTTTGGTTCACAAGGCTTTTGTATCCCGTTTCAACCCCCAAACCAGAATTAAATTTCCTTTCACAACCGGGAATCAAACCCAGGATCTTTGGGACTGGAGTCTCAATAAGCATCCCTCGACCATCAAGTTCCTCATTTTAGAGGAGGTGGTGGTGAGCTTTGTTTCAAGATAGAAAAGTTGGAGGTTACTGGAAGAATACCTGTTCCGGAGGAGTAACCTAGATTTCGTTACTTGAGATTTGTCTTGTCAATCCAAACAGCTCTCAAGGAAATAAAGCAAAGTATTTGATTTTGGAATCTTCTCGTGGCAGATGTTTTAGAAAGTTGCTCTTTCCCATTGAGAGTTACAGAAAAGAGTTGTTGATCATCTTGTAAGTAGAGTACAGTATGTGTATGTACTGTAATTGAGTCGCTCTATACTCTAATTAAGCACTCTCGGTGATTCTCGTGAATTTGGGTTGTTGTTAATGAATGTTTTAAATAACCTAGCGTGGAATTCATCTGAGCTTTAGCAACGTTCATTACGTGGCATAGTATAATACTCTGTTCCTAACCTAAATAAATATGTATAGCTCATTCTTCCAAAATACAATAGTTTGCAAATGGGAGCTCACTTAACTACACTTTTCAAAGTGCAATGCCATGTCCTGTGGTTCGGATTCCACGTAAGAAGGAGGTCCCGTGGCTTATGATCTCGCGATTAACGGTCACGTAAATCTACAATCTTCCTTTCTTCACTTTACTACACAGTGTGTCTATTTCTGTGTTACTGGGAGAATTCGCTGCCCAAGTATTTGAAATGGCATACTTGCTCCAATTTAGTGTGTTCAACCTGGCAATCATCCCTAGTGACTTGATATGTTGATGTGTTCACTTGCATACGAGACTTCCTGTATTTTTTCATCTTCCTACATGCCAGACTGCAAATTTTTGAAGGAAGCTGACATTACAACCAGGCCAAGCATGATTTCAACCTATCTGAATCCTACATTGCAAAATAATGTTTTTAGTAAGCAATCCAAATTATAATAAACAATGACGGTGAAGAATTATAAAAAGGAAGGAGGGAAGGAAGAAGGAAAGGAAGGTAGGAGGGGAGAGGAAGGAAGGATTGTCTTTGTTCCTGTGGTGATAAAGAGTATAGCCACGCACTATGGGATAGAGCAGTGATGTTCTTACCAAGTGGATCCTTGATCTTCACAGAGGTGGATGCCGTCGATGATGGACTGAGTCCTGCTACATTCTGGGCAAATACACGGAACTCATACTGGCGCCCCTCTATCAGATTGGAGATGTTGATCTGGTTCGTAAGACAGATGCCCATGTTGACACGCTGCCACGCATCGCTACCAACTTCACGCTTGTCTACCCAGTAGCCCTGGATTCTCGAGCCACCATCTGATTCGGGCTTATCCCATGAAAGGTTGACGAAGTCTCCTCCGACCTCAGTAACCTTTGGTACACCAGGAGCTGAAGGTGGATCTGTTAAACATAAGTGGTTATTTAATAGCTACAATTTGTCCTTTTGGGATGAACACATTAAAAAGTTTAGCAAGCCATGCACATCCATGTACTATTAAAACTGTTCCATGTTAACTCAAAGCGCCCCCATATTGTTAGCACAGTTGTTATTGTAAGAAGATCATCATGCCTTGCAATTCCATCAAGAATGGACTAATACAAAGCACTTCTTTCATGATTCTCCACAACGATATGCTGCTGAATTGTCCTTATCACGTTGCAATATGCAGGATGTTTTGAATATGTGTGTCTAAAACATTTGCATAAAAGACGGGACAAAATGTACCAATGTGACATAATTTTCTGAGGTCGTGTTCTTTCCACGTGACTCAGGACGGGAACTAAATGAAGGTCGGTTCCTCTTAAATTTTACAGTCATTTTGCCATACAGGATTCATAAACCGCAATCGTTCATTCAGCCTTACTTTCTTTGATTTTGATAACTGATATTGGAGCGAATAACGCCACAATGACTTAATGTTTGCTCTCCATACTACAGTACGGGTAACTGCTCGTATTTAAGGGGTTGATGTTCTCTGATTCTATATGGGGTGAATTCATGCTTCACACAATTTAAAACCACGCTGTATAATTTAGATTTGGTATACTGTAAATAGGTCTCATAATCATCCGTAAAATGAAGATTTACCAAGAACCACTTTGGTACCTTCCATAGGCGTTTTCTGCGTTTCCTAGACGTATGAGTTCTTTCATTTTTACAGAAGTTTTTGTAGTCATTCATAAGTTTTCAAAGGACCAATAAAACAGCAATCATCATCATCATCATAAGTCTTTGGGTTTACCACTTTTTGTATCTTTCTTCTGAAAACTGCCTATACGAATTTTCGAGAAATGAGCGCTAACTACACGGTAGTTAGAACCACAAATGTCAATGCAAGAAGATCTCTTATGGAATCCATGTTAGTTAGTTATTGTTGTTTTAAGGGGCGAAACAGCGAGGTCATCTGCCCCTAAGGAATCCATGTTGTTCTGTCAGAACTCTAGAAGGAAAGCCAGCGAGATGGATTTCTCATGACCATGTATACATAAATGAAAGTTACATTACTCATAGATGTTGGTCATCTTGTACTTGATAATTTTCTGCTATATTTTGGTTAGTTAACGACTTTAGAGACCAAATAGTTGAAATACTGCAATACCGTACTTACCAAACGGAGCTTTGGCTTTGATTGGATTTGTTCCCTCAAGGGGTGGTCCCATTCCATTCTCATTAGCCGCCATCACTCGGAAGAGGTACTCCTGGTTCTCAGTCAGTCCCTGGACTGTAAAAGTGGTCTCCTTGCAGAAGCTGGACACTATGATCCAGTGCGACGAGCTCACATCTCGCCTCTCCACCACGTAGTGAGTGATCCTCAAGCCACCATCATACGTGGGAGGCTTCCAGTTGAGAGTGCACGTGTGCTTGGTAATGTCTGAAACTTCCAGTGGCCCGATAGGTGGTCCAGGCAAACCTGTGACAGAGTAAATTTTTGGTCCTCTGTAGTATGGCAGGGTGGTAGCACTCTGACTAACTGGAGCTATGTACAAGTCCTACACACATCGGATCTTTTTTTCGACTAGTTAGAGGAATTCATCACTGTAAAATTAATATGCCAGCCATCTATAATTAGGAAAAGTAAGCATGATATTTATGTTCCTATAGGTTTAGATTATAGGAGTGGTTTATTATGCCAGTTTTTAGAGTGATCGGATCATTCAGTGACGAGTTAGGTGAAATCATGTATAAGGAATTAGCATTAAGTGTCTATAATTTATGAAACGTTTTATGTGGATTTACGTAGCTGTGGATTTAGTCTTTGGAAGTGGTTCACTATACCAAGTTTCACAGAGATCTGATTATTCAGTGACAAGTTAGAGGAATTCGTCCCTGAAGTATTGATATTATTGCACTACCTATGTAAACCATAGGTTCCCGGACGAGTAGATAACGATTATACAATGTTATTTCGATTGCTTGAATGGTACACAAGAAATAAAACACGAATTTAATATTTAGCATAGAAGCCTTCTTGAATTATTTTTTGATAATTGGAATACGTTAGACACCAATATATTTAGCTGTAAATATACATCCGCTGAGCCAAGTTTCACTGCGCTCGGATGCTTTTATTGGTTCTGTGCTTATCAGATCTTTCAAAGTTACATACATGTACTTACGGAATAGAGGTCTATTACCGTACACAATTTGAGGTTGATTGCTGAAATAGTTTCAGAGATAATGAATATTGGTGAAATATTTCTCGCGGTTACCATGTTGAATTGGTAACGATTATGATCATTAAAAAGGCATGGTTGAGGTGTCCAGAGTAGGAATTTAGTTGCTACCAAGTTATATTGATATCGGTCTAGTCGATGAAGAACAAGCTAAGAAACGCTGATAGTTTACATATTTTTTTCAGGTCACTATAAATTAATTAGAAGTTTCAAAATATATTTGTCGACAGTTGTAATATTGGTTGTATATTTTAAAATTCCTACGTGGAAAAAATGTCTGTGCATTCTACACGCATCCTAAATTTACGCTGTACAATATTACTCGAGTTATTAAAGGGAAGCGTAGTGATCTACACCTTAGTACTGCTGCTGGGAGAATTCCGTACAACACTCAATTATACAAGCAGATGTCGGCATAACAGCAGAACCAATCTCACTGTAATCAAAACTGTACAATTACTGACGAATCGCGATGATTTATTCGCTGCAATGAAACAAAACTAACAGCCAAGTTACTGCTTTCTTCAATTCCTCAAGGAACTTGTCTCTAGAGTGTTCGAGTTGGAAGAGCAAATTTTATATCAAAGTAGGTTTAACGTAAATTTGGTTTAGTAGTCCTTGAGAAATGAAAGAAAGCTCATTGAACATTTAAGAATTGATTATGTATTATTGTAATTTTACACAACACCTGCAGTGGTGGTGAAACTGCAACTGCACAGCTGGTATTGCCTCTTGGATGCTTACTATGCAAATGTATAGTTTCAGCAATTTGAAGTGTTCTATGCAGTACAATTTAGGTTATAATGAACGAACAATGGAGCAGTACGAGAAAGATTAAACACGGGAATCCATTTTCTCCAGCTAATATTTTACATGCGTGGAGTGAGTTTTGAAACATTAAGGATATTAGTTCAGTTACCGTACCTGTTATGTACACTGTGAACGAGGCCGACACACTTCCACTGTCATTCTTAACGTTTAAAGTGTACGTTCCGGCGTCATTCTTGGTTATTTCCTTGATGAAGATGATGAGATACTCATCAAATACTGTGTATTTTATGTGTGTAGTTTCTTCAATCTTCTTTCCATCCTTGCTGAGTGTCACGTCCATTGGTTGGTCCCCTGAGTAGTAGATCTTGATCTTGGTGTTATCTCCCTCGGGCAGGTAAAGGTCGCCAGGCATGCGGTCGATTCTTGGAGGAGCTGAAACAACATTGTATAGTAGTTTTAAATCACTCACCACCTACTTTACATGTTGAGTTGTAATAAAAATTCACTAGAGAATAGTTTTCTTAGAGACATAGAAACAGTAAAACGTGAGCCTACTGTAACTTGGTGATTGTAGCAATGTAAGCCGGGTTGTAACATACCAGGTAGACGTATTATGCACGGAATTGAGAATTAATGCCAGTACAGAATGTGCAAGCATTGCGCATTATCTGCTCTGAGTGTCACATGGATCCTCGCATCGCCAGTAGCTCAGTGGCAGCATGCACGTCTGTTAGGTTCGCTAACGGTGCAACATTTTTAATATGCCCGAACGCAGTAGGTTCCATTGGCCGTGACTGTGTCCCCCCCCCCCCCCCCCTTCAGTGAGGACAGTTTTGATTTTAGAGCTGTCATGCGGGCTCATTTGTTCAGTCAGTTCTTTAACTGGGCTTGCTTGTCCATTCGAAATGGTCACGAGTGGGAATCGCCCGAACCATACGGGTCCAAGGTAATCAAACTTGGACACTGATCAGACCGGTCAATGGGTCCCGAACAGTCTGGAAACCCAATAAGTCCAGAGAGTCTCCCGTAACGCGTTATGGCCAGGCTTCGCAGTAACGCTCTCCGACCAGCGCAGGACATGCAGCCATGAAAATATCCGTTCGTTTGCTGTTTAATTTGACTTGTTCCACCTGCCTTGGATATAGTACTGAGGTAAGAATAATTAAAATTTGACTTAACATTAATTTAACATTTCTTTAAAAAGGTAGAAATGTCGTACACGTACTATTCGATGTATTATAACTTGGATTTTAACCTTCATGCACTCTGAGCATTATTCATTTATTCTTCAAATATGGTTAAACATCATGAAGCTATTTACCTTTATTTTGATAGGGTTGTATCTACACTTGAAACAAACATTAATCTGTAATACATTGTCAAACTGATGCAATTTAATTGTATGGTTGGTTCCTCATTTTAAGGTCTATGAAGGGGCATCTTCGTGTGCACATGTGTACATCTTTCCTACAACCTGTGATAATCGGGACGTGATGGCGCGGCAGTTAAGGTGCTTGCCTCTCCACCAAGGTAGACCAAATTCGATTCCCGGTTAATACATATGGAAGTTTTGGGGTGAAATGTCACGTTCGGTGATTCAGATTCCACGTATAAAGGAGGTCCAGTGGCTCCTGACTACGTGATCAATGGTCACGTAAAACTACGTGCTTCCCTTTTTTTAACGTTCGTCGAAACTAGAGGGGACCATTGACCCATTATTGATATGATGTAATGACTTCATACTACAGTCCTGATACAAGAATAATCCACCCTTGACCTACACAGAGATGTTGAAAGCTGACATTGTGAGTAGCCTAAGTTCGTAGAGATGGATTGTCCACCGATGCAAGTTCAAGGAAGGTAGGATTTTGCAGAGACTTGTTTATGTTACGTACAGTGCTCCATGTTTATTTGTAACACAGAAGATTTACTGAATACTGCTTTGCCATATGACAATAGCAAGTTAATGATAATTATCACAGTAATAAATAGGCTACCGGTTCTCGTATATCCTGTGTGCTGCTCCATCCTACGGGGAAGATGCAGTGTTCGACCGACTGAGAACCTTCCCTATATTTTAAACTTCTTTGGATCCAAAGTAAGTTCTAACTGAAAAGCACAGCGCTCAATTAGAAAATAGCCAGGAATGTAAGAATTTAGGGATGATCTGTAATTCAAGGGCATAAACTAGAGAATCTTTGAAGCTGAAAATTATGATCATATCTCATACATTTGAAAGCAGAAGTTACGGGATCTTGAGAAACTGAATGAAGGTTTTAGATCTCAATGTCCATTCTCAAAGTTTTCTTGTCGTGACATACGGTCTTTAAAAAACTTATTAAAAGGCACATATTAATATTAATACAACCCGGGATTTACAGTTAATCAGAATTAACTTTGCAATTTGTCTATTCACAGTTCGTTTAACTATTAGTAAACAGTTGTGAAAGTTGGAACATTTCAGAATCTCAGTAGAGGCAGCTCAGCCTGTCATAGATGGCTGTGACTTCCTGAGCCTTAGGAGATGCCATGTTGGACCATTTTATACGTTTAAAGATGGAATGATAAGGGTAGCAGATTCAAAGCTACGAGGGCTGTTTTTTAAGTAAGGGCCGTTTACTTTTTAAATTGACCGAACATTTTATTTTGGAACCACATTTATTTTTAGGTTTTACATACCTTCCTCTATTTTTCTACATAGTTGCCTTGTTTATTTAGGCACTTGTCATACCTTAAAACTAAGTTCTGAAATCCCTCTGCATGAAAGTTTGCCGCCTGCTCTGACAACCAAGAATTCACGGCTGTTTTCACTTCTTCATCGTCGGCGAAGCGCTTCCCACCAAGATGAGGAAGGGCTATACGGTGGGTGATCCAAAACTTCCCACCCAAAAGAGTCAATCAGTTCCCGAGTCCGGGCAGCAGTGTGAGGTCTTGCCATGATCTTGCGCTATGACGGTGAAGTGCGAAAATGGGTACACGCGTTCAAAAGTGGCCGTGAAGATGTTCATTGCATTATCACTATACACCTCACAAAGCTGACTTGTTTCTTGCACTCAAAAAACGTATTACAGAACGTACCTCACACGCGGCGGGCGAATCAATAATCTTGAACATTGTAAAGATGCACAGTTCAGCGTACAGGTTAGCTACACAGCTGCAACTGACGCCTTCTTGTTAACAAAGGATGCCGGGAGGTAGCGCGCACGCTTGTTGTGGCGTGCGCACTAACTACGGGCTTTAGAAAAAACGGCCCTTACTTAAAAAACAGCCTTCGTAGTATAATCAGAGATATATGTTCGTTGTTCCATTAACCTTTGTGGACAGTACTTCCCACTTCCTCTAAACACTTACAGCAGTAGTAACACGACGGTTACACTGATATACTACTAGTTGGGTCTCAATATGTTCGCAAACAGCATGGAATAATCCGCAGATCCGTTTACTTGAGTGTTAGGTATATGCTGTAAACTAGACGATTTTAGATGCTACATTCTGTGAATGAAGATGCTGTTTGCCTCCTTCAGAGAATAAGCATTCCCTCCGTCCGATTTTAAATTTCATTTCAAATCTTTCAGTTGTGGAAATGTCGCGAATTTTCACGATTATTTCAGCCACAAAAATGTAGTTATACGTGGTATGTACTGTTCTTCCTTTATGGAAAGAACGTTGTGTTTCAAATTAATAATGTACAGAGTGTAGATGAGTAAATACATGTTATACGTACCTCCAATTCTTAGACGAGCAGTCGTTGTGACGAACCCTAAAGTGTTGTTCGCTTCACAAGTGTAGTCGCCGTCATCAATATCCCACACTCCGGAAATGATAAGCTTGAAGACTCCTCCCTTGGACTCAGCACGGAACCTGTCGCCCATCATAATTTCCCGTCCATTCTTTAGCCACCGAGCTGTGGGCGCAGGCTTTCCATGTGCTTCACACTCCAGGACCACAGAGCTGCCGAGTGGCACACACTGATTGGACAATGGACGAATGAATTCTGGCTTCTCTCCTCCTTCAATTTCACAGATCTTAACCGGTGTTGTACACGAGCTTGGCTCACTCTTACCAGCGGCATTGACGGCAAAAATTCTGAACTCATAGTCAGCACGCTCGATAAGGTTCAGCACCGTGTATGTACAGTCCATAACGTTGTACTCGTTGCACTTCGACCATGGAGCACCACCGACTTCGCGCTTTTCTATTATGTAACCCGTAATGCGACTTCCACCGTCAGACGCAGGAGGCTCCCACGTGAGGTCAACGTAGCTCTTGCCGACCTTGACGACTTTAGGTGTTCCAGGTGGAGATGGGACGTTAAACTTGCCCTTCACCTTAAACTTAGATGATGGCGGTGATGGTTTGCTGAAGCCAGCTGCATTCTTCGCACGAACCCTGAACTCGTATTCCCTTCCTTGCAGAAGACTGCGGACGGTATAGGTGGTGTCTTTAACAAGGTAGTCATTGGCAACGCGCCACTGTGGATCATCCGCCACATCCCTGGAAAATAAATCATAATACACATTACCAAACAAGGGAGATTATTTCATTCATTTGTTCCATTTCCAACATGGCAGGGTCCCACAAACGTTTCACTTTCATTAGTATTTAACGCAATGTGTAATTATTACTACAGAGATCTTCTAGCGTGTTTGATAGTAAACCTCGGCAACATAGTGTGTGCACATCAGGCAGGAGAATAATTTGATTGTTTCGTGAGACAAGTTTTTGCCCTAGTACACTAGTATTCCCATTCCTTCGTATAATACTGTAACCACTTTCCAGCGTACGGTACTGTCCTATAAACATAATACAGACGAGCAACAAGAGTCGACTGTAGAGAGGTAGCCATGCTGCCAATGCTCAGCACACTCAAATGGTCTAATATCTCACTGGGATATTTCCCACCTCTCCAAGTTGCTTATGAGAAAAAGAATTAAATATACACATCCAAAAAAGTTTTGTATAATCCTGTTCGCCATGATTCAGAGCTAGACCACATTCTCAGGAAGATATTGAAGTATTTGTTCATGTCTGGAAAGAAAATTACGGAAGATATAAAGGAAGAAATTCGGTCTGTTAAACAAGGAGCCTTGCAAAGGCTGTGCGTTCATTTTTCGTAATATTCGTCGTTATGCAAACCTTTTTGATGTGTGTATGTAAGTGGGCGGAGGAAATCATCCTCAACTGAAACAAGTGACGTGGCAGTATCCTACCTGAATTCCACCTTGTATCCTTGTATCCTGGACCCACCGTCGCTATGCGGTCGGTCCCAAATGAGGGTGACATTGTCAGCATCCCAGTCAGTGATGCGTGGCTGTCCAGGTGGATCAGGTACTGTGAAGGCGAATTTAGCCGTAATCGGTTGGTCTGTTTCCAAAGGTTCACTAACGCCATATTGATTCTCCGCTCGCACTCGGAAGCTGTACTTCTTGTTAGGCTCCAGCCCAATCACATCGTAATGGCAGCTCCGCACGAAACTGCTCACTTTGGTCCACAACTGGAACATGATAAAGCCTTGGTGAGAGAGGGCGCGTGCCTACGAGTCACTTTTGCCATATTGTCACAACATAACATTTTAGGCAAATCATAATAAATGTTCATGTTATTATGGTGATATTTAAGGGCTTTTGACAGCATGGTCATCAGCCCCATGCAAATGCGTGTGCGTTAAATCTGTCTGACAACCGGAGTTAGTGTGTGGGCTTTTTCATGGATTATTCACATTCACACCAATAAAATGATATAATTATACCTTATACCATTTCCCAGAATAACTGTTACAATCCTAAGCCTATACACTCTACTTAAGATGCCAGAATAGTACAGAACGTGTTTACAGTAACACTTGTGCACAGGACTTACACCACTAGCAGGGTCGAGCTTCTCTACGATGTAGTTGGTGATCGGGGAGCCACCGTCATCAAGCGGAGGCCTCCAGCTCAGTGAACAAGTATCTGGTGTGATGTCGGACACATCCAGTGGACCTTGTGGGGCCAATGGTTTATCTGGAAAATAAGTGAATTGCATCTAGTTTTAGGGAGCGTCATGCTAACTGATATTCATAAGTTGTTATACTTTCTATCGTTAAGATATATGGTATAGTAAACATAACCAGATTGTTTTCAACCCTCGGTGAAATAATCTCTATTTGTTTCAATTTTGATATCACTAACTGATCCTATTTACATAAAATTAATTACATTGATGTTTTCAAAATAAATTACGATAGGTTAATGGAATGTATTTCGTGGCGCTCGCAACAATCAAAGATACAGCAGCTTTAAGTACGTTATATTTGAGTTCATATGGCGGGAAGATTCACACTATAGATTCGTTTTCCTGTTGGCCTGGCAAATAAATACTGAGGCTTGGTATGCTAGTCTTTTTCTATTAAGACAAGTGAATACTAGCTCGATTCATACAGTAAAGCAATATTAGCAGCGTAGGAGAGGCATATGCAGGACTTCATCTCTGGGAAGTTAGTTGTCATTGAAATGGCACAATTTAAGAGTATTGTAACAGGAAGCATGTTTTATTTGAATGCCCAGTGAGCGGTGGTGTGGACTCATTTTCGAACATTATTCTGACACAGCAATTTATTAGCGTTAATGTTTGGCAAATATAAGAAACGTAGGGTCCAAGCATCTGTGACATCTTAAAAAATACACTTTTCGAGCTCGCAGCTAGCGCACTGAATCCATCACCGTCTTCCTCAGTGTCACTGAATTTTCTACGCACACCAAAGACTTGACAAATGTTTGAGGAGAAATGGAAGTAAATACAATTGATTGAACCAAAACCAGGGGATCTACTGGGGAATTAAAGAGAGCTAGGGTGTTGCATAGTTTGCTCCATGAAGTAGCCAGTTTTGTGGAAGATCTTTATCTGCATTTCAATCGCTTTGACAACATGGAGACAGGAGAAGTGTTTTTTGTTGTTATAATCTCTGCCACCATCGGGGTGGCCAATATGTCTGCTTTGTTTCGATTGATGCATGTCTAGCTGGTGCTCATGTGAAGTAAAGACACAGCGAAGTGCTTTGGCAGATAAATCGCATCAGAGTTTCAACATGGTGGTGGTGGGGATAAGGAAGCACCCTGCTGCTCAGCAATAGGAATCCTCCCTCAGTGTCTTCCAATTGTCAAGGCTGCTTCCACCTCTGTGCTGCCACTAACATGATGCCAGTTTGACAGCTCAGAAATATGTTACTTACCAACAACTAAGACCTTGCATGAGGCAGTGTCGGAGCCCTCTGTGTTGATCAGTTGGATCGTGTAGTTGCCCATATCAGTGCTCCTCTTCGCACACTTGTTGTGGAACACTGTGGTGGATGTATTGGTCTCAAACTTTATCCTGTCACTCGGGAACACTTCCTCGCCATTGATTGTCCATGAAGCCCTGGGAACGGGCGAGCCAGTGAAGGGTACCGTGATCGTGAACTCTTCTCCGGCGATCACTGTCATGTCGCGGATGCTCAGATCACTTGTGATCTTTGGAGCACCTGGAACATAGAACATGCTCGTCGTATAGACCTACCTCATCTCATCATCATGCTGTATAGACCTACCAATATACATTATTACGACAATGTCCTGATATAGAAGAGTGTGTGATTGAATACATACTTGGCTGAGGTCTGCAGCAAATGGCATCAGATGAAGAGCTCCATGGGCCCTGACCAGCAGCGTTGATAGCCGCCACCCTGAACTCATATTCATGATTCTCAATTAGGCTTCCAACCCTTTAAAGAGAAATATGTCACTGTTATTGTATGTAAACATACGGCGAAAGAATAGTTCATGTGACCTTATCCATCAATTGCACGGCACGCCCCACGAATTCAAATGAAACTTCAATATGCCTTTATAGATATATGAGGCTCAAGATAGGCAAAAACGTTTAGTTGAAGCAACATGGTTTTGAACGTGTGATGGTCAACTGGTGGCTTGAGATTCAGATGCGGTTCCTGAATTATTTTATTCTGGTCGTTAATAATATAATATAAAACAATTTTGAAAATTAAGAACTTTTCTTCAAGCATAGTTACCATGCATGAAGATATTTACATCACCCAGCGCAGCACATCTTGGACTCAATGAGACAAGGCCAGAGAATTGATGGGTGTAAGTCTCGCCTCCCTTAACATCGTCTTTGAAGGGAGAGGACAGAATGTTCACATTCGTCTATGTATTGTAGTAGTAGGCTTGCAGGTCATAATGTCCACCTCATAATGTCCATGGCCAAAAATGTCCACGCAGAATTTGGTCAATTTACAAAAATCTATCATATTGTACTGTATGTCCACTTGCTGTTATGTTAATTCTATTTGGCGTCCACCATTACGCCTATTTTTATCGTATGAAATATAACTTAGGCTTATGAGATCACCTTTTGCCTCACGCGTGTATGAGTGTGTATGTCCCTAATACATTTTGAATGGCTGAAGTGATTTCAATAAAACTTGGCAAGGACTAGTTACTATCGTGTCCGACCTTGACCATGGCTGCCTTTCAAATTTCAATAAGTATCAAAAATCCAACATGGTGGCGGCGCTAAATATTTCACTGGTACTCAATATCTCCGCAAGAAGTACAACCAGACTTCTATGGCACAGGGGCCATGATAGACCGCTCGTGGACAAAAGCTAATTTCGAACTAAGACATGTCATTACAAGGTTGGCAGTTCACGGTTTTCACCACCTACTCTGCAAATCAAAACACTTCCATGACACAAGTATAGACTGTGAGTGCACATTATGTGGAAAAATGTGTGAACGGTACCACATAGAATTCTGTACAAAAAGAACAATGTCTATAAGTGAATATGCAAATATGTAACCCATCAATGTATCCTATATTTTATATTTTATGTTATGGCTATTTGGCTGCATTAAATATATTATTATATCTCCGCAAATATTGTAGCAATCAACCTAAACGTTTGTATGATGATAGTAGACTATGACGTAAGCTTACACTGGCAACATTGAAAATTGTGATAGTTACACAACTAAAATGGCGGCCATGCATAGTTCAAATACTTAAATGGGTTTTTCTGGTGACTGAACCATCCGAGCGCAGAGGAACTTGATATCGTAAATCTCTATTTAGAGTTTAATATTTTGACGTCTAATACAATGCATTTGTTTTTAACAATTCAATATGGCGACTGTGGGAATTTTAAATAATTGTGTTCTTTTCATGTAAGAAGTGAAGCTTTGTATAATGAGCTACTACTACAGTAAAACTCAGCAATTTTTCTAGATTTTTGCCGTGTCTTGTGTAGGGTTTCGCCTAGGACACCAAGCTGGCTCATCAGCGGGCTCTCCGTGTCCCCGCCCGGACCCCATCCTTTTACTTCTATATTATTTATCTACTGGTACATAAATCAAAACACTTACATTTTGATGGCGCATGTACATTCCTGTGATAATTTCCGTAACGCGTCAGGGAATGATCCAATGTGGAAATTGATATAGTGAACCACTACTATTCTCTAAATCTACAGGTATATAGAGTAAATATAAATCTTATTTTTCATAAACTGTAGATGATGCGCTTGTCAATTTCTAATACATGATTTCACCTAACTCGTCACTGAATGATTCGCCATATTTTACATCATTGCCATCTTAACGTTGTGCCCCCTACTGTTTGGAGCTCACTGCAATGCTAGGCAGAGGAATGGAGCCACCGAGAACACACACGGAAAAAAGCTGATCTCATAAGCCTATATTTTCAAAGGAGGAAAATAGGCAAATAATGAAAGTGAACTTACGAGATCTACACGGGCGAAATGTCGTCTGCTGTATATAGCCTATTGTGTGTCTGTCCCCTCTATCAATGCAATTTGGTACAGAAGTAAGACTAGTACAGATAGGAGTTCACTTGTTTGCGAGTGCGGGGTGCGGCAGATATCGCTGGCTCTCAACCAGAAACAAAGCGCTACGTTCTCGGTCTAGAATTGAAATGAGCCTCCATCAGTAGAGGGCACAACGGTAAGATGGCGATGATGTAAACCAGGGGTCTCCAAACTTTTTAGCCTAAGGGCCATACTTACTCCTCGACTAAGTGCCAAGGGCCGAGAATTAGCTAGCTCACCTTACTAGCATAGCCTACTGTAGTTTTGAATAATTATTATGCGCAAGGTTTCGTTTCTGGGCTAGCCTGCGAGAGACATGTCTATCGCTCAGGGTGCGGGGGTGGACTCCGCTCCGACTGAACGTGACTTTTTTCCGCTTTCGGAATGAAATACACAAAAAATATTAACTGATGAGCATTATTTGAAGTCGCTACTGATAGCTTCCACTAGTAAACTTGATCCACACCTGTAAACAATTTTTCAGAGGAAGGTTACTGCAACATAAATCTCATTAATCATAATTATATTGGTCAATTTCATTATGTGAATTACTTATTTATTGGTGCCTTTATGTCACTTACTGTAAGTCTTAGGATAATTCTGATATAATTAATTAAAATTAAAGTGTCCAATTGCATTATGTATGTCAGTTATTGTGTTCTTTGGTCGTTAAATAAATATAAAAACATTAGATTATTATTTTGTTTGAATTACTTACGTAATCAAAAAATGCTATGGCGGGCCGGATTAGTGGTACTCGCGGGCCGTAGATTTGAGACCCCTGATGTAAACTATGGCAGCCTAATGGACTAAATGGCGACCTAATGGACTGAATGGTGGCCATCCGAGTGTTCAATGCAAAACTCAAATTAACTATTCATCAGAATACTAACTCAATTTTTCAAAACAAACTATCTCATAGGAAGCGTTAGAGACCCAAATAACATGGACTTAAGTTATTTAATTTCATGATGACGACCTGTGAAACATTCAAATATGATATATCGTAACTTATGCTCAAATGGTGCAATGCTCACAAGAATGGCATAGAGAGAGTTTCACACAAGACACCCACATTGACCAAGTAATAATTTTATCGGATTGAATATTATGCACATGTGCTATCTTGAAATCACAGATTATAAAAAAATAAATTCAACATTTTAGAGTTACAATAGCAAAATTTAGGAATGGGATTGAATCGTACAAGTTGCTCTGTATGCCCAAAGTACAGTAAGAGATCAGCGACTCCATGCATTCCAGATAATAGCGACAGCCCGTACGATTAAAATACTAAAACAAAGAACTCGGATTGCAATTGCATAATTAACTCGCAACTTGGTATAAGAGACCTCGCTAATATTCGTTATGAGACCATCACATAACATATAGCACACAGCCGCCATCTTGAATATATAGGTCATTTAAATCGGTAACCCACAGTCTATTACACTTTCAATGACGAAAATAACTTCGCAAGGAGATAGACACATATAAGCGACTTTGTCTATACAAGACACAAGGTCAGCGACTTAATGATTTCAAGATGGTGGTCGGGTGTGTTAATAAGACATTAAATTATATTACTCACGATTCAATTGCAAAATTAGCGCTAAACTTACTGTAGTAAACTAGAAGCATTACAAATCATGCCTCGCTAGAATCAGTCTTAATACTGCCACAGTGAATATAACGTGCAGCCACATCTTGAAAACACAATATATTAAAATTAAAATACTATTATCTATTAGAGATAAAATGATGTAACTTAGCAATAAAGTAGGCTTTCGAGTTCCAGACAAGAGATAAGTGACTCCATACTTTCAAGATGGTTGATCAGGATATAATTGTGCAATTAACACCAAACATGGTAATATAGGGTTTTTATACAGGGTGTATTTGATATGATGGAAGTCCGTTACACTGGTGATAGAAGAGACTATTCTAAGCTTCCTAGGTAAAAAATTTGTCACCTATCTTGAAATTGATAATTAATCATTAAAAAGTCAATGTTTTTAGTTATTTCAGAAACTAATCAGGCAGAAAGTGGTGCGGCAGGCTGGGGAAACGAGGCGGAGCCCGATGTGACGACGCGCGAAGGGGAAGTTGTTACGTAATCGGAGCACTGACCTTACCGGTTGACTTGAGGGGTGGTAGGCTATCAGCTGTTTGAGCTCTACCGTCTCGTAAGAAAATGTGCATTGCCGTTGTTCTTGTTGTTGTTGTTGACAACGCACGCAATGGCTTGGGACGTCAGGACCGGTAGTATTGTGTAGCCTACTTTGTAAGTGTGGAATTCATTGATTGATGTTCATGTATAAAATAATTTCGATACTCAGCCCTGATGTATCATTGGCGTCCGTGTCGGACCTTCTGTTGACTAGTTTCTGAAAATACTAAAAACATTCTCTTAATGAAATGCAGTGTGACAAAATTCCGACATCCCGCAGTCTGTTCAGAACTAGGCATTTAGGACGGAAGTAAAAAACTTGATGTTTTGTTTGAGAGGCTTGGCGATTTTGGTCATTTAGCCCCATGTAGCTGGGTGTGGGTAGAATTTGTGTGATAACCTGTGTTTTGTGGTTTCTGTAGTAATGTGGGTATTTGTAATTCAGGTGAGGATTCGGAAGAAGGCGCCGGCCCTGTGGTGTTGGGGCAGTGCAACTGCCTCTCACCTGGAGGCCCTGGGTTCGATTCCTGGCTCCATCAGGGATATTAGAAACTGACGTGAGGGCTGTAACGCAGTGCACTAAGCCTCGTGAGGGCAATTAAGTAGCTGTCTAACAGTGAGGCAGTGCCCGAGTCAGGAAAATCAAGATTAATGGCCGAGGGGACCCGATGCACTGACCACGCGTCACCCTAATATCTGCAGGCCAAATGGCTGGACAGCGGTCGCTTGGTAGGCCTAGGCCCTTCATGGGCTGCACTGCCAGCGGTTATGATTATTGAGAAGAAGGCGGCCGTGGCCTGAAGTTAGGAACAATCCCGACATTTGCCTGGGGTAGAAGTGGGAACCCATGGAAACCTACTTCCAAGATTTAATACTAGTATGGTACCACATGTTCATATTGTGAATTGTCCCATCCCATCTCCAGCCCTCGGGTGGCCATTAACTGGAGGGGGGGGGGGGGGGGGGGAGGGAGGATTGATTTATTGGTCCATCAACAATGTAAATACATATGAAAATACACGAAAATGAAAATAAAATACAAATACATTGTTATAATACAGTGTTATAATAATAATAATAATAATAATAATAATAATAGTCTAATAATAATAATAATAATAAGAGTCAGCATGTGTAGTTCTGGTGGTAGAGTGCTAACCTTCCCGAGGGTGCGATCTACGTTCAGTCATGTAGTAAATGAATGGGATCTAATAAGATCATCTCCATGGATTTCATGGCACATACAAGAAATCCTACGTACATTAAAGTCTGGCAACTCGACATACCAAAAAGAAACATAAAAGAAGTTAGTGTGTCTAAAAGCCTACTATTACTATTATTAGTATTATTAATAAGTTTATTACAGTTGTTGCACTATCTTCACACAAAGATAGACCAACAGTTCCTTAAATTAATTTACTAAATCTTTAGGATTTCTATTTTCTATGCATAGTTCATGAAGCTGGAAAAATCCAAGACAGATCCACCATCACTAGTCATGTGGCCACTCCCCATGAAGGTGTGAATCAGCTGTTCATAGGCTCGGTTTGTGTATTTCAATGTCATTGGCAGACAAGGCGAGGAGGTCACTCAACTGCAGACTCTGGTCAACATTCCTCAGCGTAGGAGGGAAGGGAGACGGGGAGAAGTCAGCTCTGCTGCTGAGGGGAACGAAATGAAAGCCCGTTTCCAAGATATTGACCGACGATTTTTGTGATTTAATTCCACCTACACTAATTAAGATCCGACTTAATTTCATGAAGATATTTGCTTAGAATACCATCTTCTATCACCAGTGTAAAGGACTTCCATCATATCAAATACACCCTGTATAAGAGACCTTGTTAGCATTTGCCATAAGACTATCAAACTTGAACGCAGCCACCATCTTGGTGATATGTCATTAAAATCGATACTCTACGGTCTATTAGAGCTACAACGACGAAACTTGACAACAAGCTAGGCTCGCATAAGTTGCTATCGAAGCACAATGGAAAGACGTGACTCCATAAATTTAAAATGATGATTGGGTGTAGTATTACAACAATAAAATCAACAACCCAGGATGAATATCTCGCAACTAACACGGAACTTCGTAAGAGAGGAGCATCGTATAAGACTATCACACGGAATATAGCGTGCAGCCGCCATTTTGATGTAATTTAAATTGATAACCTATCACCTATTAGACCTACAATGATGAAACATAGTAAGTAAGTAGACTCACACAAGAGGTTTTGTCTGCAAAATGGACGATATCAACGACCCCACACATTCAAATGTTGGACGTACTATTCAAACGTTAAAATTAATTACGCAGGTTGATATATAGCAATACAACGAAATTTAGTAAACAAGAAGTATTTATGAGATGCAACTTAAGTGCTAGTCACAAGAATATCAAACTGATTTATTGCGCAAGCGCTATCTTGCATACATAACATAATAAAAACGGTAACGTGCAATATGAAGCAGTTACACCAACATTTATCGCTGTAGTAGACTCGTAGAAGACGCTTTCACTGTATAAGGCACGAAGTCGGTGAATTCACACTCAAGGTTTCACAACGCTAGTGTGGGCGTGTTACTCGTCTGTCTGTACCACTGATCTCTATACATGGATGGCTGGTAGCTAAGGCAGCAGTAAGCCGAATAGACGATGACAGGTATACCAAGATGGCAGCGAGCGCATGGTGCAATATTGCGAATCGGGCTCTGTGATTGGTTACTGGTAGTTTGATGTTATACATGTATTTATACTGGCAGTAAATATTTTGTGTTTCTTGTAGTTGTAAAATGGGCTGAATTTGGTTATTTAAAGCGTAAAATCTTAGTTTTAAGTACCGGTTTGGTGACCCATCATCCCAGACAAGCTGGTAATGCCTTTACTTCTCAGGCAGATATGTCAATTAGCCGGAATTTTGAAGTTATTGTGAAGTTAAGTATACGTATGCGGTGGTGCTGAAGCAGACGTGATCGGGCTAGGCTATTGCGTGTTTCAATTTGATCCCAGTTCAGGGTTTTTCGGTTCTGGGTGCGAATAGTTCGCTTAATAGTTGTAAAACGGCGGGGAGAGTATATTTTGGGTAGGTTTTTAGTTGTGTTAAGTTTTATGTGGAGCTGAGGAGTGAAATTGGTTTGGCTTAAAGTGCATTTTTGGCTTTGATCTACTTCCCGTTATTATTGAGTTTATTGTGCTGCTAGCGTGATTAAAAGCTGTAGTATTTGATGTAGAGTGCTGGGATTACTTGGGGGAAGTGTTGGTTATTTCACGGGAACAGAAATTCATTACCAAGCACCGATTACGATATGTCGAATCTAGGCCTGTATAGTGAGCTACGTTTATAGGTACATCATTTGAAGAATGCATAATTTCGTGGAATATATACATGTAAACCGTATATACAATTTACAAGAATGTTTCCAGAAATTGTCTTTCACTCGTTACAATGTTACTGATCGCTAATTGCGTGTACTCATCACCTAAGTTGATATTTGTCAGCCGTTATTATGCATTCATTTTTATTGATATTCCGGAGATTTACTGACCTCGGAATGACGTGTCAGTGATCCCAATACCCTTATGCTATGAGTGAACATATCTCTATGTTTCTATTTGCTCCAAAGCACGATTATTTACTATTTAAAATTGACTAGATTATCATTGCTTCCCCGCCCGCCGGCCTCTCACCGCTGGGTCCGTGGTTCAAATCCCGGTCACTCCATGTGAGATCTGTGCTGGACAAAACGGAGGCAGACAGGTTTTTCTCCGGGTACTCCGGTTTTCCCTGTCAAAATTTCATTCCAGCAACACTCTCCACTATCATTTCATTTCATCTGTCATTCATTTAATCATTGCCCCAGAGGAGTGCGTCAGGCCTCGGCAGCCGGCACAGTTCATATCCTCGCCGCTAGATGGGGGCTTCATTCATTCCATTCCTGACCCGGTCGGAGACTGGAAGCAGGCTGTGGATTTTCATTTTCATCATAGCTTCCCCATAAGGAGAGTTCGAGAATGGGTACGCCAACATGGCGGACCGCGCGCTCAGTCTGGCGTACTTTCTCGTGCAGCGGAGAGCTGCCATCAGCGATCCATGTATAGAGATCAGTGGTCTGTACATGTCGTTAATAGTTGACCACCCTTGTTATACGGAACTATACTGCGTGATAAGGAAAACATATTTTACTCACGATTCAATTGCACAATTAGCGCTAAACTTACTGTAGTAAACTAGAAGCATTATAAATCATGCCTCGCTAGAATCAGTGAATATTACGCGCAGCCACATCTTGAATTTAAGAGTAAGTAGGTTACATGTTCTTTACTAACCATCTTATTATATATTTTAAAATCTTTTTCTATGCATAGACAGTTTTACCGTTGGGACCTTTTACAATGAACATCATAGTAGGCGTCGATATTTTGGTATAGTAGACATTCTGCGATGGATATTCTGTCCGCTAACCAGAGAGTAGTAGGCCTAGTGGTGATTATATTGCAGATTTCAAAGCATAGCCCAGTGGCACTTTAAGATACCATAACACCCGTTAACAAAAACAACAACAACAATAATAACTTCGTAGCTGCGTGCGCCTTGCCCCTTCTCACTCGACGTGACAATCATGACACTCGTCATTTTGCGTTGGAATTCTCAGGTGAACTGAACTTAGCCTGAGATCGCGTGGTACTTGTTTCCTACAACCCGTACAATTACGCAAATACAAAACATTCGAACACCATCACAGATTGCGATCCCCCTTTTTTGTTCAGGCTCTTCAAAGTGTCATGTGAATAAAGATAGTGAGGATTCAGTCCCAAATTTCCCCCAATTAATTCAGAGGAATGGGTTCAAATCTCCTTCAGACACTCATATCGGTCATCGTCGCGCTCAAGTGTTTCGTTTACTGCAGTTTTCAATTTGCAACTCTAAGAAACTGAGACTGGAGCCAGCAGTATCAATAACTGTAAAGTATTTTAAGACTGGTAAAGTTAATAGGACTGTCAATCAGGAAATGAAACTCTTGGGCGTGTTGTTAGTACAAACTAAAATTAACATGTTCAGTAAAGAACATATAGCCTACTTTCTCCTATATATATGGGTATAGTTATAACCAGGGTGTGGGGTCTTAGTACGTCAACAGAGCTACCAGATTAGTATCGCACGGAGTTGAGATAACGCATGCCCTATGAACTGCCAGCCCGTCCATAACAGACGACGAACCATGCGATCAGTCCATTTATCCGCTGTACGTCACATGTGTTCATCGGTACACCCGAAGATCACAGGAGGAGCTTCCACGTACCCTATAGTACGGTGCGTTCTAACTTCATTGCACACGTACTAAGACCCCGCACTCTGGTTATAACTCATTGTCCTTATCAAGAAGTATAATTGAATGTTTGTTATAGTAGATTGTTGAAATACAACGTAGGGGTATTATACGTTGATTGATTGTTATTTTAAGGGGCGAAACAGCGCGGTCATCTGCCCCCGTATTATACGTTATACTATGCTAAATATTTTCCTTATCTTCAATCATTATGGTACTTCCTGAACCTATTAGCGAGTTCTTAACTCAATGTGGTACTTTCGTCGAGTGATCTTGATGCTTGGCTCACACCCATGTAGCCGAATATGTAAAACTTGTTTTGCTTATTTGTGTTTTATTGTATTTGTTGTCAAGAGTTTAGTGCTTTTCAGTCGGTCAACACGAATGTACCCAAAAGAGATGGGTTATGCCCTAATTCTGAAATAAATTACATGAGATTAATAAAACACTAGGATGACCAGTTTCGATCGTCAAGCGATCATCATCAGATCCATTACACTTAGGCTATAAAATCTATGTTTGAAATACAGGTGAAAATATTTACAATATGTACAATTATTTAGTTGCAGTATTGGTACTGCAACTGTCAGTGTATGCTAAATGCAGTATATATGATGTTAGGTGAAATGCTAAATGGTGATAGCTATCCGGAGTTTGTACTTTGGAGAGATTATATGGTTGTAAAAATCAACTATGGTTAAACTATAAAATTATAGGCTAACTACTTATCTGATTGTCTTCCTTACTACAGCTACTCGCAGTTTTCGTGCTCACTGTAACTCACGGTGCGGTCGACTGCGGTGGTTATCTTAACGACTGGTTTTTCCTTATTGTACTTGTTGTTTTATAATTACCCATATAATTATATAGTGCGTATTCTCAAAAGGGAAATAAATACGATAATGCTTATTGCAAGCTTCCACAACAATGAGGCTAGTTCATTGTCTAAGGATTCCTACAATCTTCCCTTTGCCAAAAATACATTTCCTACAAGTACTATTACGAATACTATTTGGTTTACGTGTCACAAGCTATGTTGGTTGTAGTAGACTCCATCGCAGATCAAGGGCAACGATTGGAAATCGCTGTGATAGCGTGTTGAAATATGTGGTGCTATAAGTAAATACAGCCGGCCCCGTGGTGTTGGGATAGCGCGCCTGCCTCTCACCCGGAGGCCCCTGGTTCGATTCCCGGCTCCGTCAGGGATTTTAGAAACTGACGTGAGGGCTGGAACGGGGTGCACTCAGCCTCGTGAGGACAATTGAGTAGCTGTCTGACAGTGAGGCAGCGCACCGATCACGAAAACTAAGATTAACGGCCGAGGGGATCCGATGCGCTGATCTCGTCTCACCCCAATATCTGCAGGCCAATTGGCTGGGCAGCGGTCGCTTGATAGGCCTAGGCCCTTCATGGGCTGTAGTGCCAGGGGTTATTTTTATAAGTGAATACAATATTTTCCATTGCAAATACAACACTATATATGCTTAATATTATAACGTCTGAGTAATTATAAAATTATTAATATTAAAAAAATCAAGTAAAAAATCAACCCCGCTTGGATTTGAACTCCCAGTTCTACGGGTGACAGTCTGGCACGCTACCCCTTGGCTAAATATTACCGTTGCTAAAATAATGTTATCAATAGCCTTAGTATAACTACCTAGCATATAATATTTTGGAATGAACGATTTATTCAGTGTAATATGCCTTTATTATAAACCATTTCATACTAAATTTATATTATTTCGTTCAGCACTTTCCACGAATTTCGAGCTACTGAAATATGGACAATAGTCGCAATTTTGACGAGTGAGCTTGAAGTGCACGGCACGGCACGGCACTCCGCCTGAGCACTATTCACTGCTAAAGTATAATATTCCAACATAAAATTATAATATGTTACGGGTCACCTGCTTGAGGACAGTTTAAACCTCCACGTGTACGATAAGCTAAACTGGTGATACCTGGCCTTGGTAGATCATAGTTACGGATAAGCCTATAATGCTTGCTGATTTTCTGCAAAACTCGTAATTAGGCTAATAATTCAATGTGTTTCGTATTCAATACGATGCCCCTTTACTTGTGTCACTTCCAGTTTGGACTGGAATCGGTTGAAACACTGCAATCATTTTTGTGAGTTTTTATTTAGTGTTACCCTTTTCTGTTGGTATTTCATATAATAGCTTGGACATCGTGGTCATTTCAGCACCGTGTAGTTGAGTGTGTGTACAATTTGTCTAATAGCTTATGTTATTGTGGTGTCTGTATTAGTGTGTGTATTTGTAACTGAGGCGAGGATTAGGATAGAAGCGGTCGTGGCTTTAAGTTAGGAACCATCGCGGCATTTGCCTGGAGAAGAGGTGGGAAACAAGGGAAAACCACTTATAGGATGGCCGAGTTGGGAATCGAAGCCTCACAAGACTGAGTGTACCTTGTTCCAGCCCTCAGAACAGAATTAAATTTCTCGGCAGAACCGGGAATTGAACCGGCCCTCCGGGGTGACTGCCAAGAATGCTAGCTGCCAAATCACAAGGTGGTCTTGGTAACTTTCACGTGTTCATGCTCCTCGTTCCCGACTGGATAGGATCAGATCCCACATATTTGCCGTATCGACCTTGAAACTCAATTCGAACTGAGTTCCCTTTACATGACTGTATTCAATGCGCGTAGTCGCGGCCTTCGTACAGGGGAGACCACACACTAAACTTTGTGACGTCATACTATGCCGACTGTCTCATGAGGCCTGGCGCACACTTCAAGTCAAACCAGACCGCCAAACATGGCAGAGAAATGAATAACTACCACTTTATTCTTCTTTCCTTTTCTTGAGGAAAAGCAAATGTTGTGATGGTTCCCTCCTTTTTGGAGTGGTAATTAGATGCACATCCTGGCACACTACACGTTCGTCTCAGTTTAGAGGAAAGAACCTCCACTACACTGTCAAAATAAATAAGTTAAGAGCAATCTTGTGCACAATGGTCTTAAAATCAACAAATAGGAAACACAAGGCACAATCCCTTGAATGATCACATGGTTAAGAAACAATGTATCCAATTATTGAAGTAGAAGTAGTACGGTAATCCAATATTCCTCAATTTATTATACAATACGGTACTACAGTTCTATTAATAACTTACTCTGATGCAGAAAGGAATTATATTTTCATGGTTAAACCTCACTACGGTACAAGTACTGAATAACCTACCGTTTTGCAAGTTACTCAGAACACCTAACAGTGCATTTTCTCGAAACACCAAGCAATACAACTGAAGTTATAACAATACAGCCGTACAAACATGGTCCAGAGTGCTGACCAAGGAAAGGAGCGGAACACTTGAAAATGCCGGACGCAGTTTCCGGTGAAACGTCGGGAGATATCCTGCCTGGACCACGGCCTACAAGCCCGAAAAACTTGTACTTAATTATGAACGCCGGCCGTGAAAGATTAAGCTGTTACATAATAATACAATGTTTCCCGAGTCGTTTAACACATTACTTCTTGCTCAAATCACCACAGAACACATTTAACACTCGTTAGAAATACTACCAGGTGTGTACTGTCAGGCCACCTGAGTGTCATGACGCCGTACTACCTATACGTCACAGGTATCAGGCCACACGTTTAAGAAGGCCATGGCGTGGCGTGTTCAAAATGATTGGAGTTTGGCATGTAAAGGTACTGTGTGTTTCCCTAACAATTTAGGAGTAGCAAACAGGAAATTTATTCTAGAAAGAAACCCAAGCTGAGACCAAGGGGCTTGTACTTACTTGAATGTAAGGTCCAGTATGTGCACGTGGTTGGCTTTAGTCCATTTGTCCTCGTTGACCAACCTCTTCTCCACCACGTAACCTGTGATGGGCGAGCCACCATCATGGCGGGGCTTGGTCCAGCCAATGGTGATGGAGTCCTCTGACGAGTCGATACCTCTTGGCGCACCGGGAGGACCGGGAGGATCTGTAAAACCAACACCATGTTGAACTCAATCCGCAACCATCTTCCCCTCTGGCTTGATGGCGACGCTCAACTCTCATACATACCGAATGGATGTCTGGCCTTAACAGGATCGGCGATGGTGGCGGGATCTGATTGTCCATATTGATTTTCTGCTATCACGCGGAACTGGTATTCACGGCCTATAACTAGGTTGCGAATTCGGCAGAATGGTGTAGTGGCATAACTGCTGACCTGTAAAGACATACACCCATGAGCATCACCCAGTAGCTCACATGACTTAGCCTACTGTACTCAAACCACAGGCCTACTCTTCAAATACCGTGTTACGTATACATTCGTTTGGAAGTTCCGTAATTAGAAAGTGATCAAATTAAATTTATTTATTTTGATATTATTATTATTAGTAGTAGTAGTAATAATATTATTATTGTTATTATTATTATTAGTAGTAGTAGTAGTAGTAGTAGTAGTAGTACCAATAATAGTATTATTAAGTAATTTTCGTTGTTGACAGTTATGCGTTTCAATGTTCAGTCTAGTCTGCAAGCTTCTGTGAGTGAACGAGGTGCCTCCATGATCCCCTATAGCAGGTAGCACTGCGGAATTTCCTGCTTTTACACCTCTTACCTTAATACCTTTAAATGCCAAATATAACCATCACCTGCTAGTGTAGTTGGTGTTGTTTCATTTCAGGGGTTGGGACATCGTGGACATTTAGCCCCGTGCACTTGCGTGTGTGTATATATATATATATAGAGAGAGAGAGAATATGTCTAATAACCTGTGTTACTGTGGTGTCTGTAGTAGTTATGTGGAAAAGTAGTTTAAGGTATTGTGAGGTTTGAAGTCATTTTTCAGTGTTGCCTAAGTAAACAAAAGTTTGGTGCTTTTCAGTCGGTCAACACGAATGTACCCTAATCTTATGTAATTTATTTCAGGATTAGGGCATAACCCAGCTCTATTTGGGTACATTCGTGTTGACCGACTGAAAAGCACCAAACTTTTGTAGTTTAAGGTACTTAGAATACTGCCTGCATTTTCTCTGCATGTTATTTATTGCAGCTATGAAGGAAGTAGGGGCAAGGACTTTTCAATTTGTCTTAGTGCAATACATCTGTAGTTTGGTATTTGTTTAGAGAGCATTTGGAGTTTCGTGATTTGTAGCACAAGAGCAAGATATTGGGCTATGGTTTATAAAAAAAAAAGAAAGCTCGTCAGGTCTGTTCGTCTGTGGATTCGTGCTTAAACAGTCCTGATCATAGATCCTGGACAGCTTCTATGCCAAGTGGCCACGTGCTCAGACGTATCGTAGGAGACAACAAGACATGACATTTTTTGTTGTGAGCAGATATGGAGTGCGAATCCTGGTTCTATATACTCACCAACCTTGCTCATGACGGAACCGCACCTGAAACTCCACACACCCGCAGATATAGGCCTATCAGCAAAAACTTATTCTAAAATCTCACTCACCAATGATTGAACATGCAACATGTAGCCATCAGCAGCAACCACAAGATGTGAGCGGAGGGGTTGCGACAATCAACTCGGAACATCTATGCTTAGGCATTTCCTTTCTAGATTGATGTTATTTACATGCAGGGTGCAAACTAGACCCTGATCCATCAGTCTATTGAAACTTGTACTTTGGTAAAAACGTGTTGTTATGGGTTTTGTGATTTTGTCTCATGTAAATGTCTCAGTATGCCAAAGTACAGTACTTGAGTGTGGATCACAGTGTTTTCGTAATAAGAATGTTGCAGCTACAGACGCAATAAGCGAGGAGGAAGGAAGATAGCAATATCGCTAATAGCTATTCCAGAAAACCATCATTTAGGGCTAACTTGGAAATGTTTGAAAATCCTGAAAAGAAATGTAGAAACGAAATTAATTTGGAGTATGAAAGAAGGGCCATTCACTTTTGATTGAATGAAGGAGTAAGAAGAACTATTCTATAAGTAATTAGATAATCATATAATCAATCGTTGTGCTTGCTGTAAGCTTCATTTGTACTTCAACCATGCCTAAAATACAACACACAGTTGCACTATAGTCTCGGAGTAAGCGTTGCCATACAGGCCGCAGACTGTTAAGTGAAGAAGAACACGTGGATGTCACGCGCGACCCATCATTAGACGTTGGATGCATAATTTTAACTTCCAGTCATTAGCTCTCACTTGTAATTTGGTAAGACTTTCAGAATAGGTTTGTTGTTGGTATACCAATTGATGTACGGAATTTTAGGTGAGGTTTCGATATGAGCGGGGTCGGTGGTTCCCTTGTTTTGTCCGAGATTGCCGTATTAGTGTAAAACCTGTGAAGCACCTTACCTTAGACCACGTGGGTGCTCGTGGTTCCTTCTTCTCCACCACGTAGTTAGTGATTTCAGCTCCTCCGTTATCTTTTGGAGGGCTCCAGAAGAGGGTGAGAGCGTCTCCAGCGAACTCATCTGCTCGGAGGTTCTCTGGTGGTCCTGGTCGGTCCAGCACTCGCACATTCACTGTGGCAGTGTCGTAGCCTGACTGGTTCCTCAGCTGCAGCCGGTACTGTCCCGTGTCTGAGCGCTTTGAGTTCTTCACCACGATACTTGCGAAGTCATCAGCCAGCTGAATGAGAAAAGTTATAGTTATTTACATTTATTATTCTATTCTTTCATTACGTTTGTTGTAAAACTTATAGATAGTATATGTCAACACTTTCTCAGCCGAAACAGTGACACCTGAGTCATCGTTGCCTTATGAGATAATACATAAGTTGTAAATGCGATATTATGAAATGATGGTTCATGGTTAAAGTAAAGGTGATTATTATTATTATTATTATTATTATTATTATTATTATTATTATTATTATTATTATTATTATGATACAAAAAGAAACAGTTTAAAATCTCAATTCAAGGAAACCTTTCAGAAAGTTATGCAACTATTCACATCACTTTGGAAGAAATGTCAAAAGAAACAACTCGTCATGCTTAAAATAAGTTTTCCCCTTCAAGAGACCATTCCTCCTTACAAGTTCAACTGGTTCCCGGAGCCCAAGCATATGGTAGGTACTCTTAGTGAGTTCAAGGCGGAAATCGGGAGTAGATATAAGCAATTATAAACTCAGTCTTTAAAGAAAGTTGGCAACTAACAAAGACTAATGGGGAATTGAGATGAATGAAATGAGGATTGGGCAGATGACCTAAATGTTTCAACAATCACCACAATCAAGGATGAGGATCTTACACCGAAAATGATGTGAGCGGAAGTCAGTACGGAACAAGGGAAATCCCAAGAAGGAAGTTTTCATATTTTCTGATGTGCAGAAGGATATCCATTCATTGATGGATCCATCTAAGTTATGGGCAATCTAAGAGTTGCGGAATGGATAAATGGAAAGACTATCCGCAATGAAGTAACTTATTCTAAAAATCGCAGTTAGTCCGATATAACAATTAGTTGTTGGTACTTGTTTTGTAGTGGTATACATTAATTAATGACGACAGTGTGATAGATTCCACCATCGATTTTATTCACCCCTCTAAACATGTTAGGGTACTGACAGAAGATCTGTGGATACGACACTGATACTTTCCTAAATATTCTCAAAATAATACTGCAAATTCTGAGGAAATGTTTGCAATGTACAATAGTCCTACATCGGTCACTTCGTAACGGATCCATATTATCGAAGTATGGGATGATTGTTGTCATATTGGGCTATCTGTTCAATCATCACAGTGCAATTCAAAGGAGAGATGTACAGTGTTCTAATCCCGACATCTTTGCGTATATACCTAGGTAGTTGCAAAATATACTGTAATTCACTCGTAATTTTTAGACTTTGAACATGGTCACGTGAGTAGGTTTTCAGAGTGCTGGTTGTGTGCTAAACCATCCCAAATGCGATGTTTCAGGATGTGCTGCAGTCCTTGTACGGGGAAAAAGCGAAACGTGTAATCATCACACCATTTGCCATTGAAACTGAACAGCCATGTGATGTGCTCTGTTCCTGTTGTGCTGAATGTTTACCATTCGATACTACATTTCACACAGCTACTTGTGATAGCTCTCTCGACATTATTTCTTCAAGCTGTAGCGATCTCGAAGTTGACTACGGACAAGAACAAGCTGCCGAATTCTCCCGTATGCAGTGTTTTCTCTATCTACCCCAAAATTGCAACCAAAATCATTTTACATGACTTCAGCGAATTCAATTTAAATGATTTTTAAACGGGTGAACAGACATACATCAAAAGGTGTCTCTATTTAATGATTGTGTAAATAAACTCAATGATACGCTTGCACCGCAAAATAAAATAGACATAAAACACAGCTCTGCTCCATGGCTCAATAAAGAAATCCAAACCCTTTTAAAGAAACGTGATAAAAGCACGTACTACATTTATTAAATTAAAACTTACCGAAGTAGTGGTTTTGTGGGGGTTCAAGGCCCTCCTCCTCCTCGCCCTCCTCACAAGATGGCGGCAGCCCGATAACTCCCAAATCCGTGGTCGGATATTGGCGAATGAGGTGCCATTGAACTCGGTCTGACACCCCCTTTCCAATGGACAACATATTTCCACCCCAAAAATAAAACCTACCCCTACTAGGGGGTGAAAATGTAACTTTTTAGAGAATCTCTCTTTCCAAGTGCAACATGTGAGAGTTTGAATGCCGATATGGAATGAAACGTTGTTCCACACAAGAGACAAGTGTGCGGTGGATAGCCAATATGAATTAACATGCTTGTTTTTTGTTTTTACGCATGCCCACTCGTAGCTTTTGTAAGAGGGCGGGCTTTTAAAGATGGCAGCTGTAGTGTAACCTAACCTAACCCAACCCACGAGTGGTGATCAAAAAGTATTTTAAGTGACGCTTGTCGATCGGCAAACCAATAATCAAAGAGGGATATGTCAGGCCTTGAGGTGATAGCCCCTTTTGATTGATCCCTGTTGATTGATCTCTGTTGATTTGTCCCTTTGGACTGGTCTCTGTTGACTAGCCCCTTTTGGACGGGCCCTTTTTGACAGGGGGTCATTTTTTATGGATCCTTTTTGACAGGTCCTTTTTGACGGGTCCCTGTTGACGAGTCATTTCTGACGAGTCCCTTTGGACGGGTCATTGTTGACGAGTCTCTGTGGACGGGTCCTTGTTGGCGAGTCCCTGTGGACGGGTCCTTGTTGACGGGTCCCTGTTGACAGGTCATTTTTGACAGGACATTGTTGACGGGTCCTTGTTGATGGGTCCCTGTTGACAAGTCCTTTTGACTAATCCCTTTAGACCGGTCCCTTCGGACTGGCCCATGAATTTATCCAAAGTGTGCAAAAGGGCTTAACTAACGGACTAATAAGGCTAGGAACTTGTATGAGTTATTGTAGGACTTGGGATGAAGCACCCTTTTAGAATATATTTTTGAAATTTTGACAAAGGGCCTAACCACACTTTTGTTAATATCTCGCGAACCAATCATGCTAGTGACGTGTATGAGGGGTCCTAGCAATTGGTACGATGTTCCCCTTTGGGGGGTGAAACTATCCCCCCACTCCCAAATTGGAAAATCGTAACCGTGGACACTAAAAACCCTAAAATTATGTGTGATAGCTTTAAAAATAGATCATAAGATACGCTTTTACCACGATAGGTCATTTCACCCCTAAAATAGTAAATAGTAATGTTACAGGAAAAAAAGGGGTTAAACACTTAAAAATGATAAATGAACCTAACATCTTTTGTTTTTGATGAAAAACTAGTAGGAGGGTTAAAACTACCCCACCCCCCCAATTCAAAAATCGTTACCTTGGAAATTATGAACCTTAAAATTAAGTGTGATAGCTTTAAAAATAGGTCATGAAATACGCTTATACCACGATAGGTCATTTCACCCCTAAAACAGTGAATAGTGTTTTTACAGGGAAAAAGGTGTTAAACGCCTAAAAATGATAAATGAACCAAAGATCTTTTGTTTTTGATGAAAAATAGTAAGGGGGTGAAAACTACCCCAAAATTAAAAAAATCGATATCTTGGAAACTATGAAACTTAAAATTAGGTGTGATAGCTCAAAAAATTGGTCATTTAATAATCTTTTACCACGATTGGTCATTTTTACCCCTAAACAATGCATGCAGATTTTACAGGAAAAAAGGGGAACCAATAATCAGATTTGGACACATGAGGTGTTATAAGACTCAGGCCGACAATCTCTTCTTGAATTTATTATTTATTTTTTGAAATTTTGACAAAGGGCCTAACCACACATTTTAGAAAATTTAGATTTTTAAAATTTTTTGAAATAATTTTAATATATATATATATTTTAGTAGAGAGAGATAGTACCGGTTGTGTTTAAACGAGCATGTCGCCGATCACTGTGACCATGTTCAATGGATGAATCGATATTTTGTGAAGCATTATTGAAGAGGGTCATGTGACGACTTGTTTTAAGAATATTTTTTTATGATTTTTCCTATGATGCATGCGTTTATTTAAATATCCCAAAACGGCAAGGTTAGTGATTTGAGTTTTATAAACTAATAATGGGATTTGGTCTCTTAAGGTGTCCTATAACTTGACATGACACTTTCTTTATACGGCTTATGAATTTTCCCAAAAAGATTGAAAACAACAAGGTCATGGACTTTTGTTTCTCTTAATATATTGCAAACCCGTAATGTAAGATGTTTATGGTGAGTGATGAAACATAGCTAGGTAGAGAAAGAATTATTGTAGGCTACACGTATGGTGACTGACAAGTCTTTGACCATTGAAACTTGTTTTAAACCTGGCCGCAGTACATAGGGAGTGTAGGTTTCAGGCATGACATGACAAACGGTATGTACAAAATCCAATTTATCGATTCAAGAATTAAGAGTAGACTATCTTTAATTGATTAGTTAAAGAGGATAGCTAAGAAAACAAGATGGTGATTACACTGAACCAAACCGAACCAATACAATCCTTTTTGGATATATAATGTTACTTGCTAACCATTTTGTGCTGCAGTGGCAAGCACTTTTGGCTCTTGCACTAGAGGCCTTAACTCGATTTAACTTTAAGGCATAGAACGAACCAAACTAAGAAAGATGGTTATAGTGGTGCAGTGGTTAAGCTGTTATCCTTTGACTAACGTAGACCAGGGTTTGATTTTAGATTAATACGCATGTCAAAAACATATAAAAAAGCAGGGATAATGTTTTAAGACTGAATACACTTGTATATTTTTTCAAATTATTACTTACATTACAAATACAAAGGTGGACTGGGTTCAATATACAGTTAATGCAAGTAAGATTTTGTATTTGTTTTTTATTTTAGACTTTAGATTTTAGAATTTACATTTTACAATTTAGATTGTGCAAAAAGACCAAACCATAATGTCATGACTTTCAATTTTCGGAAACTAATTATTAAAGAAATGCATATAAGGATTTGTATTACTTGGAATTATGTTTTATATACTATATTTTATTTTGGTTTTAGATTTTAGAAATTTGATATTAGATTTTAGATTTTAGGTAAAGACCAAACTAATATTGGCTATTCATTAGACAATGGTATGTAGATAGAAAGATGATTAGACTATATGTTAAGATGAATTTTTAGGTGTTGACTGGCCTTGCAATAAGAATTGACTAACCAGACATGAGTTAACAACCAACGAAACATTTTGGCGACTATGCTTGTTATTGACCAGTGAGTAGGGTTTTTGAATAACTGTTTACTATTTTGGGTTACATACAACAAATGCATAGACCTACTGAGCGACTATGTTTGCTAAACAAGACATTATACCAGAGATGATTAGGATTCTTACGTAGCTCAGGCAAGGAAAGCATTTCTACAGAATTTGTTGACATTGAATATAGATTTAGGTATTAGGATGCCATTTTTTGAAGACCTTATGTCTGGAGCGTTATGCTCTATGAAATGGAAACTTGGACTATTGGTGTAGCAGAAAAGTGGAGAATTGATGTGTTTGAAATGTGGTGTTACAGGAGAATGATGAAGATTAGATGGGTAAATAGGGTTACAAACAAAGAGGTATTAAGACAAGTGGGAGAGGAGAGATGTTTTTTGCGACAGCTAATAAAGTAAATCGATAGGTTGGTAGGACACATACACCCAGGAATAGCAAGCTTAGTTATGGAAGAAAGGGTTGAGGACAAGAACTGTAGGGGTAGACCAAGGTTAGAATATGTTAAACAGATAGCCTTGGATGTAGAGTGTGGTACCTATATAGAGATGAAACGATTAGCTCAGGACAGGGAGTCATGGAGAGCTGTATTAAACCAGTCAAAAGGCTGAAGATTCAAACAACATGTAGAGCTTACCAAAATAATGTTGTGTAATGGTAAATGCTAGTCAACTAACTTTAATGCATTACTAAAACCCATGACACGATACCTGAGAGCTTTTCTAAAATTATTTTAAGATGCCTTTAACCCTATATTAAACACCCAGTTCTCAAGACTCATAACTACAATGTAATGAAAAAAAAACAACAACAACAAAAAATACATATAAAAACGAGCAAGTGGTTGAGTCAATGTACACTGGAAAATTTTGTAAACACTCAAGTGCACAAAACAAATTACATTATTAACTGTCAGGTTGATCGAGTGGTTAAGGCGTTTGACTTATGTTCACATTTTCAATACAAGAAAGCAAGGATTTGAATCCCTTACCTGACATAACTATTGCTTTAACATGCCTCAGTGATACTGTATTATTATGATACTCCATACACAAACCATAGATAGAGTGTATTGTTTAAGTCCACTCTCTTTCTAAACATAGCTAGAGACTGTCAATGGTTAACAATCGCATTAATAGTGAGAGGATGTAGTGATAGTAATTAAGAAAAAGCAGACAATAACCATAAAATATTTTTATTAAATTCATTTTATAATAGATACACACTGAATACAATTTTCTCTATTTACCATTGTTTGATATAGATTGTTTAAACACAACGCTTGTTGTAGATCCTTTTGCAACTTTCTCCAGGTACTCTTGTTCTTAAAAACTGGGGAAGTCGCAGTGGTTTTATAGACATAAAACTCTCATCCTTTTCTCTTTCATCATCATCATCATCATCCTCTTCATTATGAATATTATCATCAAAATTATGATAGTCATTGTCACCATCATTATCATCTTCATCATCATCATCCTCAACATCACTAGAACTATCCATTTCCTCTTGTTCGTTTTCCACAGGGACCTCTTTTAAAGTCTGCGTTGCTTTTGATAGTGTTAAGGGCTTCTTAGACGTTGACAACTGTCCTAACATGACTTTTTGAGGACATGATAAGTGATTTAGAACAAACACTGCACTATCTTGAGCAGCAATATTTTTTTCTTGGACTTGCTTTTTTACCTTGGTTATAGTATTTTGTCCATTTAAATGAGTATTAATTTGAGATTCACAATGATGCTCGTTTTAAGTAAGTACGTTGGAGTCTTTTGTTTTAATCATTCCTCGACACTTTTTAGATCGTTCTTTTGAACATCGCCAAATAACAGTTCCATCTTTATTGGTTGTTTTTACAATATATGTATATCCTTTATAGTAGGCACATGGTTTACCATGGCTGGTTGTTGAGACTTCCATATTAACTAATATACATTAATTTAATTTTAGTAAAGTCACTTCAGTAATAATAATAGTAAAAATAAATGAAGTGGATTGATATTTTTTAAAGGTGGAATTTTCAAAGTACTGTCAAGAATAATAATCACATGAACAAATTTTAGACTACAAGTGATTTACACACACATTGCTCAATGTCAAGATTTATACTGAACACAATTTATAGAGATTATGATTTTTATTGACTGTATTTGATAGTAGCCATGGTTAGTAGAGGCAATGTATACTGGGTGCGTTTTATAGCACGCTCAATTTATAGTAGGTAAGATTAGTAGACGCGTTTGATACTGGGCGCGTTTTATACTGATTATGATTTATACTGAGCGCGATTTTTACTAGAAGCTATTTTACCAAGTGTAATTGATAGTAGGTGCTATTCATACTCAACGCAATTGATAGTAGGCGTAATTCATAGTTGGCGCAATTGGTAGTTGGCGCAATTGATAGTAGGCACAATTAATAGTAGGCACAATTAATAGTAGGCGCGATTGGTAGCAGGCGCAATTGAATGTAGGCGCGATTGGTAGTGGACGTAATTGATAGTAGGCGCTATTGATAGTAGGCGCAATTGACTGTAGGCGTGATTTATAGTGGACGTAATTGATAGTAGGCGCTATTGATAGTAGGCGCGATTGATAGTAGGCGCGATTAGTAGTAGGCGCGATTGGTAGTAGGCGCAATTGGTAGTAGACGCAATTACTAGTAGGCGCGATTGGTAGTAGGCGCAATTGATAGTAAGTGCAATTGAGAGTAGGCGCCATTGGTAGTGGGTGTAATTGCTAGTAGGCGCTATTAATAGTAGGTGCAATTAGTAGGTGCAATTGATAGTAGGCGCGATTGATAGTAGGCGCTATTAGTAGGCGCGATTGATAGTAGGCGCGATTGATAGTTGGCGCAATTGATAGTAGGCACAATTAATAGTAGGCGCAATTGACTGTAGGCGCGATTTATAGGGGATGTAATTGATAGTAGGCGCTATTGATAGTAGGCGCGATTAGTAGTAGGCGCGATTGGTAGTAGACACAATTACTAGTAGGCGCGATTGGTAGTAGGCGTAGTTGATAGTAAGTGCAATTGACAGTAGGCGCGATTGGTAGTGGGCGTAATTGCTAGTAGGCGCTATTGATAGTAGGTGCAATTGACAGTAGGCGCAATCGGTAGTAGGCGTGATAGGTAGTAGGTGCAATTGATAGTAGGTGCAATTAGTAGATGCAATTGATAGTAGGCGCGATTGATAGTAGGCGCAATTGATAGCAGGCGCTATTAGTAGACGCGATTGATAGTAGGCGAGATTGGTAGTAGGCGCAATTGATAGTAGGTGCGATTGACAGTAGGCGCGATTGATAGTTGGCGCGATTGGTAGTAGGCGTAATTGATAATAGGAGCGATTGATATTAGGCGCAATAAATAGTAGGTGCGATTAGTAGGCGCGATTGATAGTAGGCGCGATTGATAGTAAGTGTGTTTTGTAGACCTTTAGGTGATAACCCCTTTTGATTGATCCCTGTTGATTTGTCCCTTTGGACTGGTCCCTGTTGACTAGCCCCTGTTGACCAGCCCCTTTGGACGGGTCCTTTATAAAGGGAGTCATTTTGACGGGTCCCTGTGGACGGGTCCCTGTGGACGGGCCCATGCATTTATCCAAATTATGTCAAAGTCACTTAACCTAACCTTGTCACATGACCCGTTCTACAAGTTTAGACTTGCTTTGAGACTGGCTATGACGTCACAGATGAATGGCGGTGGGAGGCTGGACATTACTTTTTATTACACAAAAACATTTTCCTTTTTGCCAGCCTCCCACCGCCATTCATCTGTGACGTCATAGCCAGTCTCAAAGCAAGTCTAAACTTGTAGAACGGGTCATGTGACAAGGTTAGGTTAAGTGACTTTGACATAATTTGGATAAATGCATGGGCCCGTGCACAGGGACCCGTCAAAATGACTCCCTTTATAAAGGACCCGTCCAAAGGGGCTGGTCAACAGGGGCTAGTCAACAGGGACCAGTCCAAAGGGACAAATCAACAGGGATCAATCAAAAGGGGTTATCACCTCAAGGTCTACCAATCACACCTACTATCAATCGCGTCTACTATCAATCGCGCCTACTATCAATCGCGCCTACTAATCGCACCTACTATTTATTGCGCCTAATATCAATCGCGCCTACTATCAATTACGCCTACTACCAATCGCGCCAACTATCAATCGCGCCTACTATAAATCACACCTACTAGCAATTGCGCCTACTACCAATCTCGCCTACTATCAATCGCGTCTACTAATAGCGCCTGCTATCAATTGCGCCTACTATCAATTGCATCTACTAATTGCACCTACTATCAATTGCACCTACTACCTATCACGCCTACTACCAATTGCGCCTACTGTCAATTGCACCTACTATCAATAGTGCCTACTAGCAATTACGCCCACTACCAATCGCGCCTATTGTCAATTGCACTTACTATCAATTGCGCCTACTACCAATCGCGCCTACTAGTAATTGTGTCTACTACCAATCGCGCCTACTACTAATCGCGCCTACTATCAATTACATCCCCTATAAATCGCGCCTACAGCCAATTGCGCCTACTATTAATTGTGCCTACTATCAATTGCGCCAACTACCAATCGCGCCTACTATCAATCGCGCCTACTACCAATCGCGCCTACTACCAATCACATCTACTAATAGCGCCTACTATCAATCGCGCCTATTATCAATTGCACCTACTAATTGCACCTACTATTAATAGCGCCTACTAGCAATTACACCCACTACCAATGGCACCTACTCTCAATTGCACTTACTATCAATTGCGCCTACTACCAATCGCGCCTACTAGTAATTGCGTCTACTACCAATTGCGCCTACTACCAATCGCGCCTACTACTAATCGCACCTACTATCAATCGCGCCTACTATCAATAGCGCCTACTATCAATTACGTCCACTATAAATCACGCCTACAGTCAATTACGCCTACTATCAATAGGGCCTACTATCAATTACGTCCACTACCAATCGCGCCTACATTCAATTGCGCCTGCTACCAATCGCGCCTACTATTAATTGTGCCTACTATTAATTGTGCCTACTATCAATTGCGCCAACTACCAATTGCGCCTACTATCAATTACGCCTACTATCAATTGCGTTGAGTATGAATAGCACCTACTATCAATTACACTTGGTAAAAATAGCTTCTAGTAAAAATCGCGCTCAGTATAAATCATAATCAGTATAAAACGCGCCCAGTATCAAACGCGTCTACTAATCGTACCTACTATAAATTGAGCGTGCTATAAAACGCATCCAGTATACATTGCCTCTACTAACCATGGCTACTATCAATTACAGTCAATAAAAATCATAATCATTATAAATTGTGTTCAGTATAAATCTTGACATTGAGCAATGTGTGTGTAAATCACTTGTAGTCTAAAATTTGTTCATGTGATTATTATTCTTGACAGTACTTTGAAAATTCCACCTTTAAAGATATCAATCCACTTCATTTGTTTTTACTATTATTATTACTGAAGTGACTTTAGTAAAATTAAATTAATGTGTATTAGTTAATACGGAAGTCTCAACAACCAGCCATGGTAAGCCATGTGCCTACTATAAAGGATATACATATATTGTAAAAACAACCAATAAAGATGGAACTGTTATTTGGCGATGTTCAAAACAACGATCTAAAAAGTGTCGAGGAATGATTAAAACAAAAGACTCCAACGTACTTACTTAAAACGAGCATCATTGTGAATCTCAAATTAATACTCATTTAAATGGACAAAATACTCTAACCAAAGTAAAAAAAAGCAAGTCCAAGAAAAAAATATTGCTGCTCAAGATAGTGCAGTGTTTGTTCTAAATCACTTATCATGTCCTCAAAAAGTCATGTTAGGACAGTTGTCAACGTCTAAGAAGCCCTTAACACTATCCAAAGCAACGCAGACTTTAAAAGAGGTCCCTGTGGAAAACGAAAAAGAGGAAATGGATAGTTCTAGTGATGTTGAGGATGATGATGATGAAGATGATGATGATGGTGACAATGACTATCTTAATTTTGATAATATCCATAATGAAGAGGATGATGATGATGATGATGATGATGATGATGATGAAAGAGAAAAGAATGAGGGTTTTATGTCTATAAAACCACTGCGACTTCCCCAGTTTTTAAGAACAAGAGTACCTGGAGAAAGTTGCAAAAGGATCTACAACAAGCGTTGTGTTTAAACAATCTATATCAAACAATGGTAAATAGAGAAAATTGTATTCAGTGTGTATCTATTATAAAATGAATTTAATAAAAATATTTTATGGTTATTGTCTGCTTTTTCTTAATTACTATCACTACATCCTCTCACTATTAATGCGATTGTTAACCATTGACAGTCTCGAGCTATGTTTAGAAAGAGAGAGTGGACTTAAACAATACACTCTATCTATGGTTTGTGTATCGAATATCATAATAATACAGTATCGCTGAGGCATGTTAAAGCAATAGTTATGTCAGGTAAGGGATTCAAATCCTTGCTTTCTTGTATTGAAAATGTGAACATAAGTCAAACGCCTTAACCACTCGATCAACCTGACAGTTAATAATGTAATTTGTTTTGTGCACTTGAGTGTTTACAAAATTTTCCAGTGTACATTGACTCAACCACTTGCTCGTTTTTATATGTATTTTTTGTTGTTGTTGGTTTTTTTTCATTACATTGTAGTTATGAGTCTTGAGAACTGGGTGTTTAATATAGGGTTAAAGGCATCTTAAAATAATTTTAGAAAAGCTCTCAGGTATCGTGTCATGGGTTTTAGTAATGCATTAAAGTTAGTTGACTAGCATTTACCATTACACAACATTATTTTGGTAAGCTCTACATGTTGTTTGAATCTTCAGCCTTTTGACTGGTTTAATACAGCTCTCCATGACTCCCTGTCCTGAGCTAATCGTTTCATCTCTATATAGGTACCACACTCTACATCCAAGGCTATCTGTTTAACATATTCTAACCTTGGTCTACCCCTACAGTTCTTGTCCTCAACCCTTTCTTCCATAACTAAGCTTGCTATTCCTGGGTGTATGTGTCCTACCAACCTATCGATTTACTTCATTAGCTGTCGCAAAAAAACATCTCTCCTCTCCCACTTGTCTTAATACCTCTTTGTTTGTAACCCTATTTACCCATCTAATCTTCATCATTCTCCTGTAACACCACATTTCAAACACTTCAATTCTCCACTTTTCTGCTACACCAATAGTCCAAGTTTCCCTTTCATAGAGCGTCATGCTCCAGACATAAGGTCTTCAAAAAATGACATCCTAATACCTAAATCTATATTCAATGTCAACAAATTCTGTAGAAATGCTTTCCTTGCCTGAGCTACATAAGAATCCTAATCATCTCTGGTATAATGTCTTGTTTAGCAAACATAGTCGCTCAGTAGGTCTATGCATTTGTTGTATGTAACCCAAAATAGTAAACAGTTTTTCTAAAACCCTACTCACTGGTCAATAACAAGCATAGTCGCCAAAATGTTTCGTTGGTTGTTAACTCATGTCTGGTTAGTCAATTCTTATTGCAAGGCCAGTCAACACCTAAAAATTCATCTTAACATATAGTCTAATCATCTTTCTATCTACATACCAGTGTCTAATGAATAGCCAATATTAGTTTGGTCTTTACCTAAAATCTAAAATCTAATATCAAATTTCTAAAATCTAAAACCAAAATAAAATATAGTATACAAAACATAATTCCAAGTAATACAAATCCTTATATGTTTTTCTTTAATAATTAGTTTCCGAAAATTGAATGTCATGACATTATGGTTCGGTATTTTTGCACAATCTAAATTGTAAAATGTAAATTCTAAAATCTAAAGTCTAAAATAAAAAACAAATACAAAATCTTACTTGCATTAACTGTATATTGAACCCAGTCCACCTTCGTATTTGTAATCTAAGTAATAATTTGAAAAAATATACAAGTGTAATCAGTCTTAAAACATTATCCCTGCTTTTTTATATGTTTTGACATGCGTATTAATCTAAAATCAAACCCTGGTCTACGTTAGTCAAAGGATAACAGCTTAACCACTGCACCACTATAACCATCTTTCATAGTTTGGTTCGTTTTATGCCTTAAAGTTAAATCGAGTTAAGGCCTCTAGTGCAAGAGCCAAAAGTGCTTGCCACTGCAGCACAAAATGGTTAGCAAGTAACATTATATATCCAAAAAGGATTGTATTGGTTCGGTTTGGTTCAGTGTAATCACCATCTTGTTTTCTTAGCTATCCTCTTTAACTAATCAATTAAATATAGTCTACTCTTAATTCTTGAATCGATAAATTGGATTTTGTACATACCGTTTGTCATGTCATGCCTGAAACCTATACTCCCTATGTACTGCGGCCAGGTTTAAAACAAGTTTCAATGGTCAAAGACTTGTCAGTCACCATACGTGTAGCCTACAATAATTCTTTCTCTACCTAGCTATGTTTCATCACTCACCATAAACATCTTACATTACGGGTTTGCAATATATTAAGAGAAACAAAAGTCCATGACCTTGTTGGTTTCAATCTTTTTGGGAAAATTCATAAGCCGTATAAAGAAAGTGTCATGTCAAGTTATAGGACACCTTAAGAGACCAAATCCCATTATTAGTTTATAAAACTCAAATCACTAACCTTGCCGTTTTGGGATATTTAAATAAATGCATGCATCATAGGAAAAAGCATAAATAAATATTCTTAAAACAAGTCGTCGCATGACCCTCTTCAATCAATGCTTCACAAGATATCGATTCTTCCATTGAACATGGTCACAGTGATCGGCGACATGCTCGTTTAAACACAACCGGTACTATCTCTCTCTACTAAAAAAAAAATAATTAAAATTATTTCAAAAAATTTTAAAAATCTAAATTTTCAAAAATGTGTGGTTAGGCCCTTTGTCAAAATTTCAAAAAATAAATAATAAATTCAAGAAGAGATTGTCGTCCTTAGTCTTATAACACCTCATGTGTCCAAATCTGATTATTGGTTCCCCTTTTTCCTGTAAAATCTGCATGCATTGTTTAGGGGTAAAAATGACCAATCGTGGTAAAAGAGTATTAAATGACCAATTTTTTGAGCTATCACACCTAATTTTAAGTTTCATAGTTTCCAAGATATCGATTTGTTTAATTTTGGGGTAGTTTTCACCCCCTTACTAATTTTCATCAAAAACAAAAGATCTTTGGTTCATTTATCATTTTTAGGCGTTTAACACCTTTTTCCCTGTAAAAACACTATTCACTGTTTTAGGGGTGAAATGACCTATCGTGGTATAAGCGTATGTCATGACCTATTTTTAAAGCTATCACACTTAATTTTAAGGTCCATAATTTCCAAGATAACGATTTTGAAATTGGGGGGGGGGGGAGGGGGAGTTTTAACCCTCCTACTAGTTTTTCATCAAAAACAAAAGATCTTAGGTTCATTTATCATTTTTAAGTGTTTAACCCCCTTTTTCCCTGTAACATTACTATTTACTATTTTAGGGGTGAAATGACCTATCGTGGTAAAAGCGTATCTTATGATCTATTTTTAAAGCTATCACACATAATATTAGGGTTTTAGTTTCCACGATATCGATTTTCCGATTTGGGAGTGGGGGGATAGTTTCACCCCCCAAAGGGGAACATCGTACCAATTGCTAGGACCCCTCATACAAGTCACTAGCATGATTGGTTCACGAGATATTAACAAAAGTGTGGTTAGGCCCTTTGTCAAAATTTCAAAAATATATTCTAAAAGGGGGCTTCATCCCAAGTCCTACAATACCTCATGCAAGTTCCTAGCCTTATTAGTCCGTTAGTTAAGCCCTTTGGCACACTTTGGATAAATTCATGGGCCAGTCCAAAGGGACCGGTCTAAAGGGATTAGTCAAAAGGACTTGTCAACAGGGACCCATCAACAAAGACCCGTCAACAATGACCTGTCAAAAATGACCTGTCAACAGGGACCCGTCAACAAGGACCCGTCCACAGGGACTCGCCAACAAGGACCCATCCACAGGGACTCGTCAACAATGACCCGTCCAAGAGGACTCGTCAGCAATGACTCGTCAACAGGGACCCGTCAAAAAGGACCTGTCAAAAAGGATCCATCAAAAATGACCCCCTGTCAAAAAGGGCCCGTCCAAAAGGGGCTAGTCAACAGAGACCAGTCCAAAGGGACAAATCAACAGAGATCAATCAACAGGGATCAATCAAAAGGGGCTATCACCTCAAGGCCTGACATATCCCTCTTTGATTATTGGTTTGCCGATCGACAAGCGTCACTTAAAATACTTTTTGATCACCACTCGTGGGTTGGGTTAGGTTAGGTTACACTACAGCTGCCATCTTTAAAAGCCCGCCCTCTTACAAAAGCTATGAGTGGGCATGCGTAAAAACAAAAAACAAGCATGTTAATTCATATTGGCTATCCACCGCACACTTGTCTCTTGTGTGGAACAACGTTTCATTCCATATCGGCATTCAAACTCTCACATGTTGCACTTGGAAAGAGAGATTCTCTAAAAAGTTACATTTTCACCCCCTAGTAGGGGTAGGTTTTATTTTTGGGGTGGAAATATGTTGTCCATTGGAAAGGGGGTGTCAGCCCGAGTTCAATGACACCTCATTCGTCAAAATCCGACCACGGGTTTGGGAGTTATCGGGCTGCCGCCATCTTGTGAGGAGGGCGAGGAGGAGGAGGGCCTTGAACCCCCACAAAACCACTACTTACCGATGACTATGAAGAGTACAGAATTCTACAAGACACAACAACCAATCAGGAATACAAAAGTATTCAAAAGTATACAACCTCTTCAGTGACTGCAAAACCACCTCCGCCAGATGGCGTGCTGAAAAATCATTGGGAGTTGGTACCAGATCAATCACTATTGTTGAGATGCCTGTCTCTGCATCACAATTAAATGAACATTCCTCAAATGTAGCCTCACTTGGTGACGCATTAAGAGTATCAGGGACCGTTATGAACTACACACCCATCCCTCTCCCTGCCCATTATTTTTTTAAATGTATGTTTACCCACATTAGATTGTGAAAGCCATCAAATCAGTTCGTAAAAAACCAAGAGGCTCTGACAGATTGCCAATTTCTCTTATCTTTAACTGTCTTGAGGTATTTCTACCTCCGATTGTACACCTATTTAATTTCTCTATTCGAAGTGGAGTATATCCGTCTCTTTGGAAGTGTGTTAACATAAAAAAAAATATTCCCACTAGTTGTAGTGTCTTTGGACCGATAAATATCATTTAAGACCTTACTAAAGCTGTTGAGAAAATAGTCTATGAACAAGTATGTGACTACCTAAATAATTTTAATACCAGTCGTGCACAGAGCGTGATCCTCGCAGATAGTTCTTCCTCAGACTGCAATCGGTAGAAAGTAGAGTGCCTCACGGGTCTGTCCTAGGCTTACTATGCTTCTCGACTTACATAAACGATGGTTCTAATGAATTCGAAAATAGTTCTGTTCATATATACGCTGATGACCTCCAAGATTATTTTTACCTCACGCCTAGCACTGCATACGATCAATTATATTTGTTCAATGAAGATATCGACAGGCTTTGTGAATGGGTCCTAAATCATAATCTTAACTTGAACTTATCTAAAATACAACCTTTATCCATTGGATATACGAAACTTCTAAATTCAGTAGATATTAATTCACTACCACCCATTAAGATACTAGATAACAGTATTAAATATAGCAACACTGTAAATAATCTCGGAATGATATTTGACAGATCACTATTGTGGGCAGAGCATACTTCAAAGGTGTATTAACTATGCATCTCCTGAAGAGAACTGTCTCTTACACCCCTCCCAACATACGTAAGCTCTTCATCTAAATTCTCATTTCTCCAGCAATTGATTATATGGCTCTGCTGTATACAATAATTTACCAGAAACACGGATTATCAAACTAAAAAGAGTTCAGAATGTTCGATAAATTCTGGATGTGAGACGAGATGAGCATATCACACCTTACTACGTGCAGCTGAAGTGGTTGAAACTCCACGAGGGTAGGCAGCTACCAGTTGCCATTCTGACACAAAAAATATTGCACACCAAGACCCTGTTATATCTCTACAATGCCTTTAAACAATTTCTCATAATCGAGAAAATTGGTACACAAAATTAACTTTCCAGATTCCTATCCACCGAACCACGAAGTTCAATAAATATTCTGTTTGCACCGCCTCGACCCTCTTCAACACCTTCTATTTATACACTGGTCAAAAAAAGTTTCGCTTATTGCAAGATTTTGTATTTTTGGGCCAAATATAATACAACGTGTTTTATCCGATAATAGTGTACAGCACAGACAAACACACAAACAAACAAACAAACAGGCAAACAAACACGTAAACTTAGAGTTAAGCCATGAGACAATGTGCAGAAACGAATATGTCGTCATACAGCAATGTAAATACATCTTGCAATATGCAGAACTTTTTATGACCAGTGTATTAGTTCGTTAAGGTTGCAAGCACTGCAGCTCTCAATAGTCGTCTTTCATCATGCTTCTTGGTGGAGTATACCTCTCACAACGGATTACTGCAGTATGTTAAGAGGTTATTTGTATCCACATAAAGCCTCCTTTCCAGCACTGACAGCGCTGGAAAGGAGGCTTTATGTCGATATTTTGTTGTCTAAAATTTGGCTCAGGGGAGAGAACAGGTTTCCCTGATAGCAAGAAAAAGCCGGTCCAATCAGAGTACGAGAGAGTACGAGAGGCGTATCAGTCAAGACTAGTTTATAGAGGAATGTCGCACCAATAGGAGCGAAGCTGCGTGTCGTATGAAGGTATCGAGGAGGGATTAATAGACTAACCCGCTCATTTTGGCGTGGGAACGAACAATGGAAAGGGAGATGGCTCGAGTTAATAAACGTCACATGACATGGGACCATACATCATGAACGTGATTTAGTCCAATTAAGAAGCTGTTCATTACTATTTAGCAATCAATTTAAAAAGGATTTTATGGAATCGAAGGATGTGATAATTAATAACAATAATTATCTGAGTGTTAATTTTTATATGGAATTGATAATAGAGGCAGAAACTGCATTTCTAAAATGCGCGCTGTTTCAAAAAGGACGCTATCTGGAATTGAGGAGAAGGGGAAGACACTGACTGAGCTCGAGGCTATTAATTGGTGTCGCTTGAACGATAAAGACGTGCGAATTGAAGTGATCGGGAGTGCGGCAAAAGTTACATTTCGACTACCGGGAACTGAGGCGGTTATCACGGTCAAGTGGAGACGAGATGCCGCACTCGTGATTCAGTGAACTTAGTATATTTTCGGAAGGGACTTTGAGAACAGAAACAATAAGTGAATTTCAGCGCATAGTGAAGCATTAGGCCTATAATATTAAGAAGAGGAATATTGTAATGATATCACAGAGACATTGCGTCAGTGATTTATAACTCCATTAATGTGAATTGTGACGAAGTATTGTTCACGGAATATCGTACTTTTTCGAACAATACAAAGTGACGATAGCTTATCGAGCATTATACTGTGAACATTGAAAGTTGTGGTGATAGTCATTCGTCTAGTGAAAGTTCAGTTTCGTGAAGTGAATAACCAAACTAGAAAGAGGAAACTTTGTTACATTGAGCCACGCTACAGTTATTACGATATACTGGAATTGGGAGAGATCGTTCATAACTTTATCGAAGTTGAGGAAATGGCTTACTAAATACATGGAGGGAACGTAATATGCAGGATGCGGAAGACATTTGATGTGAACTAAGAGGACGCGGAAGAAGACGATGATGATCGTGGCCATGTTAGACATTCAGCAGATATTAAGATGATAATAAATTTCACGATATACTACAATGGAGTTCGTTGATTTTATTCCAACACGAAGTTGTCAGGCGTTCCAACCTGAGAATATGAAGGAAGGACGGAGATCGAAATCGAACACAGGGATGGAGTCAGAACGAGGTGATGGTGATCGGAAAGGTGATCCACCCGAGTACAGTCTTGGTGTTCAACACGAAGTTGTCAGGCGAATTCCCAGGTACGACAACGGCGATCCAGGAATATGGAGAAGTAATAATGCTAATCCAGCATTATTTCTGTTTTACCGAAAGGAAGATGGAACTCTTCTGGTCAACTTTAGGTCAACACCAGGTAGAGGCAATCCAATATGTAGTACTTGAATGTAGGCATGCTTTGAATATATCTGAAGTAAGATTTTCTATATCTGGCTGTAGGATTAATTACTAATATTTTCGAACTGGTTAATTGTTTTCGTCGTATTTTATTTTATTTAAATTTAATTGATGGAGTGGAGTTTTTTATTGATTTGGATTTTCGGGTTGAAGTCATGCAGTATTTGGTTGATCGATGACCGTATTTAGGCATTTTTTTAGGATTCTCGATTTTATTGGTGACATTTGGATTTGTTTTTGCGATGTGCGATTTAAATTTTGATCTTCCTACTTTTAGAGGCGATGATCGTTTTGTGATCATATTGCTTGAGTGAATTTCGATAGCTGACATTATTTTAAATGGATGACAGATTTTTGAAATATACACACATCAAAAAAAGTTTTGCATCACCTCGGTTCCAAGAGTTCCGGAACCTTTAAATACAAAGGGAATAGAGATCAACACAAACAACATTTCAGCTCGTTTTATTGCTCATGAGACCCACACATTGCATGTTGTACCATCATACAGCTAGACTTTCAGCATTTGTGGTCCAGATTGCAGTACACACCACTACCTCTAATACCCAGTAGCACGTCCTCTTGCATTGATGCATGCCTGTATTCGTCGTGGCATACTATCCACAAGTTCATCAAGACACTGTTGGTCCAAATTGTCCCACTCCTCAACGACAATTCGGCGTAAATCTCTCAGAGTGGTTGGTGGGTCAAGACGTCCATAAACAGCCCTTTTCAACATATCCCAGGCATGTTCGATAGGGTTCATGTCTGGCGAACATGCTGGCCACTGTAGTCGAGCGATGTCGTTATCTTGAAGGAACGCATTCACAAGATGTGCACGATGAGGTCGAGAATTGTCGTCCATGAAGACAAATGCCTCTCCAATATTCTGCCGATATGGGTGCACTATGGGTCGGAGGATGTCATTCAGGTATCGTAAAGCCGTTTCGGAGCCTTCCATGACCACCAGTGGCGTACGTCGGCCCCACATAATGCCACCCCAAAACATCAGGGAACCACCACCTTGCTGCACTCGCTGGACAGTGTGTCTAAGACGTTCAGCCTGACCAGGGTGCCTCCAAACACGTCTCCGACGATTGTCTGGTTGAAGGCATATGCGACACTCATCGGTGAAGAGAACGTGATGCCAATTCTGTGGGGTCCATTCAGCATGTTGTTGGGCCCATCTGTACCGCGCTGCATGGTGTCGGGGTTGCAAAGCTGGACCTCGCCATGGACGTCGGGAGTGAAGTTGCGCATCATGCAGCCTATTGCGCACAGTTTGAGTTGAAACACGACGTCCTGTGGCTGAACGAAACGCATTATTCAACATGGTGGCATTGCTGTCAGGGTTCCTCCGAGCGGCAATCCGTAAGTAGCGGTCATCCACTACAGTAGTAGCCCTTGGGCGGCCTGAGCGAGGCCTGTCATCGACAGTTCCTGTATCTCTGTACCTCCTCCATGTCCGAACAACATCGCTTTGGTTCACTCTGAGACGCCTGGAAACTTCCCTTGTTGAGAGCCCTTCTTGACACAAAGTAACAATGCGGACGCGATCGAACTGCGGTATTGACCTTCTAGGCATGGTAGAACTACAGACAACATGAGCAGCGTACCTTCGTCCTGGTGGAATGACTGGAACTGATCGGCTGTCGTACCCCCTCCGTCTAATAGGCCCTGCTCATGCATGGTTGTTTACATCTTTGAGCAGTTTTAGTGACATCTATGAACAGTCAAAGGGACTGTATCTTTGATACAATATACACAGTCAACGTCTATATGCCGGAGATCTGGGAACCGAGGAGATGCAAAACTTTTTTTGATGTGTGTATTTTAATGTTGAATATTACGATGAATAATTATTTAAGAAATGCTTGAAATATTGTTGAAGAAAGCCTTATTGTTGGTTTTTGAAAGGATATTCCATGGATTTAAATATGGCAACGTTGGAAGGAAACTGTATAGCGAAGTTTTATGTCTGGAATAAGAATGTTGGAATGCAGTTGTTGCATTATGGAACCATTGATAATAGAGCTATTTATTAATAATAATAATAATAACAATAATAATTTGATGAAGCCTCCGTGGCTTAGGCGGCAGCACGCCGGCCTCTCACCGCTGGGTCCGTGGTTCAAATCCCGATCACTCTATGTGAGATCTGTGCTGGACAAAACGGAGGCAGACAGGTTTTTCTCCGGGTACTCCGGTTTTCCCTGTCAAAATTTCATTCCAGCAACACTCTCCACTATCATTTCATTTCATCTGTCATTCATTTCATCATTGCCCCAGAGGAGTGCGTCAGGCCTCGGCAGCCGGCACAGTTCATATCCTCGCCGCTAGATGGGGGCTTCATTCATTCCATTCCTGACCCGGTCGGAGACTGGAAGCAGGCTGTGGATTTCATTTCAATAATAATTTGAATTGCATTACTGACAGTAGTGGCTACGCTGGCTAAAGCGCAGCATTAGGTCATGGGGCCAAGCTCTCTGCTGACTCGGTAGACGCGTGGGTTCGAGCCCCACCGTCGGCCGTCCTTGAAATGGTTTTCCGTGGTTTCCCATTTTCAACACCAGGCAAATGCTGGGACGGTACCTTCTGACAGGCCACGGCCGCTTCCTTCCACATCCTTGCCCAGTTTCATTCACCATCATTCATTTCATCTCTCATTAACTCCTCTCATGAGGTTGGCGTCAGGAAGGGCATCCGGCCGTAAAAACCATCGCCACAAAGACTTCCATCGCATCTCATCCCCGACCCCGTTGGAAAACGGGAATAATAAGGGGTAGACATACATACATACATACATACATACATATATACATACATACAATTTTAATTGCATTGTAGTAAAGATCTAGGATCTGTCAGTAAGTGGACATTTTAGTGAAGATTTATATGAGCATAATTATAGTCTTCAGGATATAGTCGTTGGAGTTAGGTAAAGTTTTGAATTGTTAACAAAGTTGAGATGCAACTTGAATTTTAAGATTTTTTTTAAGAAGTTGAGGGATGGTATTCCAGCTTGGTGATGCATAAGTATGCAGTGTTGTGTGAATGTGGCAATGTGCATGTTCGACATCGTTCCACAATAAATAAGTAACTAATAGATGTTGATAATTTGCAGTTTATAGTCGTCGATGTGTGTGAATTACACTGATTGTAAAAATGTTACGTTATGGAAGAGTTGATCTCTTGTTTTGAGATGATAGTTAAGATGACTATCACGATCAGCTGTTTATGTCATGTTGCTGATCGATGCTCAAATCTTCAGTAGTAATGGATCATTGATATTAGAGCACACTCGAAACTATGGCAATTTGATATTTTAATTGAAACGATTTGTATTATTTTTATTAGTATTTCTATTCGAAGAAGAAAGCACATAATAATTTGTAATCTAGGCTTAATTGCACAGATTCATGACTATGGCAATAATTTTTACCAAAGTTTAGTGGTAAGATTCGAAAGTTTGTGTATATAATTGTAAAATTGTGGGGGAATATGAAAATATTTTTAATAATTTTAATAATTATAATAATAATAATTATTATTTTACGATAGGTCGAATATTTTAGAGGGGTTATAGAATAGGGATGAATTAGATTTAAGGAGTTTTGTATCGAGTTCAATGTTGATATTGTAATAGCGAAAGGCCATCGCTAGTTTTATTTTTGAATCAGGTAATTTTTCAATATTTTTATTTTTACTCCTTAAACTAGGGTATAATTTGATTCGAGTTTTAATTTCTTACTCGATGCTGATTACTACTATAATTGGCGAGTTTGCTTAATTCTTGCTATTCACATTGCGATAATCGACATTAATATGGTTGGTTATTTGAAGGGCGTGATTTTATTTTGTTGCTGTACGTGTTTGTGAAATAAATATTTACAGGCACGTATTTGCGTGTTTCTGACATTTTATAGAAATTTGGTATTTAAATTTGCAATTAATTAGGGAAATATTGTGCTATAGTGAAGATAGAACTTAAGGGCCCACAATTTTACCCAATCCTCGAGTGTTTGAAAGGGTTTCTCACTGAGCAGATTAGGCAACAACCTTGTGGTTATACGGTGGACTGCGTAGACTGTTTGCATCATATCCCTTTAAATGTTATATCAGATTCGAGTTGTTTTGCGTTCTCTCATGGATAATCGTTATTCTCATGTGCTTCGCAGATAATGGAGAATTCTACAATTTTTGGTTGCGTGACAATTCAATTAGAGTTGAACGCATCTTATAATTTCTGCTGTTGTTGTTGTTGTTGTTGTTTGATTCAGAGACTTGGGACAATGTTTTCATCAGGCCCATATATTTGAGTATAGGTGGAATTTGTCGGCTAGCCTATGTTATTGTGTTACTGTACTTGGCGTAGGTGCCTGTGACTTGGCATTTGCTTGGGGCGAGTGTGGGAAAAACAGGTAAAATTCTCACGCTGCCAGCGTGGAGATTCAAACCTCGGACCTCCCAACCCAATCATGGATCGTGTCGTACATCATTCAGCTTCGCTGGTGGATAGCTGTGATGAGCAATTAAGAAATATATCTTCATTACATACCTGTTTGAACACTCGAGAGTCACTGTCGTCCAAGGCATTGTCATTATAGAACCACGTAGCAGTGGGCTTGGGGAACGCCACAAACGGCACGTGTATGGAGAAATCTTCTCCTGCTCGTACTGTTATATCACGCAAACCTCCGAGGTCCATGCAAGGCTTATTGGGCTGTTCCTCAATAAGAATGCTGGCACTTGGTCGGCTGGGGTCTGATGACCCGACGTCGTTGACAGCAATAACTCGGAACTGATACTCCTCCCCTTCTTTGAGGTTTGGTACCTGCACCAAAGAGACACTTGTTTACTAATGCCCACTACCGGCAATTGCACAAGAGACTTGGAAAAGGGCAGTTAAGTAACTGTTGAGGGCTTCATTAGAGAAGTGCTCTCACCTTATGGACAGTGACGGGAATAGGTGAGGTGTTGACGTCGCTCCAGTCGGCATCGCCCTTAGCCTTCTTCTGGATGATGTAGCCCTTGATCTTAGCACCTCCATCACTGCGCGGAGCTCTCCATGACAGAGTAACACTGTCCTTGGTGATACGATCCGGCTTGGGTGGCTCTGGAGCATCAGGCCTCACTGAAACGTTAAAAGCAGCATGGTATATTGCAATATTGTTAACAGTTGAGTTACATTGCAGTATTGCCACAGTTAATGGAACGTTAACAGTTATATGGCACATCGCAGTTTTGCCACAGTTAATGGAACGTTAACAGTTATATATCACATTGTAGTATTGTCGCAGTTACTGGAACGTTAACAGTTATATGTCACATTGTAGTATTGTCGCAGTTACTGGAACGTTAACAGTTATAAGTCACATTGCAGTATTGCCACATTTACTGGAACGTTAACAGTTGAGTCACACTGTAGTATTGTCGCAGTTACTGGAACGTTAACAGTTATACGTCACATTGCAGTATTGCCACAGTTACTGGAACGTTAACAGTTGAGTCACATTGTAGTATTGTCGCAGTTACTGGAACGTTAACAGTTATATGTCACATTGTAGTATTGTCGCAGAAACTGGAACGTTAACAGTTATATGTCACATTGTAGTATTGCCACAGTTACTGGAACGTTAACAGTTGAGTCACATTGTAGTATTGTCGCAGTTACTGGAACGTTAACAGTTATATGTCACATTGCAGTATTGTCGCAGTTACTGGAACAGTTGAGTCACATTGTAGTATTGTCGCAGTTACTGGAACGTTAACAGTTATAAGTCACATTGTAGTATTGTCGCAGAAACTGGAACGTTAACAGTTATATGTCACATTGTAGTATTGCCACAGTTACTGGAACGTTAACAGTTGAGTCACATTGTAGTATTGTCGCAGTTACTGGAACGTTAACAGTTATATGTTACATTGCAGTATTGCCACAATTACTGGAACGCTAGCAGCGCTATGTCACATTGTAGTCCAGTCACTGTTACTTACAGCGCTGTGCCTGTGCTGTAATCGTGTCTGTGGGCTTGCTGGGTTTTCCAGGACCAGCTTCATTAATGGCTATAACACGGAACTCGTATTTGTTCCCTTCCCGCAGATCTTGAACCGTGTAGCTTGTGTTGGGCGTTGGGTAATTGTTGACCTTGATCCATTCTCCACCTCTCTCTCGCTTCTCAACGTAGTAACCTACAACATACAATCAGAGCATTGCTATTTAATAACATCATAGACTTAAATTAAAGCCCTCCTATTTGCTACGAGGATAGAGCAGTGTTTCTCAACCACAGTATAATGCTATTTAAAATAAATCGAGACATTCCATGTGTGACTGGCCGACATTTACAATACACCTTAGCATGAATATGTCTACCTATATAACGTATATACACGTTGTGTTGGGTGTAAATTGAAGCTACTAATAACATGATAACGTGCAGGAACACTGGGCAATTACAAGGACATACAAAACGTGGCTTCGAAATTAAATTGCACTAAATACTTGGCTCCAAAGTTGCCGTGACTGACTGACATAAATGTCAACTCTCTATTCGCGTGAACGTGTTTACTTGTGTTTTTCTCAGAAAGTTTATTTCGAATACTATTTTCCAAAATATTGTATGGAGAGGAAAGGACATAACTGACACGCAATTTATAAGGATGTTATAGGTAAAGATGTGCGGGTGTGACTGACTCTCCTCATTATGTGACTGACGGACATATCTGATATCATACATTTCATACAGAGTCAGTTTACTAATTATAATTCGGTTATCACATTATTTTACTCGTATACAATTTTACAGGCATCGGTTTATTGCAAACAGACCATGATCAAAACACTGTCGATAATTACATGCAGTTTTCTCACGTTAAATAACATAAACGCAAATATCTTGAATGATTAACATAAAATAACATTTGTAATATCAACACATAATGTAGCTGACGAGGGGTAAGCTGACATTGACAGTCAGACGATCATACTGTTGCATTTTATTTGTACGTTACGTCGTAACTTTCATCACTATCTGTGCATGTGGGTGGAATGTTTAATGGTTTTCTGATGCTTCCTTCCGTAATAAGAGATTTGAAACTATAAATAAACATAATTCGTGAACATAACAAATTTAATATCAATTTGGCCTCGGTATGACATTTTGGTGGAATCATATTTTTTGTGTGTGTAATTAAATCTTGTACTGAAGGTTATAGTGATGTAACTCTCTGACCAAGGATTAAAGCAATACTGAACGTATGGATGCCCAGAGTCAGCAAAAAGTGATAGGAACGTAGAATAAATCAACGGTTATTCGTAAGTACAGTGACAGCTATTTAGTTCAAACAGAGTCTGAGTGGAATGTTAACAAACCATTAATATGTAATTTCCTTTACTGTTCTCGACAATGGAGCTTTCATGGCCACAACTAATTATGTATTTGATCACCGAACATTCTGACTTAATTGAATTCTTTGCGATTGAAAGAAATGCGCTCCAAGTAGTAAACTAAAATACAGTTAGTGGCAAACCCTATTTGAGAAATGGTTTAAATTAATAGAACAGAAGCAAGGCCTCGGGAAAAGATTATTTAAGAATACAGTTGAGTTAAAGTATAATTAAGAAGAAGAAATTTAGGGTGAAGTTATTAATCAATTTAAGTTTGAGGACCGTAAGGAGAACACGCCATTCCAGTGCAAGATTCGGAAGATTTTCTCTTTGTTGCTCAAAATAAATGCCGGTCGTAACCTGACGATTCCCTTAAAACAAAACCCTCCCCTTAATACAAAGCAACCCCATTAAATAAATAAAAAACACAAGACAAGAAACATGAAATTCCCCTTTCCCGATTATGTTATTGACAATACAAAGAAACCCCAGTAATTAATCACTGCCGATACATAACCAGCAATCGTAATAAGTTCAAACGACAGAAAACCTACAGGTAACCTATAAGGCATCCAACGTTTAGAATGAAGCACTGGTTAGATAGGGATATTCTTCTCTCTTTCTGTTGCACGCGAGACATGTATGACGCTGTCATTTTCTAGCACTCCACTGTTGCCATATCAGTCGAAAACTTTTCATTGTCGAAAAATAGCATATTCGGGTAGAACTATGTTTTGCCGATCTTTTTGGTCCTGTATTAGAACTACGTAAACTTGATAGAAATGCTAGAAAAATTAGATATCCATATTTTCTTAAAAAACTATAAACTGAGTCCCCTTTTTAGTAAAATCGATCTTATATCATGTTGCATTGACTTCGTGATGCCTATTTTTCACACACGTGTAGCTAAATGTGCCGTCTTGATGATGGATTATTGAAATATTTTATACTGGCAATATTACAATTTTCATGTAGGTAAAACTTCTGAATATTCTCTCATAACCGCATAGCAGCATTGAAAAAGTTCGTATGCTGCCAACTTTTCTATTTTTAAAGATAACCATGTCATGTCAGTTTGAGAGTTGTAGAGGAATGTTGGAAGAAGTTTTCTACCTGCCTACCCAGAGTGTAGGTTTAATTGTTTACACAGGCCGAGCTGTTCATTGACCGCGGATTATAAACATGAAGTTTCGAAGGGCAGCGGGGTGCAGCTTGCTACTCACAGCTTTATTACTGTGCCATTCGAGCTTGTATTTCAGTAGTTCGGCTGTCTCTATCTTGAGTGTGTGTGCAGCAGTTCTGTTAGATTTAACGTGTAGTATTTTACGTATTTCACGTACAATGGATAGTTTTGTGAAAAGAAAGCGTGGTCAAGTGCTCAGAAGGAGGGAAAAACAGGTTGTAATTAATGTGTTCAGTTATTTTAAGAACCTTAAACCCAACGAAAGTATAAATCATGAAAGGTAAGCCAATGAGGAGTATTTTCTTTAATAACGTACTTCAACTTTAACTGCAGTCGAAACTTCACACATTTCCTTGTGCTTGTACTTTATTTATTTTTATTTTGATTGTTTTCTTTATGTCACATTCAGCATACGTTATAGTTAATTTAATTTAATTTCGTTGTATGTGTTATGTTAGCCTACTATTAGTATTATTATACAGTGCTTAATTCAAGTCTTCGTCACTGCACAATCGCTGAATGTGCGGAAAGTGTACGCGAAGCGCTTTGTACTGTCTCCTGTCATGGAGTGGCAACCCTGTCGTAACGCGCCATAAGACCAATGCTTCATTCTAAACGTTGGATGCCTTAAAATACATGAGTACGATAACATTATTACAAACCAAAGAAATAAAATATAATTTACTAAACAGACCGGCATTTCAGACACAACACAAACCTTCCGAGTTAGATTTGAGTTACATTATTAAAATTTAGAAAAGCAAGGTCGAAAGCTCTAAATTTACGTCTGTATGTAAAATTACAGGAAAATATATGGTGTAAAAAAGTACACATCTTATTGTTGATACTCCAAGTCAGTTATGTACTGCCAACCTTAGATCTGTGTACTACATAGTCGTTCGCTACATCTGCCGATGATTTAGTCCCATTTTCGTGACGTCGCCCATCCTTCAGTTGGTAGTATGAAACAATCGCGCATCGCCTCGCGTCGTCGGAATTTAGTGAAAACATCGCACTTGTCCTCAAAGGTTGTCCATTCGTAAGTTAGGTTATGTCGCCCCGGGCTCGCATTTGATGTATTTCGTCGATAGGTCCACAAGTCTTGACTCTTCCTCTCTTCATTACATGCTACATTTCGTCCTCCTTCGGCATCTAGAGTTTTCTCGTCGGAAATGCTAAACTACTGTAGCAGTAGGAACAACACCAGGAATGTCAAGGCATGACATTCCAAGTGGGGTTAGAAGGTGTATGGTAAGATCGACTCATGACAGGAGGATACGGCATTAATTCAAAAGGTGATAAGTGACTTGGGAAGGAAGGATCACTTAAGGGAAAATGCCTGTCATGTAACACCGAAGGTGTTATATCTTTCATCAGGGTCCCTATTTTGAAACAACATTTTTCCACACTTACACAAAATAAAAGATTCGTTCCCTAAGAATGTGTCGCGTGTTTGAGAAAAAATCGGCGAGTCTCGCAGTACTGTAATTTTCAATCCTCAACATAATTATAATTCACAATTCACCTTAAAATAAACTCCTATGTCTTATTACAAAAATATGCCATCTCTACGGGAGGCGCCATAATTTATTGATGCTGAAAGTCATATATTCTAGTATATACTTTTTTATTGTGGCGGTGATGATTGTTTTAAGGGGGCCGGGGGGAACATCCGGGTTATCTGCCCCAATATTCTAGGTTAGGTATCGTAAGTTATAGATTATATGCGTGTTAATTTCTGAAAGGAAACACATTTAACTGAAGTTCTATTGAACCGATCATTCGGAGAGTTCTTGCCCAGTACCATGAACTAAATAATCTGGTACACAATTCTTTAGTGCTGTATTTAAGTATTGTGGATAGCACCTCATCTAGTAACTTTGACACATATTTTCTAGTGCTGGTGTTGTGTTGATGTGTGTTATCTTGAACAACGATTAAATCTTTGGCTTAAGACACGACAAGCACTAGTACCATAGTAAGACCATTGTGCTGTCTGAAAATACTATTTTTATGTTTATTGTCTAAAATGACTACAATGTTTGGATACTGCGTTTTGAGTTTGAAATTGTTCCCTATACTTTACCACAATATAGGTAATGCACCAGAAACTACTGTGATTAGTCCATAACATGGACAATCTCTTTAATAGGCGGGAGAATATTGAAATGTGAAAGACCAGTTGAAAATATTTAGTTCTTCAGGGAGTTGTTAATTATTTGAAATAGCGGAGACGTTCCCTCAAGTCGCCACACCGAGCATACAGTATCCTAGACTTGATATCTCAATAGACTAATTTGAGGCTGGCCTATCAATTGGTGAAATAAAATTAATTTTAAGCAGGATTTTGTTTCCATTCATGAAAGCAAAAACGTTTTCCGTATAAAGTGATCGCTTATGTAGCCAATAAACAGTATTTGTTAGGCCCGTCTCTATCTACACATTAATAAACGCAACTGAAAATATGTTGTTAAACACGCACTGTACATAGGCCTACCTGTGACAGGTTTGCCTCCCGTGCTGGTTGGTGAAGTCCAGGAGAGACTGCAGTTGGTTGGAGTGTAGCCAGTGATATCCGGCTGGCCTGGCGCATCAGGTGGATCGAATGGACTCTTCGCTTCTACAGCCTTGCCTTCTAGAGGCTCAGACAGCCCATATATATTTTCAGCCCTTACTCGGAACACGTAGCGTTTTCCTTCAGTCAATCCCTTCACAGTGAAGGCAGGCTTGGGACAGAAGCCGGGCACTTGTCTCCAGTTATCTGAACCATAGTCAGCCATTTCAACCACGTAACCTGTGGACATAATAAAGAAGCTATACACATATGCTACTGTAGATCTGTAAGGATGATGTGAAAGGCATATGTACTTGGCCCCATTTTACAAGCAATACCAGTGAAGTTGTAGAGACCGTGTGAGGGAGTGTTTAGAAGTCACTAAGATAAATCCAATGGCATTTTTGTCTTGTATTTGACACTAGGCGTTCAGTTACATGTTGTAGTCAAGACTGTAGTCAACATTATCAATGAACATCTTAGACTTGATTTTTGACGCACGTATTGGGCATCCAGAATAAAAGTACAATACATCTCTAAATTAATTCCGTGTTATTTCTACTTGAAACGCATACCTGTAATGTCACCACCACCATCGTCTGTAGGAGGACTCCAGGCCAATGAAACAGAGTCTTGGTTGACGTTTGTATACTGCAGTGGTCCCTTGGGGATACCGGGCTTATCAACAACGATAACCTCAATATCTGCAGAGTCCTTTCCGTAGTCATTAGATGCAGTGATGACGTATTTTCCTGAGTCGTTACGAGTAGACGCTTCTATACGCAATTGAGTATGATCACTAGTCGTGTCCACCTGAAATCATTAAGATCATCGATTGAATATTCAGAATTCATAAGAACACGAAAGGAAGGATAATTTACAATAAAAGACCAGAAGAAATTGTCATCATTTCTAAATCTTGAAGCACAAAACATGACAGAGACCTGTGGGTGGTACTCGTTAATACCCTCCCGCTCCAACCTGTGTGTTAGCAGAACACCAGCAATAGACTACTGACCGAGTGCTGACAGAGACCAGTTATTCCGAGTTGCACCGTGCTGTTTAGTAGGCCTACTCATGATTTTGCTATTCCGCAGATCATGCAGTCTTTTTAATATCTTTCAGAACTAGTATTATAGCCAAAATTACTTACTGATATCCTGTTTGACTCCGGTAATTTAATGGCATTCTTGGTCCAGCTGATGGTTGGAATGGGTGCACCAGATAAGGGAATCTGGATGTTGACAGGTTCACCAGCACGAACTTTAATCTTCTTACCAATGAGTCCATCCAGGTACAGTTTGGGTTTTTCTGCCAAAGGAACATGTAAAGTCCATGTTAATAAATACTTTTCCATATCGTATAAAATATCAAATAATTTCTTCATGAACATTTCTCAAGAAAGTATTGCCTTACCTCTCATAGATTTGGCCGATACAACGGCAGACGTGTCACTTGGCTTGCCATGGCCGGCGGCATTGATAGCCGTCACTCGGTATTCGTACTGGTGACCTTCTTGAACATGATCGTCGTAGTATTCGAGGTGCTGAAACAAAGAAAGGTTGCTTATTTATCCTAATTGAGGGTATTTTACATGCTTAACGCTATCTTTAGTCCAGATTTGTTGAGATTTGTTAAGTTCTTACAAGAAATATCGGTAATGACTAAAACGTCAAATGCTCAATAAGCTATTAAGAGTAGCCTACAAGTATTCTTATAAACATAAATTGTCTGTACAAACATGACTGTGTGTCAAGAAACATCAGCTGTTTCGCAAAAAGCCTGCCCCAATACATTCATCAACGTAAATTAAAATTTGGCAGCTCTACATTAGAAAGGTTTTCTTTCCTGTAAGTATAACATCATTCTGAACATCATTTTACTAACATTTTCATCCAGGAAATGTACGAATAATGTTGAATCAGTAGCCTACTTGGTGGAGTCATGTACACAAGCACAATGAATTATTGCAAATAATTCTTCAGTTCATTGTGGTGTTTGAAGCCATATTTTCAGTGTTGCCTTAGTAAACAAGAGTTTAGTGCTTTTCAGTCGGCTAAACTCTTGTTCTTCAGTTCACTTCAATTCCTTACCTTCCTTTTCCATTAAGGACACTGGGTTGTGACAATGGCATATTTTACACTATGAAAAATGAAAATCCACAGCCTGTTTCCAGTCTCCGACCGGGTCAGGAATGGAATGAATGAAGCCCCCATCTAGCGGCGAGGATATGAACTGTGCCGGCTGCCGAGGCCTGACGCACTCCTCTGGGGCAATGATTAAATGAATGACAGATGAAATGATAGTGGAGAGTGTTGCTGGAATGAAATGTTGACAGGGAAAACCGGAGTACCCGGAGAAAAACCTGTCTGCCTCCGTTTTGTCCAGCACAGATCTCACATGGAGTGACCGGGATTTGAACGACGGACCTAGCGGTGAGAGGCCGGCGTGCTGCCGCCTAAGCCACGGAGGCATATTTTACACAATATAAATAAGCAAATTTTAAAAAACAAATTTCTGTTATTTCCGTTTGATCAATGGTTGTTAATTTTACACTAAACAAAGATCTAACCTTTCTAAGCCACCTGCTAACAATAAATATGAAATATTATTGTCTGATTTTGTACAGGGTGTTCAAAAACAAGGTCACACAAAGAATCCCGCAAGTTAAGATTTTTAGAGATTCTGTTCACTTTTCTCAGAAACAAGTTAAGTTACAGACCTGATCATTTTTAATGTGTTGGTAACTATGTAGTTTCATAGAAAGAATGGAAATATATTTAAAATAATCCTTATATTTTCAATTTATACAATACAAATCATACATCTTAAGAGGCAAATATATTGTTTGAGTTTGTTAACTTTTAAACGGTTCAAAATAATTATTCTAGAAAAACCAATCCACTCATTTTGTCAATCCACATATTCTTTACATTCTATGCAAAAATTACGTATCCTTGACAAGAAAGTTTCAAGGAAAGTGTACCAAACTTGAGAGATGTATATATTATAATTGTTTTGTGTGATCTTGCTTTTGAACACCCTGTACAAAATCATACATTATTATCTCATATTTATTGTTAGCGGGTGGCTTAGAAAGGTTAGATCTTTGTTAGTGTAAAATTAACAATCAATGACCAAACGGAAATAACAGAAATTCGTGTTTATAGTTTGCTAATTTAATTGTGTAAAATAAGTCATTTTCACAACCCAGTGTCCTTAAATGAAATAATTTTACAATTTACAGTTGTTAAGCAAATAAGAATTTTCAGGGAAAACTAAGTTAAAAATAACCCTCCACAATAAACTAAATTTTCATCGAAGTGTCATATTTTCGCTTTTAATCACGTTTAAGAAACAGCCATGACAATAATTTGCCTAGTTTGCCTCAGATTCTCACGAACGTTTTTACGTCCAAAATATACAGTATCTCATTCGTTTCGTACGCGAAAGAATGTTTTCGGTCGCTGGGCAGAACTATGCCGTGAGTCCCGGCCATTGAAAGAGAACATACGTGGACCTACTCGCAATCTAATTGAATAGTCTATTGTTTGAAGTCTAATGTGAATAATAAATTGATTTTGTGTTACTGAACTCCGATTGAATACCGTCCTCATTTATCATGCAATTTCTTATTGAGCTTTATTTCTGTTGGACAGAAAGACTTTCAAGTATTCTGCATTCTCTGAAAATATAAGGATCCTGAACCATATCTATACCCACGCAATTTCTTAAGTCCTCTATTTACGATTGTGAATGTATTGGGACAGCCTTTTGGCGAAACAGCTGATATTTCAACATGCCCCGCGTGACAACAACCCTCGCGTAGACGTTGCTACCTGTAGTATATATTTTACTATATGATGGTGTATCCAGTACGACCCTCTTCAACACTCGACGACAGTCTCTAGGGAAAAACAGGAACGACCGTTCTTGGGCTGTACACCTCCCGCCACGTTTCCAGTCGGCTATCACGTCAGATACTGTTAGCCTAGGGATGTTTAAGTTGCTGGAAAGTTCTTACATAGACTTCTTACATCTGTGACATCCAGTCACCTTATGACGTGAGTTCCGTGCTGCCTCGCACTAAAATGTAGACTACTGCAGCCACTGGCGATATGTTCTTCTCGGTAGATGGCGGTTTTATTGGCAGTCCACTTGCATACAATAATGCCGCTGCAGCTTCAAACTATTGTCCTGTTTTCTCACTAAGCTGATTCGTTCTCTTGTGGGGGTTAAACAGCAGTTGTTTGATGTATGACTCCATGCCGGTGTGTGAACTCTTTGACTATCGGATTTATAAATTCCAATCCATTATTCTTACCTCCTCTTCAAGTTGTTTGTCAGTCTTCTTCTAGGAGCCATCGATATACTGTATTTTCAGACTGTTCTTTCAGAAGACCTACTTGTTTCCAGTGTGAACGATTTTATCTTTGATTACGATAAAGTAATATGATTTACCAATACAATTTTCTTACATGGTTCCGCATGCATTATACGGTATATAATCGGACCGATTTCAGAACTTCTGGTTTCAGAGCTTGTGAAAGGCAGTCGTTTCATTTTCCCCAATATTCAGCCATCGTAACATAAGGTTTCCTGTTTTTATGTCATTCTTCATTAACAAATCCATTGCATAATGAAGGTGTAGATGAGTTAATTTCTGATGTAATGTTTGAAATGTCCTTACAGAGGCAATGTGGGCCTAATCCTCACTTTTAGGCAAATTATTTTAAATTTCAATCGGAATATTTTTTGTTGTCTCTCTCCCGTTGCAACGATATTTACTTCTCGGAGTGATTTCCTTGTTATGTTATCTGACTCAAGTTGAAAACCTTAATCGAGGAAGGGGGAGATGGCCTCGATGGTTTAACCCTTAAAATCGCCATTATCACCGTTATGGAAGGAAGCTTCCAATGAGAAATGATTAAACCTAATCTGGGGAATAAACAACACATTCGACCCATTTGTATTCATCAAGAGCCTTGATACTTATATCTCCTTTGCTACATGCAAAGCTACAGTATATTCATCATTGCCCAAGCGCTCTGAACTTCGAAATGAACATGTCACTCACGCCTGTTGGGCATATGGTCACTAGCTCCAGAATCCAAATGCCATTGTTTTCCGATATACAGTAAGGATTAATGCTTCGCCTCATGCTCTAGCATGAGATTTATTACTGCCTTTCTCCTTCTTACTTTTGCAATTCCTTGTCCGTGTCCAGGATTAGTACATACATAACACCTTTCTTGTTTCTTAGTGCACCTGCTGTTTTGTCAAGGGTCAGAGTGATGTATCTGCATTCGATAGGAGAATTGTACTTCGTGGTTGGCATGACGGAACTTGTATCTCATCGTTTGCGCCTAATTAGCGTGCGTCTTCCAGTAGCAGAACTCCTTAGAGCTGAATTGAACCTTTGCGTCGAGGAGTAGGCCAAACAGCTGTACAGGACCGACGGCTTATTCATTATAGAAGAACGCTGAACAGCTGCTGTTGTTGTTAGGCCTACTTACCATAGGAACTTGAGACATCTTGGTCATCAGTCCCAAGTACTTAGACGTGCATTGATTTTTTCAAATAACCTATGGTGACTGAAGCAGTGAGTGCAACTGTCTAATTGCGGTAGGTGCCCTGGGAGTTGAATTTCTTGAAGGGAGCGTGGAGAAACGCGAGGAAAGTCCATACTCATGATGACTGCTGTTAGTGATGTCAAACTTGCTGCAGATCCCAATCGGAGACGTGGAGCGTGACTTAACGGTCATGGCTATTCTACTGTGCTACTCACCTTGGTGGGTTCCTTGTTCAGCTTCATCCACCGTCCAGTCATTCGATCACGTCTCTCCACATCGTAGCCAATGATGGGCGAGCCTCCATTGCTGATGGGTGGCGTCCACTTAATCTTTATGTGATCCTTATCACTATCCACAGCCTCAGGCTTTCCTGGCCTTCCAGGAACATCTGTTGGAATTTCATTCAATGGTATTTAAAATATGGCAATTTATAACTACTTTACAACATTCTACATTCTATTACATCAACTCGCAAGTATCAATCCGTGATTGGGGGGCAAAACATAGCATGGCGTAAAGAGTTCGAAACTCGGTAGGGTGAGTATTTTTATGTTCCTTGTATTATTCCTACACATACGTATATGGCGAGTTGCGTTACTTCCTTTGTTTCATTGACAGTGACTGGGCTTATTTGATGCCCATTAAAGGGGCCGTTGGTTGGTCGTCCTTGGCCGCACTGACAACATTCCAGATGGTGTCGTATGTATTTGGCATGGGACTGGACCACGCGTACATGTCTCCTCCACAAGGAGGCCAGTAGACCTGACCTTGTCTTGCGAACCACTCCTGAACTAATCGAGACGTGTGAACCGGAGACAGGTCCTGCAAAAATTGTATAACACCAGCGGGATGAAGGACCCGCATTGAAGGGACCATAATATTCTCTAAGATGTGCACACATTGGCCAGTGGTGAGAGCGTATTCGTGTAGACATTGCTCGATTATGTGCAATATTCCTATCCCGTGAGAGCTCATCCTACTCCAACATCAACAGCGCGAATGCTCGGCCACACATGCTGGATTACAGTAGGCCTATGTCGGGTGCCGGTACACAGGTACCAGCCCATCGTATGCCGAGGAAAACGTGCTCTCATAAGGGAAAATGATATTTATCGAATTACGTAGCATGTTCTCCTTGACAAACGCAAGGTGGTACACCCTCTGCTCATCAGTGACCTATTGATTTTTAGCCTTTCACCTTAGCTCATTCAGGCATCTCAAGACCGGTTTTAGAGCTGCCGGGAAAAAGCGCGGCCTGAAACAGCTGCACGGTGTCATGAACGGGGTGGAATGGGCCTCATCGGTTAAGCGATTATCCTATTCCCGGTTCGAGATCCACCACGCACCCGAGTCAGTACGTCGGTTAACGTCACTCAATTCTCGAATACGTCTTTTCCAACGCGTAGCCGTACTCTGTGAGGGGTGCCATAGAGTCGCGTCGTCCAGCGTCAGTTGTGGTTAGATTTCCCTGTTAAACGAGTGCAACTCCCTCACGGATGTGACGTCCTTGGTGTGCCATAGTTGCCAATAGAATGATCAAACTGTGTGTAAATAGCGTGATGACAGAACCCTGTACTATGATTGGTTTGCTCGCTATTTCTGCCAGCGTGGGCGGAGTGAAGAAAAACACTCCAAGAGGATTCGAATTGGTCCGCACACACCGGACTATGGCTCTTCACAAACATGCATGCATAAGACACCTATTAATCTCCTTGCTATATTCCATCTCAGTCGTATTTAAGGCCGTTCTCAGCGAAAGTGATACTGTATCTAATTAGGGCAGAAACATGCTGTACGTAGCACCTGGTGGGTACTCCAGTTAAGACGGCAGCTTCTACATCCGTAATGTTTCATTGCTCCTGATTATCGAATAAGGAACTGCAACATCATGGTTGCATGGGACAATGTTCGTCAGTGTACAATATTGGCCTTGGTTAATTTTTCCAATCCTTCCCATTTTCTGTGTCGGTGAATATACACTTATAACTTGACACAGGGCATGCTATATGAGAGTGAGGGGCATTGCAATCCGACACACGTAAGTGTTTGAGGGGTTGCTGATCATGAAGTCTTTCTTTTATCGTTCTTTATGAACCATGCATTTAATTTTCTTTTTATATTATTACATATAGGCTAAGGGTTTATATGCCGACCCCGTGGTGTTGGGGTTGCGGACCTGCCTCTCACCCAGAGACACCGGGTTGGATTCCCGGTTCGGTCAGCGATTTAAGAAACTGACGTGATGACTAGAACGGGGTGCACTCAGCCTCGTGAGGACAATTGAGTAACTGCCTGATCACAAAGGCAGAGCCCTAGAATTTTTACGGAGTTTCACGCTCCTCATTGAAGCAGTTTTAGAGTTACATTCGTTATGGAATTTCGAACGTCTATCTCTGAAAATACATCAGATCGAAACATTTATCGAAGAGTACACATGTCGAATTTTGCGTTTGTAGCTCAAGCAATTTTGGAAAGCCATTGGAATTGGAATTTTGTAATATACCTTCTTATTCCTGGCCTAAACATTTAGAGGAACGTCCATGCAGAACTTTAAGTTTCCAGGATTAGATGTTTCAGAGATTTGATGTAATATTTGTATTTCAAGAGTCAAGAGAACGCTTACTTCCTGTGTCTTCAAGTATACATTAAGGCATGAGTAAAATACAAGCTGTAAAACATTCCAATATACCTTTCACCTACATAAACGAACGATTACATTAGGAATGCCCTTAGCAACATTCTTAATAGTTTGCAGGATATCATGAAGTGGATGAAGAGATAACAGGCATTTAATTTGTATGAGATCTTACCGAACTGATTCTTGGCCACTACTGGCTTCTGAGTGTTAAGTGGATCTGAGCGACCCTGCAAATTCTCGGCTGAAACTCGGAACTCATATTTAGTTCCTTCCAGAAGTCGAGGCACCGTGGCATGATTGTACTTGGGATTGACGTAGTTGACAGCTGGCACCCATCCTCCGCCGTGAGTCAGATCTCTCTTTTCAATGACGTAGCCCCTGAAACAATAATAATATTGCATGCCAATTTTGTGGATATATACGGTACAATAGCTCCATATGGTAGTAATTTGCACTGAGAGACGTTCATGCAGTGTTAGTAGCATATTCATTGGCCTGAAGCCTAGTCAAGTGTTGCAGGCATTTGTTGGCACCAGCTATAAACCAAGCAACATGTGAGTGCGAATGTTTGTGTCTTCATTGTGCTTTGGTGATAAAAGTCGCACTCATGCTCTGTGGTCCTACGTTGTTTTATGTTGAACTGACTCTCTCTGCTCTCATACAACATCTTATTCCTTCCAAGAAGAATTCCTTCCTTGCACGTGCTCCGTTCCTCGGATGCTAATTTTGTGTGTGTATAGGAATCCGATTTGTTTATATTAAGATGTCCCATAAGTAATGTCGTTTTTTAAGTTTAGTGTGTTATAAGATAGAATTGGTTTTCTTTGGTTCGCCAATGCTATTTCCAGGAGGCCATGACTAGAATTGCGTATATTGCGAGAATGTATCAGTCGTCAGTCATTGATACACAATCACAAATGGAACTTACAAAGTTGGAGGTTAGGATCCTTCTAAAGCACTACTGGAAACAAAGCTGCTGCTGTGGCTCGAATAATATGTGAAGTGGATGGAGAAGGTCTCGTTACTGAACGTGTGGCACAACGATGGTTCCAATGTTTCAACACTGGAGAAGGAAACAGTACAGATTTACCGCGTTCTGGAAGACCTAAACTATGGGACATTCGCAAAGATGTACTCGTAGGCTGTCAGAAGAACTTTGTGCATCAAAAGATACCACCATACATCGCTAGATTAAGAAACTAGGAAAATAAAGCAGATCTGTACCTCAAAACTGACCCTTGAACAGGCTCAACGTAGAGTGGATATCTGTCGTCAGCTTATCGGTAACCCCATGGATGATAGATAATAGATTGACACATGTGATGAAAAATGGGTCTATTACCGCAACGCTGACGCCTCGAAAGAGTGGCTCAGTCCCCATCAACCTGCTAAGTCATCGTTAAAAGGGATCGGTTCGGCTCTAAAGTGATGTTGTGTGTCTGGTGGAATTTTGAAGGAGTGATTCACTGGGAGTTGGTTCCAAACGAGCGTGCAGTCAATGCGGGTCTTTATTCCCAACAACTGGAACGAGTTCATGAAATGTTGAGACGGGGATAACCAGCATTATTTAACCGAAATAGAGTTCTCTTACAGCAGGACAACGCGAGACCTCATACTGCACGAACAATCATGGCAAAATAACAGGAATTGGGAGGAGTCAAACTGCTAGCACATCCAGCATATAGCCCTGATCTTGTGACTTCGGATTACCACCTTTTCCATCCATGACCCATTTCTTGCGTGGAAGAAATTTCGAAAACAGCTGTGGAAGTGGGTCTCGCCGAATTCTTCGCATCAAAACACAGAGACTGGTACCATCTCGGAATAGGAAACCTCGCTGAAAGATGGCTCAAGACCCTAGAATCTGATGGTTTCTACTTTGAAGAATTGTTGAATTTCTTGTCAGAAAGCTTTCCAAATAAAATTTTCTATAAAAAACGACGTTACTTATGAGACATCCCCTGTAACATCATACAGCGAGTGAGTCAATACGCATTAATGTTATCACCTGTGCTTGAATATAGAAAGTTATTATTTTTCCTGCCATAAGGTTACCTCTTTTGGTCATGTGATAAGTGTCAATAAAGTTTTGTAGGACTGCAAGAGAATGGGATGGATTTGAGGGGGAGAGGTAGATAAAAAAGGAGGTTATAGAAGTCCTACCATCAAATAATTTGCCAATTTCAACTTGTCATGCAATTTGTCATTGTCGTGAACAAAGTGAGCTGATCTAGCTATGATTAAGGCACAGGATGATATGAAATGCCAAAGGTGTCTTTTTGGGAACAGATTGCAGACTCTTTCCAAACATTTGATTGGTGTCTATGGTTTTAAGACGATGACTATAGGTTAATGATGAGATTTCTGATCTACTGGCGAACCGTCCATATCAAAGCTAGAACTTTCCTGAAAGGTTCATCATATGATCCACCACAACCATCATAAAACTAATGGTAAGGTCAATGTCAACATAGCAATAGCTATACAAGTGCGTGGTTAACCACTTTCAAGAACACAGAAACACGCGTACTAAAGGCCATGCATTTTATGACTTTTACTTCTGATGTAGGCTATTGCACACACATTCAAACCAACTTTTTGTCAAGACATTATCTTTTTTATGGTTTGGATCATACTGCAAATAGATTCGGAGGATGGAATGTGTAAGGTTTTGGTTCTCGATGTGTGTTTAATAGTTGTTTTAAATAAAAATGGGTTCGATGTCTGGAGGCTTCCCAAAATTTCCTGGAGTGAATGATAGGAAACCAAAGAAATGCGTCCTTAGGGTTGGTTGTGTTATCTACCAGTGGGTTGCATGCAGCATTCATCCAGTCATATCATATATAACATACGTTATTTCACTTCCTCCATTGTCCTTTGGAGGCTTCCATGACAGTGTAACACTCTGAGCTGTTATTTCTTCATATTCAAGAGGAGCCTCTGGAGGTGAAGGACGATCTGAAAAAAGAGGCAGAGTATTAGTCAAAAAGTTCTATGAAACTTTGATGGTGGGAATTCTCTTTTATACCCGAGCTGTAACAGAAATTCAAGAAAGTCAAATGCTGTAATTTGTTAAATATTGCACACAGCAATGCTCTCTTCACACATGATCATCATTTGATTCCCTGTCTCAGTATAACATTGATATTATAGTTGTTACTATTATTATCACAATTGACTGTACCTCTTATTGCAATGATAAGTATGCAAATATCAAAACATCGTATATATATTTAACATAACTGATTCCTTGATTAAATCGTCACTACGGTTGTTGTTCATACGAATGGAAGTAACTTACCGAGAACAATGACTTGGAATGAGCCCTCGTCAGTGCCTGAACTGTTGCGTAGCAGTAGATGGAACTGTCCGCTGTCAGTACGCTTCGTGTTCACCACGTGTACTATTGTGTGGTAGCCAATTGATGTAATTGTCTTCCTGTCATCTGTTCGGAGAGGCTTGCTGCCTACAGACCATACGACTTCTGGAGGAGGTTCTCCAACAAAGTCGATATCAATATGCAAGATCTGACCAGCTTTGATGCGTATGTCATTCAAGGGTGTCTTAATCTTTGGAGCCACTGCAAGAAAATATGAGATATCATTGGAGGTGAAGCCTATCTAATTTGTGTCCATGCAATGCAGGTTTAGTGCTGTTTTATATTGCTACTTACAGTATCTGGTCTTTGCTGTCACTGCGTCTGATGGCTCGCTGGGCTCACTCTGGCCAGCGGAGTTGGTGGCAATTATACGGAACTCGTATTCATGGCCTTCTGTCAGGTCGGGCACAGTTCCCTGTAACAGATACCTAGCTAATGTAGATGTTCTCTCATCTCGTACGTGAATACATGCATTAAAGACGGCTGCACCTTCCAGTACTCAGTCTAAAAGTCCCTGAGAATGATCCCACGTCCACAGTTAACACTGCAGCCTCTTTTGCAACTATATCCCCTACCCAGTAAATATTAAAGAACCGAATCCAACAATTATTCGACATCTATTCCTGTTTCTCTTACACTCTGCAGTTGAATCCATTAGTCTACACATCAATTCATATCGAGTTTCCCCCCGATTATCGTCGACTCATCCGTGCAGTTTCATCTATCGTTTTCAAAAGCTCACCTTTACTTCTGCTTTTGCAAGGTTGGTATGTCGGGATTCTCCTGCTCATGTCTGCGCCCCTCGAAAGCTCAAAAGTAATTTTCATAGCTTGCACGATTATAATTATGGGCTCAAAATATTGGTTTTACGTCCCTTCTAATTACTGTGACTTTTAGAGATGCCATGGTGCCGGAATTCCGGCCCGAAGGGGATCTTGGTGCCAGTAAATCAACTGACACGGCTCTCTCGCACTTGCACACCCTCAAATTCTAACTGACTGTGCCAGTTTTCGATCCTGCAACATTGGGAACAGCAGGAGAGAACGTTACCGCTGCACCACGCAGCCAGTCAGCGCTCAAAGCAAAGGGATATAAGTGACATTTTATTTCACTTGAAAAATCACCCTTAGGGAGGTATGCTTTAAGTGTCACATTCCTATGCTTCTCAGCCATCACTTGCACCATTGCTTCTAATCGCGGGGCGTGATAGTGTAGTGGTCAAGCTACTTACCTCTCACCAAGACGGACCGGGTTCAAATCCCGGTCAATGAATGCGAGATTTTCAAAGTGAAATATCATATCAGAATTCGTAAGGAAAGAATTTTCCAATGCAGATGCAATTTTTAGGTGCAACAACATTAAGGCAAGGGGCAGATGACCTAGCTGTTCCACCCTTTAAAAAAATTCCAATATCTAATTAACATTAAGGCAGGCAGTAATGAGACCTCCAGTGCCATAATGTTCTTCCGTGTAATTGTTTTCTTTATAACTGGCCATGAACAGTGTACTGTGCAGTACTTACATTGGTCTGATCTGCTGGAACATGGACGGCGTTGACCCAGTATGGACTTCCCTTTTCTTTCTTTTGGATTATGTAACCTGTGATGGGAGAACCTCCATTGTACTTTGGTGGCTTCCACTCCAGGTCTACATGATCCTTATCCCAATCTGTGACCGCAGGCTTTCCGGGAGCATCGGGTTCGTCTGAAACATTTTGAAGATGGCTATGATACTACACCATTGCTTATTAAGACCTTACAATCGTTAACTAACCAACACAATTTTACAAGAGGTCATGATCTAGCCTCATTTTTTTTTTGTATAATGATGTACGTGCAAGGTAAATAAAATTCCCAATCCCTCACTGTGTTGTCTTGATTTTTCAGTCAGCTGTTAATTTATGGTTGATGCTGGGGGTAACTGTAGTCATGTCCTAGCTTGTGAACCAAGGACAACGGCTAAGTGGCCTAGTATGTGGTTCTGGCAGTCGGGGTACCATTTACGAGTACCATAGAATAGCAGTGGGCATCTTGGACATTTTGTGGGTCGAGGCCCTCTTTGGCTGGGACTACCGGTTTGTTTCCTGAACTATTAGAGACACAACTCATGAGACCCTATGTAAGTAAGGCTACCAGCCCGCTTCAATTGTGCTTTCTGGAAACCTGCTTACAATGTTTTGAGCGAGTCTAAGTCCTATGTTAGTGAAGAAATCTCACTCCCATCTGACAGATCAGGGACTCCTTGGGATCGAACAGGCAATCGAACTGATATTCGATAGGGTGCTGATAATATCGAGGGCGGTTATGGAAGGAAGAAAGTAAATCTAGTTGAGTCTGCAAGTAGGATCGAATGGGCTATTCTGGAGATTAATCAAGTTTGTCCAAAAAGAGTTAGAGAGGAGGAAGTAAGAGATTACATGGCGTACCCTGTCAAGTGTAAGACGAGTTAGGGCAAAGTGGGGAGTTGGACTGTTATGTTATGAGAAGCATAGAACATAACATAGTTGCTGTAAAGTAAGAAAAATGAACGGTTGATGCGTATAGATTTGGAAATTTTAGGAACTCAGGCTAGGATTGTTTCAGTGAATGTTCCATGTGAAACGTTGAAGCAGCATGAAGCAGACATGTTTCATGAGGCACTGAGTGATGCAGTAGTGAGGGTTAACAATGAAGAGAGTGTGATGCTGATGGGGATTTCAATGTTAGAATAGTGAATTGGACTGTGGAGTATGAGATGGTATTGGGTATGTGGGGTAAGGATAGGGAAGCGAACACGAATAGGAAATGCTTACTGGATTTCTATGCTAGCATGAAATTTGCTGTAGCAATCTCATTCTCGAAGCAAAAGGAGATTCATCCACACACATGAGAGTATAGAGATCAATAACAGATCATTGGCTTTCAATACAGGAAGTTTTCTGGAATACATGGGTATTAAGGGGCGTTTTTTAAATGAAACAGAGCAAAAACTCTGCTGTGGACTGAGCATAGTCAGAACTAAGTGCATAAAGCAAGGGTGTTTGCAGACGGATTGAGATTGAAAATCACCAGGATAGGGAACTTGGAAATACAAGAAAATAAATGGTGAGAAATACCAAAGAGTGGATGGTAAAGTATCGCAGGACATTGATCGGGGTGACCAGGATGCAGGGATGCATCACTAGAAGTAGAATAGGCATGTCTAGGAACAACGGTGTGTAAAGGTAGGATATAGCGCACATCCTGATGGAATTACATAGTGAAGTCAATAGTAAAACGAGGGGTCCCAAAATATTGCTCCAAACAAGGAACCCGGCAGGTAGGGAGCATTATGTAGGGGAAAGGAACAGAACTGAATAAATAATGGTAGAGTCCAAAATGAAATCTTGGGAGGAATTTGGATATTAATTGGATACTTGGTTAGATAGCAGGAAAGGCTTTTCGGAGTGTTTTAAAGATATGTGGCTTTTTTCTTCAGGAATGTAGAGTTTTATATATACTGTAGTTACCCTGTCTAATCCAATAGAGCAAAAGCGTGTTGGCCGACAGAAAAGTATAAATTGATAGTGTTTTAAGGAGTCTTAGAAATGGAAGGAAAATACAAACGAGCAGGGTTCGGGATAATTCAAGTAAACCCACTGTAGATGTCCAGGAAGCAATAGAAAGATGGCAAAAATAATTCGAAAACTTGCGACATGTAAATGGACACTTTTCTGGCAGTGTGACAGATTTTGTTATTATGAAGGAGCAGAATAAGAATGGGAACAGAATCACGGCTGGAGAAGTAGAGCGGCTGATAAATAAATTACAATGCCACAAAGTGTCAGGGGTAGATGAAATTCGGCCGGAAATGGTAAAGTATAGTTTGAAGGCAGGGATGAAATGGTTGTATAGGATAATAGAATTTGCATGAGCTTTAGGAAAAGTACCCTCTGACTGGACAAAAGCAGTAATCACTCCAATTTATATAGGAGGTAACAGAAAAGATTCCATCCATTATAGAGATATCTGTTTGAAAGGTATCAAAGATAAAGAGCCTTCAGGCATTGTAGAAATGATAGTTCAATCAAAGGCCGAAAATCAGATGGATGAAAACCTGCGAGGCTTTAGAACACTACGGGAATGTCACGAAGATGTATTCAATATGCCCCAAGTTATTGAGAAATGCTACGAGAAGAATAGACAGTTGTGTGTGGGGTTTGCAGATGAAAAGTAGGCGTACGTTAGAGCACCAAGGGATAAGATGCCAAGCATCCTGAGGGATTATGGTATCGAGGGAAGGCTGCTACAGGCAGTCAAAATATTTATCTTGAGAATCAGGCTCAAGTGAGTGTTGACGGTGAGCGAGTTCTTTGTTTAAAGTTGTTATATGAGTGAGACAAGGCTGTAGTCTCACACCGTTACTGTTGATATTATACTAGCAACCCGACCCGGCTTCTACCGGGAACAGTTATGAATGCATTACGTGATAAGCGCTTTTTTTTATATCAATGAACAACGACCAATATCCGTTTTACGTCTCGGCACGATGGGTTAAAATCACTGACTAGACTATTAATTATATTATCGTGGAGATGCATGTGCAACAAATTCTTGTCAGACGTAATTTAAGAATGGCGAGGTGCATGAAACACAAATCCCCCTTCCATCCAATCTTAACTTGACTGTGAATTTGGTGGAAAGAAAAGTTCACAGGCGAAATGAGAGTTGCACTTCCAGGGAATGGCGAGGTAAATGAAACTCAAATCCCCCTTCCGTCCAATCTTAACTTGACTGTGTTTCACAGGCGAAATGAAGAAAACCCGAGTTGCACTTCCAGGGAAACTCCAAACACAACTACCCTTCTCAGAAGTCTTAACTCAACACGACTCGATGGTTTGCTGCTGGCTGTATCTGGGGCAATAGGTTCGCCCGCTAGTTAGGCTGTAACAGGGATGATAGACTCGTCCTTAGCGAGCTCGTAAACTGTCGCCTCAGTAGTTGAATGGACATGATTGGAAGAAATTAAAACGTAAAAACACTTATAGTGGGCGATGTATTGAAGATAGACATATGCTCTCGCGGATTTTTTGTAGAACTTTTCATGCTGAACAATTCTTACACTCATAGTATTTAGATATTTTCAACGGTTTGCCCAGCGTAAGCTTACAAAGCACTCGGACGCCAGTTTTTTTCGACTTTTCCACTGAAATCGTAACTGCTCGGCTTCCTTTGATCATAAATAAATTATTTTCTACAGAAATCATCCAAGAGATATCCTTTACATAATGGTGAAAACCGGATCAAAATCCATCCAGTGGTTCTCGAGTTTACCCGTAACATCCAAGAATCGGGGACTTTGTTTTATACTAAGTAGAGATAGAGATATGCACCATTTACTGGCGGGCATAATCTGGCTGAATGGGAATTTTAGGAGGAAACCAGGTAAGCAGTCTAGTTTATTCTGATGGCCTCTGTCTAAAGCTCTAAAACTAACATGTTAAAACTTGAACAGAACTGTAGGGAATAGGCCTATGGTATGAAAATCAGCATTTTTAAAACGAGGATGATATCGGTAGGGAAGAAACACAAGTAAAATGATTGCCACGTAGGAGGAACTACATAAAATCACGTGGACCTCTTCAAATACCTGGACTGCGTCTTCTCTCAGGATGGTAGTTTAGTGAAAGAGATAGAGTCAAGGTGTAAAAAAAGAGTTCAGACCGGCCTTGCTGTATGGTAGTAAGAGCTGGATGGATTCAGGGTATATTATACATTAGCTGAAGGGAGCCTGATATGGAGCTAGTACTAATGATTCCTGGGACAAATCAATGGGAGCAATGGCAGGAGGATACTGGTAATGAAGAGGTGACAGGTGAGTTAGAAATGAACACGTTATATGAGGTAATTCAAATGAGCCGACTCAGATGCTGGGGTCGTGCGATGCGAATGGAGGAGGAAAGATTGCAGGTTAATGAACTCGGCTTTAGAAGGTAAGAGAAATGGAAATAGACCAAAGAGGCGATGGATAGGTGCAGTGTTGAACGATTTGAAGAAGAGAGGTGTAGAAAGAGAGGGGATTGCAGTGCTAACTGCTAATAAGGGATCATAGAGGTGACTCATTCGCACACAGAGTGTTGCAGACAAGGGGAGGGGCTTATAGACAAATCAGTCTCTTATGGAAATGAATGAATGAATCAATCAATGAATGAATGAATGAATATATGAATGAATTAAGGATTGACTGATTGATTGATGGAAGGAATGTTAATTTAAATCCACGACAATAGGTTCCAGGAATCCGTTCTAAATCTGTCTGTATAATGTCTGTCACCAGTGTTCTTGAGGAAGTGTTTTTATTATGTGGTTCAGGAAAGATGATCACTACCAAGATAGGAAGGTAGGATTCCTTAGATCACGAGTTCCGATCGGGTGATTAGATTATCTCCGGATCGGTATAACACTTGGGAGGAAACTACCATCAACATGCAATTTTTCTGAGCCTGGTGTTAATTTACGAGATGAAGTGCTTTCATTTGGGCTGTAGTACAGAAATAAGAAATGTGTCATCATCAAGGCCATCGTAATCACTCGATCAGAATCTCGGTGTTGGTAACTACTGAGGGGTCTGCTGCCACTGTACCAGAATTCTCGCTGGCACATTAACATATTTTTATTTGTAACGTGTGCAACGCGATTTTGAATCTGAAATTGTGAAAACTGCTCTATTTATAAATGAAACTTACCGAATTCGTTCTTTGCAATGATGCTCTTATCGGCTTCCAGGGCGTCGGATTCGCCGATACTGTTGACGGCTTTCACACGGAATAGATACTCCTTACGGTGAATGAGGCGAGTGACTTCATGAGTGAGCTGAGTGGACATGCCAGCATCAGCCCATGTTCCTCTCGAGACGTCCATCTTCTCGATGATGTAATGGAGAATAGGGCTGCCTCCATCGTCCGATGGGGGCTTCCAGGTGAGCCGAGCACTCTCCTTGGTCACATTGCTGATGACCAGAGGACCTTCCGGTGGCGCCGGCCGGTCTGCAACACACAGTCTTATTGTAGATGCAGCTGATAAGTACAATGTACCACAAAAGCTTAAGTCAGAGAAACTAGGGCAGGGGTGTGATTTTGACCAACATTAGAGAAAATGATGTAATGAGTACTCCTATAACTCTAGGAATAGCAGTGACCTTCGTCACTGAGCTACAGAAATTGCCTAATTTTGCTGCAGTTTATACTTAGATATCAAGTATATCCATTACAAAAGATTGAATTAATCAATTTCTCTGTTTTTTGAAGATCACATCCTGGCACTGAGAGAGCTCAATGTGACAATGGTATTGCCAGGAGTATTACGAGGTCACCCCGGATGAAAGCAAAACGTTGTGAGGTACAGAGGTGTGTGAACAAACTGTCTATTGACACACCAGAGAGCTAACCTTCAATTTTCAACTGTCTTAAAGGAGACCAAAACACAAAAGTCAACTTGCCTCAAATTCAAAGTATATATCAGGCAGTGTTCAACTATATATTTGCTTTTGCTCTATGCCGCTCCGCAGGACGGTAAACGAAGGAAACACGAGTAGCTGTGACGTCACTGTGCCGTAAGCGGTGAGTGAGCTATCCGCTCAATTCAGTTGATAGTTGCAATACGCGCGCTGCCACTCTTCCGTTTATTAGTGTTGTTTATTGCAATCGAGTGTGATTAGTTGACAAAATGCCTTCGTGTAGGGAATACGGCTGTAACAACAGAACGAGTAAAAACCGAAACTGTAGAGAAAAATAAGTACATTTCCCTAGATTTCCAAATAAAAGTAAGTCGCCACGTAGATTTAGCAGTTGGGTACAATTTTGCAAGAGGAAACATTTTTCTCTCGGTAATGGGGCTACTGTGTGTTCAATGCATTTTAAAAAGACAGACTATGTTGAAACGCAACTTTTGAAAATGAAGTTGATGCCTACGAAAAAGCTACAAGGTCCAAAATTGAAGCCAGGAGCTGTTCCTTCAATAAGGTGTCCGGCGCCGACAGATGGATATACTTCTCATGCAGGAATGCTAATTCATACGCAAGCCGCTTCACAAAGTACACTGTGGGGTTCCTCGTCAGGAACTGAGCAGAGCAGGACGGAAAGGTATGAGACTAAAAGACGAAGGGAGTTTCTTGACACAGTATTAAGCAAAAGAGATAACGATAAAGATGTACACGATGTACAGAATGATGTGATTGAAAATATGTTAGAAAGTGAAGTAGCTCGAAAATACTTAGATATTGCAAATTCCGGCCCAGCCCTGAACAGTGACGTAATGGAAGAACAATTGAACGACAGTTTCTATGAGCCAGATGAAACTGATCAAAGTGACAGTGAAAGTGATATTAGTGATACTGATTACGAAAACACACAGGACGATGCACTTATTACAGCTTCATATTTCTGTGTTGCGTGGACAAGTTTATTCACTCTCTTTGAAATTTGCTACAGTTGTGAAAGTAAAGTGAAAAACATTTCACATTACATTAAGGGGACTATGTTGTGCGTAAAATCACTTTGCGTTTGCGGTAATGAATTGGGTTGGTATTCTCAACCGATGGAAGGAAAGAAACCGGAAGGAAATGTCCGAATAGCATCAGCATTTTTGTTGTCAGGCATACTGTTTGAACCCTTTCGGTCATTCTGCAATCCATTAATTTACATATGATGTCACGAACTGTATATGATAGAATTATTCATAGAGTAACTGGTCCTATATTGGAGGATACTTGGAATCAAGAAAGAACTAAGGTCTGAAAAGCAGTGCCATACCCATTTGGTTAGCCGGAGATGGCCAGTACGATTCTCCCGGCTTCTCAGCCAAATATTTAGTGTCTTCGCTCATGGATATAAATACAGGCCGTATAGCTCATTTCGAACTTGTTCAGAAAGTGATGGTGAAAGGTGATCTTGAAAGGGCTGCGTGTGAAACCGCTTTAACGAAGATTGTACTGGAAGAAAATTGTAATATAGAACTCTTTCTTTCCGATAGACACAAAGGAGTAAGGTATTTACTGAGAACGCAGTATCCCGATATCGAACATGAATTTGACGTTTGGCACATATCAAAAAGTTTAATGAAAAAGATGAGTGCTCTCGATAAAAAGCATACAGAAGTTCAGGCGTGGAAGGACAGTATAAATAATCATTTATGGTGGGCAGCACAAACATGTAATGGAAACAGATCTGTGTTAATTGCTAAATTTACGTCAATTTTGCACCTCGTAAAAAATGAGCATAAGTGGTTAGAAAACGGTGAATGGAAATCCTGTGAGCACGATGCATTAACAGAGGAAGAAGAGAGAAAGAAAATGTGGATTAATGGTAATTAAAGTGCATATGAAGCCTTGAAGAAAATAATTACAGATAAATCTTTCTTAAAAGATGTGGAACATATAAAACACTACGTTCACACCAGAAACCTAGAAAGTTATCACAATCTTCGTTTGAAATACGCTCCTAAAAGAGTTAATTTCTCGTACAGCTGCTTAAAGCTCAGGTCATTGATTGCTGCACTGGGCTATAATTGGAACATCAATAAATTGAAAGTCGGTACCAAAACTCAGTACTCAAAATCAACAGGAGCCTGGGTGATAAAACAGAAATACGAAGCGTCAAACGATGGATGGAAGAAGGCAATAATGAACAAAATTAACCTCTCACAAGCTGACTATAGTAGAGCTTCACCTGAAGCTGAAGCAATGGATCTGTCATTGCCTAAGAACATCGCTCCAATACCTCGACCATCCAAGGACGACCTGATGAAGAAGTACTTCTCACGATTTCACATGTAACAATAAATGATGTACCGTACTGCATATCAAAATAATATGTCTATATTTATCGTAAATTAAACAATCTTAGAACACTCTTACATAATTCTACTGTTCTAATTTGCGGTGGTCGTGGTGGCGCAGCGGTCAAGCTGTTGGCCTCTCACCAAGGTGGTCTGGGTTTCATCCCCGGTCAATGCATGTGAGATTATCGAAGTGAAATGCCATGTCCTGTGGTTCGGAATCCACCTAAAAAGGAGGTCCCGTGGCTCATAATCACACGATTCACGGTCACGTAAAACTACAATCTACCTTCCTTTGTTTGAATTTACAGCTTGAAGGTGCCACATAGGTGCCACTGGGTTCCGGAAATGTGTTTCTTATGATGTTGACAACACATGATGGCACGACAATACATTCTGTTATTTTTACCAATCGCAGTCCATGAATGTACCCAGGAAGTGAACTGCTTGTAACAAATAAATCGCCAAGTTCTATTTGTTGGATTTAAAGCTGTCAGTAAACGTTTCTTTGCCCTGTTCATTGTTTTTAAGCTCATGTTATGCCTTGCCATTGTCAACACTTCGCGGTCTAAAATAAGCCTTGAAAACGAGGGATTTCTTGTTATACACATAAATTCTTTCGATTTCACTGCTTTTACATTGTCTAATTCACAACAGCATACACTTTCTTCGTTCGAATCTATGATGGTACACTCATTACACTTACACCAATTTCGCATGCCGGCTCGGCCTGTAATGTTTACTATGTCCATTTCATGATCGGTATCAGAATGGACATCAGCAAATGTCGTTCGTTCTGGCTCAAACTGATACGGACGAATGTTATTTACATCCATTATAAGTCTTTTGACTAACACTAACAATGGCAACAGAAGAACACGGCAGCAGCAGATGGAGTGCGGGAAAAGACTGCCCGAGTTTATGCACAGCAACAAGGCTGCTATGTAGACTCGAGAGCGCAGTGACGTCACGAGCAGTTACTAGTTTCGCACATAACTTGAGAACGGTTGGACGTAGAGGCACCGGATTAACGGCATTGTTATTAAATTTCCATGTTGCATATTTTGCAATAAATAACGAAATATGTGTTTTTGTGTTTAAGAAATCTTGCGTGGACAAAATCATACGGGATTAAGGTTGCCGCCATCTCCACACTAGTTTTTGTTCAAGAAATATCGAGAATTGAAAATATTAAGTTGTTATAATATATTAAGAATATATGAAAGATTATTGTCGGGTTGGAAGTCATTTCTCAGCGTTGCCAAAGCGAACGAAATCTATGCTTTTCATTTGGTCAATTGTACTGGGTGTTATGACCTAACCCTGGAAATATTACATGGGATTAATACATTCACTTGGATTCACAATTGGTACAATCGGGTTGGCCGACTGAAAAGCATAAATGTCATTCATCTATGAGAGATAAGAATTTAATGAACTGGAGCACACAAACGATTAAGAGAAGTTTGGTAGGATTTTTGCTGTCCCATTTAACTGAAACTAGTTTTGATTACCCATCATAGAGTAAAGCCGGCCCCGTGGTGTTGGGGTAGCGTGCCTGCCTCTCACCCGGAGGCCTCGGGTTCGATTCCCGGCTCCGTTAGGGATTTTAGAAACTGACGTGAGGGATGGAACGGGGTGCACTCAGCCTCGTGAGGACAATTGAGTGGCTTTCTGACAGTGAGGCAGCACCCTGGTCACGAAAACCAAGATTAACGGCTGAGGGGATCCGATGCGCTGACCACGTGTCATCCCAATAACTGCAGGCCAAATGGCTGGTCAGCGGTCGCTTGGTAGGCCTAGGCCCTTCATGGGCTGTAGTGCCACGGGGTTAGGTTAGTTATCATAGAGTAAAGGAGAGACAATGTCCGTCACCACAGGAAAGAAAGAGATGTCCTATGACAGAAACATGGAGGAGAATCGTGCCCTATAAATCGCTAATAGTGGAGTAAACTACACGGTTTCTAAACCCAATTGAAATCGTCCTTGCTGGAGCATGCGCAACAAATATGCCGGCAGTGGCAGTCGAGAGAGAGGTAATAGGCTACTGATATCGCGTCAGGAGTTGGCAGTCGGGTTTGAACTGCAGGGGTCTTCCCGCTCACTGCGTATCGCGCATTCCAAAAACATTCAGTTGGTCACTACTTGATTCACTCACTCAGCACATTCATTCTTTCAGTGGCTGAGTGTCGCCTGCTGCAATGACAACCATTGGCATGCGGCAAGCCGATATATTTAACTTAGGAATATGCGGGCCGCGCATGCGTACTGCAAGACCCCCCGCACCCCGTCACAGCGTGTTCAACTGCCATCTCCTGCCGCGATGACAGTACTTTTCTTTACAAGCCCTATTAAAGCGTAGTAAACCGTCACTTCAGGAATTAATTGCAAAATTACGCCACAATAGAATTCAATTCCTGCAAGAATAATTTAAACTGGTCATTAGAGCGTCACAAATAGTTGCTACAAATGTTTGAAAGGTCTAGCGTATTAAATCTGAAGATACGTGAGTCGCTATCAGGTTAACATAGCCATTTGAGAAATACCACTTGAAGACTCTTACGTTTAAACATTCGTGTATAAAATGCTGTAAGATAATGTAGTTCTCTCACATTCCTCATTAACGACCGGCCACCTGGTGGTGTGGCGGTTAGCTTTTTGACTGACACCCCGGAGGTCCGGGTTCGATTTCCGGTTCTGTCAAGAAATTTTAATTCTGATGTGAGGGCTGGAACGGGGTACACTTACCGTCGTGAGGCAAAACTGAGAAGAGTAGGGTTCGATTCCCACCTCAGCCTTCCCGGAAGGGGTTTTCCGTGGTATCCCACTTCTACTCCGCGCAAATGCCGGGATGGTTTCTAATTTAAGGCCTTCCCGATCCTATCCCCAATTTACAAATACACACACTGGTACAGCCAACACAATAACACAGGTTATCACACAAATTCCACACACAGAGCTACTTGACCACGATGTTGACAAGTCCCTAAAATAAGCAACAACAAGAGACTCATTAACCACCGGCTCGATGTTGAAGCCTAGCGGGGCGGCGTGGAGCTTTCCCAGCTCGAGGCTCAGCGTTGTCATCTCTCCACCGTAGCCACTGAGAGCAAGCAGCGAGACTGGATAGAACTGCGTGCAACTGTGCAACACTGGAGACCTGACAAGTGAGCCGGTAGCAGGACCGCACTTTGAACTCTACGTGGAGTCACAGAGCAAGCATGCTATTGGCCAAGAACCATCAGCTATTGGTCAGTGCGTTGTACTGCTTAACGTTTGAGTCGCCGCTCGTTAACGAGGAAAGTGAGAGAACTATAACGTACCCAATGCTGTGTTTACTCACCGAGAACTGTGACGTTGGCCGAAGCAGAGCATTGGCCGTATTCATTCTCGAGTGTGAGGGTGTATTTGCCGGTGTCGGAACGGAGAGAGAAGAGGATCTCGAAGACAGTCTGGTTCTGTGTTGTGTGAATATCAGCGCGAACTCCTGGCTCCACTTTCTTCCCATTGACGGTCCACTTGGCCGTTGGCTTGGGAGCCGCTTCAATTGGAATGGTGTAGTTAATCTTCTCTCCAGCACGCACAATAAGATCTTGCAGCAAAGACTTGTCGAACACTGGCTTCTCTGTAAGCAAATAGTTCACATTTAATATTTGTCATGAACACTAGCTGTGAAGCTTACACCTGTGAAACATTTCATGGAAGGTTTACTCACGGAATCTTGGCTTGGCGATCACTGACACAGAAGGTTCACTGGGTTCACCGGGGCCTCCCTTGTTCACTGCAATCACTCGGAACTCATACTCTTCTCCTTCTGTTAGGTTGGGAGCGGTTCCCTTGGTCTGATTGCCAGGAACTTCGGCAGCTTTCTCCCAAGGCCTTTAAGAGAAACCACATCTCATTAAATCTAATCAGGAGTTGTTACTCATAAATATATAGCCTATTTATTTAAGAACCGGGATATTTCCACTTTAAGATGATAACACTTACTCTAAGGAGTTAAACAATCTCTGATCGATTAAATAACTTGTGCAAGTACGCGTTCAGTATACCGGTGGCCGTTTTCTGTGCCCTCAGGTTACGTGTTGAGACTCCGGATCTAGACTTTCTGGGTTCGATTGCCACCTCATCTATCCTACAAGTGGTTTTCCGTGATTTCCCACTTTGACTCAAGGCAAATGGTTCCTAAATTAAGGCCACGGTGCTTCCTTTCAAATCCTAGCCTCACTTAAAATACATACACTACCACAGTCATACAATAACACAGGTTATAAGACAGATTCCATGCACACCCAAGTACACGATGTCGTAAATCCCATAAATGAAGCAACAATAACGTGTAACTAAGGCAAGCTAAATGGTTCCTTAAGGATCAAGGTCGACTAACGAACAATTGTCAGTTATGTCCTGTAGTTGCTTAAACGACGATATGGAATATGCTTTGAAGGTGTTCAAGTTATTCTGATGTACACAAAGGTATTGAGATATCAGTCACCAGTCATTTCTGTCAGAGATTCAATGAAATATTTTCAAATTCATAGAAGACGCATTCAACATAGAAAATTTGCTAAGGGACAATACTACAGCTCTGAAAATGTTGATATCCAATACCGTAATCTACGATTAGCTACTACCTTTCCATTTGAGAACATCGTAGACACTTCGTAGAAATACTAATCTGCAACAAATAAAAGAACTTATGTTTTTCCCCCTGATTATTACAATTGTATTCTAACCTTGTCGGGGATACATGACTACGATGTCGCAAGGCCCCTAAACCAATCAACAACACCATTCTGACCTTCCTTTAAGCACCAGGCTACTAACAGATGACTAATATGCTTCTATTTTCGTTAAAAGTCGGAATATGCATCAAAGCCTAAATATACATACCCAGAAGATTTCACGTAACGTTGTGACCCGAAATATTTTTGAGGCAGAATAAGATTCTCGAAACACCAAGTGCTTTTGATTAATGAGGGGATCCTAGTTTTATTCAGTCCTATTGTGTCATCTCAACTTACCCAAACCTCGTCCTCTTCTCAATGATGTACCCAGTGATAGGTGAACCACCATCCTTCTTTGGAGGAGTCCATTCCAAGTCCACGTGATCCTTGTCCCAGTCTGAAAGTCAACAGATAATTAGGATTCAGAAAGGCGATGGGAGCATGTTCCATTGGCAGGATTAGTGCCTCTTGTTAATACCATCACATTACGAAATATAATTGTGACCCTATCCTGTGACACAACTGTCTTGTCAGAATTTAAATACAATTAGGCATTCTCAAAATGTCACCAAAATATGCAAAACTAAATTGTACTGGTTCAATTAAATTTCTTTAGAAATTCAATTTTTTATGAACTTTTTAAAAATGAAGTGTTCCTGTAATTCCTAGCCCTCAAGTGTGTGGGAAAAGGCTACTCTCATGGTTGGTTCAATATTCCCTACACAGTAATATTATGCCCTAAAGAAGCGAGAATTAATTTGCATGTAACTTATACGTACAATGAATTTGCCATTCAATTACTTCAGTTTGTTATGTTCAATAGAATAGCCCACATAATATGGGTGAGTGAATATCAATCCAATTGAAGGACATTTTAACTTAATTTACTTCCCTTTCATTTTTAAAATATGTAGCCACCACTGTATTTCTGTAATACAAGTTTATAGTGCAACGCCCTCTCAGCTAACTCACTTCACTGAATTCAGAACTAAAGCACCCACAGACAACCCCTCTCCAGTACCACTTTCTGGGGAAGGAAGTACGAAAATAAGCAAGATTTTAAATTATTTGATATTACTAGTGTGTTCAATTAACACTAGTGTGTGTGTGAACTCTGCCAATTATAACGAGGACCTACTTTACTTGGCTAGTTACTCCTGCATAGACACTTACCGACAGGTTTAGGTGTTCCTGGCTTGTCGGGTTTGCTGTACGGATCCTTGGCGGTAATTGGCTGCTGACCAGTCAAGGGCAATGATTCGCCCTGCTTGTTGACAGCACGGACACGGAAATTGTAGTCATGCCCCTCAATCAGATGATCAACTCTATAAAATAACCAGCAGTGTGAGTTATAGTACCGGAGAAGCGTAGAGTCAATATGGAACATTTAATGTTGAAGCCACTCTTACCTCATGGAGGTGCCCGAACACTCGCCCACAGGCACCCATCGCATGTTCTCAGTGTCCAACTTCTCCACAGCATAGTGTGTGATCTCGGAGCCACCGTCATCCTTTGGCGGTCTCCAGTACAGAGTGCACGAGGACTTTGTGATGTTCTCGGGCTTGAGTGGGCCCTCTGGCGCCAGTGGTACGTCTGAAACATTACAAAGCGTTGTAACAGGCTTCATCGAATGATTTGCTGCGATCAACTTATGAGAGATTCCCAAGACATTAGGCTGGACTTCTCATTTCTTGAACACTACTCTGCAGAACCTGCAAACCTAATTTACATGCTGATTCCTCTAACACGAACAGCTTCTCTACGATCTGAGAAGTGCATTTTGGAAAGCATGTAAAATTGGTTTGCTATATAAATTGTTGAAACCTTATTGAAGGCCATTAAGGTGGTGGACTATAGATAACAAGGGGATGAACAGCCCTATGGAATATCTGTCTGCTCTATTTCTTTAAAGAGAGAGAGCGCGAAAGGAAGCACATGTTAGTTCACAGGTAGTGAGGAGATGTGAAAACAATAATGGAATTGTTGTAATAATTGCCAATATTTCTAAAGGAAATTCTCCGCATGGGTTGAATCTCTCTAATTTTTCTTGCATAGATCCTGTCGGTACGAGCCAATGAACCATGGCACTGGCCATAACATCAATTATTACGATGTACTGTTATTGTTTTTTTAGTTGTATGTGGTTTGACTTCCATGGCTATTTGTCTCTATGTGAGTGTTGTCTGTTGCAGTGCATCCGGATACTAGTGGTCAAATTGTAGTACATATTGGAACAGGTACACAAAAGGAGCACGATTCTAGTAGTAAAGAAGATCCCTCTTCACAACAGATAAGTGTACCGACAGAAACGGGCGCGATGGTAGTAGTTTAGGAAAGGTACAGGTAAAAGATCCTTCCCCCAACTGGTGCTACATAGTGTTGTACGAGCTGAATCGGGTAATCTCCCCTTTTCGTTTTTCTTTTCCCATTTTGTTTTTCTTATTCGGCTCACAACCCTTTAAGTACGTTTTGTCTACCGCCAAGAAGGAACACAATGGTAATAGTCAAGTAGAAGAAGAAGATCCCTCCCCCCATTGGTATGTGAACCGACAAGATGGAACGCGATGGTAGTAGTAAAGGAGTACCCCAAAATGTGTGTGTACTGGCAGAAAGGAGCTCGATGCTTGTAGTAAAGGAAATCCTACCCCTCAGGTATGTGTACTGTCAGCTTGAGTTCTTACCAAGAACTGTGACGTTGACGGTAGCGGTGTCGACGCCGTTGATGTTCTTGGCGGTAATGGTGTATTTGCCGCTGTCGCTCCTCTTCGCGTCCACAACTCGCAGCTTAGTGTTGTAATCTTCGTTCACCACCTTGACGCGGTCCGTGTTCAACACGGGGTTGCCCTTCAAGCTCCACTCCTTGGATGGAGGAGGCTCCCCTATGACTGGCACGTCAAACTCGAAGTTCTGGCCAGCTCTGATCTTGATGTCGAGCAGTGCATTCCGGTCGATATGAGGTGCCACTGAAACATGGAGATAACACATTCATTTCCCCCACGTTTATAATGGAATAAGATATAAACTAATCCAAATATTTAAAAAGAATAATCCAATTATTAAGCATGCAATATATTCGACCAGCACTCATATATAATGTATAGTCTACGCTGCGTACTGACTGCCCAAATGATTGTGCCACAGACTGTTGTGTCAGCTAATTCAGGTAATCCTCCCTTTTTGTTTTTCTTATGCTGATAAATTCCTTTATTTTTACCACGAGGGCGTCACATATACCAAATACCCGATACAGGGAAATTAACCGTAGGAGATTAAAGTCTCCATGGCCCAGCCGGGACCCCTCGAGCCTTGCATGCTAAGTACTTGTCCATGGGGCCGAATACTCTCTTTTTCACTTTCAGTGTATACAATCAGAATGTATCCACGATAATAACTATTTCTCTATTAGTGAAGTAATCTCGCAAGTTTTTCACGGTACTTAATGATTTTTCGTAAAATTGAGTTAATGGGATAACATTTTCAAAAGTTCGTAAGATGACGTGGCATCTATAATGATAGGTTGATTTGGTGTTGGTGATAAATACAATTGACCGTTGTAATAACTAATGACGTTAAATAATGAATCGAGGGTGTGATGTCGAAGTGATTAGCTGCTTACCATTCACCATGGTGGACAGGGTTCGATTCCTGATTAATGTGAGATTTTCAGATTGGAAAAAGCGCGTCCAGAGGGTTATCATCATCATCATTATCATCTTCATTTCCCCTTTTCCAGCTGACACTCGGTGGGGGCAAATATGGTTCCTCTCCATTTTGTTCTGTCGTTCTACCATTCCTCTTCCGACGCGGTATTCCAATCCAGGTTCGGGTTACTAATGCTATTCTTCACCGAGTCCATCCAACGCATTCTTGGTCTTCCTCGTCCTCTCTTCCCTGTCATCCGTCGTTCCAGTGCTCGTCTTGATAGCCTTACTTCATTCATCCGTTTGACATGTCCAAACCATCTCAATATATTTTGCTCCAGTTTGTAATTTAGTTTCTGTAGTCCCAGTTCTTTCCGTATATCTTCATTTCTCACTCTGTCTCTCCTCGTTTTCTGGACCATACTTCTCAGGAATCTCATCTCAGGTGCCTGCACTCTGCTCTCATCCCTCTTAGTCATTGTCCAAGTTTCTGCTGCATATGTCATTATAGGAACATAATATGCTTTGTACATAACTTCTTTAGCCTTAATTGGTATATCCTTGTTCCATACTAGTCCCCGTACCTGTTGGTAGAAAGCACACCCGACTTGTATTCTTCTGCTAATTTCCAAATCTAGTCTTCCATCTTCAGTCAGCTCACTTCCCAAGTATTTGAAGTGTTTCACCACTTCCAATTCCTTATCTCCTACTTTGATTACTCCTTTTCCTTCGTTCTTACCTCTACTCATCACCACTGTTTTACTCTTCTCCATATTTATCTTCAATCCCCATTGCTCAATCTTTTCATTTATTACGTCTAACTGTTCTTGTACCTCCATCTCATCCTCGCCACAGATCACAACATCCAGTGGGTTATATTCCACATAAAACTACAAGTTTCTTTGAAAAATGTTTGAATCATTACCCCTACTGTCCCACTACTGATCACCAGTAACGGTGGTACTGTTCGAGTGAAGTGCTACTCTACAATAGAATGGTATCGACCGTGAGGAATTAACTGTTACATAGCTACTTGTTAAAACCTCGTGGGTTACCACATTCTACTACTGCACAATCCATATCCATCGGTAGATAAACTAGTGCATGAAATAACTAACTAACTAACTAACAACGGGTCTAAGTGCTGAATACATGTTAAGTAGAATGTGGGTAACTATTCATTAGTTTACACTGGAACTGCTATTGTCCCAGGATCTTGGTTCATTGTGGCCATCAGCCCCATGTACTTGATCTGAATAACTATAGGAAACACATAATACAGATAATACACTCACGGTTTTTGGGCCTAGCTGTATGAACTTTAGATGCATCGCTGGCCTCGCCAGGTCCTGCCTTGTTGACTGCTCGGATGCGGAATTGGTACTGGTTTCCTTCCGTGAGATCAGGGACCTTTCCCGTAGTGACATCGCCTACCACCTCGGCGCACTTCTCCCAGTTGGGGCTAGAAAAAAAGGCATCAACACTGTCAGCATTCATTCATTCATTCATTCATTCATTCATTCATCAAGTCTGTTGTTAAGGACACTGTCCTGTACAAAGAGCAGCCCACTACGAGTCACCTGTGAATACGGTTTACTTTGAGTAGTAGTTCCCTATTTGCGACTCAGAATCAAAGTTTGTTGTCCGGTACCTTCAGAAAGTTTATTTTAAGCATGAAAGAAGCCACTTTCGAATAAAACCAACAGAACCGATCTGGTCAGGTTAAGAGTCTTCAGAATTGCTTTTAGGATTTTTAGACAGCGTTGTCTGCTTCTTAATTTCTGGTCTTTCTTGTGCAAGTGCGACTGGCTTTTTCCAAGATAAAAATTCTGGCTCTATTTGCACGCGGTGAAGTTATTGCTATTACTGTCTACCACGATAGATGTCTCACTTTGGTGAGTGGAGGAAGGACGAGGCTAATGTGGCGTACACCTACCTGCCTTCTATGTCAATGTGAGTGGCGCACTGTAGGCTTCCAAACCTTATTCATGTACCTGCCCTCCATTTCTCTATTGGAATTGTGTAGTTATTGGTAAATTTCTATCCCTTCTCCTTATAGACAAAGGTGGTAGTTTGATGTTATACAAGGAATGTCTGTGTCATGAAATTGAATAACGTGACTTTTCCCCAAGCATATTTCGTGAAAGCAGATTTAGGTGTCTGTTGGAATTGGCAGTGTCTGGAATATGCATTAATTGTTCCAATGTACACCTTGCCGCATAGACAAGGAGTTTTATATACATCTGCAGAGGTGAGTGATTCAATGAGATATTTATGGCTGTTGATAATTTAGGTGATTTTTATGTTGGCCTGTATATGTTTTCCATACAGAGACCCTCATGTATTCTTCTTATTCTGTCCGAAACGCTCTTGATATGCGACAGACAGGCCTTGCCACTCACTTTTATTTGCTTTCATCCGCAGAGTTACTATTCCTTGATGGTCGTGTCACTTTATTAATGTCCAATTGGGAGTAACCATTTGCGATCTATAGATTTGAAGCCACACTTTTTCAGTCTTACCTATACAAATTAACAATTAATAATAACCATTTGCGAGTAATTTAGTGACATTTTTCATGAGCCCTAATGCGTACATATCTTCTCCAGATATTGCCAATATAATATGTGTTATCTATGTGGCCAATTGAACACTGGAACAACGAATAGCAGAATAAAAACAGGAATTAAATATTACACAAGACAGTGACATATCTAACAGACAGATCTGCCGCGAACATTATTGGGAAATACATAACGTAATTCAGTTTCAAGGCACAAAAATTCTTTATAAAATATCGAACTACCACATCATACTATACACGGAAGCAACATAAATTTACTAACAACCACATAATTTCAATAGAAAAATGGAGGAATGGCACATGAGTAAGATCTGACAAACTGCTCCCATGGATATGAAATTCCCGAAAGGAGGTAAACGTCACACTAGCCTTTCTCGTGGCCTACGGCCACGAGCCTTTCCCATCTCCCGCTTGGGATATCCAGTCAATCACGCGTTATTTCACCACGCACTAACGAGCCGTAAAACAGTATTGAGGAGTTCTCGTGGGAAAGCCCAAGTCCAAAAATCGAATAATTTTGTTATTTAACTGATCTGCAAGTAAAATGCAGCACCCATGGAAAGGCATGAAACGTACTTTATTTCGATTTGTTTCTCTGAAGACTGCCAGGTGACATCAGCTTGGCATAGGTCCACTATTTCCACTGAACCATAACCGTGTTTAAGTGGGTGAGGGTTTTATCCATTTGTTGCTATGGTAAAATGCTATTTTGTTGTTGCTCCAGTGATGAATTCGGTTTGATAATCTATTCCACCGTTTCGTTCGATGAATCAAAACGGCACCATATCGTCCCCCTGCATATGGTCGTGATCAACCTCGTCCATTTCTAAAGGTAAGTGGGTACCTGCGTTACTCGATGAGTTTTGTAGATTAGGTTACTTTTATAGATTGCTTGGATCTCATAATGCATGAAACGTTAAAAACCATATATTTTTTAAAGTTATGTACGAGCGAAAGTATTATCTTATTTATAAGAGCTCGCAACTTATATTTTAGTCATCATATTTTGTATGCAACAAAAATAATAATTTAGGTTTAGCTTATGTTGTGAGGTTAGGTTACTTGTGTAGTTGATTTTGTCATCATTGCGTTGTATGATATACAGTGTCACGATTCTGGGATGTTAGAGATATTTTCCTTTCTCAGCCAAACTGCAAACGGTGTGCTACGAGTACAGCACTACTTCAGGGAGCGAAGAAACTGCATTATGATTTTTGGAAAGAGAACCGTGCTGCTCGTAGTCTTTCTAATGGGACTGTTGAGTTCAATCTCTACCGAAAGAAGTACGAAGAGGGTCTCAACAACATCTGAACAAGAGCACAAATTAGCAAGGCATTCACTGGGGATATCAAACAATCCTTTAGGTCATCTAATCAGTAAGATAATAGGTCAGTTAGTCTAGAAGGATGAAAGAGGACACATTTTGCAACGCGTTAAGTACCGTACGTAAGCGCAAAACAGCTACTCCTAGCCCTAAACGCATGTGAGACAACTTTCACAGCTAGAGCAGATATGCATCAAGTGATGTTCACATCCACCCTGACGCATCCAACATGTTCTACTGCAGATGACTTGTGCATCCATGTTGGAGACACAAGCAACGGTTACATATACATGTGGCATGAAGCTATTGCTGGGCGGGGTAAGAATGAAGTGGCATCAAGCATCTAGAAAGCACTGAAATTGGGGTCACACATAAGAGAAACATACCGATCTTGTGTTATAACTGTACGGGCTAGAACAAAAACCACATGACCGTGATGGCTCCCATCTATTTAAGTAGCAAAATAAAGTTTTGAAACGATCGAACTGAAATTTTTGTTGCTAGGCCAATGACCTGTGACCAGGACTTCGGGATAATAGAAAAGCGGAATTGAATCTGCAAAGCAACGGTTCCGAGCAAGTTGGAAGACATAATTCGCAACTGCAAGTTCGACAGACATTTCAATGTCCTAAACATTGTTCCCACTCCTCTGATGTAAATCACAAGGTTCTGAATACTTCCCAGACGAAAATCAGTGGATTACCAAAAACATTGTAACTCGACAATCTCACAACGAATTCGAAGAATGGAAGCATTACAGGGCCAAGAAAAGCTGCTTATTTAATGATGCAGTTTATCTTCAAGATGTTCCCGAATACAAGAGACATCAGTCATCCATATTTTTCATCAGAAAAATCTCGTTTAATTTCAAGTTACCATGGAACCATAATGATTGACACTTTTTGTGGGACTCTGATACGGAATTACTTGTTTCGTGATTGCTAAACGCTGCTAAGGTGCAATTCTGGTATGGGAATTTAAACGAGGTACACACAGCCTCATAAGAATGACCCAGAAAATAGGTAGGTTGGAATACTACTACCAGCCACACTAAAAGTGTTTCTCCGTTGTTCTATACTCCAAAATTAGAGCACTAGCATGACTGTAATAGTTTGTTGCTTCCCAATCCTAGTCACAATCACATGTTCACACACTTACCTAGGTATAAAGTCACCAACACACTCACTGAAGTACAAAGGCTTCATGAGCACAATATTTATATATTCACTGAACAATTTTCGCATACCAATCAGTTATTCATATTATTCGTAGTAATGTATATTTGGAGCCTGACTAAAATAAGCTTTATTAAAGTGGCTCTAGATCAGGGGATTTCATCTAAGGGTAATTCACAGTCTACGCTTAGTCCTGATCACATCGGCAGCTTGAAGTATGAAGCCAGGGATGTATTACACTTACTTGTACTTGTCTTTCTTCTCAATAATGTAGCCAGTGATGGGAGATCCACCATCACTCGACGGCCGGGTCCACTGCAGCTCAACATAGTCCTTGTCATAGTCCTTGATGTCAGGCGTGCCGGGCTTGCTAGGCTCGTCTGCAACATCATACCCAGTGAGACAAGTATGACACAGATCACAGATACAGCGCTAACGTGATATTCTCACACAACTTACCAAATGGATTCTTGGCTTCAATTGCCTGTGCAGTATGAAGTGGATCTGATTTGCCCTGCTTATTCACGGCACGAACTCTAAACTTGTACTTGTGACCAGGTGTAAGACCATCCACATCCAACGATGTTACTGGCCCGTCCGTTTCTCCTGCAGGGACCCACCGACCTGAAATAATGCATTATTTGTCACTGAAGTTCGTGTGATGTAATGGGGTCCAAAGAAAGCTCAGGACCAGGGTGTTACCAGTATGTAAGCATTGTAGCACCAAGGTGTTTCCAGTATGTAAGCATTGTAACACCAAGATGTTTCCAGTATGTAAGCATTGCAACACCAGAGTGTTTCCAGTATGTAAGCATTTCAACATCAGGGTGTTTCGAGTGCACGACATTGCAACCCAGGGTTTTTCCAGTGAGTAAGCATTGCAACACCAGGGTGTTTCCAGTATATAAGCATTGAAACACCAGGGTGTTTCGAGTGCACGACATTGCAACCCAGGGTTTTTCCAGTGAGTAAGCATAGCAACCCTTCCCCGTCAAACGACCTATTGCTGTAAAGGTTTAGGAATACTGGCCTAATTATTGACAGTTTACAATACCCATACTGTGAAGTGTTAATGAGGCGACCATACTAGCCTTTTAGACATTGGTTGATAACTTGTGTTATTGAAAAAGGAAGGCAGCTTGTAGTTTAACGTGACCGTTAATCTCGCGATCATGAGCCACGGGACCTCCTTTTTACGTAGAATCCGAACCACAGGACATGACATTTCACTTCCAAAATCTCACATGCATTGACCGGGAATTGAACCCGATCCGCCTTGGTGAGAGGCCAACAGCTTGTGTTATTGAGGTACGATACCTGTGTAGAGTATGGAACCACTTACGGGTTGGTATTAAGAAAAGTAATATGGTAGCATTCCAAAATTCTCCAGGGCTAATTGTGACATAGAATGCCAGGGATTACACTATTCAACTAAGTATAGGTGTCATAAATACCGGAATTGAAGCCGAGGACCATCTAAACAAACTACAGCTGCTTCTTCATAAGAGCTATATCAGTATGGAGTGGTGGAACATGGTAAGAGTGTTGATACAGCAGAGTTTGTGAGCCGTGTGGAAGGAAACTATATCAGTTCGAAGTGGTGGAAGATGGTAAGAGTGTTGATACAGCAAAGTTTGTGAGCCGTGTGGAAGGGTTCTAATCACTCGACCCAGCATTTGGCCAGATGAAGTATGGGATCTACTCTGGGTATCTGCACTGTGCAACATGTCGTAAGTGAAGAGGTGTAGAGGTGAAGAGGTGATGTGGTGTATAACAAATTATTATACCTGTAGCTTCATCCATCTTCTCCACCACGTACTTCTCAATAGGTTGACCACCGTCGTCTGCTGGAGGATTCCAGTTCAGCTTACAACCTTCTGCATGTACTGCAGATACCTTGAGAGGACCACCGGGTGGGCTTGGTTTATCTGAAAAGGAAATGTTAGCCCCGAGTTTTTAAATCGATCAATTGGTTGCCATTATGAAATTATGCAAAAATATGTCGAAATGGAAAGCTAAGCAAAACTGTATTCCAAACTGATATTTGTAATGTGAGACGCAGGCAAGTGTTCTCAGTTTCAGTTAACCTAATTTGTGACATTATGGTATAATAGCTTTGCACTGATATGAGCAAAATGCCCATTCATTATTCAGAAACAATTCAGACTAATTTGTAACTACTTCTTACCTAATACAGTCACCTCCACTTCTGCGACATCCTTTCCATTAATATTCTCTGCAGTGATGGTGTATTTTCCCGACTCAGCGCGTGTTGCCATTCTTACATTGAGCTTCGTATTATACTCGGCATGTTGAACTTTCACACGCTCGGAAGATTTGATTTCTTTTCCACGTAGTTGCCATTTGGTGGTTGGAGGAGGCTCACCAGAAACTTTAACATCAAAGCCAAAGTTCTGGCCTGCCTTAATTCGTATTTCAATCAAATTAGTACGATCAATCTTCGGAGCCATATTCCTGGCCTTGGCGATAATAGTTGGTGTCTCGTTACTAGGTTCACCAGGGCCTGCAGCATTCACAGCCTTCACGCGGAATTCATACGGTTGCCCTTCAATCAGATCTGGAACTGTAGCCGTGGTCTGGGAAGCAGGAACTTCCAACGCCTTCTCCCACTGACCATATTTATCTTTCTTCTCAACAATGTAGCCTGTTATGGGAGAACCTCCGTCGTCCTTTGGTGGCGTCCATTTCAGATCAACATGATCCTTATCCCAGTCAGTAGCCTTGAGGTCACCTGGCTTTCCAGGTTCATCTGTAACACAATGTGATGTGTCAATAAAGTGAATAATTTCATTTATGCATGTAGTTTAGTTGATACTCTACATAATAAAGTAGAGCAAAGAGCCCTCATCACGAGCAATTCATTGCTGCTCTCTTCATGTGGACATGTCAAGTTACAACACTATGATTATAACGTGAATGTCTAATTTCTGATATTATTTTCTTCCGTCACGTTCATCTTATACTCATCCTGTTTTACGATCAAGTAATCTAAATACGAATGCTACAACAATGGCGTTACTCTATGCTGACCACTATGCTGCAAAATTTCGCACACCCCAGATTTGTCACCAACAGGATATGCCTGAGACAGCTTGGGACACAAACTGTGCGATGTGATAAGTGCTTAAGATCTCGAGAATCAGTTGTAGCAAATATGAAGAGGTATGCCGTAGGATACCATACGATCCCTACATACCTCCATGCCCACCCATATTGCTGCTTGTATCCAAGCTAGAGGTGGACCAACAGGGCACTAGAACAGCATTACACCACGAACAGTGTTTAGGCATTAATGTGTTCCACGATACAAGTATTAGTTTGCTCTCATATTGTTATAATTTACGTACATCAACGTTACAATCATCCATCGCCGGTATTTGTAATGCCCAAAATTCCTTCTTGGTGTGTGAATTTCTGTTGTCGGCCAGAGTATTATGTTAAATCGATAAGTATCTGCGTTGTGAAATAACCATGATAAATGGAGAAGAAGAAGGCTAGTACCATGGCAAGACTCCTCTAGAGTTTTGGTTGGCAACACAGCGCAGAGCTATTTGGTGAGGTCCGCTTTAAACATACGCTCGTATTTGAGACCCCCTCCCCTGCATTAGAAGATGCTATTCACGTGACTAAGATATTAAAATTGGACTCCTGGGCAGAATCTGAAGTCAACCAATCTACCCTATAGCATAAAAGTTACAATTTATTCTGCTGAACCAAACATGTCTTAAGAATCTGCTACGGATGGAATAAGACGAGTTTTGAATCACCATGAACGTACTAAAGCATCAATCACACGTGTTCATACCAAGTCACCAGGACTCGCTTCGGCGTTGCCGGGTTTACGTATGTTACGGTGTAGTGTGGCCGTGCTACTACTGGCACCGGTAAGCAAATGTTTATCTGACAGCATGGGACTCTGACACTTGGAAGAAAACTATGTTTTACATATTAATCCCACATATTTCCTATTACCGAGAAGTGTGTAATGATGTAATAGAACATGTTCAATTATTGCACTTAAGAATATGTTGAGCTTAAGAAGTAGTTTTATCACAACCTAACACAACATTGCACCACTGGGGTTAGAGTATTCTCTCGACTGAGTAGATACTGTTGTCTATTAATTGCTCAGAAATCCTTTTTCGTTTCTTGCCAAAAAAAAAAATGAAAAAGATTTCGCGGACATACACTATGAATTTTTTATGTTATTCTATGCAATACACAAGTACAAATGTAATTAATAGGAGCTCTGTGTGGTAGGCTAGCTCCGGCCTCTCCAGCTCGTCGTCATCCGGCGGGAGCGTTGGCAATGGCTCACATATTCTGACTGCCCTGCCTCACCAGGCAGAACTAGCTTGCTCTGATTGGTGTCCGATCTGATGACACGTCTCACCTCCCCAGCACTATACAACTGTCTCCCTTTATCTCTCGCACTGGGCAGCAACTCCACTCACACGAGCGGGCCAACGGGCAGTTGATCTGGAGTGCCATGGGCTAGCGTACGTGTAAACATTGACTAAAGAGAAGTGGCACCAGATATTTGATATATTAAGCATAGACTGTAACTCACCGAATGGATTCTTGGCGATTATGGTTTGATCTGCAACCAGGGGCTCTGATTCTCCCTCAGAATTCACAGCAGCTACTCGGAATTTGTACTCTTTCCCGGGTGTTAATCCTGTCACCTCCATATCTGAAATTAAGATCCACTTTATTAAAAGGCAAAGGGTCCAGTGTCAAGAAACAACTAGAATACTGAAAAGAAGCAACCATATGAATTCGTTACAGGTAGTGATGTGGCGTAGAGTGGATTCAAAGAATGTCTTTTGACAAACTTTCAAAATACTTTTAGACAATTCTCTGCTAAACACTGCTTTTGTGCAAAGCTGATGGACTTGTTTTAAAATACGATGTAGAACGGTTAGTCTACCTTGGTATATATTTTCTGTCATGTATGTCAGTTCAGTATTCCAACCATTTCAACCATTCTAACCATTCGAATACAGAAATGCAATTTTACAAAATTAACCCAAAAATGTTCGATGCGTCTGGAACTCAAATCTGAGTCTTGATACCCACTACAGCAAATAACCGAACGCCAGCGACAGTTCATTCTCAAGCTGTACATCTGTTTCTTCACAGAACATGCAATATCTCTGTTATGGCCGTGAAGATTAATTTACAGCTGTTGTTATGCAGCCTATGGAAGTAATTTAAGAATACACAAAAATACAAGAATAAGTTTTGCAATATTTTGATATTAAGTCGTTTTTGGGGCTTTGGACATATTGGTCATCAGCCCAGGGTTCAATTTGTCTGTTAAACTATGTTTCGGTGATGACTGTAGCAATTTGTGAAACCTTCTGCAAAGATACACCTCACGCGTGATCCTTTGTTGTGTGGTGATCGATTAGCCATCCATGAACATAGGAGGAAGAAGAAGATGATGATAACCCTCTCAGCAGTAGAAATCAATAGCTACCTATTCCATTTACAGTACAGGTACCGGTATATACAGTATTATCGTACAAATGTTGAAATCTTGCAATTTAGAACATACTGCCTGGATATTGCTGTACACCTTACTTCCAGAATGTCCCCAGGCACTCTTTTCCGATAGAGTGTAAAGTGAACGGTGGCAACTCATTGTATAGGCATTCTAAGCATCGTTGATTCAATATAGTTACATCCCATCTAGACTACATCAATCATGATACACTATTCTGATCAACAGGGTAATCACTTACTTGGTTCATTTGAGCGTCCACAAGGAACCCAGAGGCCTGTCTCTGGATCCTGTTTCTCAACCTGGTAGTACTCAATAGGGGTACCTCCATCATCCTTCGGCCTCTTCCACTTGAGTTTGCATCCATCCTTGTGCACGTCAGATATCTGGAACACCAATATACAGCTGTCAGTCTCTAATGGAAATAAGTGAATTACAAAGACTTTTCACTAATACCTCTAAATGAAGAGATCCAGAAGTATGGTATGGAAGTCATAATTATAGTACTATTCTATATGTTAATTTAGGAGGTCATATGTATTCAGACAATAAAGGAGATTCAAAGTTCCACACATCTTGATTCTACTTCAAATGTTGGAATTACATATGTTGATAATGCAATGTTGTACAACATGTACGTTGTGAGATTGTGGTTGCACAGGGAGTGACTTCATAAAATAATGAGTGATTATAAAACCGAGATGATTCACTTTAAATGCTGAGGTATGATGTTTTAATTTTGTTGGAAAGTAGCGAAATAGTAGTTTGCTTCAACAGCAAGAAGCAATTTTCAAATATAGTATTTTCATAACAATGTTAAAATGTTGAAATTAAGGATCTACAGAATTTCATGCAGCCACACTGGATACATGTCTCCCATTATCCCACCGACTCAAGATCAGAACAGCGTAATATAGCCCTTGCTCTCACTATAATACATTGCCCACTTTAAGGAATATATGCCCCAAACTCTACATCACCTTCATTATGTCATAAGGGTTCATCTTCATAGACTAAAGGTCAAACTCTCTATGTCTTACCCAGCCTCATCACAAGCCACTGTGATTTATAATATGTGATTTGATGTGTGCTAGTAGATCCTATACACAGTAAGGGTTTGATTTATAGCCCATGTTTTTCGGTTAACCTTTAGTCTAAAGAGAACACACGCTATTAAATCCGGCAATCTTTGAGGACACGGCTTGACGATGGTTAATCATCAAGTTATTCACATTAACTGTGTGTTCAGTTTCAGGGCCTCGGAAGAACACACTGCGAATATTATTCAGTTAAAATTTCACTCAAGCATGCACGATGTGTTCACCGTAGCGTTCAGTCGTAATTGCAGTATTATAAGAAATTCAGCTAAATAAGATTTTGCGAAATAAGCACTATCGCGGAAAATATTCCAGCAAGATATAGTACTTTGTCGGCATTCAAACAGTAGTTTAGCTAAATGAAGCAAGTAGGCCTACTGTAGTGGTAATGTTAACTGTAACAGCCTCAGGGGTGCTTAATCCCGACAGCTTCGTATTAGTGAAGTGAATAGAACCGGAAGAAACTTATGTTCAACATTTGTATGAAATATCACGTTTGAACAGTTTATAAGAGTAGTGTAACTTTTGTTGGCTATAGTGTAATGCTCCCTACTCAGCTGACAAACCATAATATAAGACAGCTCGCCACAAATGTTGGTTCACACGATGAGACCGTGAAAGTGCTGACTATTGTATTTCCTCCTCAATACTTCATTATATCTCTAGCAGCTGATTGGGGTTTACGTCCCGACACATGCATTGGTGCTTAATTCCGACAGCTTCGTGTTGGTGAAGTGAATAGATCCGGCAGAGATTTATATTTAACATTTGTATCAAACGAAATGTATGATTTTCGGTGAACATGATTATACCCAAATTTAATGGGTGTTATGCCCTAAACCTGCATGAGATTATAAATCTGCTAGGATGACTAGTTGACCAACTTAAAAGCACAAATTTCGTTTACAAAGGCAACTCTGATAAATGGCTTCCAACGCGAACATTTGTATCAAATATGATGCTTCTTGCTTTGTGCGATTTTAATAATTTCCCTCCTCAAGAACTCTTGTCCACTTGCATGACTAATATGGTTACCACCCCACACGATCGGAGACCCTCAATTAGTCGGTTCATTTCTCTCATGGGACTGCTGGTTTATTCTGAAATGATCGGTTTTGAAATGTATTTGAGATTTAATGGAAGCATTTAGAAACAAATTATTTATATTGCTGAATTTCGATGGCCTAAATCTAATAGTACGTATGATTACTTTACAGGACGGAGAATATCAAGTCTTATGAGTGTACATAGATGCGGTCAAGTTGTTCTCTAATGAGCACAACGTCCATTGAACATCTTGTCTAGACATTTGACGTCTACCAATTAGTCCCGCGACGTAGCCGTGCTCAATAAATCGTGCACCACGACCAAGCGGACACCTGAACCAAGTTCAGAGATCGCATGTTTGAATCCCGGTGCTGATGACATCGGCTATCCTGAGTGTGTATTCCCTGTTTTTTCCACACTCCCTCTAGGAAAATGTGTGGATAGCATCTTATTTCAAATCTCGGGACGCCTACCACATCTCTGTCCACAATACATCTACGCACACTCCTACAGTCATCACATAAAAACAGGTTATCAGATAACTTTAACACACATCCAACTACACCAGGCTGATGACCAAGATGTCCCAAGTCGCTAAATTGAATTAACAACACAAACTACTACTATCTACCAATTGAAGGGCCGATAACCTAGATGTTAGGCCCCTTAAAACAACAATTATCATCATCATCATCTTCTACCAATTGATTCACCAAACTGAGACTGACGTTACATACTGAGGTATTGCGAACTGCCGACTACTAGGCGTCACCTATCAGGAAACATACCTTCATATTATGTTACTCCATAATGGGGTGGGGGTGACAACTCAAGCTAACATTTGTTTCTTGGTCAGGAATTCTCATGGGAAGGTTCTCTTTTGAAAGCAGATACGAATGCTGTTTCTTCTCACCTGTAGCGGTCCCTCAGGAGGTGTGGGCTTGTCTGTTACTGTCACATTCACTGTTACGGAGTCTTTGCCTGAAGAGTTGGAAGCAGTGATTGTATACTCTCCGGAATCTCCTCTTTTCACTGGCCTTATCACCAGCTTACTGTTGTAGTCCACGTTATCTACCTGAACAGTCTTCGACGACCTGAAAGTTAAGATAGTTCAGTGGTGCATCAGATAATCTGTTGCTGCTTATTTGAAAGGTTCAAGATGGTATGAGAGGGTCTAGGATGGGATGACTTAAATAATAGTACTATCATGCAGATAACTGGCAAACTACCACACTGAGAATGTTAAATACCAGTGCGGGGGTATGAAACACGAACTTCCACACACCGTGGCTCTCCACCAGGGATGTGTAGAGAATAAACATCCTAACTTTCAGTCTCTACAGTATGAGGACGGTATCGTACATGAGGGAAGGGATATTGGAAGGAAATCGGCCGTGGATCTATTGAAAGAAATCGTCCCGGCATGTGCCTGATGGTGAAAATGGGAAACCACAAAAACCATTTTCAGGATGGCCGAGGTAGGATTCGAACCCACGCCCTCCCATTGCCAGTGAGGTACGAGGCAGCGCGTTAGCGCTTTCGGCCACCGGCTGCCAGCACTACTACTAATAATAATCATAATAATAACAACAATAACAATATTAATGATACTAAATAATGCTCATAATAATAATCATAATGATAATAAAAACACATTTATGATGATGCTGTTGATCTTTCATTATTATTAGTTGTTTCAGTGCTAAAAATTATGTTCCAAACGACGGCGAGTGTTTGCTTCAAACAAGTAGACTCGTCACAACATCTGCCCGATTGCAACTGTTGGGAACAAACACGACGTTTTGAATGATTGGTTTGACGAATAGCGCACTTTCCTGTATTTCAGAGTCGAGCTGTGTGAGGTAAAAAGTGTGCGGATGTTTCAGACATCCTGAAACGGTTTTGTTGCATTTAATGGGGTGTACACCATAATCAGCGACATGTACAGTACTTCTCCAACGCCCAACACATTAGGCAACCCAACACACTGACATGCAGTTAAGTGATACATCCTGTTCATACTGAGTCCTTTAAGAAGCGGTGAAATGTCCGAGTTCGGGTTTTAAGGCAGGCAACTCACAGGCCACACCAAAACCAACTCTTTAAGCCTGTGGAAAAGAGCAGGAGCCTTGATCACGCACGCCGGAAGTGATTTAATTACACTATGAGAAATAATTATCATTACGAGGATTTAAAATATGGACAATTACTACAAAATTATTTCTTAATTTTTGATTTTGATATCCATGCTGTAAAGCCCAATCAGATGACACGTGGTGAAAACTTTCCCGTAAACCTTTGTTCAGTCCAGGCAAAGTACACATCTATTTTGGGCACCGTGGTAAGCAGACTTACAGTTATACTCCGAATGCCAGACGAGGAAATCGCTTCACCTTTGACTGCTGAGCAGAACAGAGCACAGCCACCAAGCGAGGCAGAACACTTTAATTAGTGTCACAGTGGGCCGAACACTTCATGTTTTACGCCGAGAGCAAAGATATTCAATAAATGAAAAGTTATATTCAAGTCAAGTACCGGGTATTATAAAGTAAAAGCAATTGTATTAACATTTCATTGAAGATATAATTTTAATGGCAATCCCTTTTTAAGAAAATTGCAATATGAAGCCGGGTGCAGACTTAAAGGAAGTAGTCCCATAATCTATTCACAGTGGAATTAATAACAAAGTGTTGTGAAGGAGTTGTAATTAAATAGAGAGTATACTTCACACACTGAAATGATATTAAGAGAATTCCATCGATATTTGAGGAAAAATGAGGAGCGTTTTACAATCAATGGTTTAGGTAAAAAGAAGAGTAAGAGCTATGTAATGAAGGAATGTAATATGGAGGAGTATTCCAAGTTTAGCATTTTACAAGGGTTGCCATATTCTGAGGTGAATAGTTATGAGATGAGATACAGTCCAAATGTAGTGGACGTTTATTTGTTGATTATAAGGTGAGGATTCTGAGAGAGATTATATCTCTACTTAGTATAATAAAGTCCCCGATTCTTGGATGTCACGGGTAATCTCGAGAACCTCTGGATGGATTTTGATGCGGTTTTCACCATTCTGTAAAGGATATCCGAGGATGATTTCTGTAGAAAATAATTTATTTTTGATCAAAGGAAGCCGAGCATTAACGATTTCAGTGAAAAAGTCGAAAAAAACCTGGCGCCCGAGCGCTTTGTAAGCTTACGCTGGGCAAACCGTTAATAATATCTAAATACTATGAGTGTAAGAATTGTTCAGCATGAAAAGTTCTACAGTCCGGAAGAGCATATCTCTATCTTCAATACATCGCCCACTATAAGTGATTTTACGTTTTCATTTCTTCCAACCATGTCCATTCAAATACTGAGGAGACATATTACGAGCTAGCTAAGGGCGAGTCTAACACACCTGTTAAAACCTAACTAGCGGGTGAACCTATTACCCCAGATACAGCCAGCAGCAAACCGTCGAGTCGTGTTGAGTTAAGACTTCAGAGAAGGGTGGTTGTGTTTGGAGTTTCCCTGGAAGTGCAACTCGGCGTTTCTTCATTTCGCCTGTGAACTTTCCGTTCCGCAAACTACACAGTCAAGTTAAGATTGGACGGAAGGGGGATTTGTGTTTCATGCACCTCGCCATTCCCTGGAAGTGCAACTCGGCTTTTCTTCATTTCGCCTATGAACTTTTCGTTCCGCAAAATACACAGCCAAGTTAAGATTGGACTGAAGGGAGATTTGTGTTTCATGCACCTCGCCATTCCCTGAAAGTAAAACTCTTCATTTCGCCTGTGAACTTTTCGTTCCGCAAAATACACAGTTAAGCTAAGATTGGACGGAAGGGGGATTTGTGTTTCATGCACCTCGCCATTCCCCTGGATGTGCAACTCGGCTTTTCTTCATTTCGCCTGTGAATTTTTCGTTCCGCAAAATTTAAGATTGGACGGAAGGGGGATTTGTGTTTCATGCACCTCGCCATTCTTAAATTACGTCTGAGAAGAATTCGTTATAATTAATAGTCCAGTCTGTGATTTTAAGCCATCATGCCGAGATGTAAAACGGATATAGGGTATAGTTCATTGACATCGAAAAAAAAAAGCGCCTATCACGTAACAATGAAACAGAGAAACAAATAATTTCTCGATTGTCACAAGAGAAAAAAAAAGACTTCGTCCTTGGCTCCTTCAAACCGTTGCTCAAGAAGAATCTGAACCACGATGAGAAACAAGCTTATGGCACCATCATATCTAGCATCACTAAGAAGGAAGGTAAGATATTTTTTCTCGAAGCCCCTGGAGGCACAGGCAAAAACGTTCTTGATTAATTTGTTGCTCGCCCAAGTGAGGCCTGGTGGTAATATTGATTTTGCCGTCGCATCATCTGGAATTTTGCTGCCACTCTTTTGGAAGGGGGAAGAACAGCACATGCAACATTTAAACTTCCTTTAAAGTGAGCAGTAATGATGGAAGCGTATGTAATATTTCAAAACAAAGTAACACTGCCAGTTTAATCCAAAATTCAGGGGCCGATAACCTAGATGTTAGGCCCCTTAAAACAACAATTATCATCATCATCATCATCATAATCCCAAATTGTTCTTTAGTTGTATGGGATGAGGCTACAATGTGGCACAAAACATTCGTTGAAGCTGTAGACAGGACCTTGCGTGATCTAAGGAATCGGAACACACCTATGGGTGGCCGCACAGTTTTGTTCGCCAGAGAGGTTCATCAAATCTTACCAGTTGTCACCAGAGGAACGAGAGCCGACGAAGTGAACGCTTCATTAAAAAGATCTTATATCTGGCCGGATATAACAAAATTGGCACTCAAAACTAACATGAGAGTACTCTTATCTTCAGAAGATAATTGTGTCTTTACTAATTTGTTACTTAGAGTCGGAAATGGAGATTTACCGGTCATTGGCGGGAAAATTACCCTCAGTCACGATTTCTGTGTTTTAGTAAGCAGGATTCAAGAATTGATTGATAGCGTTTATCCTCAAATCCATGACCTATCTAACAAGTCTCATTCATGGTTTAAAGAAAGAGCAATATTATCGCCGACAAACGAAGAAGTTGTGAAAATTAATGACTTGGTGTTCTCCAAATTCACTGCCCAGGCTCAAGTATATTACTCAGTAGACGCAGTAGTCGATAGTGAAGAAGCTGTTCATTACCCTACAGATTTCCTAAATTTATTACTTCCTTCTGGATTGCCACCACGCAAGCTTATTTTTAAAGTGGGAGTGCCTCTTATATTGCTAAGTAATTTACACCCACCGAACTTATGCAATGGGACGCGATTGGCAGTGAAAACTTTGAAAAACTGTTTCATTGAAGCAACTATCTTAACTAGCTGTGGTACGGGAGAAACGGTCTTAGTACCCAGAATCCCTATGGTTTCTTCAGATTTGCCTTATCATTTCAAACGAGTACAATTCCCAGTTAGAGTCTGCTTTGGCATGACTATAAACAAAGCACAGGCTCAGACACTTAGCGTGACTGGAGTTGATCTCAGTGGAGAATGTTTTCTCATGGACAGCTTTACGTGGCTGTATCGCGTGTTACATCAAACCGAAATCTTTTCGTGTTCACTGCTGGAGGGAAAATGACTAATGTCGTATACTGTACAAGGAAATCTTATAAGACCTCGGTTAAAAGTAGCTGTTCATAACTGTTCCCGGGCGAAGCCGGGGCGTGTTGCTAGTTTGTAATAAATGATTGTATTGTCGAAGCGTTTTCGTAGATGATGCTGTGATGGCTCAGGCAATACCACAACTATTGCTAATCTCTGGAGTTATCGCAATGTTTCTTTGATCGACATTTTGTAAAATTAGCAAGAAATCTAAGATAAAAGCGGTAATGACTACCATATGTTCCAGTACAACACTGCGTTGTTCAAGGGAATAAAAATACAGATTAGATAACATTTCTCTTTTAAATTCGCGGGTAGGAAAAGTGGCCATAATTTCGGTTTACTGAGAATGGGAAGATGGATGCCATTCATTTGTCCATTCAGAATATGTAAATAGTATAATTTGAATACATACTTGACTGGAATACTGCCAAAGCGCCATTCAACAGCTGGAGGAGGCTCACCGGTGATATTGACGTCATACTTGAGTGATGAGCCCACAGAGAGAGTAACATCGCGCAATGTTCGCCGGTCGATTCTTGGTGCCACTGCAAAGCAGGACTAAGTTATCACATTGAGTCAACAAATACAATTCTAGAAGTGTATTTTTAAAAGTAAATCTTGCTAGTATGGAAAAAATGTGTTATTTTAAATGTGTGCATGTTTATAAGAAGGAACCAGTTCCTGGAGTCTTGTAAGGAGATAATCCAGTTAAAACTGAAAACTGACAAATCTACAAATCTGTTTAGCATTATTGTGACTCAAAACTAAACTCAGGATGGATAGGAAGATTAAAAGCAAGTGCCAAGATACACAATTAAGTTATGTTAATTCATATTTGTATCATATTTTATAAGTCCTAGGTTGTAAGTATCAAATTAAATTTACTACATGATAAACAACCTTAAATACACAAAACGAGTATTGTGGTAAATACATAGATACATGTGTATACATCAGAGGTATGGTGTCAACTCAATGTCGACAATAATTACGACCTTTTCATATACAACATACAAATGTGACGAAATCAATATATCTAGGATATTAATGAATCCATTGTGGTGAGAGATTAATTACAACATTCCAAAGTAACACCGTTTTTGTTGAACCCTCTGTTGACGTTATTTTAACGAATGTAAGAATTCGTGTCGCGGTTGCCTGCACAGTAGCCTGTTTCAGAACGCATCAAGAGCTGCGAGGTTGAGCTAATAACTGCTGCACAGCGTTAATCCCACTCTCTTTCACTTTGTATTTTCGTACTTCACTATTGCTCTGGGTCCCCTTATGTCCGAATTTTTTGAACATTTATATAACTTAAAGCTTTGAGAGAATTTTGATAAAGCACATGTATGTTGGACAGAATGATCCGTTTGAAATTCAACATGGATTTTTTAATTTGTACTCATCTTGGCTTTTCTAATTTACTACATTACAGCTCTACAGTTTATAGCATTCCGTTTCAGCGTTTTGGATTTTGAATGGTGGTAATCACTCTTTCTTTCAACGTTTTTGCTGAAGGTCAGATCGGAACGCGTCGAAAGTAAGTAAACCACTGGAGGTACAGTATATTTGTTCTGTAACGATATCGTCGGTACCATGTCAGATTAACGAGTGTGAAAAATGAATTTATATTTTCGACAGTTTTCAATGGTGTAACGCATCACGCATATTATGATGCTACTTGTGAAGACCTGCATTGAGCCCGTGCACTTTGACGAGTTTTATGAAATTGGCTATGGTAAAGCCAATACTTCCTTACGGTGCCTAATAACCATTCCTTTGTTTAGGTATTACAATTTAACTAAGATGTATTTTTATATTTGTGTACCATTTTGTGTTCCAAGCTGGATTCTCAAAGTTTACATTTCCTAATTTCTCCTTTTATGTAATACATTCCTTTTCCAAGATCAAGTCTTTGTGAAAAAAAAACCACACATGATTTACACTACACACCTGGAACGTTAAAAGGAGATAACGTAGGGATTGTGACTTAACATGCCAATTAGGAAGAATAAAGAGCATATTTGCTACTTTATCTTTGGTAGGTAACTGAAACTTAAGATGAAGTGTAATGTAACAATTATTTTTCAAATATTAATGCTAATAATTAAAGTAAAGCTATTCTGACAACTATAACAGTGGACATTTAAATTGTACGCTGAGAGGGGTCGAACGAGTTTGAATGGCAGACAACTATGAAAAGGACTGATTTATAATATCAAACTAAAATTATTTTTTTTTCCTGGTGAAAAGTAGGTAATTTCCCATTTCCTAGTTTAATAGAGAAAGCTTTTCAGTTGGTCAACCTGAATTGCGCCCTATTACATTAGGCGGGAAACAAGTATTTACCTACCCTACAAACTTCCACGCTTTTATGTACAAATACCTACTTATTGGATGGCATGATTCGAACGTCACGCGTTCATCCTCAGATCCTGTTCACTTAGGCTTAACTACTGTACGATGTTTATGAATCACACTTAAACATATATATATACCATTTATATTACATAAGTTTGCAGAAAGTTGTGTCAACTATTTACAGAGAGTATAATAGACTTCTACGGTTGTTGCGTTATCATTATTAATGTGGATTAAGTTTTCTGTTGTCTGTTGAATTGTTTTTATGAATAATTTCACTATTGAAATTGTCTGTCTATTTCGTTATTATTGCAATGTCTCGCGTGACAAATACACAGTTACAAAATGCACTGGAAGTAATGGCGCTATGTCAACTTATCTGGTTTTTGGAGCTGATCCTTGTGGTCCAGTTTCGCTGCGTACCTCCGTTGGAGGTATTTTGTAACTGTGTATTCACCACGCGAGATATTGCAATGCAATTAGGTCAATAGTTTAAATAGGGGCGGGTGATTTAGAACAATAATAACCAAATAGACAGGCAATTTCAATACTGAAATTATTCATAATAACAATTCAATAGACAACTGACTACATACTTAATCCACTTCTTGAAGACTCTTCATTTAACATCTCAGAAGCATGGAAAACTATGTGGGAAGAATCATCAGTATTCAATGCACATCTGATTGAAAACCCTTCCAACCGGGTAGAAGGTTACAAACTCCCCAGACGCCAATGGAGAATTATTAACCGGATCCGTACAGGACAAGGCAAATGTGGATTCCTGCTTCACAAATGGGGTTGGGTTACTTCTGCTAACTGCGATTGTGGAGCTACCCTGCAAACCATCGGACATATTGTTGGTGAATGTCCGCAACGAGCGTTCCAAGGATCAGTAGGTGACATTCACCATGCATCTTCTGAGGCACTTCAGTGGATTGATGATCTGGACTAAGAAGTTTAAACCAAGAACTTGTGTTTATGACTATGTATATAACTGTATATGTAGTGTATGAACTTTTATTTTAACTCTGTATCATCATACAATAAATAAATAAATAATAATAATAACACAACAACCATAGACGTGTATTATACTGTCTGTAAATAGTTGACACGTTTTACAAGTTTTTTCAACTTATGTAATGTAATGACCATGTGGCCTCCGGAGAGGCCGAGTGCAAGTCTTTCTAGTTGACGCCCGTGGTTGACTTGCGCGTTGTAATAAGGATGAAGTGATGATGAAGACGTCACATACACCCAGTCCCCGAGCCACGAGAATTAACCCCAGGAGATTAAAATCCCTGATGGCCTGGCCGGGAACCCGGTTCACTTCAGGCCAAAGCCTAACCATTTAGCCACGAAGCCGGACAACTTATGTAATATAAATGGTGTATATATTTATTTGTGTTTAAGTGTACTTCATAAACATCGTACACTAGTTAAGCCTAAGTGAACAGGATCTGAGGATGAACATGTCATCCAATTAAGTAGGTATTTGTACATAAAAGCGTGTTAGTTTGTAGGGTAGGTTAATACTTGTTTCCCGCCTAATGTAATTGGGTACAATTTGTGTTGACCGACTGAAAAACTTTCTTTATTAGAATTAGGCAACACTGTAAAATGGCTCCTATGACTACAATTTGTTAGTTTAACATGGTGCCGACTTGAGAGTACGGTAACTTACAGAACCGGGGCTTGGCAATGAAGTTCTTGCTGGCGTCACCAGGCTCACTCTGGCCAGCCTTGTTTACGGCGATCACACGGAACTGGTACTCATTGCCCTCAATGAGGCCATGAACCACGCCCTGTGGCGTAGCGGTGTCCGTCTCCAAAGCCTTCTCCCACATCATGCTGTATCACAATAAGCCAGGAAGGATTAATATGAAGACATTTTGACACGTCCCCTTAACTGTATGTGACAGGGTTACTTCCATTAAACAACAAAACAAGCTGTTGTCAATTCATGTTAGGGTCTTGGGACATCTTGGTCATCAGCCTCATGTAGTTGGGTATGTGTTGATGTTGTCTGATAAAATGTACATATCTGTGTGTTGACTGTATTAGTGTGTAGCTGTATTAGGGACAGGGATGAGACAGGTGCCCCTGGACTTAAGGTAAGGTACTATCCCGGCATTTGTCCAGATGGAATGTGGAAAAAGAAGGGGAAAGACACACTCAGGATAACCATTGTCAGTGCCGGGATTCGAACATGCGATCTCTGGACTTGCTGCTGCCCTCGCGTCTGTGGTGCACGATTTAACAAGCATCTCGACTGCATTACACGTCTTTGATGAAAAAACTGAATATTTTTTTATAGCTGACCCTTAATGATAATCATGAAACATTATTGTACGTTTACTTCAAATGAGAAATCTTCTTTCCTTGCAGCTGTTATTAATCAATATGAATGTATTTGAACCCCATCGTCGGCCATGCTTGAAATGCTCTCCGTAGTTTCCCCATTTTCATCTCTAGGAAAATGCTGTGATGGTACCTTCTAATAGACTACGTCCACTTCTTTACAACTCCTTGCCCATTTCAGTCATCTTCATTTATTTCATCTCTCATTAACTCCACTATCCACCATATAGAAAACTTATCTGACTTCATCCTTGAACCGTAGAAATAGGAATTATAAAGGGTATAAACTCACACATTAATCTATTGCTGTACACATTGTTACCTGATAATATTATTGTCAATAACTGCTTTTATTCACCATAAATATGGTTTTCAACTTCTACAACTTACGTTTCACTATTAAACGCGACTAAGTTCCTTGTCTGGATCAAGAAAGATATTAATTGCACCTTTCTGTTATTATTATAAGAGATACATAGGCACTACGGTACCACAACTTTACAATTAAGCTACGCGAGTAAAGCAGGTATTCTATCTCAGTTTGAACAATGACCACTCTGATTGTTTAATGAAATCATGAACCTAATAGAATCACAAATTCATCATTCTTCTGGAACCCCGCGGCGTAGCCATGCGCGTTAAACGATCACTACAACCGCAACGGTGAGTTGCAGCAAGTCCAGAGATTGGAGGTCTGAATCCCTGTGCTGACATCGGCTATCGACTTTCCCTGGGTTTTCCACACTGCTTGCAGGCAAATGTCGGGATAGTACCTTACTACAAGTCCCGGGACACCTGCCCCGTTCCCGACCCTCATGATACACAGAAACACAGGTTATCAGGCAAATTGAACGCACACCCAAGTACACGGGGCTGGCGACCAAGATGCCCCTAGCCCGAATTAACAACAACAATATTGTTCTGAAATAAGATTGAGAAAGTACCTGTACTTGTCCTTCTTTTCAATAATGTAGCCGGTGATGGGAGAACCTCCATCAGAGACTGGCTCCTTCCAGATAAGGTCCACGTGATTCTGACTCCAGTCGGCCGGCTCTGGCGCTCCAGGGGCAGTTGGAACAGCTGTAATACAAGTCAGTCGCTATTACTATAGGCTACTGTATGAGATCAGGCACGGGGACTTGCGATCGACCTGTCAGACTATCAACTTACTGAATGGATCCTTGGCGATGATGGAGCCGAGTGTCTCTAAGGGCTCGGATTCGCCCTCCTTGTTCACAGCCTTGACTCGGAACTGATACTCGTGACCGGGAATCAAACCCGCCACTTCCATTTGCGGCTCCTTAGAGCGACCCACCGGCAGCCAGACGCCTGTATCTGGGTCGAACTTCTCCACGACGTACGTTTCAATAGGCTCACCACCATCGTCTTTTGGTTTCTTCCATTTCAGGGTACAGCCATCTTTATGGATGTCTGATACCTCCAATGGACCTTCGGGTTTACCGGGCTTGGCTGTAGGAAGAAAGAATTCATGAAATCATATCCTAAATACTCCAGATTTAATTTTTCTTAGTTGTTTATACATCACACAGCCTATTACATTTTCAAGGGAGAATGACTATGTTTCTATCATTTCTTAGTTATTCAGTATACGTAATGATGGTGGTAATAATCAGAATCTTATATTGTGTATTCGAGCGAATTGAGCTCCGAATATGAAAATAGTTTCTACACGGGGCTGGTGACCAAGATGTCCCAAGCCCCTCAAATGAATTAACAACAACATGATGATATTTATGTACGGTACTCAGTTTGATCTAATATTTGTTCAATCTAGATAATGATAAAAAGAGTTACTGCGTAGTGGAATGTTCTACCTCTCATAAATGCGTAGAAAATCCTATTTGGGGAGTTTAGCCTTGTTGACTTTTACACACTCTTAAAAAGAGGCTAACTGCACATTGGTTTTGTTGGAATTTATATTTATGATTGGATAAATACTTACAAACGACGGTGATCTCGATTTCCGCGGTATCCGTGCCGTACTTGTTGACCGCAGTTATCTTGTAGGTGCCAGTGTCCTTCCTCTGAGGCTCATCATTGATGAACTTGCTATTATATGGCACATTCTCTATTTTACGGTGACTAGTCTCTTGAAGTGACTTATTGTTCTGCGTCCATGTTACATCTGGTGGAGGTTCACCAATTATCTTCACATCGATGAATATTGGTTCTCCTTCACGCACGGTGATGTTCCTCAAGTTCTTTCTGTCAATCTTCGGAGCCACTAGAATGGAACGGAATTATGCATATACTGTATATACCGTACACAATCTTCATGCATAACAAAGCTAAAATAATGTATTAAAGTGCTAAATAAAATTCGATTAGTTTCTCAGAATATATAACCCATGTTGGATTGGGAATGTTGAAGATTTTATACGGTCTTATTGATAAATTATCAGGCTATTGCTACAAGTCTACTTTCAAGGAGTTTACAGTACAGGGGACGGTTTATATGTTTTTGGAAGGTAGATTTGAATTCCAAGCACGATGACTCTTCTAAATATGTCACAAAGCATCCTAAACGGGTTATTTCTTTCCTAAGCATTCTTTAGAAAAGGAACATGGAGCTAAACTTATGAAACTTTTGTCCATGAAATCTAATGTTTATTGTGTAGCTCAGACAAAGAATGAGTGCACTTCACAGTTTTTCTTTCTTTCTTTCTTTCTTTCTTTCTTTTATGTTTAGTTCTCGAGCCCAGAGCCAAACCGTAACCGAATAGGTATAATAACCTCGTAATATACGATATACTTATAATTCGTGACATTACTGTTAAGGTTCTCATGTGACCCGTCGTTGAGGCTTGGCCAAAATAGATATCCAGAGTGTGCTCATTATTTGTTCGAGCGACTGTACATTGAGTTACACAAAGTGGCTTTATCTGCAGACGTTTGATAACTGTAAGCAATATGAAATAGTATTGGTTAGATAGAGAATTAATTCAAAATTACACTGCAGTGTGATGAACCATATGTGAAGCATGATTATTTCGCAACTGCTGGAAGTTAAAAGTTAATCACGAATCAGCCAAAAGATAGTTGAGAAGGGCGGGGAAATTGGCAAAGTACGATGGTATATCGGGCAGTGCAATCGAATGATTAGTTTCCGAAATGGGATGCTAGTAAGTGGTACTCAATTTTTAATTACGAAAATGGAATTTCTATAGAAATCAATTGAAGAAGAGTATTAGTCATTGAGACGAATTTGTGTCTTCTCCAAGTGACGGTGTGAAGCAGGAGGGAAGTCTCCAATGACAAATGGGAGCCAGCGAGATCAGAAATTCAAGAGACAAGATCTAGGGGAGGTAACATTTGAATTCACGCGTTTAAAGAAATAGTGCAAACACTAGAACAGTGAGAGGTATTTATGACGTTAACGAGTAAATTATGAACGAGGTAACATAATGATCGGTCAAGGATATACTGCATAATGTCTGTAATTTTTAGAAAACACCCCTAATGATATGAGAGAAACCTATTTGACTACCAGTTCTTATAAAGAGAGAAAACTTGCCGCCAAGACACACGCACGAAGATATCATATATGAAAAAGAAATTCGAATGAAATGCTTCAGAAAACTGAGAATGTGTTTCATAATTTTGGTTGAGTGCATTATGGTGTGCTATGTTTCAAACATTTAGATTCTTTTAAGAAGCTGAACATTCAGACCAGGCCCTAGAATGAAGGTACCGGTACTTACGTCTGCGTGGCTTTGCTGTGACTGGTTTACTGGCCTGGCTTGGTGCACCCGGTCCAGCTGCATTGACGGCCTTCACTCGGAATTCATACTCGACACCTTCTTCTAGATTCTCAGCTGTTCCCTTACACTCATCGCCTTTAACTTCACCAGCCTTTGTCCATCGTGGAGAACCTTTCTCCCTCTTCTCAATGATGTAACCCGTGATTGGAGATCCACCATCCTTCGCTGGTGGAGTCCATCTGAGGTCCACGTGGTCCTTGTCCCAGTCAGTTGCTTCAGGAGTTCCTGGAGCATCTGGCTCATCTGTGAGTGAATTAAGTTCTGCTATTATATAAGTTACCATTATACCCTAATTAAAACAGTAATATGCCACGTGGGAGGGTCTGCACAGATTACACAGATACTCATTATTATTATTATTAGTCTATTATACAAGCCTCAAGTGACGTTGGTTAAACCATGAACCCATCCCCCAATAAGAATAATGGTGAAACAATAAATGACTTACACATCGCCTACTTTGTAGCATAACTTAAACAAGTTGCTTTTGATACTTGTATCCCAAAATAAGCGGAATTTGACACCTGTTACTGCACGTGATACTCTGTGTCTTTGGAGTCATGCTGATGGATACTTATCAAGTTCTATCAACGCTCTACGTAGGTCTAGACGAAGTCATTAAAGATTAGCACATTCGATACTTACCGAAGAAAGGAAGACAGCCAGCAAATATGGATGATATAGGCTGTTTTATGTATTGATACAAATTGTGTATTTGCTACACGAATACAAGGCTTGCAAATTAAAAAGGGTAGTCAGACCATGAAGCACGCGCCACGTCAACATAAACTGATTCATCCTTCTTCGTCCACTTAGTATTTATCTGGATCTAAAGGCTCTGATTCACCCTCCGAATTTACAGCCATTACTCGGAACTCGGCGATCCATTTCAGCATTGTCTTACAAACATTTTTCAAAATTAATTAATTAATATTGTAGACATACTAATCAATTGAAAGGTTGATTGGACTCCAAACGTTTTCCGATTCAGTTTATTTTTTCTGGTAGGATAGTAATTTCCCTACACCTCGTCCTTGAAGCACGTCCTTAAACTGCATTATCCGAGTTCAATATGCCTTGTAAAAGAGAAAACTCAGCAAATCGGGTGAATGATACTTCTAAGTGAAGCATACCTACAGTGCAAAAGAGCATGTTGACTTCTGCCATTAGATATGCCATAGTAGCTGAGTTATGTAATATTATATCATAGCAGAGGGAAATTATTATTATTAGCGTTGGAAAACTTCATAATGGTGTATTAAGTTCTACAGCTAAACGTGTAAGAAATTGTAAGATAAACTAGCAATTTGACGAACAATTCAGGATTATTTGCAGAACGTATTGATGAATCATAATTCTGCACTTCAGTTACAGTAATGAGGGGCAAATAATTTTAGATAAGTGTTAAACCTCAGCCCACAATAGATTGTCCAACTTATTTTGATAAGGATTAAATGGCATTGCAAGACCTTACTTATAAAACTTTGCGCAGAGTGCACTGAAACTTACCAAATGGATTCTTCGCAACGATTGCTTTATCTGCATCTAAAGGCTCTGATTCACCCTCCGCATTTACAGCCATTACTCGGAACTTGTATTCTTGCCCGGGTGTCAGATTCTCAACTTCCATCTTGGGTTCTTTTGTTCTTCCCACCGGAACCCATCGGCCTAAGGGATATTAGAAACATATAATTTAGGCAAAGGATACATAATGAGTGGAATGTGGGAATTATGCAAATATACAGTATGTTATCTTATTTCTTGGAAAATTTGAAACAAGGGATTGTACCAATAATGTTAGAATGCTTTCTAGGTTAGCTCGGCTATAGCTAGATGCTACATATCAGATGTGCAGTACCTGTTTCAGTATCCATTTTCTCAACCACGTAATGCTCAATCGGAGAACCTCCGTCATCTAGAGGAGGACTCCACTTCAGATCACAGCCCTCCTTGTGAACGTTTGAAATCTTGAGAGGTCCCTCTGGCTTGCCAGGCTTATCTGTGAAACAAGATATATCAAGCTGTCAAACGCACAGTAGTAGTGTAATGGACGTACTCATTGTGTTCACCTGCATGAAGGTAAGAAGACGGTCACAAGTCAAACATATCTAATTTGAGTTACACCACTCACTTCTTACTTACTCCATACAGGACAGTAGGGCTTGTGCTAACAGTGAATTTCTGCTATATTGTGTATTGTGGCAGCATATTATTACAGAAGAAAACTTCTGCATCAAAGGTGGAAGTGTCGCTGAGAAGTTATTTCCAGAAGTAGTGTTAATATCTAACATTCATAGTTACGATGATTTTGGAATCTAGATCAACCCTGTCATTGTCTGCCACCCGTGACTTCATTTCTATGCTCCACGAGGCCCCGGTGCGTATACTGACATCTAGTGGTCATACGCGCCCATTGTATACCTGCATTACCCATGAGTGACGCTGCTTCCTAATGATTGTTATGCAGGTCGGGACTTGTTCTTACCTTCTGGGACAAAGACCTTGACTCCACTCATCTACGTAGATACATTTTCGGTGGAAATACGTCAATTTCTGTAAACTCAGACACGAAGGTACGGGTATATTCTATTCATAAACATATTATAGTTCGTATTAAACTTTCATATAATGACGAAACAGGTTGCCCTGTAGCAAAAGGTGTGAGGGCATGGATGAACTTCCTTTGCAATGAACTTCCCATCATTTCTCACCCCCTGATGTGTATCAGTATATAAATAAGTGACATACATGAAAAATTAATGAATGTAATGTGTAGTTTACTGGTTATGTGTCAGGATGGAATGCCATTTATAATATTAAATCCCGTAGTCAAATGCCAGGTTTTTACTTTGTCTTCTAGGAAAGGAATGGTCACTTACATACTGTATACAGTGATACTTACCGATCACTATCACTTGGACTGTAACTTCGTCCTTTCCAGAATCATTTTCTGCTTTAATTGTGTACGAGCCAGCGTGCTTCCTTGTCGCTGTGGCTACCACCAGTCTGGATTTATAATCCTCATGCTCAACAACCATGTCATTCGCTGTCTGGAGGGGAGCTTTGTTGAGGTACCAAGACTTCTTTGGAGGGGGTTCACCGCTGATCTTAACGTCAAAGCGGATAATTTGACCACCCTTGACGGTCATGTCTTTCACAGTGCTGCGATCGATCTTAGGAGCGGCTAGAAAAGAAACAACACAGTTTTAGTTGCAATAGATTTATATTTCAGGTGATTGTTCGTTAAAGGGGTAGAATATCGAGATCATGTGCCCGTATAATTATATTTCATGCTCAATACTCTAGTTTCTACTGCATTCAGTAAAGAAGTTGAGATCTTAAGCGACAAGCTGTCATATTAGCAGAATTCTCTTACAACTGACTTCATCATGCCACTGATGAGTCTGTTCAGGACACGTTGGCATGCAAATATTGTGTAGTAGAGGCAACGTAGCTCAGTGTTACCCTCTGAGCCGTCTCTTGGTTATATATTGCGTAGTTAGGTATTTGGAGATATGAGATTCGTTCTTGTTGATAATTCATTTTAGTGGTCCCGTGTACTTAGGTGTGTGCTAAATGTTTCTGATAACCTGTGTTTCTGTGGCGAGTGTAGTCTTGTGCATTACTGTAATTCTTAGAATCTATGATTAGAGTAGGTGCCCCCAGGACGTGAAACAAGGTATCATCTCAGTATTTGCCTAAAGGGAGTGTGAGATAACCCGGTATAAACCACACTCAGAAGGTCCACTGTCAGCGCCGGGACTCGACCCTTCGATCTCCGGGTTTCCATCTCCCTCGTTTAGTCATGATGTGAGACTTAACGAGAACAGCTATGCTGTGGGGGTTTCGAGGTTCAAATTCCAGCGTGTTTCAAACGCGTTTCAAGCCTCGGGGCACCTATATATCTACATTTAAACACACAAATCCCATATACTTATACAGACACTAGTACACTAACTGAAGCAACAACAACTCACCATATCGGTCCTTAGCTAACATGGTGTCACTGGGCTCACTGGGCTTGCTCTGGCCACCCTTGTTGACAGCTCGTACCCGGAACTGGTACTTCATACCTTCCACCAAGTCCGGCACCTTGGCCTCGCACTTGTTTCCTATGATCTCCACCGCCTTCTGCCACTTGGAGCTAAACAGCAAGCACATTAGCCAATAATAATAGACTAATAATAATAATAATAATAATAATAATAATAAGTGTGCAAAGAGAAAAGTGTATTTCTCAACTGATTTGCCAATTCTAATATTTTCTTGTCCCACTTGAAATGATCATCAATAATACTACCAAGATGTTTACAATTAGTGACACACTCAATAAAGTTATTACAATGGCAGTTTGTGATTGAATTATGTCCTTTGGTTAAATGCAAACACTTGTTGTAATGAAACATCACTTTAAAACATTGCCGGGAAAAGAAATAGGTCACCTGAAAAGACGACGTCGATTTTGACCCGATGACGGCAGATTCCATCTGGGGGATAGTAGATGTACTGATAAAGGTTTCAACGTCGTCTGCCAACAGATAGCGTAGTGGCATAGATACCAGAGCGCCATCTGTGTCTTCCATTTAATAGGGAAAGCTCACAGCCATACGGCTCATTGTGGTGCATACGTGTGAAGCAAGCGGACGCAATGCCAAGGAGATGCACTCGTGCTTCCTACAGACAACTGAGCGAGTTTGAAAGGGGTCAAATTGTGGCCTTCCGAGTGTCGGGATGGTCCTTTCGGAGAATAATTGCCACACAAGTTGGACGTGCTGCGTCCGTTGTGCAACGATGCTGGTATCAGTGGTCACGTGAACATTCTCACACCCGTAGACGAGGTTCTGGACGTCCACGCAGCACAGACGTCCGCCAGGATCGTCGTATTGTAAAGGCAGCAGTGGCAGATCGTACAGCTACCACAGCACAGCTACGAGGGTTTGTGAGCCCAGAAGTGTCAACACGAACTGTTGCGAACCGGTTACTAGCAGCTGGACTACGGGCACGCACACCTCTAGCCTGTCTTCCACTCACGCCACAGCATCCACGTCCACGGCTCGACTGGTGCCGTCAGAGGATCACTTGGAAGATGGAATGGCGCGCCGTAGTCTTCAGCGGTGAAAGCAGATTCTGCCTGCACGCAAGTGATGGTCGTTGGCGCGTTCGACGTAGACCTGGTGAGCGCTGTCTCGTAGAGTGCATTCGTCCAAGACACACCGGCAAGGTGTAGGGTGCGATAAGCTACAACTCTCGTTCACCTTTGGTGTTTGTGGAGGGAACGCTAACCAGCGCTCGGTACGTGCAAGATGTTGTTAGACCCGTTCTTTTGTCGCTCTTGCAACAGGAAGGGGATGTGCTGTTCGAACAGGGTAATGCTCGCCCACAAACTGCCCGTGCAACTCAACGTGCACTGCATGACGTGCAGCAACTTCCCTGGCCAGCACGATCGCCGGATTTGTCGCCAATCAAGCACGTGTGGGACATGATGGGCCGACGAGTGACTCGTGTGACTGGTCCACCCACAAGTCTTACAGAACTGTGTGAACAGGTCGAGCAGGCCTGGAATAACGTATCCCAAGACAGTATTCGCCATTTGTATGATCGACTGGATGCAAGAATCAGTGCCTGCATTGCCGCCCGTGGAGGCTACACCTCGTACTAATATGGGTGTTTCAGCATCGGCCTGTCTCTGACAAAGTGCCAACCACTCCCATACACCATCCTTTCGACGGTAGAGGATTGATCTCTCGCAGAGTCCATGGGTAGTAAACAATTATACTAATTACATTAATAATAATAATAATAATAATCACAAAAATTTTGAGGGTGAAGTAGTTAGCACATAGGCCTACCTGTACTGATCCTTCTTCTCAATGATGTACGATGTGATAGGAGCGCCACCATCAGACTTTGGAGGCGCCCACTTGAGATCAGCCTGGTGTTTGTTCCAGTCTCTAATGTCTGGCTTTCCTGGCCGGTCCGGTTCACCTGCACATGAAGACACATTTCTTTAGCGCTGGGAGGCACGTGGATTATGAGCAGCTTGCATGTCACTTATTTTCACGTCCTATAATCTGGAACAGCCTCCTATATTAACAACCCTCCGTTAGTGTAATAGCCCCATGGGTTTGTTCGGTTCAAATATCTTGCTAAAATAAATGAGTTTGCATTGTTATTGGCTTACGACATCTAAAGCTTGGAGTGGCAATAAGAAGCATATCAGAAGTTAGCTAATGTCACATTTAGTGTGCTTAGACCCTCTCGCCATAGTTACTCGCGGTCAACAGCAACGGTATAAGTAATTCCTCATTTTAGTTCTAGAAGTTTAGACAACAGAGGTGTGTTTATACATAAGTTTGGGGGTGTCTTTTTGGGTGAAAATTCCTATGCATCCTTCTCTTTACAGCCACTGCTAAGCAGTTTTATTAAGACGGGAAGAAGCATGTAATCATCATTGACTAAACCAAAGCCTTCGACACAGTCAATAGAAGGAAACTTATTGTAAAACTGGAAAACCTCATCGGACACTCTGGCATTACGAAGCTAATATCGAACATGCTGGCAGACAACCAAGCACAGATGTACAATGAATTGCTCAATCGGACTGGATTAACCAAACAATCGGAGTACTACCAGGGGGCCTGCGAGGTCCAATACTCTTTAATATCCTGACACACGATGTTGCTTCCAAAATAAAGGAGGGAACACAGAACCTCAAAGTGTACATATATGCAGTTGACATGGTCTTAGCCTCCGATAGCATAATAGATCTGTAGGAAGGAAGGAATCTCATCGAGCAATGGGCGGAGGAGAACACTATTGATGAATGCTCTGAAGAGCGAATTAATGATTTTCAGAAGAGGAAGGAGATTAAGATGACTGCATCGCATGTGGAGGACATACACTGATGCCGAAACGACAATTCAGGTGCATAGGAACCACTATGCAAATCTATGAATCAACCTGCATGGTCCACCTAAAGGAGAGACTTGCAGCCACACTAAGCGACATCAGACATCTACAAAGAATATCAATAAAGTCAGCTATGTAATTCTTATCGGTTAAAGTAATACCCTCAATCACCTATGGGCTAGAGGTCACATGAGAATAGGCCTATCTATCATGCAAGCAACTACAAGAACTCGAAAGCCTGAAACTGAAAAGAGTGCTGGGGGTTTCAAAATTTGTCCTCTCACGATACATGTACTACATTGCACATGCACTTACCATCTACACTGGCATGTGAAGAACTGCTACGAGAACTCCGAAGGAAGAGAGATTCCATTACAGACAGCCTCCACATCACAGATGCAATGTTAAATAAGGAATGGATGCAAACAGAGTACGAGCTACGACACCTAGTGACGCGATTTGCGATCCACGGCTTCCACCATCGCATCTGCACCAGAAAGTCTTTCCATCAGGCTTGCCACGAGTATAATGTGTACTGTGCAATAATCACTGTAGTACATACCACTCCATGGAGTACGAAAAGAGACCAGTATCTCGGACTCAATTTTGTATAGTCGATAACTGTATACAATAGGTTTCCCTGGGAAGGGAAAACAGATTCTCCAGACTCAACTCTTCGGAGATGTGAAAGCCCTACTTACTCATCGTATATGCATTATGTATATGATTTTATTGTATGGCCATTGACTGCAATAAATTCTTTATGCCACACTTTTATACCACAAAATAACAAATGATTTCCAAATTATTAGGGATTTACAGTTAATCATAGGAATTGTTATCGGACACCTTTCACGAATTGGTTCTTAGGATAGCCATCACCATAGTTGAGCAAACACGCTAGAATAAGCAGTATAATAATAATATCGTATGGCCTCGGGTGCCGGGTGCAAGATTTGTTATTTGACACACAGAGGGTAGCTTGCATGTCGACTTTCGTTGTTCCTTGAAGCACTATGAAATTCAAGGAGGTTAGATAGCTTATCTAAGCTACTTGAACACAATACAGCTTTCTAGTAGAGAAATGAGGAATTTTGTGTTGGCGGAAACTCCGGAGATTAATTTTGCCATTATGAGCACGGCCTACTGAATTCAAATGGGTTCTTTGACATACCAACATCGTAAGACATACGTGTCATAATTATTGCCGCCTTTAAAAAAAAAACACTTACCACGGCCAGGAGCGAACCTGCAAGCTTGGGGGTTAGTAGACCGACACGTTAACCACTCACCCACCGTGGCAAGCTAGAATAAGCAGTGAAATATGTATATTCCAGGGTAGTACTGAAGAAATTACTAGCTATCCTAATTTATTGAAGTACAATATTTTGCCTACTTTCGATTTTTGCAAAAAATGGAAGTGGACTTATGAGATCTACACGGGCGAAATGTCCGTGTGTCTGTGTGTGTATGCCAACCCTCTATCAAATCAAACACGACGAAACCAAATTCAACCAAATTTGGAACAAAGGTAGCACTAGCAAGGGGAATCTCGATGTCATGCTTTATATCGCCGCCATCTTAACCAAAATAAAATGACGGCCACCCAAATGTTCAAAACTTAAATCAAATTACGACTAGACTAATTATCGGATCTCTACCATATAATGCAATGATATATCCTAATGAAGGAAACATCCTGTGTTCAAACTACAAGGTCAACAGCCCAAGGATTTGAAGATGGCGGCCATGTGAATCATGCAAGCATTATAATTCATATCTTATTATCCAATGAATAAATATTTACAGTATTCGGCATTCATATAGTTCTATATGAGGACCATCTGTTATCAACATAAAGACAACACAAAACTGTATGTTACTCAAAGCCGCCATCTGGAAATTATAAAATATAAAAGCAAATAACTCGGAACAAGCTACAGTAACAAAACTTAGGGACGCGGTAGGACCGTTGGCCTTGTATGGCCAAAGCAAAAGAACAGACTCTCGATGGTGACTCTGCGAACTATTTGAACATTACAATCGACAACTCCGAATGAAATTGGGTTATTAAGATGAATCTTTCGGTGAGCATCATATTAGAGCTCTCACATGCGTTAATCCGATGACTTTCACACTGAAAATAGTGCACAGCGGCCATCTTGAAATTTCACAATAAACAACTGTCGGTATCCGTGAGCTATAATAACGAAATTTAGTAAAGCAATAGAACCTTACAAGTCACTTCGAGTGCTCAAAGCAAAATAAGAGTGACTATATAGATTAAAGATGGCAGCTAGGCGTACTATTAAAGTATACATAGGTCTATTAGTAAGTCAGGATGTTATAGCACAATTAAGGCGATACTTGGTAGAAGAGGAATGTTATAGAAGATGCTTTAGTAGTCTTATTGGTAAATTTATTGAACGGAATATAGTGCACAGCGGCCTTCCTGAAAATTCACAATTTAAAAATAAATAACTTTTTATGTTTTAGAACTATTATAACGAAAATTAGTGACAAGGTAGAAATCTAAATGGAGTATCGTACTCTCAAAAGAAAAAAATAAGCGACTTAAAATGTTAAGATAGTGGCCGGCGTAACATTAAAACGTAATAGTGATGAGAATTGAATTGCGCATTTACAACGTAACTTAGTAAGAAATAAGTACCATATAAGGGACCAAGCTGAAATAAACCTTTTAAATAATACACTGAATACAACGTGAGGCGGCCATCTTGAAATTATAAAATATGATAAGGAATAACTCAAAGTATTTTTAAGATACAACAACAAAAATTTGCAGTAATGTAGAACGTAGGAGATCAAGTCAGAACAGCTGCGAATCCATACGTTCATGATGGCTACTGGGCGTATTCTTCAATCCTAAATATCGTTAAATCAAGTTGTAATAGCACATTTAGCACGCAATTTAGTGAGAGAGGAGTACAATACAATAGACCACACTACCATTATGCCTATTCATAGTAATATGGCACTTGATTTGGCGTGCAACGGCCATCTTGAAATTAAAGAGTATACAAAAAATAATTCTATATATTTTATAGATACAATATCTGAAATTAGCATTAACGAAGAACCTTATAGCCTATGGGCTTTGTATTCCAAATGCAAAAGATTACTCCCACAACATATTCAAGTTGGCGGCTGAACATACTAACTTATTAAAATTACAAAAACAATAGATCAGGATCCAATTGCATAATCAGCACGAAACTTTGTAAGAAGGAAGAGGCAGATATGATACCGTGCTTGCATTAATCATAAGATTGTCACACACCATATAGCACGTAGCTGCCATCTTGAATATATAAGACATTAATATCGACAATCCACTGTTTATTACAGTACAGTTACAATGACGAAACGCAGCAAATACGTATGTAGTCTCACATAAAAGGCTTTCCCTGGACAAGGTGCAAGATAAACGACTCCATACTTTCAAGATGGTGCATGTGCCTACTTTTCTATCGTTTCAATCGATTCCTCTGGATTTAAAAAAAGCGGAATTACAACGAAATTCAGTCGTATGTAGGATAGAAGACTTAACGTTCATCAATAAAACATTCAATTTTACTCCTCGATAAAGACAAAGAGTTATAACTCGACCCATAGATTTAGGAAAAAGTAGGCTATTGTTCTTTACTGAACATTTTATTGCTTCCAATTTACGTTAAATGGTTTATAGTTTGATATTGCAGATATTGTGTTGTTTTATTTATTTTTACTTGGAGTATAATTTCGATTGTATTTTTTTATGATATTTACATAATTATTCTGTACATTCGTCATTTATGAATAAAACTACAATTGGCCACAATGAGGATAGGAGACAATAGTAGTGGGCCATCAGACCATCAGACCGAGCACACCCAATGGATGGTTAACAGTTTATTAACCCATGTAGAGCCAAGGAGTGTAAACGTGCTGGTTTTCAAGGTCTGTCGCACTCCTCTGGGGTGTATAAAAAGTAAACTCATGTAGCCCACTGGCCAGGCGCACGTCTTTGATATTGACACCTCTTGGGAGAATTGCATGTGAACGATACTGTTCCAGTATCAGTAACCAGTACTGCATCTCTTGGTAGGACCGGGAATCAGTCTGGGCCTCCAGGATGATAATAACGTAACATTTATGGAATATTACTTGATTGAAGTTATTAAGGGAAATCCGTAGATTTCTGAGAAATCCTGCCATGTGGGAATGATGTTTGTTAAGCACGATACTTATTAGAAAGATTATACAGCATTGGCTGATTTCCTGTGCAAGAAAATGTTGCAAAGTGAATGATAAATTAATTAAGAATAATTCGTACAGCTTATAATCGGAGTGGTAGACCAACATGAAGTTGAGTACTAGAAATATGTACCATGACGTTTGTTATTGTGGAAACTGATATACTGTAGTTCAGTGATGGTTTATGATAAATAATGAGGATTGATTTTCTTTATGTTGGATCGATATTGTTAGAATGAAGCGGGTGTGACATATAGGACTCTGAATCTCATGAATGAAGAATACATTTAAATTAGTGACGATAATATATTTTAATTCATTAAGTATTCCTAATAATAATAATGATAATATTAATAATAACTTGATTTGAGTAAATTTTACAGAGCATATCTTTTTCCAGAAATGATAAGGAGAAATTAATATTTATTCCAGATTGAACAACTAATCAGAAGAAGAAATGTTACGAAATGTTTGAGATATCCTGATGGGCGATATGGCCTGTCTGTTAACATTTTCTTTGTAACAGTAAGATTGCACTTAACTCAAAGGCATGACCTACGAGAGAACTTGCAATATAACTGTAATTACTGTGTCAAGTGGGCATAATAGTTTAGGATTGTGGTAATTAAACAGGAGCGTATAATATAAATTATTTTTACGATGTATTATTAAATGAAGAGATATGTCACCAAAAGGCACAGTGCAGTGCAGTGTAACAATTTTCTTCATGGGTGTCAACAACTTGAGATATTTTATTTCGATTTAGTATTCTCTCATAGATTAGGACTTAGTGTTAAGAGAGGCATGGGTAATATCATTGATTTAAAATTTAGGGACCTGGAAGTCTTTCCCATCCTAACTTAGAAAGAGCCTAACACGAAGTAGGATAGGCAATTCACTAAAATTGTGATTAAATGTTAGTGGATATTTTAACAAAATTTGTTTTTGTTTTTCTTACAGTTTATCCTGATAATAAGTTCTGCCCTGATTTGTGTGATTTTTATTTTTGAAATTTTGGTTTGATGGATACCCACCTACATATCCTTTTAACCCCCTGAGATATTTTGAACTCTGCCTACTGAGCTAATGTGTGTTTTGTCTCGACCAAATAAAATTTCAGTTACATAATTTGTTGTTTGTTGTTGTTGTTGTGATAGTGTGTTCCTTTCTCGGAAGGGTGTAATGTTTAAGCCGAGTCATCGCTACCCCCTGGAAACAGGCACAGTATACATATAACCAATAAAAACAAGGAAATGGTTGAAATGCAGGTAAGAATACAGGCAACCAATAGAGCCTACTTTGAAATACGGCCTCTCTTTCGAAGCAGAGGCATTAATCAGAGATTAATCATACGCAGTGTCGTGGTGTATGGAAGTGAAACAATGACCCTATCCAAGAAAGCCATGGAAATGATCGATTCCTTCGAAAGGAATATTCTGAGGAGAATTTGTAGCCTTATATGTGTACAAGGAGAATGGAGAATAAGATAAAATAACCAATTACATTCTTTATGTGGAGAAGCATATTTGCCATACGTTATTCGTATTAAAAACTTAAATGGGTAGGTGATTTAATTAGGATGGAAGAACATCGAGTCCCAAAGATTTTGGAGGAAGAAGAGCCTGTTGGAAGGCTACGTAATAGATGGGAGGATGGAGCACAGCAGGATGCAGCACACATCCTTAAGATCCAGAGAGTTGCAGTGCAAGATCGACAAGGAGAGCAACTGGGGACATGACCCGAAGACAGGCCGACGCGCTATTGACGTCAGAAAAGTTGGATGGCGCAGCCACGTGGTAGAATATTGAAGCTGTAACATAGTGACTGGTGAGGTTTATTTTCATGGTGAAGCATTGATATCGTGATGGAAACAGAAAGGAATTTGTCAAATTCGAGGAGGTACTGCTCTGTATACGGTTGCAAATCGTATAAAATGGGTACGAAATCTCTTCACTACTTTCCTGTATAAAAAGTTCAGAGAGAAAGATGGGCTTCGGCGCTGTCAATTGGAAAACGTGTTACACGTTACATGGCAGCGTGCAGTCTGCATTTTTGTGAAGACGACTTCTTTCCACAGCGTAAGCACCGGTACTGTTGATTATTGATAGTTATTGTCTCTAATTTGTATTCACAAGGATTTAGCTACATCAAAAATACTGATAAACTTGTAGTCTAATACTTCTGTGCCGTACATAGAACCGATTGTAATCCGCTCTTCGTAAACTTATTTTAGGGGTTCTTCTGATTGACAATAGCCGAATGGTTAGAAAACTTAAGAAAAATGCTGTTCCTAGCCTTAATTTGCCAGAGAATTTATATTCTTGCCTTTGAACAGCAAGTATGTAGGTCAATATTTGCAATATTGAAGTATGATTTGTCTATGATCTCCTTACTGTTGAATTTAGTTAATTAAAGTGTAAAATCTTAGTTTTAAGTACCGGTTAGGTGACCCATCATCCCAGGCAGGCCGGTAATTCCTATACTACTCAGGCAGATAGGTCACTTAGCCGTAATTTGGAAGTTATAGTGATGTTAAGAATACATATGTGGTAATGTAACAGGAGACCTGATTGGCCTAGGCTATTCTAACTTTAATTAGTTCCCATTTCAGAGTTTTTCATTTCTGAGTGCGAATAGTTGGTTTGAAAGTTGTACAACAGTAAGGAGAGTATGTGTTGTATATGTTTTAATTGGTATTATGGTTTATGTCGAGCTGAGGAGTGAATTTGATTTCGCTTAAAGTGTTGTTTTTGATATGTTCCGTTTCCTTATGACAAGTTCTAATGGAGACTCCAGCTTTGTTTTAAATATCTGTATTTTAAATATTTAATTAAATTAAATTAATTAAATGCTCTCTCGGTAATCCGGCAGATATCGGACCAGAGCACTGCCGGAATACCGAAAACGCCGGATTACTGGAAAATATCGAGAAAAACGCAGATATCATTCGAAAATCAGTTTTAATTACATTGTACTATACAAAGTAAAAAAGTACGAAAATACATCATATAACTCACGTTATTCCTTGGAAGTAGACGGCTAGAAATATGCATCAATTGTCTTTTGCTTTTTACGGTTGAGAGACACTTTGAGAACTTGTTCCTGTGACCTTAAAACTAAGACATCGTTAGCAGAGACGCCATTTTCCTCCGCCCAGGCAATTGACGTGGCAAACGAGGCGATGGCCACATAGTGAGAGATTGATTGTACCACTTTTCCTTCGACCTGTTCCTCATCCTCTTCCTCTCTTGCCACAACACTACTACAGTACAACTGTCCTACACTAAGCATCTGAGGGGGGCGTGCGTGAGTCATCGCTCTTGGCGCCAATGCATTGTTTACTCAGACACTAGTCTTGTCGCTGCGTGGGAAACATTGTACAGTATTGGGGACGCATTATCAAATCAAGTGTTGAGCTCGTACTGGAATACAAAAAGCCGGATTACTGGGAGTGTCGGAGAGCTGAGATGCCGGATTACAGAGGGATTACTGTATTGATAAGAGGATGCCTCCATTTTAACTTGCCTGTGGCAAGAGATTAATAAATTTATATTCTTGCCTTTGAACAGGAAGTATGTAGATCAATATTAGCAATATTGAAGTATGATTTGAGCATCCCAAGTAACGCTTCTTTGAACCCAAAACATTCATGCAAATTCAGAGTTGCTGGATTCAATTTATTATCAGGGAGTCGTCCTTTGTGTTATGTGAGATATATATATTGTGAAATTAATAAAAACATCGATACCGCTAGGCTCCCAAGTACAGGCTTCATATATATATAACAGCAGACAGTAAATTAACTATCTACATGTGGGTAATATTTTTAACTGGTAGTAATTAAGCACTGCATTTAAATTGATTATAAAAATATTTCTATCAATGAAAGAAAATATGTAGTATTTTGCCATCATAAATTAGAAGCCTTAACAAACGCACACCCAATCACTGTCTTGCTTACTTCTCGTCACTATCTCGCCGCCATATTGCAAACAGCTGACCGTAAGCTCCTCCCCCGTTTCGGACGTCAATAGGTGAGGTGAAGTGATATTGATGGGCTTTGCTGATGGTCGTGAGGCCAATTTGGACTTCATAGCAGGCAGCACTTTCCTAATACATATTTCTTTGTATTCATATAGGGTGACGATTGCAAAGGATTCGTAATTACTGTACTCTTATGACTGATTTTGCTGCTCCGTTTTGCTGGCTCGCGATAAGTGAATGAAAAGGTACCAAGTTTACCATAAAAATACTGGATACATTTTTTTATCATACCGGGGACGTGTCACTACAGCTAAAACATCATATTCGCAACCATTTTTTTTGTGACAAGTTCTATCTGTACCAAGATAGAAGCTCCCTATCACTTCCGACATGTAAAGCCACTGTTCATCAACATGAACCCGATAAAACATGTCCAGGAACCGTGCCCTACGTGTGTATACTCAGAGGTTTTAATTCACATTACATATTAAATGTTGGTTTCAGAATTGAGGAATGTCGTCTTACTTCTCCTTCTTGAATTCTGCAATGTACAGTTAGTTTTGCCTGTCCAAACCGCTGGCAAGAGATCAGTTCGTTTTTCTTTTATGGAGTGGAACTTTCTGAAGTCTATCCTGGTTTTTACATTCTTTCTTCATGCCGACTCTTCCTCTGATTTTAGAAGAGATATAAGCAACTATGGCGCCACTCATTAAGGAATTTTCGCCTTGCCTCCATATGCGCTCAATTGATCCTCTACTAACAGGAAAGTTCCTTGATCAGACCTCTTTGTGAAGAACCATCCTTGATAGCACTAAGCAAATGGTTATAACCCGCCTTTTATCGCTACCTATATTTAGCGCAGTCTTCCTCATTGCAACCACAATATCCCTGACAAAACAGTCAATCATAGACAACTGAATGCCATTATACTGTGAGATCATGCAGATAACCCCTGTACGTTCCGTAATGGGGTCGATGACCTAGATGTTAGTCCCCTTAAAACAACAATTACCATCATCATCATCAACGTTCCGTAATGAACTCTCCTACAGTTACATATACCTAGCACGAACGTGGACACTACCCACAGTGCACAGTTTAAGTAATACGTTCAGTAAAGCTCTGTGAATGAATGTCTGTGTTTATGTTTTCCCTCCACGTTTATTTCACGATCAAACACACCGATTGAAAAAATGAGATTGTTATTTCGGGACAGAGGAAGTAAGACTGGACACACTATCTTGGTATACAAATGAGTCACCTCGTCAGTGAGGGGCCTTCTCTCTGCTGTAGATTATGCCATTGTGCTTCACGATATGACCGAGTGAATTGCCTAGCTCCGAGTATGTGTTATGTCTCGTTCATGAGGCAGGATTTACAGCCAAAGAGGCTGCTCGTAGATTGAACAATTCGGCTAGAACTGCGCAATTCGATGTTCACTAGTATGCAGAATCAAATGTGAATAAATACCTTAGACGCAAAGGATCTTCGCTTGTTCTCGACAACTCATAGGGGCATCTGGTTTCCCTGCTTCTTTGCAAACCATTCGCCGATGGTTAGTTGAAGCATCTCATGTAGCTGCGACGAATGAGTTCTTATCGGCTCTTACACCATGGTATTGTTGAACTACATATCGATTATGATTGGAGGAGAGTGAACTTCTACGTTCAGTGCATCAAATGATGGCCGTGTTTTGTTCTATAGACCTCGATGTGTGCGACACCATGCCAAGTACATAGCGTACCGGTCACGAGTAAGTAGAAGTGAGCGGTTCATTCTGGACTTGAATATCAGCTATGTCCTTCACCGCGTAGACATAAATTTCAATAACCTAGATGTTAGGCCCCTTAAAACAACAATTATCATCATCATCATCATCATAAATTTCATCAACGTATAGTATATCCACGTGTTGAATCACGTGATGCTCCCCAACATATGAGATCATTAAATTTCAACACGACCCGTCACTGATCCAAACTAGCGAGGCCATTCAGTTAAGGTTTATCTGAACGACCAGGCTTAGAACATCTCAACTGGCCATCTCATCCTACATACATCATTCCTATTGAGAACGCCAAGGTGGTGTTAAAACGAGAGGTGAGAGTCCGCTGGCCGAATCCTCCCCTGAAATCGCATGGTGCTTTCTGACAGGATAAGCCGTGATATAATGTAGTTGCTAGAGAGATTCTATTTCGAGATTTAGTAGCTTCACTTCCTCGTCGACTATGGGTGTAGTACAGAGGAACGGCTTTTGGATGCCCTACTGGTGGCAAGTGTGACTCAGGAAAAATAACCCGTTTCAGGACTTATAGAATCCTTTAATAGAGTACCTCTGAACACGAAAACTAAAAAATAGTGTTATTCATCGTAATGTCTTTGACCAACAGCTGTAGCTACGCTCACTAAGGCGCAGAACATCTGCGGACCCGAGAGACGGCAGTCCTGGAAATGGTATTTCGAAGTTTCCCCTTTTCAAATCTAAGTAAAATGTTGCGACGGTACTTTCTAATAGCTCACAACCCTTTTCTTTCAAGTCCTTACCCAGTTTCATTCATCTTCTCCCTCAATAAATTCCCTCATGAGGTTGGCATCAGGAAGGGCGTCTGGTCATAAAAAGCACCCACCATATAGAAATTCATCATATCTCATCTGCGACCATGTTTAAACGAGAATAATAAGGAATGTACATACACATCGGTATGGCTTTGAGAGCGCTATGAATCAAGTTAATAAAATAGAAATATATCGTTGAGGAGAAGCTACATCAGTTTCCCCAGAGGGAATGCCACCACTGTGCATGCTACGGTGAGGGTTCAACGAAAGTTGTCTCTCGATGATGAAACCAATTCCACGCCTTGCAAATTTGCGTCGTATTTTCTATGTTTTGGCGAAGCTATGTCGAGATAAATCATTATCTATCTGTCTCCGGCTTGGCATCATCCTTTCATGAACACAGAATTCATCTTCAAGCAATATTGAACTGAACAATACGTAGTTTGTGCTTCATAACATTTACCGCTACTGTGCAGGTCTGAAGCTCAATGTAAACTTTTTACGTGTGGCATCTGATCTGACTAAAGGTATAGCCTACGTATTTCTGACAAATCTTGTGCATTTAGATTGATATTAATTTATGAGGACTTAAAGTCAGCATTTGCATTATTTCGTAGTTTTCTTATATGTATCACAATTTATAAAGAGTACTGTAAAATAAGCAGCTTGTAGATGAAATGCAAGCGCAGTAACATGTCACCGCGATTGCGACTTTGCACCTTGCTTTCATGTTGAACATCAGGCAACCCTAGTTGTCGAGAACTTAAACTTGTATTCGTTGAGTTTAAATTAATATATTAAGTGACTGTGAACCTACCAATACATTGGAACAAGCGATAATACTATTTCCTCACGAGTGTTCTGTCCTTTAAAGGTTGAAATCATTGATATTCTCTGTGTCTATTTACGAAAACAAAAGCCTAATGAACAAAGGAAAAGATGCTCTGCAATTGGACGGTACTTACTGTAGGGATTCTTTGCCAGAGTGGGAACGTCTGTCTCTAGTGGTTCCGACTCTCCTTCTGCATTGACCGCCTTCACTCGGAACTGATACTCCTTGCCTTCATTGAGGCCGGATACCTGCAATCAGTGGGACATACAGTACATCATACAGTGTACATACAATAAAAATCTGTCTGTCCAATAAATTCACTTGCACCAATTTGTTTTACATACATAGACATATTTGGGGCAAATGGTGGCATTAAAATAAAGTAGGCTATATGTACAAAGAATCGATTATTGTCTTTGGGTCTATCATCCTGTAATTCTGTTTCTTGTTCTTCTTTCTTATTCTTATTTTTATTCTGCAAGTCATTTTAAATGGACGTCCATTTAAAATGATATGACTTTTGAAGCCTTGTTCCGGAAGTCTCTGCTTAAAACGTATAAGATTCAATTACAACCTCGTAATTCTCAACTTAAATGTAGGTAAACCACACAGAGTACAAGTATAAGTAGGGAATATAAGCCGATTCTGGCACAGGGGCTAATGGGCAAGATGGCCGCCGCGCGCAATTAGTCCTATGTTATTCTTATGGAGGGGTTAGTCAGAGCTGGCACAGGGGCTAATGGGCAATATGGCCGCCATACTCAGAGACCGTGAGTAATGTCACAGGGGGAGGTCGGCCGTGTAGTCGTTAAATGGCATATTTATTGTTGTATTGTTGTTATTATTATTATTATTATTATTATTATTATTATTATTATTATTATTATGTAATTATTGATTAATCATGTACAATCAAGACCAGCCAATATATCATCCACTTGATGATTAAGTGGTAGAATTCTTGGATGTCACTGTGGAGTCCCCGGTCTGAGTCCTAGCTTTGCCAAGAAATTTAATTTCTGGTCTGATAGTTGGAATGGGGTACACTCAGCCTTGTGAGGCAAAAACTAACAAGAGTGGGGTTAATTCATACCTCAGCCATTTTGCCTAACCCAACTTCACCTAACCTCACCTAACCTAACCTAATCTAACCTTACCTAACCTAACATAACCTTAGTTCACCGAACCAAGCATTTCCTCACTTAACCTCACTTAACTTAACCTAACCTAACTTTACCTAAACTTACCTTTAAAGCTAAGCCAAAGGCTAAGCAACACACTCAAAGTATATAAGGGCACATGCAACTATCTTTTTTTTGCTAGTCTTATAGAGAGTAAGGTAAAGCTAACAATTGCACTGTGGCTACTGTGCAAAATGTTCGCTACACACAACCAGCTTAGGATTACAAAGTCAGTTAAGTTTTAAAAAGTAAAAGCTTTTATTCCTTTTTTGTTTCTTTTCATTTTCATGTTTCACACATTGTAATTTGTCAAATTCCAATTTACAGTTTTTAAAATTTTAGTTTTAAGTTTTTGAATTTTGTCAGTATGGAAACATGGATTTTTCAATTTTGTTGTTTACATGTTTTTGATTTAGTCCATGTCTAAAGTTCATATTTGCCAAACACGATTTTTTCATTACAAATAACAAGGCTGTATACCTTATTCCAAAGTATATATAGGTAATACATGGGATATACTATAATTTTGAGTACCTAGTTTAGCTTACTAAAGCAATTTCTCAAAATTACTAGAGGTTAACAGTTTGGATTAGGAGTAGTAGGTGGGTAGTAATTAAAAATTTCCAAGCAGTGTTCATACAATATTTTTTTATTCATTTCAAATATATTTACACTATTTTCACATAATACATTTGTTATAATTACAGTTGTGTTTATTTTGTTTTCTATTTTTATTTATGTTTGCGTATGATAACCATTTTTTTTTCTTTTTGTGTTTTCTATGTTTAGTGCTATTGTTTTATTTCCTAAATTGTTTTATGTATTTGGTAAATGCAGGCAGAGGATTTTGATATTCTTAACTTAATTCTTTAAGCATGGTCAATGATTGAGTAATGACCATAGGCATGAGTACCTATACCATTAGCATCGATTACTCTTTTATCATCACCAGGACACAAAGCAATTTTGTTTAGTCTTATAGATGATATGTCATGTTGTTTAGAAGTGATAATGTTCATTGGTATTCTTTTTACATTGTTTTTCATGACACAATCCTTATAATCTTGAAAGCTTATACAATTTTTGACAACACCTCTTCTAATACCTTTAAACTTTTTGATTTCTTTACCATTTATGTCTAAAGCATACATTTTAGCTCTAAGTCCAACAAATGCTTTAATAATTTGTCCACAAGCCTCGTCTTTAAATTTCCCCAACGTTTTCTTGTTTGATATAGAGTAACATATATGATTAGTAGGATAATCAGATGTGTCCAGGTGTTCTAGAAAATCCAACTTGTCTTGATATACATCTTGGGTGTTAACCAAATATATGAACGAATCAGTATCCATATACATGAGTTTAAGATTGTCCATGCCATAATAGGGTAGCAGGACATCATAGTGGTGGGAATACATGAGAGTTTTTGAAATATCCAGTATACACATTCCAATATATATAGGCTTATTGAATACAATGTTACGTTTAGCCATGTGGAAAGCAGCTAGGTTAGGACCATAAATTGTTCTGTCAATAAATGTCGGCTTTGCTATTAGATTTTCAGCCTTTTTGCTGTCAGTCACAAGACGTATGTCTATTCTTTTACAAATATTTTCCATTGTTTTTCCAAAAATGGCATTGTTGAATAATTTGTATAGATTTTTCTCAAAATCATTTTTGGCTTGTTTTCGAAGGTTGTTATTAAAATCAACGTAAGCCTTTAGCCAAGGTCTTTGTTTAAACTTTAACACACTATGAATTTTTACCAATTTTAGTCCATGATCTAAAGCCTGTTTAAGTGCCATGTAATGAATAACGTACCGCCTTCGATTTCCAAGATGAGGAATTAGTTTTTTGAGAGACGAATCCTTAGGTTGTGTACACTCTGGTAGGAAAGGTAAATCGTTGTGCAGATCATGAAGGTCGCATGGGTAATCAACATCAACGTCTAGAATGTACCCCACAGGATCGTCTTCCTTTAGTGTTTCTAGATCAACTGTATCTGGAGAAACCCACTGAAATCAACCATAAGGAAGAGAGTGACACATAGCCCATCCATATTGGTTGTTGGCATCATCATAGGTAATAAACTGCGATGGTTTCTCAGAATCATAGGTTTCCATGTATTTATTGTTAGCTTCAGCATACCGATGAGACACCTGACATATGCCTCCACGTATTCCAGACTCTATTAAAAGAATCTGATCGTAATCCTGTAGCAATTCCAGTTCAATTCCAGTGTAAAGGAGCATTGCCTCGAAACTTAAACCAGGCGAAGTAAAAAAGTGTGCTGCATCCACTCGGTGTGTTTCTAATGTTTTGTTTCTGAACGTTTCAAAGCTGTCTGCAAGTAGGAGTACATCTGAAGTTAGGTAGAGGTCACTATACCCCCCTAGAGTTTTAATGTTGAACTGATTCCATACATTTTTGGCATGTTCATAGTCTTCTTTACTAACATCTTCTTGACTTAATTTGTTAAAGAATGCCTCTTTTGGAGGTAAACACGTTTCACTTAACTTTTCCCATGAATCGATGTAATCATAACAAAATACACCTTTACGAGTCATGAGCATTGCATTTTCTTTTCCAAAGTACTTGTCTGTTTCAGGGTATGATGTTAAGTTGGAAACTAAGTTTTCCAAACTACTTGGCAATAACCGAAACGTGTCCACAAATCGAAGCTTAACATTTCCTACATATTTGGTGAAGGAAATGTACTTTTCTTTGGAGTTAGCGATAACATCTACTCTCTCAGTAGTACATCCCAATTGTTTTACAATGAAATTTGCATCGTAGCCACTCATATTATGTAGAAATACAGGAACGGGGTTACGTGTTTTACACCTCAAATTACAGTTATTGTGAGCACTTCCACGGTATTCCCCTGTAATATGGCAATGGTCTCGAACTTTCCAGTCCTCTTTGGTAAATGGTTTATGACACAAATAACAGGTTTCAGAACATTGGAACTCTGCTTCTTGATCCTGAGTTAAGGCCTTTGGAACATTTAAGCTGTAAAGGCGATCAATTTCATTAGCTATTGAGATCAAACAGTCCATAAACTTTTCTGCAGCGTCAGGTCCACGATAAATAACAGGTTGGCTTGGTAGGTTTGTCTTTATGTGTTCCACAGCAGGTGAGGGTTTAACATATATACCAAAGCTCATAGGAACATGACTCTGGTATGGCACTGTATAACTTGCCTCAGGATTGGGTAGACATGTTTGATATGGTAGAAGTATACTTTCAAAATCTGCATAGATAACGTAAGGTATTCTCAACATTTTTTCCACATTTAAGAATTTCACAATTGGGTTTTTAATAGGCATTTCAACCCTAGCAATGTCATGTTGGACACACAAAGCTCTATGTTCTTTTAATTTTTCCATTCCTTGTTGTCCATATTGATTATCAAAGTGAGTAAAACACCGTTTACACGTATATATCTTGTGTCCATGGTGAGTAATCTGATGTGTTACTAGTTTATCAAAATCTTTGATAAAGACGTAGTGGTTCTGACCAGATGAAGAACTTAGCAGGAGGAGGTCACGATGGTCTTGTAGCTCTTGATCCACAACCTTTAGAGGAAACACCTTGTTGTCTTTTTCCAGTCCAAATACATTTATGGATATGCTGTTGGCTTTCTCAAATTTGGGAATGTCAGCTATCGATGTAGGAAACGATATTACTGAAAAATCATACTTGTTTTCCAGGTCTTTGTATTTACTAATGCGTTGAGCATTCTTTTTAACCAGTTTTGCTAAAATGGCATACATAAAACACTTTTCATTTTTCAAGTTTTCAGGATTAATGCAGGCTTTTCTTGCTTGTATAGCTGCTGGTAATGGAATATATGTGCTGCCACGCAAGGGATTGTACTTATTTATTTTCAATCGTACTCCTTCCACTGCTAACAAAGCCCAATTACTGCCTTTTAGCTCAGATTCTTTCATTTCCGTCGTTAACTTTGTGAATTGTGTTTCCAAGAAACTACTTAAGTCTGATTCCAAAAATAAGGCCTGATTTCGTGTTTTAAAAGCACGATCTGTAATTTCATTGGTAGATGTATGAATGAATCTACATTCAGCCACAAGATTAACTTTGATCGACTTGTGCATTGCTAGTTCTTTCTGCATAGCTTGTATTATTTGCTGTTTGGACTCTTTAAGGTATGAATTTAAATCCTTACACGTGTCACAACGTATGAAAAAGGATTTAAGACGACCTTGAAAAGACGTTTCATATTCAGTAAGTCCATTTTTGTCAGGAACCATTGAAAGCAGGTAATGTTTTGTTGGCTCAGTTTTTTGTCTTTTAGCTGCTGATATAACATTACAACATTCTTCATGACGACGTCCGTTGTAGACATTGTTGAATTTACTACCACAAGTTTTGCACTCATGAAACTCACCACACGATACTTCATGACGCTTTCTATGATAGTCTCGAAGAAAAGTCTTTCCACACTCTTTACACATATAGCTAGGCATGGTTTCTTCCATCATGGATGTTGATTTCTGCAAACAGCTGCTTACTGCGTATCACAAGGCTGTAGGCTGGTCAGTGAGACGGACTTTCACGATGTGAACACTGCAAAAGGTAGTAATCAACTGATTGTATTCCTGCTAAGAGACCTCTTATATACCCTAATCAAGACCAACAGCTACTTACCACGTAGTACACGGCTAGAGCCTAGTGGGTGAGACGATCTTTCACAATGTGATCACTGTTAAATGTAGTAGTCAACTGAAAATATTCTTACACTCTACTAAAGGTTATCAGGTACTTACTGCATATCAAAAGGCTGTACACTCATATGTTAGACACTCTCTCTTGCTAAGGACCCCTATATTCCCTATAAATGGCTATACATGTTAGTTCTAAACACTTAATGGATATTTGTATATTAAATTTATATACACAGCTTATACGAGCACGTTTTCACGCAATAAAACTTTGTCAAATAGCCACATGCGACACGCAAAGTATGTTTCCGCTATCTAGCGGTGACTATGAGAACTACCTGAACGACTGCATGGCACCTAGCGCTCTGTATTATTACTGAACGATCAGCATGCTATCTAGCGGTCGATATCAAAAATTAGTCAACTACCAGCATGCTACCTACCGGTCGATATGACAACCCACTCAACTACTAGTATACATTCCAATAATGAACACATTTGCTCATATCCACTAACAATACACACAGCGGGTTTGCTTTATCGTTTAATACAAATATATCTTGTTTAAATAATGTAACAAAAAGTTACATGGCACAATTGTATGGGAATGTTGCATTACCTAAAATGTAATAGTATGTAAGTGTTTAACATTTACAATAGGCTTATAATGAAGGATTATGGTGGTGGCTTATCGTGGTGGCTTGAGATGGTGGCTTATGGTGGCTTATGGTGGATTATGGTGGTGGCTTATAGTGGTGGTATATGTTGGTGGCTTATTTTTGGTGGTTTACGTTAATACCTTATTTGTAATGGCTTATTTGACAAGTTATTTTTGTCAATGTATTTAGAGGAATTTTCTCTTGGTCTTGGAAAGTATTTCAACTCTTTTTTATGGTAGCATAATGCTTACCGCCATGTTTGTAAGCAACACAACATATTGTTTCCAAAACAATATTTGGAAAAAATATTTGAAGAATATTATATTTTTTGACTGAGAGTGGGATAGTCGTAGGTGTTGGAGTTAGCATATGATTTGATATGATTTTTAGTTTAAACATATAGCCTACTTTCCCAATTTACCTTTTTTTGAAAAATTTTAAAATATATAATGTTTTTGACTAGGCGTTGAATGGAGTTGGGAGACAATCATTAACCTTAGAGTACTTTGGATTCTTGGAATTTTAGTGTGTTGTTGTTGCTTACAAACATGGCGGTAAGCATTATGCTACCATAAAAAAGAGTTGAAATACTTTCCAAGACCAAGAGAAAAATCCTCTAAATACATTGACAAAATTAACTTGTCAAATAAGCCATTACAAATAAGGTATTAACGTAAACCACCAAAAATAAGCCACCAACATATACCACCACTATAAGCCACCACCATAATCCACCATAAGCCACCATAAGCCACCATCTCAAGCCACCACGATAAGCCACCACCATAATCCTTCATTATAAGCCTATTGTAAATGTTAAACACTTACATACTATTACATTTTAGGTAATGCAACATTCCCATACAATTGTGCCATGTAACTTTTTGTTACATTATTTAAACAAGATATATTTGTATTAAACGATAAAGCAAACCCGCTGTGTGTATTGTTAGTGGATATGAGCAAATGTGTTCATTATTGGAATGTATACTAGTAGTTGAGTGGGTTGTCATATCGACCGGTAGGTAGCATGCTGGTAGTTGACTAATTTTTGATATCGACCGCTAGATAGCATGCTGATCGTTCAGTAATAATACAGAGCGCTAGGTGCCATGCAGTCGTTCAGGTAGTTCTCATAGTCACCGCTAGATAGCGGAAACATACTTTGCGTGTCGCATGTGGCTATTTGACAAAGTTTTATTGCGTGAAAACGTGCTCGTATAAGCTGTGTATATAAATTTAATATACAAATATCCATTAAGTGTTTAGAACTAACATGTATAGCCATTTATAGGGAATATAGGGGTCCTTAGCAAGAGAGAGTGTCTAACATATGAGTGTACAGCCTTTTGATATGCAGTAAGTACCTGATAACCTTTAGTAGGGTGTAAGAATATTTTCAGTTGACTACTACATTTAACAGTGATCACATTGTGAAAGATCGTCTCACCCACTAGGCTCTAGCCGTGTACTACGTGGTAAGTAGCTGTTGGTCTTGATTAGGGTATATAAGAGGTCTCTTAGCAGGAATACAATCAGTTGATTACTACCTTTTGCAGTGTTCACATCGTGAAAGTCCGTCTCACTGACCAGCCTACAGCCTTGTGATACGCAGTAAGCAGCTGTTTGCAGAAATCAACATCCATGATGGAAGAAACCATGCCTAGCTATATGTGTAAAGAGTGTGGAAAGACTTTTCTTCGAGACTATCATAGAAAGCGTCATGAAGTATCGTGTGGTGAGTTTCATGAGTGCAAAACTTGTGGTAGTAAATTCAACAATGTCTACAACGGACGTCGTCATGAAGAATGTTGTAATGTTATATCAGCAGCTAAAAGACAAAAAACTGAGCCAACAAAACATTACCTGCTTTCAATGGTTCCTGACAAAAATGGACTTACTGAATATGAAACGTCTTTTCAAGGTCGTCTTAAATCCTTTTTCATACGTTGTGACACGTGTAAGGATTTAAATTCATACCTTAAAGAGTCCAAACAGCAAATAATACAAGCTATGCAGAAAGAACTAGCAATGCACAAGTCGATCAAAGTTAATCTTGTGGCTGAATGTAGATTCATTCATACATCTACCAATGAAATTACAGATCGTGCTTTTAAAACACGAAATCAGGCCTTATTTTTGGAATCAGACTTAAGTAGTTTCTTGGAAACACAATTCACAAAGTTAACGACGGAAATGAAAGAATCTGAGCTAAAAGGCAGTAATTGGGTTTTGTTAGCAGTGGAAGGAGTACGATTGAAAATAAATAAGTACAATCCCTTGCGTGGCAGCACATGTATTCCATTACCAGCAGCTATACAAGCAAGAAAAGCCTGCATTAATCCTGAAAACTTGAAAAATGAAAAGTGTTTTATGTATGCCATTTTAGCAAAACTGGTTAAAAAGAATGCTCAACGCATTAGTAAATACAAAGACCTGGAAAACAAGTATGATTTTTCAGTAATATCGTTTCCTACATCGATAGCTGACATTCCCAAATTTGAGAAAGCCAACAGCATATCCATAAATGTATTTGGACTGGAAAAAGACAACAAGGTGTTTCCTCTAAAGGTTGTGGATCAAGAGCTACAAGACCATCGTGACCTCCTCCTGCTAAGTTCTTCATCTGGTCAGAACCACTACGTCTTTATCAAAGATTTTGATAAACTAGTAACACATCAGATTACTCACCATGGACACAAGATATATACGTGTAAACGGTGTTTTACTCACTTTGATAATCAATATGGACAACAAGGAATGGAAAAATTAAAAGAACATAGAGCTTTGTGTGTCCAACATGACATTGCTAGGGTTGAAATGCCTATTAAAAACCCAATTGTGAAATTCTTAAATGTGGAAAAAATGTTGAGAATACCTTACGTTATCTATGCAGATTTTGAAAGTATACTTCTACCATATCAAACATGTCTACCCAATCCTGAGGCAAGTTATACAGTGCCATACCAGAGTCATGTTCCTATGAGCTTTGGTATATATGTTAAACCCTCACCTGCTGTGGAACACATAAAGACAAACCTTCCAAGCCAACCTGTTATTTATCGTGGACCTGACGCTGCAGAAAAGTTTATGGACTGTTTGATCTCAATAGCTAATGAAATTGATCGCCTTTACAGCTTAAATGTTCCAAAGGCCTTAACTCAGGATCAAGAAGCAGAGTTCCAATGTTCTGAAACCTGTTATTTGTGTCATAAACCATTTACCAAAGAGGACTGGAAAGTTCGAGACCATTGCCATATTACAGGGGAATACCGTGGAAGTGCTCACAATAACTGTAATTTGAGGTGTAAAACACGTAACCCCGTTCCTGTATTTCTACATAATATGAGTGGCTACGATGCAAATTTCATTGTAAAACAATTGGGATGTACTACTGAGAGAGTAGATGTTATCGCTAACTCCAAAGAAAAGTACATTTCCTTCACCAAATATGTAGGAAATGTTAAGCTTCGATTTGTGGACACGTTTCGGTTATTGCCAAGTAGTTTGGAAAACTTAGTTTCCAACTTAACATCATACCCTGAAACAGACAAGTACTTTGGAAAAGAAAATGCAATGCTCATGACTCGTAAAGGTGTATTTTGTTATGATTACATCGATTCATGGGAAAAGTTAAGTGAAACGTGTTTACCTCCAAAAGAGGCATTCTTTAACAAATTAAGTCAAGAAGATGTTAGTAAAGAAGACTATGAACATGCCAAAAATGTATGGAATCAGTTCAACATTAAAACTCTAGGGGGGTATAGTGACCTCTACCTAACTTCAGATGTACTCCTACTTGCAGACAGCTTTGAAACGTTCAGAAACAAAACATTAGAAACACACCGTGTGGATGCAGCACACTTTTTTACTTCGCCTGGTTTAAGTTTCGAGGCAATGCTCCTTTACACTGAAATTGAACTGGAATTGCTACAGGATTACGATCAGATTCTTTTAATAGAGTCTGGAATACGTGGAGGCATATGTCAGGTGTCTCATCGGTATGCTGAAGCTAACAATAAATACATGGAAACCTATGATTCTGAGAAACCATCGCAGTTTATTACCTATGATGATGCCAACAACCAATATGGATGGGCTATGTGTCACTCTCTTCCTTATGGTGGATTTCAGTGGGTTTCTCCAGATACAGTTGATCTAGAAACACTAAAGGAAGACGATCCTGTGGGGTACATTCTAGACGTTGATGTTGATTACCCATGCGACCTTCATGATCTGCACAACGATTTACCTTTCCTACCAGAGTGTACACAACCTAAGGATTCGTCTCTCAAAAAACTAATTCCTCATCTTGGAAATCGAAGGCGGTACGTTATTCATTACATGGCACTTAAACAGGCTTTAGATCATGGACTAAAATTGGTAAAAATTCATAGTGTGTTAAAGTTTAAACAAAGACCTTGGCTAAAGGCTTACGTTGATTTTAATAACAACCTTCGAAAACAAGCCAAAAATGATTTTGAGAAAAATCTATACAAATTATTCAACAATGCCATTTTTGGAAAAACAATGGAAAATATTCGTAAAAGAATAGACATACGTCTTGTGACTGACAGCAAAAAGGCTGAAAATCTAATAGCAAAGCCGACATTTATTGACAGAACAATTTATGGTCCTAACCTAGCTGCTTTCCACATGGCTAAACGTAACATTGTATTCAATAAGCCTATATATATTGGAATGTGTATACTGGATATTTCAAAAACTCTCATGTATTCCCACCACTATGATGTCCTGCTACCCTATTATGGCATGGACAATCTTAAACTCATGTATATGGATACTGATTCGTTCATATATTTGGTTAACACCCAAGATGTATATCAAGACAAGTTGGATTTTCTAGAACACCTGGACACATCTGATTATCCTACTAATCATATATGTTACTCTATATCAAACAAGAAAACGTTGGGGAAATTTAAAGACGAGGCTTGTGGACAAATTATTAAAGCATTTGTTGGACTTAGAGCTAAAATGTATGCTTTAGACATAAATGGTAAAGAAATCAAAAAGATTAAAGGTATTAGTAGAGGTGTTGTCAAAAATTGTATAAGCTTTCAAGATTATAAGGATTGTGTCATGAAAAACAATGTAAAAAGAATACCAATGAACATTATCACTTCTAAACAACATGACATATCATCTATAAGACTAAACAAAATTGCTTTGTGTCCTGGTGATGATAAAAGAGTAATCGATGCTAATGGTATAGGTACTCATGCCTATGGTCATTACTCAATCATTGACCAAGCTTAAAGAATTAAGTTAAGAATATCAAAATCCTCTGCCTGCATATACCAAATACATAAAACAATTTAGGAAATAAAACAATAGCACTAAACATAGAAAACACAAAAAGAAAAAAAATGGTTATCATACGCAAACATAAATAAAAATAGAAAACAAAATAAAAACAACTGTAATTATAACAAATGTATTATGTGAAAATAGTGTAAATATATTTGAAATGAATAAAAAATATTGTATGAACACTGCTTGGAAATTTTTAATTACTACCCACCTACTACTCCTAATCCAAACTGTTAACCTCTAGTAATTTTGAGAAATTGCTTTAGTAAGCTAAACTAGGTACTCAAAAGTATAGTATATCCCATGTATTACCTATATATACTTTGGAATAAGGTATACAGCCTTGTTATTTGTAATGAAAAAATCGTGTTTGGCAAATATGAACTTTAGACATGGACTAAATCAAAAACATGTAAACAACAAAATTGAAAAATCCATGTTTCCATACTGACAAAATTTAAAAACTTAAAACTAAAATTTTAAAAACTGTAAATTGGAATTTGACAAATTACAATGTGTGAAACATGAAAATGAAAAGAAACAAAAAAGGAATAAAAGCTTTTACTTTTTAAAACTTAACTGACTTTGTAATCCTAAGCTGGTTGTGTGTAGCGAACATTTTGCACAGTAGCCACAGTGCAATTGTTAGCTTTACCTTACTCTCTATAAGACTAGCAAAAAAAAGATAGTTGCATGTGCCCTTATATACTTTGAGTGTGTTGCTTAGCCTTTGGCTTAGCTTTAAAGGTAAGTTTAGGTAAAGTTAGGTTAGGTTAAGTTAAGTGAGGAAATGCTTGGTTCGGTGAACTAAGGTTATGTTAGGTTAGGTAAGGTTAGATTAGGTTAGGTTAGGTGAGGTTAGGTGAAGTTGGGTTAGGCAAAATGGCTGAGGTATGAATTAACCCCACTCTTGTTAGTTTTTGCCTCACTAGGCTGAGTGTACCCCATTCCAACTATCAGACCAGAAATTAAATTTCTTGGCAAAGCTAGGACTCAGACCGGGGACTCCACAGTGACATCCAAGAATTCTACCACTTAATCATCAAGTGGATGATATATTGGCTGGTCTTGATTGTACATGATTAATCAATAATTACATAATAATAATAATAATAATAATAATAATAACAATACAACAATAAATATTCCATTTAACGACTACACGGCCGACCTCCCCCTGTGACATTACTCACGGTCTCTGAGTATGGCGGCCATATTGCCCATTAGCCCCTGTGCCAGCTCTGACTAACCCCTCCATAAGAATAACATAGGACTAATTGCGCGCGGCGGCCATCTTGCCCATTAGCCCCTGTGCCAGAATCGGCTTATATTCCCTACTAGTATACATACATGAAAATTCATCAACCTAGTATTTAGTTTTCCTGTGAATGACTGTCCAAAAGAAAGCCTAAAATAAGAAAAGAAGTCTATTCTTAGGTTGAGGTGACTTACGTCGGCCTCAGGTGTCTTGCTGGTCCCCACTGGCACCCAGCGGCCTGACTCGACGTCCATGCGTTCCACCACGTAGTGGTCTATTGGCTCTCCACCATCGTCCTCTGGTTTGTCCCACTTCAGCTTACATCCCTCTGCTGACACGTCCGATACCTTGAGTGGGCCTTTGGGCTTGCTAGGCTTGCCTGGAACACACACGCACTATTAAATCACAGTCTTCCAGGATCAATGGATATCAGAGAATCGGAGCAAAACTTACTTATGACAACTATTTCCACATCAACTTGATCAGTTCCCGAGTCATTCTTAGCAGTCACCACGTAGGTACCCGTGTCGGTTCTCTTTGCCTTCTGGAGTGTGAAAGTGGTCTTGTAGTCCTCGTTTTCGATCTTTATCCTGAAAATATCACCGCACATTAAAGAAGATATTTGGTGATTTATTTTCTTTGTAGGTTAGTCTAATATTATCATATGAAATAATAGGCTTCTGAGATCACCTTTCGACCGCGCGCCTGTGTACGTGTGCCTAATAAATTTGGAATAGTTGAAGCGTTTTCATTACATTTTTGTTAAGGAAATGCAGTTACCCTGTCAGACCTAGACCGCGTCTTTCGAATTCCAATAAATGTCATAAATCCAAGATGGGGGCCGTGCGATAGAATTCAATATCACCGAACCCATTGTAGCAATCATTCTAAAATGTTGTATGGTGATAGAAACCTACACAATAAGTTTACATATGTTGCTTCCAAAAACATGATGACTGCAAAATTAACATGGTGCCCTTGCGAATTTCAAGTATTTTGAAGAGCATTTATTATACTGGCAACTTAATCATCCGACCATAGGGAAACTCAGCATAAGAAATATTTAGTTAGAGCTCATTATTTTGGCGTCTAATGTAGGCCAACTGTATTGAAATTTCGAGATGGTGGCCGTGCGAATTTTATAAAACATATTTTTATGTCTTGTACTCTAATCAAGCGATCGAAGATAACCATTGTAAAATCAACTATTACCATAATATTTATTTAATAGCACAGTATATAAATGTTACATGTTACAAATTATACATGGAAGGTATATCAATTTCTGATATATGAATTTCCGTAACCCGTCAAGGAATGATCCGATATGTGTGAAATTTAGTTTAGTGGACCACTACTGGAGTATAAATCTGTAGGTATATAAACATAAAACTTCCATTTCATAAATTGTAATTGGTACGCATGGTGATCCCTAATAAATGATTTCATTTAACACGCTACCGGTACTGAATATCACAGTGAATCATTAATATAACCTAACCCTACAAGTACATAAATCTTTTGGTTCCTTTTGGCAAATTGTAGATGGCACGTATGTCAATTATTCTAGGATAATTCCTCTAACTCGTCACAGAATGATCTGATCTCTGTTATACTTGGGATAGTGACTATTACCGTAGATTAAACCTACAGGTACATATACTAATATCGTATTTGTTAAAAATATAGATGGCGCCCACACATGAATTACCGAACTCATCGGATCATTGTGAAATATGGCATAATAAACCACAACTATAAACTAAGTCACAGGTATACAGGGTGTGTGGTGTTTTACTAGACAACCTGGAACGTACTCGTATGTTTCCGACAGATTTACAAATGTTCACTCGCCGGTGCGTGGTTAAGCGAAAATATAATTTAGTTTCATTGTTTGAACATGTCAAGCAGGCTCATCGTATATCCTATTACTTTGTGTTTGTATTCTGTTCCGCTGCATAACAAAATAAAGAAGCGTCCGGGGTGGATCTACGTTCGGCAAATAGTTCTCTCAAAAATCCTTGTTACTGCAATCATTTTGAGAGACACCGTAATCAGTCTGGCAACAACGCCAAAAGCGTCGAGTGTGCATGAGGAAGGAAGGGATGGTTTCTCTTCCCCTCAGCGAGACAGCTGGCAATACATATGTTTCGCGTTATCTTGCTTTTGTTTCTCAGATTTGTTGACGTTTACACATAAAACCAGTTTGCCACGTCTCGTGTTCTGGTTCCCCGGTTTACGCACAGTAGTAAGCTTGCAAGTGGTGTCGTGAATGCGATGCACTTTTGCTCCTAAACCACGCACCTTTTACTGTACAATTTCCATGTCCTTCAATGCTTCCTGACTTGGGGAATGGCATGTTCCCCGGTGCTTAGTATTTCCCCCATCCAACCTATATAAATCTGTTGCTTCCTTTTACAAATTATAGATGCCGTGCATGCCAATTTTTGTTATATAGTTTCCTCTAACTCGTCAAAAAATTATCCGATCCTCGTGAAACGTACTGTGGTGAACCAATGCCATAATCTAAACTTATAGTACATACCGGTACTCTTAAAGCTATACGTTAAGTTTTATCAAGTTCTCAGAGAAAATTCCTCTAGATCGTCATGGACTGATTCGATCTCAACGTTGCTATGACTGAAACGTTCTGGCATATAATTCCCTCGTGTAGTGTTCCTTATCATAGATAGCTTTCGTATTGTCCTTTAATATGAACGCCGGTTACTTAACGTCTATTGATACTATCGTAGTCAATATTAATAAATGAACCAGTACGATGAACGAAATATGCTGGTACATTTATTAAAAGTCGCATCCATGAAATTTTAATGCTGATTTGCGTATTTCTTAAGTTATACTTTTGATACGTTCGTCAGTGAAAACGTGTGCTAAATCTCTACATAGTATACAACTAAGTCCCCGATTCTTGGATGTAACGGGAAATCTCGAGAACAACTGGATGGATTTTGATGCGGTTTTCACCATTCTGTAAAGGATTTCACCAGGAAGGTGTCTATAGAAAAACATTCATTTATGACCAAAGGAAGCCGAGCAGTAACGATTTCAGTGAATCGAGTCGAAGAAAAACCTCCCGTCGTGTGCCTTTTAAGCTTACGGTGGGTAAACCGTTAAAGATACCGGGCGAAGCCAGAGCGGGTTGCTAGTACTTATATAATCAAAAATCATCGAGACCCAAAGATCTAACTTACTTTTCATAAATTATAGAAGTCGTCCATATGACTTTCCTTAAAATTAAATGACGTGACTCGCCACAGAAAGATGCGATCTCGACGGGAGTGGTTGTAATTAACCAATAAAAAGAGTTTAATATCCTTGTTCTTATCTTGCTGGTGTGATGGTGATGACGATGGTTGTTTTAAGGAGCAAAATATTGAGGTCATCAGTCCCAATTTTCAAGTGTAGTTATCGTAACCGATGATACGAAAGTTTATTTCTAACTGTGAACACCACTTAATGTATTCATGTTCTATCGAAGAGGTCCCCGCTAAAGTTAATAAAATAAACCACTATGACAAACTAAGTACTCTGCTACAGATATTTTAGTGTTTTATTAATTGTATTTCAGATAAGACCTCATTATCTAAATTCAAACACTGGATGAACTCATGAAGATATATTGATGCGAGGTGTCTTGAGCAATGGCGGCAGCTTTCTTTTAATGCGAAGCACGCTCTAGCATCCAAGTAACACTATTTTGCTAACTTAAAATTTCAATCTATTGCTTATTTTCTAAAATTGCTACAATGTTTGGGTATTGGGGTTTTAGCTTACATTGTTGCGTATAGTCTATAATTTACGATACCTACACTAGAAAATTGGGCCACTTAACCTTGATGTTTCACCCAATTAAGGCAATCGCTACGACCAAAACTACAATAACATTATTTTAGAATATATAGCCTTTAGTATCGGTTAATTGAGTCTCCTCCCGTAGAGATGGCATCTTTCTTGTGGCGAGTCATGGGTGTTAATTTTACTGTAAACAATCAAATGCACTTTATAATTTACGAAAATTAAGCTAGAGAATTCCATGCCAGTGGATTAAGATTATTGTGATGGTTCATTATACGATCACTTGAGTAGGATACGAAAAATATTAACAGTATCGGATCTCAAATGGCTAGAATGCGTCAAAGGAAGATTTCTGAATAGGACCCTCTGAATGTCCTATTGCTCTCTTTGCGGACTTGTGTACGAGCTGACAAAAGAGAATTCCCTGATAGAAGACTGTTTGAACAGACAGCTGCTATCCATATCCTAAAAGGGGGAACTCTTCAGAAAGTTAAGGTAAATAATAAATCCTTCCGGAATTGCACTCACCTGACGCTATGGCTAATCGCAATTGGACCACGCCAAACAACAACATACGGAGTGCCCTATCGCGGCTACCAATCCACGGATGCCACCATAAGATGCACAAAAGCCACCTTCCATTAACCTTGCTCAGGATGCGTATGCAAACTCTGTGATAGACACTGTGACCGATACCACTTCACTTTCTGCCTACAGAGAACGAAGACTTTAACGGACTACTGGAAATAAAAATAGGAGTTACAGTTATACACATTTGTGTGCTCTTCCATAATAATTAAGACACGTGCGTGAACGTACTTGAACTTCTATCTCAATACACATTTTCATGTTGATTGCAGCAATATTTTCCTAGATATTAAATGCCAGTTAAATATTTCGCACAGATGCCATGTTCGATTGGTAACATTAAAATTTGAAAGGCATGGTCGAGTTGGACGGGATAGTAGCACGTCCTTGCCAAATTTCTTTGAAATTGTCCAACCAATCAAAACTTCTTAGACACATACATGGATGATTGGTAATCTCATTAGTCAATATTCCATAAGATGAAAGTAGGCTAAAAGTGTCCTGTTAGAAAAAATGCACATTAAAATATATTACTAAAGCTGAATATCTAGTCCACAGTTAATATTCCAATGCATTATCTCGTAACTGTTGCATATGCTTTGCAGCGACGTGAGACTATTCAAGAACTCGATTGATTAATTAATTCATTCATTCATTCATGCATTCATTCAGTTTAATGGTAGACTGTTGCGGGGTTCAGCGTCCAGTGTTTAATTAACAGTTATTTGTAATGACATTAGTATTGCGGCTTTAGAGTCGTTCTGCGTGGACTCACCTGTACACATATTGTGAAGGCATGGAATACGGCTAGACGGCAGTGTTGTTAACACGCTATCTAGGATGGTGGATTCGGAGTGCATGTTGAAAAAATTGAGGATGGGAAGAAAATTTAGAGGTCATAAAATGGGTGTCACTGCAAATCCTAACATTACAGTAGGCTATGAAAATCACATTGGAGCCAACATTTAACTTAACTTTATGAGACATCTTGGGCACAAATTCTCATTGTAAGATACATACAGAGATAACGCCTGCTTCATCAGATTGAAAACGACACTGAACGATGCTGTAAAAACATGTAAATTAATATTGTTCATATTATTGTATTATTATATTGACATACTGTGTATCTTTGGGGTTACCAGGATTCAAGGCATTTCCATTCGGGAGAGTGGCTTCGGGAAATGTCATTTTCAAAAAAGTAATCATTCGGGGTCATAAATTCGGGGTTATGAGTTGAAAGCATAATTCTTGATAATATGCTCACGTGAGATATTTCTGCTCTGGTACAGTCGTATTGCACTACGGTGAGATTCCAAGCAAGGTTTCTGCTATCTCAAAACCGACGTTATGACGGCTGCTGATTGAACAAGGTTTACCAAACGCTGGTTTTAAAGCACAATATTGATTTATATGTTTTCCTTTCTCCTAGATTATTTATATAAAATGGTGTACAGCGTCGTTCAGTGGCGTACTTATATTTCAGTCTGATATATTTTTAACAAGTTAATGGTATTTTAATGGAAGAAGTGACCTTTGTGAATTTTGCTGCACGCATATAGTGGTGCATGCAGTGTAACTCTGAAGATCTGTGGTATTAAGAGACCTGTATGAAGCATAGCCAAGTGGTTTATGAGACACTCCATGACAGAAATTGAATCCCAGTGCTGACAACAACCCACTCACTGCAGGCAAATGGAATGGTTCGTTATTTCAAGACCCACGCACATAGAGTAGCAGACACAATGTGAAGCTCACCTCTCATGGATCTTGATGATCTGTTCCTTGAGCGTCCAAGTCACCTTAGGCGCGGGCTCTCCCTTCACATCAGCCTCGATGCGCAACATCTGGCCCGTGCGGATGATCTTCTTCTGCAGGTTCTTGCGGTCGATATGTGGCGCCACTGGAACATGACATACCGCGTCCATTATTGAAACTGCAATAACTTATTTATTTAAGAGGCAAAGCTAGTTTTTTTAAATTTTGTTATTAATAATAATCTTCAGAGGCGTTGCGAGTTGGCTTGATGACAGCTGACGTTTCACCAGCAACTGGGGCTGGGAAACTCAAAGATTTGTTTTAAGTGACGCTAGTGTGTGTGGGGGGGGGGGGGGGGGGTATAGGCTATTGGAATGTTCGAGAATTAACATGAAACATTTCTCGCAACTTCTGATAGACCTTTCCCTGGTTACATCAGCGTATAGCTAAGTTATCGTCATTGATTTGTGCGGTTGTTTCATTGTACGGGAAGTGTGCGTCTGGCCCAGGTCGCTTTGCCAGGAATTCCAACTAATGGATATGGTTTATTGCTGGTCCCCAAATTTTATTCATGTGTTGGTTCTTCATTTTCCCACTGCAATGATGTGGAAGTGTGTACGTTTCAATTGCTCCTCTGTATAATCAACCAGAAAGTATTTCCTTGTTTTGGAATTGAATCTAATTACATTGTTTGACACCTGTTAATACTCAATATGCTTTCTTTATTGAAACATGTTTCGATACTTCTTCAGCTTGTTAACTTCATACGTATTTATATAAAAACTAGCTGTACACAGCATGCGTTGCAATGCCAATCAAAGAAGGTGTTGTTGTTATAACTTTGTTTGTTGAAGTGCTTTTGGATACACTATATGTTTTTCTTTTTCCGTTAACTGCCTCTAAACTATTGTAAAATGGATTTACTATCTCAGAAACATTTGTGGGAGCGGGCTCAACAACTCTCCAAAGTTTCATCGCAATCGGATGAATGGCATATGAATGCATGCGAGACTTTGTTTAAACGATTCGCGCGCCGTCACATATTTGTTGAATCTACTCTTGCGCTACCTATTGTAGCAAGGATTTACTACACACATCAAAAAAAGTTTTGCATCACCTCGGTTCCCAGATCTCCGGCATATAGACGTTGACTGTGTATATTGTATCCAAGATACAGTCCCTTTGACTGTTCATAGATGTCACTAAAACTGCTCAAAGATGTAAACAACCATGCATGAGCAGGGCCTATTAGACGGAGGGGGTACGACAGCCGATCAGTTCCAGTCATTCCACCAGGACGAAGGTACGCTGCTCATGTTGTCTGTAGTTCTACCATGCCTAGAAGGTCAATACCGCAGTTCGATCGCGTCCGCATTGTTACTTTGTGTCAAGAAGGGCTCTCAACAAGGGAAGTTTCCAGGCGTCTCAGAGTGAACCAAAGCGATGTTGTTCGGACATGGAGGAGGTACAGAGATACAGGAACTGTCGATGACAGGCCTCGCTCAGGCCGCCCAAGGGCTACTACTGTAGTGGATGACCGCTACTTACGGATTGCCGCTCGGAGGAACCCTGACAGCAATGCCACCATGTTGAATAATGCGTTTCGTTCAGCCACAGGACGTCGTGTTTCAACTCAAACTGTGCGCAATAGGCTGCATGATGCGCAACTTCACTCCCGACGTCCATGGCGAGGTCCAGCTTTGCAACCCCGACACCATGCAGCGCGGTACAGATGGGCCCAACAACATGCTGAATGGACCCCACGGAATTGGCATCACGTTCTCTTCACCGATGAGTGTCGCATATGCCTTCAACCAGACAATCGTCGGAGACGTGTTTGGAGGCACCCTGGTCAGGCCGAACGTCTTAGACACACTGTCCAGCGAGTGCAGCAAGGTGGTGGTTCCCTGATGTTTTGGGGTGGCATTATGTGGGGCCGACGTACGCCACTGGTGGTCATGGAAGGCTCCGAAACGGCTTTACGATACCTGAATGACATCCTCCGACCCATAGTGCAACCATATCGGCAGAATATTGGAGAGGCATTTGTCTTCATGGACGACAATTCTCGACCTCATCGTGCACATCTTGTGAATGCGTTCCTTCAAGATAACGACATCGCTCGACTACAGTGGCCAGCATGTTCGCCAGACATGAACCCTATCGAACATGCCTGGGATATGTTGAAAAGGGCTGTTTATGGACGTCTTGACCCACCAACCACTCTGAGAGATTTACGCCGAATTGTCGTTGAGGAGTGGGACAATTTGGACCAACAGTGTCTTGATGAACTTGTGGATAGTATGCCACGGCGAATACAGGCATGCATCAATGCAAGAGGACGTGCTACTGGGTATTAGAGGTAGTGGTGTGTACTGCAATCTGGACCACAAATGCTGAAAGTCTAGCTGTATGATGGTACAACATGCAATGTGTGGGTCTCATGAGCAATAAAACGAGCTGAAATGTTGTTTGTGTTGATCTCTATTCCCTTTGTATTTAACGGTTCCGGAACTCTTGGAACCGAGGTGATGCAAAACTTTTTTTGATGTGTGTATACTCGGTGAGCTGCCAGAATAGGATTGACAGTTCTCGCCTCGCCATGTGGTCAGGGAACAAAGTTGCCAAACAGTTAAAATAACAAGCGATCACACTGTACAAGCTAGAGATACAGCTGATCAGACACTGACGCACGTGGGCTGTGATATTGCAACGCAGAGTATTATGACATCAACTATGCGAACATGGATTGGTCAAGAGGCAGAGGGGTGATAACTGACGTGGAACTTCCGGCCAAATATCAATCCTATTCTGGCAGTTCACAGAGTATAAGTCAGAAATCTTAGCAGGAGTGTAAACAACAACAACGCAATCGTATGAATGGTTCATGAACGCATACGGGACTTTGTTGAAACAAATCGCGCGCTGTCACTCATTTGTTGAATCTACTCGTGCGCTACCTATTGTAATATGGATTTACTAAGTCAGAAACCTTAACGGGAGTGTACACAATAATTCATTAAAGTTTCATAGCAATCGGATGAATGGTAAATGAACGCATCGCCAACACGCATTTGTTGAAACTACTCACACGCTATCTATTGTAAATTGGATTTAGTATGGCTATAACCATCCCGGGAGTGTGCACAACATTTCACCAAAATTTGATCGCAATCGAATGAATGGTATATGTACGCATTAGGGACGAACAAACAAACAAACAAACAAACAAACATTCATTTATATATATATAGTAGATGGCAAGAATAACAACATAAATAAACAGTATTTCGAAATGGACGTCCTTACATTATTCATTAAGAAAAATATTACTCGTATTCAAATCATAAAGCGAAAGTTATAATTAAATATATTAATACATTAGTATCTTGATTCCTAGAACTCTCAAACGAAATGGGTCTTGTGGTGGTCACGTGTAATGTCTTTTGGAACTGATATTGAATTACGCGTTCTTCTTCACCGGCGTTTTCAGCGACAGTGTATTTCTCTGTTTGTTAGAGTTTGCAGCGTCTGAAATGTTCTTTGATATTTTTTTTAACGCTACACTTAGTCATGCCAATGTACATCTGGCATCATGTACACTAAATTTTATATGCACCTGCAGAGGCGAATGGGTCAATGGTATCCTTATGGTACCCAAGAATATCACTGATATATTTGTCGACCTGTAAATAGTATATATGGAGCGGCACTTAAGTATTCTTCCAATTCTGTCCATGACGGTTTTGATATAAGACAGACAGACCTTGTAACTCGCGTGTCTTTGCTTTTCCTCCATAGGTGGTTTGTTCCTAGATGGCCGGATCACTTCATTAATGTCAGAATGGGAGCAGCCATTCATGAGCAATGCGGATGTAACATGGTCTATTTCCTCTTTTACGTTCGATTTTTGAGATAGAAGCTTAGCTTGGACTGTTTAAGTTTTGATGATATTTCTCTTGTGGCTAGGGTGGTAGTTTGAGCCCTTGTGGAAACATGTCTGTGTGAGTAAGTTTTCGATAGACCTTTTGCGGCCTTCGCTTCTGGTCACCAATGGTAAACCACACCCAGCGGTTGGAATTGCTGAAAAAGAGACCTGGGCCAGACAAATTGTGCTCCTCCGCTGCACACTCACTGGTCGACGCGTCCTGTACAGTGAACCAACCACACATGGCATTCACAACAACTTACAAACCCTCACATTAGCGTCACCTCACACCATTTAGAACATATTTTTGCTTGTGAAACGTTAGATATCAATTGAACATATAACACGCCAAATGACCCGAAAAAACGCTCTGATGATTGTTATGCCAGCCGAGAAAGCCTACATCAGCATAATAATAGTTATGATAATAATAATAATAATATTAATAATAATAATATTAATAATAATAATGATAATAATAATAATATAGATATGAAACAGAGTCGCATCTGGAAAACTTGATGAGAATAGTTGAAGCATTCTAACGAGACATACAAATGGGATTTGGTTTGGACAAGTATCAGACACTAAAGGCGGTGAGAAGAAAGGTACAGAAGTCTGGGTATGAGCTGGAAGATGGACAGCATATTAAGGCTATGTTGGAAGAAGACACCTACAAATACTTAGGAGTAAACCAAGCTAGGCATATTGACCATGTGTCAATAAAGAAAGTTCTGTCCTGTGAATTTGTCAAAAGGTTAAAACAAATCATAAAAACGCACTTGAACAGCAAAAACCTAGTGAAAGCTGTTAACACGTAAGCTGTACCTGTGCTGAGCTACTCCTTGGCATACACTAATCAAATGGTGTAAAACGGACATCGAAGGTCTTGAGCGAAAAATTAGAACGATGCTCACAAAAGGAAGAAAACACCACCCACGATCTTCAATAGAGTGAATGACTCTACCCAGAAGCCTAGGTGGACGTGGGTTCATTGACATTGATAACCAGATGAAACGACAGATAGACAGCCTTATGGAGTACTTCTACGCAGAAGCGAGGTCATCTGTACTTCACAGAGACATCAGTGAGGCGGACAGATCAACGACACTAGTCTTGTGTCAACAAGAGATTCAACACCACCTACATACTGACCTTTAGAAGATGGAAGCATGGAAAGCAAAACCTTTGCACGGAAAACATCCAAATGAAGCGAGTCAAGCAAATGTTGATATAACTGCGTCAAACTACTGGCTCACTTCAGGACAGATCTTTCTAGAAACTGAAGGTTATATGCTTGCAATTCAAGACCAAGTCATCCCTACAAGGAACTACCTCAAGTTCATTGTAAAGGATCCCGCTGTACCAGATGATAAGTGCCGCTACGGCTGTCAACAGTCAGAAACAATGCAGCATATGACATCTGCATGTATATATTTCTGGCGACGGAGTACAAACAAAGGCATGAAGCAGTTGCTAAAATCTTGCATCAGGAGTTGGCTGATAAGTTTCAGCTTCTAAAAGGAAAGAAAGTTCCATGCCACCAATATATGCCAGGGTGTGTTCTTGAAGACAAGAAATACCAGTTGTATTGGGACCGAACTATTTTGACTGATCAATCGGTATCACACAACAGGCTGGATCTGGTGGTTGTCAACAAGAACTCCAGTCAAGACACATAGAAGAGATCAGCAAATTCAGCAAGTTGGTCGACCCGATCAAACGACAAAGGCATGTCGGGTAAGGACTATACCTATTATTGTCTCATGTACGGTCGTAATCTCAAGTACCTTGCTCCAAGGCTTTAAAGAACTGGATCTGGATACTCAACTGTACAAACTAATGCAGAAGGCAGTAGTTTTATCAACAACCCGAATCGTCCGGAAGTTTGTGGGTAGCAACATTCCAGCTTAGAAGTTGCTGTTTCAGTAACTATACTTTGGTTCCCTGAAGCCCGTATAGTTATGTTGTAATGTACCAGCAATGTGATATATGTACTGTATAAATCAATAATAATAATAAAGTTTATGTTCTTTTTCACTATTATGGCTTTAAGGAGATTGCGGTGATGGAATGTCCACCTGTGAGGGATCTTAAGCGTACCAAGTTAGAAATGCCAACTGATGATGCCAGGATTTAAGCCCGCAACCTTGGGCAACCAACCAGATAAACCGAATTTATTCCTAGCATTAGTACTTACAGAACCGTGGCTTGGCAATCACCGACTTGGAAGGATCACTGGGTTCGCTGGGGCCGGCTTTGTTCACTGCTACTACTCGAAACTCGTACTCATGACCTTCTTCTACGCTTGTCACCTTCCCTGCGGTCCTGAAAGAAATGGACACTTATAAAATACGTTGAGGCCATTTGGTTCATTATGCTGGACATGACATATACCAACCTGTCTCCAGGAACTGTGAGAGCATCCACCCAGTTACGAGTTTCTTTATCTCTCTTTTGAACAATATATTTTTCGATTGGAGCGCCACCATCGCTTCTGGGAGCTGACCATTGCAAGTCAACGAAGTCCTTGTCCCAGTTTGTGGGTTCTGGACGCCCTGGCTTCCCTGGTTCATCTGTTAAGAGAATAGACTTGTTTGATCAAGGGGACATGGAGCTTAATCTGCTGAGGAAAGGATAGGAACAGTGGGAATCATGGTGGGTTTTACTTCAATATTCTAGAAACAAACGAGTTGATATTCGTTAAAAATAAACACACATGCAATTGATATTGTAATAACAAAATAAGTTGGATGAGAATGATAGGCTACACTTACCAAATGGATTCTTGGCAATAATAGTCTTGTCAGTCTCAAGTTCCTCGGATTCACCTTCCTTGTTTACTGCTTTGACGCGGAATTTGTATGGTTTTCCCTCCTGAAGTCCAGTAACATTGGCCTCAGGTTCTGTGGATTTACCACAAGGTATCCATTGACCAGTAAGAGGGTCCAGTTTCTCAATTTCATAATACTCTATTGGCGAGCCTCCATCATCTTCAGGCTTCTTCCATTTGAGTTTGCAACCGTTCTTCGTGACGTCAGTAACGTCCAGGGGACCTTTCGGTTTGGAAGGCCTACCTGAAAGTCGAGGGAACGAATATTACGTAAATATGCAATCAAGGGGGTTGATGCACTATGCGTTATGCATTACAATCATGGCACAGTGCTTACAAATTAGCAGCACGAGAATGAGGAGGAATGACACAGGTAGTTTGAAAAGAGTGCTATGAAGATGTGGTAGTGACTAATGAACTTTATGGAATGTATCCGAGCTTCCTAAACAAAAAATCTGTTTCCATTTTATTTCTATTAATAAGGATTGGTTGTTCTTAATTAGCCTGTAGTTCGAATCTTACTTAGGACCATCATTTTCTTCCAATATTTTTCTGTTAATTTTCGGACCCAATGACATTGGAAAAGCCCAGTTCCACACTTTACGTCTTCATAAGCTCGTTCTCTAATTATGAAGTTTCAGGCAAAGAGGCAGTAGAAGCAAGAATACGAATAAACCCCACTGTCTCATTGTCCATTGAACCTCATGTCTTAATCCCAATTCTACGGAGGTGAAATGAGTTTCTATGTGGCGAATGATCTTGACGCCAACCCCATGAGAGGAGTCAATAAGAAATGAAATGGATGAAGATGGTGAAATTGAGGTTGGGGTGGGAAAAGAGTGCCCATGGCCTATTAGAGGCATCTTCCTGCAGTTCAAAATGGGAAACCAAGGAAAACCATTCAGAACCCACTCGTGTTCCGAGTTAGGAGCTGCCATACCTTCTAATAACTGAGGAGTTATCTCAACTTACCCAGCACGGTGATGTCGAACTCTGCGGTGTCCTCTCCCACTGAGTTTTTCGCAATTATTTTGTACTTTCCGTTGTGGGACCTCTTTGCCCTCATGATGAAAAACTTGGTGTTGTAGTCGATATTGTCAATCCTAATCTGGTCTTCTGTTTTCAGTTCCTGTGAATTAGACAAGTATGTTTTAAAATTGATTTGTGCATATGCCTTGTCAAACCTGTCGTAGTAAAACATGCATGTAGTTAGTCTACTCTTAAAGCTACATTAGAATTATGACTATTTCACAATAGAAGGGGTGCTTATATATACGTATCAATGAACATCGTTCTTTTATAAAGATGCTGCCATTGTAAAGGTATCCTTTATCACTATCTATTTACACGTCATTTCTGAGATCGATTGTTCTCTGTCAGTGTAGAAACGTTCTAATTGTGCAATATGACATAGTCAACTACGCGATGTTTCAAGGTTCTCTAGAAGCGAATTATTGATAAATCTAACATTTTAAGTCCAATTAAAAGTTATTTCGTAGTTCTATTAAGTTGCATTGTACCCGTTGATAAGTGACGCATATTTGGGGCTGTGATGTCAAGCCAATTAACAGGTTTATTTTATCCTAGGAGATCAGATACAAGGGAGCAGTGCATTTTGCACAGCAATAGTACAGCTGTATAATTTCGGAAACCTTGGAAGATGCTTTTATTATTAACAAAATGTGTGCAATTTTATGGTGGACAATTATCATACTACTTTTGGTAAAATAACTACTTTAGACGAGCTTCTAGAACATTTTCATGAATGGAGTGATTTCATTGGTTGGAGACACGGGGAACGCAGTACCAGGAAGGAAGACTACGACAACTTTTCCGAACGTCATGTCACATGGTTGACGTAAAGTTTACTCCAGACCACGTGCGTACGAAAATTTGATTTAAACTGTGAAAACAAGTGAACAGTATGTATTAACATTTTAGAGGACAAGTATAACGTGTGTGATTTAGTAACGAAAGAATTTGACTCTATTGTGAAAATTGTGAAAGATAGAATCCAAGTGGGATTGGCCACATGAAAGCGTAAATTACCGTGATGAATTGAAGATGTGCTACTATCTTGGTGACATTTCGGGAAAATATCAATCATTACGGTGAATGAGTTGTTTAAGAAATGTAATATCTGTAGCAGGAGATATTGTTGTGATATTGGCAGATTTACACAAGTTGCGGTTCAAACCGAAAGTGGTTCTCTCACCGCCAGGTTATTGAAAGCAAGGAGTGAGTGCTATCAAAAGTGATAAAAGTATTCAAAAGATTTTATTAGTGCTATTTGTGAAAGGCAGAAGAGATAATGGCCATTCTTTTTGAATTATCTGTGACATTAAATTCAGTGCTCTGTTAGCTTATAACATGTTAGGAATGGACTTATTCGTTGTTGAAAAGGAAATAGAGATGTTTCACGAGGGATAAATGATACAGAACGTCATTATGAGACGGGATTTCGATTCAAAACGTGGAGCGAATGCAGATCTTTCATCAAAACAAGTTTTGGGAATGAGTGACAGGAGGGAGAAGAGACGAGTGTTTGACATTAGATAGCGGCATTCTTTAGAAGCCAGACATAAACACAGAAGATATAGGCCAGTTACTGAGGTTTTAATGCTGGTAGGAATACGCCAGAGGGGATTTATTTGAGATACTTTATTATTGAGACGAATTACTATGAGGACATGCTTATTTAATGCAGTATAAAACTGAGATCTGGCTTTATAATTAACAAGCGTCATTGATTGTTGTAAAGAGGTTATTTGAATGCACATGAATACGAGTTATGATAGGATCATGTATCAGTAGTCATGATTGCCAAATGTTAAGAGTTGAAATAATGCATCGAGAGAATAGTGTTGAATTCAGGAGGAATATTCTGAGATTATATTAGGTGTTGTGGAATGGAATTCACTTACACGGGTACATATGTTGTTGGATATTGTGTTTAAATTCGGAAGTACATGAGAGCTGATAGAATAGCTGATTTTTAAGTGACGTCATATTATTGGTTACGAATGTTGAGATGAAGGATAGTAATCGAGCAATAACATAAACAATCTTAGGGAGTAAATAACCCAATAACGAATATAAATAATGATTTGTTGTAGGATTTTTGTAACAGTCGAATAAAATAAAAATGCTCCTAGCGAATAAAAAAATCTTTGAGACACAAACTTTGATAATTTAAGTACACCAGATTAAATAAAAACTCCTAAATAAGACGACAAACATCATTGTTGCTATCCATATTTGAAACCATTGGAATGTGAGACGATTTATTTCAAAGACTTGGAGAGAGATTTTCATGTGATTTTTTGATTGAATTTGACAACTATTGTAAATGATGATTGTAAATTGGATACAATGTACTACTGACATGTAAATAAGGAATATTGAAACATGATTGGTGTGAATGGATGAAGATTACCTTTGCTAATAAAACGCATTATTGTAAATAAATGTTTATCATTGTAATGTTTTGCTGATTTTTGAGTAAATTAAGGATTAGAGTAAGAAGGTTAGCTAGACGATAAATTTAAATTGTAAATGTTGGAAGTGGTACCATCATCACTTAGCTTATCGTTATTCATGCATACACTGGGATCAGTGTTACTATTAATAGGTGCTATTTTTAAGTTACATTTGTAGTCGTGTAGGGGATTTAATTCGTACCATTTTCCTAGCTTGTTTATTGTGATCATTTTGCAAGATAGGACTTCTTGAGGGGATTCATCGAAACTTAGGATGTTTATTACTTTCCAGGAGGGCACTAGTTAGATAAGTCTCGCAAATCATTCCCCAATATCAGACATAGATTTGGTATCTTTGGCGCTGAATAAACATCGGCTGACGAAATTCATCCTAACTTGTGCTGATATTAGTTCAAATGCGTATCAGAGCACTTTGTGTTGTTTGTTTGAGATGGGATTTCACGGTGGTTGACCTCAGTCTCCGACCCCATGGTATCTCGGAGCCAACAGGCACAGTATTTTACCTACACAGGATTCATTTAAACTTATAGTTGAAGTGACGAGGTGCAGGGTGCATTCTGAGATGCTGTTAGTATTCCTGGATGAATAATTTGTGTTTTCAACAGCAATGTAAACATGTCATATATGCATATTTTGATACTGGGATACTTGAGTTGAACAACAATACATACGCACAAGTATCGCCAGATGATCGACCCATTTACTTTCTATCAAAACAAATAAACACGTGTTAAGGGGAGTCCCAACAAGGCATTATAACCTCGAATGATGGCAGAAAACAAATAAGCTAAGAATTCATAAGCAGGCTAAGTATTTTTTCTCATTCCTGAAAATTTCCTCCAATGTTATTTGCAACGTTCTTAGAGGCATCCCCCAATTTATAAATAAAACGTGTACTAATAATAATAATAACAGCAATAATAATAAGTTGATGTCTATTTTTTGACGTATTCGGTTATATAAATGAAGCAGGATAAGCAAGAGACGTACCTTATCCTGGAAGATCCACGTGACTTCTGGAGGAGGTTCACCGATGATGTTCACATCGAGAGTGACAGTGAGACCCACCTTAACGGTGATGTTCTGCAGATTGGTCCTGTCAATACGTGGTTTAACTGAAACATAATGGAGGATATTTGTAAAATTGGTATCAAAATGATGAAAGCAGAAAAAATGACGTTGATGAAGAAATACTTACGGAACCTGGCCTTGGCAGTGTGCGGGTTGGTAGCCTCGCTGGGGTCACCTGGTCCTGCCTTATTGACCGCCCGAACACGGAACTGGTACTGGTTCCCTTCTTCCAACTTGGGTACTGTTCCCTGGCACGTGTTTCCGGTCACCTCAGCGCACTTGACAAATCCACCACCGTACTTGTCCATCATTTCTATGATGTACCCTGTAACAACACCATTAGGATCTTAGCTTTACTTGTCCATTATGAGTATGATATACCCTGTAATAATACCATACCAATGTTCAGATAGCATTCAAATTACCGTAGGATCCAAATAAATTGTATCCGTCCACCGCAAAAAAGAAAGAAAATTCCGGTTAATTATAATTGTTGAATTATTCGTCCAAATACGTCTGTACTATTATATTTGAAGCAGAACCTGGTTTGCAAACTGAGTGTATTTAACGCTGTCATAAATATTTCCTGAATATGATCGACTTGTATATGTAAAGGACAACCAAACGATGACATTAATGTGTACCATAGCTCCACATCAACTTCACATCACATGACTTTCTGAAGCTGCCTGGAGAATGGTACAGTATATTCTTTCAAATTTTTATAAAACGGTTCAGATAACGTTTTGAGTAACCTCCTTACTGACATATGTACAAATGTCACACGTGTATCCTACTCTTTCACTGACGTGGATCAGATTTCCCTTACCTGTAATGGGGGCTCCGCCATCCCGTATGGGAGGTTCCCACTTCAACTTGACCATATTCTCGCTCCAGTCCACAATCTCTGGAAGCCCTGGTGCTGTAGGTGGATCTGGAAATAATAATAATAAAAGTTTGCTTATCTGTCGTATTTAGTAGGTACGACATTAACAATGATATACGGTATCAGAGTTCTCCTAATATGGGAATAATTGCCAGCAAAACACCGTGGGTGCCAATTTATAGGACTGTACAACTAAGTTTTGTTGAGTTGATACCAGCTGGTGTGTAGTTCATACGACCTATTTAATCATTGATGAGGAACATCTCCGACATCACAACGTGACTGAGTAAGGTAAGAATAAACATTAGCTATTAGGGGCCCAAATGCAGTGAATACGGAAATTGGTGATCCCGAGACAATCAGGTCTCATCTTAATTTATCTCTCCTTTCTGCTTCTTAGTTTGTTTATCGGCCTTAGTGTTTTAAAAGTGCTATTTTCTCATCGAAGACCAATTTCCCCATTATTCTTTACTGACGTCATCAAAATTATCACCGTTAGACTGGCTTGTGGCCTAATTTTACTGCTGCAGCTGATCTGGTAATGTACATCACGATACTGCTCGGGTCCAAGCTCTATGAACTTGCGGGGTGAGGGGAAAGAGCAGGGAAGGGTCAGGCGAGAAGAGAAGGGTCTGTCAACAGCCCGCCGTGATATCTGGTATTCCTTTCTATTCCAATACTGCTAACATAGGGCCGTTGCTCAAACCACTGTGGTGTTACGAATGAGTGAGTGAGTCACCGACCAATGTATTTGGTTCTGTACAATGCACGAACCGAGAAACCTCATCACTCGTCAACACTACTTCTCATAGTCCGCGATGCACATTCCTCTCAGGTTCACGCAGCTTTGACCCGAGCAGTATATGGTTCCAGAAGAGCTTTGCTGCTGGACGCCATAAAAATCAAAGCGTCATGTCGTTTGTTAAGTGGTGTTAACAACTTTTAAGACTACACGTTTCACCCAAATAATTTATGTTATGAATGTTACTCACTAGCACGCTAGTACTTCTGTAGTACAATACTACGACTCGTTAAAGTGGCATGTCCTATCAGAATTACAGATTAGTGAACCATTTATTTGAGGTCGAATAATCTATAGCAATAGTCGTCAAAACATTGTCCAAAACTGAGAAAGGAAGCATAATGCAGCTTTCCTGATTTTCAATGTCACCTAACGCAAACATATACGGTACGTTACAGATGACTCACATTGCAATAAAATCAAGTCCAAAGCAAAACGACCACTAACTAGTGGAATATGGCGGTAACTTTGAATAGCACTACAGTATTTGAAACTCATATGCAATTGAAGTGTTATGTAGACCTAGTGAAAATTGTGTGACTTGTGAAGTTTTGTTTGCTCAGCCTACATGTTTTTTAGAAAACATGCAGATAATTTTATGGATTTGAGTGTTCTAATAAAAGTTGAAGTAGAAAACTTAAAATCAAACAAATTACTGTCAGAATAGAATGTTCAATAAAAAGAGTTTCATAATGGAAACTTGGAGGTATGCTTATAAATGTACTAACAGCTTTCGGAGTATTTTTAGACATTAATGGCATGTATATATTGCTATGACTGGAGATGCTTCGGAAAACGGTGAAGAATGCATTACGAATGACAATACGGAGATAGTCTGGGACACAAGTTTTTGTATCATATGCTATCAGTATGATGTTTCCGGTGTAACTTACCAAATGTTTTGTGAGTATGGCAGTGGCCTCCATGGACATAGAGTTTTACTATACTGTAATATTACCTTGGATGCCTTATAGAAGAGTTTCTTTGTGAGAATGGCAGTGATTTCCAAGGGCCTAGAGTTTGACCGTTTTATGCTTTAATCTCTATGCTGTTGGTAAAGCTCACTGAACCGGTTATTCTCGAGGATTGCAGTGACTTCATTGGGACTAGAGTTAGACTACATCATGCTATGAGATTGTTGCTCGTGGTAAAACTCACCAAACCGGTCATTACTGAGGGTGGCAGAAACTCCCATGGGCCTGGAGTAGACTATATTATGCTATGAGTTTGAGGCTCATGGAATTACTTACCGAATGGGATCTTGGCGAGGATGGTGGGTGTAGAACTAGAATCTGTTATGCTATGAATTTGACGCTCTTGATTTAATTTAGGACAGATAACCTAGATGTGCCGCCCCTTAAAGCAACAATCACTTGGTGTAACTTACCGTACGGGTTCTTGGCGAGGATGGCAGTATCTGTTTCGAGAGGGGGAGACTCGCCTTCCTCATTGACGGCCTTCACTCTAAAGTGGTATTTCTTGTTGGGCTCTAGACCAGTTATCTCTTGCTCTGTTTTGTCGGGATCTACAAATCCTGCAGGAACCCAGCGTCCAGTCGCTAGGTCCATTTTCTCAACAACATAGCCAGTGAGTGGCAGACCACCGTCATCTTTCGGTTTTTTCCATTTGAGCTTGCAGCCTTCCTTGTGGACATCTGATACCTCCAGAGGTCCTTCAGGCTTATCTGGCTTATCTAAGACGAAATCACAAACAATTGAGGGTAAGTTATCGGTACTAAGGGAGGAGGAAACATACATACATTTTCTTGAAATCCTTTACACATCCTTTGCAGGCTATCATAAATGCAAAGAATATCATTATTAAAAAGAAGAATACTTTAAATTCAAATTATGAAGCAGCAGTTAATAAAGTTTAGTGAAAAACTGGTATCAGACGTTTGTCGAAAACACGAGGGTAATTTCTCAAAATACATTTTGTGAACTCCTTATTCACAGTGATTCTTATTCAGGTAATGAAATGATTACGTCTACTTTCCACACAGGACTTCATCTATGCCCTGCCGTTGGACATTTATACGTCACATCTTCTGGTGAAATGGTGCCCCGTCAGTGATCCTTCAAAATTCAGAAGAAGTGGAAGTCACTGGCCTATGGGTAGTGGGAACTTCTCCATAAGAGCAGTGAATCTTCCTGGTGTATAATCAGGAGTCGGTGTTCCGCAGTAGACACACAGCATGGACTCTGGAGACCACTGAGACAGATGCTATCATTTCCCCATACGCACTATCGTTCCGAAAAACTAGTATTACTACGCAAAGCTCTTCAAACACCAACTTTATATGAAGGAAACAAAGAAGATCAAGCAGAACATAAAGAGGAGACGCACAATGTTTGCAGTGAAATAATCCAGTATATTCCAAAGACTACAAGATATTAATGTCGGCATGAAGAAGTTGCCATAAACAAATGGGACACATGATGTGATTGTCGCAGTAGACACTCCCGTGTTGAGTTCTTGCCAGTAGTTACTCAACACTCTAGACAGAGCATGTACGTTTGTACCAACAGAGGTTTTCTGAAAGACGGATGCTGAACTTCATGTACATTTAGGACCGAGGAGCGTCCACGCCCTCAACAGGTCAATTAGAAGGGTGTCTGCTATAAGGCATGCTCCAGTGACTTCTGGTTATATTGTAAATGCAGTTCGTAACACTACCCTCAACAATCACCAGCTCGAGGACCATTGCACATGACGTCATGGATGACGAACAGATCTGACTACACCTACCAACTGCTACTATTTATTCTATGGGTATCCCAACATGTAAACATTGTTACGGAGTTCCTTTTCCTCACCAGTACCTGTTCGCGTGGAGCCATTTGTACAGGGCGGGACACCCAGCTTACATGTAGTCTATATCAATCTGCATGACTGTAAATCTTGATGATTCATAATTCAAAAAGTACTCAGTTGTGGGTGATTGCAGAACAGTGAACATCTACACTCATTTGATACAACTACTACGGTGACACTACTAGATTCATTCCAACATTACTGTTGAAACAAAAAACAAATATGTGTTTTACAGAAAACATAACTTCAACAGGCTAAATGTACGAGTAGTACTGTAACTGACGATGTAATCTGAAATATCATGGAGGCCGATTGACTTCCTTTCCTTCTAACACAAGTGTTAAACAAATCTCACCTAAGATAATGATGTCAACGGTAGCTTCATCCTTCCCTGAGTCGTTCTCTGCCTTGATGGTGTAGGTGCCAGTGAGCTTGCGTGTAGTGTCAGACAATGTGAGTTTGGTGTTGTAGTCCTCATTCTCAATCTTCACGTTCTCATTGTTCTCGAGGACCTTGTTTGCGAAGCTCCATGTCACAGTTGGAGGAGGTTCACCCTTGATATCGACGTCGAACTTGACGAACTGCCCTGCCCTCACCGTCACCTTCTGCAGCTTCTCGCGGTTGATAATTGGACGTACTGAAACATATCATCATGTCAATATTGTTATAAAAGGACTGCAAAGATCTTAGAATGTTACAAGATGTGAGAATTGTTTTCTATTTCAATTTTAACTGCCTTTTTCTTTCTAGTTTGTCGTGTGAGTAAAGGGAAACGTTTTAGTTCTGTCCGGGTGAATCAAAGCGTACCTACGATGTACTATGACTGACTCAAAACAGACGTAGTGCATATAAATAGAGTATCAACGCATTGTCAGCATATGAGGAACTATCGGTATGTGATCATTTGCTTTTCACAATTCTTGTTTATTACTTTCAAATTTGTCAGTTCATTGCGTCCTTTCAGTAACATAGATGGAATATTATAGTGTAAAATGTATGCATAGCGCAAATCATTGTGAATACACAGTAGACTTACAGTAGTACCATTCTTCGAATCCTAAAAGGGTTTGTGTATCCCTAACGACCCCCATTCATACTTGAGCATAATCTATTAGCCTCTGGACAAATTTAGACACACCAAAATGTATTCGATTTAAATTTCTAATTGACGTACTATTATTAAATATAATCGAAAAAGCATGGGTCTTTGTTGTCTTTGAAGTTTACAGATCTAGGAAAGGATTTCCCTTGGGGCAATTTCCCGTTCCAAAGCTATTAAAAGTATTTCAAAGTAACGTAGATGCAAATTTAGAACTGTATATCTTCGTTAAAATCATCACCTCGATGCGAAATTATTAAAATAGTAAGTTTCAATTTCCAGTAGGCCTATTTGTGATGGTACCAATGAAACTGATGAAATATAGCAAAATGGAATGTTAGGAAACGTAACTTGACTAAAATTGAAGTTACTGTTTATTTGCTAAACACTAAGGTAATTGAGCATTTTATCACCTACTCTAGAATATAGAGTTATTAGATTTTCCTGTCTTACGTGTGAGGGTCATGTAGCTTCTTTTAAATAAAAATAAAGGGAGATAGAATTTGCGTTCAGTTTGTTAGTCATACTTTGACAATTATGCTGACAAATATTGCTCGGAACAATATTCTCGATGTACTGTATCAGGTTGTTGCGATGCTATTTAGTAAACACACAGCAATTTAAACTTTGGTTGAATTCGATACATGCTGAAGGCGTCTCTGAATTTGGCCAAGGACTGTATTTAATATTTTCTGTTTAGATATAATGTTGTGGAAATCTGCCATGAAATACTTTGCATTGATATAATAAGCATGGCAATGACTCTATATACTCTTGGATTGGAATGCCCTGCCGGGCTCTCCTAGAGTCATATCCGGCTGTGCTAGTGAAAATGGCAGTCGTACAGTATTAGGTGTGCTAATCATTACGACATGATCCCTTACTGTGGAACAGTCGTGAAACTGGATGGGAGGTATACAAGTCAGACACGCCAAATTAGCAATTCTTCAAGAAAGATAAGTCCGAAGATTTTTTAAGGAAAAGATGAAATAAGTATAGTCAGTATTTCTATACTTTGAAACAAGCAAAACATAATAAACAATGAGGACAAAAAATCGCTTGGTGGTTGCGTGCTACTCACAGAAGCGAGCCTTGGCGATGTGCGGTTTCGAGGGGTCTCCTGGTTCTCCAGGGCCTGCCTTGTTCACAGCACGTACTCGGAACTGGTACTGATTCCCTTCCTTGAGGCCAGTCACCCGTCCTTCAGTTGCTGGGCCCTGCAATAAAAGCAACAATGCAGTTTCCATGTGTGCGCCTGGATGGTTGCACAATATCAAGACCAAACCAGGTGCTAAGGAATAGGAATGGATGCAAATTTGGAGTTTCAGTAATTTAGAGAATAATAGTTTTGAATATCGTGCTCTTCGAAGATACTATTCAGTTGTTCTACACTCCTGATCATGGTGGTGGGAACACATACTATCACTCAAGCAATAATTGAGAATAATTAAATTGTGTTGTTATTACAATTATTAGTTTTGCTTTGGTGTTTTAAGTATGAGTGCTTATCTTATAGACTCACAGTTGTAGTGAGGATTTCGTCCCAGGAGCTGCTGAACTTCTCCTTCTTCTCGATGACGTAGCCAGTGATGGGAGCTCCTCCATTAAACTTGGGCGCATCCCACTTGAGGTCCACACGATCCACGTCCCAGTCTGTGGGCGAAGGTGCCCCCGGCTTGCCAGGAATATCTGTTGATAAAAACGTTGCACTAAATTACACAGGTTACAAATAGATCTGTGAAGAATTATATCGCTTATTTTCAAAAAGCCTACAGTATTGTACTAGTCGTTTCTATCTCAGTAGAAACAAGCATTAGTGTGATGGTACTGATTCGCTTCCTTGAGAACCCAATAACTATAATAGGATGCGGGAAATAAAAATATACCGGTATTTTAAGAGATTCGAACGCACACAATCTTAAATTTTTCAGCAATTATATTCTTTATTCCCTGAGGTGAACTCAGGAGCTCTGTGTAATTAAGACTTCCAACATACTTCACTTTTACTTTCTAAATATGCTAAAAATGTCTTGAGGAAGCCTCGGACCTATGAGAGTGATGGAGTTCCATTCTCCTCTGACAGATCAGGGGCTCCTTGGAAACGACCAGTCAATCAAGCTAGTATACGATGGGGTGCTGTCAATTTCGACGGGGCTAGAGAGGAGGAAGTAGGAGATTACAAGGTGTACTTGTCAGGCATAAAACGATGCAGGGCATAGTGGTGAGTATGGCTGTATGTCAAGAGAACATTAGACTGTAACATAGTATCTGTGAGTTACGCAAACGAACGATTTACATATGTGGACAGATTTGGTAATGTTAGCAAATCGGGTTAGGATTGCTTCAGTGTGCGCTCCATGTGAAGGGGCGGATCAAGACAAAGTAGACAGATGTTATGAGGCACTGAATTAGATGGTGGAGGGAATTCACTAGCCTATAAAGATATTGTAGTACTGGTACTGATGGGGGATTTCAATGCTAGGGTAGTAAACAGGACCGACGTGTATGAGGATAGGGAAGTGAACACCAAGGGGAAATGTTTAGCCTATTGAACGGGTTGTATGGAACTGCGCCCAAGCTTCACTAATGACACTGGTCATTAGCATAAACCTTTCAAAAGTGGCAGTGGAACTGCGCCATTGAGAGCGGTCAGGTAGGTTCCCTTCCTCCACTCCTCTACCGAATTATGTTGTGTCGAGTGGTGTGAATTTGAAGTGACTAATTTCAAATCGGTTGTGTCTTGATTGCGAAATAGTCAAAAACCGTCCAGATTGCGAACAACTAAATATACCCTGACCAGATTGCGGTCAAGAGATTAGTGTTGGCCTGGGATACATAAAACAGGTACAGTTTTCAAAACAGACTAATATTTAATTTTTGTTCTAGCAATATTAGCATTAACTGGTACATTGGGATGTTTTCGACAACCTAACCATATTTTAAAAATAGTTTTGTTATTGCAAATGTTTAATGATCTAGTTTGAGGTAATCTTACCATTTAGAAGATTATTATATTTTTTTTTATTGTATAACAAAACTAGTTATTTATGGTGGATTAGAGAGAGTTGTATTATTATTATTATTATTATGATTAGTGTAGCCTCCGTGGCTTAGGCAGAGGCGTGCCGGCCTCTCACCGCTGGGTTCCGTGCTTCAAATCCTTGTCACTCCATGTGAGATTTGTGCTGGGCAAAGCGGAGGCGGGACAGGTTTTTCTCCAGGTACTCCGGTTTTCCCTGTCATCTTTCATTCCAGCAACACTCTCCAATATATTTTATCCGTCATTCATTAATCATTGTCCCAGAGGAGTGCGACAGGCTTCGGAAGCCGGCACAATGCCTATCCTCTCCGCTAAATGGTGGCTTCGTTCATTCCAACCCTGACCCGGTCCAATGACTGGGAAAAGGCTGTGGTTTTTCATTATTATTATTCGCCTCTGTGGTGGTTAGTGTGATTAGCTGCCACCCCCGGAGGCCCGTAGTACAGCTGCTTATCGGGACGGGGGACTACCTCTCATTCTCAGCAGTGCAGAAGCTAGTGGTTGGAGACAGTCCGTCACTTCCCCTTAAACCGACCATGGGCTAACAGCCGACTTGACTATGGGCGCAGTTCAATCGGCCTAATTAAAAGGATATGGAAATACCACTGATTATGGGCGCAGTTCCACATCTCCCTATTGAACTTCTGTGCTCCCTACTTTGCCCTGCCTCGTTCTGTTGCGAACTCATTCTCGAAGCATAAGGAGATTCACAGATACACGTGGAAGGGCTATAGACTACTGTATAACATTACTGAATTTCAATTTAGGAAATTGATAAAGAATTGTAGGGCATTTAGGGTCTTTCTTGATGAACATTTTGGCACTAACGTATTTGACCAGCATGGAAGAGAATTTTATTACTCATGGATTTGTTGTTGTTTGAGTCTTCAGTCTTTTGATTGGTTTGATGCGGCTCACCATGCTTCCCTGTCCTGACCTAATCGTTTCATCCCTACATACTGTAGTTACCACACCCTACATCCGACGCAATCCGTTTAACATAGTCTAACCTTGGTCTACCCCTACAGTTCTTATCTTCGACCCTTCCTTCCATAACGAAGTTTGCTAATCCTAGGTGTCGTAGCATGTGTCCTATCAACCTATCTCTTCTCTGCAATAGCAGTTGCCAGAAACATCTCTTATCCCTCTCGTCTTAATAATAAATCTTCATTTGTTACTGTATCTACCCATCTGGTCTTCATCATTCTCCTGTAACACCACATTTCAAACACTTCTATTCTCCTCGTTTCTGCTGTGCCAACAGTCCAGGTTTCACTTCCATAAAGCGCCACACCCCAGACAATGGCTTTCAAAAATGGCTTTCTAACACCTAAATCAATATTTGATGTCAACAAATTTCTCTTCTGTAGAAATGCTTCCCATGCCTGTGCTAACCTACTTTATATATCCTCTTTGCTTCGTCCATCACATTCATGGACTTAAGGATAGAGATTTTGTCTTTGCAATATTGAGGCTATTTTGAGTGAATATGATACTTCATTCACATGCCATCATACTTGTCAACTGGAAGCATATTTAGAAAAATGGAAGGAAATTATGAGGTCATTAGTAGCATGAATCTAGGCATTAGAATGACCAGGTATTATGACAGGCTTAACATTTGGGCATTATGGAAGCAAAAATAGATGTAATTGAGGCCAAAAATTGTAAATTGTTATAAATAGGCAACACCTGTGTTAGGAAGTTGTGGCTGTAATGAATGGTAATTATGACAATTAGTAATATTTGTGGTGACATTTATGGTTTAGACTTTGGTTTTGTCGGAAGTATAGAAACATATTTGAACAATAGCTATGTGATATATTGATATACTGTGGAAAAGTTATAGGCTAATACATGTGGTGAAGCTTATATTAGTGGAGGCTTGGAGCCTGTTTTGCCTGAGGCATGGCTCAGTGATTCATTTTGGGTAAATAATATGCATGCCATAGGAGCTAATCATTGATGTTATAGAAAAAGTATAAGTGTTAAACGTGTGTTTCAAAGAGTATTGATGTAATTATGATAGGGTTATACGGTTGAATGAGGTCACCCTAATGCCATGTCATAATTATTATCAGTGGAATTCAAGGTCCACCATATAGCCATTTGTCGGATGAGCGATGCTTGTATATTTGAAACTAGCCACAGGTATGGCCTATAATGTGTTGATTGAATTTTATGATACGACACCTCCTGGTTTAGGGGCTAGCGTTCTTGTCTGTCGCCTTGGAGGTCCGGGTTTGATCCTTGGCTCTGCCAAGAAATTAAATTATGGTCTGATGGTTGGAACGGGGTACACTCACCCTCGTGAGGCAAAACTTAGAAGAGGTGGGTTCGATTCCCATCTCAGCCACCCTAGAAGTGAATTTCCGTTGTTTCCCCACTTCTACGCTAGGCGAATGCCGGGACGGTTCCTAAGCTAAGGCTACGGCCGCCTCCTATCCAATTCTCATCTGAATTACAAATACACACGCAAATACAGCCGTCACAGCCATCAGAAAAATCCACACTCACCCAAGTACACCGGCTAAATATCTCTGAGGAGCTAGGCAGGGTATTGCTTTTGATTTGAGATTTTGAAAAGAAAGGAGAGAGTGATTAAGAAATCTCGTGAGTGTTGTGCTTAATTTACGTATTACTGTTCACGCATGGACCTCGAGAGCAGTTTTTTTTACCATCCAGTTCACCTTGAGTGTTTGAGTCTATGTGATCGTTGGCCTTCGGGTTAACGGGCACAGTACTCATACTAGTATTCATTAAAAATTGAAAATCACATAAAACCCTCAAATGAAACAAAACAACTACGGTAACTTATATAACTGACACAATGGGACCTCATAAGACAAAATCAAAAAATTGTTCAGCAACTTTTTGCCTTGTCCAGAGAATGCCCTATCTGTACATACTGTATATGTGGAGGATTGCCTGTTTCATGTCACCACAGTCGCAATTAGGGGAAGATCGCGTGTCCCACTTATGAAATAAGAAGCCGCATCAACCATGATTAGTTCAAACTTGGCTTAAGCAACCCAGGTTCTTAGCGGCAAATCAAAACCAGATGGAGGGTTTTGTATACTAAATAATGGTTGCAACTCAGACGCATTTCAATGGCCATTCAGTTGATAATGTAGTCTATAGTCTCTTTGCCGTTTGTACTGATGGAGATCTTGATTTCAATCGTGGAAATTCTTCGGCTATATCATCGTGGATGGGAAGAGCCAAGTTCAGTGACATTTTCATGCACTCTCGCGCCAGACTCTTTAGTCTCCTTAGTCAGGGTGGCTCTACACGACGGCCAGAAGAGCGGGGCACAGATAGACAATCATAACTTGTCGCATGGAAAATATCCAAGTCCTGTTCGGGTATCATCGTACTTGGGCGTGGCTGTACAGTTGCAACAAAATTGATGCACTTCCATCTTTGTTCAATGACATGTTCGTGACAAAATGCAACTATCAGTACACAGTGCCACTGTGCTGATATCAGAATAACAGAGAAGAATGATATGCAATTAATGAGAAACCACCCAAATGCGTAAATAAATGCGTGAAGTGAGGGACACGTCCCGAGAGACGATGGATGAGAAGCGCTTAACAGAGTACCTGTGTTAGCGTAGAGGTAAGGTGTGAAGTTGGTAACCCGGACCACCGTGGTTCGGCAATTCTTTTTGTTTTGATGGCCTCTGTTATACCATTGTGGAACTGCACGATACTGGACGCCTTATAAGTTTTACAACGAAATATTGCAAACAACCGTTAGTTAATTTCCACTGGGTCTATGATAGCTGTTATAGACGTGCATGAGATGTTGGAAATATCATTACAATATTATGAGCGTTTTGCAGACTGCCAGTTAGCTCAGGGGAAGAGGCGTTGCGTGAAACGACAAAGAACCGGGGTTCGAATCGTACTCGCGGGGTTTATTTCTTAAACCTATCAAATGTTTCATGAACGAAATACATGTGTGATTCTATACAAAGGGAAATCTGGCTTAATGAATTTGCTTATTGTTAGTCCTGAAAAGGGCTGTTGTAGGCACTTCTTCAATATCTCGTCCAGTATCCATCGGCTTCGACAACTTGCTGTAGCCGACATGGCATTGACTGAACTATATTTCTGAAATACTGTTCATCAAGGGCAATCTCCTCCCATGCTCCCAACATAATCTCGCACAATGCATCCTGCGAACGAGGGGGAGGGTGAGGCCAGTTTTCCCTGATATGGCGTTTCCACTTTGCCCACAGATGCTCAATGGGGTTCAAGTCTGGAGTTCGAGGGGCTCAGTTGAGCAGTTCAATGGAGTCCTGATCAGAAAACCAGCCCTGAACACTACTGCTCATGTGAATTGGAGAGTTGTCATCCGCGAACTGAAGTACTACATGTAGATAGGGCTCTCGCACACTCAGAATCATAATATTCTGCAAGATGTGCAAATATTGGTCCGATGTGAGATGTTCATCTATCCGATGAAGCACTCCAACCCCATCAGACGACATCCACTCCCAACACGACACAGATATGAGGCCACTACGACGTGTGCGCTCAGCCACATACCGTTTCTCGTATCGGGTTCTACGAGGCCTGTAAACACGAACCGGTCTGACCCCTGCCGAACTGAAACATTTCTCGTCAGAGAAGATGACCTGATCCCAATTACGATTTAATGCCAGCTCATCAAAGGCACACCGGTCGACTATATGTTGATCGGAGAGACATTTTTTGATTGCAGGTTTTCTGCAAGCAATTCCTGCTTCTCGTAATCCTTTACGGTACGTGTACGGACATCCAGGAAAATTGGTCGTCTGCATGAGCTCTACCGAGTTTAAGAACGGATTTTCCTGTGAAGTTGTAACTAAATGGCGGTCTTCTTCTACAGTAGAAACCCACTGTAAACCAGTGCCCGGTAGACGACCAATCCTCCCTGATACCCGCCACTGCTGCATCCATCTTTGAGTAGATCTCGGTGGAAAACCATATCGGATTGCTGCCTCACGCACACTGTAATTGCCGTGTTCGACAAGAGCCAGAAAGGTCTCTCTGGATGCGTGTGTATAGTGAGCCATGGCAGAATGTAATGACGCATTGTCATCAACGTTAGCTCGGCCAAACGCGGTTGTATTCGTAGCATGACATCATCATGGAGTGTTACTTCACAAAAATAATATTCATATCGTGACTCGAACTGTGGTGCTCGGCGATGAACGACTTTACAACCTGACAGCTAACCTACTACGCTACAGCTCAACACATGCATTTGTGAGTTTATCAAGCCTTACCACGACACGATGCGTGTGGGAGAGGGGTGAGGGGCTGGCCGAGAGAGAGAGAGGGAGAGCGAGATAATTACGGACTGACCATGTTGCAGTACATATCCACCGAACTGTACGCAGCCGACAGCAGCCGAAGTGACACTTAGCATTTTTCATGCCACAAGAGATGCGACATTTTATGATTGTTTATCTGTACATTTAACTGCACCACCGACGATTCGCATGGTTTGGTTAAGAACAGAGTCGAATTCGAAGGGAGGGCTCTTCAACCAGACCGAAGAGCAGTACTCAACTGTAGAATACAACATACTCAATGCTGATGTACGTAGATTAGATGCAGATGCTTCCCATGTAGAGGCAGCAAGTTTATGAAGAACGCTGTTCCTGGCCCTTAGTTTAGCAGCACTGTTGGTTAGATACTTATTGAAAGATGATATCCGGTGAAGAGTAACACCAAGATACCTGAGATTGGAACTGCGAGGAAGTGGGACACTATACAGTGCAACAAGTAGCCTACCATGTGCCTGTCGGTTTTCTGAAAATTGGTGTCAGGTACCATACCGATACAAAACTTCAAGGTCTGCATATGCTTTCTCTCGATCATAATCACGCAGAAGTGTTGAGCAACTAGTACTCGATAGTCAACACAATAAACCGACGGGAGACGGTGTTAAGCTTGTCTGCGATGTGCAGATTAACAATAAAGGAGGTAGCACCGAACATTGAAGGTCACCATTGTTGAGTATTATAAGTTTGCTACACGTGTTGTCCATTGCCACTTGGAGTGATATGTGCGATAGGATGTCATTTATCTGCTGTGACATTATCTTTCATCCCATCAGTTTATGGAACTTATACTGTACATAGTAGATTCCCTCCAATCTATAGCCTATAATATTCTGCTGTTAGTTTTACAAACATTGCCTCTCTCTTCAATTGTTTCCCAAAGCCTGCCTCAGTGTATGAGTCATTGCAAGGACCGGGCCTTCACAACTCCGATCAGATCTGAAATCTGCTTGCTCAAACACGGAGAATGCTAAAAACAATCCGTGGAGTAATTCCATTATACAGTAGGTGAACCGCTGCAGTTGGTATAACAAACACTCAGTAGTGCGATTGGCCTGTAGGTTTCTGGGCAATCAGCAGGTTGACCTGGCTTTGGGATGGCAACAATCTTCGTCCGTTTAAATTCTGGAGGTAGATTTCCCGTAAGTTTCGAGCATTCTTTCCCCAGTGTGTAAGAAATTCCGGATGTACATTGTCGAAACCTCTCCATTCTTCATTCCTTTCAGTGCAAACAAATATTCGTCATCAGTAAATGGGTTATCAATATTAGATAATGTAATGCACTGCCCCTTCATGTGGATTAGATTTTGTTTTATAAACTTGTGATGTTTAGTAGGTTTCACTTTTGACGTGCTAGCAGTGAGACCGGCAACCTCGCTGGGAGTTACACCCGATTTATTTTGAGGGGTATGGGGGACTCTTCTGAGAAAAGGGAATTGGATTTTGAAACTTCGTGTGACCACCAAATTGGTTTCGAGCTTGCCACTGATTTGCGAAACATTTTATATAAATTACCGTACTTGTTTTGTATTGCATAATCACAAAATTTAATGCTCTACCATCCATATAAATGAATTGTACTTTCCATACAATACACGACATAATAGCTTAAAACTTCCATTTGTTTTATGTACATCAATCAGGGTGAAACATTGCAGGCTAGCTGTTATAGCTCCCGAGAAAATGGAATTACATTTCGAAAATTTGCGTGGCCACGATCTTGGTTTCGTGCTTGTCACGGTTTTGAATGTCACCTTTTTGAAGTTGCATTTTAGACTTCTATCATGGTACAAAATGTCATGCTCATTGCTTTAATATTTCCAGAGAAAAGGATATTTGATTTAAAAAATTCGTGCGGCCACCATAGTGGTTTCGTCATTGTCACTGTTTTATAAGATATAACAATGAGTTCGTTTTATAGTTGTCCCTCGTGGTACAAAATTAAAATCTGATAGCTTTGATAGGGTCGATAAATTGAATACTGGATAAACACTTCATCCATCCGTCATGTTGGATTGCTGACACTTATCGATATTAGAAAGGTGGGGTCGAGGTCAGACTGGGTAATAGTAATTTCTTACTAAGCTTTATTGAAATCGTTCCTGAAATTAAAAAGCTATCAATGGGGTACTCATACAGACAGATCGACAGGCATACACACACGGACGAAGGCTGATTCCATATGCCTATATTTCAGATGTTGAAAATAGGCTAAAAACCAGCCCAATGCTTCCCTCAGCTGTTAACTTAGGACTCTCGACCTATCGTGTCTTACAGTACAGCTTCCCAATTGTCCTTACGAGGATGGATCAAGCTCGTCCTATCCGTCAATCTTCAATTACTCTATAGCCTGAAATATGTCTTGTTGTTATTGTTGTCAATTCAGTTGAGGTGTTTGGGACATATTGGTCATCAACCCCGTGTAGTTGGGTGAGTATTGAACTTGTCTGATAGCCTGTATTCCTGTGATGACTGTAGCAGTGTGTGCAATTGTATTAAGAGCAGGGATAGGGTAGGCACCCCGGGACTTGAAGTAAGACACTATCACATCATTTGCCTGGAGGGAGTGTGAAAAAAAACCGGTAAAAAACACACACTCAGGATAGCCGGTGTAAGCGTCGGAATTTGAACTTGCGACCACCAGACTTGCTGCAGCTGCCTGCGCGGCCTTGGTGCACGATTTAATGAGCGTGGCTACACCGCGGGGTCAACTATCTATCTAATTAGCTAGCTAACTAACCAATTAATTTGTTATTGTTTCTTCTCTTAGGCCCTACGGGACATGTTTTGTCATCAACCTTGTTTGCTTGGATGTTTATGTGATAACCATTGTTGTTGTGTATGTGGATTGGTACGTACCGTACGGGTTCTTGGCCAGCGTGGATCTGTCGGTCTCCAGCGGTTCGCTCTCTCCCTCCTCGTTGACAGCCCTCACTCTGAAGTCGTACTCATGTCCTTCCTGTAGCCCTTTCACCTCCATCTCAGGCTCATTGGTGCGGCCTACAGGCACCCATCTACCAGTCTCCTTATCCAGTTTTTCCACCACGTAGCCTGTAATGGGCTTGCCTCCGTCGTCCTCTGGCTTATCCCATTTCAACTTGCAGCCATTCTTGGTTACATCAGACACCTTAAGTGGTCCCTTAGGTTTAGATGGCGCCGCTGAAATGCGAAAAATATATACTTAGTTGAAAATGTCTGTGATAAACTGCTTAGCTTCTCCAATGTTTCGGAAGTGGCTACTTACACAGCACTGTGATCTCAACTTCAGCTTCATCCTTGCCATGGTCATTGACTGCCAAAATCTTGTAAAGGCCGGTCATCTTCCTCACAGCATCATTGATCGAGAACTTGGTGTTGTAGTCCACATTAATAATTTCAATACTTCCCTCAGATTTGACCTGCATAAGATAAAATTTCAGTCACGAAAGTTGACAACTAAACGTATCGTGCTAGGCATGAATTGTTTAAAAACAAGAAACAGCTCAAAGGTACCCCGGTGACAATCAGGGAAGATCTCACAGCCACAAGACTAGCGATTTTGAAGGCGGGAATTGCAAGATTTCAGCAATCCAACGTATGGACATACGATGGCGTAATTTACGTGAAGAAAACAGATGGCAGCAAGCACCGTGTTACAAAGATGTGTGAGTTACCCAAAGCTTAAAGTAAGGCCACTTAACATATAGCAATAGATTGTTTTAGTAAGCAAAAGTTGGTACACCCTCTAAGATAACCCACACCACAATCTGTCTGTCTCTCTCCCGCATAACTGTTCATTGCATACCTCCCCTGCCGTGTTGCTGGTGCTATTTCAAACTGACCTTTCACTTTCCTCCCCTCAACAGCTGAATTCCACTCCACCCCTCCCTCCAAGATATCTCACAATAACTTGACCGCTAACACTTAACACTTTTCCTCATTCAATTGTATGAACACTTCTGAGGAAGCATCCAATACAGTAATTAGTATACCTTACTAACAGATCTCAACAGCTGACTAATTGTAAATATCCTGTTTCTGTCAAATATTTCTGTGTATGACTTTATTTAATGATGACTTTGTAAGATATCAAATTCATACAGAAGTAGGTAGAGGTATTGATCAATGTGTGTCTCAAATACTTAAATTTAAGAAGGTAAATAACTTAAGCATATTTCATACAAATATTAGAAGTCTATCTAAAAATAAAATAAATTTAGATGCCGAGTTAGAAGCATATAACCATATATTTGATGTCGTTATACTCACAGAAACTTGGAAATTAGGTAACTTTAATATATGCAAGCATTCCAACTATAAAACATACTATAACGAAGGATGCTTTAATAAATGTGATGGAGTTGTTTTTATGGTGAAGAATTCTATTGACCACGAGGTAGAAACTGTGAATTACAATGATTTAAAATTCCTTAGGCTCAAAATAAATTATGGGAACAATAGAATTGCATTGACAGGCATATACCGTTCGTCAAAATACAATAAACAACTATTTATTAATAATCTCCATGATTATGTCCAGCAAAAATGTACACTAGAAACCGAGGTGATTCTAGGCGACACTAACATAGATCTATTTGATGAGTACGACTCTAATGAATATTTAAACTTACTGCATGAGCATAATTTTAGATCGTTGATATATGGCACCACTAGAGAAACTTCAACGAGCAAAACCTGTATTGATCATGCACTTATTCGTAGCGGTATTTCTAATGATAACATCTTACCCATTATATCACAGAGCAGAATTACAGATCACTATCCTATATTAGTTAGTATAAATCTTGAAAATGGCCGTGACTTAGAAGCAGCTCAGTGTAACATACGTGAACATAGATTTAAGTTAGATAGTGAGATGCTTAAAAATAAATTGAGCAATATTAATTGGGATACAGTATTAGGGAACAACCACTTGGATTCTAAAGTAGATAAATTTATACAAACTATCCAAAATTGCATAAAAAATTCTTCAATACAATTAAATTCAAAGCAACGAAAGAGAAAGGAGTGGATCACGCACGCGCTAATTAAGTCCATTCACACCAGAGATAGGTTGTATCAGGAATGTATAGCAAATAAAGAGAACAATGCCATGAAGGAGAAATATAAGCGGTATAGAAATAAATTAAACGAATTGCTTAATAAAGCTAAAACTGACCACTATAAACAATTAATAAATTCCAATTCTAATAATCCAAGAAAAGTATGGGGCATTGTCAATGAAATAACACAAAGAATAAGTCATAAAGAAAAAATAACAAAAATAAGATCTCAAAATCATGTTTACGATGATGATTTCACTATAGCTAATACATTCAATGATTATTTTATTAACAAAACTACTGACATGTCTAAAAATATTAAGAACAATCCAGATTTTTCCTTGAAAATCAACAGAAACACATATTCCTGTTTTTTTATTCCGATTACCGAAGCGGATTTACATAAGTACCTACACGAAATAAGCGACACTAAAGCAATGGGAATAGATAACATCTCAGCTCGAATTATTAAGCAGAATTTTAATTCTTTAAAGAATCCTTTGCTAACAATAATAAACGAGTCACTTTCAGTTGGATACTTCCCAAAGCAATTAAAAATTACAATTGTAAAACCGCTACATAAAGCAGGCAATCCTTCAGAACTAAAGAACTATCGACCGATATCGTTAACGACAGTCATATCAAAATTATTTGAAAAATGTATAAAAAATCATATTTATCAGTTTTTGAAGAAACACAATCTACTATCAACTAGACAATTTGGTTTTATAAAAAATGTCAGCACCACTGATGCTATTGGGGAATTAACTAGGCGAATTTATGAAAATATGAACAGTATGAAACCGACCTTGGGCATATTTCTCGACTTAGAGAAGGCTTTTGACACCATACCTCACCATATTCTCCTTCAGAAGATGGAGAGATATGGCATCAGAGGCATAGCACTGAAATTGATAGAAAGCTATTTGACCGAAAGGATTCAATACGTTAGAATAAATGGAACTACAAGTCTACCTTTAAGAGTGAAAAGAGGAATACCACAAGGCACAGTGTTGGGTCCATTATTATTTTTGATTTTTATCAACGATATTGAATCATCTATACATGGAATTGAAAATGTTAATGTCATATCATACGCAGATGATACGGTAGTTTGTGTTGAAGGTAGAACATGGGGAAATGTAAAACAAATTGCAACTGCGGCATTGAAAATGTTAAAGGTATGGTTAGATGGTAACGAACTATTTTTAAATGTAAATAAATCAAAGTTCGTAAGATTCAGTTTAAAAGCAGTTGAAGATGATTTTAATGAACTAAAAATACACACTTTGAACTGTAATCAGAACTGTGACTGTCCTAAAATAGCTAAAGTGGATACAGTTAAATATCTGGGATTATTTATAGATAGTGACATGAAATGGAAAAGCCAATGCAAACACCTTACAAGTAAAATAAGAAGAACAATCTATATATTTCACAATTTAAAACATATTGTCAATTACAAATTAATAAGAGACATCTACCATGCTCTAGTCCAGTCAGTTCTTACATATGGTATTCTTGCCTGGGGAGGCGCCTATGAAAATGTACTAAAAAGTGTTCAGATAGTGCAGAATCTCATATTACGAATAATGTTGAAGAAAGATAGATTATATCCGACTATGAGACTGTATGCTGAGACAAGGGTCTTCAACATTAAACAATTGTATGCTTTTGAAATATATAAATACATTTTTAAAGATAGAAATAGAATTCAAGTTGTTAGCCACGAATATGAAACCAGAAGTATTACAGAGAATCACTGTATTTTATATCAACCTAAGTTAGGTATAGCCAAACGTAACTTTCTGTATTTCTCACCAAAATTATATAACATTCTCCCAATTAAATTAAAAGAATTTAAAGGAAATCATGCAAACCTGAAGATGCAAATAAAACATTTTCTCAGAGAAAACAAAATTAAAATTGAAAATATAATTAGTTGAGCTTACAAGTTTATAAAACACAAATTCAATTTTCCTTCTTATTCTTTTTTTTTTGTGTATACACCATTTACATAGAACGTGTTATTCGGCTAAGCCATTATACAATTTCTAGAAATAGTAATCATTGATAAGCTTGCCACACACAAGGTTGCACCTTTTAGTGGCATATGTGATATCTCTTCCTGCTCTGTATGAATTTGATATCCTATTTCGACCTGTCTTGATCATATTGTAACAATATAATTTAATAATTGTAAATTTACAGGTTAAATAATGAGTAGGAAGTGCAAGAAAATTCATAAAATGTGTACAGATATTATGATTTTTGTAAAATGTATGTATTTGTAATGATTTAATAATAATAATAATAATAATAACATGTGAGTCATATAATAGAGTGCAAATAAAGAAAAGCCAAGGGTAGTTTATTATACAACCATAACACGAAATGTTGCAGCTTACAAGCACTACCTTCAAGGTGCGCTATACTGCCATAGCATTATTTATTGGTGATGACCAACCTCAAGTTTCTTTTAATAGGATATATGTATTTATATATTCTGCACACGTGAGTTTAAATTTCAAAATTATTGTCAAATTAAACAAGTACATTAATTCACATGTCCTTGTGCCTGAACCAGTGATGTGCTGTAGAGTATGATTTTATGCCTACTCATGTTTTCTGCATGTAAACTACGCTTAGTCTACGAGGCCACTTTTCGTGTAGACTATGTCAATTATCTTAGGCTATCTATCAATGCATATTCTTGAAGTGGTTTTGAAAGGACCTAATAAACAAGTAAGTAACTCAACTGAGGTATTCTGTTACTATTTATTTATGAAAATTATAATTAGGCATGTAAATAATTGGGTTGCATCAGAATATCCAAGAAATCTTCAAGAAGGTCAAGGAATAATATTGATATAATGCTGAAATTCTTCAAATTTCCATGCATACTATAGATTTCCTTTATCAGAGTTATAGTACATTATGCCGAAAATTCGATTAGCGTACAAACTAAGCGGTTGGGTTACAAATTGAGGTGATGTAACAAATGGAACTACCAAGAATATCGTAACATGAATCAAAATGTAATTGGCCAAATACTGTACATTTTAAAAAACATATTAAGTGTATGTCCTGAGATATCGAACAATGTTGTTGCTAAGAAAACAATATGCAACTCTATTCATATGACACACTAAGTATGATGTTCAGCTGTTGTCGATCTGCCGTGTTAGGCTCTAATTAGCCAAAATAGTTGTTGCATTGATTGGAGCAAGATTAGAGCAAACATTTGCTAGGAAATCGGGGTGGAATTCTAACGAAATGACGACCTGTTCCATAGTCTACATATATGACACAGTCTACCAAGATGACAAAGTCTGCATTATTTACATTGTCTATGTGTTGTTTACATGCAGACGTAGACTTATATATTATTTCTAGACGCACATCACTGGTATGAACTAAATTTTTATAGATCTCTGTTCCCAACCCTGAAGAAACCATGCGTCTTAACAGAAAATCCTCTACGAGTGCCGATGATCATGAACCATATCGGTTTGCGGAAAGAGAAACTATACACACCTCCGTGTCCCGCACGTGCCAGGTGATCACTGGAGGGGGCTCTCCTCGCACGTTCACGTCGAACTTGACACTCTTTCCAGCACGCAGCACCACTGGCTTCAAGTTGGTTCGGTCTATGCGAGGCTTCACTACACAGTTAAAATACGATGCTTTAGATTTTTCATTTGAATTTGGGGCCGATAACCATGATGTTAGGCCCCTTAAAACAATTATCATCATCATTTTATTTTGTTAATTAGTATAATTTGAGCCATTTAATGTGTGTTTCTACTTACGAGCCTTGTGTTTGACCAAGTGTGTCTTGGTCGGCTCTGACGCCGGAGAGGGTCCTGCTTTGTTGACAGCCACCACACGGAACTGATATTCTGCGCGCTCCTTAAGGTCGGGGACCTTGGCTTCCAACTGGTCACCAGGAACTTCTATCGCCTTCTCCCAGTCTGGTTTGTACCTGTTTTAAATACACTGGTTTTTATAGCAATTCCTCATCCATAATAAAGGTGAAGAAGGCAGTACAATGGCTAAGCAGGAGCGTACACAGGGGGGGGGGGGGGGGGGGGGGGGAGGAGGATTGGGGTGATAAATTCCCCCTCGAAACTGTGAAATCTATAACTTGTATTAACTATGTAAATTAAGATTTCAGGTGGTTCATTGTTTTCTTTTAAGTTGAACTGGGCCTATGTATTTACCAATAACGTGCTGAAGCTTGAATTATTCATTCATAACTTTTACAGTGAGCACGACCTGACATCTAATGGATAGCGTGCCTTCAGCCTGTGTTGTATTCTGCAGTATTTAAGACATTGGCGGTCGCAAATAATTCCTAGACGTCATTAGCAAAATATAACAAGGGTATAATAAGACCCTCTGAGAGATCTTCTAGTTTCAAGAGAATGGTGTATAACCTTACTTTTATCGCCAAAGAGTTGAGTGAGAGGAAATGTTGAATGACCAACAGCACGAGACTTTGTAAGCAATGAATGACACGAACAGGTAAAATATATGCGATGTGACGAGTTCAGAACTGCAGACGGAGAGTGTTGGACACCAGAGTTCGCCTTGTGAACTAAACTACGGTTCGTTCTGATGTCTGTTTCAGCAGTGTGATATGTGAGTCCGTTTGATTATTGTGACGGGGTTATTGCTTTCACAGTATAATGAAAAAAATAGGCAATTACTTTCTACTCAAGAAACATCAACTAACTAATGACGATGCACGTAAAGGTTTTTCCAGTGATGTCTTATCTCCAGCTCATAAGCCTAGTACGTTTATTTCTGAAGAGAATCCTCTGAAACTATCTTGCATGTGTCACTAGGTTATAGGTCTCTAACATTTATCTATGTGATTTTCTGGTGAACAAACATAGGCTATAAATGCTTGAAGGAAACAGGATCCCCCGCTGACGACTTAGGGTTCCCATCAGGACAAAGGTATTTGAAATTTCATTGGAACTGGCTACGAGAATTTCAGTAGTTGTCTTATTTAAATGCTTTCAGTCGGTCAAAACGATTGTACCCAATTGTAATGGGTATTATTCCCTATACCTGAAAACAAAATGAATGAGATGAATACATTCACTAAAAACCGTTGGTTTACTAGTTTTGAGTACACTCGAAGGTCAATAGCCACCAAGAATATCATAACACAAATTGTATAAAACTAACAAAACCTGACAAGTTACGCAAGTTTACAATAAACTTCTGTAACTAACATTGTATATATTGTAATTATCTTGACACACATACTCGTATGAAGTGATTTCAAAGCCTGAGTGTGACGGATTTTATGATGTCCATGTTTAATCGGGCACAGTACCATCACAGCTTTTGCCAGAAGTAGAAATGGGATACCACAGAAAACTACTTCCAGGATCGAAACTAGTCATCCAAGGGTATTTAATGAATTTATTAATCTCATGATTTTTCTTAGGTGTGTGGAATAACACTCAATGCAATTGGGTACACTCGTGTTGGCCGACCAAAAAGCATTTCAAACTTCGTTTACTAAGGCAGCACTGAAAACAGGCTTCCAACGCGATAATGCGTATTCAAACTTAAACCCAGGAGCCTTTTGTAAGTACTGTGTAATGTTTTTATCCGATTTTCGAACGGGGAATGCCATTCATGTTTAGTTTGATTCTCTGGTTAAAAGTCTATTTAATGAATGGAAGAATGCCAAAGAAGAGTTTAAATACCACAACAATAATGCCTGTAGTATTGAACAATATTTTCGCAAACAAATCACGTTGTGTCATTGGCCAAATAGACACAAGCAGGAAAACTCCAATACTGTAGAGGAAATCCGGGGAAGAAATAACTCCTATAATTAAAATTGTAATATTTTATGGCAGAGAAGGTTTAGCAGCGAGTGATAGAAAATTGAATGATGACAGGCTCAGAGCATTGTTGCGCTTTCGAATTGACGCCGGCGACAGTGAGCTAAAAGAACATTTTACATAATGCTAATGCAACTTACTGTATACACATACAAGGATACAAAGTTAAACTATAGAAATATGTGGACAAATTATCACCAACAATATTGTGAATGAAATTAACGAGTGTACATATTTTCGTTTATTAACTGATATGGAACTGCAGATGTTTGACATATTGAAAAATTTTCTCTCCGCAATCGTTATGTAGACTTTTGAAAGCAATATGTCATCATTCGGGAAGACTTGTTCTCATGTATGATGCTCGTGGTTTATCGTTGGCCAAAATCTGCATAATAAGGGAGAAGTGCCCCCCCCCCCCCTCCCCCACCCGCACATTGTGTGAGCTGTGCACACCATTCATTTCATTTAGCACTCTATCATGTATGCAGCGTGCCTACTATAAGGAATTACAGTACTTGGCCATTATGAGCAGTCTAATTACAATTCTTTGAGCATCACCTAAAACTATTTTGAAGAAACACATTGAGCAATGAAAGGGAAGTTCTAAAAGAAAAATATTATTCAAATTTTGCGAGACCCACTGGGTTAAACACTTGGATGCCATTGCCCTTTCTCTGAGCTGCATCATGTCAATGTTTGCTCACTTCCAGAAATTCACAACTTTGTAGATTCTGCAAAGCATTTCCATTCGCAGCTGCGATTCAACATTCTGAATTTCTAGTCAATGGTTATTATTAATAACATGTTCAGCTTCTCCCTTCTTACAGCAGGTAGATATGAAGACTTGTGGTAATGTGTGTGAAGATCTTGATAAGTAACTGATAGACATGAAATCCAAGTTTAATTTGGTTTTCTTGCAATCGGAAAAAATTACAAAACATATTGGAGTTGATAAGCTGGAGATTTCTCGAAACGTTAGTCGACAACCCTGTACATCGAGCCAACTACGAGACTAATGACCAAGAGGAATATTGCAGGATATTAGTTTTCTTACCCTTCATTGGCTACAATTGTGATGATTAAATAAATATTGCTGTTGATACCATTATGACTCAATGCCTATATGTTATCAGCGTGGGTAAAGTTCTATTTTCCAATGAACTCAAAAATGGAAAATACTCTTTTCTTCCAAAGGATATAATCCATCAGCTGGCCAAACACCCAGGAGATTTCTGCTTTTTTAATTATCAATATGGATATAACTAAGTATTAATGATATATTGTACTGTTTTTAAATTCTTTATTTAGTGTTCCTAACTTTAAAACATGCACCTAACATTATTTTATAGACAAACTGAAATTTTAACATTTTTCTAAAGCTGTGTTTTTAAATACGGTATTAAAGGTAAGCCGTATGAGTTTTTAAAAAAATCAGAAAATAATGCTGTGAGTAGTGTGGTGCAGTGAGCAATGAGTGACGGTACCTGTCTTTCTTCTCAATGATGTACTTCTCAATAGGAGCACCGCCATCGCTGTCCGGCTTTGTCCATTTGAGATCCACACTCTGGTTATCATAGTCAGTGATCTCCGGTGTTCCTGGCTTCGTAGGCTCATCTGCAACATATGAGTCTGCATTAAGTATTCTGTACAAAACTGGAGTGGGGGAATGTTGTTATCATTATCGTGTTGGAAGCCATTTTTCAGTGTAGCTTTAGCAAACAAATTTTTAAAATACTTTCCAGTCTACTATGAAAACCTTCAGTGACAAGACAATCTACAAAATGTGAACAACAAATCCTCTAAATATTGCTACTTACCGAATGGATTCTTAGCGATAGTTGCTTTCTCTGTAACCAATGGCTCGGAGTCACCCTCATCATTGACTGCAGTCACTCGGAACTTGTACTCATGTCCGGGTTCAAGTCCAGTTACCTCCATCTCGGGGTTCATCTTGTCACCTGGGATACGACCAACACGAACCCATTTGCCCGTGGCCAGATCCATTTTCTCAACCTCATATTCTCGGATCGGAGAACCTCCATCATCCTCGGGCTTCTGCCACTTGACCTTGGCACTTGTCTTCGTGACATCTGTGACCTCCAACGGGCCTTTTGGCATGCCAGGTCTCCCTGAAATCAAGCAAGTAAAGCTAAGTAAAGTGGTTCTTATTGTTGCTTGTGTAATCAGTCCCGTGGTGTTAACCTGATAGCCTGTGTTATTGTGGTAACTATAGCAGGGCTGTAGAGCGCGATCACTGGCCCTAGGACGAAGACATTCGGCCCCCACAATTTTAATTCAACCAGTGACATTAGTTTGAAACCATTCATTTCCGTGGAATTTAACATTTAGAATTGAATATCAGTGTACTCGTATTTTTTTGGTTATTCCACCACACGTTTTTTTTTCTCTCATTGGTTGGCCACCTCGTGGTGTAGTGGCTAACGTTCTTGGGGAGGTCCATGTTCCAGCCATCCTGGAAGTGGTTTACCGTGGTTTCTATTTGCCGGGATTGTTCTTAACTTAAGGTCACAGCTGCCTCCTTCCCAATCCTCACATGACTTACAATTACACACACTACTACATATACCAATAACACAGGTTATGAGACTAATTCTACACACAACCAAGTAAAAAGGGTTAAACGACCACGATGTCCAAGCCCCTCAAATGAAACAAGAACAAGAACAACAACAACAACAAACTGGTTGTTCTTTTACTTGAAGGTTTTGATCACTGTGCATTTAAAATGACAGTTTCGGTGTATCTGATCACGTTCGAGGACCAATAACTATGCAGCTTCCAGAAGTGCACTGTATTACAGTGGCAACAATAACAATAACAAGGGAGAACTAAATAGCCTATTTACATTTATCCCACTGGTCCTTTCTATTAAAACTCTCCTGCCTATTTAAAATATTTTCCATGCGATATACTAAATAGGTTTTGGTTCACGACCTATGTCTACACCAACACCATTACAATGAAAAGTTATGTGCTAGAATATATAGTTTTCAATATAGGTGATTAAGACTCCTCCCGAGAAATGACATCTTTCTGTAACCGGGAATTAATTTTTAGAACAGTCAAATGCACGGCTTCCATGATTTACGAAAAGTAAGCTACAGAATTTAGTGCCAACATAAGGATTGTTATCATAGACCATCATACGAATCATATTTTCAAACGCCTGAATAAGATACGAGAAATTTAAAAAAACAAGGTTTGAAAATTTCGAATTGATGGATCATGAATTTTTAAAAACAATTTAACATCATTAGATGTCCGGTACTAATCTCTGATTCGTTACGCCGAGTTCCAATGGACTCGAGTGATTAGATTGCCAGGAAAGTTATTTGCAATATTTGAAAATCACTCCGCTGCCATGATGTGTGTTTTTTCAGGATTAGGGAAAGCCACATATTTGTCCTTACTTAACAGTGCTTCTACACCATACAAAATTTCAGTTTGATTGCTTAAATAGTTTCGGAGATATTGAGAACCGGTGTAATGTATCGTATGGACGCCATGTTGGATTGTTTTGTATATATGGTATAGAACGATATGCCAACAGATGAATATTACAATCGTGCCTCATTATAGCAACCTGTATTACGTATTACTGGATCCAGAGGCTATGAATGACTTCTTTTTGAACAATGTGAAAAGAATAGGGGATAAAATCAATCTAACAGGTACATCGGCAAATACTGAACCTTCCACATCTATCAGAGGGGCATATTTTCCACTGGGTTGACATTGCACCAAATTAAATTATAAAGGTCACTTCCAAATTATCAAATTCAAAAAGCATGGCCTGCTATTGTTCATCTAATTACATTATCAAACAAACAGTACACTTAATTTGTGAACCTCTAGCTACTATTGTTAATAAATGTTTAAAGTTTGGATTCTTTCCAAACATGCTTAAAATTTCTAAAGTTATTCCAATCTTCAAAAGTGGCGACAAACATGTTCCCCAGAACTACCGCGCAGTTTCAATCGTTCCCATATTATGTAAAAGAGTTGAATCTTTATTTACAACCAACTTAGCAATTACTTCGAAACTTATGACCTGCTATCCAGCAATCAGTTTGGATTTTGACAAGGTAAAACACAACTTCTGCTGTTTTGGAAATTGTCAGTCAAACTTTAACAGCTTTTGAAAGTAAGAACATGGTCTCTGTGGTTTTATGTGATCTGAGTAAAGCTTTTGATTGCATTAATCATGAGATTCTGTTGGCAAAACTTCAGATTTATGGTGTAAATAACCCCACACTGGATGTAATGAAGTCATACTTAAATAAAAAAGCCAATTTGTAGCAATTAGGAATAGACACTCTACAGAGAAAGATGTCATAACTGGTGTACCGCAGGGTTCGGTCCTAGGTCCTTTCTTTTTAACGTTAATGATTTTCCCCAATATGTTATATCACATTCAATTCTGTCTTACGCAGACGACACAACATTACTTAACGTGCATCGGAACATATTAAGTCTGAATGAGATGTCACAGAAAGCCCTTAGAACTGCAGTAAATTAAATTACTTTGCAATGAGGATAAAACTCAACACCTTCTGTTAGGATTGGCTAATAATATATAAATTCAGTCATTTAAGCTCTTAGATATCTATATCGATTCCAAATTAAACTGGGAAATGCACATCAATCATGTCTGTAAAAAGGTATCACGGGTTTCTTATCTCATATGGAAATTGTGGGAATTAGTGACAACAGACTGTCTGAGAATGGCATATTTTGTACTCTTTCAGTCCCACATTTCTTATAGGCTGCTTTTATGGGGTCACTCACCGTATGCCCATAAAGTGTTGCTGATACAGAAGAAGATTGTTCGTGTAATGTGTAAAGCTCATCCTAGAGAGCACTGTCGTCCCCTTTTTATTAGACTTAAATATTAACAATTACAAATCTATGTACAGTATTTTCAACTTGTTACTATATGCCAAAAACAATTTAAATGAATTTATCACGAGGGAAAACATACACCATCACAACACTTGAAAAACGGAAACATTGATATAACAAGAGTTTAGTGCTTTTCAGTCGGTCAACACGAATGTACCCAAAAGAGCTGGGTTATGCCCTAATCCTGAAATAAATTACATGAGATTAATAAATACACCCCACAAACATTGATATCCCAAGCCATAGACTGGCAAGAACTGGTAGCTCACATAAAGTAAATGGCATACATTGTTTTAATAAATTACCACATTCTGCACAGTCTACGCCCTTCAGTACGTTCAAAAGAAAACGGTGCAACTGGATGTTACAAAAAACCATTTTACACCGTAAAAGAATTCTTGGATATAAAAATTGTTAATATTGATTTGTTTATAACTGTATATTAGAGGATACTAGTAATAATACTGTACCATGAATGACGAAACCTATTTCATGTAAATGATCAATGGTGAATAAAATATTCTTATTCTCATTCTTATGCTTATTCGTATTCTGCATTTCTATAGCTTGTGTAGGACACGAGAAATATAAAAGTGATTTTTAATATTTAGCGCAGCCGCCATTTTTAAGTTTTCATATAAATTGAATTAAAATAGACGCCATGATATTAAGACTTGTATGGAGATTTACCGTACTAAGTGTCACTACTCTCGGATAATTAAGTCACGAGAATCATCCATATACATATTTAAATTTCGCGTCGCGGTGAGGTTTTTGAAAGGCCTGTAAGTGAACTTATGCTAATAGTATCCATCAGCATACAAAATTTCAGTTTTATTGCTGTAATAGATTCGCAGATATTGAGAACCATCTAAATATTTCAGATGGTCACCATGTTTGATTTTTCTAAATGTAGGCCTTAGAGTTATGCACCATTAGATGAAGATTATTGCGTAAGTTCATTATTCAAACGTTCCCTTCAATCGCATGATTAGAACACAAAAAATAAAAACTTAACTTTTAAATTTCGCACAGCCGCCATCTTGCTTTTGTGAAACAATTGATTTCAATTAGATGCCAGTAGTTTAAATCTTCTATAAACATTCATCGTACCAAGTTTGACAGTGATCGGTGGATTTAACCGCGAGAAAATGCCATATTAATATTTTAACTTCGCTTGGCCGTTATGTTGGTTTTGTATTTAATATGTTTTTGAGCGTCGTATATCTAAACGAACCTTAGCATTCTCTATCACCATACAAACGTTCATGGTGATATCGGTAATGGTTTCGGATCTATAGATTGCCGGTTAAGTATTTTGCACAGCCGCCATCTTGCTTGTATAAAAACAATTGCTTTGAATTAGATGCCAGTACATCAAATCTGGTTAAGACATATTGGGTGTAAAGATTCACTGCGCTCTATTAATTAAATCTCGAGAAAATGATATTTAAATATTTTAACTTCGCTTGACTGCCATGTTGGTATTGTACTTAATATGTTTTAAATCAACAAATAGTTGAACTTAGCTTGGTATTTTCTATTACCATACAAAATTTCAGGGTGATATCAGTAATATTTTCGCAGATATAGCTTGCCGGTTAAATGCTGCGTGCGGCCGCCATGTTGGATTGGTGAAACATATTAAAATTTGAAAGGCACCGTGGGCGTCAGACAAGGTAATAGTTTGTCCTTACCTAGTTTCATTGAAAACGCTCTAGCCGTTAAGATTTTATTAGGGGCACACACACATACGCGCACACACACACGGACAAAAGGTGATCTCATAAGCCATTTTTTTTTTCATATGATGAAAATACGCTAAATATTAATACTGTTATAATATTTTTAGCAATAAAAGCTGTACGTTTCCTTTCAAATGCATATGCTTTCATAGTTTTGTTCCTTAATAATTCATGAAGTCTTGTAGTACTGTTAACTGTCTGAGAATGCAAAGCGCACCAACATTATAGGAGCGCTCGCCGTGTGGTCGTTGCTAGGTCCGAACACCGAGCAGAAGTTATAGCAGAGATGCTCGACCAAATAAGTCTTATCCGAACAGTTAACTCGGCTGGTCGTTGCCTGCTGATTGCAACAAAGGAGGAAAAGGATGGACGAAGACAACCGAGATGCTCCGTCTACTACCGATACCAAGTTTCACAATGTAATTTGTGCGTGAGTGCGACATTCGCGGCTGTTTGTATAGCTTACGCTATTTTTTTCTCGCGAAATTCTTCAAATAACTTATAATCCATTTAATCTCGACGTGAATGAGATGTTCTCTGAACTGTGGCATTCGTGATGAATGAGCTACATCCATTTTACAGCGCAATTGTATACCTTTTTCTCTGATATTAAGCAGTCTTTTACCATAACCCAGACCCTTAATGAAAGTAGTGCAACACCCAGAACCATTATCCGCCAGCCACCACTGTTGTATTATTAATATCGTAGAATGTTCCATAGAGAACTCTTCGTTACACTCTGTATCTCCTTAAATGTCGTGCTTTATAAATGAAATAGACAACTTTGCCATTTCCCCAGCAGATAAACCAAAAGCACCACGGTTATTTATAATATTCATTATACGTTCTCTTTATAATGTTTTGGTTGCATCTTACATCGAACGGAGTTATATCAGAAAAGTTCAAAATTGTTTAGAAATTAGTTGTTGTTGTTGTTGATTCATTCAGGGGCTCTGCGACATCGCGGTCCTATATTACCATGTACTTGGGTGTGTGTGGATCTGTCTTATAAACTGTGTCATTGTGATTGCTGCGCTATGTATATTTGTAAATGAGGCTAGGATTTGAGTAGGCCGTATTTAGATACCATCCCGGCGTTAGCCTGGAATTGAAGTGGGAAACCACAGAAAACCATTTCTAGGAAGGCTAAGGTACGAATGGAACCTACCTCTCCTCAGTTCCGCCTCACGAGGTTGAGTGAACTTTGAATATCAAACATGCATTGACCGGAAAAAGAACCCAGTCCACCTTGGTGAGAAGCTAGCAGCTTGATCACTGCACAGGCGGGGGCCTGTTTTAATGGGGTCGTGGTTGAGACGTGATAAGTTTTTATGTGGCATATGGTCTTCACTCCTCCTGATGCCAACCTTATCCGAGAAGTTAATGTGAGTGTTGTGAGGGCAGCCTGCAGCCACGTATATTACATTTAAGTCTCAATCCTTCATCACTGTAGAGATTTTTCATAACAAAACTTTTACTTTCCATTAATATTAAATAAACTAATTTTACTGTAAAAGAGAAATCTTTCAATTTTGAAAGTAGACTCTAGTACATTCAAACTTACCTAGTACTGTTAGTTCCACTGTTTCTGTATCTTTTCCTGAAGCGTTCTCCGCGATCAAAGTATATTTTCCTGTATCTCTGCGAGTTGCGTTAATAATTTGGAAGTCTGAGTGATAATCAATGTTTTCTATCTTGATCCTTTCTGTGGACACCAGAGTGACGTTGTCCCTCCAGATCCATGACAGTTGTGGAGGAGGTTCACCTGTGATATCCACAGCCCACTTGTGCGTGCGTCCAGCCTTGATGGTCACACTCTTGAAGGTGGTGCGGTCAATTCGTGGCCTCACTGTTAATCAAACAATAAACAGAGTGTAAAATATGAAAACAGCCATGTACAGTAAGTTTGATATGATGTGTGTACTGCGAGACTCACGGTTCCTATGTTTGCAGACGTGGTTTTCCGTGGGTTCACTGGGTTCACCAAACCCTGCCTTGTTATGGGCTCGTATTCTAAATTGGTATGTCATTTTTTCTTTCAAATCTTCCACTTTGGCATCGCAGTCGTTATTTGGAGTTTTGTACACTTCCACCCACTCTACAGAGAGTTTGTCTTTCATTTCAATAGTGTAGTGCGTTATTGGTCGACCTCCGTCCGTCTCCGGCTTGGTCCATCTCAGGCTCACACTCTTGTTGTCGTAGTCGAAGATTTCGGGCTTGCCAGGGCGACCGGGCTCGTCTGAAATACAAGAAACAAGTGGTCAATATTTTTATCTTCTGCTCAGAACTACAGTAGGAATCATAGGTATTTAAATGGCTAAGAACGCATATATATTGAGCCCGTTCACCAGTTGTTAAATTCCGCAGCAACGTGTTGATCGCTACGTCAGTGCAGATGCCAATATTAAGAGAAACGCAGAGATAACGAACGAGCAAGATTACGCAGCTACTGCAGAGAGAAAATCTCATTTGAGATCAGGAAGGAGATGGATTCACAGGTGGACGAGAGTACTGAACAGCTATGGAATTTATAAAAGACATTCAGAATATTTATTAAAAGTATTATAATTATCAACGATATATCTACGACGAATTATAAATGGTCTCAATTCAGTCGAGAATATTCATAATAATTTGACGAGAGAAGCGATATGATTGGTTGGACGATGAACATGCCGGAAGTCAAGGGAGAACACACACACTCTGATTTTGAGGTCATGGCGAGCACCAGTTACATTATTTGTTAGTGTCAGAAAAGTGGTTGACATCGTGTGAAAAGTACAATGAAATATGGTTAAATTTGATACACGTACTTTTTATTATAGTGCGGAACTGTAGATGAAGTATTTTGGTCATTTTAACCATAATATGAGTGAAATTACTATTTTTGTGCTGGTCAAAATTCATTGTGAGAGACCGCATGCAAATCAAAGTGTGACAACGCACCTCATTACAACATTGAATTAATGTTCAACAGTGAGAAAGGAATTATAGAGTCTGCGAGTGATCAAAAAACCATAAGTGAGCATCATTTGCTGTACGATTGATGTGATATTTTCAGATAGAGTGAGGAGGAAATGTGCTAGGAAGTGGAAACAATTACCACGCAGTCAGGAGAAATAGTCAAGTTATATTTAAAGGGGTTCATTAACGCCAGTGAAATAATCAACGCAGAAGTGCACGGCCAGTTTATAAAATCTGCGAAGTGTAGAATGAGTGCGACGATTTACAATAAAATTCAGACCATGGGGGAATTCGACAAGTTTGATCTTGGAAAGGGGGAGCGGACGAGCCAGTCAACATGTTGATCGCTTCGAGGACGGATGTCGAAACAGAAAACCTCAGGACGATGAAATGCCAGCATGAAAGGTAGAGAATATTCAAACTATTAGATGTTGTAGTTTGCATAGAACTTTGAATTTAAAAAATATATAAATATATATTTCCATTAGCAAGACGAACTTATGATTTGTACAGTGTAGAAGAGGCAGATTAAATTTAAGTTACTTTATTGCCTGTGTAAGAATCAGAACAGAGCTAGTTAGCTTACAATGTTATAATGTGTTGAATGGAGAGTGAAATTTAGAAGGCGCTGGAATTGAGACTTGGAGCAGCGGCAGGAGTTCCGCATAGCCTTTTTGTGTTTATTTGTCGAGGCAGCTTGAGAGAATCCATATGATATAAAAGGAAATGAACTGGAAATAAAACTAAAACAAGTGCTGCCGGATTATAATAGCAATGGTAGACGACTTTGACTTTCAAGTAGGGGCGATGTCATTGTCTAGCAGAGAGGTCAGTTATTTGAAGTGAGAGAAATACTGGTTAATAAATGGATGGAAATAAAAGCCGTATTCTAAAAATATTATACTAGGTTATTTGGAGAGAGGAAGGGGTCATGTTTCAATCACACATTAATTAATTTGAGACGAAGCTTGAAAAATATGATAATAATTCTTGCGAAGTGTGCACACGTTAGTTGAAGTTAAGGTGATGTCAGATATATGGTGTCTTGACTGTTATGATAAAACAAATCGAGTGGGAAGCCATTTGTGATGAATGTGGTTAATTGAAAATATTATTGGTGTGCATTTATAATAGAAATGATGATGCCATGGTGATATTAGCCATTAACAAATGAATTTATGTGATGATAGCTGAGCTGAGGAACAGCTGCAATGTTATGAAATTGTTAATGTGAAAACCGTAGGATCTAATAATCATGCATTTAAAATATAATTAGTTGAGAGAATGTAATGAAATAAAAGCACTCATAAATAAAACATGATGACAGTTTTTTTAAATAAAAATACAACTAAATAATAAACCACATCTGGTATAAATAAGAGTCAATTCGACTTTAACTTCGCAACCTAACCTTGCACACTTTCTATGGATTATACCAATTATTTGTGGTCGCCGGAGCCAACCAGGCTCGGTTTGGTTTTGGCCGGCGATTCTAGGTCGGATGCCTTTCCTGACGCGACGTGATTTTACAGGTGAAAATTCCAACCCGATGCCACCTGGATTCAAACTCCGGCCGTCCGGGTGAAAGACGAGCAGCTAAGCCATTGCGCCATCACGCTCCCCAACACAACGAAACATAACCAGTGATAATTAGACCTTAAATAAGATGAAAGACATTATGTAGCCAACCTAATAGTGAAACTAATCGATTTCGAGACGACTACTGCATTTTATAATCGACGAATGGCTACAATGAGATCGGTGTTGACAACTTTGTAAATAATTGTTATTATTATCATTTATTATGTTGTAATACTGTGCAATAGGTTAATTTTTTAGGCTTATTTTAAATTTGGGGAATATAATAGGATTTAGCTGGATCAGATTTGTAAAATTTAAATGTTGGAAATGGTACCACCATAACAGAGCCTATTTTTATTAGTGAATATTTCGTTGGATCCTATAGAGCGTTGTATAACGTCAATGGATTGCCATCAGCTACCGAGGATAGGAGCAATGTCATTAAACATTTTATTTTTAATTTACATTTGTATTGCTTAGGGGGGGGGGGGGGCGTGGTTCAAATCCCGGTCACTCCATGTGAGATCTGTGCTGGACAAAACGGAGGCAGACAGGTTTTTCTCCGGGTACTCCGGTTTTCCCTGTCACAATTTCATTCCAGCAACACTCTCCACTATCATTTCATTTCATCTGTCATTCATTTAATCATTGCCCCACAGGAGTGCGACAGGCTTCGGCAGCCGGCAAACTTCATATCCTCGCCGCTAGATGGGGGCTTCATTCATTCCATTCCTGACCCGGTCGGAGACTGGAAGCAGGCTGTGGATTTTCATTTATTGCTTAGGGGTTAATTTTCATACCATTTTCCTAGTGTTATTTTATCGCAGTTTTTGTTTGTCATGACTTTTTGAGGGGACCATAGGACAACAACGTAGGATTCATATTTTTTCAGATGGGTTTTTAGTTAGCTTTGCTCGGCAATTAGATCCCCAATACTGAGTCGGCTAGGGATCTTCGGTGAAAAAAGAAGTCGAAAGACCGATTTTATCTTAACCCTGGATTATTTGTTAGTAGATTTGAATTTTTCCTTTCCCTTTAAGATTTGTATTTTGGGCTAGTTCCATAACTCCACCCTACCCATACCCGATACTACCTGAGATAACATTCTCGTGCTGGAACTAGTTCAAATGCATGTCTAGTCTTTATGTTGTTTGTTTATAATGGTGGTTGATCTCGGCCTTCGACGCCATTATATTTTGACGTAAGTGGGCCCAATATACAGGGTCATCATTTTAAATCCCCCCTGTACGCGCTGCTAGGTCGGTAAAAGTGACCTTGGCAGGCGCAGCCATATCTCCCCAATGAACACGCGCGCTGAGCCCGGCAATGTTGCAATAAACTGTCAGTATCTCCCGTGTCGTAAGATTGTGAAGTGGTAGTTGAGCCAGTGAGCGGGTTTCAGTGCGAGAGCTTCCTGAGCCTTGATTGGTATCGGACGGGAGACTTTAATTCATGACCCGATTATCATACAGTCATATTATTACTAAATATGGAATATTGGTGGTTAAAAAGAGATGGAAATGGAACTGTTTAAACGTATATCTTTTAGTTCCTTTACAAAAGAAACATACTTATGGAATACTTACAATAAGTAATTCATTATATCGTTTTCAACTTCAAAAGGTTGTTGGTATTTTTATGTTAACAGTTTAATCCAACCTGCTACTGAAATAGTATTTATAAAATACCCTTTATTGAAATATGGTGCAGCGGTCAAATGCCTTGCCTCCCTCTAAGGTGGACCATGTTCGGTTAATGCATGTGGATTTTCGAGGTGAAATGTCACATCGGGTGGTTCGGATTCAGCGTAAAGGGGAGGTCCCATACCTTACGATCGCGATATTAATGGTCACGTAAAACTAGTCTACTAGCTTCCACCCTTGCTGAAATGTTGTACTTTATGTGCCCTGGTCCTCCATAACTTATGGTTTACTTGATGTCCCGGATCATTCACGTTTCATCGAATTATCTCCTGTTGCTTATGCCGGCCCTTGTAAGGTATCGAGAAGTGCAATGTATAACTGTTTGAAAACACGTCATATGATTGGTTCATCTTTGCAAGACGAGAGCCCTCGAGTGAAACGTAGTTCACTTTCATTTTGATCCACCTGACTGTGGGAGATAAATAAATGATCCATCAATGTGTTGTGGTAGGTCTTTAATAGAAGATAGCTCTGTGGGGACAGAAGTGAGGCTAACAACATTCTCAGTTACGAAATTTTAATCGCGCCAGCGTCGGTCGCCATTAGAAGACGCTGAATATTTTTGTTGAATTGTGAACACGGTAGAGCAAAAGTTGCACTTTCGTTATTTGATGGCATAATTTTATTGAAAAGGGGCAGGGAAATCACTGCACAGACGTCTTAAAACATTTTGTTATTTGAAATGTGTACTGAGTACTGTTGGTGAATCAATAATTCGGAAGTGGTTTGTGAAATTCAAAGACGGAAATTTCCGCTCAATTGAAGCGGATGACTTTGGAAGATCGACGATCCAATAAAGGTACACACAGTTAATATCTCAGGAGATAGTTGATTCTCTAAACATTCTCGAAAGTGTTGTTCATGAGCATTGAAAGAGACATGGATGAACTTCCCTTTATGATGAACGCAACCTATCCGCCAGCAACTAGGAAGGAAGCTTGTAGTTTTAAGTGACCGTTAATCTTGCGATCATGAGCCACGGGCCTCCTTTTTACATCGAATACGAACCACATAGCATGAGATTTCACTTCGAAAATCTCACATTTATTAACCGGGAATTGAACCCGATCTGCCTTGGTGAGAGGCACGCAGCTTAACCATTGCGCAATCACGCCTCCCTGAGAACCTACATTGACTGGTATTCCATCTGGAGCAGCTTCTTAAAGAATGGTAGCTTGAGATCGTAGTTGAGATGAGACCCTGGCGTGGGCTGGTGAAATAAACATCGAAATGGAATATTCCCGCAAACAGGGTGTTTGGATGTAATTCACGACCATTCTACGTGTCTTCAGCAACCCTCTGGAGAACAGGAGAGGCTAGAGCTATAAAAAGTCGCTCGTGAGTTCTATGATGTCTTACTTTACTCACCACATTCACTAACATTGCGCCATTTAGCTTCTGCTTGTTTCATTCTCTTTGAACGGAAAGTCATTTGGTGATCTCAACGCTTTAAAATTTACCTGGATGAATTCTTTGCCAGACCAGTTTTAAGCGGGCGGAATCTCCAAGTTGTTACTAAGATAAATAATACTTATGGAGAATGAATAAACATTGATCTTAAATGCAATAATTGTGTTTTATTTTCAGTCTAGGAAACCTTTAGAACTTTCTGGACTAATCAATAGCAGTATTCAAATCAACATACCATATGGATTTCTCGCAAGAATTGCCTCATCAGTTTCCAGCGGCTCAGACTCGCCTTCCTTGTTGACTGCCTTCACACGGAACTTGTACTTCTTCTTTGGTGTCAGACCATCAAAGGTGAAACTGTCTTGGTTAGGGCCCACCTACAATGAAGTCATTATTTGTAGAGGAGGAACATTAAGTAGCTGGTTTATCTCACAACGATTTTCAGTTATGAACAGAAAGAAAATATGAAACAAATGTCGAGTGCTCTGTAATAATCAGATTATTTTCAATTGTATATTTTCAAAGTAACTTAGTGTGTTATTACTTCATACTATTTAAGTGGAGTTCCTTACTTCGCCAGCAGGAATCCAGCGTCCAGTGTCCATGTCCATTTTCTCCAGAACATAACCCGTGATGTCGCTTCCTCCATTGTCATCAGGCTTCTGCCACTTAACCTTCACATGATTGGCACGCACTTCCTCCACCTTGAGGCTACCAGGCCTGGTTGGTTTATCTGTGAAAAGGAAAAGAAAATGTAACATGATCATAAGAATAAATAAATAAATAAATAAATAAAGGGAAGAATTGAATGAATAAACAAATAAGTGAATACGCATCTAGAACCAGTCTCCTAGTCCTAGTGTGCCGCTATCCAGCTGGAAAATTGGATGTGATGTTAGCATCACTAATTCAAGATGGATTTAGTATTTACAGTTACTTAGTACAATACGGATGCATTAAGTTTTGGTTCTTATTTCATTTAGGGTGCGTGTTGAATCTGTCTGATAACATGTAGTAGTGTGTATACTAGAATTGGGAAGAAGCCTTAAGTTAAGTACAAGTAAGAAACCATGGAATAGGATGGTTCGAAGTGGGAATGAGTTAATCTTATGAGGCTGAGCGTGGATAGCAATGGCGACTGCTATGTGTGGTCACAAATAAGTAAACGAGGAAAGTGGTCAACTTTCATTCAAGTGTCGGAAAGTGGAAGTGGTGTCTCCAGAACAATAACTCACCCAGTACAATGACATCTGCCGTTCCTTCGCATACTCCTGAGCCATTTTTCAGAATCAACTTGTATTTTCCGGAATCTGCTCGAGTCACTCGCCGGACTGTAAGGACAGAGTTTCTCTCATACTTGTCTATCGTTGTTCTGAAACAAAAATAAATATAACTGTAAAAAATGACAAAGGAATTGTCATTGCTTTTTATTTGGTATTGAGAAGAGTTTCAGGTCCAGACAGGTGAACATTGAACAGGGTTTAAAAAAATTGAAATTCAAACTATTAACCACAAATTTATCCTAGGAGCTGTCTATGTGTCACTTCGCAGAAATATGTGGCCCATACATTAAATATTGAGGCGTTACTTGATTCATATAATGAAAAAAAAACTTCCTTTTGGTAGCTGACTACTGTATAATTTTCCTAATAAAACTTGGTACCAACCACACGATGGTTTTATTCCGTCTGTACTCAACACCGACAAATCTCAAGTAATCATCGTCACATTTTACCACCTTCATTTCTACCAGTTTAAAAGCGTTCCCAATGTTCTCAGTCGTAATTTGGATCTCATACAGTATTCTCAAACGCTTCATGCCTTCATGCCGTGCTCACCGAAACTTGTGCAGTATTGCAAGGTAATACCATCTATGCTATGACATACATTTTAAATTTACTACTGACACCCATTCGATCTCTGGTAGTTTTAGCAAATTTATTTTGAAAAGGGAAACTATGACAATCTTAACAATTAGGCTATTTGACAATGCTTGATTCGAATGGTATATTAAAAGACAATAACATAATTATATTCTGCAGCCAATACCCCATACTCGATATTATAACTGGGTATTGAAATGTATATTCGTATCAAGTACTTTAAATAGCCCACTTTTCCAAAGTGGTAGAGTAAGAATTTAAGAGGTACTCTTCAGCAAAAGACTATAACATATATTCTGCAGCCAAATAGTACTATGACCTTACCGAATTTCATTGAAATCGCTCCATCCGTTTATAATTTATTAGGGACACACACACACACACACACACGGACGCACCCACATTCACACACAGGGACAAAAGGTGATCTCATAAGCCTATTTTTTCATAAATGAAAATAGGCTCAAAATCCAACATGGGGACCATCCGAAATATTTAGATGGTTCTCAATATCTACGAATCTATTACAGCAGTCAAACTGAAAATTTGTATGTTGATAGAGGCAATTAATATAAGTAGGATATTTGAAAATAGGCTATTTAGTTCTTCACGACTCGTTATTCCGGAATGTTCATTCCATCAGGTTGAGATATACCTAGTAGCAACTGCCGTCACTTCTGGATTAACAAAGGAACCGAAATTTTTCATTAAAAAATAACTCGCATATGAGAGCAGAGCAGAATTGTGCCCAATACAGTAAATAATTACTAATAGGTATGGAAACCTAAAACCTGTTTGAAATGTTTTGGTAGCTAAATGGTTAATGCAGAATGCATTCTGTGAATACTCCTTCGGATTTTTAAAGAAAGTCTCTAAACAATGACTGTCATTTTATTTTGCCATACAATATGCACGTATATACACTACTGGACACTAATCTGGGCAGAAATACGTTTATCTTCGAAGTGAAGGTGACGTCTCGTTGCTTACGAAATGTGTATGAGATCTCGCAGGGAACAAACAATTGTACACGATCATGAGCAAATAACGTAACAAAGATACCAAGCCCACTCTAATTGTAGTGTGCCTGTGCAGTACATAGTTCTCAACTACCAACCTATGCCAATTGAAGTAACTCTCGGTTTACCAAGCGGAACCCCATGGTGCTCCTGTGAAACTCACGGTTTTAAAGTTCAAGTCCGACCAAAATGTTTAATAAAACTTCCGATTCGGCTCTGACTGTGACACCGGATCTTGGAGAGTTTATTGGAACTGATAAGGACTTCTCATCCTTCTCATCTCAGACATTTACCGATACACAAAGCAATTTTGCAATATATGGTAAAAGGTAAATTCAAGTTTATATTTTATTTCTTATGTTTTTAATTACAGATAGCATATCTTGAAAAGAAATCCAACGTAACGCAACATGAGGAAACAGCAAGCCAATGGCGAATTCAGAACTCCTTATAAATAATCTTAAAGCAAAGCAACAGTCTTTCATAAATACTACTCTTAGTGGCCTGTCTACACCTGCAGAGGATGAAATCCACCTTAGACTCTGTAATGCCTTTATTGCAGCAAACATCCCTCTATATACATTAGCAAATCACGCAATGAAGGTTTTTCTTCAGCAAGAAACAGGATAAAGATTCCTGAGAAGTTTACACTGTGAAAGGATACGCTGGTTGGGCTTTATCAAAATGTTAGTAAAAGATTTTCAACTATATTAATATTCTTTAACCGCTTATAAATGGCAATACATTTTATATCTTGTTCATAGCTTCTGTTCGTACATATGAACTAGTATTGTTAGGATGTCCCATAAGTAATGTCTTTTTAAGTTTGGTGTTTTATAAGATAGAATTGGTTTTCTTTGGTTCGCCAATGCTATTTCCAGGAGGCCATGACTAGAATTGCGTATATTGCGAGAATGTATCCGTCGTCAGTCATTGATACACAATCACAAATGGAACTTACAAAACTGGAGGTTTGAGTCCTTCTAAAGCACTACAGGAAACTAGATTACAAAGCTGCTGCCGCGGCTCAGAGAATGTGTGAAGTGGAAGGAGAAGTTGTCGTTTGTGAACGTGTGGCACACCGATGTTTCCAACGTTTCGACTCTGGAGAATAAAACACTACAGATTTACCACGTTTTGGAATACCTAAACTATGGGATATTGAGAATACACGCAGAGGTTTGGAAACAAATCCGCAAAGAAGTACTCAGAGGCTGTCAGAAGAACTTGGTGCATCAAGTGATACCATAGGCCTACATCGCCAGATTAGGAAACTTGGAAAATAAAACAGAAGCTGTAGACCTGTACCTCATGAATTGACCCCTGAACAGGCTCAACGTAGAGTGGATATCTGTCGTCAGCTTATCGGTAACCCCATGGATGATAGATAATAGATTGCCACGTGATGAAAAATGGGTCTATTACCGCAACGCTGACGTCTCGAAACAGTGGCTCAGTCCCCGTCAACCTGCCACAGTCATTGTAAAAAAACGACAGTAGTGGCCACGCTGGCTAAAGCGCTGCGTTAGGCCATGGGGCCAAGCTCTCTGCTGACTCGGTAGACGCGTGGGTTCGAGCCCCACCGTCGGCTGTCCTTGAAATGGTTTTCCGTGGTTTCCCATTTTCAACACCAGGCAAATGCTGGGACAGTACCTTCTAACAGGCCACGGCCGCATCCTTCCACATCCTTACCCAGTGTCATTCATCTTCATCCATTCCATCTCTCATCCCGACACGCAGGTCGCCCACGGGCGTCGAATAGAAAGGCCTGCACTCGGCCTCTCAAGAGGCCACACGACAAGAAAAAAAATGTTAAAAAGGATCGGTTCGGCCCCAAAGTGATGTTGTGTGTCTGGTGGAATTTTGAAGGAGTGATTCATTGGGAGTTTGTTCCAAATGGGCGTGCAGTCAATGCGGATCTTAATTCTCAACTACTGGAAAGAGTTCATGAAATTTTGAGACCGAGATACCCAGTATTAGGTAACCGAAATAGAGCTCTCTAGCAGTAGGACAATGCGAGACATCATGCTGCACGAACAATCATGGCAAAAATTCAGGAATTGGGGGGAGTTGAACTGCTAACACATCCAGCATATAGCCCTGATCTTGCGCCTTCGGATTACCGTCTTTTTCAATCCAGGGTCCATTTCTTGCGTGGAAGAAATTTCGAAAACATTGAAGCTGTGGAAGTGGGTCTCACCGAATTCTTCGCATCAGAACCCAGAGACTGGTACCGTTGCGGGATAAGAAACCTCTCTGAAAGACCGCACAAGACCATAGAATCTGATGATCTCTACTTTGAAGAATAGTTTAATTTCTTTTCAGAAAACTCTCCAAATACAATTTTCTTTAAAAAAGACATTACTTATGAGACATGCCTTGTAATATTGCATTTGCAATAATTTAATATTAAATGATTTTTAAAGTACCGGTAGTTTATTAAAGCAATTCAAGACGAAATAAGGGATCACAATATTTAAGTTATGGTCGACCAGACGACAGACAGGCAACGTCATACTTGGAAAACTGAATGCGAAGAATCCAAACCAACACGTCTGATATAAACTACTCCAAGGAGTTGGAGAAGAATATTTACCAAACGACGTCCATAGTTGTTCGCGAGACTGATGTCCTTTTAAGCCTTTTTTCATCATATGAAATATAAGGTTGTGAGATCACCTTTTGTCAGAGAGAGAGTGTGGCATACACAATGGCCTTTAAATGACCCCATAAGTTGAAGTCTGATGGGTTGAGATCAGAAGAACGAGCAGGCCATGGTGTCAGTCCTTGACGCCCTACTCATTTGTATAGACTTGAATAGCAACGAAACGTACGAGTGATCTGTATGCCCTCCACAAATGACGTACTAGCATCGTGCCACCGTCTGTGTTATGCACACCACAAACAATGGTTGTAACACGGCAACGAACGCACATTCACCACATGTTTACCGGACATGTTTTGCTTGTTGTAAGGTCCTATATTGAATCCCGGGAGCTTTCCTACATATTTAGTTACACCCTGTGTATAAATCTGTATCTTAGTTTTCATAAATTGTAGATGGCGCGCGTGCCAATTCTTATTACATGATTTCATCTAACTCGTCACTGAATGGCCAAATCATCGTGAAACCTGTCATAGTATAACCTAAACCTACAGGTTTATAAATCAATTTCTTCCTTTTTTTTAAACTTCTAGATGGTGGGCATGTCAATTTCTCAGGGATAAATTTCACTAACTCGTCACAGAATGATCCGATCACTATAAAACTTAGCATAGTGGACCTACAGGTGTATATACAGTACCAAAACCAATATACCAATATGAATACATTAAAACTTCCATCCTTGAAATCCCAACGTAACATTTTTGACATTAGTAATCTTCATAAAATTATCAACTCCCAGATTTGCTGCCCGGAAATACTTCACAAAACTCCTTCCTCTGTGCACGAAGTTCACTTGTTGTAAACTAACTAACATACAACGACCGTATAGTCTTATTTATGGAAGGATACTGGATTCGAATTCTGATAACATAGACCTGTCAAATGCCAATGTGCATTCTCTATAACATTTATTGATTTCACTTTTTTTTTATTAGTGCTTGGCCATGTTCTTTAATGTATAACGAATCATTGTACAGGTTGTATGTTTGTATATTCCGTATATCCTCCTTGTTGTATTTTCCCACATAGATTGAATATAAAATTGTCACGATAGTTTAACTTTCTGTGGAACATCCGTTATTAACTGATAAAAAGATGTGAAAATATGTTGCCTTTTCAAGGTGTAAAAACAAAAAAACTCATTCTAATTTTTGTCCTTGTCAAACTGTAACTTGTACTCTCCATCTCTACCATTTTGGCTCTTGGCCATGTTCCTTGATTGGAAATCTATCACATGAAGTATTGCCAGCCTTATAATTAGTTATATCCAGTACACTAATTTGCTCCTCGTACATGTAACCGAGGGAGTTCTCAGATGCCTTGCTACCCTAACTTAAATCGGTTTGAGATCCTCTTATTATCTAAAAAGCCAATTTTATTTTAAAAGATAATGACAAGAGTACAGTGCTTCATACTCTTGGTGTGGTTATTGTTGATTCATTTAGAAGCTTCTTGGCATCGTGGTCATGCAGTCCCGTGTACTTGGTGATTGTGTGGGAATCTGTCTGATAACCTGTGGCATTGTGATGGTTGTAGTAGTATGTGTATTTGTAATTGAGCTTGGAGGGAGGTGGCCGTAGCCTTAATATAGGCATCATCCCAGCATTTGCCTGGGGTAGAAATGGGAAACCGCAGAAATCCACTTCTAGGACAGGTGGAGTGGGAATCGAATCCACCTCGTCTCAGTTTTGCCTCACAGGGCTGAGCGTACACCGTTCCAACCCTCAGATTAAAAATTAATTTCTTGGCAGAGCCGGAAATTGAACCCAGAACGTCTGGAGTCTACAGAAGACGACTGCTTCATAATGAATAACTAATTATTGTGAAGTCATTGCTGAACTGAATAAGGCTCCTCTCAGCTGGGAATCTCTGCAAGAAGTGTGAACAATGCACCGGAACTTCCACAAGGGAGCATCCTACAATTGAGTGTCGTGAGTGAGGAGCATATCCGATATGTTCTCTCTGACGGCCATCAAGTTTTGTATTAATGTCGATGTGTCAAGTAGGCCTATACTTGTGAGATGATGTACAGACCTCTCCTCCTTGTCTTCTACCAGCTGCTTCCCAGCAAGTTCCCAACGTGCCTCAGGCTCAGGCTCTCCACCAAATTTGATGTCGTACTTGATCACCTGACCCTTCTTGACCACAATGTTCACCAGATCATCGCCAATGATGAATGGTTTCACTGGAAGTTAAAAATAGCTTATTATTTTAATTGTAATGCATTATGGATGATAATGTATCGACAGCCAACCATCTAGGCACGTACCGAATCGAGCTTTGGCGATGATTGGCTTGGTGGCATCACTGGGTTCGCCGGGTCCGGCCTTGTTGACGGCGCGGATGCGGAACTCATACTGGGTTCCTTCTTTCAAGCCTTCAATTGTAGCAGCTGTAATGTCACCTTCCAGGACTTTTCCAGTAACCCAATCCTTTCCAAACTTTTCCTGTTAACATTCAATAGTGATTATTTTGTGAGTTCTATATTTGATTCAAAGCTAATGAAGTCACATAGTGTTCAACGCTTACCTTAAATTCTATGACGTAACCTGTAATTGGTGCTCCACCGTCATTGTCTGGTTTGGTCCACTTGAGGTCTGCATGATCCTGGTCCCAGTCCACAACCTCGACGTTGGTGGGTTTACCTGGCTCATCTGCAGCCACAAAGAAAACCTCAGGCTATTAACATATCATATCCCGTGTAGTTAGTAGTAATATTCGCTCAGCTTATTACCACTTACCCCATGGATCTTTTGCAAGAACAGGTTTCTGGAAGAGCATTGGCTCTGATGAACCAAATTTATTCACAGCACGGATTCTGAATTTGTATTCTTTTCTATGTACGAGGTCATTGCACTTGAAGGTGGTAGGTTCCCCTGGAGGAACTTGCGCTACACTGTCCCAACCTCCTGTAACATAAGAAAAACACTTCATCAGATAACATTGTTTGATTGTAAAAATAACATAGTCATGGTTAATTGATGGCCAGTGCGAATAATCCTACGAATGACTCAGTAGCAACCATACGTACCTTTAACACTCATATCTAAGCGTTCTAATACATAATGAACGATTGGAGAACCTCCATCATCTTTGCATGGTTTCCAGTGAACAACACACGAGTTCTGGAAGATCTCTGTCACGTTGATATCTTGAGGAGGCGTTGGAACATCTGGAAGAAGGTAAAAACTCCTCACAGTTTCCAAATGTTGTCTCTTTATGATCACCCTTTAAGCATGCAACAATGGTACCAACATCACAAAAAGTGATTTCCCAGCTAAAGAAACATTACTTGTCTCACGAGATAGCATCACGCCATTACTGTGTAAACATTGTGAGAGTGTATATTCCCAATTTCTTAACTTCTGGTACTACATGACTCAAAGAAAACAAGAAATATGTGTTGACTAATACAAGAACTTGAGAGAAATCTTAGAATAACGCAGAAAGAGGCAGACAGATGGCAGAGAAAAGAAATGTAATCGAGAAGGAAAATAAACTGAAGGAGAAAGATAGGCCTTCCTTCACCTTTGAGAACTCACTGATTGGACGGCACTCAGGTATCAAAGCAACCGGCACCGTTGGACCAAGCAGGCGCTTCAAACGCCATCAAATGCAAATATACCCCTAGTTCTTGGTGGGGATGCAAAAAAGGAAGCTTGTAGTTTAACGTGACCGTTAATCTTGAGATCATGAGCCACGGGACCTCCTTTTAACGTGGAATCCGAACCACAGGACATGGCATTTCACTTCGAAAATCTCACATGCATTGACCGGGAATCGAACCCGGACCGCCTTGGTGAGAGGCATACAGCTAGACCGCTGAGCCACCACGCCCCGACGGTGGTGGAGATGCATGCTATGGTTATTATTATTATTGTTGTTATTATAACGCCGATTAAAAACAAAAGTTTTATGCATTTCAGTCGGTCAACACGATTGTACCCGAAATGAGATGGATTATTCCCTAATCCAGAAAAAAAATTACATGATATTAATAAATACACTTGGATGAGCAGTTTCAATCGTCAAGCGATCATCATCAGATCCATTACACTTAGGCTACAAAATCTATGTCTGAGAGTATGGGTGAAAATATTTACAATAGATACACTTATTTAGTTGCAGTGTTAGTTGAGATAATGCAACTCGTCAATATGTGTTAGTTGCTGTCTATGTGATGTTTTGTTAAGATACTGGAAGTGGTGATTGACCTCCGGAATTCGCTTGTTTGTAGTGAATATGTGGTTGTTGTAAATGGTCAATTGAGATTGTTCTGTACAGGCTACTTATCTGGTCGAGTCTTGAGCAGTCCTGGTGAGAGCAGTTAACTTGGTCACTGTCTGCACTCGACTCAAAACATCACATAGACTACAACTAACAAATATTGACGAGTGGCATTATCTCAACTAACACTGCAACTAAATAAGTGTATATATTGTAAATATTTTCACCCATACTTTCAGACATGGATTTTATAACCTAAGTGTAATGGATCTGATGATCGCTTGACGATCGAAACTGGTCATCCACGGGTATTTATTAATCTCATATAATTTTCTTCAGGATTTGGGAATAAACCATCTCATTCGGGTACAATCGTGTTGACCGACTGAAAAGAATCAAACTTTTGTTTACTAAGGCAACACTGAAAATGGTTTCAAACACCATAATAACGCCGATTTTTTGTTTTGGTAATTACCGTGAGTGTTGTAGGCGGAATTGATTAAAACTAACCACCGTGATGCTTGAAATGAAGAGAGCTAAATATGTATACCTAGGTATACAAATCATACATACAATACCCTTACCTTGCATGTTGATGCGAATATCCTTAACAGCCTCTCCTTGTGAATTGGAGATCTTGAGCTGATATTTCCCTGACAGGTTGCGGGCAGGTTTCTTATATTTATAGGTGGCCTTATCATCACTCACAATGATTTCTACTTCCTTTAGAGGCAACGCTTTTCCATCTTTGATCAACTTGGCCTCGATCGGGGACTGCTTTGTTCCATCCACTGCAATAGAAGAAGGTAATCTCTTCCTAATGTTTGACATGTCCAATAAAGACTGAATAACTTATTACTAATGTTTGGCATGGGCAATGAATACTATTGTGAATACAGAATAACTCAATACTAACATTTGACATAAACAATACCAACATTGTGAACGAACAATTAGTAATGGTCAACATGTCCAGTAATTAGTATTAACGAGAGGGCGAACAACTCATTATTGACTGCAGACTTAGTCAGAAATGAAACCTAAATTAAAAATACTCAGCATCGATAATTACCTTTAAATGGAACCTCAAAAATGATGGGCTTGCTGCATGGTCCTTCCACTTCATCAGGGAAGTCAATAACTGGTATCGCTTCGCCCTTCTTGACAGTAAGCTTGCAAGAAGATGACATCCTTCCTGAGTCGCAGCGGATCTCACCAGTATCGGTGAGCTCAGCCTTTGTGAAGATCAGCTGATGCTTTCCACCTCCAAGATTCTTTATCTGGATCCTAAACAGAGGTAGGTAATTGTTTTTAAAGCTGAATCCTATTATAAGGAGTTTTAAGGAAATAGAAAGATAACATTGGGTAAGTGGCAGATGAACGGTTGAAAATACAGTGCATTCACAAAATCTACATATTAGGTTAGGATAACTTACTGGCATTATTTAGTTTTAAGATTATGCAAGAAGACCAGGCACTGACCAATAACCCTCAAAACCTAACGTGATGGGTGTATGCACAGCGAATAAGATACCTTCACCATAATCCTTTCCAACAAGCGGTATGAGCTTACCACTGCTCAGTGGCCGCTCGTGACTTAAAGTGGGAAAGTGCTACAATTTTCAAACGACAATATTTTAAATCTCTCTGCTGCAATTGTGGGGTCTTTAATGGGTGTGCTTTTGTCATCACTACGACGACATATTTTTTTCTCAGAGTTGTTAGTAATGCCTCAAATACACGAAGCATGATATATTACGCTCCCGTATTGAAATATTTTCGTGGGAAGTAAGTTCAAGACGGAGCGACTGGCTGCGTGGCGCAGCGGTAACGTTATCGCCTGCTGTCCCCAAGATTAAAGGATCGAATCTTGGCGCAGTCAGTTGGCATTTGAGGGTACGCAAATGTGAGGGAGCAGTGTCAGTAGATTTACTGGCACGTTTAAGTTCCCCTTCGGGGCAAAATTCCGGTTCCCCGGCGTCTCTAAAGCCTCGGTAATGAAAAGGCATGCAAAACCAATAACATTATTAATCAAGACAGGGTTTCATGAAGATACACTTTGATGAAACTACCTATCTATATTTTTAGCCTTTATTCAATTATGAAAAAAATAGGCTTATGAGATCAACTGTTCTCCGCGTGTGTGCGTATGTGCGTGTGTGTCCCCTAATAAAATCTAAACGGCCAAAGCGATGTCAATGAAACTCGGTAAGTGCATACTACTACCTTGTCCAACCTTAACCGTGCCTTTCAAATTTCAATACGTTTCACCAATCCAACATGGCGGCTGCGCGAAATATTTCACTGGCATTCTATATCTCCGCAGCAGTCACAGATATCACTCTGAAATGTTGTACGGTGATAAAGGGTACTACTAGAAGTTCATCCATGTGACTTACATAAACCTGTTAAGTACAAAACGCACATGGCGGCCAAGCGAATTTGAAACATTTAAACAGACTTTCTCGCGATTTAACCATCCGAGAGCAGTGAAACTTTGTACAGCAAATGTTTGTACACATTATAATGCACTGACATCTAATTTAGTTCAATAATTTACATAACCTCCAGATGGCGGCTGTGCGCTAAGTTCCTTATTTCTTGTGTCCTAATCATGCGATCGAAGTGAACGATGAATGATGAACCTACGCAATAATCTTTATCTAATGGTACATAACTCTATGTCCTACATACAGAACAATCCAACATGGCGATCCTTTTCATAGGCGGGAGGATTTTAAATAGAGAAGACCAATAGGATATATGAAAATAGGCATTATAGTGTACCCGATACCTAGTTGAGGCTATCGGCTACGCCAGCTGACATTAAGGCGTAGTTGAGATTTATGGGAAAAATTGTAAAGATAGCGCTCAGATCGAGTCGAGAAGAATGTTAGGAAATGACGTAGAAGGCCAAGGATTAAGAAGGCACTGCCAGTCAAGCAGATGGAATTATGGGAGGAATATTAAAGTTTTATTAAGATCTATATGGAACATAGTGTTTAATCATCTCAGAAGAGAAGAAATGTCAAGCATTATATATGGTAATAACTTGAAGAAAGACAGATAATCCCTTAAGTTATTGTATAACTTAATAGCCGAGATGATGGTGGTCGAGATTATACTTGTGACGCATGACCACAGAAGGTGGGGGAGCATCACGTGACAGCGCCAGGTAGGAGCTCCTCAACGCAGTCTAGAGACAGCAGTCGAGTTCAGTCAGCAGGGCTGAGTAGAACACATGCGCAGAGAGTACGGCAAGTTGAGCGGTGCACAGCACTTGTTACGTAAAGTGAAAGCGACAGTATTACTTCACCAAGCAGAGAGCGGAAAGTAGGTCAGTGAGTCAAGGCAAGCAACGCACGGTAGGCGGCATGAGGACCGGTTACGAGGCAAGCTGTACGGGCCGTGTAAGCAGGAGAAAAGCCGGGGTTTAGAACAGCATTATAATACGAGATTGAGAACTTTATTTCGAGCTGATTTTGTAACGCAGAACAGTACAGCGAAGCAGCATGGCGAGGCCGGCTTTAAGCGTAGATCATTCTGGAACAGTGCAGTAGAGCCGAGCGTGCTAGTTCCGACTTTTATACGCAGGCAACATTGAAGAAGCTGAACTTCATTTCAACATTCAGTTACAACATTGAGTTGGGACTTGTATTCAGTAATAGAATTGTGCAGGCAGATAGATATAATATACTGCAATTGTGAACTTCAAATGAACTTAGATATTCAAATGACATTACGACTATGCATTTCATAACGGAACATGTAGAGCGACCATGGGGTCAAGCTAACATTAACGCTTTTAAGGCAAACGAAATGTTACAAATATATGCACTTATGAACATTGGCACGTGCATTAATACAATTCTTTTTCATGAATTATTATAAAATATCGAGTACGAACACAGCTACAGGGTGTTTCAAAAACTTATACACTCTCATAAATAAAATTTATTTTCTACAAGTGAGATTTAACTGCTGTGGAGATTGAACTTTTAACAAGCAAACCGAACATTATATGGGACAGTGGCGTAACACAGAAGAAGAATATGGGGTACGCTGCTTTTATGAACTTTTACGTAAGAATTTGGACAGTATCCGCTATGGATAACATGCAGTTCATCATGTCGGAGTAAACGAAGACAGAGACGCGATGGCACCACAGAGCGATGGATTCGGTTCCTGAAGAAGAGGAGGTCTAACAGCTGATTCACTTGGGATATGAAGGCGATCGTTATCGCGTGGGTGATACGATATTCACGTCGATCTTTCGAGAAATTTATTACGCACGAGGATAATCGACGATCTTTGAAATATATTAACAGCTGATATGAGAAGGTACTGTAAGAGTTATGACTATCTGATATGATATTTTCATGAACACTGGGCATACTTGTATATTTTTCTAGTAGGAGTTCTACAATTGTTTAGACATGGCTTAGACATTATTTGTTCAAATTTTGCTAGAATATGGCGTTACCATATGATATGGCAGGCACCATTATACGAAGTTCTCACCATTGGTTGGCTTTATTAAGCAGATGTTTGGTCTTTTAGACATTTTCCAGTAAGGATAGTTTTCTTGGATAGTTATTTTTTGTGGCGAGTATTTCGAACTCGTGATCTGCAATTGGATTATTTAAATTACTTCGTCAGTTCATTGCATACTAGCGAGTATGTATTATTCATCAGTAGGGATTTTTTCCATTGGATTGTTTGGAGATATTAAGATGTTATTCACTCAAGTGAATGAATATCGCTTTTATGTGACAACTAGAGACTTGTTGATTCCAATCTGGTACATTCACTCATTAGACGACGAGATGGGGCCTTTCGCTTTAGGCGATTGCGTGGTGGTACACATCTTTACCCATCGTTCAGGGCATTATCATGTTAGACAACGGGGCAAGGCCTTTCGTATTTATACGATTGTGTGGTGGTACTCATCTTTACTTGCCATTGAGGAACTCAATTTTATCATCAGAGTGTACTTGAGATTGTAAGAGGATCAAACAAGAAACTACTAGTCACATATCAGTCGAATTTTGTTAAATAAATTAAAAATACATGTCAGCAGGGTTACATTTTGTAATTCTTGTTTGCCAATCCAATATTTTGTTGCTATACTCTTTTGAGAGTACTTTCATTTAACAGCTGTTACAGCTGATGCTTTTGATAATTTTTATGATTGAATTTAATACCTTTGAGAAGGATTTAAAGTAATTGAATCTTGTAAGATGAATCATTAATGGTCAGATTTATTTTAAGGCAGATCAGTATTGCATATTTTGATATGAGAGATTATAGCACATTGGTGTTTTTTCTGTGAAGTGAATTATGAGAATTTTGAGAGAATTTATGCTATTTGAAAGCAGATCTTGAATTTGATTTCGATTACTAAGGTTAATTACAGTTATTGGAGATTGTTTGCGTTGATAATTTGAAGCCAGTTATATTTTTTGTAGATCATGCAACGTGGTTAAGTGAAGTTTGTGATAGGCATTTTGTGGAAATTGCCAAGTGGAAGTTGCAATATTGCTAATGTATTTTGAGGCAGACATGAGGTTGTCGAACCCAGTCTAGCATAATTTTTGAGATTCATGCTGTGCGCTGAATATTTATGGAGTTTTGTGGAATAATTGTGGTATTCAAATGTGATATTTGATAAAGTGAGAATATATAATGTAGTTGTGGATAGTGAGATCCAACGTGAATTTGTGAAGGCAATAATATTTTTTGGCATGATAATTAAATACGAGATATAACTTGGAAGTGATAAAACTGTCAGACAACGATCTATAAACCTTATTAAACAATTTGTTAGGAAATTAAACAAATAAATAAAGTTGATAATACAAGATTTTCTGATAACAATTAATGAAATAATAATCTGAAGTTTAAGCATATTAATGATCTGACCTAATGAAATAAAAATCAGAATGACTAGATGAAATAATAAGAATCTAAATAACCAGAAGAATAAAATTTAAATAAATTGATAAATTAAATTTTGGAATAGATCAATGAATTAAATAAATGGATGAATTAAAGATTGAATAAATAAGCTGATTTAAATAAATTAATAGATGATTAAATAGATGATGAATAACTGAATTAGAAGATGATAATTAATTAAAGAAGCTGATGATTAATAAATTTAAATCGATTTAAATAAATTTAATTGAGATATGATTTGAAGAATTGCAACTTGAGTTGATGAATTAAACAATTTATATTGATGATTTAAGATGATTTAATCTGAAGGAGATGATGAAATGAGAGTGTTTGAATAATTAGAAAGCATAAAGAATTGATGATTATAATATTCATTTAAATGATTTGATGATAATGAATTAATTATTCTGACATGAATATATTGAATTTTGAGATGAGAACTAATGTGAGAAATATTTAATTTTGATGATGATGATTATAACCAATGAGTAGTGGATTTTCTGTGATTCACAAACAAGCAATTATTAATGACAGTGTAAATAGTGTAAATTAATTATTCGATGTTTAGGAGCATTTTACTAACATATTCAGTATTTGAATAATGCCATGCAAGCCATAAATTATGTGATATTTAAAATATGTGTTTATAATATGTGTGTTTAGACAGATTAATGATATTTTTACATCCACATTCATGATGTTAATTTAAAGAGAAGTTAGGTCTCAGATATCACGAATGTCAGTGACGCAAAGACATAGTGCTACGGTGATCCTGAGAACCCAAGAGAACTTTAGAAATTTTTCCCATTTATGTGGATTAAATACACTTTGTGTAGAATAGAGATGGTTCGATTTTCTGGACAATGACAATTTAACGTTGGCATTCGACCATGCTCTCAGGTAGGATGAGTGTTTAATATGTCTGTCTGACTATCAAAGTTAAATACATTTGTTTTTATCTTAGTTGTGATCTGATGATGATGTGATTTTCCTATTTCTTTCCTTGTCTTAATTAAGGCTTAACCAGGAAGGATGTGGTTTGCTAGGGATTCAGTTGATGGCGCCCATTGCTATTTGTATTTTTTTAAATTAAATTTAAACCCGTAACGACCCTGGAGATACTTTATCTCGTGTTACCCTCTGCTTTTGAGATATTTCAACTGAATTTCCGACACATTCCTTATTTGACTTGATGTTCATTTAACTCCGCTCTGTCCTGGAAATCCAGGAATGCGATGTAATAGCAGATGGGTCATCGCATCCCCAGGACGAACGGGTACAATAGTTCTTCACGGAACTACTTGTTTAAAAGTAAAATACTGGGACTGTATAACCCAGTACGTTTAGACATTTATCTTTTTAGTCACCTTCAGTGGTCTCAAGGTACGTATGCGACCCCGATACTAAAGGCTATGGGTTCGATTCCCACCTCAGCCATCCTAGAAGTCGTTTTCCGTAGTTTCTCACTTCTACATCAGGCGAATGGTAGGATGGTTCTTAACTTACGGCCACAACCTCCTCTTTTCCACACTAGTACAACCATCACAGTGACACAGGCCATCAAACAATATTTTGTTGGATCACTCGTTTCGTACCGTTGCGTTGGCAAGAGGATACAATATGAGTTATCCAATCTACCATTAACAATAATACCTATCAATCTAAACTGAGTTGGGTGAAGTCTAATTGCTTTGAGGAGAAACGTAGGAACAAGGGAAGCTGTACCAAGTCTTAGGCTGATCTTGGAAGGTAGAATAAGGAAAAATAAGAGAACATTCATGGTATTTGTAGACTTAGAAAAGGCCTTTGATAACGTTGATTGGAGTAAGTTGTTTGACATTTTGAAAAGGATTGGAATAAAGTACAGGGACGGGAGGGTGATCTGCAATCTGCTCAATAATCATAGCGGTAATTCGAGCCAAATTACATTAGAGAGAAGCTGGTATTCAGAAAGCTGAAAGGCAAGGCTGCAACTCATCACCCATACTTTTCAATCTAGACATTGAACACGCAATGAAGGAAATTAGAGAAAAAAATAAAGTAGGAGTAAAGATTCAATGAGAAAAAATTTCAATTCTGAGATTTGCTGATGACGTCGTCATCTTAGTCGACACACCAGAGGATTTGAATAGGTTTTTAAATGGTATGGGCTCCGTCTTGAGGAAATAATTCATGATGAAAATCAATAAATATAAAACAAAAATAATGGAATGCAGCCGAAAGAAATCAGAAACCCTTATTGACGTCAAATTGACAGGTGAAAAGCTAAAGGAAGTGGGAGACTTCTGCTACTTAGGAAGAAAAATAACCAGTGAGTGACGAAGCAAAGAGGACATAATAAGTAGGTTGGCTCAGGCAAAGAAAGTGTTTCGACAGAAAATAAATTTGTTGACCTTTATGATGAACCTTATTGTACGTTGCAAGATTGGTTGTACCTTTTAATTTATTTCATTAATCAGGCTTAGGCTATTTTCTATTTAGTATATGGACCTTGTCTCTCGGATGCCCACCAGACAAAGAATGTAAGTCATAGCAGAAACGGTGAGATGCAAAGTGATTCCCACAGCTCCAGCCGTGAGCGAGAGAGTGATACAAGTAATCCAATCACTAGCGCTTTCTAGTACTGGTGACCAGAACTTTAAAAAATGTACGGGAGATTTGAACAGGATGGCTCCCTCTATTCAATTCCCCCCCCCTTCCACTTTGGTTCTCAACCCTTTCTTTCATCTTACCCACTTATTATCTCCACGTGATTTGAGGCACTGTAGAATTTTTAAAACATAAATTCTCTAAATATATTTTAATCTTCTTGCCATCCTTACAACGAAATGTAAAGAAATAAAAGCTTTAAATACACACATAATCACAAGATATAAGATAAACAATGGGAATAAGAATTCATATAGGGAATCTTGATATTCTAAGTCCTCTTACTGGTGGGTTGAAAGGAACTATTAATTCCTGGAATACGGTAAGAACGAATGAATTAACTATATTATATTAAATTATTTTGTTTCTAATCTTATACAATTTCGAAACTGGTGATAAACTTGCGCCGCAAGCTCTTTTGCCTCATTTAAATTTACGTTGTGTGTCATTCGTCTGTGTGCAATGATTGTGTGTTGATATGGTCACGTCCATACTACAAGATCGTAAATAATGATAATGATGCTCACTTCACGAATCCTTAAAATACAGATGCATCGATGAGCACACACAACGAATCAGTTAAAGGCAAAGGAAACCGAGACGAACAACTGAAACGCGTGGTTTCAAACTGGGGTCGAGGTAAACACTACTGCATGAAGGTCTTCTCTTTACTGACGTGTCCACAATCAATCACAACCTAATCACCGGCTAGCGACTACAACCAATCACAACAATCATAGCCTGCTGTACAACAACCAATCACACACACAAAAAAGTGTTGCATTAGCACTTCTCTAGTAAGTGACCAAAGCTTGTAGTATTTCCTAAGATTATGGAAGCAAAAGTTGTGAGTAAGTTGCACCTCCTTGCGCCAGGATATTCTGGCTGCACAAGTGTAGCACATAATGCAGTTAAACAAAGCATTTAAGTGTGACGTCAATAACGTGATGAATTAAGGTTGGTCGCATGAGTGACTTTCACTTTAAACTTAAAGCATACCGTATGTCTAACTTGTACTGCAAAAGTATGCAGCATAGGCTATTAGGGACCAGCTCTGTGAGCAGTTGCTGGGTACAGAGTGCAGATGCAGATGTTATCCACTCATTTCGTTAACATGTGCTTGGAAAGTTAGGAATAAATATACTTGCAGCGTACGATGCAGCACACTGCCATGTTCTGTGTGGTGAAGATCTTTGAAGTGAAGTGAAGAAATGCCAATAGCAATGAGATGAGAATATATTAGCCACGCGGTATATCCAGGATGGGAATTAAATGTTCAACTAGTCAGTGCCATTGGACCAGTCTATACTATAAGTACCGTAGGTCATTTTTGTAATGAAAGTTTGTGTTAAAAAACTAGACAATATACATTCTGTTAGTTAGCATATCTGTGCCTGCATTCATCCAGGACAGCTAATGCAGGGCGTTTACACAACAAACATAACTCAAACTAAGATTATCGTTAAGACAATCATTGTTCCAACTGGTATTTGTAGTGTTTTGCAGTTTAAGTTTGTTCTCTCTGCATACGCAGCACACATCATCTATACTTTCTAAAACCTAATAAAAATACCGTGCAGTACCTCATAATTAGACAAAAATACCCTCCATAGCACTAAAGTACCGGTAATTAGCTTGTGGTCTAACCCCGAGAGGTTCCTTTTCTTTCTCTTTCCTCAGTATGCAAATTAACTAATCTGATCACAGAGAGGTGGAGCTAGGAAGTTAGCCTAATTTAGAAGTCCTAGCAACTTAGCTGTATCTGATACCGTAATGCTATAGTACGGGAAATACACGTTGTGCGTTAGTGGGTCACGGCCACTAGCGTAAAATGGGAGTGATGTACATGAGTTAACAGCAGGAAGGCAACCAAAGAATACGCGCACAGAACTCAGTGTTGTGGTATTGTGTTATGCAGAAACTGAACACAAACGTGCATTGCAAATGGCTGGAGTTCTTCCAAATAGTCTCCAAGGGGGTTTGTCACATCGTTGCCAGCAAGGCGAAGGTGTCGGTATCGTGTACCACATGTCGCCGATATACCTCCTGTCTCCCACGTAACGGTTTCTTCAGTTTCGGGATGATTTCAAGGAAACGTGGACTGAGATCTGGTGAATAGGGAGGATGTATAAGACTTCCCACAAGGTATCTGAAGGGAGCATTATCGCGGAGGAGGATAGCGTTGTCCTACAATGCCAGACGTTTACGGCGAAGTGCACGATACAGATGGTCCTGTAGAATTGTATGCTGGTACTGGGCTTTGGCGGCGTGGCCCTTACAACAAGGACGTCATTCCTCATTAATGCCTTGTCTGTCATTCACCAAAATAAGCATGATCTTTGTGGGTGATGGATTCTTTCGAACCATGTGCCATGTTATCTCGCGGTGAAGCCGGATGACACTATTCAGCTGGTTCTGGTTCATACGCTTGACCTCAAGTTTCGCAAAGTGTAATATATGATTGAGCCTATATTGCCCCACGTGGATACGGTAGGTCTCGTATCGTGTTCGCTTCGTTACCTGTCCTAACTGATGCGACACCCACTTTGAACACTTCTTGTGTATCTGCAGATTCAATTGTGAAATGTGGAACACTTTCTAACCGTGTGTGTGGATAACATTTATGCACAGTTCTACGTCGGTCTTCTTGTGGATAACATCCAAGGACACCACATGTATGGGTGGACACGAGATGTCCACTGCTCACGCGGTCTTCAGTTGCTACGCGACACACTGGAAGGTTACCACCCAACATATACATAGCTCCATGTGACAGTGACGGTCATTTCTACCATGGATAATAGCAATTTTTTAAGTACGATTAGTTTTCTATTCTAGCCTAATACTACGATCTTGGGGCATATTTTCAGTGTCTCGCGCTGGCACAAAGCCAACAGTGCCACGCTACACGATTTCTAACGCCCCGTGACATTTGGAGTTCTTTACTGGTCTCACATATTCGGATTTTGCTAAATGAAAGGCAAAGGTGACATATTGAAACCTAATGCCATTTAATAACTTCAGAATTAAATAGTACTGTTTTATGTCTTGAAAGGCACTTCGAAAACGTTCACATACTGTCTATACGAACGTTTTTGGTGGAAAATCTATCCCGCAAAGAAAATAAATCCTTGAGGTGAAAAACAAAAGCAGCGTGATGCTGGACCCAGAATAAGGGTTACTCTTCAGGTGGGAGCATGCCACATTCCTCACAATTACTGTAAACGATTTGGTTGCGCTCAACTCATTCTCCTAGTGTCTACTGCTGAGGAACGACTCCTCTCTCACAAGGAAACATTGCGCGTGAAGCATTGCATAAATATTGGTCAGATTACAAAGGAATATACTGTATGTGGTGGTATTTCATCCCCAAATTTGCTTGAGTCATCCATGGAGAGGGCGAAATTGTGCGAAGAGCAGCTTAAGTCGATTCATGCAGAGTTCCCACAAGCTCTTCGATGAATCACGTTGCTACGATCAATTTCTCATTCATGCACCAAGCAGCAGCGCGATTGGATGGAGAGGATTTGAGAGCTCGTCGCACACACAATTTCTCCCTCTCTATGGATGGACTATAGATGACTACTGCAGATGTTTTCCTTGTTTTCTGACCAAGTTTCATCAAAGTTCCAGCGTTATCAGGCGGTTCATTTTCGTGATGTTCCCTTTTCAGCCGTTCAGTTTAGTCAGTCAAACGTTCAATTGCTGTGAATGCCTGGCATCAACACAAGTAAATGTATACCAGCGTATATACAGAAAATATAATATCGTATGTTTGCCAACCAGAGAGCAAAGAGCAATAAGTTAGAAGCTATGAGAAGGAGGGCTATTTATCTTCCGAATATTTCATTTAGTTGCAGGTGTATATCAACTCTTGGTAGTGCTATTCACACAGCCAGGTAACATGGTATCAAGACAACCCATATTATACATTGTCCTGTTACCCCAAGAGTAGATTTATCTTTTATTGACATATCAGCCTCGCACGTTTCTTCAATCTACGAGCTAAGGATTGGTGACATCGACTGTAAAATGTAGTTTGAATTATATGCCATATAAAGCCAGCTGACTCCTTGAACAAAGAATTACAGTGCTGTTGTAATATGCGATCATATGTCTCTGTCACTCTCTGAGATACATTCGAGTTTTAAGTTAAATCTACATTTTTTTCTGAGAAGCGTCAAACGCATTTCTGAATAGAACATCACCACTGATATTGTAGACCGAATACAGATGCATGTATCGTAAATTAGGGATTTGTGGAAGGTAGATTTTATTCTACACCTATAAATGGAATACTACCAAAAATGTTTAATATCTCTTTAAAGGACACCGAGTATGTCAGTGTTACGTCATGTATTTACCTGTCGGATTCCACAATTGGTTCTCCGTTGAAGAACCACTCAGCTGGTGCTGTCTGGTCTTGTAACTCAATGTCCAGCACTAGCTTCTCGCGTTCGACGACCACAGTGTCCTTGAGCTTCTTGTTGAAACGGTTCATGTCTGAAAGTGGAAATGGAAGATCTGTGTCAATATGCGTTTGGCTTTCGGTTCGTTAATTCATGAAACTGAATAGTGTCAGTGTGACATTTATAACGCGCTGTCAAGCAATTCTCACTATTGATTACTAAAACAAGCAATTGTATGTGTGTGTCTGGTGATGATACTTACACTGCACTATAAGCTCTCCTTCTGTTTTGTCCGCGTTGCTTACGCAGGCATACATTCCAGCATCTGTTACCTTAGCATCCTTGATTACAATCTTCCTCTTCCTGCCCTCTCGAATAATCTGGACTCTGGAACAAGTACAACCGGATATGAAAGAAAGAGCTCGTATTTGAAGGTAACTGGACATGCAAGTGTTTCGAAGCCGTAATGCATGCGGTCTTGTTGGGAGTAGGAGTGTTCGTGTGGTGACTTTGAGTATGGATGGTCCTGGAGTAGCCTAAAGTAAACAAACAACGCTTTCCCCCGTTGCGTAGCATAGTTGCTCTATGGGCCTACAAGTTAAGTGATGACATTGATGATGAAATGCCTAAATATTAACACAGATTACGTAAAGAGTTACGATAGGGCGTTATCAACACAATGTCTCAGGACATAGTCATACGACGTGTTTTATAGCAATGAGGAGAAGCTTTTTAACCTCATAGATGTAGTGCCCAAATTAGAGAAGCAAGTAAGATAAAATAACGCGACCATCTTTGAGTGAAGTGTATTGTTATTATGACGAGGGGTACACACAAACTAAGAAGAAATTTCTGCGTTAGAATTTTGTAATTGAAAGAGTCCACTGCAGAAGAGAATGAAAAGTGTTGGTCATAAATTCCTTTCTTTCTATGTATTGCTCACAGCTGTATCGGGAGTCACTAGACACTAGATCGGTACGTCAAACATAGTTTACTGTATAATCTATTGAAACCAGAGGTTGGCCACCTGCAGGGTAAATGTTTTGATCGGCACCACCAATTCTCGACTGTGATTCAATTAATACGCCATAAATCACAAAACGTTTCTTTCTAAAAAGAACACAGAATGTTTTCCACGACTTCCAGTTCCTGCATTGAAGAATAAGAAATGCATTTGTAGAACTACAAAAGTTCTAATACACAGTTTCTGTTTTCCAAACGTCCATAACCAACTAAGTCAGTTTGATTTTTAAAGAAAGGAAGGAAGGTTGTTGTTTTTCATGGCCGTTAATCTCGCGATCATATGCCACGGGGCCTTCTTTTATTTACGTAGAATCTGAACCACCAGACGTGACAGTTCACCTCGAAAATCCCACATGCATTAACGGGGAACGAAACCCAGTCTGACTTGGTGGGAGGAAAACAGCTTGACCTCTGCGCCATTTCTATTGGAAGAAACAATTTTCCAACTTTTATTTCACAAGCCCTGAGGATCTTTTCCTACTTTTAAAGTGCATACAGATCTGACTTCTTGGATAAAATTGTAGGGCACTAATCTTGTTCCGAAGGGTTCCCGCCTCGATTCACCGTAGGGCCTGGGTTTTAACTTTCAATGGTTAATTCAACTGGCTCGGGTACTGGATGTTTGTGACGTCTCCACAATTCACGTCAGTGGGGGGCGTGGTGGCTCAGAGGTCTAGCTGTATGCCTCTCACCAAGGCGGTCCGGGTTCGATTCCCGGTCAATGCATGTGAGATTTTCGAAGTGAAATGCCATGTCCTGTGGTTCGGATTCCACGTAAAAAATGAGGTCCCGTGGCTCATGATCTCACGATTAACGGTCACGTTAAACTACAAGCTTCCTTTACAATTCACGTCATCCTTATGATGACGCGCAGGTCGCCTATGGGTGTTAACTTGAGAGACGTGCACTAGCCTTCTACGGAGACCACACACGTCATTATCATTATTATGATTATTATTATTATTAATAATTGTCAAGGATATTGATCGTATATTGTAATTCAACCGTCGTTTGTGTACGATATTCAATGTGTCTTACCGTTTGTCTGGCTTGACGGCTTCATCATTCTTGAGCCAAGTGACTTCACCACCTGCATCATCCAACTCACAGAGCAAAGTTACCGTGTCTTTCTCTGTGACTTGCTGACTCTTGAGCACCTTCACAAACTTGTATGGATACTCTGTAAACAATTTAACAATCAATGGAGATTTCCTAAACTTATTGCGATGAACTATGAACATTATCACACCAGCTCAGAGTTCCGTAAGTGCAAGGTCCAGTGAAATAATTCATTTATTACACGATATTAAAGCTTACTAATACAAATAAGAGAATATAGAGGTTGGGGAAACATTTACCAATGATAGTAACTTGGGTTGTGGTCTTGTCATCCTGCTTCTGGATCCTGCATGAAAATTCACCACTGTCTTCAATTTTCGAGTCCTTAATTGTCAGGCGGCACACACCAGACATTTCCTTCGAAATCTCATACTTTTCTCCATCCTGAAGGAAGAAATGATTCATATTTTGTAGTAATGCATATGCATATACCTGTATTTTTATTTAGATTAAGTCAATGATTTATGAATCTTCGTACAGAAGAACTAATTCACAAGTTCTCCAAAATGAGCGGTGACGTATTCAGCGATGCTAGGTGGCTCAGCCAGGTTATGGATGACAATCTACTAATCTGATTCCATGCAAGTGCCAGGTCCCAACTACCGCCACAACATGCCGGCTTGTGAGGTCTATCGCAACCCTCCGTAGCGGTGATAAATTAATGTATGTGAAGTATTGCTGGAGTGAAATTGACTGGTGAAACCAGAGATACCGGGGAAAATGTGCTCCGCCTCCGCTTTGTCGAGCACAAATTCCACATGTATTCACCCAGATTTGAACTCGGGATGCAGCGGTGACTGACATGTAACCGTCTGAGCCAAGATAACTGAAATGAAGCGTCTGTTCCAAGATGCACGTTATACAGAACAATAAGCTTTTCTAATAGCCAGGCAAGTGTGAAGTATTTAAAAGGCGGTATAATGACGGTATCAACATCTACGAGGGTGATAAGACCTGAGTGAAATTATACAGTTTTACTTAGACCTCTTTGTTCAGAAAGGAAGTCATGTTATCCTGAAGAGCGTTTGTAATGGAAGAGATGCATCAGCGGGGTTTAATACTTCAGCTACAGGTACCGATGGTAAATCTGAATTTGATTCAAAGTCCTGGATATTCTTTGAGAAGGGCAACATACACAATGAGCCATCAGAATGCTCACTAGGATTTCAAGATGATCTTGGAATATTTGGGCTAGTTGTATCTTACGACTATTATATTGACAGCTTTGGAGAGGGGTGGTGTCCTATAGTCGGCTTATTTCTGGAGGTCCGTGCTGGCGTTTACTCGTCAATGGAGTGATCATTCGACGGACACGCCCAAAGAAAGTAGCTGCTGGATTCAATTAGAATGCCAATGGGGGAAGAAACAAGGAGCTAAGAAGGGATATACCTCGTCATACCATAACATTGTGAAGACTAGCTCCCTTCAAACACAATATATCACCAGAAAGGAGATCTTAATGACGAACCTCCTGAATTCACTGCAAATAACATAATACTCAATTAGAAAGATGAGAGTGTAGTTATGGTGTCGAACGAGACTCTTACCTCTATTTTATCCTTGCCTCTGAACCAGGCTACCATAGCCATGCTGTTGCTGACAGTACATTCCATCATAGTCTCATGTTTTGTGAAGCCATCTGTCTTCTTGCCCAGAGGCTTTGTGAACGTGTAAATTGGATCAGGTTCTGAAATTATAGAGAAATAGTCATTAGGTTGTCAACAGTATAGCAAATTCTTTAAACTAGAACAGTCATACCATTATGGCAACTTTATCAGCTCCGCCAACATCTAAGGCATGTGTGTGAACTAAAATGGATGTTTTCTACAATTTCACTCGTTACGATTTTTTGTTTGTTCAGTACAACAGCAAGTGTAAATGCACAAAGTCGCACATAATAATCCCCGTCGTCCATTACTCCATTTTTGTTTCAATTGCAACTTAAAAAGTGAATTTAGACCTATGATTTTTAGAGATTAAAATTATATTCTTGATGAGAATGATTATGTAATTGATGATACGTTTACCATCGCAAAAATAGGCAAGATATTGTGACGTTCAAACATAATTTGAAAGCAATATTATCATCCAAGCACAGCATTTCGTTCCACTTTCAAGTATGCAAAGATAAAATAGGGCCTACTGCTTACTCTTTGTCAAGGTGGCAAATTTTCAATATACGACAAAATATCTTTCTTAGCCCACCCTCGGTTACGAAGGCAACGCTGAAAAATAACTTCTAAAATGAATGTTGTTGTTGTTTCATTTGAGGGGCTTGGACATTGTGGTCATTTAGCCCC